>CM038675.1:267449818-268790453 GCA_021605145.1 Aegilops bicornis | reverse complement strand
GATATACCTTGGGATCCGGGTGGATTCATTACTTGAGCACTATATGCCTAGCTTAATGGCTTTAAAGAAAGCGCTGCCAGGGAGACAACCCGGAAGTTTTAGAGAGTCATTTATTTCTGTTGAGTGCTTTCTTATAGTTTAAAAACAACAAAAATAAAGAGGGTATCCCAAAACTTTTTTGAAAAGAAAAGCGAAAGTGAGAAAGACGAACATTGTTGAAGTGGGAGCTAGCCTTGAACTTTGTTCATGCTCACGGAAACTTTGTGAATCTTGATTACAGAAACTTTTCAACAAAAATAATTATCCCCTTGTACAATTCCACTGTATTATAAAAATAATGTGCCAAGGTTTTCCTTTAGGATGTTTACAATACTTGTTGGTTTGTGCGGTGCAGGACAGAAACTTTGGCTGTAGTGCGCGATTTTTAATTTTTTACTGGAACGTCAAATGGTTCTGATTCTTTTTGCACTGTCTTTCTGTACAAATTTTTTATGTTTCCTAATTTTGGCAGAATTTTTCAAGTATCATAAGTATGGTGAATGTTCAGATTATTACAGACTGTTCTGTTTTAGACAGATTCTGTTTTTGATGCATAGTTTGCTTGTTTTGATGAAACTATCAACTTATATCAGTGGATTAAGCCATGAAAAAGTTATATTACAGTAGACACAATGCAAAAATAAAATATGAATTGGTTTGCAACAGTACTTATAGTAGTGATTTGCTTTATTATACTAACGGATCTTACCGAGTTTTCTGTTGAAGTTTGTGTGGATGAAGTGTTCGATGATCGAGAATGTTTCGATGTGAGAAGAAGGAAGACAGGCAAGAGCTCAAGCTTGGGGATGCCCGAGGCACCCCAAGTAAATATTCAAGGAGACTCAAGCGTCTAAGCTTGGGGATGCCCCGGAAGGCATCCCCTCTTTCTTCAACAAGTATCAGTATGTTTTCGGATTCGTTTCGTTCATGCGATATGTGCAAGTCTTGGAGCGTATTTTGCATTTAGGTTTTCATTTTTCTTTTATGCACCTTGCTGGTATGAGATGGTCCTTGGTTGATTTATAGAATGCTCTTTGCACTTCACTTATATCTTTTGAGTATGGCTTTATAGAATGCTTCATGTGCTTCACTTATATCATTTGAAGTTTGGATTGCCTGTTTCTCTTTACTTAGACAACCGCCATTTGTAGAATGCTCTTTTGCTTCACTTATATTTGTTAGAGCGTGGGCATATCTTTTGTAGAAAGAATTAAACTCTCTTGCTTCACTTATATCTATTTAGAGATGACAGGACCTGGTCATTCACATGGTTAGTCATAAAATCCTACATAAAACTTGTAGATCACTGAATATGATGTGTTTGATTCCTTGCAATAGTTTTGCGATATAAAGGTGGTGATACTAGAGTCGTGCTAGTTGAGTAATTGTGAAATTGAGAAATACTTGTGTTGAGGTTTGCAAGTCCCGTAGCATGCACGTATGGTGAACCGTTATGTAACGAAGTCGGAGCATGAGGTGTTTATTGATTATCTTCCTTATGAGTGGCGGTCGGGGACGAGCGATGGTCTTTTGCTACCAATCTATCCCCCTAGGAGCATGCATGTAGTACTTTGTTTCGATAGCTAATAGACTTTTGCAATAAGTATGTGAGTTCTTTATGACTAATGTTCAGTCCATGGATTATACGCACTCTCGCCCTTCCATCATTGCTAGCCTCTTCGGTACCGTGCATTGCCCTTTCTCACCTCGAGAGTTGGTGCAAACTTCACCGGTGCATCCAAACCCCGTGATACGATACGCTTTGTCACACATAAGCCTCATTATATATTCCTCAAAACAGCCACCATACCTACCTATCATGGCATTTCCATAGCCATTCAGAGATATATTGCCATGCAACTTCCATCATCATCATATACATGACTTGAGCATTCATTGTCATATTGCTTTGCATGATCGTAAGATAGCTAGCATGATGTTTTCATGGCTTGTCCGTTTTTGATGTCATTGCTACGCTAGATCATTGCACATCCTTACATCACCGGAGGCATTCATATAGAGTCATATCTTTGTTCTAGTATCGAGTTGTAATATTGAGTTGTAAGTAAATAAAAGTGTGATGATCATCACTATTAGAGCATTGCCCTAGTGAGGAAAGGATGATGGAGACTATGATTCCCCCACAAGTCGGGATGAGACTCCGGACGAAAAAATATAAAAATATATATATAAAAAAGAGAAAGGCCAAAAAAAGAAGGCCCAAAAAAAAGAAAAAAAGAGAAAACAAAAAAATGAGAGAAAAAGAGAGAAGGGGCAATGTTACTATCCTTTTACCACACTTGTGCTTTAAAGTAGCACCATGTTCTTCATATAGAGAGTCTCTTGAGTTATCACTTTCATATACTAGTGGGAATTTTCATTATAGAACTTGGCTTGTATATTCCAATGATGGGCTTCCTCAAATGCCCTAGGTCTTCATGAGCAAGCAAGTTGGATGCACACCCACTTAGTTTCAGTTGAGCTTTCATATACTTATAGCTCTAGTGCATCCGTTGCATGGCAATCCCTACTCCTCACATTGACATCAATTCATGGGCATCTCCATACCCCGTTGATTAGCCGCATCGATGTGAGACTTTCTCCTTTTTTGTCTTCTCCACACAACCTCCACCATCATATTCTATTCCACCTATAGTGCTATGTCCATGGCTCACGCTCATGTATTGCGTGAAAGTTGAAAAGGTTTGAGAACGTCAAAAGTATGAAACAATTGCTTGGCTTGTCATCGGGGTTGTGCATGATGTGAATATTTTGTGTGGTGAAGATGGAGCATAGCCAGACTATATGATTTTGTAGGGATGAGCTTTCTTTGGCTATGTTATTTCAATAAGACATAATTGCTTGGATGGTATGCTTGAAGTATTATTATTTTTATGTCAAAGGATAGACTATTGCTTTGAATCACTCGTGTCTTAATATTCATGCCATGATTAGACATATGATCAAGATTATGCTAGGTAGCATTCCACATCAAAAATTATCTTTTTAGCATTTACCTACTCGAGGACGAGCAGGAATTAAGCTTGGGGATGCTGATACGTCTCCGTCGTATCTATAACATTTGATTGTTCCATGCCAATATTCTACAACTTCCATATACTTTTTGGCAACTTTTTATACTATTTTTGGGACTAACATATTGAGCCAGTGCCCAGTGCGATTCTTTATACATTGCATGTTTTTGGTTTCGCAGAATATCCATATCAAACGGAGTCCAAACGGGATAAAAGCAGACGGAGCTTATTTTTGGAATATTTGGAAAATCTGGGAGAAAGATCAGCAAACGGTGTCCGAGGTGGCCACGAGGCGAGGGGCCCACGCCTGCACTCAGAGGGCGCACCCCCACCCTCGTGGGCCACCCGCAAGGCGGTTGATGCCCTTCTTCGGCCGCAAGAAAGCTAATTTTTGGGAAAAAAATCACGGTGAAGGTTTCAGTCCAATCGGAGTTACGGATCCCTGGATATAAAAGAAACGGTGAAAGGGCAGCAGAACAGAAGCAGAAATAGAGAGAGACAGAGAGACAAATCCAATCTCGGAGGGGCTCTCGCCCCTCCCACACCATGGAGACCACGGACCAGAGGGGAAACCCTTCTCCCATCTAGGGAGAAGGTCAAGGAAGAAGAAGAAGGAGGGGGGCTCTTTCCCCCTCGCTTCCGGTGGCGCCGGAGTGCCACCGGGGGCCATCATCATCACCGTGATCTACACCAACACCTCCGCCATCTTCACCAACATCTCCATCACCTTCCTCCCTCTATCTACAGCGGTCCACTCTCCCGCAACCCGCTGTACCCTCTACTTGAACATGGTGCTTTATGCTTCATATTATTATCCAATGATGTGTTGCCATCCTATGATGTCTGAGTAGATTTTCGTTGTCCTATCGGTGGTTGATGAATTGCTATGATTGAGTTAATTTGCTTGTGGTTATGTTGCTGTCCTTTGGTGCCCATCATATGAGCGTGTGGATCACACCATAGGGTTAGTTGTATGTTGATAGGACTATGTATTGGAGGGCAAGAGTGATGTAAGCTTCAACCTAGCATAGAAATTGATGCATACGGGATTGAAGGGGACCAATATATCTTAATGCTCTGGTTGGGTTTTACCGTAATGAACGTTAGTAGTTGCGGATGCTTTCTAATAGTTCCAATCATAAGTGCATAGAATTCCAAGTAAGGGATGACATGCTAGCAGTGGCCTCTCCCACATAAAACTTGCTATCGGTCTAGTAAAGTAGTCAATTGCTTAGGGACAATTTTGCAACTCCTACCACCACTTTTCCACACTCGCCATATTTACTTTAGTTGTGTTTTTATCTTAGCAGCCCCTAGTTTTATTTACGTGCTCTTTATTTTCTTGCAAGCCTATCCAAAAACACCTACAAAGTACTTCTAGTTTCATACTTATTCTAGGTAAAGTAAACGTTAAGCGTGTGTAGAGTTGTATCGGTGGTCGATAGAACTTGAGGGAATATTCGTTCTACCTTTAGCTCCTCGTTGGGTTCAACACTCTTACTTATCGAAAACTGTTGCGATCCCCTATACTTGTGGGTTATCATTGGGGTCGGCGTTCATAAGGTGGCTGAAGACACGGGAGAAAGCGCGCTCGAGCAGGCCACGGCCCCTTTCCTCCACGAGCTGGCAAGCTCTGGCGGATCGAGCCTCCAGGCGCGTCACCACCTCGGTGAAGAAGGTCAGGTGGCTGGCCTAATCATTCGAGTGAGGAGTCGGCTCCTTCGCGTCGCAGATATGGCCCAGGGCGAAATTGGCCCTGTTCCGGAGATCCTGAAGCATGGGGGCATGCTCGCGCTCCAGCGTTCGGCGTTGGAGCACCTCCTCCGTGTTCCACCTCGCGACGACCTCCGCGTCATCAACCCGCCTCCGGAGGGAACGCTGCTCGGTGCGGGCGGAGGCCAAGTCCGCCTGCGTCGTGACCAAGGCAGCGCCCGCGGCTTCCGCGCGCCTCTCAGCCTCGTCCAATCTGGGCCTGAGGGCAGCGGCCCTGCCCTCATCCTCCACGCCCGCGAGCTTCAGCTTCAGGTCGTACCTGCCCTCCAGGTCCGCGCGAACCTCAGCCACCCGGCGGTTCACCTCCTCCTCAACTCCAGCCTCGCGAGCCCCTACGGCGTCCTCTGCTAGGACAACTTGGCGCTCCCTCGTCTCCAGTTGCTCAAGCTCGCGGTTATGCTCCATGGCCTCCAAGGTCAGTGCCTCCTCGCGCTTCCAGATCTCCTCTTCCTCCGCGGGCGTCCCCCTCAGCGACGCAAGAGCGGCCCTGTGCGCCTCCACCTGCTGCTCAAGAGACGTGCTCCAGGCCTGGAGCTCCCAAGCGTGCTTCTCCGCAGCCTCGCGGCGGCGATCAGCCTTGCGAGCCTCTTCCAAGGCTCATGAGAGGGCTTCGTAGGAAACCTTGAGAGATGCCTCAGCCTTCGCGTTCTCAAGATCACGCTGATAGCGGCTGAGGTTGATGGCCTCCTTCAGCTTGCGCCGCTCCTCCGACAGCCAGAGACCTTCAGCTTCAAGACGCAAATCGACACTCGCGAGCTCTCCACCGAGCCGGTTCATCGCGTTCATCGCCTCCTAGAAGAGCTCATGGCGAACCACGCTCCGCCCGCGCTCGAGCGCGAACGCTCGGCCTTCTTCATCCTCCACCTCGGGGGCTGCGGGCGAGGCGTCAAGCGGCACGGCACCCCTCGGCAGGGGGCTGGGGGCTGGCGCCACACCCGACACCAGCCCATCCTCGCAAGAAGCCCAAGCCTGTTGGGGCTCACTGCTCGAAGAGGAGCCGAGGATCGAAGCCAACAAGTTGCAGTCAAAAATCAACGGAGGAGTCTTGCGCACGCCTGCCAAGCTCCACGCCAGACCAAGCGGGAGGAGCGACGAAGCCGCAGGATTAGCGCGCCAGGAAGGCAAGAGTGCCCCTTCAACCAACCCTGCCCCAGGGGCAACCGGCGAACTTGGAGCGCTCGAGACAGACGGAAGAGTTAAGGAAGAAGGAGGCTGTTTCTCAGGAGGCTCAGCAGCCTCAGTGGAAGGGGTCCTGAAAGACTGGCGTCAGAAGAAGAAAGCAGTACACGGAAAGCCACAGCTGTATAATACTCACACGTCAATGGCGATGTACTTCCTCCGCTTCAGCGGTCCGAAGATGTTGCTGCCGCTGGGAGATCCTTTCCTCTTGCGGAGCTCCTCGAAGTCCACACAAAGACGGCCGAAACGTTGCACGTGACGGCTGGTGCGCAGCGGGGCCGTAGAAGAACTCGAGAAAATATCTTCAGGGGTGCCCGGTTGCGGTGAACAGCCGGGCACCGTGTCACCACGACCTCCCGAGGCTCCCGGAGCCTTGGCCTCAGGAGCCGCATGCAACGTCTCCTCAGCAACCGACGCCCCAGGAGGGGGGCGGCAAGCTCCTGAGGATGACGCCCCAGGATCACCACTCGGCGTGCTCCTCAGCACTCGAGCTGCCGGTCTCTGCCTGAGCTCGCCCACCTGCACTGTCACTTGGGGCGAGCCCAGCGCCAGGGGCAAGGAAGGGAACCACGATGACGGGGTTCTCACGAGGCCCCTCCAAGCCGATTGGCCGCGGCCCCCATTCATCAAAGAGAGGCATGTCCTTTACAAATTCATCCTTATTCTTGCAGCGGTACAGCAGGCAGCTATCCCGGGCAGTTCGGCCGGTAGAAAGACACCCGTCAGGACCTTAAGCATTGTTCGCCACGTCCCAAGGAGGAGCCCGGACTCCTGAAACCTCATGTGGTCCTGGCTGCTGAGCAAGGTCCACATTGGGCGAGAATGGCGCTGAAGCGGAGCAACCCGGTGTTGGACGAATTCCTTCACCACCATCGGTGCAGTTACGCTGCGATCCTTCAGCAACCTCAACCTGAGCCAGACGCGGGCAAGGCCGGGGCTCGCGAGCCGCTGATGGCCCCAGCCGGGGTTAGGAATAGCGGGCCCAAGGAGCACTGAGCAGAAGGGCCCGAGCACACCGGCATCAACGAACACCCATCGTATCCGAAATTCGCTCATGGATGGAGGAAGCTCGAAATCGACCCCCTCGCCCGCCGTCGCAGCCACAGCCTGGAAGCTCACGCACCCCGAGCATTGCTGAGGGTCGGCCAGATGCAACGAGAAGAAATGGCAGAGGAGAGCCACCGAAGGAGCGATGCCCACCATGGCTTCGCAAACGAAGGCGAAGACGACAAGAAGAGTCACAGACTGAGGGTCGAGATGCAGCATGTGGATCTGATAATGCTCAAGCACAGCATTGAAGAAGGCGGAGAAGGGAGGAATCAGGCCAGCCCAGAGGGCATCTATGAAGATTGGGATCTCGGTGGCTGTCTGGGCCGTGCGAGTGCGAGACGCGGGCCAAGCCACCGTCTCCCCCCACTCATTGAAGCTGGAGGCAAGCATCAGGCACACCTTGTCCATGGCTTCGTCGTTAAGCACCCGAGACCGGCCGATCGCTGGCGCGAAGGACGGAGGCGCAGCTGGAAGAGGCAGAGGACTCTTCCCCTTCTCAGCTTGCTTAGGCGCCATGGCTATGGAGCAGGCGGAGCACGAGTCAGATTGGAGAAGAGAAGCGGAGCCGCAAGGAAGCAGGGGAATTGGGGAAGCAAGGCGCAGGAGGCTGAGGAGTAACTGTGTAGGCCGCGGGGGCCGCATAGCCAGGAGGATTCAAAGGCAGCGTGGGGAAGCAGAGACGCCCACGTCCAATCAACCGCCACGCGCCGACTGAGGCCGCAGGCGGGCCGCGGTGCTCCGAACTTGACCCTTGGCTTCGCCGTGAAGCCAAGCCCGAGCTCACCTTGGGCCCAGGGGCTACTGTCGGCGTTCTGGGAACGGGGGTCCCCGGACTTGCCTGCGGCACAGGCGTGGTTAAGCAGCAGTCAGACGTGCCCATCTTCACCAACAAGGCACCCAAGACCCTCGCGAGGGGCCAAGCCTCGCGAGGCGGACGATGCAAGACCTCCTCTGGAGTGGCCTAGCTAGGCAGGCTCACGAGGAGCGGAGATATCAAGGCGGGGCAAACCTCACGAGGCCCTCGTGACGTGAGCCATGATGAATGGTGCCAGGCGGGTGCCGGTGCGCGCAGCGTCCTTGTTTCCTCTTTGGTGCTAAGGAGGCAAGCGTAGGCGAAGAGTACCGAGGCATCAGGCAAAGGTTTCCATATTGGTGCAACAAGACCAAGACCAGGAGGACGGCCAGGCGAAGGTCATCGTGGAGCCCAAGACGGCGTCACCCTAGAGCTTTTCGCAGGCGAAGACCGCTTTTGTCAGGATAGCTTGTACTAGTTGTCCCCCTTCAAATTTGCCGGCCGTTGTTGGCTCCCTTCCCACTCGATATTTGGGAAGAGGACCAGGGCCTCTATAAATAGGACTAGCCACCACAGTAGAGGAGGGCAGTTCATCGAACCCTCTCACCACAAGTGCATACGCACAAGAACACCTCAACCTCAGGAGGCTGTTCTTCCCTTGTACTGTTCATCATCAGCCCGAGAGGCAATCCACCACCACCACACTGGAGTAGGGTATTACACCACAACGGTGGCCCGAACCAGTATAAACCCCATGTCTTTCTGTGTTGTGAGTTTGTCGAGTTCGTCCGCCAGATCTTAGCGAGCTAGAGCATGGATCGGTAGGAGGAAAGACTTCGGGCGCACCCCAGTGTTCGAACCTTAAGGGTTAGCCGGAACCCCACATCCGACACCTGCAACAATCACTTACCCATAAGATACATTTAACTTGGGAGTGTGATGTAGGTTGCATCTTGCATTGTCTTCTAGCATGTACTGCTTCTAATTTCTTGAAATGGCACTTACGACGAGACACTTTTTACCTGATAGAGTGATATTGGTTGCATGTTCATATGGTGCCTAGCTTTCCTTTCTTCTAATTTTGTTGAAATGCCTTCTACTTACTGTTTTTCATACATATTCCATCCTCCTATCGTACATCTAAATATGCAATGTTGTCTTTTTTTTTATATATTCCATCCTCCTATCATGCGCTTGCCTTACATCAAAGTAGTGTTCATTTGTATCATGCATCAACCAGTTATGCGAAGCTAATTTTATTCATCTTCTTTTGGTTTTGACTTCATAAGGCAATGTCAGAAAATAGGAGAAAAGAGTAAGTTAGGGGATGTTGGTGGTCCTCCGGACCGACGCAAACAGAGACTCTCGAGATTTGCCACTGCTACTGCTAATGAAGTTGAAGTCCCAAGTCTACATGATGAGTTCATCTACCGTACTCCACCGTCGCAGGTGCTTGCTCTAAGTTGACAGTGTGATAATTGGTTTCATGTTGCATATGTTGTCTAGCTTGTATTTATTCTATTTTGATTAAATTACACATGCTGAGTTTATACGTTATACATGTGCATATGACATGCCTTTCTGTGTCTAGAATACACTTCATCTATCAATCATACCATGTTCTTACATCAAAGTACTGTTGTTGTGTATCCCGCATCAGTCGCTCATGATTGGACGCTTTTAACATGGCAGTTTGATAGTGGTTGCATATTGCATGATTCATATGTTGTACTGCTTCTAATTTTTCGAAATGCCACTTATGACAAGACACTTTTAACTAGGTAGAGTGATATTGGTTGCATCTTTCATATGGTGTCTAGCTTGCATTACTTCTATTTTCTTAAAAACCCTTCTGCTTAGTTTGCACATCGTAGCTATGAATATGTCATGCCGTCCTGTTTTTCTTACATATTCCATCCTCATACAGTTGTCTTACATCAAAGTATTGCTTGTCTGTATCATGCATCAATGAGTTCTGAAGAGCGATTTTATTCTTTTGTGTTGTGGGTACGGCTTGACATGGCAAAGTCAATAAAGAACAAAGAAATGAATATAGTAGGGTATGGTGTTACTCGTCGGGTGAAGCGATAAAGGATGCGCCCTCGAGATTCTGCTTTGGTACTTATAGTGCGATAGAAGGTCCAAGTCCAGCTAAATCTACAAACGCAGTATTACTCGCTCCACCGGGTAGCATCTGCTTCAATTGTACCGACATCTCAACGAGTTACTCGTTCGTTTGCTCGAACTGGCGGTTCCCAAGCTGCCTTCACACCTAACACTACTTCAAGCACTGGCGACACAACAGGACTTGGCAAGATCAGATGAACCTCATGAGCATCAACACCAAGACGGTACCTGACCGAGTCAAGTTGTAGTTGCATGCTCCTTTATATGTACTCTCATAGTTTGATGTGCAATAACACTTTCCATATTCATTGTTGAACTAGCACCATGGCGCAAGCGGAAACAGACATCAGAGATAATACTTGATAGATTAACAAAATCTAAAGGAGGAAGAATGGAGATCCATTTCGAGGCAGGTTTAAAAATTCCACGTGATGCTACAGAGTCAGCCAAGTTAGTATCCGAGGCAGCCATTGTCGTTAGGTGTCATGCACGTATCCTCCCAACATGGATCCAGTACAGGAATGAGAAAGACAATACCCAGTTTAACACCTTCCTTGACCATTTATCCGTAAGTAATGTTATTCATCGCAATTTGTAATATTGTCTTGCTCGGTGCCTGATACGTCTCCAACGTATCTACTTTTTCTCACGCTTTTCCTCTTGTTTTGGACTCTAATTTGCATGATTTGAATGAAACTAACCCCGGACTGACGCTGTTTTCAGCACAACTACCATGGTGTTGTTTTTGTGCAGAAATAAAAGTTCTCGGAATGGAACGAAACTTCATGAGGAATTTTTATATAATAAATGAGAATTTTGGAGCCAAGACCTACCGGAGAGGGGCCCCTGGGTGGGCACAACCCACCAGGGCGCGCCCCCCTCTCCTGGCGTGCCTAGGTGGGTACCCACCTGGTGGCCCCGCAGACCTCAACTCCGTGGATGTTAAAATTTACCTCCTATATGCAAGAGGTAAAGAAATCTATGAAGGAAAAAGGTATTAAAGCTGAGGATGTTAAAAATTTACCTCCTATTGAAAAAATTCATGGGCTTAATACACCACCACTACCTAAGGTGGTAGAGGTAAATTCTCTAATGAAGTTCAATGATAATGATAATCCTCACAATATGCATCCTAGCCAATGCCTTTATGAGTTTGAAAACTATATTCGAAAACAAGATCACTTTAAAACAAATGTTATGAAACAATTGAAATATAATTCTGACATGATTGCTCGCTTGAGTGACTTGTTATTTAGAATTTCAAATGACGTTAGAGGTGTTGGAAAACATGCTTCTATGGTTCAAACTCAGTTAGAACAAGTTGCTAAATCACAAAGAGAATTGCTTGATGAAATGAATCATAATATGCATGACTTTGCTGTTACAGTAGCAACTAGAGGAGGTAAAATGACTCAGGAACCACTTTATCCTGAGGGACACCCTAAAAGAATTGAACAAGATTCACAAAGAAATAACACTGATGCACCTAGTCCTTCTAAAAAGAAAAGGAAGAAAAATGATAGGACTTCGCATACTTCTAGTGAACCTGAAATAGAAAAACCTCCTGATAATGATAATGAAACTTCTATCTCTGATGCTGAAACTCAGTATGGTAATGAACACTCACCTACTGATAATGAAAAAGATAATGATGAGGTTCATGAAGACTCTCAACCAAACAATGAAAAATAAACAGACAATGATGTTGAGATAGAACCACCTGTTGATCTTGATAACCCACAACCTAAAAATAAAAGATATGACAAAAGAGACTTTGTTTCTAGAAAACACGGTGAAGAAAGAGAACCGTGGGTTCAAAAACCTATACCTTTCCAACCAAGTAAACTAAAAAGAAAGATGATGAAGAATTTGAACGCTTTGCTGAAATGCTGAGGCCGATCTTTTATGCATCGCTAAACAGTGATATCCTTAAAATGCCTCCTTATGCAAAGTATATGAAAGACATAATCACAAATAAGAGAAAAATACCGGAAGCTGAAATATCCACTATGCTTGCTAATTGCACTTTTAAAGATGGAGCACCTAAAAAACTTGGAGATCCGAGAATACCAACTATACCTTGCTCTATCAAAAAGAATTATGTGAAAACTGCTTTGTGTGATTTAGGAGCTGGTGTTAGCGTTATACCTTTCTCTTTATATAAAAGACTTGACTTGAATAAACTCACACCTACTGAGATATCTTTGCAAATGGTTGACAAATCAACTGCCATACCTATCGGTATCTGTGAGGATGTGCCTGTTGTTGTTGCTAATGTTACTATTTTGGTGACTTTGTTATACTTGAGATGCCCGAGGACGACAACATGTCGATTATCCTTGGTAGACCCTTCTTGAATACTGCAGGGGCTGTTATTGATTGCAATAAAAGCAAGGTCACTTTTCATATTAATGGCAATGAGCATACGGTGCACTTTCCGATGAAACAATTCCAAATGAATGGTATTAATGTTATTGAAAAATCTCCGACAATCACTATTGGAAGTTTTCAAATACCTCTACCTACTGTCAAAAAGAAATATGAAATACTTATTGTTGGGGAAATGCATATCCCCATTGAGGTAACATACGAAAGTTCTTCGGTTTCATGCTAATCGAAAGTGGTTGTTAATAAGACCTGATCAACCTTATTAATGGATCATTTTTGAATGGTATGAAGTTGATGAATTTAGTAAGCACTGCCTTCTATCATTACCTTTTGTTTTTATTTTTATTAGTTAAATAAAATAAAATGCCATGTTTTGTGTGTTTTCTGAATTTCTAGTGCAATAAAAAAAATGACCAAAAAATAAAAGTTCTCAGAATGACCTGAAAATTTTACACGGTTTTTTCTGAATTTTTCTGAATTTCAAATTCAAATAATACCACAGGGAGGTGCACCAGGTGGGCACAACCCACCTGGGCGCGCCAGGACCCCCAGGCGCGCCGTGGTGGGTTGTGGTCCCCACGTGGGGCCCCCTCACTTACCTCTTCATCCCACATCATCACTTGCCTCCAGAAAAAAAATCCCCATTGCTCCCTCTCCCGTGTTCTTGAGCTCAAACCCACGGATTTCAATCTCTTTGCTCGATGCTCCGCTTCCGAAAATGTTTCGGGGGATTGTTGCTTGGTATGTGACTCCACCATTTGTCCAATTGGTTTTTGTTTTAGTGGTACTCTTGGTGCTGCTGAAGATGAGCTCTTAGTGTTCTAAGTAGTTTGAATGCTTGATATGGCTTCTATGCATCCCTATGAGTAGTTGTTATAAATTTTATAAAGTTTTGTTGACAAATTTTTGTCACCCCAAAAAATTTATTTTCAGAAAATTGTACGTGGACATGATGAACCTATTTGGAAGGAGTAGACGATCCTCTGGGGCCTCTTCTAATGGCAATTCTGCTCGTCGTTCTTTTGTTGAACCAAGTGAAAGTTCCACGCGAGATGCCGCCACCAAAACATGATTATGACCTTGCGACAAGTATATGGTGCATGTGGGCATTAAGGAGGAATTTGAGCAATAAGTTCACAATGCCGGTCTCGGTCCCTACCTTTCAGATAAGTCTGAACAATGCTAACTTCTCACTGAATCATTTGTTAAAGGATTTAAATATTTTCCACGTGAGTCTATTGTGTCGTTTATGCTTTATGATAATCCATTTACTATTCCACTAGAGAATTTTGCATACCATTGCAAACTTCCATTTTGGGGTTCGCTTGATGAGCCATCAACGGTTGAGTTTGACTCTTTCTTGACTAGCCTTTGTTACGGTGAAAATAGGGGAGTGAGACAGGGAAGAATAAAGAGCATTCACTTTCCCGCAATTCAGTACTTTGCATTATTTAACGGGAAATGCATAGTAGGCAAGCAAGACTGTAGCATACTTTGTGCGACAGACTTGATCCTCATTCACACTGCTCTCACTGGTGAAAGAAATTATAACCTTGGAGCGATTGTTGCACGTAGACTTCGGCATAATGCTAATAGTGGCTGGTTCTATGGTGGAATTTACGCCACGCGTTTAGCACGAGGGCTGGGCGTTTCACCTTTGCCCTTTGATCCTATCCTACCCACGCAGTATTTAGATTTTGACACCTTAAAAGAGCATAAGATTCTCAAGGGAAAGGTTGATAACTTCACTTATAATATTTTGTTTAACCAAACATCTGTTGTGGACACATATTTGCCTGCGCCTGCTCTTTTTGACTATAATAGCAAGGGAAGATATTTTGTTCTTGGGAGCAAGGACCGAGCTCATAACGCAGCAGTGGTGGCGGGACGGCATGCTGAGGCATCCGCACCGAGAGCCTCTGTGAGCTACCACGCCGACTACTACCCTCCAGGTTACTGACCAATCACCAACTTAGGCCAAAAGCCTAAGCTTGGGGGAGTACGTGTTTCTCACCGACTTTACATCCATGTCCACTTATTCCATTTGTCGGTGTCCACACTTTTTCATTGTATCATCCATGCTTAGATTTATTTTCTTGCTTTCTTCGTGTGTGTGTTTTGAAAAACTTTAGAAAAACCAAAAAAATAGTTGTAGTTAATTTACTTTCTATGCATGCTTAGTAATAGTACTAAAAAGAAAATCCAAAAAGATTTCCTTGTTCTTCTTTTGCTTGTTGGGAGCCTTCCCGTGTAAATAGTTTTTCTTGTTTTTGCTTCTCTCTTTTAATTGCTTGTTCAAGAAAACCAAAAACTCCAAAAACATTTCGGTAGAATAAAAACATTTCTCTTTTCTCCTATTGAATAAAATGTCTTGCAGATTCCAGCTTAGTCCACGGCACTCTTGTACTATTATTATTTTTATATCGTTCGGTCGTGCAAGTGAAAGGCAATAATGACGATATTCGATGAACTGGTCGTGGCAGAGAGAAACTGGTATGAACTTGACTTGTTCTGTCTATGTAAATATGTTTAACCTAGTATCCATGCTTCAGCCCATTATGATTAAACATGTTTGCAATGACAGTTAGAGATTATAATTTCTCATGCCATGCATAAGTAGGTGGGAGTTAATAATGATTTATCTTGAATATGAACATTGAGTTAAGATGATTGTGATGTAGTATGATGATATGGTATCCTCCTCTGAATGTTCGAGTGGCTTGAATTGGCACATGTTCATACATGTAGTTGAATCAAAACCAACATAGCCTCTATGATATTTATGTTCATGGTGTTCATATCCTACTCATTCTAGTGTCCAATGTTACTTATGCATAATGCATGGTTATGATCGTTATTGCTCTCTAACTGGCCGCTTCTCAATCTAAATTGCTAGCATTCGCCTGTACTAAGTGGGAATTCTGCTTGTACATCAAAAACCTTGAACCCAAATTATTCCAGATGAGTCCACCATACCTACCTATATGTGGTATTACCCTGCCGTCCTAAGTAAATTTGCATGTGCCACCTCTAAAAACTTCTAAAAAATATACATTTTGTGTGCCTGGATCGTTCATGGAACGACAGGAGGTGGTCGGTATCTTCCATGCTAAGCGGGTTATTCTTAGGTCGAGTGTTTATTCACTCGCCATCGCACGAGAAAAGGGCGGTAATAGGGATGCCCAGTCCCAAACTGCAAACATGAAAAAGAGTTCATCCCTGAATTAATCAAACAAAAAACTACCAATGGAGTCAAAACCTTTAATTTTATCACTTGGGAACCGCCACTAGCGTGCTTAGCATGGAAGACGTTGATAACTGATGGTCGTGAAGTGAATAAGAAGGGTGCATGTCCCAAAATAATCATTTATCTCTATTTTAAAAATCGAGCTCAGGCACCTCTCCAAATCACTGCTTCCCTCTGCGAAGGGACTATCTATTTACTTTTATGTTGTGTCACTACCTTCTAAAAACAAGCGCCAGAAACTGAGCAGAGCACATCTATCATGATTTATGCATTGTGTGTAGCTAATGTTGGGTGCATCATGACTGGATCTTTTCTACCATGAATTACAATGTTTAGTCGCTACTTGAACTTTGGAGGTTCTCTCCATTTATGTTTTGCGGTCTCAGAAAGGGCTAGCGAGATACCACTATTGTCATATTATATCATGATTGTTTTGACAACTTGTTGCCGTTTGAGATATTTTATTATTGCTCGCTAGCTGATTATGTCATTGATATGAGTCATTATAATCTTTAAGAGTTATTGTTGACATGGTTAGTTATAATCTTTGGCTGAAAACACAGGTGCTTTGTTTAAGCTTATTTATGCAAACAAGAGCAAAAGAGTTCGTAAAAGTTTTTCTTTCTCACTTTCACTGTATCAACTGAATTGCTTGAGGACAAGCAAAGGTTTAAGCTTGGGGAGGTTGATACGTCTGCAACGTATCTACTTTTTCTCACGCTTTTCCTCTTGTTTTGGACTCTAATTTGCATGATTTGAATGAAACTAACCCCGGGCTGATGTTGCTTTCGGCAGAACTACCATGGTGTTGTTTTTGTGCAGAAATAAAAGTTCTCGGAATGGAACGAAACTTCACGAGTAATTTTTATATAATAAATGAGAATTTCTGGAGCCAAGACATACCGGAGAGGGGCCCGTGGGTGGGCACAACCCACCAAGGCACGCCCCCCTCTCCTAGCACGCCCAGGTGGGTTGTACCCACCTGGTGGCCCCGCAGACCTCAACCCTGACACTATAAATTCCTATTTTCAGAGAAAAAATCAGGGAGAAAGAATTATCGCGATCCACAAGACGGAGCCGCCGCCAAGCCCCGTTCTTCCTTGGGAGGGCAGATCTGGAGTCCGTTTGGGGCTCCAGAGAGGGGGATCTTCGTTCTTCGTCATCACCAACCCTTCTCCATCGCCAATTCCATGATGCTCCCACCCGGGAGTGAGTAATTCCTTCGTAGGCTCGCTGGTCGGTGAGGAGTTGGATGAGATTCATCATGTAAATCGAGTTAGTTTTGTTAGGGATTGATCCCTAATATCCACTATGTTCTTAGATTGATGTTGATATGACTTTGCTATGCTTAATGCTTGTCACTTTGGGCCCGGGTGCCATGAACTCAGATCCGAACCGTTTATGAATTCATCATTATATCCATGTTATAGATCTGATCTTGCAAGTTATAGTCACCTACTACGTGTTATGATCCGACAACCCCGGAGTGACAACAACCGGGCCCACTCTCGGTGATGATCGTAGTTTGAGGAGTTCATGTATTCACTATGTGTTAATGCTTTGTTCCGGTTCTCTATTAAAAGGAGGCCTTAATATCCCTTAGTTTCCAATATGGACCCCGCTGCCACGGGATGGTAGGACAAAAGATGGCATGCAAGTTCTTTTAATAAAGCACGTATGACTATTTAAGAAATACATGCCTACATTTTATCGACGAGCTGGAGATAGTGTCGTATCGCCCTAGGTTATAACTGTCACATGATGAATATCATCAAACAAGTCACCGATCCAATGCCTATGAACTTTTCAATATTGTTTCTGCTAAGTTACTACTGCTATCATCACTGTTACACTTGCTACAAAATTACTGCTATCACTGTTACTGTTACAATTGCTGCTATCACTATTATCAAAACTATCAAACTACTTTGCTACTGATCACTTTTCTGCAGATAATTAATCTCCAGGTGTGGTTGAATTGACAATGCAGCTCCTTTCAAATATTCTTTGGCTCCCCTTGTGTCGAATCTATAAATTTAGGTTGAATACTCTACCCTCGAAAACTGTTGCGATCCCCTATACTTGTGGGTTATCAGTGCCATACTTTCTAGCTTCCTCCTAATAAGACTCACATTATTTTTTCAACAGATGAGGTTCAAGTTGGATCTGAAAGATGATGCAACTATACAAGCATGCACTCATGTTTTTCAGTCTACTCTGCGACAGTATCGGTACCACCTTAGAAAATCTCACTTTGAAGGCAAGGCTAACAATGAAATCACCCAAACATCTCCAGTGGAATATATTACAGATGAAGATTGGACAACCCTTCTTAAACACTGGTATGATCCAAAGTATCAGGTAGGGTATATGTATTTGATCAGACCGCATATTGAACTTCTATTTATGTATGTGCCTTACAAGTGTATCTTCTTCTAGGCTAACTGTTTGAAGAATAAGACCAACCGTTCTAAAGTGAAATCCCAGCATAACAACGGTATCTCGTAGCTATATTGCACTGCTGCGAGGCTCTTGTAAATAGCTGCTAGTTCCTTCTTTTTACATGCCATATTATCGTATCTATATTGACTTGTTCCAAATACAGAGGAAAACCCGTGCGGACCAAAAAGAACCTAAACCGAATGCAGTGCAAATCTTCAAGGATTGCCACACCAGCAAGATGAAGGGCATGAGTACACCAGTTCAGGCCGATGTTGTAAGTCCTTACTCCTCCTGCCTTTGAGCTGATTGGTATTGTTATGTGTTCATTTAACTACTTGGTTTGCAGGCAATGTCAGTTACTCTGTTCACTTTTATACACAGTTGTCTTAACGTATCATTTCACCTTACATGGTTTAAAAGAGATGAAGGATATTCTTTTGGTCTTGATCTCTAATCTAGTTGTGATGTTTGCTTGCACACACAATGATACAATATATAGCCTTTTTGTTTTATATGTGTTTGCCCAGGATATGAATGATGTCATACTATGTTCATCCTACTTTAAACCATGTCTCTTTATCCTTAGATGTCAACGAATGTGAGGAAATAGACAATACATTAGGCATGCTACATGGACATATGTTCCGAAAGTGATTTTATGTACTCCCTCCGTCCGAAAATACTTGTCATTGAAATAGATGTATCTAGATGTATTTTAGTTCTAGCTACATCCATTTTCATCTATTTTGATGACAAGTATTTACGGACGGAGGGAGTAGTTGGCACTACAATACATGCTAATGTATTACAGTAGTTCACCAAAATAAGTTATGTATAAACGTGAAACCTACTTTGTTTGTTTTTATCTCATTAGTAACTTATCTGGTACACTAATCTACAAGTTCAAACTTTCAGCAAGCTACGGAACAAATGATTGAACAACCACAACCACCTGATGGTGACGAGGCTACCACAGGCACAATGTCACCTCTTGCTACAGTGCGTCAGTATCTCTCCACTAACAGTGCAAAAAGCACCTTCCTGCGTAATTCTGGGTTGGTTGTCAAGGTAACCTCATCCAAATCGCCTACTGAACAAAATCTTCCGGCTAGATAGAGTGATATATCTGTGCTCCAGACACAAGTCCAATCCCTAATGGACGTTGTGTCGGAAACAAGAATAGTGGTTGACAAATGTTGTGAAGATATGAATGGTTTTGAAACCAGACTATCAGACATTTGCTTCGTTGTTCAAGAGCAATGGCGGAAAAAGGGGATGATCGTGCTGCTCCATCAGATTCTACAGCCTGAAACATTAGCACTTAGGTCAAATGATCTGTGCTTCTATACATCTGATGGTGCTTTTATCTGCAAGGACTGTAAACTTTATGCCAACAGGCCTTTTGTTGTATGGTTGGAATTTTTTTTGTTGTGATACAACATTTATGATGCTGCCAAAGGCCGCAGTAATTACGACGCTATTTTTGTATAGTGTAGGTTTATCTTAGTAATGTATTCGGCCGAAAGCTTCGTAGGAGCCCAACGTGCCAACATTCGTCGGGCCCATTCCAATTGGGCTAAAAACGATTCTGGGCCAAAATTTGCATGTAGCCCACTAAAAATATCTGGGCCTAAATCAGCATAAGCTTTCATATTTTTATGGTAGGCCTGTGCGCATAGTGGGCCTTTAACAAGCCTAAACATAATTTGGGCCCTCAGTAATAATAGGCCATTTACAGGTGCAAATATCTCGAGCCCATAAAAAACATGGGCCTTCAATAGGCCGAAAGTAAGATTGGGTCCTGATTGTGCCAAATAACCCACTGGTCTTAGCAGGCCGAAATGGTGGCCCATTTACAATGGGGATCGTCCACAAGCCGAAATTCAGACGGGTCGTAAATGCACTGACCTACTACATGGGCCTTTAACGGGCTGGAAGTTCGGTCAGGCTTGATTAGTGTCATTTTTATATGGGCCGTTAGTAGGCCCGATGTGGCGTTGGGCCACATATGGCCCATGGATTTCGTCAGACGTTAACAGGCCGAAAGTCACGACAGGTTGAAAGTGGCCCAAATCTATAGTGGGCCTCTAACAGGCCGAATGTCAGACATGGCCGAATATGACCCATATCCTTCACGGTCATTTATGGGCCGGAAGTTTCAATGGCCTATAAATGGGCCCAAATGAAGCAGGACCTTTAACAGGCCGGAAACACACCGGGCCGTAATTCGGCCCAAATACTTAGCGGAGTGTTAACGGGCCAGAAGTGACCATGGGCCGTGATGATGACAAGTTTAGGACGGGCCGTTGATGGGCCGTTTTGACATTAGCCGTACGAGCCTTAACTGAGAATGTTGGGCCTTTAGCTGGGTCGGCCCATTATGGTCTGCAAAATCTTGTGGGCCTTTAGCTGGGCCGACCCATTATGGTCCGCTAAATCTTGTGAGCCTTTAGTTGGGCCGGCCCATTTAATCTTTATGGGCCACTTTTGGGCCAGTCCACGTGTCAACATATCATAGGCGCATCTCGTCCATTGGATGAGTGACACCTATGCCAACGTGGAGCTGACACGTGGTTCCATCAGCAAATGAGAATTTTACACGTGGAAAATCGGCATTGGTCGTGGCTGTTAGTGGGTTATCGGACCCAAAACCAAACCGGATAGCTTAACGGAGACCTGTTACGGTGGATGCCACGTGTCGGTCACCCTTGACGAAAGCACTTCTATGACGCGCGATTTATCTTCATGGAAGTGGACACTTCCGTGATGATAATTTTGGTAATGTCATGGAATACTTCTATGACAGCACGGGTATGACTATCTTGATTCTGTCATAAAATTGTCATGGATGTACATGCATAACATAAAACGTGACCTACTGTGACAAACACGTATCATCACGGAAGTGTATTTTTTTGTAGTGATGAGGAGGAATGGTCGAACAAGGAGGAGGACGACGACGACAGCAACAACGGTGACGACAGCGGCGGTGATGAAAAGCCAACCGTCAGTGGCAAGAAGCGTCCTCGCCAAGACAATGCCGCGGGGCCATCCAACAACAACAACAAGAAGAAGAAGAAGAAGAAGGACTAAATTAAGCATACTGTACATATCTCTGTTTCCGTTCGCTCATATTAATTTGTTATCTCTGTTTATCCTGTCAATCTCATCGCAGACGGTTAGTAATAAGTATTCGATAGAGATCTTCTACATTATCGCCCACAGGTTGGTTTGTTGAACTGTGTGCCCTGACGAGCACACAATTCACAAAAAAAGTCCGTATGGGCTGTCTATAATGATCGCACACAATTCTGATTACCGACCTGTTTGCCGGGTATCACACACATCTTGTTACGCCAAATCGTTTGTGTTCACCTCGATCATCCCAAACAGTTCATAGAGCAAACTGTATGTTGTATATCACACACACATTGATATGGTTGCCCGTTTCTGTTGTTCTGTCTAATCGCAAATAGTTCGTATGGATCAACTGTATGCCCTTTATCGCACACGTAACTAAAATCTGAACCATGTTTGATGCATCCTCCATCGCAAACGGTTTGCACCTTTTTTGACGGTTATTTTACACCACCGTTTGCGATTATTGCATCACACAAATTTTTGTCGAAGGGTCTCTGATCGTAGTGTCGCGTTAGCAACATCTTGTAGTAGTGGTGACTCAAAATTTTGGGATTAAAAACAGTTCGGACTGCACCAAAATATGCAAAAAATTGTTGTATTTTTAACCATGGCCAGAATATGGGCTGTAATGCTACAAAAAGAATATGGGCTCAAAAAATCTTTAAGAACTAGCAAATGGGTTGTAAAGTATTATAAAGTATGGGAAGAGGGATGTAAGTGGAGAGGCTGACTGTAGGGGCCCACATAGTCCATGGTCGCACGCAAACATGTGCCTCCTTATTACGCGAACAAAAACGATTGCACCTCCTGATAGCTGGGACCCACCAACTACATCTTCACATGTAAGGAAGTGCATCCTTATTACACGGGGAAAAATTTTCCTCCACCTGACAGCTGAGACCCACCAGCTACATCTTCGCATGCAAGGAAGTGCCTCCTTATTACGCGCAAGAAAAAATGATTCCTCTCACTGCTAGCTGGGACCCACCAGATTTGGTGGCTGACTTGTGGGCCTACTAAGTTGACACGTACGCATGGCTTTGTCAACTTAGGCAACAAACGCTTCTAGCAGCAATGACGGTTGGATTAACATCCAATGGCTATGCTGCTTCTTCAACCTCTGATCTTCTTGCTCCAGCCACCCAAACCAGCACCGGTGGGACCACCTGCTCCTGCCTCCCATGGCCGGTTGTGCTGCCACCACTGGCCATGCCATCCCTCTACTCACCCACACCTCCTGTTGTTCTCTGGTGACGGCAGCCTCACACAGCAGCCGAACTAGTCAACCCTCCTACTCCCCTCCACGTGGGCATCCACTACCTCGTCTTCCCCGGCTCTGCTAGTTCCCTTCCTAGCCTCACCGTTGCCCACCACCTTGGTGCTCTCGGCATGGCGAGGTCAACGTGGTCAATGAATGACAGCCATCAGAAGACGACAATACGCAGTGACGCTGACAGCTGGACCCACTAGCTACATCTTCGAACGCAAGGAAGTGCCTCCATATTACACGCAAAAAAAATGATTCCTCCCCCTGGCAGCTGGGACCCACTAGCTATATCTTCGCGCGCAAAGAAGTGCCTCCTTATCCTTCATGACAGTTGGGACCCACCCGGTTAAAGTGTACATAGCGTTGTCTGTCTGGTCGCAAAAGTGTATGTACATACTGGTCGATCGGTGTCTCTGCAAGGATAGACCATGGACGAGCAAGCAGCGGCATGTTCATAGTATAGTCCATGCCCTATGTAATAGTCCACACAGTCCCATCTAAATGGAGTACACGTATGTACATCCACACTGCAAAAACTACGGGCA
Source organism: Aegilops bicornis (assembly GCA_021605145.1). Lineage (NCBI taxonomy): Eukaryota > Viridiplantae > Streptophyta > Magnoliopsida > Poales > Poaceae > Aegilops > Aegilops bicornis. The sequence continues at coordinate 268,767,427 of CM038675.1, read as the reverse complement.
CGTACGTACATACCGCTGGGGTCTCCAACGCGTACTTGCACATACGTACGTCCAGGGCTCATGTACATGGATAGGCAATGGACGGCAACAATGGCCTCCTATTCATCGGCAGCCAATCGGCTGGGTCGGGACAGAGGAAATAGTGTTGTGTTCACCGGGAGCCAAGCGACTAGGTCGGAACGCGCCCTGTTCCGATGGAACAGCCAAAATGGGGTTTGGCATACCGCAAAACAGATGAAACGACCTTTTGTTTGACCGCGTATGGTCAAAAAAGGGTCATGTTCATCGAAAGGGTTCTGGCGTACCGCACAACGGAGGAAATAGACTTCTGTTTGAGCGCTTATGGTCGAAACAAGGTCATGTTCGTCGGGAGGGGTCTGGTGTACCGCAAAACGAAGGAAACAGACTTCTATTCGAGCGCCTAAGGTCAAAATGGGGTCTTGTTCATTGGGAGGGGTGTGGCATACCGCAAAGTGGGACTCCATGGGCTACTGCTCATCCACCGTCTACGGCCTCACTCTAGCCTCCACAAACTACTGTTCATCCACCGTCGACTTCCTTCAGCCTCCACCTGCTACTGTTCATCCAGCCTCCACGGGGTCCTATTCATCCACCCCCAACCGGCAGGGGTGTGGCGGCCTCCTTGGGGTCTTGTTCATCCAGCGACAACGGCCTACAACCATGGGGTCATGTTAATCCAACACCGCCGAGAACTATTCATCCACATCCAACTAACTGGCTCAACTCACCATATCTCGAATCATTCTATGTATCGCGCGCACAGTAGCAACAGTCACTGTTCATCGAGAGGCAACCCAACATCGGTTGGCTACGTCTCGCATGGGGGTTCAATCGGCTTCAGTAAGTAGCTGCAGCTAGCGATCGATCGCTCGGGTGCAATTAGCAGCAGCTGCCAAGGAATCGCTCGGGTGGTTCAGTTGGCAGCAAAGGAATCGCTCGGGTTCAGTTAACAGCCAAGGGATCGATCACTCGAGTTTAGTAACGTAGCTAGCGCAATCACTCGGGTTCAGTAGGCGAACGCCTCGCTTGGGTTTAGTGAGCCAACGCCTCGCACACACGCGCGTACGAGAAAAACGCGCAAACCACAGTGCATCGCTCGACCCCGACCACCCACCGTAACCGGGAACTCCCTGATATTTTCCTCGCCCTTGCTTCTACCATGATTTTTTCCGTCATGGACGGCCCAAAGAATGTCATGCAGGTGCGTCTCTAGCCCACCCAGGAAGAAAAGCCCAATTTTTTTCATGATTTTTTTGTCATAGAAGTAGGAGCCCACCACATCTATGATGATACGTTTTTTATCACAATTATCCTCATAAAAGTGTCAAAAGCATGACAAAAAAATTCGTTCGAGCCAATGTCACGGATGTGTCTTTTTTTTGTAGTGCTGACAAGCATTAAGCATAGCAAAGTCATAGCAACATCAATCTTAGAACATATTGGATACTAGGGACCAAGCCCTAACAAATTGACTTGATTACATGACAAATCTCAGCCAACCCATCACCGTCGAGCAAGCCTACGAAGGAATTACTCACTTCCGGTGGTGAGCATCATGAAATTGGTGATGAAGAAGGGTTGGTGATGATGATGGCGATGGATCCCCCTCTTTGGAGCCCCAAACGGACTCTAGATCAACCCTCCCGATGAACAACGGGAGGTGCGTCTCTAGGAACATCACTTGCAAGCAATGGAGCGGGGTGGCTGAAGATCTGCCTGCTTGTTGTCACCATCAATATCCATGCGTGAAGTTAATTGCTTTTGAATCTGTGGACAGTGGGAGGAACTTCCTAACATGTGTAGAGAAGGTTAGCCCACTTTCTTGTTACAAATCATTTGTTAGATGTGATTCACATACTGTTACTGTGCTATGTTATTCTGGATGTGATTAAGACACTGTCACAGTTTCTACCTATTATCTAAAAATGTTGCCATCTCATCAACGGTGCCCTGAGAAATTATTTGGCGCCGCTTCAGCAGTTTGTGCAGCCAACTTTGCTCCACACATTTGAGCAGCCAAGCAGTAAAATACTAATACTTTGTGACACGAAGGAACTGGGCATCAGAGCAACTAGGTGCTCCGGAGTCTGATTCCCTGAATTTTTCCTCCAGCATCAGCTCGACAGTGCAGGGCACCGGTGCAAAATGTAGCAACAGTTGTTTTGACACCGGTTTTGGCCTACATAGTGGAGAGCCTTAGTGTTATTCATTGATGTGCTATTGCAGTTATATTTATCTTTTTCATAAAATGTTCAATTTGTTATTTATTGTACATGACTAAGAACTTGTATCATTGTTGCAGTTAATTATAGCTTGTGATGTTCCTGAATTTGGTTGTTGTCTCAATAGCAACTAATTTACTTGCACAGTGATATTTTTTAGAAGAAATGTCATAATTAACGTGTTTCTTCAGTTTTTCAAAGTATGTATGTGGTGATTTTGTATGTTGCTAGAAATTCAATTTCCCTATAATTATAACTGAATTAGTTTTAAATATTATAGGATGAACAGATGTGTTCTTACCTGGAGTGGGTTGATCAAGAGTGGCCACAGTCTTTGAAGATGTGCCTAGCAAAGCTCTGGAGCATCTATGAGGAAGATAACAAAGATAGGCTTAGAGAAAATGTTGTCAACGCCGAAGAATATTTCAAGATACGGCAAAAAAAGGCAGATGGAGAATGAGCTCAGATTTTTCAAATTAGACTTTGCTAAGATGGTGTTTGCGGAGGAGGATGCATGTTCCCACTTGGTCAGTGCAAAACAGGTTCTTACTGAACTGAAAGCATAGGTGGAGAAGACGAATTTGGTTGATCATGCATCAATTGATTAGGGAAATGAATATATTGTTCTAATATTGTGCTAAACATACTTTGTGCTTATGAACGTGAACTAGATATATGTTGTATTGTGTTGTTTTCACATAGGTATCGTACTATGATGTTAAAATATATTTGTGTGCCTGATATGAAAGAGGCAAACAGTTGTTCAATATGAAATGTGAATTTGCTTAATACGGGGATTATTTAAGTAAACTAATAAACCTGCTAAATGGGTCATGGACCTTTATAAACATTTCTAACAGTAAAAGCATGTGCGATGGATAGCCCAATGTCATACACTTATCTTCAACGAATCGTGCGTGATATACTTGAATAACGCAAACGGTTAACAGAGGCAGAGCGTCTGTGATCGTTACACCTATCACAGACGAGGCTATACAGAAAACTGTGTGGGATAGCAAGAATGATCTTGTCACACCCTATTTTTTTACCACATCATTTAAGTTAATAAAGCATGAAAATTTGATCCAACAAAAACTTATGTGTTGAGTTGGCTTTGCTTTGATTTGGATTTATGTTTACTGTTTTCAAGTGCTCTTGTAAATCAAATAAATCCTCCAACGCTTATACATCTTCTCCTTGCTCTAAGACTTTGCCCAATGATCATGCCATGTGTATAGGACCGAAAAGTATTTTCTTACAAAAATTATTTGGCCAAAAAGTATTTTCTAAATTAGGTTTTCCAAAAACCCCTGGCTTCAGGCTTGAACCACAAGTACCTAACTTGGGCTATGAAAAATCTTTCATAAATTATATTTGAATCCTATTAGCCATAGGCATCCCTAAAATCACAAAAAAAAATTATTTTAATAGTTATTTTGCTATTTTATTTAAAGGTTTTTTCTTAAGGCCGGAAGGTCTTTAATAGGTTAATTTTTTCAATGTTTCAAAAATATTTGAGAAAATTTAGGGAGACTCAGTGGACATATATTGTCCATATATAAGGGTTTAAACACATGGTCATGTTCAAAATACTGTACAAAATCCCCAAAAACCTTTCGTGGATATTTCAAGCTTTTGAAATATTTACAAAGGAAATTTCCTCCATAAATTCCAAGAAAAACCCTATCATGAAAAAAAAAGCCCTATTTGATGATGTAGCCAAGTTTCATGTGAGGCAAAGCAAGGTAGATCCATCAAAGCATCTCAAAAGCCTTTCTGTTCATTTCCGAGTTTGAATAACTTTGTGTTGTTAAGTTTCATCAAACGTGTTGCAATTTAGTGCGCTTGCTTATGTTGACCCCAAACAAATTCGTGTTAAATTTCAAAGCCATTGGATACCTCTAGCTACCCAAGGCCATCATCAAACACCTTTTGCCACAATTTTGTGATCAATAATTGGAGCCCCAAATGGATTCACCTTGAGCTCAAAGTTTAAGCAGAACTCTCCCTAGTCACCCTCTACCTCCAGTAACTTTTGCAATGCCATGGCTCAGTAATTGGTGGGTGAAACCCCTCCATTTCCTTCTCTGGACAACCCTTCTCTCTCTCTCTCTCTCTCTCTCTCTCTCTCTCTCTCTCTCTCTCTCTCAACCCCTGCTTTGCTCCAAGAGCTCTCCGGAGCATCCAAGGCCACACCTGCATTGTTTACATCCCCCGGACCCCATAGACACAAGTGGTCACGCCCGCAACATCTAAAAAATGCCACGGCGTGCCAAGCGCGTGCTCTGGAGCACGCCACAGTGCACTCTAGCATTGTAGCTTGCCCATTCCGAGGCATCTGACGACCTAGGGCGACGGGATCATGTCCCCCGAGGCCACCTCGGTGTCTGCAACACACTAGCATGCCGGGCCCCTCTTTCCTCTCTCTCTCTCTCTCTCTCTCTCTCTCTCTCTCTCTCTCTCTCTCTATCTATATCTCTCTCGATGAGCTGCACATGCCTGATTACTTGTATCTGCGTTGGTATTTCCCAAAAGAGGAGAGGATGATGCAGCACGGCAACGGTAAGTATTTCCCTGAGTTATGAAACCAAGGTATCAATCCAGTAGGAGGATCCACCAAACTATGTAAGCAGTACCTTCACACAAATAACAAAAACTTGCAACCCAACGTGTAAGAGGGGTTGTCAATCCCTCCTTGGTATTGAGATAGATTAAATTGTATGAGATTGGATAAATAGATCTAACAGAAACACAAAATAAAATAAATAAATAAAAAGTGCAGCAAGGTATTTTAGGATTTTTGGATTAATATATCTGAAACATTATGATAGGAAATAGACCCGGGGGGCGTAGATTTCACTAGAGGCTTCTCTCGACAAAATATCATACGGTGAGTAAACAAATTGCTGTTGGGCAATTGATAGAAAAGCAAATAATTATGATGATATCCAAGGCGATGATCATGTACATAGGCATCACATCCAAGATTAGTAGACAGAGCCCTGCTTGCATCTACTACTATTACCCCACACATCGACCGCTATCCAGCATGCATCTATTGTGTTAAGTTCGTGAAGAAACGGAGTAATGCAATAAGAACGATGACATGATGTAGGCAAGATCTATTCATGCAGGAATAGACCCCATATTTTTATCCTTATTGGCAATGGTACATGCATGTCATGTCTCTTTCTGTCACTGAGATTGAGCACCGCAATATCAAACCCATCACAAAGCACCTCTTCCCATGGCAAGAAAAATCAATCTAGTTGTCCAAACCAAACCAAAGTTTCAGAGAAAAAAATATGAGGCTATGACAATCATGCATATAAGAGTTCAACAAAGACTCAAAGAATATTCATAGATAGATCTGATCATAAACTCATAATTCATCGGATCCCAACAAACACGCCGCAAAAAAGAGTTGCATCAAATAGATCTCCAAGAACATCGAGGAGAACATTGTATTGAAGATCAAAAGGGGAGAAGAAGCCATCTAGCTACTGCCTATGGACCCATAGGCCAGTGGTAAACTACTCAAGCATCATCAGAGGGGCAAGGGTGATGATGAAGAACCCCTCTGTGATCGTTGACCCCTCTGGCAAGGTGCCGAAAAAGGCCCCTAGATTGGATCTCGTTGTTCTGGAACTTGCGGCGGTGGAAACTCTGATCTCTCGACTCCCTTAGGGTTTTTGGGATTTTAGAGTATTTATAGAGCTGATAATCGGTGAAGAGGCCACCCATGGGCCCCACTACCCCCCAGGGCGCGCCAGGGGCCTCTGGCGCGCCCTGGTGCCTTGTGGACCCGACGGGCCTCCCCTCGTGCACTTCCTTGGCTCCCAAGGTGTCTTATGTCCAGAAAAAAATCTTCAAAAAGTTTCGTGGTATTTGGACTTCCTTTCGTATTGATATTCTGCAAAGTAAAAAACAAGCAAAAAACAACAACTGGCACTGGGCACTATGTCAATAGGTTAGTCCCAAAAAATGATATAAAGTTCCTATAAAATGAATATAAAACATCCAAGACTGATAATATAACAACATGGAATAATAAAAAATTATAGATACGTTGGAGGCGTGTCAGTGCCCGAGCGCCGCCCGACCTCCACCACTCCATGTGCTTGCAAGGGACCCGCCCCGAGCTCGCCCTGCTCCCTCTCTCCCTTCCTTGAACCATAAAACACCCCCAGAAACACCACAGAGTGCTCTATGCCTCCTCCCTCAATCACCATGGCAATTCCCGCGGGCAGCCATGAGCCCCACCCACGGTGTGCCACGGCCTCGCCGTATAAAGCCTCCTCGAGCTCACTCTCGCACTCTGAGTCACTCATATCACTCACAGAGACCCCCCCCCCCTAGCTAAGCCATTCTAGCTCTTGAGCTCAGATCCTTCACCATGGCTACCATGTCGCCGCCTCGGCCTTGAACGAATTGGCACAGTCCTGACACCCTCCTCTCCCTAAAACCGCACCAGAGCATACCTAAGGGAGTCCTGGATTAGGGGGTGTCCGGATAGCCGGAGTATACCTTTGGCCGGACTCCTGGACTATGAAGATACAAGATTGAAGACTTCGTCCCGTGTCCGGATGGGACTTTCCTTGGCGTGGAAGGCAAGCTTGGCGATATGGATATGTAGATCTCCTCCCATTGTAACCGACTCTGTGTAACCCTAGCCCTCTCCGATGTCTATATAAACCGGAGGGTTTTAGTCCGTAGGACGAACAACAATCATACCATAGGCTAGCTTCTAGGGTTTAGCCTCTTTGATCCCGTGGTAGATCTACTCTTGTACTACCCATATCATCAAGCAGGAGTAGGGTTTTACCTCCATCGAGAGGGCCCGAACACAGGTAAAACATCGTGTCCCTTGTCTCCTATTACCATCCGCCTAGACGCACTTGATTCGGGACCCCCTACCCGAGATCCACCGGTTTTGACACCGACATTGGTGCTTTCATTGAGAGTTCCGCTGTGTCGTCGCCATCGGGAAGGATGCCTCATCCCGTCTTTAAAGACGGCATTGTTGCTAAAGGAGCTTTGGCTATCGGCCAAACTCTCTGGCTAGGAAGTTTCTTATGACCGCCTGTTCGACCGCCGCGCCGACGATGACTTCTCGGATCATCGAAAGCAATCTTCATGTCAACTCGGAACTCACCGAGCAGTTAGATCCGATAGAGCTCTCTTCCTTAAACGAGCTCTTGGATCGCATCGCCGCCCTGGGAGTCGCTACAGACTACGATCAGATTGGGCCTAAACCCGATCCAAGAGAGATTAACTCTCCTCAGGTCACCCACCACGCGTTGCGGTGGTGGAGGAACAATGCGGCAAGCCTTCATCTATCTTAAGGACTAGTTATGTCCGGATTCCCGATCCCTCAAGCCGGATACCCACGGAGGAGGGCGCCACTCAAGCCCTGAACCTAAAGTCAGGCAGCGGGCTAGATTCATTGGACAACATCCAAGAACCCAAGCTTCCGAGTTCGGAAACTCCTTGGCCCTTGAGTCTCAGATTGGGCGAGGTTCCGGATTTAATTCCACCCGCCCACCCAAACATAAGTGATCTATCCCAAATTCGCAAGAGCCCAGTAAAGCAAAGATACACCATTATCGGGCGATTCCTCTGGTCATGAAAAGGATAAAGGACTACCGCGAGGAGGATGCAATTTCATTCTTACGCAATAATTGCACGGACAACAGAATCCTCAACGCCATAAGTCGTAGTGAAATTACACGCCACTGACTTGGCGTCCATAGTACGAAAATCTTGTGCAATGGAAAGCGCCTGGAAAACCAAAATAAAATTTTGGGACAATCCGGCCCTGAATACAACCTCAGTCCGAAATAAAAGGGTGCATTATCGCAAGGCACCTGGGTTAAACACCAAAAAGCAAAAACCCTCCATAGGGCATGGAACCGTACTGGAGGGATGGCTCAATGGACCCTGTAAAATTCATAGTGCAGAGGGCGCCACACCAACTCATAGCCTTAGAGCATGTTGGATACTCCGGCAGGTGGCCAGAAGTGGCGAAGAGCTTCTAACTCCGTAATCCACAGAGCACCAGCCAGGGGATACGATGCACGGTATTAACAGTCTTGAGACTTTCGCATCAAATAATATATGAAACGAACACTCCACACCTTACGAAGTCTACCAAGTAGCAACAATAAACCCATGGGTGACACGGCTATTACCTTTAATGCCGGTGATGAACCTAAATTCCGAACAGCCCGAGCACCAGCCGCATTGGTCCTCAGTCCAATAGTGGACCGCTTTCGCCTTACCAAGGTACTCATGGACGGTGGTAGCGGATTGAACCTCATTTATGAGGAAACCCTTTGAAAAATGGAAATAGACTGGAGCCGCATTGAGCGAAGTAGCACAACCTTTAGAGGAATAATCCCGATCGGAAGCGTCTTTGTCTGGGAAAAATCACCTGCTTGGATGTGGTGTTCAGCACGCCGGATAATTACAGGTCCGAGGAGGTCACGTTCCAAGTGGCCCCGTTCAGCAGCGGATACCACGCTCTATTAGGGCGAGAGGCATTCACAATTTTTCAAGCTATACCCCATTACGGGTACATGAAGCTCAAAATGCCCGGACCCAACGGAATCATCACTCTTGCTAGTGACCCGGACATAGCACTCCGCGCTGAAAATAAAACAGCCAAGACCGGCCCTTGAGGCACTATCCAAAGCCCTAGCGGCCGAGGAACCGATCGCTGCACTCCATGGTGAACAGGGACGACGTGATACTCGATAAAAGATCCAAGTCCACCTCCTTTAAACCGGCAGATTTAAATAGTCAAATTCCAAGTCCATCCAACGGACCCTACAAAACGGCCTCCATCGGGCGCAATTAAACCCCGATGTAGACGCCGCACCACGAGAATTCCTCTGGCGAAAATTGGGACATTTTTGCCTGGCACCCTCCAGACATGCCAGGAATCCCACGCCGGCTGGCCGAGCACAGCCTAAACATCCTAAAAGGATTCAAGCTAGTCAAGCAGGCTCTTCGGCGTTTCTCCGAACCTACGAGAGAAGCCATGGGAGAGGAGCTACCCAAACTACTGGAGGCCGGATTCATCAGAGATATAAAACATCCGGACTGGCTAGCAAACCTGGTGATGGTACCAAAGAAGGACAAATCTCGGCGCTTATGCGTCGATTTCAAGGACCTCAACAAGGCTTGCCCAAAGGATCCTTCCCCTCCCCGCATCGACCAAATTATCGACGCTACCGCAGACACGATTCATTGTGTTTCCTCGGCGCATACTCCGGCTACCATCAAATTAAGATGGCAGAGCAGACCAAGCCATAACGGCATTCATCACCCCATACGGCCCATTCGCTTCAACACAATGCCCTTGAGCTCAAAAGCGCCCGGCGCAACATATCGGCGCATGATTTAGACATGTCCGGCAAACCAGATCGGCAAAGCGGTGGAGGCATATGTAGATGGCGTGGTCGCCAAAACCAAGCATGTCGAAACTCTAGTAGATGACTTGAGGCTCACATTCGACAACCTCCGAACATATGACATCAAGCTTAACCCGGAAAAATGCATTTTCGGGCGTACCCGGTAGGGAAAGCTCTTGGGTTTCATTGTATCCGTAGAGGAATTGAAGCAAACCCAGCCAAGATCCGAGCTCTATCACAATTGGATATCCCAAAGGACCTCAAAAAAATACAAAAATTGACTGGATACGTGGCGGCTCTAAGCCGCTTTATCTCCCGCTTGGGAGAAAAGGCATTACCCCTTTATCGCCTCCTCCGGCGCACCGAACACTTCGAGTGGACGGATGCCGCCTCGGCCGGACTCGAAGAAATAAAAGCCATATTGGAAACAAACCCGGTCCTGGCCGCGCCTAACATCGGCGAACCAATGCTATTATACATCGCGGCAACTCATCACGTTGTAAGCGCAGTGCTCGTCGTCGAATAAGAAACGGACGGACACAAATTCCCCCTTCAAAAGCCAGTTTAGTACGTGTCCACTATCCTCACTCCATGCAAGTCGCGGTACCCGCATTATCAAAAGATAGCGTACGCGGTATTTATGGCATCTCGGAAGCTGCGACACTACTTTCAAGAGTGTTCGATAATGATAGCCTATGAAGTACCCCTTAACGATATTATAAACAATCATGACGCTGACGGGCCGGATTGCCAAATGGGCCATTGAGCTCCTCCCGTTCGACATAACCTACAAGCCACGGCGAGCTATTAAGTCGCAAGTTTTGGCCGACTTAGTCACCGAATGGACTGAAGCCGAACTCCCTAAAGAGTACGGCACATATTCCAGCTGGATCATGCACTTCGACGGCTCCAAAATGTTGGCTGGTCTGGGGCTGGCGTCGTTACAGCGTCCCCAACAGGAGATCTGATTCAATACGTACTCGAGATAATGTATACGGACTCCAACAATGCAGCCGAATCTGAGGCCCTTCTACATGGTCTCCGGATGGCAGTCTCCATGGGCATTCAACGCCTAGAGGTGCGCGGGGATTCGAACCTCGCGATATCCCAAATAAATGGAGACTTTGATGCCAAGGATCCGATAATGGCAGCTTATCGCAACGCCGTCCTAAAAATGTCAGCTCGGTTCGAAGGGCTCGAATTTCACCATATAGCTCGGGAAAACAATCAGGCAGCAGACGTCTTGGCACGCATTGGCGCAAAGCGCGATGCCGGTCCCCCCCCCCAATATCTTCTTGGATAGGTTGTTCAAGCCATCTGTAATATGGGAAGGGGAATCCGGAAATAACAGCTCGGACCCAACCGCACTGCCCGACACCGAACATTCTGACATAACAGGAGGCTCTGCCAACGAAGTAATATCCTCAGCCCACGTAATAATGGCAGTCATTGCCCTGTGGACAGAACCATTCCTAGCCTACCTAACCAGGCAGGAACTTCCCGAGGACAGAAACGAGGCACGTTGCATAGCGCGGCGATCTAAAGCCTATAAAGTCCATGAGGGAGAGCTTTATAAGAAAAGCACCACCGGAGTCCTTCAAAGGTGTATCTCCAAAGTGGAAGGGCGGAATCTTTTGGCTTAAATTCATGCCGGACTCGGGGGGCACCATGCCGTAGCCCGGGCCCTTGTAAGCAAGGCCTTCCATACAGGATTTTATTGGCTGATGGCCCGGGCAGATGCTCAGGACTTAGTCCAACGATGCGTCGGTTGCCAGCTCTTTGCTAACCAAAGCCATATGCCACCCAGCGCCCTCCAAACTATACCCATCACCTGGCCCTTCAGTGCAGGGGCTTGACATGGTTGGACCCCTTAAAGGAGGAACCCACAAGCAAAAATACCTACTGGTCATGGTGGATAAATTCACCAAATGGATAGAGGCCAAGCCTGTTAAGACGGCCGAATACGGACCGGTGATAGACTTCATATCAGGGGTCGTACACCGTTACGGTGTCCCCCACAGCATCATCACTGATAACGGCACGAACTTTACGGCCGACGAGGTCAAACTCTGGTGCAAAAACATGGGCATCAAGCTCGACTATGCTTCAGTTTATCACCCACAAACTAACGGTCAAGTCGAGCGAGCAAATGGTATAATCATGAGCGGCATCAAACCCAGATTAGTGAGGTCCCTCAAGGAATCTAACACACACTGGGTAGAGGAGCTCGACTCCATCCTCTGGGGGCTGCGGACCACGCCGAATCGCACCACCAGATACACACCATTCTTTATGGTATACGGCGCAGAGGCGGTTACGCCTGCGACATAATTCATGACTCACCTCGGCGTGCGCATGTACGAAGAAAGAGAAGCTGAACTTCGATCGGCAGGACAGTTTGGACGCCTTGGAGGAGGAGCGTGGCGTGGCAAAAGCCCGTTCCGCATTCTATCAACGGCAGGCTCAAAGATACCAAAGCAGTAGAAGCACGGGCCAAAACTTACAATGTTGGCGAAGTTAGCTCTCGCTCACGGACAAGAAAAGGACAAACTCAAGCCCAAATGGGAAGGTCCCTTTATTATTGACCAAGTCCTGACCGGTGGAGCTTACCGTCTGCGAGATGCATCGGATAACCGACTCGAGCCGAACCCATGGAACGCAGCCCGTCTCCGAAGATTCTACGCCTAGCGCCGGACTCTGTGTTCGTCTCCTTCCTCTGTCTATTTTTTACACATTAGCTGTCTTATATTTCTCTCCTTCTCCCTCCCTTTCTCTTACAGCTTTTAAGGGCTCGTTTGTGCCTTGTTCGCACACAATTGACGCGCTATTCGCGCTCATTATACCTGGGGGCTTCTTTAACAGAAGCTTATTTATACGGGCTTCATGCCCAACACATGTGTCACACTTCCGCATGTACCTTTTATTCACCATTATATGCATCGATATGACTTAAGTTTTGGCCAAGCTGGGTTGCGTGGCTCCTGTGCTTACCCCTCACGTTCCCGATTGTTCGGCTAGGTGGTAAAGGAGCACCTCTGCGATTATTCTTGCCGGGGTCACCGGATGTGTACCTCAGACCGGGTGAAGCCGATACTAGCGTTCTTAAGGGAATATTTGGTCGGTGAACTAAAGATGATTTCTCACTTGTTTATTTATCTGCCCCGGATGCTTTTCTTCCTTTTTGCAGTCCGGACATGCACTTTAGGGCATGCCTCGAGAAAGGAACCCCTAACGGAACTATTCTCCACGGAAGATGTTTCTTACTAACCATGTAATATAACATAACTAGTTGGGCACTTATGCATTCAAGCACTAATGACCCCTACGCTTTGGTCTCGACGCATGCCCGGTTCTTACATAACCGAGAGGGTATTCGGACACACTCCGGACTATCGGGTCCCGAGGTTGAAGCGAAAAGGTCCGCCATGACAAACGATCTACAATCCGGCTAGAAGGCATTTTACATGTCATCTTAAATTACATAGTCAATTTGACTGGGTATATTCCTCTTCAATACCATCCAACAGGTTGTCTAGTTTACTGATCTGTTGGGAATATTCTAATGCCAACTCTACCTGGCCGTACACTAAGCTCACGAGGATCTCCTTCCCATCGGGCCCCATAGGTCCGACCTCGCCATGTGGTTTGGGTCAGCCTTCGTGTGCAGCGTCTTCACCATGGCCCGAGCCTCCTGGCGCCTTTGACGGCAGGCCGATATCTTCCATAATCGGAGCGCCCGCGCTCCCTTCAGCTTCTCTGCAAGCTCTCCAAGGCCTTCGGGCATGGAGCGGATAGCCACAAGGCACAGGCGACGCTTGCATCACCTGCCGAACTTCGTTAAATGCGGTTGTAAGCTTCGGGAAGAAGGTCACCCGTAGAACCGGGCATTTCCTCTGTAGGCCGACCTGTTAGCATACCTACAGACATAACTCTGTCAATCGACTTCCTCGCCGAACTCTTTTTCGAAAGTTCGTTCAAGCACTTACTAAAAATGCTGCGCGAAGCTGCCGATTCTCCTTCACGGAGTCCGACAGCTGGGCACGAACATCCTTTAGTTCTTCTCCCAGCTGGGTGTTGGCATCTTGGAGATAATTCTTCTCCTGCCTCACCTTCATAAGCACGCTCTCGTCGGCCTTTAACCGGTGCAAGAGTTGTTGCTTGTCCGGACCTACTCCGGCGCCATCTGCAATGTTATGGTCAGATTTGCACACACGCCGCACTTCACAACATACTTATCTTTCGAAGCATATATTACGGAGGGGTCTCCTTGGCCTCCCCCTTCATGCTAGTGCGGCCTCAAGTTGGACTTTGCACTCTTCCGGCTCCCCGGGACAGTTGGGTATTCTTTTCAGTAAGATCCTGCATAACAAATTATCCTTAAATCAGTTATTCTAACTGTTTCAAGTCTCGAGACTCTTGACATATATAACCATCAAATTTTCTCACCCGTATGTCTTTCACATCTTGCTCCGTGGCTCTGGCTAGACCATTTTGAGTGGCACGGAGGTACGCATCTCCCGAATTGAAGGCATCCAATGCCTCTTGGGAGAAACAAGCGTCACGAAGAACTGTCCGGCGACACCTGTGGTTCATGGCACTCTCCACCTCAGAATTGGTGGCAGACAGCTCGTCCGCATCCTCTGTCGGAGGAGCGTCCAGTGCGTGCCTCTTGTTCGCCTCTGCTTCCGGACCCGGCCTTGGAGCCTGGCTGGTGGAGGCGCGATTGACAACCTCTCTGGATATAGTCCGGCGAGCGCTCTTTTTCCTGAAGAGAGCATGAGCGTTAGTATGCCTTGAGGGAATAAAACCTGGGAATAAGATGGCACGCCATACCGCTGCCCTGGCGTCTCAATCCGGACCGCACTTCTTTCCAGCCTGCTGGGCCTTGCTGCCCCTTGTTGGCTAGCCACCGCATGCTCGGCCTTCCGCCTCAAGGACTTCCCCTGCAAAAACACCGTTGGTATACGATGATCAAATAAGCACGGATGGATCATTTTAAAAGTACTGGGACTTCGGTCTCGGTTACTTGTGAGGCTGGAAGCAGTCCGGGATAATCGGCCATAATGGCCACCAAGGCGTTGTCCTTGCTTAATTGATGAAACACCCCATCGATCAGCTCCACAGATAAGTCCGGGTCCTCTTGGGAGACTGATATGTCTCCGTCGTATCTATAATTTTTGATTGTTCCATGCCATTATTATTCACTTTCATATACTTTTTGGCAACTTTTTATATTATTTTTGGGACTAACATATTGATCCGATTGCAGGTGCTAGTTCACATGCATTTGCATGTTTTATGTTTCGCATAATATCCATATCAAACGGAGTCCAAACGAGATAAATATGGACGGAGCTTATTTTTGGAAAATATGGAAAATTCTGGAAGAAAAATCCACGCGAGACGGTGCCCGAGGTGGTCACGAGGCAGGGGGGCGCGTCTACCCCCTGGGCACGCCCCCTACCCTCGTGAGCCCACCGTAAGGCGGTTGATGCTCTTCTTTTGCCGCAAGAAAGCTAATATTCGGAAAAAAATCTCGGCGAAGGTTTCAGGCCAATCGGAGTTACAGATCTCCATGTATACGCGAAACGGTGAAACAGAGCCAACACAGTACGCAGAAACAGAGAGAGACAGAGAGAGAGATCCAATCTCGGAGGGGCTCTCGCCCCTCCCACGCCATGGGAGCCAAGGACCAGAGGGGAAACCCTTCTCCCATCTAGGGAGGAGGTCAAGGAAGAAGAAGAAGAAGGGGGCCCTCTCCCCCTTGCTTCCGGTGGCGCCAGAGCGCTGCCGGGGCCATCATCATCACCGCCATCTTCACCAACAACTTCACCGCCATCATCACCAACTATCCCCCCCCCCCCTCTATGCAGCGGTGTAACCTCTCTCTTACCCGCTGTAATCTCTACTTAAAAAATGGTGCTCAACGCTATATATTATTTCCCAATGATGTATGGTTATCCTATGATGTTTGAGTAGATCTGTTTTGTCCTAATGGCTATTTGATGATCAAGATTGGTTTGAGTTGCATGTTTTATTATTGGTGTTGTCCTATGGTGCTCTCCGTGTCGGCATAGCGTGAGGGATCTCCACCGTAGGGTTTGCAATATGTTTATGATTTGCTTATAGTGGGTTGCGTGAGTGGTGAAACACAAACCCGAGTAAGTAGGTTGTTTACGTATGGGATAAAGGGGACTTGATACTTTAATGCTATGGTTGGGTTTTACCTTAATGAATCTTTAGTAGTTGCGGATGCTTGCTAGAGTTCCAATCATAAGTGCATATGATCCAAGTTGAGAAAGTATGTTAGCTTATGCCTCTCCCTCAAATAAAACTGCAATAATGATTACCGGTCTAGTTATCGATTGCCTAGGGACAAATAACTTTCTCGTGACAACAAGCTCTTTACTAAAAATAATTTAGTTGTGTCTTCATCTAAACAGCCCCTAGTTTTATTTACGTGATCTTTATTTTCTTGCTAACCTATCCCATCACACCTACAAAGTACTTCTAGTTTCATACTTGTTCTAGGTAAAGCGAACGTCAAGCATGCATAGAGTTGTATCGGTGGTTGATAGAACTTGAGGGAATATTTGTTCTACCTTTAGCTCCTCGTTGGGTTCGACACTCTTACTTATTGAAAGAGGCTATAATTGATCCCCTATACTTGTGGGTTATCAGAGACCGGGTCGAAGGACCGTTCCGGGTCCTCGGGTTGTGGAGGAGGGCTGTTTATCTCCTTTACAGCCTGGCGTAGCTCCTGCGTTGAAATTGCTAGACTGAATACTTAACTATGGGAATATGAAACAGATGGGCGAGTAAAAAGTGTCCGCTTACCCAGCTTGGAGGATTGTACATAGAAAATCCGCCCCGTGGGTTGATGCGGAGAAATTCCTCCTCTTCTCCCTTGTACAAAGCGGACAAGATCTTTATTAGAGCGGCAACCGAGTCCGGCCCCTCACGGCCGCACCGGGTGGCGTCGTCCTCCCCGTTGAAGTCCCACATGGGGTGGCCTCTATACTGAAGCGGCTGCAACCCCCGCATAATGCATGTGGCCATGACCTCGATCATGGTCAATCCGGAATGAGCTAACAACCTTATCCAGCTCATCAGGTAAAGGACGTCCTTGTCATTGTTGGATTTCGGGTTCCGGCAGACCCTTAAGGTTTGAACACTGGGGTGCGCGTGGAGATCCAACCCTCCACCGTCTCGCACCTCGCCGAATCGCTGGGACCTAAACTACTAAACGGAACAGCACAAGAGACACTAGATTTATAGAGGTTCAGGCCACCATTGTGGTGTAATACCCTACTCCAGTGTGTGGTGTGGTGGATTGCCTCTTGGGCTGATGAGGAACAATACAAGGAAGAACAGCCTCGCGAGGGTCTGTTCTTGGCGGGTGTGATGAACTACTAGGTGGTGTTCAGTTGCTCTAGTACTGGTTTCTTGATGAGGATTTGGATCCCAGATCGCCTCTTCCGTCTCTCCCAGATGCCCTCGCGCTGAGTGTGGCTACTCCTATTTATAGGCGAAGGCCCTGGACCTCTTCCCAAATATTGAGCGGGAAGGGCGCCAACAATTGGCCATTTTGAAGGGGAACAGCGGGTACACTTATCCTGACTAAAGTTGGTCCTCGCCTGCCAAAGGCTCTGGTGATGACGCCTGCTTGGGCTCCACGATGACTCCCTCCCAGCTGTTGGGCTGGTCTTGGTCTTGTTGCACCGAAACGGATGCCTTTGCTTGATGCTCTCGCCTGCGCTTGCTCCCTTTGCATTAAAGAGGAAAGGAGGACACTGCGCGGGCTGGCGCCCTTGGTCGTCATGGCTTGCGTCATGCTCACCTCGCGAGGTACCCTGCCTTGAACTCTCCGCCTCCTCATGAGCTAGCCTGACGAGGCCGAGCCTGAGGAAGCTCCTTGTCGTCCGCACCGCGAGGCTTGGCCCCTCGCGAGGGTCTTGAGCTTGCGTTGATGAAGATGGGCCGTGCTGGGCCTCCTTCGAGCCACGCCGTAGGCCGCAGGCAGGCAAGTCTGGGGACCCCCGTTCCCAGAACGCCGACAGTAGCCCCCGGGCCCACGGCGCGCCCGAACTTGGCCGGGCAGAGAGGCGAAAGGGCAAGTGCGAAGCGTCGCGGGCCCTAACAGCCTGTGGCCTTGGGCGCCGCGTGGCGGTTGATTGGACGCGTGCGCACTGCTTCCCCATGATGCCTCGGTAACCGCCCGGATTCGACAAGTCCCTGCATGTAGAGTTGGTCATGATTACCGGTGATCGTGGAGGCCGACGGTTGGCCTTCGCCGGCTATAAGTATGGAATGGCGCGCGCCCTTCCAGTCTATCCTTCTCCTCCTCGTTTCGTCTGGTTGACATGGCTCCGATCCGCCGGTTCTCCACGGAAGAGAAGGGAAAGGCTCCTCAAGTGGATCCTGACCTGCTCCCCCCAAAGAAGCGGCTTGCTCTCCGGTGTCCTGGCAGGAGCGCGTGTCAGGAGGCGCCCATGCCCTGGTGCGTGCGGCCGCCACCAGGGTTTCCTCTTCCCTTGTACGCGCACGTTGGCGGCTCTGAAGGAGGCGACACCGGGCGCCACGAGCGGCGCCGCCGATGACGCCGGCGGGTCACGAAGGTGTGCGTCTTCCCCCCTGGAGTCCACGCCGAGGGCTCCTGCCGGGAGTTCGTGCTTCACGCCGCCACGCCTCCTAAATCTTGGATTCATCTTCCTTCTTTCTTCGCCTCCGTCGTTCGTGAAGGAACCCCACAGGACTCTGGCTGCAGCACGCTGGCTGCGGCACCCTCGCGACCGGGGCAGAGGTCGCGGTAGTTGCCCCGGGCGAGGTCTTCATGACACGAGGCTGGGGCGAGGTCGCCCGGGTCTGCAGGGCGAGGGGCGCCCTCACGATCCACCTGGAGTACGATGGTGCTTCGGTGGTGTCCTTCAAGGTCTTCGACGCGGAGGGCCGCCGGCTGGAGTGCTGCCCCGGGAGAGGTGGTCGGGGTCCTGCTACGGTGAGACAGAGGCCGACCGACCACTCCCTTGGCAGCTCCTCAAGCGATGAAGGCGCCAGAGGATCCAGCGACTCCGCCGAGCTCTTCGCGACGCCGGAGATGAGCGACGACAGCTACGAGCCTCCGAGCCTGCGCCACTCCCGGAGCAGGGCGGGCTCGTCAGGTCATCGCCGCCCCTGATCTGGATGGGGTTGGCGCCGGACCGGGTGGCCCACTGTCGACGATGGCGTCTGCCGCGGTGGTCCCTGTAGGTAGGACTCCTTAGGATTCGCGTCTTTTGTTCCTGCGAGGAGCCAAGAATGTACCCCACGGGGGCTTGTAAGATGTTTGTAGCTTCGTTTGTCAATATGATCCTTATTGTGAGGCGGCGAGATGCTCATTCCGTTTTAGCTCAGTTTCCTCCTTTCAGTCCTCACGAGGGCACGATGCTCTGCTTGACAGGTCCCAGTCCCAAAAGCGGCTTCAGCCGCTGGTATGCCAGGTCGCGATGCCGTGGTCAAGGCCAGGAGGTGAGCGGCCCGAGGTCTGGTAAGAGCCTCTGAGTCGCGATGCTCAGGGGGTCCCCTTTGGCGCTCAAGCAGCCATCATTCGTTGAGAAAGGAGAGCGATGTTGCTAACGCGGGGTTGCACTGGGTGTGGGGATGGTGTTGCGATAACTAGTGTGTCCGGAGGGTGACTTATCTCGAGGGTCAGGACAATGCTTCCTGGTGCGGCGCTAGGTCCGTGCCTAGGTCGGCGAGAGATTGTGTGGCGAGCTCGTTCCGTGCTCCTTGGAGGGACCCTGCAGGTTCACCACAAAAGGAACAAGAGCTCGCCGTGGCGATCGTTAGTCCTGCCATTAGTTGCTTTGGAGAGGCGCGAGAGGCCTCGCGAGGTGTGTTGGGGCACCCGTGAGCCAGCGCGGGACTCACGGGGCCCTACCTCAAGGCGGGTTGCACCTGGCTCTGTGCCTTATCTTCGAGTGTGTTCCTGCAAATTTTGCCAGATGCCGGTGCTCTACGTCTTCGGGTCCCGGCTCTCGGGCTGGTCTCACCGTCAGCCGGGCAAGCCAGGTCGCGATGCCATGGACAAGACCAGAGGGTGAGGGCCGGAGGCCGGTAGGAACCCCGAGTCGTGATGCTTAGGCACCCCCTTTAACGCCAAGTAAGCTGGGTTAGATGATGAAACTCTCGTCCTCGGGTCCCGGCTCTCAGGCTGGTCTCGGTGTCGGCAAGCCAGGTCGCGATGCCATGGACAAGACCAGAGGGTGAGGGCCGGAGAGCCGGTAGGAGCCCCGAGTCGCAATGCTCGTGCACCCCCCTTTAACGCGCAAGCTGGGTTAGATGACGAAACTCTAGGTCCTCGGGTCCCGGCTCTCGGGCTAGTCTCAGCCGTCGCTGGCAAGCTAGGTCGTGATGCCATGGACAAGACCAGAGGGTGAGGGCCGGAGAGCCGGTAGGAGCCCTGAGTCGCGATGCTCAGCACCCCCTTTAACAGCATAAGCAAGGTTAGATGACGAAACTCCACGCCCTCGGTCCCGGCTCTCGGGCTGGTCTCAGCCGTCGCTGGCAAGCCAGGTCACGATGCCATGGAAAAGACCAGAGGGTGAGGGCAGGAGAGCCGGTAGGAGCCCTGAGTCGCGATGCTCAGGCACCCCCCGTTTAACGTGCAAGATTCCGTCACCCAGGAAAGGGCACCAAATAACAAGCATGGTGGAGCGAGAACATAATCCTAAGGAAAACGTAGGAAGGATACATGCCGCTCGGACAGGCCCAAGCGGCTTGGGGATGATGCAGCCCGAGGGGCGCCCCCAACAGGATAGGCTAATGGCATGAAATAAAAGGGATACATGCCGCAGGGACGGACCCACGCGGCACAGGAATAATGCGGCCTCAAGGCGCTCCCACCGGGAATAAAACTTAAAGATGTCACTGGTGATGTTGAGGATGAAGGGGTGTTGGTGTAGCAGACTCGGTGGGCTGCGGGAGCCGATCTCGCGAGCCCCTGTGCCCAGGGGGCCTCGGGAGGATCCGGCGGCCGGGCGGCTCCTTGCGGCCATCTCCATCTCCGCCAAGCTGCGGCGTGCTGACCTCTTGAGCCTCGGGATGGCCCTCATGAGATCTTTGGTGCGAAGCAACCGCGTTTGGCGAGCCATAAGGCATGCACACGTAGTGTGGGCGGACCTCGCAACGTCCCACTCGCGAGGGCCGAGGCGCTCTTGAGACGTGGCTCGGTTGAGCCTGGTATGTCGATGCAGACGCTGCAGCCCACCATCCTCGCTGGATGGGGGCCCACGGGCAAGCGGCGGCTGCCCCTCATGACCCTTGACCTCTGTAGCTCTGAATGGCCTTGGCTGACGAACTCCCGAGGGTTCGGCCTCCCTTGCCTTGCTCCTCGCTATGGGAAGCGTGCTTCAAGCACGCCTCACGTGGTGCCCAAGCGCCTCCCTTGAGACATTGGCGAGGTCGGCGGCCCTCCAGGGAGAGCCCCGAGCCCCGCTCGAGGAGGGCGCCGCGGCGCTTCCTATGCGATGGAAGGAGGCTCCCCTGGCCCGGCTGGGCCACGAGGGGCCTGCCTCTTGAGGAGCCGGGCGGTTGATGTCTTCTTCTTCTTGGAGTGCGGCCTCGGGAGGCCTCCTGCCGCTTGTGGTGCAGGTCTTGACGATGCGGCCTGAAAGGCTCTCTCCAGGGAGCACACTGCATCTCTCTCTTCACAGGGCACCGTGATGACCCCGCCGCTTCCTGGCATCTTGAGGACGTTGTAGCCGTGGTGGGTTACGGCCATGAATTTGGCCAATGCTGGGTACCCGAGGATGGCGTTGTACGGCAGGTGAATGTGGGTGACGTCGAAGTCGATGAGCTCGGTGTGGTAGTTGTCGCGAGCCCCGAAGGTGACAGGAAGGCGGACCTGCCCGATCGGGACCGTGGAGCCGTCGGTGACTCCGGAGAAAGGCTTGGTTGGTGAAGCCGACTGTAAGAGCACTTGAAGATTGTTTTATGTTTCCACGGACAGACGTTGAGTCCTGCCTCATTGTCGATGAGGGTCTTGGTGACCGGCACGTTGTCGATGATTGGGGAACAAAGCATCGGGAGAACTCTGCTGTGGCTGCCAAGACTTGAGCTGATCCGCTGAGCTGAACGTGATGGCGCACGCCGACCACCCGAGAGGGCGCGTGGCCTCGAGCTTGGGGAGGACTGCATTCACTTCGGGCCGAACTGCTTGAAGATGTGCCGAGAGGTCAGCTTGAGCTCCGCCCAGGATGCAGGCGATCGCACGCGCTTCCTGGAAGCCCCCAGCCCCCTCGTCCTGATGACGGTCCTCATTTCTCCTTGGCGGCGGCGGCAGTGGAGGGAGGCCTGCGTTCCCCTGCGGGCGATCCTCGCGAGGCTGATCCCTCCAGCCTCCCTCGCGAGGCGGGTCTTGCCAACGGTCCTCGCGAGGTTGGTCGCGCCACCCTTGGCGCGGGCAGCTGGTCTTCCAGCGCCTGCATTCCTTCCTGCTCCTCGGCCGTAGCCCGGCTGCGCTCGGGGCGTCTTCCGACCCTTCCTTCGCGCACGGCCCGGAGCTCTTGGCATTCATTGGTGTTGTTGGTGTGGAGGTCGTGGTACACGCAGTACCGACAGCCCTTGGAGGTCTCGGGCTGATCTCTGCCTCGCTTGGTGTCTGGTTCGGCCGCGAGTACGGCAGCCCCCTTGCGCTTCACGTCCTTGGCCTTGGACTTCTTCTCTTCGGGATCCGCGGCAGCTCGAGGAGGAGAGGCGCCTCCTCAGCCTCGGGCGCACTTGGTCGCCAAGTTGCACAGCTCCAAGGATGTGCACAGATCTTCATGCATCGTCGGCTCCTCCTTCATCTTGACATCACAGACGCCCGTCGGAGAAGGCAGAGATGATGGCCTCCTCCGTTACCACCGGGATCTTGAGGCGTCTTGTTGAAGCGCTTAGATGTACTTCTGCAGGTTTCCCGCTGCCGCTTGATTCGGCGCATGTCGCTCACGGCGGGTGGCCGGTCATGAGTACTCGAAGTTGGCGATGAAGCGGGTACGCATCTCGGCCCAGGAAGAAATCGTGCCTGGGGTCAGATTCAGGAGCCAGGTGCGGGCTCCGTCCTAGAGCGCCATGGGAAACCAGTTCGCCATGACCCTTTCATCCCCGTTGTGTCACATCCCCAGTTTAGGCCTTGCTTGTTTTTGCTTTAGCATCCATGCATCATGTTTAAATTTTATGAAAGTTGAAATGGGGAAGACAGAACTCCCAGAACCCCTTTTGAATCCAACTAGGGTTTACTAAAATTATTTTCAATGAACCTGAAATGCCCTTCTAAAATGCTCATCACCTTTGCTTTGGTTGAGCCTCTGTCAAAAGTGGTGCACAATTTTCTAGGTCATCCCAAGGTCTTTGAATTAAATCATAAGTATTTGAGTTTGGGCATTTAAAGTTATATATATTATTTCAAATGCCCAATTATTCCCAAACAAAATGTTCCATGTTGGAAATATTCCAACTAAGGACCTGGTCCAGTTTGGTGATTTTTGAAGCTATCTAAGTATTTTAAAAACTCCACAAAGTTACGTAAAATAGAAAAAGAAAAAGCAGAAAGGAAATACTTACTGGCGCTGCTAACTGCCCACTCCGCTGCCCAGCCCACTGCCAAGGCCAACAGCTGCTTGGCTCGCCAGGCAGTAGCAAGTGCTCGGCGGCGAGCACCGCATGGGTGCCACGCACCTGGTCGCCGCCGCTCCCTCACCGAGCCGCGGCGTGGATCGCCCCTCTCTCTCCCGAACCCCTCGGACATCTCTCTTCCTCCCGGCTCCTCTCCTCAAGGCCCCCAACCATGGCCGACGCCACCGCAGCCACGCCGCCGCCAGACACGCGCCTCCCGCCCGTCCGTGCTCCTCCCGCCCGTGTCTAGGAGCTCCGCCGCCCTCCTCTACGTCAAGCTTAGCCGAGCCTCAGCGTGCTCGAGTAGCCCGAGGCCACTGCACCGACCTCGCCCGATCCCGCCGTCGCCGGAGATCCCCTTCAACGCCGCCGTCGCACCAGTCCGTCCCCGGCCACGCCGGTTGCCTCCACGAGTGCCCTGTGAGCCTAGCTACCCCCCCTTCCCTTCCTCTCTCGCTCTCGAGCTTTGTAGCGACCGCACGAAGATCACCCGCACCCGCCGCCGTGGAGCTCGTCGCCGACGTGCTCCCGGCCATCCACCGGCCACCCCTCGGTGTCCATCGTGACTCACCACATTGCGTAGGGTCCAACCATACACTCCCGCACCTCACCGACACCCTAGCCTCGAAGTTCGCCTTGGCCGAACTCCGGCGGCCGCCTAGGTCGCCACCGGCGCCGATTCCGCCGCCCGAGCTCGACTAACTCCACCAAGAGCTGCGGTTTGTCCTCAGCTCCACCTAGATGCCCTCCGCGACCCATTTGGTCGCCGAATGGCCAATCCACTTCCACCGCTGGCCGGGCTCGCCGGCGGCTAAACGCCGGTGCAGCCGACGTTGACTTTGACCACGGGTGGGCCCTGGTTGACTCTGTTGAGTCAATGACAGGTGGGGCCCAGCCCTGTTAACTAATTAGATTAGTTTTAATTAATTTTTAGTTAAACTAATTACACTGACACCGGGACCCACCAGTCCGGTTTGACCTGGACGTCCCCGTTGACCTATGACATCATCCTGACGCATTGCTGACGCAGTAAATGAATTACTGGATTTATTCTATTATAGGAAATTCCAGAATATAGTTCAAACTTCAAAAATTCATAGAAATTAATCTGTAACTCCAAATGCAAATATTTATATATGAAAAATGATCAGAAAAATATGAAGAATCTGTTTATGCCATGATCATGCATGATTGAACAAGTTAACCTCACTGAATAGGATGAATCATGATTAGGGTAATTTATGAACTAGTATTTGGAGTTGGAGTTTAACCTTGTTTGAATTCCACTTCAATTAACTTGGCTTATCGCTGCATTAGCTCAAAACACCAGCATATTGCCATGTCATGATCATGCATCATATTGCTGCATTGCATTGATTGTGTTTCTTCCTTGTTTGTCGGTGCTTGTTCCCTCTCGGTAGGCGTATCCCGACGATGAGTTCGATGACACGGATGAAGAACTATATTATCTTCAGAAGTGCCAGGCAAGCAAAACCCCCTTGTTCATTCCGATACAATCCCACTCTCTCGCTCCTGCTCTCTTTTACTGCATTAGGACAACAACGATTCATCTGTTACTTTGTCATGTAGCTGAACCCCTTTATCCTCTCGCATGACATGTCATTCCACAAGAATTAGATGAAACCCACTAGCATGAGTAGGAGTTGCTTGAGCCATGTTGTGCCTACTCATTCTTGCTTGTTTGTCATGCCCGAGCATCGCTTAGAGTTGAGTCAGGTCCGATTCATCGGGATGAATCGGAGGTGTGTGAACATGTCCTACTGTGTGTGAGCTAAGTGTGTGAACATGATTTGGTAAAGGTAGCGGTGACAGGCCATGTAGGAGTACATGGTGGGTTGTCTCATTGCAGCCGCCCTCGTGAACTGAGTTCTGTGTTTGTGATCCATGAAACAGCTTACCACCATGCATTGGGCCCGAAACCAATGGACCCTCTCGGCTTCTTAACCACTCTTGTCCTCGGTCCGGGAGTTGCAAGTAGTTTCGGTGTTTGTAGCATCTTTGGGGCCGCACGCAACGCCGACCATAGGGGTGGGTTGTGTTGCGGTAGGCACGCGGGTCTGTGTACCGATTCGCCCATTTGGTGTCTCGGGAACCCCGCACACATCGTTCGGGGCCGTTAGTGGAAACCTCGGCGGACTCCTGCGGATGGAACCCGAATAGGCGATAAACCTGGACTCGGGACTCGTGTGTTTAGGTAGGCCGTGGCCGACACCCACGTTGGGCTTCCGCTGAAGGTTGCCCAAAGTACATGTCGTGTAAACGGCGGTAAGTGGTGAGAGCGTGTGTGAAGAAGTACACCCCGCAGGGTTATAAATGATCTATTCGAATAGCCGTGTCTCATGAAAAAGGACTTCGGGTTGCCTATATCGGTTCATAGACAAGTGAAAGTGGATACTCTAAAATGCGCAAGATAAGCATGAGTGCTATGGATGGCGTTCTCGTAGGGAGACGGAGCGGGTCCATAGTGGTGTATTGATATGGTGAATATGTGGACTCGTGCGCCACCTCAAAAGAGTTATTTGCAAATGTAGTTCAGATAGCCACCGAGTCAAAGCTGGCTTGCCGGTCAAACTCCACCACCCCTTTATTGATAATGATGCATATGTAGTTAGTTCTGATGTAAGTCTTGCTGAGTACATTTGTACTCACGTTTGCTTATTTTATGTTTTGCAGAGAGACGTCAGTCTCGCTAGTAGTTCCGCTTGGACTTCGGTGTTTGGCTTGTTACCTCAGCTACGATCTTGTGCCCTCGGCAGGATGTGGTAGATAGTCGGGCTTCTCAGCCTTTTTTCATTTATAGTTGTGCGTATTTCGGACATGTTTAGCTTCCGCTTGTGTTTTGACTTGTATGTTTCGAGTGTTGGGTCATGAGACCCATGTTTGTAATATCTCGCTCCTCGGAGCCTAATGAATATTTGAGTCGTAGAGTTATGTTGTGATGCCATGTTGTATTTACACATATTGAGCATATTGTGTGTATGTTTGAAATGCTTGATATGTGTGGGATCCGACAATCTAGTTGTTTATCCTTGGCAGCCTCTCATATGGGGAAATGTAGTCTAGTGCTTCCCGAGCGATAGTAGTCCGCTACAGCCAGTTCACCGGAGTCCTCGCTAGCCCAAAGACTACTGCTTTGGACACTTGACTGGCCGGCATGTGTTTCACTGTTCTATGTCCATCCCTTCGGGAAATGTCACGCGGTGATATTCGAGTCTGCCTAGCCTGCTACAGCCGGGATACCGGAGTCCTCATAGCCAGTGCTACAGCCCGAATTCATACGTTGATGACCGACATGCTCGATGTGATTCATGTATGCCTGTCCCCATGGGTTAGTGCCGCTTTGGGTTCACGACTAGCCATGTCGGCCCGGTTCTCTGTCATATGGATGCTAGCGACACTATCATATACGTGAGCCAAAAGACGCAAACGGTCCCGGGCCATGGTAAGGCGACACGTGGGAATACCGTGCGTGAGGCCGCAAAGTGATATGAGGTGTTACCGGCTAGATCGATGTGACTTGGAATTGGGGTCCCGATAACGTTGGTATCGTGAGCCCGATCGCTCAGAGGATTACCAAGCCAAACTGGTCAAGTTGTGTCTAGAAATGCTTTAGTTATGTAAGGGAATTGATTGTGGAAGGAACGTAAGGCTCTTTTTACTCCTTATACCTCATGGCCTTCGATCCGAGTCATCTTCTTCTCTTCTACGGGTTTAAGAACTAGGCTTCTTGTCTATCTATTAGGATGACGTGTTACTAATCCATAGACCTTTAAGATTGTTGGATTTAAGCCCCAGTTCAGTTCCTACTATTCTGTATGATAATTGTTGATCTCGGAACCTTGATATTGCGATGTTCAAAGTGGTTATGCCATCATTTTTGGCAGGATGTCTCAAATCATTTTGAGCATTTGCAGCCGTTATGTTGTCCGAGTCATCCTGTGTCTCTAAATAGTCCGATGCATTTGCAAATCCTTTCCTTCCGATCCCGATGTCCTTTTTGGTCAGAATAAGCACACTAATCGGTAAGTTGAGGTACTTCGTTGCCTCGGCGTAGATGTTGGAACTATTATTATGACCCTAGGTGTTAGGAAGTCGCCTAGCAATTTAGCAATGCTTTTGTATCCCCAGTGCAACGATTCCGGCCATTATTCTTGAAAGCATCCCGTGATATTATTAGTTAGTAGGCATTCTATTCCTGGGTTCTTGAACCCGAGATTCACCCTACTTCATGTTGTCAGTATTTGCTAGTTCCTTTAGGATATTAGTAACTTTGTGATAGTCCTCGAGGTCCATGGTATTTCCTTCTTCCAAATACCATGAACTAGTTAAGGCAGAAATTCTTTGAATTAAAAGATCACAATCAGTACTCTTGAGGAGTTCTCCATTCATAATTGTGACTCGCCATTTCTACCTTCTCCGCATGGGTTATCCGGAAGAAATGTTGAGCTTTGCTCGATATACTAATCCATGCCTCCACAACTCGAAAAGTTATATGTTCCTTGAGTTGTCCCTCTTTAGTTGTATTCGACTCTCGTCTATCAATTGATAGTCAAGGGTATGTGTGCGATCATGTTTATCGATGCCTATTACTCTTGTGGTCTGTCAAGCCATTCTATTCTAGAATGACTGGGAGAAACAAACTCCAGTGCCTCATCCATATCTAGGATTGGGTCAAAGCAGTTGTAATCCGCAGATCAAATGCAATCAAGCTTTTGATTCTGTTCTATCCTGAAGTATTACCCACTTTATGTCCGGAACGTCATGAGAATTGCACCTTCTCTTATGAATTCTTGACGCAGTGATACTTCTCGCCATCATTATTCATTCCTCGGTCCCGAGTTGTTGTAACCGGAATGCCGACAAGTGAATTGTGATGTGTGAAATCAATACTCCGAGCAACTCGTTGCTTGGTAGCTAATGGACAATATCCTCATTCTTAGCGTGTTGGTTATTAAATCATCATTCTAAGATAGATTGTGCTACCTAGTCCTTAGTTCTGGTGCACTCTTCGATCTATGAGTTAGGATTGTGTCAATCCCTCACTCTTTTGATCATATCGTCTTGCCCTCAAAAGCAAGATTGATCTCGAGCTTAGTAACATACCGGTGGTTCGTGACTTTCCAAATATCTTCTTGGAAGTGTTACCGGGTTGATTCCTGATTGTTATGTTGAGCTCGTGATCAAGTTGGTTTCTTGTGAACCACCCTTTCTCCAAGAATCTGTGTTGGATATCCCTGAGCTAGTTGGTTAAGCTAGACAACAACTTGGAGAGTTGGAAGATAAAAGCTTGCCTAACTTAGTTCGCTCCAAAGGGATATTCTTGTGTAGTGTGTGTTGAAGAAAGATGATATCTTCATCGATTGGTCCTTGTGATCGATTGCTTTGGACCTATTGTCTTATCAATCCTTTGATTTGAGTGTGGGCTATCGTCAAATCAAATCAAGACTAACGATGCTCGTAATGTTGTCTTACTCGTGGTTGATCCCTCGAGCATATACCATTACATCTTTTGGTCTGACCAATGCTATCACCGTGTTCACATGATGGTGGAAGTCCAGTGATATGGAAATTCCGATGAGTTGCTATTGAGCCATTAGCAGCATTTTGTCTCCCCCATGAGTCATGTTGAACATCAACCTAGTATTGGAAACTTGTGTAGGCATTTCTTCGTGTGCCGTTCATGAAGCCTATGTTTGGATGAAAGTAGTAACTTCCTATAATTCACGTGCATTAGGTGCAAGTTGCCGCCATGAATTTGAGAAAGGTTTGTTTTGTTTTCCTTGGAATCATCCCAAGTCAGTCATGCATATGTGCGAAGTATTCTGTAGTCCGGAGACTTGCAACCTTCATTCTATATGTATTCCTAGCACACCAAGCCACTGATTGAATTGTTCAAGGAGAAGAAGTTCCTTCTTAAGACCGCGGCTTATACAACGACTTCGATATCCTCGATGATGGTTCCCCACCTGGACTCGGTAGTGTTTTAGTTGTGAAACTACTGCGTGGTCATGCTTGTCTTGGACAGCGTGTTCACAGGTTTGTAGCAGTACCAGCTCATGTTTTGGAGCTTTCTATCATAGTTCATATCCCGAGAATCTCGCAACGCCATCTCGTCGAATTGTGTTGCAAACTTTCCTTTCAGACATCTTTGAGTCCGAAGTATCCTATTACCAATCGGATCTGAATCTCGTGAAGATATGATGGTTGGAACATTCCCAAGATTTACATGTTGTTCCCAAATTTTGCACCCCATTGTGCCAATTTTTCCATGGGATGTCCCTCTCAAGATTACTTGATGTCTAGGATCATCCTCAAAAGTGGACTTACCATGGGTCCCATCCATTTCGGTGATAAGCAAAATCATCCATTGTGTTGTCTTCAACAAGGTAGTACACATCAACCATTCTAGTCCGAGTATGCCATTTCCTCGAGCTCTTTCAATCAATCAATTGTAAATTGCCTTAAGCTGGTATAAAGAGTTCCAACGATCTATGGATCAAAAGTAATTCTTTTTGCCACTTGAGGGAACAGTCCAACGAGTCACCTTTCCTAAGGTGTCCCGTTATGGAATCATGGCAATCATCTCCTTGTTACTTTGAAACCATGCACCATTTTACCTAAGCGTGGAATGGTTGCCTACCAATTTGAACCTTCGTCATCCATTTCTTTACCATCATTCCTAATGTGTGTTTGGTGTCTCAACTCAAGAGTTGTTCTTACGCCTCTCCATGAACTGATCTTGAGTTGCTCGATCTTCAAGAAGATTAAATCCTGTAGGGTTTCCCCCTTCTTCGTTGTCGTGTCGGTGAAGATCTCGAAAGTAAAGACGCCAAGACCAAGATGATGGAATGAATCAACATCTTCGAGAAGGGCAAATGGATCATGAAGATTGTGATAGTTTTGTGACTCCCTTTTCCTCTTACCTCACGCCTTGAATCTCGGGCGAGATTCTTGTTTAGTGGGGTGAGTTGTCACATCCCCAGCTTTAGGCCTTGCTTGTTTTTGCTTTAGCATCCATGCATCATGTTTAAATTTTATGAAAGTTGAAATGGGGAAGACAGAACCCCGTAACCCCTTTTGAATCCAACTAGGGTTTACTAAAATTATTTTCAATGAACCTGAAATGCCCTTCTAAAATGCTCATCACCTTTGCTTTGGTTTGAGCCTCCACAAAAGTGGTGCACAATTTTCTAGGTCATCCCAAGGTCTTTGAATTAAATCATAAGTATTTGAGTTTGGGCATTTAAAGTTATATATATTATTTCAAATGCCCAAATATTCCCAAACAAAAATGTTCCATGTTGGAAATATTCCAACTAAGGACCTGGTCCACTTTTGGTGATTTTTGAAGCTATCTAAGTATTTTTAAAAACTCCACAAAGTTACAGAAAAATAGAAAAAGAAAACAGAAAGGAAATACTTACTGGCGCCTGCACTTGGCCCACTGCCGGCCCAGCCAATTGTGTCGCGCCGAGGCTGCTTGGCTCGGCCAGGCAGGCAGGCAGGTGCTCGGCGTCAAGCACCTCATGGGTGCCACGCACCTGGCCGCCGCCACGCCGCTCCCCTCACCGAGCCGCGACGTGGATCGCTCCCCCTCTCTCCCCCGAACCCCTCGGACATCTCTCTTCCTCCCCAGCTCCTCTCCCTCGCGCTCCCCAGCCATGGCCGACGCCACCGCAGCCACGCCGTCGCCGTACACGCGCTCCCCGTCGTCTGTGCTCCTCCCCGCCGTGTCTAGGAGCTCCGCCGCCCTCCTCTACGTCGAGCTAGCCGAGCCTCGCGTGCTCGAGTAGCCCGAGGCCACTGCACCGACCTCGCCCGATCCCGCCGTCGCCGGAGATCCCCTTCAACGCCGTCGTCGACGCAGTCCGTCCCCCCTGCCACGCGGTTGCCTCCACGAGTGCCCTGTGAGCCTAGCTACCCCCTTCCCTTCCTCTCTCGCTCTCGAGCTTTGTAGCGACCGCACGAAGATCACCCGCACCCGCCGCCATGAGCTCATCGCCGACGTGCTCCGGCCATCCTCCGCCACCTCTCGGTTTCCATCACACTCACCACATTGCGAGGGTCCAACCATACACTCCCGCACCTCACCAAGACACCCTAGCCTCGAGTTCGCCTTGGCCGAACTCCCGGCCGCCGCTTAGGTCGTCGCCGGGCGCCGATTCCGGCCGCCCGAGCTCAATAACTCCACCAAGAGCTGCGGTTTGTCCCGGCTCCACCTAGATGCCCTCCGCGACCCATTTGGTCGCGGAATGGCCAAATCCACTTCCACCGCCAGCGTCGGGCTCGCTGGCGGCTAAACGCCAGTGCAGCCGGCGTTGACTTTGACCACGGGTGGGCCCTGGTTGACTCTGTTGAGTCAATGACAGGTGGGGCCCAGCCCTGTTAACTAATTAGATTAGTTTTAATTAATTTTTAGTTAAACTAATTACACTGACACCGGGACCCACCAGTCCGGTTTGACCTGGACGTCCCCGTTGACCTATGACATCATCCTCGACGCATTGTCCGACGCAAAGAAATGAATTACTGGATTTATTCTATTATAGGAAATTCCAGAATATAGTTCAAACTTCAAAAATTCATAGAAATTAATCTGTAACTCCAAATGCAAAGATTTATATATGAAAAATGATCAGAAAAATATGAAGAATCTGTTTATGCCATGATCATGCATGATTGAACAAGTTAACCTCACTGAATAGGATGAATCATGATTAGGGTAATTTATGAACTAGTATTTGGAGTTGGAGTTTAACCTTGTTTGAATTCCACTTCAATTAACTTGGCTTCTGCGCATTAGCTCAAAACACCGGCATATTGCCAGGTCATGATCATGCATCATATTGCTGCATTGCATTGATTGTGTTTCTTCCTTGTTTGTCGGTGCTTGTTCCCTCTCGGTAGGCGAATCACGACGATGAGTGCGATGACACGGATGAAGACCTCTAGTATCTTCAAGTGCTGTGCAAGCAAAACCCCTTGTTCATTCCGATACAATCCCACTCTCTCGCCTCCTGCTCTTTTTACTGCATTAGGACAACAACGATTCATCTGTTACTTTTGTCATGGTAGCTGAACCCCTTTATCCTCTGCATGACCTGTCATTCCACAGTAATTAGATGAAACCCACTAGCAAGAGTAGGAGTTGTTTGAGCCCTGTTGTGCCTACTCATTCTTGCTTGTTTGTCATGCCTGCTACTGCTTAGAGTTGAGTCTGTTCTGATTCATCGGGGATGAATCAGAGGTGTGTGAACATGTCCTGTTGTGTGTGAGCTAAGTGTGTGAACATGATTTGGTAAAGGTAGCGGTGACAGGCCATGTAGGAGTACATGGTGGGTTGTCTCATTGCAGCCGTCCTCAGGAACTGAGTTCTGTGTTTGTGATCCATGAAACAGTTACTACCATGCATTGGGCCCGAAACCAATGGACCCTCTCGGCTTCTTAACCACTCTTGTCCTCAGTCCGGGAGTTGCAAGTAGTTTCTGGTTTTTATAGCATGCTGGGGGCCGCATGCAACGCTGACCATAAGGGTGGGTTGTGTTGCGGTAGGCACGTGGTCTGCACCGATTTGCCTGCTTTGGTGTCTCGGGAACCCTGCACACATCGTTCGGGGCCGTTAGTGGAAACCTCGGCCGGACTCCCTACGGATGGAACCCGAATAGGCGATAAACCTGGACTCGGGACTCGTGTGTTTAGGTAGGCCGTGGCCGACACCCACGTTTGGCTTCCGCTTGAAGGTTGCCAAGTACATGTCGTGTAAACGGCGGTAAGTGGTGAGAGCGTGTGTGAAGAAGTACACCCCTGCAGGGTTATAAATGATCTATTCAAATAGCCGTGTCCACGGAAAAGGACTTCTGGGTTGCCTATATCAGTTCATAGACAAGTGAAAGTGGATACTCTAAAATGCGCAAGATAAGCGTGAGTGCTATGGATGGCGTTCTCATAGGGAGACGGGAGCGGGTCCATAGTGGTGTATTGATATGGTGAATATGTGGATTCGTGTGCGCCACCTCAAAAGAGTTATTTGCAGTCGTAGTTCGGGATAGCCACTGAGTCAAAGCTGGCTTGCTGCAGTTAAACTCCACCACCCCTTTATTGATAATGATGCATATGTAGTTAGTTCTGATGTAAGTCTTGCTGAGTACATTTGTACTCACATTTGCTTATTTTATGTTTTGCGAGAGACGCTGGTCTCGCTAGTAGTTCCGCTTGGACTTGGTGTTTAGCTTGTTACCTCAGCTACGATCTTGTGCCCTCGGCAGGATGTGGTAGATAGTCGCTTCTCAGCCTTTTTCATTTATAGTTATACGTACTTTCGAGACATGTTTAGCTTCCGCTTGTGTTTTGACTTGTATGCTCTGAGTGTTGTGTCATGAGACCCATGTTTGTAATATCTCGCTCCTCGGAGCCTAATGAATATTTGAGTCGTAGAGTTATGTTGTGATGCCATGTTGTATTTACACATATTGAGCATATTTTGTGTATGTTTGAAATGCTTGATATGTGTGGGATCCGACAATCTAGTTGTTTATCCTTGGCAGCCTCTCATATGGGGAAATGTAGTCTAGTGCTTCCTGAGCGATAGTAGTCCGCCATGACCGGTTCACCGGAGTCCCGCTAGCCCAGCTCTCATGCTTTGGACACTTGGTGGCCGGCATGTGTTTCACTTCGTTCCTATGTCTGTCCCTTCAGGAAATGTCACGCTTGGTGATATTCGGAGTCCTGCCTAGCTCGCTACAGCCCGGGATACCGGAGTCCTGTTAGCCCAAAGGTTACAGCCCGAATTCATACGTTGATGACCGACATGCTCGATGTGATTCATGTATGCCTGTCCCCATGGGTTAGTGCCGCTTTGGGTTCACGACTAGCCATGTCGGCCTGTGTTCTCTGTCATATGGATGCTAGCGACACTATCATATCGTGAGCCAAAAGACGCAAACGGTCCCGGGCCATGGTAAGGCGACACCCGTGGGAATACCGTGCGTGAGGCCGCAAAGTGATATGAGGTGTTACCGGCTAGATCGATGTGACTTGGAATCGGGGTCCTGACATGTTGGCAGCCTCGATGCTCAGCTCATAGAGCTGGAGGAACTCCGCAGGGTCTGCTGTGCCGTCATAGCGAGGAGGCAGGTCCGGCTTGAACTTGGCGGGCCATGCGACGCTGCGCAGCTCGGAGGTGAAGGCGCGGCAGCCCGCCGTGGCCGCGGGGGGCCTCGGACGACAGAGGGTTTGGTCTTGCAGGCCTCCTCAGCTGCGGCCGGGGCAGCGCAGGTCTTGACGTCTTTGGAGCGGGAGCACTGGGCAGCTTCTTGTGGGCGAGGAACCTCATGACAGCTCTGCTTGCCGCGACCGGCGCCGGGCGGAGTGGGTTCCGCCAGGGCGCGCTTTGGGGCTGGCGCCGTCTTGAGGAGGAGGCGGCCGAGGCGCCCGGAGCTTCATCGCCCGCTGGGCGGGTGCGGTGCAGCGAGACGGACGGTGCGGGGCGCCTCTGCAGCGGACGAGCTCGGCGACTTCGGTCGAGCCATTCTTCGTAAACGTCGTCGGCAGAAGCGGTAGCGTAAGGAGCTTCGTTTACGCGATGAGTGCAGCTTCGGGCCTCCAGCTGGCAGCGAAGCGCGTGACGAAGAACCAGCGGGGTGAGCGAAGGCGTGGCGGTGCGGCCGTCCCGCCTCATGGACGGGTGCTGGGACGACGCTTGCTGCTCGTTCCCCGCCGGGCCGGTGGCGGCGTTGACGGCAGGTGACGGGGAACGACGAGGGCGCCCGCCGACGGGAGCTGTTTGGGCGACATGGGAGGCGAGGGCGGCTCGGCGCTCGGCGCTGGTTCGACGGGCGCCGAACATGGTTGCGGTGGTCGGGGAAGAACGAGGCGACGAAAGGCAGATTCCGGCGCACCCCTACCTGGCGCGCCAAATGTCGGATTTCGGGTTCCGGCAGACCCTTAAGGTTCGAACACTGGGGTGCGCGCGGAGATCCAACCCTCCACCGTCTCGCTGGGACCTAAACTACTAAACGGAACAGCACAAGAGACACCAGATTTATACTGGTTCAGGCCACCATTGTGGTGTAATACCCTACTCCAGTGTGTGGTGTGGTCGATTGCCTCTTGGGCTGATGAGGAACAATACAAGGAAGAACAGCCTCGCGAGGGTCTATTCTGGGCGGGTGTGATGAACTGCTAGGTGGTGTTCAGTTGCTCTAGCTACTGGTTTCTTGATGAGGATTCGGATCCCAGATCGCCTCTTCCGTCTCTCCCAGATGCCCTCGCTCTGAGTGTGGCTACTCCTATTTATAGGCGAAGGCCCTGGACCTCTTCCCAAATATTGAGCGGGAAGGGCGCCAACAATTGGCCATTTTGAAGGGGAACAGCGGGTACACTTATCCCGACTAAAGTTGGTCCTCGCCGCCAAAGGCTCTGGTGATGACGCCTTTGCTTGGGCTCCACGATGACTCCCTCCCAGCCGTTGGGCTGGTCTTGGTCTTGTTGCAATCAAACGGATGCCTTTGCTTGATGCTCTCGCCGCGCTTGCTCCCTTTGCACCAAAGAGGAAAGGAGGACACCGCTGGCCGGGCGCCTTGGTCGTCATGGCTTGCGCCATGGGCACCTCGCGAGGTACCCTGCCTTGAACTCTCCGCCTCCTCATGAGCTAGCCTCGACGAGGCCGAGCCTAGGAAGCTCCTTGTCGCCCGCCTCATGAGGCTTGGCCCCTCGCGAGGGTCTCGAGCTTGCGTTGATGAAGATGGGCCGTGCTGGGCCTCCTTCGAGCCACGCCGCAGGCCGCAGGCAGGCAAGTCTGGGGACCCCCATTCCCAGAACACCGACAGTCATTTTCCTTGTGAGGGCTCCGTGGATGCCAGCTTAGGCGCTTCTTCAAAGGAGCATTATCGAACTCAGGGAGGCCAATCCGAACAGGGTCTGACAGGGGGACATCTTCTATACAAAACCATTCTGAAGGCCAGTCTTCGGACGCCTTCTTTGGTGCCGGATAGATATCCTGTCCCGGCGATGCGCCATAGTTCGGCTCCGCCCACTTGATATATCGACCCCTCCTGAGAACGGGGCACAAGGCAGAACAGCTTCTTCCACAACGTGAAATGGGCCTCGATGCCCAAAACAGCTCGCAAAGGGCTACGAAGCCCGCAATATGCAATATGGAGGCAGGCGTAAGGTTGTGCAACTGGAGGCCGTAGAACTCTAGGAGCCCCCGGAGAAACGGATAAATTGGAAATCCGAGCCCTCTTATCAAATAAGGGACAAGGCATACCCGCTCTCCTTTGGAGGGATTGGGGATGCTCTCCGCTTGCTCTCCACCATTATAGGTGGCAAGGCCGGCTCGAACCGGGACCATGTAGGCTGGGGGGAGAAACCCCTTGGCTTGGAGCGTCACTAGCTTGTCAGGCGGGACGGAGCATCTCTCCCAATCTCGTGCCGAGGGCTGGGAGGGCGAGAGGAGGAGCTGCGTCGATCGACCATGATGGAATGGATCTCTATCGGATGCGCCCGATGAATGCTCGCTAAGGAAGATGGTGTGATTCGGATCTAAATCCTCGTCTCTTTTATAGGCAGCTCATTTGCGTAGCTAGGGGGGTAAATGAAAAAACACCCTAGCTTTTCGCATTCGTTTGACACGTGGAAGATGGCCATTATTGGGCGTGGAAGCCAAGGAGCGCAACATTCACCAGAAGTCGGACACTATTCAACAGGTATATGGAATTTGGAGAAGAACCCGCCTTGCAATGCCGAAGAAAAATCTGCGCGCCGGACTCATCGTCATTGAAGCCTGGTTCGGGGGCTACTGAGGGAGTCCCGGATTAGGGGGTGTCCGGATAGCCGGACTATACCTTTGGTCGGACTCCTGGACTATGAAGATACAAGATTGAAGACTTCGTCCCGTGTCCGGATGGGACTTCCCTTGGCGTGGAAGGCAAGCTTGGCGATACGGATATGTAGATCTCCTCCCATTGTAACCGACGTTGTGTAACCCTAGCCCTCTCTGGTGTCTATATAAACCAGAGGGTTTTAGTCCGTAGGACGAACAACAATCATACCATTGGCTAGCTTCTAGGGTTTAGCCTCTTTGATATCGTGGTAGATCTACTCTTGTACTACCCATATCATCAATATTAATCAAGCAGGAGTGGGGTTTTACCTCCATCGAGAGGGCCCGAACCTGGGTAAAAACATCGTGTCCCTTGTCTCCTGTTACCATCCGCCTAGACGCACAGTTCGGGACCCCCTACCCGAGATCCGCCGGTTTTGACACCGACAATACCCACCACCACCATGGATCACTTGGGTACTCCATTTCTTCCTCTCCGCGGCTGCAACACCATGCCCCATCCTCACCATCGTCACCGTCGTCACCGTCCACTGCGGGTGATGAGCAACTCGCGTCTATCCTCCCATGCATTTGTGGTGTACCTCAACAAAAGCGGTGTCCTCCCTCAAGCACCCCAGTACACCGGGCTTCCCCGAAGACCGCATGGGTCACCGGCACGAACGGCGACCGAGTTCCCCTGCCTTTCCTCTACTCGAGCAGGAGGAAGGAGAAGGCCCTGTCAAGCGGGGCCCACCTGTAAGCGGTGGCGGCAACTGACTAGGCCCTGCCTGTCAGGTTAAGTGGACACGGCTTCCACATGATACACTTTCCTGCGGCGGAAGCACCTTCCAGCAACCCACCTTCGACGTCGGCGGCTCCCTCCGCGGGGCTGAGCTGTTGAATCGGAGCCTGGCCATTTTGGCCCGACTGGTTTAGCCCCCTTTATTTTTATTTTTTCTGGTAGATTCAAACATTTCCATAGCACTCATTTCAAATCCAAATGAGATGGTTCAAATACCTATATTCTTCATAAACCATTCTCTATTTAGCAAAGCTATAGTGAAAATTTTTACTATGCCTAGTTTTCACTGGATCCATTGAATAGGTCATTTATTCACACAAGTCAAGTTAGGAAATATCTTGAATATTCATTTCGGATCCAAATCCACTGAACCAATTTCTAAATGTTTCTAAAATCATACCCGATTTAATGAGTGATTTCACTCATTTTATAAAAAGGCATTCTGTAAACTTCTTGCAGAGTCATTATTCCCTTGATTCCACCGAATTGAAATGCTCAAAAATCCTCATTAATCCAAATCCAACAGAACCACTTTGGTTATTTTTCATATAACTAGATATGTTCTAGAAAAGTGGCATTCCTATTTTTAGAGCACTTTATTTTCTGCCTTGTTGTGTTGCTTATTGCGACTGCTTTCGACGTTAGTTGACGAGTAGATGGAGTGCTTGGAAAAGGACCAGAAGAGTTGAAGACTTTGCTGAGCCGGGAAAGCTACCCTTTGTCCATGATGAAAACTACTTTTCCATGTCATTATAGCACTTACTTTTTGCACCGAAAGCATGGTATCTTGATGGTGACAAACTTTCTTGCCTCTGTTTGCATATTTCTGTTGATACTTGCATTTCTCATAAATCTATCCTTGCTTAGAGTCGTGTTGGTGGGAAGTAGATAGATGCTTGGCTATGCAAACTGGGGTAGGATTATGCATTGAAAGGAACAAGTGTGGTTTAACAAATACTTCTGAAAACTCCAACGGGTGCCACTAATATGCCGTTGGGAGATGTTGAGCTAGGTCACTACTTGACAAATAAGTGGTGTACCGAGGCAAGTCGAGTGTGTTGTTTTTGAAAATGGATTAGATTTAAGATTTGATGACCGTCGCAACCAAACATGCGCAACCACACTATCCTAGTTATGGATAGGGCATTATTGATTACCTAGTTCATGCTAGCATGGAGCCCGCATTACTAGTTGCAGGAGTGGTGTGGTCACTCTCGAGACGGGGTCGTGCTTGGATGGGCGGCCATGACTCTTTTACAGGGCACCGGACACACTGTTGGTACCCCCGTGCATTGTGGCACGGGGGATGGTACCAATCGAGTGGACTCTATGTTAGTCGCGTCTAGGGAAAGGTAGTGATATCCGTGTCCATGGTCAAGGATATCTTGGGTGGTGCTGCCTAAACTACGTCTAGGTTTTACACAAAAATTGGGTTGAGACCACTGTTGATGTGATTCATGAGGAAGTCACGATAAGCTTGAGACTGAGTCGTTTATAACTCTTTCTCGATGTTGATGTCTGTAACCTCTTAATACTTGTTGCGGGCGCATTCTAAAAAGTATTGATCATACTTGCATGAGAAAAACTAGTTTTACACAAAAATTCCAACTTAGTAATAGAGCCGTGCATATTCATGCTACTATCATTTATGGGTTGCTTGCGAGTACATTCAAAAGTACTCATTGGCTTGTCCCTGGCTATTAACGCGGATAGGCATGAAAGAGCGGGAGTTTGAAGAAGAGTTCTTCGGTGATGAACATGCGAACAAGGACGCTTTCCCAGTCAGAATGCCTGTAGGGTTAAGGCAGATGGCATGGGTCTAAGTGAAGCAAATATGCCCTAGAGGCAATAATAAAGTTGTTATTTTATATTTCCTTATATCATGATAAATGTTTATTATTGATATGTCTCCAACGTATGTATAATTTTTGATTGTTCCATGCTATTATATTATCTGTTTTGGATGTTTTATATGCATTAATATGCTATTTTATATGATTTTGGGACTAACCTATTAACCTAGAGCCCAGTGCCAGTTCTTGTTTTTTCCTTGTTTTTGAGTTTCGCACAAAAGGAATACCAAACGTAGTCCAAACAGAATAAAACTTTCACGGTGAATTTTCTTGGATCAGAAGACACCCAGGAGACTTGGAATGCAAGTCAGAAGAGCCACGAGGGGGGCATAAGGGTGGAGGGCGCGCGCCCCGACCTTGTGGGCTCCTGGGTGACCCCCTGACCTAGATCTTCCTCCTATATATTCTCAAATACCCACAAAACTTCCAGGGGAGCCACGAAACCACTTTACCACCGCCGTAACCTTCTGTACCCGTGAGATCCCATCTTGGGGCCTTTTTCGGCATCCTGCCAGAG
Source organism: Aegilops bicornis (assembly GCA_021605145.1). Lineage (NCBI taxonomy): Eukaryota > Viridiplantae > Streptophyta > Magnoliopsida > Poales > Poaceae > Aegilops > Aegilops bicornis. The sequence goes on along the minus strand of CM038675.1, from coordinate 268,727,119 downwards.
GGGGATTCGATCACGGAGGGCTTCTACATCAACACCATTGCCTCTCCGATGAAGCGTGAGTAGTTTACCACAGACCTGCGGGTCCATAGCTAGTAGCTAGATGGCTTCTTCTCTCTCTTTGATTCTCAATACAAAGTTCTCCTCGATGTTCTTGGAGATCTATTTGATGTAGTACTCTTTTGTGGTGTGTTTGCCGAGATCCGATGAATTATGGATTTATGATCAGCTTATCTATGAATATTATTTGAATCTTCTCTGAATTCTTATATGCATGATTTGATATCTTTGCAAGTCTCTTCGAACTATCGATTTGGTTTGGCCAACTAGATTGGTTTTTATTGCAATGGGAGATGTGCTTAGCTTTGGGTTCAATCTTGCGGTGCTCGATCCTAGTGACAGAAGGGTAATCGACATGTATTGTATTGTTGCCATCGAGGATAAAAAGATGGCGTTTTTTATCATAATGCTTGAGTTAATTACTCTACATCATGTCATCTTGCTTAAGGCGTTACTCCATTCTTTATGAACTTAATACTCTAGATGCATGCTGGATAGCGGTCAATGTGTGGAGTAATAGTAGTAGATGCAGGCAGGAGTCGTTCTACTTGACACGGACGTGATGCCTATGTTCATGATCATTGCCTTAGATATCGTCATAACTTTGCGCTTTTCTATCAATTGCTCGGCAGTAATTTGTTCACCCACCGTAATAATTTCTATCTTGAGATAAGCCTCTAGTGAAACCTATGGCCCCGGGTCTATTTTCCATCATATAAGTTTCCGATCTACAATTTTAGTTTCCTATTTACTATCTTTGCAATCTTTTACTTTTCGTTCCATAAACCAGAAATACCAAAAATATTACTTTACCTTTTATCCATCACTATCAAATCTCACGTTGCAAATAACCGTGAAGGGATTAACAACCCCTTTATCGCGTTGGGTGCAAGTTTGTGTTTGTTTGTGCAGGTATTCGGTGGCTTGCGCGTTGTCTCCTACTGGATTGATACCTTGGTTCTCAAAATTGAGGGAAATACTTACTCTAATTTGCTGCATCACCCTTTCCTCTTCAAGGGAAAAACCAACGCAAGCTCAAGAGGTAGCAATTATTCATGCTAGAATTGTATTAACCGGAAACTTGATACACGTGTGGATAAATAGACAAAACATCATGTCCCTAGTAAGCCTCTACTAGACTAGCTCGTTTATCACAAATGGTTAAGTTCCCTAACCAAAGACATGTGTTGTCATTTGATGAACGGGATCACATCATTAGGAGAATGATGTGATGGACAAGACCCATCTTTTAGCTTAGCATATTGATTGTTTAGTTTTATTTCTATTGCTTTCTTCATGTCAAATATACTTTCCTTCGACTATGAGATTATGCAACTCCCGGATACCGGAGGAATACCTTGTGTGCTATCAAACGTCACAACGTAACCGGGTGATTATAAAGATGCTCTACAGGTATCTCCGATGGTGTTTGTTGGGTTGGCATAGATCGAGATTAGGATTTGTCACTCCAAGTATCAGAGAGGTATCTCAGGGCCCTCTCGGTAATGCACATCATAAGAAGCCTTGCAAGCAAAGTGACTAATGAGTTAGTTACAAGATTATGTATTACGGAACGAGTAAAGAGACTTTCCGGTAATGAGATTGAACTAGGTATGAAGATACCGACGATCGAATCTCGGGCAAGTAACATACCGATGGACAAAGGGAATAACGTATGTTGTCATAACAGTTTGACCGATAAAGATCTTCGTAGAATATGTAGGAGCCAATATGAGCATCTAGGTTCCGCTATTGGTTATTGACCAGAGAGGTGTCTCGGTCATGTCTACATAGTTCTCGAACCCGTAGGGTCCGCACGCTTAACGTTCGATGATGATTTTGTATTATATGAGCTATGTGATTTGGTGACCGAATGTTGTTCGGAGTCCCGGATGAGATCACAGGCATGACGAGGAGTCTCGAAATGGTCGAGAGGTAAAGATTGATATATAGGACGATAGTATTCGGACACCGGAAGTGTTCTAGAGGGTACCGGGTACATATCGGGTCACCGGAAGGGGTTCCGGGCACCCCCGGCAAAAGATATGGGCCTAATGGGCCAAGAGGGGAAACGCAGCACCTAGCAGGGTCTGCTGGGCCCCCCATATGGGCCTCACCAGAGGAGAAGGAAAGAGGGGAAGAGAGAAGGAAGGGGAGGGATTCGGCCTCCCCCTTCCCTCCCTCCTCCCTCCTCCTTCCTTCCCCCTCCGGAACTTATGGAAGGGGGGAGGCCGAATTGGGGAGGCGCCCAAGTAGGATTCCTCCTACTTGGGCCGGCCCCTTTATGCTCCCCTCCCTCTCCCACCTATATATACATGGGGAGGGGGCGCCTAAAACACACAACAACATCTGTTAGCCGTGTGCGGTGCCCCCTCCACAGTTTACGCCTCCAGTCATATCTTCATAGTGCTTAGGCGAAGCCCTGCGCAGATCACTTCACCATCACTGTCACCACACCGTCGTGCTGACGGAACTCATCTCCCTCGATACTTTGCTAGATCAAGAGTTTTAGGGACGTCATCGAGCTAAACGTGTGCAGAACTCGGAGGTGCCGTACATTCGGTGCTTGATCGGTCGGAACGAGAAGAAGTTTCACTACATCAACCGTGTTGTCAAATGCTTCCGCTTTTGGTCTACGAGGGTACATAGACACAATCTCCCGCTCTCTTTGTTATGCATCTCCTAGATAGATCTTGCGTGAGCGTAGGAGATTTTTTGAAATTGCATGCTACGTTACCCAACACTAAGTTATCGACGAAGATTTCCATTGCGATGTTTTGTTTGATGGTTTAGCCCTTGAGGCTTTATCTATGTAATACTTGACCAAAATGGTCCTATTTGTGTAAGATGCTATGTAATGGATGTAACTCTTGGTATTCAGTTCATTGTGTACAATGAGCATTGATCCTTGGGATCACTATGCACGCACAATCGGTGGCTTCGACTATATAAGTCAGGGTCCCCACATATCTCCCACGGCTTGTTCTACGAAAGCATCTGTGTTGTCTCCCCCGATCGCACACGAATGGAAAATTGTGTATGATATACATACGAACGGAAACGTTTGCCTGGGATTCACTATGTGGGATGTACATGCTAACAGAAACGTTTGTCTGGGATGTACATACGAACGGATCAGATTGGGCCTGTATAATTGTATGTGATGGCTCGCTCGATTGCACACGAGCTCATTTTTCCCCACATGTGTGGCCAGAGGACCTATCGTCGATGGTTTCTCCGTCTTGTGGGAAGCCCCGTATTGCACACATAGGCAAGGTGATAGTTAAAACTCCGTTGCGGAAAGGGGGTGAAAACCGTTTGTATAACACGTCGCTGCACCAATGTTAGTTTCCATTCAACATGACCAATTTGGAGGCTCTACTTCTGAGGATGCCGGTATGCACTTACACAATTTCACTAAATTGTGCAACATGATACGCATAAAGGATTATGACCCTGACGCTCTTAAGTTGCATATATTCCCTTTCTCCTTGAGAGGTAAAGTTAAGGAATGGCTTCTTGCTCTACCTAAGGGGAGTATTACTTCTTGGGCTGATTATTGCAGTAAATTTTTATGTAAGTAATGTCCACCTGCAAAAATTATGCAATCACGTTCTCAGACTACAGTTTTCAAGCAACAGGAACATGACCCACTAGCGCTTGTATGGGATAGAATGAAAGAAGCTATAAGAAACGGTCCCAATCACGGAATGGAGGAATGGTTAATCCTTCACATGTTTTATAATGGCTTAAATCATATGTCAAAAACGATGCTTGATACAGCTGTAGGAGGAGCAATCATGGGAAAGCCCATTGGAGATGTCAAGAAACTACTAGATGATATGCAAGAAAACCATGCCCAATGGCATGTGGAGAGAACCACCACCAAGAGAGTGAATGCCATTGAAGAAAATAGCACAGAGTTGACATCCAAGCTTGATGAACTTATCTCCATGATAAAAGGTAAAGAAGAGGTAAACGTAAATGCCATCACTAACGAAGAAACTAGTGATGTGAATTTTATTGCTCGTAATAGCTACAATCCTAATTGGAAAAATAATGGCTATGCTCCTAGACTTCCTTACCCTAGTAATGGAGGAGCATCAAACAATTTAATGGAGCTAATGGTATCACAATAGAAATACTCTTGAATAAACTCTTAAAAGTTTTATTGCTAGTCAGACTGATCATAGAAAACTTCAAGAATACCTTGAAGAACCATGATAACTTACTTGGTCAATTGACCAGTGAGGTTGTTGGACTAACAAATGATGTGCAAGTACTTGAAGGAAGATCCAAGAATATGGAAGCACAAGTGGCTAAAATAGCAGAGAGCCAAACACTAATCTTGGCTAAGTTTGCAGGTAAACCAAAGCCTAACCCAGTTGAAGAAGTTAAAGTGGTAAGCAACAACGAAGAGAAAGCTAAAGGGTTTGACACAAGACACGTGCTGGAGTACACTTATACCATTACAGATTTTGTGAAAATGAATTCCATGAAGTATCCACTACCGGAGGTAACTAATAACGAAGCATATAATGTATTTGTTGAACAAGTTGCAGCCAACATACATGAACTTGATGATGAAAGGAAGAAGCTCTACGGTAAGTTACCAGCTAAGCAAGAGGATGATTTTGAACCCAGTATAGAGATTGAGATAGGATCGAATAAATTTAGTGCTTTATGTGATCTAGGGGCAAGTGTTTCCACTATCCAGAAATCTATTTATGATAGTCTCAATCTTGGTCCTTATGTTAATACCGATATCATTTTGAATATGGCTAACTCTACTTTTACTCAGGTAGTAGGCATTAAGCATGGTATTATAGTTCAAATTCATGATTGCCCTGTCATGATTGATCTTGTGATAGTAGATATGCCTAAGGATTCAATTGCTCCTATAATTCTCGGTAGACCTTTTCTAAGGACTATCAAAGCTGTGATAAACATATTTAAGGGGAATGTGAGATTTGATTTACCAGCTAAAGATCCTATTGTAAGACATTTCCCCAGGAAAAAGAAAATGAAGAACTATGCAGGAGAAGGCATCATCATGAATGCCAGAAGCTACAGTCTCAGTGTGTTTGCACCACCTTGATCATCACCATGGTCGAGCTAACCGACCGAAAATAAGCGCTTCGTGGGAGGCAACCCACGCAAATAAAGTAGACAAGTGAGTTTTTATTTTTGTTTCAATAAAAGAGGGCCCAACAACCCCATTCATTGACCGATCGATCTCCTCCAGTGCTCGTATTTGATGACGTCACCGTGAAGCTCCCACACGAGCGGGAAACCCCCGAATTTTGGAGGCTCTCGTACATAGGGAGGTCGATCCAGCCAGTTTCACGAAGCTCGACCTTGCATCGGCAGGTCCATCTCATCTCTTGCTGCATCGGATAGGACAGGAGGACTATAGCAATGAGAGAGAAGAGAGAAGAGGAAGGCGACCGGGCAAGCCAACTGTGCGTGTTTTCCCGCTCAACGGATGGTATGTGCGTAGGTCTGATTTGCCACAACCGTTTTTTTTTCTTTCAGCTTTGTTTTGTTGTTGGTTTTGTATTGGGGGGCGTAAGATGAGAATGAAAGCGAGGATGTGTTTTTTTTATTTGAGGGCTTGTCGTTGCACATAACTAGGAATTGAATCAGAAATTTCAATTTTTGTTGTAATTTGGTAAGTAGTGAGACGAAAGACTTTTGTTGTAATTTGGTAAGAGAAGAACATATGTGAGATATTTGTTATATTAGGAAAGTTGTGATTGTGATTTAATAGTAGAGATAATGACATAGTGTGTGAGATTAACGATTTGTTATTGTGGAATTCTAATTTTGTTTCGGAAGGTTATTGAAAAAAATCTTCTGCCAGTCTTTTAGGAAGATGATCTCACACATATGATGCGGTTTCTGGATTTTTAATTACCTAATACTTACGTGATTGAATTGAATCGACACCTGCCAAAGCAAGCACGGAAAGATGAATAAGGAGGGTTGGGTGAAATTATTCGGTTTTAGTGGGAAGGAGAAAAAACCAGCGCCGAGGGGGATGGTGGGAGGTGGGGCGAAACTAAGTTGGTGATGCGAGACTACTAACTTACTTTAACAATGAAGAGGTTATCATAGGTTTTAAAAGGAGAGCAAAATTTATCACGTTATGCGGGCCGGCGGGATCCACATTTGCATCCCTACACGCAATGCAGCCCGTCTAAGAGCATGGTTAATAATACAGCCAACAATCGGCTATAAGGAGTTTTTTTACCGCAATCGGCTATAAGGAGTTGCCATGTCTTCTAGAGCTAACCTAATAGCCGACATATACAATAGTAAGTTTTAGATGTGTACTACTTTATTAGTAGTTGGTCCACCTTACAACTTCGCAAAGCATCTTGGGTCTCGTGCTGTAGCTGGCTACTCACCAAGAGCCCGCTTCTCTTCTCTCTCATCTTCTTTTTCCTCCAACTAAGTAAGGATATAATATTTTAGTTCTTATAGCCTGCTTATTTCGGAAAATTTGACAATTTTGACCTGTGGACGCAATGAATTCACAAAATGAACTGCCCACAAAACTATTTCACATGGCTCACCTTTTTGAGTGGCGCCCGACACACAGGCGTCACACCCTACGGTGCAGCGCCTAGCTCTTGGACGTTGCACGTCTGTCCATCATGGCGGCCACTGGGCCCGCATACAGTAGTGCGGTGCCTCCGAGCTAGGCGCCACACATGTAATGTGCAACGCCTAGCCCTTAGGCGCTGCACTGTGACTTAGATGCAGCCGCCGCGGCCCTCTCCTCCCCACCCACCCATTGCACCAGTTACAGAAGAAGCAGCGGCGGCGGCCCTCTCCTCTCCCCCTCTCAATCCCCTCTCCCAAATCCTTCAGATCTGATGATTTGGTCCGTAGATTTCTTCACCAATCCATCCTAGAAGGTACTCTCCTCCGATCCCCTTCTTTCTATCCATAGAATGTATGCTATTTTGAAGATTTGGGGAACCCTTGTTTGATTTGATTAGATTAGAATGTTGCATGTATTAGATACCTAATCTTGCAACCCTAGTTTAGTTTATTTTATTGAAAAGATATAGTTTGGATACATAGGTTGACATGTTATTTGTATGGAAAAGATATTTGTATTGAATCTTGCATGAAGTAGGCCTAGTTTAGTTTATTTGTATTTAAATTAATTCATATTGACAAGAATGCTTTGGATACATATGCTTTGAATCTTGCATATAGTAGGCCTACTTTAGTTTATTTGTATTGAAAAGATAACCGTGTTGACAAGAATGCTTTGTTTGAAATTGTTAGGATGGTTTGGCTTCTCGATGATCACTGGGACCATCAACACCGGTCATACGCTATGTCAGCGGAGCAGCGGGTAATAATGAAAGTGGCCGGTATTATGAATTTCGTGTTTATTTCAAACACAAATGCCCCATATGTAATTTTCTGATTAGCTTGTTTGTAGGAGCTTCAACCTCTGAAGATTCGGTCTCACGGGGTCAACCTTGGGGGGATTGATATGTCTCCAACGTATCTATAATTTTTTATTGTTCCATGCTATTATATTATCTATTTTGGATGTTTAATGGGCTTTATTATACACTTCTATATTATTTTTGGGACTAACCTACTAACCGAAGGCCAAGTGCAAATTGCTATTTTTTTGCCTATTTCAGTGTTTCGCAGAAAAGGAATATCAAACGGAATCCAAACGGAATGAAACCTTCGGGAGAGTTATTTTTGGAACAAACGCAATCCAAGAGACTTGGAGTGGACGTCAAGCAAGCAACGAGGAAGCCACGAGGCAGGGAGGCGCGCCCCCCACCCTCGTGGGCCCCTCGTGGCTCAACCGACCTACTTCTTTCGCCTATATATACTCATGTACCCTGAAAACATCGAGAGCACCACGAAACCCTATTTCCACCACCGCAACCTTCTGTACCGGTGAGATCCCATCTTGGGGCCTTTTTCCGCTTCCACGGAGCGGAATCGGTCACGGAGGGCTTCTACATCAACACCATAGCCTCTTCGATGATGTGTGAGTAGTTTACCACAGACCTTCGGGTCCATAGTTATTAGCTAGATGGCTTCTTCTCTCTCTTTGGATCTCAATACAAAGTTCTCCTCGATTCTCTTGGAGATCTATTCGATGTAATTCTTTTTGCGGTGTGTTTCTCTGCATTCTTATATGTATGATTTGTCATCTTTGCAAGTCTCTTCGAATTATCAGTTTGGTTTGGCCTACTAGATTGATCTTTCTTGCCATGGGAGAAGTGCTTGGCTTTGGGTTCAATCTTGCGGTGTCCTTTCCCAAAGGATGTTAGGGCAGCAAGGCACATATTGTATTGTTGCCATCGAGGATAAAAAGACAGGGTTTATATCATATTGCTTGAGTTTATCCCTCTACATCATGTCATCTTGCCTAATGCGTTACTCTATTCTTATGAACTTAATACTCTAGATGCATGCTGGATAGCGGTCGATGTGTGGAGTAATAGTAGTAGATGCAGAATCGTTTCGGTCTACTTGTCACGGACATGATGCCTATATACATGATCATGCCCAGATATTCTCATAACTATGCGCTTTTCTATCAATTGCTCGACAGTAATTTGTTCACCCACCGTAAATTATGCTATCTTGAGAGAAACCACTAGTGAAACCTATGCCCCCCGGGTCTATCTTCCATCATATTATTTTCCTATCAATTTACTATTTCTTCTGTTATTTATTTTGCAATCTTTACTTTCCAATCTGTATCATAAAAATACCAAAAATATTTATATTATTATCTCTATCAGATCTCACTTTTGCAAGTGACCGTGAAGGGATTGACAACCCCTTTATCGCGTTGGTTGCAAGGTTCTTATTTGTTTGTGTAGGTATGAGGCGACTTGCGTGTAACCTCCTACTGGATTGATACCTTGGTTCTTAGAAACTGAGGGAAATACTTACGCTACTTTGCTGCATCACCCTTTCCTCTTCAAGGGAAAACCAACGCATGCTCAAGAGGTAGCAAGAAGGATTTCAAGGCGTCGCTGTCGGGAGATCTACGCTCAAGTCAAGACATACCAAGTACCCATTACAAACTCTTATCCCTCGCATTACATTATTTGCCATTTGCCTCTCGTTTTCCTCTCCCCCACTTCACCTTTGCCGTTTTATTCGCCCTCTTTTTTCGTTCGCCACTTTTTTCGCATGCTTCTTGTGTGCTTGTGTGTTGGATTGTTTGTCACGATGGCTCAAGACAATACTAAATTGTGTGATTTTTTCCAATACCAACAACAATGATTTTCTTAGCACTCCGATTGCTCCCATTACCGATGCTGAATCTTGTGAAATTAATGCTGCTTCGCTGAATCTTGTCATGAAAGATCAATTCTCTGGCCTTCCTAGTGAAGATGCCGCTACACATCTAAACAACTTTGTTGGTTTGTGTGATATGCAAAAGAAGAAAGATGTGGATAATGATATTGTTAAATTGAAGCTATTCCCGTTTTTGCTTAGAGATCATGCTAAAACTTGGTTTTCGTCTTTGCCTAAAAATAGTATTGATTCATGGAATAAGTGCAAAGATGCTTTTATCTCTAAGTATTTTCCTCCCGCTAAGATCATCTCTCTTAGAAACGATATTATGAATTTTAAGCAACTTGATCATGAGCATGTTGCACAAGCTTGGGAGAGGATGAAATTAATGATACGTAATTGCCCTACACATGGTTTGAATTTATGGATGATTATACAAAAAAATTATGCCGGATTGAATTTTACTTCTAGAAATCTTTTAGATTCGGCCGTGGGAGGCACTTTTATGGAAATCACTTTAGGAGAAGCTACTAAACTCCTAGATAATATTATGGTTAATTATTCTCAATGGCACAATCGAAAGATCTACTAGTAAAAAGGTTCATGCGATAGAAGAGATTAATGTTTTGAGTGGAAAGATGGATGAACTTATGAAATTGTTTGCTAATAAGAGTGTTTCTTCTGATCCTAATGATATGCCTTTGTCTGCCTTGATTGAGAATAATAATGAATCTATGGATGTGAATTTTGTTGGTAGGAACAATTTTGGTAACAACGCTTATAGAGAAAACTTTAATCCTAGGTCGTTTCCTAGTAATTCCTCTAATAATTATGGTAATTCCTACAACGACTCTTATGGAAATTTGAATAAGATGCCCTCTGATTTTGAGACTAGTGTTAAAGAATTTATGATTTCGCAAAAGAATTTCAGTGCCTTTCTTGAAGAAAAATTGCCTAAGATTGATGAGTTGGCTAGGAACGTGGATAGAATTTCTCTTGATGTTGATTCTTTGAAACTTAGATCTATTCCTCCTAAGCATGATATCAATGAGTCTCTCAAAGCCATGAGAATTTCCATTGATGAGTACAAAGAAAGAACTGCTAGGATGCGTGCTAAAAAAGATTGATCTATGAAAGTGTGTTCTTCTAGTTCTCATGATAATAACGATGAAGATCTAAAAGTGATTGATGTGTCTCCTATTAAATCTTTGTTTTCCAATATGAATCTTGATAATGATGGGACTGGAGATGAGTCAACTTTAGTTAAGAGGCGTCCCAATGATTCGGAGTTTTTAGATCTTGATGCAAAAATTGGTAAAAGTAGGATTGAAGAGGTCAAAATTTTACATTGCAATGAACCCACTATTTTGGATTTCAAGGAATTTAATTATGATAATTGTTCTTTAATAGATGTCACATCCTAGCTAGTCCATGCATTAGTGTGTGCATCATGTTTAACTTTCATCTGAAATTTGAAATGGGGAAGACAGAACCCCCAGAACCCCTTTTGAATCCAACCAGGGCTTACTAAAATTATTTTCAATGACCCTGAAATGCCCTTCTAAAATGCTCATCACCTTTGCTTTGGTTCAGAGCCTCTGCCAAAAGTGGTGCACAATTTTCTAGGTCATCCTAAGGTCTTTGAATTAAATCATAAGTATTTGAGTTTGGGCATTTAAAATTATATAAAATATTGCAAATGCCCAAATAATCCCAAACTAAAATGTTCCATGTTGGAAATATTCCAACTAAGGACCAGGTGCAGTTTGGTGAATTTTGGAGCTGTTTAAGTATTTTAAAAAAAATCCACAAAGTTACAGAAAATAGAAAAAGGAAACAAAAATATAAAAAATTACCTGGCGCCACCCAACCGGCCCACCTGCCGGCCCAGCCATTGGCGCCAATGACTGCTTGCAGCTTGGCAGGCAGCAGAGTGCTCGACGGCGAGCACCGCATGCGTGCCATGCAGCTGGCCGCCGCCTCGCCGCTTCCCTAACCGAGCGACCGACGCGAAACGCTCTCTCTCTCTCTCTCCCCCCGAACCCTCAGACACCTCTCCTCCTCCCCAGCTCCTCCCCCTCGCGCTCCCACGCCATGGCCGACGCCACCGCAGCCGCACCGTCGCCGTAGTCGCGCTCTCCGTCGTCCTCGCGCCTCCCGTCGTGTCTAGGGGCTCCGCCGCCTCCTCTTCGTCCGAGCTAGCCGAGTCCCGAAGGCCACAGAGCCCGAGGGCTCTGCACCAACCTCGCTGACTCCGCCATCGCGGAGATCCCTTCGACGTCAGCCGCCACCAGACCACTGGCCCCCGACCGCACCGAGTGCCTCCTCGAGTTCTCCGTGAGCTTAGCTACCTTCCCCTCCTTTCCTCCCTCACTCCTGAGCCATGTAGCGACCGCACAGAGCTCAACCGCACGCGCCGCCGCGGAGCTCGTCGCCGACGTGCTCCCGGCCACCCACCGGTCACCTCTCGGTGTCCATCATGCTCACCGCACTGTAGCATCTAACCCACCACTCCACGCACCTCGCCAAGACACCGTAGCCTCGAGTTCGTCTTCACCCGAACTCCGGCGGCCGCCTAGGTCGTCGCCGGCACTGCTTCCGGCCGCCGAGCTCAACCAACACCACCAAGAGCTGCGGCTTGCTTGACCACCAGAGACACCCTCCATGACACATTTGGTTGCCGAAACGGCCAAATCCACTCTCGCCGCCGCGTCTGGCTCGCCGGCGGCTAAACGCCGGTGTAGTTGGCGCTGACTTTGACCACGGGTGGGCCCTGGTTGACTCTCCTGAGTCAATGATGTGGGGCCCACTCGTTAACTAATCGTGATTAGTTTTAGTTAATATTTAGTTAAACTAATTACACTAACACCGGGACCCACCACCAGGTTTGACCTGGACGTTCCCGTTGACCCCGACGGCGTCATCCTCGACGCATTGGTCGATAAAGAAATGAATTCATCGAATTATTCTGTTATAGGAAATTCCGTAATATAGTTCAAACTTCAAAAATTCATAGAAATTAATCTGTAACTCCAAATGCAAAGATTTATATATGAAAAATGATCAGAAAATCCATTCTATCCATTGGTAAAGGATTCATGCATGATAGAACAAGTTAACCTTGCTGTTAAGCAGAATAAGATAATACACCTTTATGGCTATGTTAAATGAGCTAACATTTGAATCTTTGATTCAAATGAGTTCATCCCTTTTTGTTCCAGCTTGCATTAGGCCAACACACATTCATATTGCCATGTCATAGCATGCATCATATTGTTGCATATTGCCATGTGTGTTTATTTTCGGTATGTCTTTCGTGATAGGTTCCGCCTCCGAGGATAATCCCGAATATCCGTCAAGGGCGATATCCTACCACCACTACATCGTGCAAGCAACCCATTGATCATTCCGATACAAACCCATGTTCTCGCTTATGCTCTTGTTTCTTGCATTAAGACAACGCGATTCAAACTGTTGTGTCATGCGGTAGTTGAACCCACTTCCTTTGCATGACTGTCATTGCCACAAAGTAACTAGATGAAACCCACTAGTATGTGTAGGAGTTGATTGAGCCATGTTTGTGATTCCTACCATGCTATGCTTGCTATGCTTATAGTTGTGTCAGTCCGGCTCATCGGGATGATGAACTGGAGTGAAAGGTTGTGTCGGGTTCGAGAGTGAAAGTGTTGAACACGCTTTTGGTAAAGGTATCGATGAGAGGCCATGTAGGAGTACATGGTGGGTTGTTTCATTGAAGCCGTCCCTAAGAACTCGAGATCTGTGTGTGATTTAAGACTTAGCTACTACCACGCATTGGGATCCTTAATTGACCCTCTCGACTTATTAACCACTCTTGTCCTCATCCGGGAGTTGCAAGTAGTTTCGTGTTTGTAGCATGCTCGGGGCAGACGCAGCTGACCTTAGGGGTGGGCTGTGTTATGGTAGGCACGTGGCCCGGTGTACCGATTCGCCTGCTTGGTGTCTCGGGAACCCCGCACACATCGCTCGGGTCGTTAGTGGAAACCTCGGCCGGACTCCTGCGGATGGAACCCGAATAGGCGATAAACACGGACTCGGGACTCGTGTGTTTAGTCGGTCGTGGCCGACACCCACGCTGGGCTTCGCTTGAAGGTTGCCGAGTACATGTCGTGTAAACGGCGGTAAGTGGTGAGCGTGTGTGAAGAAGTACACCCTGCAGGGTATAAACTATTCGAATAGGCCGGCCATTCATGGTAAAGGACTACTTGGTCACCTATACAGTTCATAGACAAGTAAATGGATACTACTAAAAGACTCAAGATAAGTGTGAGTGCCGCGGATGGCCCTCTCGTGGGTTGACGAGAGAGGATCCATGGTGGAGTATTGTGATGGTGATTAGTGGACTCGTGTGCGACAAATGCTTTTCAAGTGGTGTCACATAGGATAGCTTAGCCAAGAGTCAAAGCTGGCTTGCTGCAAATAACTCCACCACCTTCTTGAGAATGTGCATGTATGATAGGATTCTGTTGTAAGACTTGCTGAGTACATAAATACTAATGTTTGATTAATTAATGTTTTCAGACGACAACAGCCCCCTCCGATGGGTTCTATGTAGACCTTGACAACGACGAGTGAACTAGCAACCTGTGGTGATCCAAGGCTTGTGAAGGGCCACTTTGTAGATAGAAGGGCTTCAACAAGCTTTCTTTCTTTTTAGAGTCTGTACTCAGACTAGTTTGCTTCCGCATGTGCTTGTATGTTTGTATGACTTGAGTGTTGGGTCATGTGACCCCTACCTGTATGGATATGTTATGTATGGCTCCTGAGCCTCTTAAATAAAGTACTTTGAGTTGTAGAGTTTTGTTGTGTTGCCATGTTGTATGTACTCATATCTGGCATATTGCGTGTATGATTGAAATGCTTGGTATGAGTGGGATCCGACACACTAGTTGTTTATCCTTGGCAGCCTCTCATATGGGGAAATGTAGTCTCGTGCTTCTGAGCGATAGTAGTCCGCTACAGGCCAGTTCACCAGAGTCCTGCTAGCCCAAAGACTACCGCTTGGACACTTGATCGGCCGGCATGTGTTTCACTTCGTTCCTATGTACATCCCTTCGGGAAATGTCACGCGGTGATATTCGAGTCCTGCCTTAGCTCACATACCCGGGATACCGGAGTCCTGTTAGCCCAGTGCTCCAGCCCGAATTCATACGTTGATGGCCGACATGCTCGATGTGATTCATGTATGCCTGTCCCCATAGGTTAGCGCCGCTTTGGGTTCACGACTAGCCATGTCGGCCCGGGTTCTTTGTCATATGGATGCTAGGGACACTATCATATACGTGAGCCAAAAGGCATAAACGGTCCCGGGCCATGGTAAGGCGACACCCGTGGGAATACCGTGCGTGAGGCCGGAAAGTGATATGAGGTGTTACGGCTAGGTCGATGTGACTTGGAATCGGGTCTGACAGCGTTGGCATCGAGCGAGGGCTGCATGTAGGTTCGCTAAGCCAAACCGGTCGATGTTGAGTCTAGAAATGCTTTAGTTATATGTAGGGGAATTGATTGTGGGAGGAACGTAAGGCTCTTTTACTCCTTTACCTTATGCCCTCCGATCCGAGTCATCCTCTTCTCATTCTACGTGGGTATAGGACTAGGCTCTCTTGTCTCTATCAGTTCACGTGTTACTAATCCGTAGTAACTTATAGGATTGTTGGTTACAGCCTCAGTTCAGTTTCTACTACTTTTTAGTATGCTTTCAGTTGAACCAGAACCTTGATATGATGTTGTTGAGTGGTTTTGCAATCTGATTATGAATGTCTCAAATCTGTTTTTGAGCATTTACAGATGTTATGCTGCCCGATTTTCCCTAGAAATTCTAATGTCTTTGCATTGTGGCTGTGCCTTCAGATGGCCACCCGTCCCCAGAACCAAGTGGTTCGTCTGACCCGTTGCATTGATGTGTGTGGTCACACGGCAATGTTGGTTCGGTGATGGTCGAGACCGTTACCGATGGTATCCCGAATATACCGTCGAGGAGCAGCTTTAGAGATTTTAATCAAAGCCAATATCTCGTGCACGGTCGATATATCCATCTTATCCGGAGCTACCGAACCGCTTCCAATCGTTCTTATGGACTTGGGATCACTATTGGGATGTCCGTGCAGGATGCAGCCTATTCAATGATGACTATTATTCGAGCCAGAACTGCCAGGTGTTCCACCTGACAGGGATGTCGAGTTTGTGATAGATCTTGTTCCCGGAACCGTCCCAATCTCTAGAAGACCTTATAAGATGGCACCCCTAGAACTAGCCGAACTTAAGAAACAACTCGATGAGTCCTTGCAAAAGGGTTTCATCCGTCCTAGTTCATCTCCATGGGCTTGCCCCGTCCTATTCGTTAAAGAGAAGGATGGAACGGATCGGATGGTTGTGGATTACCGACTGTCAACTTGGTCACTATCAAGAACAAGTATCCGCTCCCGTGATCAACGATCCGTATGATCAGCTCGCTGGGTCCTCGCCTTTTTCCAAGATGGATTTGAGGTTGGGCTACCATCAAATCAAAATCAAAAACGGGGACATTCCTAAAACGGCCTTTGTTACTCGTTATGGCCAATACGAGTACACCGCCATGTCCTTCGGATTAACCAATGCTCCGGCCACCTTCTCTCGGTTAATGAAGTCAATCTTCATGGAGTATTTGGATAAATTCGTCGTGGTATACCTCGATGATATACTCATCTACTCCAAGAATGAGGAAGAACATGCCGAACATCTAAGGCTAGTATTGATGAAACTTCGAGAGAACCGCCTTTATGCCAAATTCTCTAAGTGTGAATTCTGGTTACCAGAAGTGACCTATCTAGGCCATGTAATCTCTAGTAAGGGCATTGCTGTCAATCCCGAAGCGAAGTTCAAGCCGCCCTGATTTGGACTCCACCTGAATCGGTCAAGCAAGTACAGAGTTTCCTCGGTTTAGCGAGCTATTGCCGCCGCTTCGTCGAGAATTTCTCTAAAGTTGCTAAACCTCTAACTGAAATCCTCAAGAAAGATAAGAAGTTTGAATGGACGCCACAGTGTGAGTTCAGCTTTCAGGAACTAAAAAGACGCCTGACATCTGCTCCCGTACTTGTTCCACCAGATTTTTCTAAGGACTTTATTATCTATTGCGACGCCTCGCGACAAGGACTAGGTTGCATACTCATGCAAGATCGTCATGTGATTGCCTACGCTTCTCGACAGCCAAGGCCCACATGAGGATAACTATCCCACACGATCTAGAGCTTGCGGCAAAGGGTTCATGCACTCAAAACCTGGCGACATTACCTTCTTGGTAATCGTTCCGAAATTTACACTGATCACCAAAGTCTGAAATACATCTTCACCCAACCGGATTTGAATCTCAGGCAAAGACACTGGGTCGAGTTGATTACAGATTACGACTTAGGAATATCTTACACCCCAGGCAAAGCCAATGTCATGGCTGACGCACTAAGTCGCAAATATTATTGTAACAATCTGATGTTACAACAAAGTCAACCATTTCTCCACGAGGAATTTTGTAAGCTTAACCTTCACATTGTTCCTCGAGGATTCCTTTCCACCCTGGTGGCGAAACCCAACCTTACGGATCGAATCATAATCGCTCAAAGAAGATGATAGAGGAATATCTCGGATCAAGGAGAACATTGCTAGCGGAGCTGCTAAGTGTTTCTCCATAGATGAACGAGGTGTTGTCTTCTTTGAGAACCGCTTGGTGGTTCCTAAGAAACAACAGCTACTGAATCGATCCTTAAGGAAGCTCATGAATCTCCTCTCACCATTCATCCCGGTAGTACTAAAATGTATCAAGACCTACGCCAGAGGTTTTGGTGGACTAGGATGAAGAGAGAAATTGCTCAATACATTGCTAATTGCGACGTCATCATCGAGTTAAAGCGTAACATCAACGGCCTGCTGGTACCCTTCAACCTTTGGCTATTCCCGAGTGGAAATGGGATAAAATCGGTATGGATTTCATTACCGAGTTTCCCAGGACCAAGAGAGGGAACAATGCTATCTTCGTTGTCGTCGATCGTCTTTCCAAAGTAGCCCACTTCCTACCCGTCTGCGTGAGAGTATAACCGCTAGCCGCCTAGCTGATTTGTACATCTCTTGAATAGTGTCTCTTCATGGTGTTCCATTGGAGATTAACTCAGCACCGTGGAAGTCTCTTCACCTCTCGATTTTGGGAAAGTTTCCAAAATGCTATGGGAACTCGTCTCTCCTTTAGCACCGCCTTCCATCCTCAATCAAGTGGTCAAGTAGAACGAGTCAATCAAATCCTAGAGGATATGCTTCGAGCTTACATCATCTCTTCCGCATGAATTGGGAGAAATGCCTTCCATTCGCCGAGTTCGCTTATAACAATAGTTATCAAGCTAGCTTGGGCAAAGCTCCTTTCAAGTTCTTTATGGACGGAAATGTCGAACGCCTCTTAATCGGTCGAAACCGGGAGAGACAACTCTTTGGCCCGGATATGATTCAGGAAGCGTAAGAGCGAGTTCGCGTTATTCGTGAGAAATTGAAAACAGCCCAATCTCGTCAAAAGAGCCAATATGATCGCAAGCATAAGCCTATGGCTTATGAAATTGGCGAAGGCTTACCTTCGGGTTACTCCTTTGAAGGGAACCCATCGATTCGGTATCAAAGGCAAGTTGGCTCCTCGTTACATTGGACCCTTTCGCATTCTTGCCAAACGAGGAGAAGTTGCCTACCAATTGGAACTACCTCTGCATCTTTCCGAGTCCATGATGTCTTCCACGCTTCCCAACTCGGTGTTGCTTCTCGGATCCTATCCGTGGAGTGGACCACGCAAACGCTTGATCTCCAAGATAACCTCACCTATCGAGAATATCCCGCTCAGATTCTTGATCAAGCCGAGCTGTACCACTCGACGTCAGAATATCAAGTTTCTAAAGGTTCAATGGTCAAACCATTCCGAGCAAGAAGCAACTTGGGAAAGGGAGGATCGCCTTCGACTTGAGTATCCCACCTTTTTCAAGAACGGATCCTAAATCTCGACGAGATTCTTTTGAGTGGGGGTGAGTTGTCACATCCTAGCTAGTCCATGCATTAGTGTGTGCATCATGTTTAACTTTCATCTGAAATTTGAAATGGGGAAGACAGAACCCCGTAACCCCTTTTGAATCCAACTGTGGCTTACTAAAATTATTTTCAATGACCCTGAAATGCCCTTCTAAAATGCTCATCACCTTTGCTTTGGTTCGTGAGCCTCTGCCAAAAGTGGTGCACAATTTTCTAGGTCATCCTAAGGTCTTTGAATTAAATCATAAGTATTTGAGGTTGGGCATTTAAAATTATATAAAATATTGCAAATGCCCAAATAATCCCAAACTAAAATGTTCCATGTTGGAAATATTCCAACTAAGGACCAGTGCTTGATTTGGTGAATTTTGGAGCTGTTTAAGTATTTTAAAAAATCCACAAAGTTACGTAAAATAGAAAAAGGAAACAGAAATATAAAAACTTACAGGCGCCACCCAACCGGCCCACTGGCTGCCCAGCCTGGCCAAGGCCAATGAAGTCGCTTGGCTTGGCCAGTAGCAGTAGTGCTCGACGGCGAAAGCACCGCATGCGTGCCACGCAGCTGGGCCGCCGCCGCTTCCTCACCGAGCGACCAAGCGAAACGCCTCTCTCTCTCCCCGAACCCTCGTGACACCTCTCCTCCTCCCAGCTCCTCCCCTCGCACTCCCACGCCATGGCTAACGCCACCGCAGCCGCACTGCTGTCAGTAGTCGCGCTCTCCGTCGTCTCGCGCCTCCCGTCGTGTCTAGGAGCTCCGCCGCCTCCTCTTCGCTCTTGCTAGCCGAGCCCCGAAGGCCACAGAGCCCGAGGCCTCTGCACCAACTCCGCCTGACTCGCTGCCGGAGACCCCTTCGACGTCGCCACAAGACCAGCCTGGCTCCCTCGACCGCACCGAGTGCCTCCTCGAGTTCTCCGTGAGCTTAGCTACCTTCCCTCCTTTCCTCCCTCGCTCCCGAGCCATGTAGTGACCGACGGAGCTCAATCAAGACGCTGGCCATGGAGCTCGTCAGCCGACGTGCTCCCGGCCACCCACCGTCACCTCTCGGTGTCCATCATGCTCACCGCACCGTGTAGCATCTAACCCACCACTCCACGCACCTCACCAAGACACCGTAACCTCGAGTTCGTCTTCACCCGAACTCCGGCGGCCGCCTAGGTCGCCGCCGGGCGCCTGCTTCCGCCGCCTGAGCTCAACCAACACCACCAAGAGCTGCGGCTTGCTCCTGCACACCGTAGACACCCTCCGCGGCTCATTTGGTTGCCGAAACGGCCAAATCCACTCTCGCCGCCGCGTCTGGCTCGCCGGCGGCTAAACGCCGGTGTAGTTGGCGCTGACTTTGACCACGGGTGGGCCCTGGTTGACTCTCCTGAGTCAATGACAGGTGGGGCCCAGCCCTGTTAACTAATCAGGATTAGTTTTAGTTAATATTTAGTTAAACTAATTACACTCACACCCGGGACCCACCAGTCAGGTTTGACCTGGACGTTCCCGTTGACCCTGACGTCATCCTGACGCATTGCTGGCGTAGTAAATGAATTCATCGGAATTATTACATTATAGGAAATTCCAGAATATAGTTCAAACTTCAAGAATTCATAGAAATTAATCTGTAACTCCAAATGCAAAGATTTATATATGAAAAATGATCAGAAAAATCCATTCTATCCATTGGTAAAGGTTTCATGCATGATAGAACAAGTTAACCTTGCTGTTAAGCAGAATAAGATAATACACCTTTATGGCTATGTTAAATGAGCTAACATTTGAATATTTGATTCAAATGAGTTCATCCCTTTTTGTTCCAGCTTGCATTAGGCCAACACACATTCATATTGCCATGTCATAGCATGCATCATATTGTTGCATATTGCCATGTGTGTTTATTTTCGGTATGTCTTTCGTGATAGGTTCTGCCTCCGAGGATAATCCCGAATATCCGTCTGAAGGGCAGTATCCTACCACCACTACATCAGGCAAGCAACCCATTGATCATTCCGATACAAACCCATGTTCTCGCTTATGCTCTTGTTTACTGCATTAAGACAACGCGATTCAAACTGTTGTGTGCTGCGGTAGTTGAACCCACTTCCTTTGCATGACTGTCATTGCCACATAACTAGATGAAACCCACTAGTATGTGTAGGAGTTGATTGAGCCATGTTTGTGATTCCTACCATGCTATGCTTGCTATGCTTAGAGTTGTGTCGGGTGCTGCTCATCGGGATGATGAACTGGAGTGAAAGGTTGTGTCGGGTTCGAGAGTGAAAGTGTTGAACACGCTTTTGGTAAATGTATCGATGAGAGGCCATGTAGGAGTACATGGTGGGTTGTTTCATTGAAGCCGTCCCTAAGAACTGAGATCTGTGTGTGTGATTTAAGACTTAGCTACTACCACGCATTGGGATCCTTAATTGACCCTCTCGACTTATTAACCACTCTTGTCCTCAGTTCGGGAGTTGCAAGTAGTTTACGTGTTTGTAGCATCTTTGGGGCACGCATGGCCGACCTTAGGGGTGGGCTGTGTTGCGGTAGGCACGCGTCTTGCAGTACCGATTCGCCTGCTTGGTGTCTGGGAACCCTGCACACATCGCTCGGGGTCGTTAGTGGAAACCTCGGCCGGACTTCATGGATGGAACCCGAATAGGCGATAAACCTGGAGTCGGGACTCGTGTGTTTAGTCAGGTCGTGGCCGACACCCACGTTGGGCTTCCGCTTGAAGGTTGCCGAGTACATGTCGTGTAAACGGCGGTAAGTGGTGAGAGCGTGTGTGAAGAAGTACACCCCTGCAAGGTATAAACTATTCGAATAGCCGCGTCCGCGATAAAGGACTACTTGGTCACCTATACAGTTCATAGACAAGTAAATGGATACTACTAAAAGCCTCAAGATAAGTGTGAGTGCCGCGGATGGCCCTCTCGTGGGTTGACGAGAGAGGATCCACGGTGGAGTATTGTGATGGTGATTAGTGGACCTGCAGCGACAAATGCTTTTCAAGTGGTGTCACGAGGATAGCTTAGCCAAGAGTCAAAGCCGGCTTGCTGCAAATAACTCCACCACCTTCTTGAGAATGTGCATGTATGATAGGATTACATTGTAAGACTTCTTTGAGTACCTCCGTACTCATGTTTGCTTAATTAATGTTTTCAGACGACAACACCGCCCCTCCGATGGGTTCTATGTATACCTTGACATCGATTTAGTGAACTAGCCACCTGTGTGGTGATCCAAGGCTTGTGAAGGGCCACTGTAGATAGAAGGGCTTCAACAAGCTTTCTTTTTTTTAGAGTTTGCTTCCGCATGTGCTTGTATGTTTGTATGACTTGAGTGTTGGGTCATGTGACCCCTACCTGTATGGATATGTTATGTATGGCTCCTCGAGCCTCTTAAATAAAGTACTTTGGGTTGTAGAGTTTTGTTGTGTTGCCATGTTGTATGTACTCATATCGGGCATATTATGCGTGTATGATTGAAATGCTTGGTATGAGTGGGATCGACACACTAGTTGTTTATCCTTGGCAGCCTCTCATATGGGGAAATGTAGTCTCGTGCTTCGAGCGATAGTAGTCCGCTGCAGCCGGTTCACCGAGTCCCGCTAGCCCGCACTACCGCTTGGACACTTGACTGGCGGCATGTGTTTCACCGTTCCTTATGTCTGTTCCCTTCGGGAAATGTCACGCGGTGATATTCGAGTCCTGCCTAGCCTGCTACAGCCGGGATACCGGAGTCCTCATAGCCAGCTACAGCCCGAATTCATACGTTGATGACCGACATGCTCGATGTGATTCATGTATGCCTGTCCCCATAGGTTAGCGCCACT
The DNA here is from genome assembly GCA_021605145.1 of Aegilops bicornis. NCBI lineage: Eukaryota > Viridiplantae > Streptophyta > Magnoliopsida > Poales > Poaceae > Aegilops > Aegilops bicornis. The sequence continues at coordinate 268,704,872 of CM038675.1, read as the reverse complement.
TTGGGTTCACGACTAGCCATGTCGGCCCGGGTTCTTTGTCATATGGATGCTAGCGACACTATCATATACGTGAGCCAAAAGGCGCAAACGGTCCCGGGCCATGGTAAGGCGACACCCGTGGGAATACCGTGCATGAGGCCGCAAAGTGATATGAGGTGTTACCGGCTAGGTCGATGTGACTTGGAATCGGGGTCCTGACAATAGATTGTATTTCTTTGTTGGAATCCGTGTTAAATTCTCCTCATGCTTATAATCAAAATAAAGCTTTTACTAAACATATCGTTGATGCTTTAATGCAATCTTATCAAGAAAAGCTTGAATTGGAAGTCTCTATAGCTAGAAAACTTTATGATGAGTGGGAACCTACTATTAAAATTAAGATTAAAGATCATGAATGATATGCTTTGTGTGATTTGGGTGCTAGTGTTTCCACGATTCTGAAAACTTTGTGTGATTTGTTAGGTTTTCGTGAATTTGATGATTGTTCTTTAAACATGCACCTTGCGGATTCCACCATTAAGAAACCTATGGGAAGGATTAATGATGTTCTTTTTGTTTCAAATAGGAATTATGTGCCCGTAGATTTTATTGTTCTTGATATAGATTGCAATCCTACATGCCCTATTATTCTTGGTAGACCTTTCCTTAGAACGGTTGGTGCAATTATTGATATGAAAGAAGGAAATATTAGATTCCAATTTCCGTTAAGGAAAGGCATGGAACACTTTCCTAGAAAGAAAATGAAATTACCTTATTAATCTATTATGAGAGCCACTTATGGATTGCATACCAAAGATGATAATACCTAGATCTATTCTTACCTTTATGCCTAGCTAGGGGCGTTAAACGATAGCGCTTGTTGGGAGGCAACCCAATTTTATTTTTATTTCTTGCTTTATGTTTCTTTTTAGTAATAAATAGTTCATCTAGGTTCTGTTTAGATGTGCTTTATGTTTTAATTATTGTTTGTGCCAAGTAGAACCTTTGGGAAGACTTGGATGAAGTCTTTATGATCTTGCTGTAAAAAACAGAAACTTTAGCGCTCACGAGATTAGCTGCCATTTTTTTCTAGAGAGTGATTTTAGGTTTATTCTTTCCATATATTATTATTAGACAAATTCCTCACGTCCACCAATTTATTTCAGAATTTTTGGAGTTACAGAAGTACACGTTTGATACAGATTACTAAAGACTGTTCCATTTTTGACAGATTCTGTTTTTCGTGTGTTGTTTGCTTATTTTGATGAATCTATGGCTAGTATCAGGGGGTATGAACCATAGAGAAGTTGGAATACAGTAGGTTTAACACCAATATAAATAAAGAATGAGTTCATTACAGTACCTTAAAGGTGATTTGTTTTCTTATACTAACGGAGCTCATGAGATTTTCTGTTGAGTTTTGTGTTGTGAAGTTTTCAAGTTTTGGGTAAAGATTTGATGGATTATGGAATAAGGAGTGGCAAGAGCCTAAGCTTGGGGATTCCCAAGGCACCCCAAGGTAAAATTCAAGGGCAGCCAAAAGACTAAGCTTGGGGATGCCCCGGAAGGCATCCCCTCTTTAAATCTTTATCTATCGGTAACTTTACTTGAGGCTATATTTTTATTCACCACATGATATGTGTTTTGCTTGGAGCGTCTTGTATGATTTGAGTCTTTGCCTTTTAGTTTACCACAATCACTCCTTGCTGTACACACCTTTTGGAGAGACACACATGAATCAGAATTTATTAGAATACTCTATGTGCTTCACTTATATCTTTTGAGCTAGATAATTTTGCTCTAGTGCTTCACTTATATCTTTTAGAGCACGGTGGTGGTTTTATTTTATAGAAATTATTGATCTCTCATTCTTCACTTATATTATTTTGAGAGTCTTTTAGAACAACATTGTAATTTGCTTTGGCTATAAAATTAGTCCTAATATGATAGGCATCCAAGATTGGTATAATAAAAACTTTCATAAAAAGTGCATTGAATACTATGAGAAGTTTGATATTTGATGATTGTTTTGAGATATGAAGATGGTAATATTAGAGGCGTGCTAGTTGAGTAGTTGTGAATTTGAGAAAAATATTTGTGTTGAAGTTTGCAAGTCCCATAGCATACACGTATGGTAACCGTTGTGTGACAAATTTGAAACATGAGGTGTTCTTTGATTGTCATCCTTATGAGTGGCGGTCGGGGACGAGCGATGGTCTTTTCCTACCAATCTATCCCCCTAGGAGCATGCACATAATGCTTGGTTTTTGATGATTTGTAGATTTTTGCAATAAGTATGTGAGTTTTTATGACTAATGTTGAGTCCATGGATTATACGCACTCTCACCTTTCCATCATTGCTAGCCTCTTCGATACCGTGCATTGCCCTTTCTCACCTTGAGAGTTGGTGCAAACTTTGCCGATGCATCCAAACCCCGTGATACGATACGCTATATCACACATAAACCTCCTTATATCTTCCTTAAAACAGCCACCATACCTACCTATTATGGCATTTCCATAGCCATTCCAAGATATATTGCCATGCAACTTTCCACCATTTCATTTATTATGACACGCTTCATCATTGTCATATTGCTTTGCATGATCATGTAGTTGACATCGTATTTGTGGCAAATCCACCGTGCATAATTTTTCATACATGTCACTCTTGATTCATTGCTCATCCTGGTACACCGCCGGAGGCATTCATATAGAGTCATATTTTGTTCTAGTATTGAGTTGTAAATAAATAGAAGTGTGATGATCATCATTAATAGAGTATTGTCCCAAATAAAAAAGAAAGAAAGGCCAAATAAAAAAAGGAAGGCCCAAAAAAATAAAAAATAAATAAAAGGGACAATGCTACTATCCTTTTTTTTCACACTTGTGCTTCAAAGTAACACCATGATCTCTATGATAGAGAGTCTCTTGCTTTGTAACTTTCATATACTAGTGGGAATTTTTCATTATAGAACTTGGCTTGTATATTCCAACAATGGGCTTCCTCGAATGCCCTAGGTCTTCGTGAGCAAGCAAGTTGGATGCACACCCACTTATTTTCTTTTGTTGAGCTTTCATGCATTTATAGCTCTAGTGCATCCGTTGCATGGCAATCCCTACTCCTTGCATTGACATCAATTGATGGGCATCTCCCTAGCCCGTTGATTAGCCAAGTCAATGTGAGACTTTCTCTTTTTTGTCTTCTCCACACAACCCCCATCATTATGTTGGGGAACGTAGCAGAAATTCAAAATTTTCTACGCATCACCAACATCAATCTATGGAGATTCTAGCAACGAGGGGAAGGAGAGTGCATCTACATACCCTTGTAGATCGTTAAGCGGAAGCGTTCATGAGAACGGGGTTGAAGGAGTCGTACTCGTCGTGATCCAAATCACCGGAGATCCTAGTGCCGAAACGGACGGCACCTCCGCTGCTCAACACACTACAGCCCGGTGACGCCTCCCACGCCTTGATCCAGCAAGGAGAGAGGGAGAGGTTGAGGAAGACTCCATCCAGCAGCAGCACAACGGCGTGGTGGTGGTGGAGGAGCGTGGCAATCCGGCAGGCTTCGCCAAGCACCACGGGAGAGGAGGAGGAGGAGAGGTGGCTGCACCAAGAGGGAGAAGTTCTCATGTGTTGGGCAGCCCCAAGCCTTAAGTATTTATAGGGGAGGGGCTGCGCCTCTAGGGTTCCCTCCCAAGGGTGGCGGCAGCCCCAGATCCCATCCGGGAGGCGGCCAGAGGGGAGAGAGGAGGCGCCACTGGGTGGGCCTTAGGGCCCATCTCGCCTAGGGTTTGCCCCTCCCACTCTTTTGCGCCTTGGGCCCCTTGTGGGCGCACCAGCCCACCCGGGCTGGTCCCTCCCACACCTGGCCCATGCAGCCCTCCGGGGTTGGTGGCCCCACTTGGTGGACCTCGACCTCCCGGTGGTCCCAGACGTTACCTGAAAAACCCAAACTTTTCCGGTGACCAAAACAGACTTCCCATATATAAATCTTTACCTCCGGACCATTCGAACTCCTCGTGACGTCCGGGTCTCATCCGGACTCTGAACAACATTCGGTATAACCCTAGCGCCATCGAACCTTATGTGTAGACCCTACGGGTTCGGGAACCATGCGCACATGACCGAGACGTTCTCCGGTCAATAACCAACAGCCGGGATCCGGATACCCATTTTTGCTCCCACATGTTCCACGATGATCTCATCGGATGAACCACGATGTCGAGGATTCAATCAATCCCGTATTCAATTCCCTTTGTCTAGCGGTATTGTACTTGCCCGAGATTCGACCGCCGGTATCCCGATACCTTGTTCAATCTCGTTACTGGCAAGTCTCTTTACTCGTTCCATAACACATCATCCCGTGATCAACCCCTTGGTCACATTGTGCACATTATGATGATGTCCTACCGAGTGGGCCCAGAGATACCTCTCCGTTTACACGGAGTGACAAATCCCAGTCTCGATTCGTGCCAACCCAACAGACACTTTCGGAGATACCTGTAGTGCACCTTTATAGTCACCCAGTTACGTTGTGACGTCTGGTACACCCAAAGCATTCCTACGGTATCCGGGAGTTGCACAATCTCATGGTCTAAGGAAATGATACTTGACATTAGAAAAGCTTTACCATACGAACTATGATCTTTGTGCTAGGCTTAGGATTGTCTGGCCCATCACATCATTCTCCTAATGATGTGATCCTGTTATCAATGACATCCAATGTCCATGGTAAGGAAACCGTAACCATCTATTGATCAACGAGCTAGTCAACTAGAGGCTTACTAGGGACATGGTGTTGTCTATGTACCCACACATGTATCTGAGTTTCCTATCAATACAATTATAGCATGGATAATAAATGATTATCGTGAACAAGGAAATATAATAATAACTAATTTATTATTGACTCTAGGGCATATTTCCAACAGTCTTTCAAATAACCCTATATGCTTTCCAGAAATTCTACATCATTTCTGATCAACAATATGTCAACAACATATACTCATCAAAAATTCTATAGTGCTCCGAGTCACTTCTTTGGAAATACAAGTTTCTCATAAACTTTGTATAAACCCAAAATCTTTGATCATCTTATCAAAGAGTATATTCCAACTCCGAGATGCTTACTCCAGTCCATGGAAGGATCACTGGAGCTAGCATACCTTTCAAAGATCCTTAGGATCGACAAAACCTTTCTCGATTGTATCTCATACAACCTTTCCTTACGGAAACCGGTAAGGAAACTCGTTTTGACATCCATCTGCTAGAATTCATAAATGCAGATAATTCTAACATGATTCCGACGGACTTAAGCATCGCTACGTATGAGAAAATCTCATCGTAGTCAACTTGTGAAAAACTCTTTGCCACAAGTCGAGCTTCATAGACGGTGACATTACCGTCCACGTCCGTCTTCTTCTTAATATCCATTTATCTCAATAGCTTGCCGATCATCGGGCAAGTCCACCAAAGTCCATGCTTTGTTCTGATACATGGATTCTATCTCGGATTTCATGGCCTCTAACCATTTGTCGGAATATGGGCCCACCATCACTTCTCCATAGCACGTAGGTTCATTGTTGTCTAGCAACATGACCTTCAAGACAGGATTACTGTACCACTCAAGCAAAGACGCATCCTTGTCACCCTACGAGGTACGGTAGTGACTTGATCCGAAGTTTCATGATCACTATCATAAGCTTCTACTTCAATTGGTGTAGGTGCCACAGAACAACTTCCGTGCCCTGCTACACACTAGTTGTAGTGACGGTTCAATAACCATATCAAGTCTCCACCATCCTCCCACTCAACTTTTTGAGACAAACTTTTCCTCGAGAAAGGACCTGATTCAAGAAACAATCCCTATTGCTTTCGGATCTGAATAAGGAGGTATACCCAACTGTTTTGGGTGTCCTATGAAGATGCATTTTATCCGCTTTGGGTTCGAGCTTATCAACTCAAACTTTTTCACATAAGCGTCGCAACCCCAAACTTTTAAGAAACGACAACTTAGGTTTCTCCAAACCATAGTTCAAACAGGTCGCCTCAACGGAATTACGTGGTGCCCTATTAAAGTGAGTGTGGTTGTCTCTAATGCCTAACCCATGAACGATAGTTGTAATTCGATAAGAGACATCATGGTACGCACCATATCTAATAGGGTGCAACTATGATGTTCGGACACACCATCACACTATGGTGTTCCAAAGTGTATTAATTGTGAAACAATTTCCACTATGTCTTAATAGCGTGCCAAAGCTCGTAACTCAGATACTCATCTCTATGATCATATCATAGACATTTTATCCTCTTGTCACGATGATCTTTAACTTCACTCTGAAATTACTTGAACTATTCAATAAATATACTTAGTATCTACTCAAATCATCTGTGAAGTAAGAACATAACGATATCCATCAAGGTTCTCAAAGATTCATTGGACTGCACACATCAAAATGTATTACTTCCAATAAGTTGCTTTCTTGTTCCATTTCAATTGAAAAACGAGGCTTTCAAATATCATCTTGCCCATGTGGTATGATTTGCATGTCTCAAGTGAATCAAAATCAAGTGAGTTCAAACGGTCCATCTGCATGGAGTTTCTTCATGCGTATACACCAATAGACATGGTTCGCATGTCTCAAACTTTTCAAAAACGAGTGAGTCCAAAGATCCATCAACATGGAGCTTCTTCATGCGTTCTACACCAATATGACTTACATGGCAGTGCCACAAGTAAGTGGTACTATCATTACTATCTTATATCTTTTGGCATGAAAATGTGTATCACTACGATCGAGATTCAATAAGCCATTCCTTTAGGTGCACGACCATTGAAGGTATTATTCAAATAAACAGAGTAACCATTATTCTCCTTAAATGAATAATCAGACATGTATAGACATAATCCAATCATGTCTATGCTCAACGCATAAACACCAAATAACAATTTTAGGTTTAACTCCAATCTCGATGGTAGAGGGAGCGTGCGATGCTTGATCACATCAACCTTGGAAACACTTTCAACACATATCGTCGGCTCACCTTTAGCTAGTCTCCGTTTATTCCGTAGCTTTTATTTCGAGTTACTAACACTTAGCAACCGAACCGGTATCTTAATACCCTGGTGCTACTAGGAGTACTAGTAAAGTACACATTAACATAATGTATATCCAATATACTTCTATCGACCTTGCCAGCCTTCTCATCTACCAAGTATCTAGGGTGGTTCCGCTTTCAAAGGTCCGCTCCTCTCATTACGAAGCACTTAGTCTCGGGTTTGGGTTCAACCTTGGGTTTCTTCACTAGAGCAGCAAACTGCTTTGCCATTTCATGAAGTATCCCTTGTTGCCCTTGCCCTTCTTGAAACTAGTGGTTTTACCAACCATCAACAATTGATGCTCCTACTTGACTTCTACTTTCATGTGTCAAACATCGCGAACACTTCAAGGATCATCATATCTATCCCTGATATGTTATAGTTCATCACGAAGCTCTAGTAGCTTGGTCGCAATGACTTTCGAGAAACATCACTATCTCATCTGGAAGATCAACTCCCACTCGATTCAAGTGATTGTTGCACTCAGACAATCTGAGCACAAGCTCAACGATTGAGCTTTTCTCCCTTAGTTTGCGTGCTAAGAAAATCGTCGGAGGTCTTATACCTCTCGACATGGGCACGAGCCTGAAATCCCAATTTCAGCCCTCGAAACATCTCATATGTTCCGCGACGCTTCAAAAACGCCTTTGGTGCCTCAACTCTAAACCGCTTAACCGAACTATCACGTAGTTATCAAAACGCTTATGTCCGATGTTCAGAACATCCACAAACGACGCTTGGGGTTCAAAGACACCGAGCGGTGCATTAAGGACATAAGCTTTCATCGTCCGCATAATCGCCATCACAACTTTCAACTATATTTTCTCTAGGAACATATCTAAACAAAGGGAACTAAAGCGCGAAGCCATTTACATAATTTGCAAAAGGTCTTTTGACTATGTTCAGGATAATTAAGTTCATCTTATGAACTCCCACTCAGATAGACATCCCTCTAGTCATCTAAGTGATTACATGATCCGAGTCAACTAGGCCGTGTCCGATCATCACGTGAGATGGACTAGTCATCATCGGTGAACATATTCATGTTGATCGTATCCACCATACGACTCATGCTCGACCTTTCGGTCTCTTGTGTTCCGAGGCCATGTCCTGCATACATGCTAGGCTCGTCAAGTTAACCTAAGTGTTTCAAGGTGTAAATCTGGCTTACACCCGTTGTATGTGAACGTAAGAATCTATCACACCCGATCATCACGTGGTGCTTCAAACCATTTAACTTTCGCAACGGTGCACGCTTAGGGGAACACTTTCTTGAAATTTTAATGAGGGATCATCTTATTTACTACCGTTGTTCTAAGCAAATAAGATGCATAAACATGATAAACATCACATGCAATCAAATAGTGACATGATATAGCCAATATCATTTTGCTCCTTTTGATCTCCATCTTCGGGGCTCCATGATCATCATCGTCACCGGCATGACACCATGATCTCCATCATCATGATCTCCATCATCGTGTCTCCATGAAGTTGTCTCGCCAACTTATTACTTCTACTACTATGGCTACCGCTAGCAATAAAGTAAAGTAATTACATGGCGTTGTTCAATGACACGCAGGTCATACAATAAATAAAGACAACTCCTATGGCTCCTGCCGGTTGTCATACTCATCGACATGCAAGTCGTGATTCCTATTACAAGAACATGATCAATCTCATACATCACATATCATTCATCACATTCTTCTTGGCCATATCACATCACATAGCATACCCTCGCAAAAACAAGTTAGACGCCCTCTAATTGTTGTTTGCATGTTTTACGTGGCTGCTATGGGTTTCTAGCAAGAACGCTTTCTTACCTACGCAAAACCACAACGTGATATGCCAATTGCTATTTACCCTTCATAAGGACCCTTTTCATCGAATCCGCTCCGACTAAAGTGGGAGAGATCGGCACCGCTAGCCACCTTATGCACCAAGTGCATGTCGATGGAACCCGCCTCACGTAAAAGTACGTGTAAGGTCGGTCCGCCGCTTCATCCCACAATACCGCCAAAACAAGATTGGACTAGTAACAAGAAGCATATTGAACATCATCAACGCCCACAAATACTTTGTGTTCTACTCGTGCAAAGAATCTACGCAATAGACCTAGCTCATGATGCCACCGTTGGGGAACGAGCGTAAATTCAAAATTTTCTATGCATCACCAAGATCAATCTATGGAGATTCTAGCAACGAGGGAAGGAGAGTGCATCTACATACCCTTGTAGATCGTTAAGCGGAAGCTGCTCATGAGAACGGGGTTGAAGGAGTCGCACTGCCGTGATCCAAATCACCGGAGATCCTAGTGCCGAACTGACGGCACCTCCGCTGCTCAACACACGTGACAGCAAGGACGCCTCCCACGCCTTGATCCAGCAAGGAGAGAGGGAGAGGTTGAGGAAGACTCCATCCAGCAAAGAAAGACAACGGCGTGGAGGTGGTGGAGGAGCGTGGCAATCCAGCTGGGCTTCGCCAAGCACCACGGGAGAGGAGGAGGAGGAGAGGCAGGGCTGCACCAAGAGGGAGAAGTTCTCATGTGTTGGGCAGCCCCCAAGCCTTAAGTATTTATAGGGGGGGGAGGGGGCTGCGCCCCCTCTAGGGTTCCCTCCCCAAGGGTGGCGGCAGCCCCAGATCCCATCTGGGAGGCGGCCAGAGGGGGAGAGAGGGGAGGCGCTGGGTGGGCCTTAGGGCCCATCTGCCCTAGGGCTCGCCTCCCACTCTTTCTGCGCTTTGGGCCCTTGTGGGAAGCACCAGCCCACCTGGGCTGGTCCCTCCCACACTTGGCCCACGAGCCCTCCGGGTTGGTGGCCCCACTTGGTGGACCTCGACCTCCCGGTGGTCCCAGACGTTACAAAAAACCCAAACTTTTCCTATGACCAAAACAGACTTCCCATATATAAATCTTTACCTCCGGACCATTCCGAACTCCTCGTGACGTCCGGGATCTCATCCGGACTCAACAACATTCGGTAACCACATACAAACTTCCGTTATAACCATAGCGCCATCAAACCTTATGTGTAGACCCTACGGGTTCGGGAACCATGCGCATGACCGAGACGTTCTCCGGTCAATAACCAACAATGGGATCTGGATACCCATGTTGGCTCCCACATGTTCCACGATGATCTCATCGGATGAACCACGATGTCAAGGACTCAATCGATCCCGTGATACAATTCCCTTTGTCTAGCGGTATTGTACTTGCCCGAGATTCGATCGTCGGTATCCCGATACCTTGTTCAATCTCAAGCACCGGCAAGTCTCTTTACTTGTTCCAGAACACATCATCCCGTGATCAACCCCTTGGTCACATTGTGCACATTATGATGATGTCCTACCGAAAGTGGGCCCAGAGATACCTCTCCGCTTACACGGAGTGACAAATCCCAGCCTCGATTCGTGCCAACCCAATGCAGACACTTTCGGAGATACCGTAGTGCACCTTTATAGTCACCCGATTACGCCAGGACGCTTTGGTACACCCAAAGCATTCCTACGGTATCCGGAGTTGCACAATCTCATGGTCTAAGGAAATGATACTTGACATTAGAAAAGCTTTAGCATACCTAACTATGATCTTTGTGCTAGGCTTAGGATTGTCTGGCCCATCACATCATTCTCCTAATGATGTGATCCCGTTATCAATGACATCCAATGTCCATGGTCGTGAAACCGTAACCATCTATCGATCAACGAGCTAGTCAACTAGAGGCTTACTAGGGACATGGTGTTGTCTATGTACCCACACATGTATCTGAGTTTCCTATCAATACAATTATAGCATGGATAATAAACGATTATCGTGAACAAGGAAATATAATAATAACTAATTTATTATTGCCTCTAGGGCATATTTCCAACACATTATACTCTATTCCACCCATAGTGTTATGTCCATGGCTCACGCTCAAGTATTGCGTGAAAGTTGAATTTTTTTTTAGATTGCTAAAGTATGAAACAATTGCTTGGCTTGTCATCGGGGTTGTGCATGATGAGAGCATTTTTGTGTGACGAAAATGAAGCATAGCCAAACTATATGATTTTGTAGGGATAAGCTTTCTTTGGCCATGTTATTTTGAGAAGACATAATTGCTTAGTTAGTATGCTTGAAGTATTATTATTTTTATGTCAATATTAAACTTTTGTCTTGAATCTTTCGGATCTGAACATTCATGCCACAATAAAGAGAATTACTTAGAAAATTATGTTAGGTAGCATTCCACATCAAAAATTGCTTTTTATAGTTTACCTACTCGAGGACGAAAGGTGAATTAAACTTGGGGATGCTTGATACGTCTCCAACGTATCTATAATTTTTTATTGTTCCATGCTATTATATTATCTGTTTTGGATGTTTAATGGGCTTTATTATACACTTTTATATTATTTTTTGGACTAACCTACTAACCGAAGGCCCAGTGCAAATTGCTGTTTTTTGCCTATTTTAGTGTTTCGTAGAAAAGGAATATCAAACGGAATCCAAACGGAATGAAACCCTCGGGAGAGTTATTTTTGGAACAAACGCAATCCAGGAGACTTGGAGTGGATGTCAAGCAAGCAACGAGGAAGCCACGAGGCAGGGAGGCGCGCCCCCACCCTCGTGGGGCCCTCGTGGCTCAACCGACCTACTTCTTTCACCTATATATACTCATGTACCCTGAAAACATCCGAGAGCACCACGAAACCCTATTTCCACCGGCCAAGAACCTTCTCAGACTCCATGAGATCCCATCTTGGGGCCTTTTTCCGGCTTCTCACGAGGGGGAATCGATCATGGAGGGCTTCTACATCAACACCATAGCCTCTTCGATGATGTGTGAGTAGTTTACCATAGACCTTGGGGTCCATAGTTATTAGCTAGATGGCTTCTTCTCTCTCTTTGGATCTCAATACAAAGTTCTCCTCGATTCTCTTGGAGATCTATTCGATGTAATTCTTTTATGTGTGTGTTTGTTGAGATCCGATGAATTGTGGGTTTATGATCAAGATTATCTATGAACAATATTTGGTTCTTCTCCTAATTCTTATATGTATGATTTGTTATCTTTGCAAGTCTCTTCAATTATCGCTTTGGTTTGGCCTACTAGATTGATCTTTCTTGCCATGGGAGAAGTGCTTAGCTTTGGGTTCAATCTTGTGTCGCTTTCCCAAAGGATGTTAGGGCAAAGCAAGGCACGTATTGTATTGTTGCCATCGAGGATAAAAAGATGGGGTTTATATCATATTGCTTAAGTTTATCCCTCTACATCATGTCATCTTGCCTAATGCGTTACTCTGTTCTTATGAACTTAATACTCTACATGCATGCTGGATAGCGGTCGATGTGTGGAGTAATATTAGTAGATGCAGAATCGTTTTGGTCTACTTGTCATGGACATGATGCCTATATACATGATCATGCCTAGATATTCTCATAACTATGCACTTTTCTATCAATTGCTCGACACTAATTTGTTCACCCACCGTAAATTATGCTATCTTGAGAGAAGCCACTAGTGAAACCTATGGCCCCCGGGTCTATCTTCCATCATATTATTTTCCTATCAATTTACTATTTCTTACGTTATTTATTTTGCAATCTTTACTTTCCAATCTATATCATAAAAATACCAAAAATATTTATCTTATTATCTCTATCAGATCTCACTTTTGCAAGTGGACGTGAAGGGATTGACAACCCTTTATCGCGTTGGTTGCAAGGTTCTTATTTGGTTGTGTAGGTATGAGGCGACTTGCGTGTAACCTCCTACTGGATTGATACCTTGGTTCTCAAAAACTGAGGGAAATACTTACGCTACTTTGCTGCATCACCCTTTCCTCTTCAAGGAAAAACCAACGCATGCTCAAGAGGTAGCAGGGATGCGCTATGATGAGTGATACACACCGTATGTAAGGGAGACATGACTCCTCCCTTTCATTAGTTGGTCAGCCGGTCGATGCCACCCCTCAATGCTGCAGCAATCACCGCGCTTGTTGATCGTTGGAGTCCGGAGACACACAATTTCCATCTTCGGACCAGGGAGATGACCGTGACGCTCCAGGATATTGCTATGATCGCCGGTCTTCCTATCGAGGGGAATCCTCTATGAATGAGCACCGATTCTGATGGGTGGCGCGAGAAGATGCATGCCCTTATCGGTATGGTTCCTCCGGAGCCTCCGGAACCAGAAGCAGAAGACAAGAAGAAGGAAAGGGTCACAGCTGGTGCTCCTTTCAGTTTGGATTGCATGGAAATTTGGTACTAATCCTAACATATATATGAAACAACAACCCTAACCCTAAACCCTAGCACCAACATATGAACACCCATAAGAATAACCCTAACATACTAACAAGCCTAATCACAGGAAATTGGCAAACAAACATCTCACATAACTAGGGTTTCCCCAAACTAGCAACAAATGAGCAATTTGTTCACATTACTTGGATCAAAACAAGGGGATCGGAGAAGATTACCTTGAGGGAGGGTTTGACTTTGAAATCCACGGACAAAATCTTCAAATTTGGAAGATTTGGCGAAGGATTTGAGAGGGGGAGAGGGGGCAAATCTCGGGTCGGATGCTATGGAGGTTGGGGTGTGTGTGGGGGGAGTGGAGGAGGAGGAGGGCAACCAACTAGTAACAGACAGTGCAACGCCTAAGGGCTAGGCGCTGCACATTACATGTGTGGCGCCTAGCTCGGAGGCGCTGCATTGCTGGGTGCGGGCCCAGGGGCTGCCACGATGGACAGAGGTGCAACGCCCCAGAGCTAGCGCTGCACCGTAGGGTGTGGCGCCTACGTGTCGGGCGCCACTCAAAAAGGTCAGCTACGTGAAATAGTTTTGCGGGCAGTTATTTTGTGAATTCATTGCGTTCACAGGTCAAAATTGTCAAATTTGCCGCTTATTTCACCTTATTGTACTTGCTCTAAATTCGGTCCGAGAAGGTGCAGCCGGTCTCCGTGCATCTCTACTCCTAATGGAGAAGTTGGTAGTCTCGCTTCCAGGTTTTTTTGTCCCACCTCCCATGGTTTTTTTGTACCTCTTCCCACCTTTGCTGGTTTTTTTCGTAGATTTTTTTTCGTCCCCTCCCCCACTTTATCGGTTTATTTTTGCGTCATCCTCTCACACAACGAAAGAAATCTGAACATATCAGTACTGGCGCAAGTTATTTAGTAATGTAGAATCAATCACGAACAATCTCTAAAAATCAAATCTGAATTAATTAACCTTACCTTAAATTACTCAATCATATTAATTAGAATCTCTACTCCTAATGGAGCAGTTGGTAGTCTCGCTTCCAGGTTTTTTTTCGTCCCACCTCCCATGGTTTTTTTGGTACCTCCTCCCACCTTCGCTGATTTTTTTTCGTAGATTTTTTTCCGCCCCCTCCCCCACTTCAACGGTTTATTTTAGCGTCACCCTCTCACACAACGAAAAGAAATCAACAGATCGTAACTTCCTACATCGCGCAAGTTATTTAGTAGTGTAGAATCAATCACGAACAATCTCTAAAGATCAAATCTAAATTAATTAACCTTACCTTAAATCACTCAATTACATTAATTAGAAAACAAATAATAAATTTTCAGAAAAATTGCTCAATCACATTAACCTTACCTTAACTCACGGATGGTAATTAATCTCCAAACAAAAGAAACAATACATCGAGGGAGCAGTAAATAAACTCCCTTTCTTATGACATGTATACGATCTTCCCTTCCCTCTCCGTTGTCGAGCGTTCTTGATTCTCGAGGCCGATGCTTGGGTCACACATCGGGTCGCGACGGTGTCGAAGGACGAGGACGGGCGAGGTCGGGTGCGCAAGACCGCTGCCGGGCCGTGAAGGGGCGAAGAAGAAGGCGGCTTCCTCGGCCTTGGCCGTGGTCAGGCCACAGGAGTTGGTGCTTGATGGAAGCTGACTTGAAGGACCCGGCGTGGGTGGTGGCGTCTGAGCCTTTGAAGCGGGCAATGGCCGCCAGACGGCGCCGACACCGACCGGGGCCACCTCCTCCGCGTATTCTTGAAGATGTGGCTGGCCGATTTACATGAAATTAATTCCCTCAGTTGTGGTGGCAAATATAATACACATAATTCATATTGTTATGCACTAGGGTGTGTGTGAAATAGATGGGTTATGGTCATGTACCCAATAAGATGGATATGTGTGTGTGTCAGAGAGAGAGAAAGAGGGGGAGAGAGAGTGAGGAAGAGGGAAAGAGTGTGTGTGATGATTTGATGGTAAAAAAGTTCGCCAATGTCACCTGATATATATTTGAACGAAATATGTATGTGGCAACCGTGTGGCAGATTGCAAAAACTACCTAACGCATCCAGCACCGTTAGATCTGATCGCGCGCACCCGCCTTCCCCACTGGATCTGTCGACGCGAGCGGTGGAAGAGTGGTCAACGCGGCGATGCGGGCGCGTGTCTCCTCTGAACGAGGATGCAGGCGACGGCGCTGGCGACTTCTAGTGGGGAAGGCTTGGGTCTGGACGGCGTCGCGGGCCGGCTGGATTTGGTCGAGGACAGGCAGAGATAATCGTCGGCGGCAGATGGCGGCGCAAGGGCTCTGTCTCGGGGCTAAGGTCGACCAGGGCGGTCCATGCGAGTAAGAGACGAGGGAGAGAAGAAAGAAACAGAGAGGAATGGCTGGGAATAGAAGGGAGGAGGGGGACGGCTGGGTTTCTGACCTGCTTCGGCGGCCGGTGGTTACCGGCGGCGTGGAGGCTCGTCGTCTCCTCGTTGGACAGCGCCGCGACGAATTTGGCAGCGGCATGGCTCATCCGCGACGCCGGCGGTGGCCATCTCGTGACTTGCCGCTGAAAAATACAGTAGCTGTTGTGCACATCATCGATGGATGAGACCTATGCGCAAGCGCCACTCCCACTCCGGTCGGATGTGAAACAGCCAGCAAACGGCAGACCCGGCTATGTCATCCCTGTTTCTTGATCCAGAATTTCTACTATCCGCTTGTGTACGAAAACGGCGCAGTGAAACTGCTGCTAATTTGCTTAGATGTCAGTTGTTTGAATTCCTGTACTAGTAGTAGGTATTAAATAAGTAAAAGTTGTTGTTGCACGGTGCTTGATAGATTAATCAGCCTGTTTACAATGCTACAAGGTTGCTTGAAGTTTAGTTGGTTGAAATTCAGATAGGAAACTTAGGTTCAGTCATATCAATTCATATTCACATAGAAGATGTTGGTTTCTATATGATTTAGGCAGTTGAAATTAAGAGATAAAATTTTCTATACGAAAATTAGTTTCTCCACATTACACTACTTTCCTGGTTCTGAACATCATCTATCTTGTTGGATCTTGTTAACCATCATCGTGGTAATTTTGACCCGATGAAAAAAAACTTGTTGAAAAACATAATCTCAATAATTTTTTGTGTACATAGCATTGGTAATATGTGCACTACAAACTACATAACTTACATACAAACACCACGATAACTTTGAGTCGGAGGAAAACAATGTTGAAAACATACCTCCAGTGACTTCTATGTAAATAGCACGGTAATATGTGCCCCGAAGACCTGATAACTTAGGTGCAAACACCGTTGTATTCTGGACCCAAGAAAAAAGTTGCTGAAAACATACACACGATAAATTATGTGTAAGTAGCATGGTAATATATGCACCACAGACATTATAACTTAGGTGAAAACACCATGGTAATTTTGACAATAGCGTAGAAAATTGTTAAAAAGATCCCTGGTAATTTCTATGTAAATAGCATGATGGCATACACACCGCATACCTGATAACTTAGGTACAAACACCACGGTAATTTTGACCATCGGATTTTATTTAAAAAAATATGCCCTCGATGACTTCTGTGTAACTAGTATGGTAATATATGCACTGCATACCTAATAACTTAGGTGAACACACCATGGTAATTTGGATTCGAGAATTTTTTTTGTTGAAACATACCCTTAATAAATTTTGTATAAATAGCATGGGATATACCCATCACAGACATGATAACTTATGTCCAAAACACCATGGTAACTTTGTAACCAGTGTGAAAAAAGTTGATGAAACATCCCCAGGTAACTGTGTAAATAACATGATATTTTAAGCATCGCGGACTCAAACTTACGTACAAACACCACGATAACTTTGACTCGGGAGAAAAGTTGTTGAAAAACATACCCTCGATAACTTATGTGAAAATAGCACCGTCCAACTCGATAACTTACATACAAACAACACGGTAACTTTGACCAATGTGGTAAAAATTTGTTGAAAATACCCTCCCCGCCCCTGATAACTTATGTGAAAATATCTCAATAATATACGAACCACATACCCCGATAATTAATGCACAAACACCGCGGTATATTTGACCAACGATTAAAAAAAAGTTGTTGAAAACCGTACCCCAGGTAATTTATGTGAAAATAGCACGATAAAATACGAATTGCATATCCGATAATAAACGCACAAACACCGCGGTAACTTTGACCAATGATAATTCACGATTTACAGACATGATAACTTACATCCAACGCCATAATAAGTTCTTAAAAATATACCGTTGATAATTTCTACGTAAACATCATGGTAATTCATGGTCCACGGACATGATATCTTACATACAACACCATGGTAAGTTTTATCTAGGAAAAAAATATGTTGAAAACATACTTCCGATAACTTCTGTGTAAATAACACGATAATTTACTCACTGCGAATCTGATAACTTGCGTACGAACACCATGCTAACTTTGTCCCGGGGAAAACAATTGCTGAAAACATAGGAATTTTTCGTTGTTGAACACACACTCGGTAAATAGAATGGTAACATACGCACCACATACCTGCTAATTTACCTACAAACACCGCGGTAACTTTGACCCGGTTAGAGAAAAGTTGTTGAAACACACCCCGGTAGTTTTTTGTGTAAATATCATGGTATTTTTTATGCACTGTAGACCTTATAACATCCACACAAACACCATATAACTTTGATGGGGATTGGTGTTGTTTTTCTAAACACAACCCATCATTTTTTTTGTAAATAGCATGATAATATATGTACTACAGTAGACCTGATAAATTACGTACAAACACCATGATAATTTTGACCCGATATGAAAATGGTTGTTTGAAACACAACCCGTTAACTATTTTTTGTGAATAACATGTTAATACACAGCAACTAGACCTAATAGCTCACGCCGGTCTCATCTCTCTTCGCCTTTTTTAAAGTAGATTACTCGTTCAAACTCAAGAAAAAAATACGACACATACACACCTGAACATACTTTATAAAGCCACTTGTCCTACGGTACCTGGAAAACAAAATTTACAGAGAAGTTCCTCCATAAATTTTATACATAAAGTGCGGCATCAATGATGCACAATTTTGTTAGGGAAATCACTTTTTTATGTACTAAGACAGTAGTGCAAGGGTTTAATACGTTGATTCCCATTCACCTAATAACAACGTGTGCTTGCCGTGTTGGTTATTAGGTTCGGTATTAGTGCTTGGAGTATCTATACGATCGAGGTTCAAGTCCCGTGACGAATTGTTCGACAGGAAAGACGAATTGGGATCGAACGCACGCTCAGGCCTCCTTACATAGATCGTGCGGACGTTTTGCTAACGGGCACACTGTTGCCGGTTATCACAGTCCATATATGAATATTAATAGGACGCTGATAACTGCCACACATGTGGCAGTTAGGTGGGTCGGCCCGCACGTCCTGTTTGGTGCGGGGACTAATCCGCCCGCACGACGGCGTCCGGGCGCACGAGCCGCGACCCGTACGTCCGGTGTGTGGCGCGAACGCCCATATGTCCGGGCGACCCATCCTGCCGCTCAAGACAACCGAACGCTGGCCGACGCCGCGACCTACCGAGGAACCCTATCGCATCAGATGTACATCGTCTCCTACCTCCTGATCCCATCGTGTGCCTTCTCTGGTTGCCATGGCAACCAGACTAGATCTGTAGCGGCACCCACCCCCCCTCCACCCTACCCCAACCCCTTGACACCACCACCCACACACCCCCCCTCCGCCCCCCACCCCCACCCCCGATCGACGAGCCCGCGGCGACAAACAAAAGAGGAGCAGGTCGATCTCCGATCTCATCGTCTTTCTGGTCCTATTTCCACCCCTACTAGTTGAACTTTTCCGATTGCCCACAGGCGGGCAACTACATCCATAACTACATGGCAATTGCCACACGGATCTAGTGTTCACTAGAAGCATGGAAGGAATGGATGGGGATGGATTTGGGTGGCAATCGGAATAGAGAGAACTAGTTGCCGTTCAATTTTTACGTTGGTTGTCACCGCCTTTTGCAGTTAGTGGCCACCATGGTGTTTAGTCAGTTGCCATCTTACTGTGTTGCTCATCGCCATCAGTTCAAAAACAACACTTGGCATCCAGATTTTAGAAAATGGGATAACAAACGTGCATATCATATTTGCCATCATGTAATTGGTTGTCTACGCATTAATTGTGATGGGATTGCCGTGTTTTTCTTGTATGTACAAAAAATCAGCAGAAAATGCAATTTCATGTGTCTCTTGTTTGTGCAATGACTGAAAAACACAATGGGAAAAGAGGTGGAAGAATGAATCAGAAAAATGGCGCAGATCATTGGTTTTCTCAAAACCTTGCAATGCAACCTTGGGATGCATCAGAGTACAATCAACTCATTTCCGCGGGATCGTTGCTGCCACTTTTAGAGCAGTATGTGAGCATGGGTACGGTAAATGATCAAAAAAAGGGACAATTGCCATGTTATGGGGGGGTGGGGAATGGTATTGTACTTATGTCCTACCATGTTACTTTTTCAGAGGGTCAAACTCGGGGTGACTTGGCAAGTTCAAACACGGGCGCTAACGCCGATGGATGTACGCTCGATCAATTTCAAGTAGCCAATGTGGCAAATCAAGGTAACACGTATCAATAAAACCATTCAACTTTTGCGAAAATATGAAAAAAAAGACTTGAAGAGATGGAAAATACTTACAAGTTTTATGGTGGAAACGCAGGACCGTCATGTAGCACGTGGCAACCGTCGAATCGGGTACCGCCATCGACGCCAAACACAGTGTGAGTTGTATGAAGTGATTCTGTTGACAATGCAACATCAGAGGAATTATATGTGACATTGCTGCTTGTGTGTTGTATTCGCAAAAAATGTAGTTTGTCGTGTATGATATGAATGCATTTGCCATGTGTAGTGAAATGCATTTGCCATGTGTGATCAACTGCGGTTGCCATGTGTGATCAACTGTGGTTGCCATGTGTGATCAACTGTGGTTGCCATGTCTGATGTACTGTGGTTGCCATGTCTAATGAACTATAATAGCCATGGATAATCAACTGCAATTGCCATGTATTATCAACTGCATTTGCCATGGACAATCAACTATGGTTGACATGTACTATCAACTATGGTTGCCATGCATAATAAAAAATGTCCGTTGACATGTACGTAAAAAAATTGTGGGTGCCAAATGTGAACAAACCGGATTATTCTGCACACTATGATTGATGTCATGCCAGAAATCGGATGCAGATGGTTTTTCGGTTATGAAACAAAACTGCCATTCAAACGAAGATTAAATGCATGCCTTTTTTTCTGCAGGACCTCCAACTACACTAAACGGCAGCGCGAGGGCATCTCATGCGGGTACCTTTGAGCACACGGGAGGGACATCACAACAGCAGGTCGCCGATGATATCACAAACAATGAAGAATTAGTGTCGGGGCTGGCAATCGTTGAAGCGACTACGACAAGCACACCTGTGGGGGGTGACCTCATCACCAGCTTTTGACCGACCGGTCGCACGATTCCGTGGCAGTACCTCCATGAAGTCACCGTCATTGTCCTGATGGTCGCCGCGAGCCATTGTGCTACAGTAGCAACAAAAAACACACATCAAATGGAGCAACACGTATTAAAAAGGCAGAAATGTAGCCAAAGTGGGAGAGCAGAAAAATGCAGATACATGGCAACAGCACATGTCTCTGCTTCTTAAATGATTCAGTTGTCGTCTCAGAAGTGTCAAACCGCAATGCAGCTAGATTCATGATGCCATCGGTGGTGGCGATTAACTAAAGGGTACTTCAAAAATAGCGTATATATGCTAGATTCATGTTGCCATGTTAACAAAACTAGTTGTGGCAGATAAAATGCACTCCATCTGACATGGCAATTGACACAGTTGTTTCAGAAATCAGTTGCCATCAGTGGTGGCAGTTGTTAAAATTGCCATGACAATCATCCTCAAACACTTTGAAATGCACCTAAAACGGTATCCAAACAAAAACCAAACAGTAACATTATTGTACCATTGACATGACAACTGACACATTTGTTTCAGAAATTAATTGCCATCAGATGTGGTAGTTGATGAAATTCACATGACTTGCATTCTCAAACACTCTGAAAATGTGCGTAAGATGCACCACTGACATGGCAACTGACTCAATTGATTCAAAAATCAGTTGCCATCAGTGGTGACAGTTGTTAAAATTGCCATGACAATCATTCTCAAACAATTTGAAATGCACATAAAACGGTATCCAACAAAAACCAAACAGTAACATTACTGTACCACTGACATGGCAACTGACACATTTATTTCAGAAATTAATTGTCATCAGATGTGGTAGTTGATGAAATTCACATGACTTTCATTCTCAAACACTCACGAAAATGTGCCTAAGATGCACCATCGACATGGCAACCGACTCAATTGATTCAAAATCAGTTGCCATCAATGGTGGCGCTTGTTAAAATTGCCATGACGATCATTCTCAAACAATTTGAAATGCACATAAAACAAGATCCAACAAAACCAAACAAAGTAACATTCTTGTATTAATCGACATGACAATCGACACATTCGTTTGAAATTAATTGCCATCGATGTGGTAGTTGATGAAATTCGCATGACTTTCATTCTCAAACACTCTGAAAATATGTTTAAGATGCACCACTACATGGCAATCGACTCAGTTGATTCAAAATCAGTTGCCATCGGTGGTGGTAGTTGTTGAAATTGCCATGACAATTATTCTCAAACAATTTGAAATGCACCTAAAAAGTAGATTCAAACAAAACCAAACAAAGAACATTGTCGCATTACCAATTACATGGCAATCAAGCAGTTGTTTCAAAAATTAGTTGCCATCGAGGTGGTAGATATTGAAATTGACTTGACTTTCATTCTCATACAATCGACATGCGCCTAAAATGCACCACCGACAATACAACCGACATACAGTAATTTCAGAAATCAGTTGCCATCGGTGGTGGCGCTTGTTTCAAATTGTCATGGCAATCATTCTCAAAACTCGGAATGCGCTGAAATAGATCTAGGGTTCGTCCACAACTAGCATAACATCAATTTCATCAACACAAATGCCTCGACACTGACGACAATAGCATTTCAGGAGCAACATAATGAACTAAACAGCATCAACATCGCCATCCCAAAAAGCAGTTGCGAGAGCACATGCGGTTGGGGATTCGGCGAGTCTCGCCGGCTTGACGGCAAGAGAGACGGCGACAAGACCATAACAAGCTACCGTGCGGGGAGGGGTGAGCAAAACAACCGACTCCTCGCCGGCGGCAACACATGCGCGACCGAAAAACGCCGGATCTCGAGAAATCCCGATGGGAAATCGAGCAAGCACAAAAGGGGATATGAATCGGGGAATGGGTGTGACCATGGCGGAAGGCTTATCTTCAGCAGAATGCCCGGCGGCGACGACGCCCCGGCCGCAAGAAATCCCAACAACCGCCACGAATGTCGCCGACTATTCCGCCACCGCTGCCGCTTTCTCCTCTCGACTCCTCCCGAATCGATTGGAACCGGCTGCAGAATAGGTGGGTTGGGGAGTAAATGGGGAGGGAGCGAGATCACCGGTGTGGGGAGGGGTGAGTGGCGAGTCGTGCAATATGGCAACCACGCTGCTCGAGATCGTGTGCGGGCGAGATGGCAGTTCCACCGCGACGCTACGACTATGAAAACCGTCGTCGCCGGGCAAAACGGCGGCGGGCGAAGTGGCATGTTGGCCCGATCCACGCCGTCAGTACTTTCCGACAACCGGAGACGACCGACGCATTTAACGATTTATAATGAACAGAGTCGCCGACTATCTTGGTTTCAGCCCCAAGACGGCAAGACGATGCGTGTACCGAGCTAGCACACGAGCTGATTACTTTCCAGACGTGTACTACCTGCGATTAGTCAAGCTAAGCTAGCAACCAGAATGATCCCTTCACTTGATCGATTCTAGCCAATACATACGCACGCACACGAAAACCAATATTGATTGCCAACAGGGCTTGTCGCTCCGGCCTTTTCTTTATTGATCTCCACGATACATAAAGTACAGTGGATACCGAGTATTTATATTAGCTAGCTAACCTGCCAACTAATCTAGTCCTACTCGGTATACACTTCAATTTCTAATCGGACATGTACACGTCCCGTGCACACACCGGCCAGCAGGGGCAAGTCGGGTTTAATTCCAACAATCACCCCCTAAACACGACGTCGTCATGTCACAGCTCGACGCCGACCCAAGCCTTGGTTAGGATGTCCGCCAACTGATCATCCGTGCAACCGTAGTTGACCTTCGTCATCCCTTCTTCCACGCAATCCTTTATGTAAAGATACATCGTATCAATGTGCTCGCCTCTGTCATGCCGCACTAGATCCTCACAGAAAAAACGTAGACTCACCGTCAACGTTGAGCATCACTTGTTACGGATCTCGATCCATGCGATCACCGTGTAGCTGTCCTAGCCACACACCTTGACACTCTGCTTCACTTGAAGTCGATGTCACCACTTTCTCGCTTTCGTGATAGCCAGACTTACTATGCTTCCACCAAGGAAATATGCGACGCCCGAAGTACTCTTACGGTCATCAACAATTTCTTCCTTGTCACTACCACTATAGCCGAGTAGTTTTACGAACTCCTTCTTGCTCAGCTCAAGACGAGGTTCCATTGAAGCAACAATGCGATTGCAATCTTTCGTATACGGCTTTCAAGTACCTTCCTTGCGTATGCCTCGACATAGTGTGATCCCCTCCGACTTTTGATGTACCTCTGTCCCGAGGTTGCAACTCAAAAGTCCTAGATCATCCATCATGAAAAGCTCCTTCATCCGTAGCTTGAAATTTGCAATCACCTCTTCATCTGCTCCAGTAATCAAGAGGTCGTCGACGTAGATGCCAACTAGTAGACGATCCCTTCCTTCACCTCTCTTGTACATTGCATGCTCTAGTGGGGCTTTCTCAAATCCAAGAGAAATCAAAGTCCGATCAAGTTTGATGCTCCATGTCCGAGAGCCTTGCCGTAGTCTGCATACAAGACTTTGTGTAGCTTCAAGATTTTGTGTTCCTCTCCTCTCTCGATGAATCCCGGTGGCTGATTCACATACACATCTCCTTCTAACTCGCCATTCAAAAACACGGATTTTACATCCATGTGATGTATCTTCCATGCTTCTGAACCGCGAGAGCGATGAGTAATTCCACCGATTCCATCTTTGCAACGGAACGAACACTTCTTGAAGTGCACACTTTTCTCTTGCACGTACTCTTTGGCCACTAGCCTTGCATTGTGCTTCACGGACCCTTGCATCTTTCTTGATCATAAATTCCCACTTGAGATCCATGACTTTTTCATTGTTGGGAAGATCCACAAGCACCCATGCATTATTGTCGTGGATCGACCTCAACTCCTTTTTCCATAGCGCCGACGCCAACACCACTTCGTATTCGCGTCCTCGAAATTCGCGGTTCCTCGGCACTTAGACACCGCCATCCACTCCTCATCTTTGCCGGGTCAATCGCTCAAGAGCTTGCTTCAATATTGTTGTAACATCGGTTGTGGATGTACGGACGTGGGTGGTTGTGTCCTTTCCTCCATTATCGCTTGGAGACGACGTATATTTTACGCTACGCACTTCACTTTTGGCGAAGCAAAAATTCCAACGTGAGCTCCCAAAGCTAGGCTTCTTTTTCCGGCACAGTTGTATGGACTGCTTCCGATGGCAATATCGAGCTGCACCCTCCAGCCGTATAGGCTACTTGTGGAGTTTCACCATGGGATGTGACAAGCCCATCTTGTCCTGCTCCTTGCCCTCCTGCTGGGACGTACATTACTACAGACGTGGGCTGTAGCAGCCTTCAGATCCATCGCTTGGTCCCTTGCTGCTGCCTTCTAGCCTTGTGAATCGTCTGCTCGGGACATGGAGTGCCGCGTCGTGGCCACCAACTCCATGTATCTCGCACCGTCGAGCTAGCTGCGCTTGCACTCGACACGCCAAATGACTTCCAGTCATTCAGAGTCCGTGCACTCGCCTTTCACTTTTGCGCTTAGCATCAGCAACATTTTTGTTTCTTCGTGGACTTCCGACGCCACATACGCCTTTTGTTTTCTCGTGGACGCATCGCACAAAAACTACTCCTCCATGGCCGAGCACACGCGGCAATTGCTGCATCCGCCCAAATGGGTTAGCACTTATGCTCGTAACATCGACATAACTTTGAATCACCCCGCGTCGTAGCATCGACACGAGTTTCGAACCACGATCTTGAGAGCGAACTTTTTCGCCACAGAGAGCACAACAATTTCTTTAGCCGGGCGCTTGAAGAACTGGATCCTCCTTGTCCACGAAGTTCACACATCAACATCATGTCACCTTCGCCTCCTTGCCGTGCCATGAGCGCTTTCTCCTTCGGGGATTCTTACACCGACTTGAAGTGTCCAAGCAGACATACGCCAGACAACGGATCTTCCTCTTGTCGAACTTTTTCTTCTTTGGCTTCTCCGATCGTTAAATCGGTGTCCTTTGCGGGACGGTACTTTCCGCCGCCACGGACGCCTTTGTCGAAATTGTTCTCCTTGGAAACCAATGCCGCCCATCGAGCACGCGTTAGCATCAGTACTCATCCTCTTTTGCATCACCGTAACTCGGCTTCATCCGCTCGTCATGGGCCTTGAAGCGACCAACCAGATCATCCAAAGTGAGAGTCTTGAGATCAACACACCGCCGATCACGACACAATCGGCATGTAGCGCGGTGGAGCGGCACGTAGGAAACGCCGAACCACGGAGATGTCCTCTAACTTCTCTCCGAGACCGCGAATCCTGCTCACCATGGAAGCAACCCTCGCCGCGAAGGCGTCCACCGCCTCGCCTTCTCCCATCCTCGATTCTCGTAACTCTTCAAAGAAAAGTTTGCAAGTTCGCCTCGACACGCTGAAAGTGCCCTAGATGCAATGTCTTGAGCGTATCCCACGCCTCCTTCGCCGATGTCTTCGAGATTAGATGTCACAGACGTCCACCGGCATCACCGAGCAGATGGCCGTGATAGCTGGCGATCCTTCCGATACAAGGCACCACCTTCAGTACTGCCACCGCCGGGTCGACGGCTTCCCAGAGCTCATTGGCCTCGAGCGCCCACTCCATCATGGTCGCCCACACCACGAAGTTTCCACGGTCGAATCGTGGATACTCCGATCTCACCGAGCAAAGCAATTACTTTAGCCGCACCCGAATACTCCGCCACCGCTTGGTCTTCTCGTCGTCCGACATGATCTCCGTTACTAGAAGATCAACCTTGCTCTAGATACCAATTGTTGGCCCACCCACGCCGTCGCAGTACTTTCCGACAACCGGAGACGACCGACGCATTTAACGCATTTATAATGAACAGAGCTCACGACTATCTTGGTTTCAGCCCCAAGACGGCAAGACGTGCGTGTACCGAGCTAGCACACGAGCTGATTACTTTCCAGACGTGTACTACCTGCGATTAGCCGAAGCTAAGCTAGCAACCAGAATGATCCCTTCACTTGATCGATTCTAGCCAATACATACGCACGCACACGAAACCAATATTGATTGCCAACAGGGGCTTGTCGCTCCTGGCCTTTTCTTTATTGATCTCCACGATACATAAAGTACAGGGATACCTGAGTATTTATATTAGCTAGCTAACCTGCCAACTAATCTAGTCCTACTCGGTATACACTTCAATTTCTAATCGGACATGTACACGTCCCGTGCACACACCGGCCAGCAGGGGCAAGTCGGGTTTAATTCCAACATGGCATACACGCCACACACTTCGCTAGTCCTACGTGGCAGTCCGGAATCCCAGCATCATGTCAAGATTCGTGCGAAATGCAGTGGACGGTGATAAGCGCGTGTGGTCGAGTTGACGCCACGCCACACGTGTGGACGTTAATATTTTCGTAATATTAAACTCTTAAAGTTAATGTGGCGTTATTCTAGTAACGTACAGTACACCACTTCGCTTCGCTCCCTTCCGTTTCCCACGTGCGACTTGCCCAGTCGAGTCGCGCCGCCGAGAAGAACAGGCAGGCAGGAGGAGTAGCCGAGTGGCCAACGACTCCCTCCTCCTCCACCTCCCCCCTTCGCACCACCGGCCTTCACCGAGACCAAGCACGCGCCATTCCCCTCCTCTCCCCCGAGCTCCGAGAGATCCCCAGACCCTACGCGCGAGTTCCCATGGCAGCGGCCCAGCTCCGCGGATCGGCGGTGCCGGGGACGGCGAGGAGGTGGCCGGCTCCCTCCGGCGCCATCCTCCGCTTCGCGCCGCTCGCCACGTCCAGGCTCCCGGCAGCGTCGCTTCGTCGGAGGGGAGCCTTCAGTGGCCTTTCCGCTAGTGTCACCAGGGAGGTGGGTCCTCGCTCTTCTCCCGTGTTTGGCCCTGCCGCTCCCTGGATCTAGATTCTAGAATTTTCGGTGCTTCGATGGTCGTGATATATACTGTAAAAATTAGGAGAGTGGCTGCAGGCTGCTTTTCCAGAGCGTATCATATGTTTTCTTGGCGGAACTAAATGGAAACTGTTCTTGTCTAAGCAATGCTTTAGGGAGTGGAAAGACATCTTGCTGGCTTTTTCAAAAATGGGATGCTCGAAATTGGCACTTAAAGAAGAGCATATTATACCACGGCAATTATTTCTACATGAGTTTCAGAAAATCACAAATGTGAGTGTTCCTGGATGGATGGGCAAACTGGGTTTTGCTGGCATTCTTTATCGGCATACTCAAGCGGGTTTAATTATGAAAGTGTGGGTACATGCTGGCCAACCACCCTTAGAAGTTACATCAGGGCAGAGACATTAGATGGACTTGCCTTCGAAAAGTAGTACCAATTGATCTTGAGCTTTCAGCATCACTTAATTAAGGGTTGGGTGGCAGAAAATGTTGGTGGATAATGTTTAGCCACAAGACATTAACTTATAGGAGTTAACTCTAAAAGGGACTCTAAAAGGGGTGTAGTTATGGAACAGTTCAGTATGTATCTGAAGTATAAACCGCTGACCTTAAGTTGCTGTATCTTGCTGGATTCCTATATATATTCTCTGGTTCCACCCAGTCAAATGTCATTTTGGTTGAGATCAAAGCTTTAGAAAATATCACCTCTCTCCTTGCTAAGATAGCTGTGAAATGTTTTGCATGACATTGCCATGTTACTTATGGTCTTTGAGGAGCATATTGCTAATCAAAACAAGCTTAAGTTTCACCCTGTGAATTGTATTTCAGTTCTCCTATTCAAGTAACTTAACATTACTCCTTTCTAGACATGCTCTGGCACATTTTGCCGACTAGTATTTATTTTCGTCCAAATTCGAACTAATCTCTGTGGAGACCTTTTCCTCATTTGACAGTGTAGCTTATCGCCTTGCAGTCATTGACTACAATGTGCATGAAGTCAAAATGTACTAGCACTCCCATTGATCATGCCACTGCTCCTGAGCATACAGAAGATGAAGTTCCCGAGCCAACCGCTGTGGTGACTGCTAGTGAAGAGAAAAATATAGACCAGGAAGTTGCTCCGCCGCATAAGAGTGCCATAATACATGATTTCTGCCTAGGGATCCCTTTTGGTAATGATACCAACTTCCTTTTTAGCCAAGTTTGATGTGATTTGCATTTTTTTTAATAAAGTGATTTGCAGCTCAGATGACATGTTAGTCTACTTGAGTGTTAAAGTAACTCGGTTATTTTGGTTAGCCCTTCCAAGCACTCGGTAGAATGGCTCGAACTGTTGTAAAATACTAATATATCATGTTTGTTGAAAGCTGCTAAATTCTCTTGTGTTATGTTATCCTCATCTGACACCTCATTGGACTGATCTTTGCGCATCTGGATTTGCTTGAGTACTGATACAATTTCCCTATTTCAGGTGGATTATTATTTTCCATGGGCCTTGTTGGATTTCTATTTTGGAGGAGTCCTGTAAGTCTTACTTTTGGTGTTGCACCTGGTCTTGCTATATTGGGACTTGCCGTGCTTAGTCTTAAGGGTTGGAGGAGTGGAAAGTCCAGCTTGCCATTTATACTGGCACAAGCAGGTATTTTGATTCCCTTACCTACATCCCAATAACCTTGGATTAACAATGACATGCATGTCTGAACAGTCAATATCGGTATTTATATAAATATTTGATCCTGGACCCTGGTAATCTACCACTATACCAAATTGAAGTGCCACATTGTGGGGAAACCCCCCGTGGTAATTAACCTCCTCTGTTCATTATTTGCAGCTGTTGCTGCTGCTGTAGCATGGAAGCACTGCCAGGCGTATGCCACAGTAAGTGACTGTCACTTTGCTGTAAAAATTTGGCGAGTCCGAATCTTGTTCTGATCAATTGACTCTGTTTGCACAGACAAAGAAGCTGCTTCCCTGGGGCTTTTATACTGCGCTCAGGTAGTTCTCGATTGTCTCTTTATCGTGTTTCAGCTGCTCATTGCACACTACTGTCCTCCTTACCACTTCCCTTGTCGCCAGTGCCTTGATGATCTGCTTCTACTCGTACGTGTTGCTTGCCGGGGGGAATCCACCACCAAAGAAGAAGCCAGCAGCTGCTATATAAGTTGAGCCTTTAAGTCCTATTGTTGTTGAAGTTGTGCTCTGGTAAATGTTACTGATGATAGGGGTTGCTTTTATTACTTTTAATTGTAGAACACTGAAAAATAATAAAGTTGTGTTCTTGCGTACAGTTTATTTGGGTATCTTTGTTACTTAATGGAAGAGTCAGAGCAGATACGATTTGCTCTGGTTCTACATGAACTTTTGTTCCTGAACATCGCACTTATACCTTAATAAAATGTAGCTTTGTTGATCCTGAAAAGATACTGATCAGATTGTAAAGCATAAGTTGTTTGGTTAGTGATCGCTGTGAACCAAACAAT
The DNA here is from genome assembly GCA_021605145.1 of Aegilops bicornis. NCBI lineage: Eukaryota > Viridiplantae > Streptophyta > Magnoliopsida > Poales > Poaceae > Aegilops > Aegilops bicornis. The sequence goes on along the minus strand of CM038675.1, from coordinate 268,674,556 downwards.
TTTTTTGTTTACTTGCAACATTTGGTAGTACTACACATAAGATCAATGTAGCAGCCAACATTTGGCCTAAGTTCCAGTAGGAAGGTCTGGTTGTTCCAAACAATTTTGCTAGCGCGAGTGCTGACAATGTTGGAGGTTATCAGGGCCTCAAACCAAACAACTATACTCATTTGATTATTTTGTTGACATGTTTTGAGATAACTTACCGCTCGTGCTCTGCGGCTACTCATTTGATTATTTGAGAGGGAATGTTACTCAACAAATCCTGTCCCAACATTGCAAAAATGCTATTACCTCTATCCGGAAATAAGTGACGTTGTTCAAATTAATTCAATTTTGAACTAAAACAGCGCTCAAATTGAACTAGAACTTGTTTTCAAATTTGAACTAAAATAGTGTCACTTATTTCGGAACGGAGGGAGTAGAATCTTGCTCCAGTAAGGGTGCACCTACAACTAAGCACGCACCTATTCGTTGTTTGAGATCTTTTTTTTTTCTTCTGAAATTTCGTTCATCAAGATCTTGATTCTAGCTCGCGTACGACATTGGCTAGATTTCTTTTCCAAAAGTAATTTTAGCGAGGGAAGTTAACAACTATGATAAGAAGAATTAGTCGGATGCGGATCAAGTAAAGGAAGACAATCCCGACCAATTGTTCCTTCTTGAGTTGTTGGTATTGAATCCACTTTCTTTTGTTCCATGGTAGCCAACCCTGGCCTTTGAAGCGCACTATTGTTCTAGTTTCTGCTTGTGAGCTGAAATGCTCCTTCATGAACAATAAAATGAAAAAAATAGTAAAAGATGTTAAAAATCTGAATTATTTTGGCAACAAACATTGATAAATTGTCTACATATGTATTCTTTTGTGAAGAAAAAAAAAATCCTAAATGCTCTAAGTAAAACAAATCGATGCTCCAATATATATATATATTCGAAAGCATTTTGGAGCATTTATTTTTTTCCTGAACATTAGGGATGTTTTCTATTCACAAAAATTTGCATGTACATAGACAGTTCATCAATGTTTGCTGAAAAAAAAAACAGTTTTCCAAAATTTTGTTTGCTATAATTTTCTGGTTTTGCTGTTCATCATTGGTGCATTTGAACTAACGAGCAAACAGAGCAAACGAACACTTTCACACAATATTGATCTTTCTTATGGTAGTTCAAATTACCAAACGAAGTTCTCACAAATAAGAAAACATACACACAAGTCTTAATATTTGCAACATTCTGGGGTGATGCAACAACCAGGGACAACGCTCGAAACCAAGTTGTCACTTCTTGATCTAGGTAGGACTGTTTTTCTTGATTAATGGGCGTCATATGTCACATTGTTCAACCTTCATTTATGGTGGGTAATCGTGATTCTACGCAATTTTAGAAACAAACTAAAAATGTGAATTAAAATTATATTTCTTTTTGGAAAATAATCTATTATCTGGGGTCAGTATTCTACACAATTTTGGGAACGAAATAAAAAATGTGAACTCAAACATATATTTCATTTTGAAAATTAATCTGTTATCTCGGATGGGTTTATTTAGGAGAAAGTCAAATATTTGCCACTTTGAATTTGTGGCTTGTCAAAATTGTCACTTCAACGATGGATTAACTAAATTGCCACCCAACCCATTTGCCCCTTTATTACCGGGTCATTTTTCATAGGCACCAGAAAAAAGACCAATTTTACATTTCTAAGATTGTCCGGCTACTAAAATGCTAAACTTATGAAAATAATATATGAATCTTTTCGCCACTACCCCCCCCCCCCCCTCCTCCTCAATTTTTTTCACCGTCTTCAGTAAGAATACTTGTTTGTGCTGCCAACCCGATTGTTGTCGCTGATCGCACCACTCGATTGTCGCCGCTCCGCCGATCACATCGCCACTTGCCCCGCTTACCCACGCCACGCCACTCAACTCCGCTTCTTGGGCCAAGACACACGATGTACCGACCGTTGCCACTTGCTCCACCTACCCACGCCAAATACCACGCTGAAACCGCCTTAGGCACACACATGTGTACTTGACCGCCATCACCAATTGCCCCACCTACCCACGCGTCAGCGCCATCCAACCCGTCCCCTGGGCACGCACACACGCGTGTATCTGACCCTGTCGCCAGTTGTCCTACCTACCCCAAGCGCCGGCAGCACTCAACCCGCCTCTTGGGCGTGCACACACGCGCGCACCCGACCCCCATCACCCCCATAGCAAGTTGTCCTACCTACCCCACGCTCCAGCGCCACTCAACCCGCCCCTTGGGCGCGCATACACACGCGTACCTAAACCCCTATCGTCATTTTCCCCACCTACCCACGCGCCAGCGCCACTCAACCCGCCCCTTTTGGCGCGTGCATACACACGCGTATCGATTAAGTCCATCTATTCTCAAATGCCGATCTTAAAAAGAGTATAAAATGAAATCAGAAGACCAACCACCATCAGATCTACTTCTCAGATGATTGCAGTGATCCTTCACCATGTCTGCTCTGCTCCAAGCAGGCAAGCTTCGTCACCTTCTTCTCCGATGACCAGGTAATCAGATCTACTTCTCGGATGATTGCAACGGTTCTTCACCATGTCTGCTCCAGGCAGGCAAGGGTCGTCACGTTCGTCTCCGATGACCAAGGCAATCAAGGTATTCTTACGTTTCAGCCAATTACCTAGATGTTCTAGCAGATGATTAGGATGTTGTAACGGTTTTTAAGCCCTAAACTTTAGATTGTTCATTTTGATGAGCCTTGTTTGAGGAATTCATGGAACTCTTAACGTCGGCAATTTTGAGAAGCCAAATATTCAAAGTGGGAAATATTTGGTTTTCTCCTTTATACACATGACGCTAATTTACCCTGTCACATTATTTGGGCAAGTAAAGAGGTTCATGTCGAGTGAACAGTAAAATCAAAACAAATCAAAAAAATACAAAAAATTCCAATTTTTTTAAGAAATATTGACAAAAGTTTTAAATGCTTGCAAAAATTCATCTTGAAATCACATTTCTAGAAGGCGTGAAAAAAAAAACAAAATCGATACTCTGAAAATGCTACTTTCAAAAGCATTTCGGAGCACTAAATTTGTTTTTTTTTTTGCCACGCCTTAGAGGAATGTGATTTCTTGACAAATTTTTGCAAGCTCCTAGAACTTTTGTCAATGTTTCTTCCAAAAGAATTTGGAATTTTTTAAATTTATTTCGATTTTACTGTTCACCGAGCTCAAATGAGCTCGGGAGCAAAAATGCACTTTCGTTCATGTCTCATTTCTTTCCTTGGAGTGTCTGCCCGTCCCTAGTGACCGAAGATTGAACCCCTCAAAAACGAAAAAAGAAATTAAAAGAAAAACAAGAACGAAGATGACACGTCTTTTCTACACGTGGATGCCGCCCATTGGCCAGCGACACGCCACCGCCGTGCTGGCACGATGACGCATGTCCACCGGCGCACCTCCCTCGCAGCCGGCGTGCAGACGCCCCCTTCTCTCCGAGCGAACACGCCCCCTCTTCCTCCCCACATCCAATTCGCTCACATGGTCCTCGCAGGTGGAATACCTTGATGCTATCTCCCCTCCCACAGCCTAGAGTTTCTCCCAATCCAACCAATCACAAGGGTACGAAATCCGGATAGGGGCGCCGCCGCATCCCGGGACGAGATTTCACTCCGGCACCGCCCCCCAGCCTCGCATCGGTAAGCCACCACGAGCACACTACTGCACTCCGACGCAGCCTGCTCGCCTAGGGCATGGATTCGCGCGCCACGTCTCTTCGATCCACCTCCCAATCTGCGCGAAATTCGAGAGGAAACTTTTGCGGATCGGGCCGCTGATAATATTCGCTTTCTGCTCTAGGTGATCCACTGGTGGCGTGCCTAGGGTTTCCGGCGGAATTCGCGAGGGATTCGCTGTGGTTGTCGGCCGAGATGATCCGGTTGCAGACGTACGCCGTGTTCAGCCTGCTGGCGACGATAACGTCGGTGTACTATGCGTTCAGCAGCAGGGAGCAGTTCTACCCGGCCATGGTCTACCTCTCCACGTCCAAGATATGCTTCGTGCTGCTCCTCAACACGGGCCTCGTCGCCATGTGCGTCGCCTGGCAGCTCGTGAAGCGCGTCTTCCTGGGGACGCTCCGCGAGGCCGAGGTCGAGCGGCTCAACGAGCAGTCGTGGCGGGAGGTCGTGGAGATCCTCTTCGCGGTCACCATCTTCCGCCAGGATTTCTCCGTCTCTTTCCTCGCCATGGTCGCCGCCCTGCTCCTTGTCAAGGCCCTGCACTGGCTTGCGCAGAAGAGGGTCGAGTACATTGAGACCACGCCCTCCGTGCCAATGCTGTCGCACATAAGGATAGTGTCCTTCATGCTATTCCTTCTTGTCGTCGACTGCCTCTTCCTGGCGAACTCGCTGGGGTCACTGATACAGAAGCGGGAGGCATCTGTTGCAATCTTCTTTTCCTTTGAGTAAGTTTTCATAAATCATCCTTTACTTGCTTGCAATATAGTAGCATCCTTATTATGCCACATGACCTTTCAAATAGTTTCTGTCTGATCAAATCGAAAAATAGCATCAACTGTTTGATCTCAAAAATATGGAGGGCATGCTTTGGTTATATACCTAAGGGTGGAAGTTTGTGAAAAATGCGAACTGTTCCTGGAAAGCCCCTCTTTCATGATATGACAGATTAATGTAACGTGTGTGAATGTGAAGTGGATATTTTTATAAACATGCAGCACAGTACAGATAAACACCAGAATTTCTTGTTATATATATGCTTGAAGACGCAATAGTAGGATGCCATGTATCTTGTTACTCATTCTTAAGTAATGTTTGCCATCGATTTTATCTAGCAACTTCTGCATCAGGGCTAACGCTATGGCACTCAACTGTTAATCATTTCATTTGGCGCATCTACTAGACCATGAATAGTTTTTCTTGTATGTTATGATTGTCACTAGCAAAAGGGCCCGTGCGTTGCAACGGGAGCAAAGAATACGGCACACTCTTAATTTACAAAAAATGGTGTATAATCTGAGTATTTGTAGCTACGGTCCAAACAAAGATGGTCTTTGCCTACAAAAGCACAAGTTCAAGATTCCACATGTTTTTTATTTAAACATGGCTTGCATGTAAATTGAATACGTACAAAGAAACGGGCAAGTGATCTTCAATTTCGTCTTCAATCCTGATTTTGTTGAGATGTTCATCCACTGTTGATTAAGATTGCACCCTAGATATTATTTTTTTAAATGATTAACGGCTAAAATTACATCATAATCAAATTCTATATTTTTTTCTAATCAAATTCCATATATAACATGTTTAATTTGGAGTTACGGTTTAGAAGATATAAGTATTTAAAAATATAATTAATATTGATATGTACTGCGGGTTTAATGTCAGAAATATTAGGGGGTTTTCTATAAAATAGCATGACGGACTAAGAATACCTATTTCTTTTATTAGTAGGTATATATTTGTCAAAATCCAAGTCCAGAAACTTGTTGAATTATTCTTCTAAGTTTAAGCAATACATTTAAGTGAAAGCAGTGCAAATCATTTGATCAGTTGTCTAAACTGCGGTAAATCTCACCAGTTATGGAATTTCTTTGTTGATTATTGCTTTTTAAAGACGAGACATGCCTTTCAGGCAAGGTAACTACCATATTGAGTTATACCCGAGAAAGCTCCTATATTGAGCTGATGATTAATCTTGCGTTATTTACTTCAGGTTATAATTCTATTATTCTTGATATCTGCAGATGATTACTGATGTATTATTTCTAGATATTGAGATTCATAGTAGCTCACACATATGCGACTCATGTTTTAGGTATATGATACTGGCAACATCGACAGTATCGACATTCGTGAAGTATGTATTCTATGTCAGCGACATGCTAGCGGAAGGTCAATGGGAGAATAAAGCAGTGTATACATTTTATTTGGAGCTTATCAGTGACCTTGTGCACTTGTCTTTATATATGCTATTCTTCATAGCGATCTTCCTGTAAGTTCTTTTACAAAAAGTTCTTTCCCCTTAGGATATTGTAGTTTGAACTTCTAAGGCTGATCTATTATTTTGATATCAGGAACTATGGTGTCCCACTGCACTTGATTCGTGAGCTGTATGAGACCTTCCGCAACTTCAGAATTCGCATTTCAGATTATATACGCTACAGAAAGGTGACTTCCAACATGAATGAACGCTTTCCAGATGCCACACCAGATGAGCTCGATGCGTGAGTACATTTAGTTTCATTGGTACTGTTTTGGTTGATTGACTGATTCAGCAATTGAACTTGTTCATGATTTAGATTCTTTATATATTCAGGAGTGATGTCACATGTATTATTTGCCGTGAAGAGATGACCACAGCAAAGAAGCTGCTTTGTGGGCACTTGTTCCATGTACATTGTTTGAGGTCATGGCTACAGCGCCAACATACTTGCCCAACATGTAGAGCTCCAATTATCCCCCCAGATAATGGACGTGCAGCATCAGCACAACAGCATGGAGCTCAACCTGGAGTTCAGCCTGGTGAGATTCTCTTCATTGGTCGGAGTTTTTGAATCGTACTTTCCCATTTAACCATTTTTATCAGTCAGTAGTACATTATGCAACCAGTTTTGTATGTCAATCCTAATTCAATGTAAGGAAAATCGGTGCAGGCACTGGTACTCCAAGTTCAGGAGGAGCACCAACTGAGAACGTGAACATGCGTCAAGCAAAACTTGAGGCTGCTGCTTCAGCTGCTTCCTTATATGGGAGATCATTTGCTTATCCTCCAGTGAACACTTTGAATAGGTATGTTTTTCTGGAATAGGTCACACTTTAAATGTGAAGCTCTTTATGATTATGCTAGCGATCCATTAGTTATGATAATAAATGATGGCTCTTTTTTTCCATAGATTGCATTTGCAACTTCCATAGTTCTTAGATCTCTCAGTTGCAAGCTATACCACTTTTGACTTGGAATATATCTGCAAACTTTGCCAGTTTAGTTAATAATTTTTTAATTTGCCTGTGCCATGTTGATGGTGGTTTAATATAGTGGATAACAATTGGTAGAATTTGTTCTTTTTTTCCGTGATAAGTATACGCACTTTGGAGCAATTTTCTTTTTGCCACTAATCCTTTGCATTTGGTTGTGCCATTTTTATGTTTCTGCACTGTGGTCGTCTCATTGAAGTGGTTGACCCAAAGAGTGCACAACAGCAAAAAATGAGATGAATGCATGGCGTGGGAAAACACTAACATTGCCCTCTAAGTGGGAACACATTATAACTTAATTGTTATTGCATTAGATTAAGTTAACATGCTTTTATTCAGTTCTGGCCTTCTGGGTTTTGACCTTTTGTACAGCAAATTAGTACTGCATGTGACCAACATTCTTCATACTTAGCTACCTGAGATTGGGTTAGTCACTCTCTATGTCAGTTCCACTATTGCACTGATGGACTATTGAAACAACGGTATTTACTTTGTCAAATACTCCCTATGTACTAAGTCCACGACACTTATTTTGGGACGGAGGGAGTACTTTTTAATGCGATGAATTGAAGTGCCCTTTATCAATCATCAGGAACTCAGGACCTCTGCACGCTACACCAAGTACTTCACAACCAGGAGAAGCAAGTACTTCCACCAGCCATCCATTAGAACCTCAGCCTTCTTATTCACGTGGTCCAGTTAGTTCAACAACTGGTAGCGGGGACCCTGGAAATTCACTACAGAAGGCATATGAAAAGGCTATAAGGAGCCAGATAGAGGTAAGAACTTTCTTCTTAATGCAATCTGCTTAACCATGGTATTTGTAGATTACTAGCGATTGTGTATGAAAAGGCTGTAATAACCAGATAGATAACTTTCTGAATAACACATATACTATTTTTTTAATGAGGGATGACATCTACGATTAACTAATGAATCTAGACCATGCAACTAGCATCCAACTACTCATGCGAGTTTGCATGATTTCACACATAAGTGAATTTATTGCACTCTATATGCCCTTGACATTGTTTTTTTTGTGTGTGTGTGTGGAGAAAACCCCCTTGTATTGTTGCAGACATATATAGTTCAAATATATTAAACACTCAAATGAATGTGAAAAAGTTAGTTTTGTGAGAGCACACTATATCAACCATTGTACCCCTTCAAAATTTCCAGTAAAAAATCCACATTAGTTAAGAAAGACATAAAGGAGATCTTTTTTTTTACTTTTCTTTCATTATTTTCCATTTTCTTTTAGAACCTCAATACAAACTGAATTGAATTTGAAATTTTACATGGTACTCCCTCCGTAAACAAATATAAGAGCGTTAAGATCACTAGTTTAGTAATCAAAACGCTCTTATATTTCTTTAGAGGGAGTATATTACATTAATCCACCACCTTGACATTTGTTTGGTGACTTTTAATATGATTTAATATTGAAGCCAAAGTGGTTTGCATGATTGCATCTAATTGATGATGTGCACCGGATATAATCCCAATTCTTATGTTTATTGCTCACTTAACACATTTATATAGGTCACTAGCAGTTGTACCTTGTAACTGCGCTGCACCATGTTGTGAGAGTTGACAGCCATGCCAATAAGTTTGTTTCTCCTGCTATTTTAGTTACTCAGTTTCATTACCATCTTGACAAACCCTTGATTCTTAAAGAACAGTATGCAGCATTCAAGTATATGTTATAACATTCTGGATGGGAAACTATAATGATCAAATAGACAGTAAACATAGTTCATCAGCTTCCAAGGATAGTCTTTTTCATAGCTGCACGATTATAATATGCAACATTGCTCAAAGATATAAATGTTCGTCTGGTAACTAGCAGCGACCAGTGAGATGAAGTAACTGATGATATGGCATGCTTGTCGGCAATAAAGATGATGTCGTGTGATAGTTATCTTTTCATTAAGGCTGTCTATTGCAAATGTAATTCATATGCAACTTGTTCCAGGTGTTGCAAATCCAATTGCAAATGATGCAGCAAGGGGCCACCGCATCGACAACTAGCAATGAGAACGCTGAGCAAGCCGGAAAATAAGTGAAGTAGTTAATAGGCAAAGATGATGGGGTCTGGATAAACATATGTTATATATGGAGGTTGTGCAATACTTGGCATAAACAAACGACATAGATGGAGATTGTGCAATATATGAGGCGGAACTCTGACGTGATGCTTGTTGATGTTGGTAGGCTTGGTTATGAACATCAGATGATCGTTTGTTTTGTCTGGTAATTTGCTTGGTTTATACTCCCCCGCCCCAAAATATCAGTCGCGACTCGCGAATGATATTTTGGCCAAAATGTTCTTGACCTTTTTTGTATTCAACCTGCACTCCGCTACTCCTAGCCACGCAGCTGCACTCTCACTCTCTGCACTCCCTCCACCCTGCTTCCTCCACTTTAGGCCATGTATAATGGTTGATAAGATGGTCTTATCTTAAAAGCCTTGCATTTATTTTCTCCATCTTAAAATTGTTGTTTTTGATTAGCCAAGATACGGATGTATTTAATACTTAAACGTGATTTGATACATCTATATTTAGAATCCAAGACAAAATTTTTGGGATAGAGGGAGTATTTTAGAGATGACAAGAAAAAAATGTCTAGAATGAATCATCTCTTAGCCTTATCTTCAATAACTAGCTATTACTCGAAACGTAATGAGACATATTATGCTAAAAGATCATCTCTTGTCTTTTCTTAAATATAAGAGAAGAAAAGCTTTTTCTTACAAGTTCTTTCTTCTCCGTCTCATCATATGTCCTATGTGACTTATAAGATAGTACCATTGTACATGACCTTACCTCGGCTTGCAGCGCTCCCCTTCACCAAAAAAGTTCTGTTTTTTTGGTTCCTAGTCGGCGGTGAGTCACCGAATCAGTGGCTGTTAGTCGGAACGCGTAGGATTCGGTGGCTGTGAGGCTAGACGCAAGGAGGCTGTGATGGTGGTCCTCTCGGTGCTGCAGCTTATTCCTCGCCGTGTAGGGACAGCGGTGAGAGGCTGTGCTACTGCCTTGGCTACAACCTCCTAGGTGAGCTCCTCCTATTATCTGTGGTGCCTGTGGATCTGGTGCTATACTTTGTTCAATGGCGCGATCTACTCACCGTGTTGCTCATAGGTTTAGAAATGACTCATTGTTGCTCCTGTTGACCTAATTCATGTGTTTGGACTAGCTAATGTGCTATTGGGAACCGGTTATAGTCTATGTGCAATTGTGGTCGTACTCCTAATTTGGGATTTCCCTCAAATTTCTAGGGTTCTAGCTATTGCTTAGGTTCATATACTATATCTAGCACAGAAATACATCTACATACATCTGTTTAAGATAGTTATTTTTGTACAAGGGAATACATCTATGTTTTGGATGAAGCGAGAGGATACTTCAATGTGCGATTATAGAATAGAATTGTGTCTCTGCCATTTTTATGTGCTGCTCAAAATAAAAAATGAGCCTCCCTATCTGCGAAAGTTGTTGTGGCTGCGGGCTGCGGCGACGACTTAAACCTTTGGCTCCACGACCCATGCCTCCCATTCGTGTCTATGTCTCGTCCCTGGCATCGGTGGGTCGTTGGCTCCAATGATGATAAGTTGCATACTCCCTCCGTTTTTATTTACTCTGCATATTAGAGTTGACTGAAGTCAAACTTCGTAAAGTTTGACCAAGTTTATAAAAAACAATATAGACATTTATCATAATAAATCTATACGATGTGAAAGTACATTCAATAATAAATCTAATGTTGTTGATTTGTTATTGTATATCTTAATATTTTTGTTTATAAACTTGGTCAAAGTTTGTAAAGCTTGACTTTGACCAAAGCTAATATGTGAACTAAATAAAAACGGAGGGAGTACAACCACCCCCACCGTTAAATCGTAAGGTAGGGTGTAGGAGTGATTTTGTCATTATTTACCGCAACATAGATTTCACTAGGATGAATGCATGGCTGGTAATTCAGGCAACAACACAACTTTGATTCAGGCAGGGTTCATGTTGGTCCACAAGAGAGCGGTTCATTGTAATAAAAGCATGTGATCCTTATGGTTCAGGGTTAGCCCTGGACATGGAGAGGATATCCAGTTAACAACAACAACGATGTAGAGGTTGTGAAAATGCTTCTGATGGGAAGAGCACTTTGCTTATGGCCACGTTTAGGGAGGGGGTTGTTACAAGATAGCATCCACACCTCCGTGAAAGTGCAAGTAGCATTGTTCCTTTCCGTAGTGGGTCATAACTAGAGATTTAAACTATTTCACAACAATTTTAGGAGATTAGTAGACAACTTTCAGATATTTTAAGCAAGTCTGGTATGCGATTGTGAAGCTGAGAGGAGCAATGATCAAGGCACCAAGTAGGCAAACTCCTTTCAAGATTCGCAAGAGCCCGAGATGATATGCATATTTCAAGGTGAGCAGTCATTACATGACATGCTTGTATTGTTTTGAGCGAGGCATAAAAGTTTTTTCATGCTGACTGCTAGAGTGCTGAGGTCACATCCTGCAGTATACATGGGTGGAAAGCACTACACAAGCCAAAATGTGCTTGCTGGTGTCGATTTCGATCTGAAGTTCACATATATATATGTGTTAACTGGCTAGGAAGGATCAGCCTGCAATGCTAACATTCTTGTTGACAACATGTCCCGACCTGATGGGATAAATATCTCCGATGGTAAGTTTTACCTAGGTGATGCTGATGCATGTTGGATTCATGTTTCCACCCTTCAGGAAAATTAGGTACCATCTGAACGAGTTCTCTCCTCGAAACTATTCTAGTACCACCGTCGAATTGTTCAACCTCAGACACTCGAACCTTAAGAGTTACAATTAAGAGGGCACTTGATGTTTTGAATAATAGATTTAAGATCCTGGATCAGAAGACATTTCACCCTTTCTCCATCCAAGTTAGATTTGTTATTGCATGTTGCATTTACTATAACTTGATCTTAGAATGGGGTTATGATGAGTTTGTGTTGAAGGAGAAAAATATTACGACCGATGATGTTGATGACTCCAACCATGCCGTGGAGGCCCATGACAATGAGCTTGGAAGCGCAAAAAATTGAAGTGGCCTGAGGTAACGTGGGCCAACAAAGGTAACATAAGGATCTGAAAAAGAAGAAGAAAAAACAGTGGCAGAAGAAGAAGCAACAACGGCAGAAGAAAACGAGGACGAAGAACTTCTACCTAGTTTGTCATTGATGAACTTTCCCCATTGGGCCTTATGAATACTCCCTCTGTCCTAAAATTCTTGTCTTAAATTTGTCTAAATACAGATGTATCCAGCTACGTTTTAGTGTTACATACATCCGTATCTAGACAAATATAAGACACAAACTTTGGGACAAAGAGATTATTAATTTGTACAACCTTTGTTAGTAATTAAGACAAGCTGTCATTTATTTAGTATTTAGGACTAAAACAATGTTAATTTGATACTATCCATGAACTGTAATGTACGGTAAGGTCAACACTAGTGAGAAGGAGTGACCCTGATATTAGGCCATACATGGCATGTTCACACCTTCACAACCATAATCCTCAACTGCTGTCAGTCAAACGACATAGATCAAACGGCCTCATGATGCAATGCAAGCAACAAAACCATACGCATAACATGGTTTATAGTTTGTATTTGAGCCCACCTGTCACTGACCCAACAGCAGGTACCGTACGTCGGAGGAGCTTCCTCCACCTAAAGACTAATTGAGTTTGCAGTTTAAGGAGTTAACATTTTAAAGCTTAAAGCTCTTAAAGTAGTAGTCTTGATGACATCAATTTTCTCTTCTTATCCATATGCATATGCATGCAGTTTTAAACCTTTGCTAATTTTGCTTGCGAGGGAACAACATATACAGAAGTGTATATGTTGAGGTTTGTTCCGGTTGCACAAAGGTGGTTGCGATCTCGAACATAATTAACACGAATTAATACAGCTAGGTCGGCCAGCTTACGCCGATGAGAGAGAGAAATGCTCGCCCCAGATTAAGCATGTGCCTTTCCACCAAGAAGCCGACAGACGAAGAAGGCCGGCCAGTCTATCTCGACGGCCATGGCGGTCTTGTAGTCACGGAGGCCACGGAGGTGGTCCGTCACCTCCTCCATGGCGCCACTTTCGAGATGTAAAATGTACATGCACCGGCACCGGTCAGTGATCAACAGCGTGCCGCTCCTGTCTCCGGCGCACATGCACCGTGGCCTGTCGACGATCTGATTCTGCTCGGGTGTGATCTCGACCACCCTATCCCGGCGCCAGTCTCCGCCGCGATCCTCGTCGCTCCCTTTGCCGCCGTCCCGCCGCGTCCAGATCTCCACCTGGGGGTCTTGGCTCGACAGACAGAGCGACGACAGCGTCGCCGCCTTGTTTGGTGCGACGCTCAGATGCGGCGACTCGTACAGGGGAAGGTCGCCCGCCGGCGGCGGGGTCTGTAGCTCCTGCAAGGAGGCGTGGCGAGTGGCGGCGTTCACGTCGAGGACGTGGAACTTCACCAGGTCCCAGAGGACCCAGTGCGCCGTCCCGTGGCTCACGACGGCGCTGCGCCGCTTGAACGGCCCGAAGATGCCGCGCTCTACCGGGTCGAAGCACTCGCTGGGCGCGCTCCAGCCCGGCTCACCGGACGAGAACGTGCGGAGAACGTAGTGCCGCCGGTCGTCACTGACGCCGACGACCAGCACCTTGAAGGAAGCCGGGTCTGGTGCTTGCCGCTGGCCGTCGTCGGGGCAACAGTCCGCGCCGGTGAGGACGGCGTGGGCGCTCGTGCCAAAGTAGTCGAAGAACCAGTCGCAGCGCAGCGGGGGGAGCACGTGGCACGCGCCCGAGAGCAGGTTGCACACGGCGAGGCGGTCGACGCCGGGCTCTGGCTCCGCTTCCGTCTCCGTCTCGGCGCCGGCGCCGAAGCGCACGAGGAGCACGCCGCGGTGCGAGGCGAGTGGCACGACGCGGTCGTCGAGGAGGCCGGCGGCACCAGGGACGAAGGAGCCGAGCAGGGGGCGACCAGGGCCGAGCACCGACCCCGGCGCGCGGACGAAGCTGGAGCCCGGCGGCCCTTCCCCGCCGCGGCGCCGCTCCCGACCGAGGAAGCCGACGAGGGAGGAGCAGTGGCACGCGCCCTCCGGCCAGCGGCGTCAGGAAGGACGGGGTGACGAGGTCGCGCCAGCGCTTGCGCGCGGCCGCGCAACGAAAGAGGTCGGCGACGCCGGGCACGCGCACGAGGATCTCCAGCACCACGTGCTCCGGCAGCCTCACCAGCGAGGGCGCTTCCGGATCCCTCATCTCGATCTCCTCCCGCGACGCGATGGCCGCAGCCCCATTATTGTACTACTAGTACTACAAAGTTTGCGTAGATGCGCCGCGCCCGGACATTCCGCCGAGGGAAAAGGCGGAGTATTTTATTAGAGGGTTGGGCTATATCTCAGTGAGACTTAACAAAAATAACAAAGTAAAAAAGGAAAAGAAAATTTTGTACGAATGTCCATGCAGGATCTCACGAACATCGATGAGAATTCTCTAAGTCTCAGTCGTCTAAATTAGAACCTACAGCCAGACTTTCCAAATTGATCAGGAACACATAACCACTAACTCAATCGGACTCCTCAAAGCTTTTCTATACGTTTCAGCTGTCGAGCACTCCTCACGCTTAATTTATACATGAGGCAATATATCGCAAAAAAATGAGGCAATATGAGATGTGTCCGATCAATTGCCACGTAGAATTTGGTCCATTGCGGACTATAATCGCATGTATATGATCAGAAAATATAGAAAAAAAGACATAGTTGCGTGCATGAAGAAATGCGGACACAAAATAAACACATACTACTAATGTCCATGAATGGGTTGAGGGGCCAAATTTACGAAGTTCGGCTAGACGGTGGGCAGAGGGGCGGCCATGTTCCATAAAGATGCTATTGCCACTTGCCAGCCACGGCGCATCATTGCTTACGCCAAAGACGCCAAGATGGTGCATATTTTACGATTTTAAAGCTTAAGCTCGAACATTTTTAGAGATTCCGAACAGAGTAGGGACTCTCGGAAGAGGCAGCGGAATTCACCCTCGGACTTGCGGGGTAGATCTCGGAAAGAATGGTGGCAGAGCCGAAACCAGAAACAGTGGCGGAGACAGGCCTGGGGCAGCTAGGGCTATAGCCCCAGGCCTAGAAACAACTTCCTTTGTAACTTCTTCACGCAAAGCATAGAAAATCATAGAAGTTTATCACTCAACATAGCACAGCCCCAGGCGTAATCTGCATCTAGCTTCGCCACTGACCAGAAATGAAGTTAACACATGAACGTGGCTAGCAATGGATCGCTCTGGTATCAGAGAGTCCGCCGGTGTGACAGGGCCGTAAGAGCAATTTAAATGGGGCGACTCATTTTGTCCGCCCGTGTTCGTTTGAGTCGGCACGGATAAAAATGGTGGCCCAACGCGTCGACCCAAACGGACACGCGTCCGTTTTTTGTCCACGGGCGACTCATTTCAGGCCCAATTTTAAGCCGGATTTGCGTCGGCGTGGACACGAGATAGACGCGCGCGCGTCTACTCTTCTCCCGGGCCTGCCGATCGGTGGCAGCCACCAATATTCTCCCATTTTCCCTAAAAACGCTCCCGCCCGCGCGCGTCCCCGCCCCCAACCAGCCATGGAGGACGCCATCGACCTCGACCTCGACCTCGACGCCGCTGCCGGCCTCGCCTCCCTCGCCTCGTCCGGCATCGTCGGCCCCTCCGGGAAAGGCAAGCCTCGTGCCCCGCGCAAGACCGCCGCGGCGACCAAGCTGAAGAAGGCGCTGACGCCCGAACAACGGGCAAGGGAGTCGGCAAAGAGGAAGGGTCGGAGGCACGCCGCGGATGCGAGAGATGAGGCCGCCGCGCAGGCCGCCGCCGTCGCCGCCGCGCAGCAGGAGTTCACCAACGCCCGCGTCGCCGTGGCAACGAGAGAGGCACTCTACATGCTAGGGGTAAACCCTAGCCAGCACAGCGTCCTCCAAGCCGCCGTCACCGCGGCCAACACCGGCTCGTCGGCGTTTCCTCGGATGGTGCTGCCCGACTCACCCTGCGCGTCGGTTTGCAACCCGGTCCCCGGCTTCCACGTCTACCCGCAGGCCTCCCGCCTCTCCGGGGAGTGCTCACCCGATGTGAGCGTGGTCGCGCCTTCCATGGAGATCCAAAGAAGGAGGCTTGATCTTGACGCCGAGAAGCAAGCCAAGATGTTCGAACTCAAGGCGGAGAACCAAGCCAAGATGCTAGAGATCGAGGCCGCCAACGCCAAAACAAAGGCGAAAGAAGTGGCTCTTGCAAGCATGATGACCGGGGTGGAGATCATGAAGGTGAATCTCAAAGCCTTGTCGCCAAGGAAGAGGTCGTGGTTCGAGAAGAAGCAGGCCGACATGCTCAAGTTCGAGGACGAGTGATCTATGGCGTCGAGGGCCATCTTTTTGTGTGCCGGCATGACCACGAGAGCCGCGATGGCATGGTCGAACTCAAGTCCCACCATTTTTGTGTCTTTGGCATGTGTACGGCCGGCGTAGTACGCCAAAGATGAACTGTGGTATTTTCTGAAGCCGGCATTGTATGCCGGCGCTGGCATGGTGACGGCATGAGACATGGCCGCTGGCATGATCGGCCGCGGGCCTTTTTTATTTAAAAGTGAATACGGACAAAAATGGGTCGATGTATTGGGCGCATTATCAAAAATTGAACGGACGCCGGGCGGACAGTCGACCCAAACGGACAAAATGCGGACAAATGCGCCGTCCGTTTGAATCGCCTCATTGGAGTTGCTCTAACACCATTGTTTGCGAATGAGTAAAATGCATCATAAGTCCTACAACTATGCGAGGTGTGTCAATCTAGTCCTAAAACTTCAAAAGTGCAGAATTGGATCCCAAATGTTTTCAAGGCGTACAACCCAGTCCCAAACTTCGCTGCAGTTGCGTTGACCGGTAGACGTGGGCGCTTGGACCATTGCCACTGGACCCGTTGGACCCACCCAAGAACCGACACAACATACATTTGCAAAGAAAGCCCTTGGAATGTGTTTCATCTCATTCTCACACCCGGCTCTCTTCCACGCACAAGAGGCGGCAATCTGGAGGCGACCGTGACGTGCGTGCTTGATGCCTGGCGACGAGGGGTGTAGAACCTGATCTGGAGCGGCGTTCTCATACGGCGGCTCGGGTCTGATGGCGCCATCGCGGCGGCTGCCCAACGACCATCCTCCCGATTACGGTAAGAACCCTAACCCTAATCCCTCCTGCCCCAACTTTGGCTTAGAAATTTCAATCGAATAGTGCGATTTGGGCATTAAGGCATACATATTGCGCCGGTTCAGTCCAAATTTGTTTATTAATTTGGTGATTGAGATGTATTCCCCCTGTCCAAATCTGTATGTGTTACATATTGTGCCGATTCTGTCGTAATGTGTTCATTAATTTGGTGATTGCACAATTTAGTGATCAAGATGCTCTGTTTTCCCTTAATAGGACCCGAACAGGAGCTCTTCTCGATGAGAGATTAACCATGGGGGTTTCTTAAATCGGCTTTGGAGCAAGCAAGAAATACATGGATTGCAAGATGATTATTTTGATCATTGTGAGGTTGAGACCTGGTCGCCACTCTGGATAACAGATTTTGTGCAACAACTTGGTTATGATCCAAGTAAAGTGCAGTGTTTGGTTACTTCACGGCATGAATTTGGATAATGGGCTGAGAATTATTGATAGAGATGCAGATCGCCTTAGTATGATTTGTTGTGCCAAAGTTTAAACATTTCAAGTTGTACATGGATCATGGTGACATTTACAATGAGATTGCGATGGATGACATACGCATAGTTGGATCACCTCCAATGCCTGCTGTCATGAGTCTGGAAGCCACAAGATAGAGGTGCACATTGCCATGTTAGATGCAGTCCTAGGATGGAGAGCAAGACACAAAAAGGGAAACTTAATATGTCAGCTCGTGAAGTGAAAATTGGACAGACGGTAAAAGGGAGAAGTAAGGAACAAGTGGAGGAAAACAATGATAGTGACAGTGATTGTACTTATGCAGGTTGGGCTGACTCAGATAACGACTTCGATAATGATGACGATAATCTATTTGAGGAGTGGGTGGATGACTTTAGTAAGGATGTTAGAGCAAAGAAGAAAGCAACACAATATGAAAGGGATAGTGACTATGACACTGACGAGCTAGAACTGCCAGCTTCAGAGAATGAGGGAAATGAATCAGAACATGAAATTGTTATAGAGAAAGGGCAGAAAAAGAAAAAGAAGAAAGTGAAGCTTAGGTCCTTCAAGCCAGAGGAATTGTAAGCTCGACTTTCAAATTGGGTATGAAATTCCCTCTGACAATTTGATCTTAGAAGGGCAATTCAAGAGTACAGTGTGCAAAATAGGGTAGAAATAAAATATGCAAAGAATGATAGACAAAGAATTAGGGCACACTGCTCCGATGACTGCCCCTGGTATCTATTTGCAAGACTGACAAGAGAACCACAAGTTTTGTGGTGAAAACTTATGTGGGAGATCACACCTGCAGTAAAGAGTGGGAGGTTAATGCATTCACATCAAGATACTTACCAGGCAAGTATTTGGAGAACTTTAGGGCAAATGAAAAGATGACATTGATGAATTTTGCAAGGTTGGTGCAAAAGGACTACAACATGGAACCTTCAAGGAGCAAGCTAGCAAGAGCTAGAAGAATAGCCAGATCATTGCCTAGTAACTGAACTGAAATTGAAATACAAACATGGCAATGTGCTACACCATCTTTGCTACATCATTTCATTACATACTTGACAGTGAAACACTACTGACCAAGTGTGCGATATTATTTCATTGCACATACAACCATCACTACTAACATCAGCACTAACACAAACACTATGATTTTACACAAAGAACAAAGCTCGTCCATCCTTTTCACAAGTTCGGTGACACCATTGACTTGCTGCCTCTGCTGCATTTGTCTTGACCCTACTGTGCTGCACCTCCCCGCTTGTACTCCTCCTATGATCGCACCGGAAGCATCAACAAAAATTCCAATAGATGCCAAATACTCAACATAATTATCTGGACCATCCCGCCATGGTAAAACTCGCATCCTCGAGGCCCTTTACGCTCATGAAGAAAAAATTATGAAAATAGATGGAAACCAAATTAGATAGAACAAATGAGAGATTTTCTTACCCGATGATTTGGACACTTGTAGAAAATTCGACCTGGGTTCGCCTCGATTTGGAGACAAGGCAAATGGTGGTCCTCCACTTGCGGTGCGAACCTTTGCACCAATGGGAGCAGACCTGGATAGAATTTGACCGTGGCGGGCGGAAGGACTAGAGGCGGAGCTTGCGCCAACTGGTTCTCTGCTGCGTCTCGCCGCCGACGAGATCGCTGACGAAGTTTCCAGACATGGCACGCGGTGGCGACAGATAAGATGAACTGATGAGAGAGAGAGAGAGATCTGAGTGGGGAAAGGACTATGGTGGAGAAGGCAACTACATAAATGGGGTCAATTGCAAAAGATCTCAATCGCCAACAAGTGGAAATCTCCCGCCACACGCCTGGGTCCAGGTGGCAATGGTCCAAGCGCCACGTCTGCTACCAACGCAGCTACAGCGAGTTTGGGACCTGGGTTGTACGCCTTGAAAACATTTGGGATCCAATTCTGCACTTTTGAAGTTTTAGGACTAGATTGACACACCTCGCATAGTTGTAAGACTTATGATGCATTTTACTCTTTGCGAATGTACAACCTCGTATGGTAGTGATACTATATGGCTGTCGATCTGAAGGAGAAAATATCTCAAGCCACATCCACTTGCTCAGTCTGCTTTGTCCAATAGGGTAAAAGAGAGTACGGCCGCACGTTCTACAAAAAGGAATATCACAGAAGCACCTACCCGAGTTAGCGCCGGAGCAGCTGCGCAGTGCACTGGACTTCGAGCGCGTCCTCGCCCGGCCTGGACCAGTCCGGCCTTTCGGTGGCTCTAGCAGCCGAGAGAAATGAACAGCTTTCGGCGCCACTGTACCAATAGCCTTCGTATGATCCATAATTGTCAATACAAAATCTTTTAGTCTAACATTACACTCTCAGACCGTCGTACAAGTTTGCTTAAGAAACGAACTCGACTCTATATTTGGAGGCCGTTCGTTCGGAGCTCGCTTCAAATACAACCGCCAGCCCTGGGATTTGAAGCAGTGTGCCTCCTACGCGTATGGATATACTCGTGGTTGGGGTGATGCAACTGCTAACCACCCACCCTTTAATGGCGCCGTCGCTTCCCCGGGTTCAGGGGGCGGCCGTTCGGATGCTCGTCAGGCGGCATCATACCCTATAAAAGTTTGATGGGGACACATCCCGTTCACCACAACCCTAGCCGCCACCCCCTTCTTAGATTCATCCTCCCCTCCCCAGAATGACGCCGCGTTGGAGGCACGCGGTCTATTGGCTCAACTGCTTGTCCCAATCACGATGCACCGACGGTGCGAGCTCTCCCTAGGGTACCCAACGCTTCTTCTTTCCATGTCGATGCTTCCCCATAACGCGACAACTCCCGTGACAACGACCGCGAGTGATGTGTCGGCTCCCATGGGGCTAGTGGCGCCGATCTCGCACCTCGGGCGCCATCGTAGCCGTCATCAAGGACGATGGCCCCGTCGCCCTCGAGCTGGAGGGGTGCCGCCCCGACAAGGAGCACATTCACCGGAGGATCTGCCCTGCTACCACCGCCAAGGAGGAGCAGCGGCAGCTCAAGGTTGTTGTTCGTGAGTCCGATCACTATGCCTTCTTCAAAGATCTCTGGGGGAGTACGATGACGACAACAGCTGTTCCATGGGTCTAGAGTAGTACATAACAATGTTGAATAACGACATTGTGCAAATTTTGAAAATGTTACTTAATGACGTTTGAAATTGCAAAAAATGTATTGTGGCGACTTTTGGCCACCAATATAAGTATGTCGCGTTTGTTAATGATTTGAAGTGGTTTGGTTCAATTAAATATACCTTGAATTGAGCATACAAAGAAGAAAACAAAAAAAAAACAAATAAAAATAAAAGATATGGAGGCCACATTATGGCGACTTTGTGTTTGCGTATAGTCGCCGCAACCTCCAAAATCACGCTCTTATGAACATGTACATATGAAAGCACACACACCATTCATTCTGCCCTAAGAAACATTCATTCACTGAAAGAGTGAAACACATCATAAGTATTGAAACTATTGAAGGTATACCCAGTTCGTTTTGAAGATAATTATACAAAACCACTACATTTAGGCCATGGTAACAGAAAACTAGCACAATTGGTCAAAACCCTAAATAGGCACAACTTTTAAGGCATACAAATAAGAGATGCCACGGATTTTTGAATTAGCTCATGATAATAACCAAACAAGCCAGTAGATCTAACCTATCGAGTTGGTGTGGAGACACGCCAGGTTGTTTCACTTGTTGGTTAAAATGGACGGGACGCAACCGTTTAACTCTTGTGCCCACAGTCGTCTTCACTTCGCAACTCCCCCTCCCCCTATCGCTTTCCCTCCAACCCCCGTCAACTTACCGTCCCGGCGCCATTGTTGCTCCATGGTCTCTTGGGATGAGTAAGACACCTCCTCCTAGTCTGACGATTCCTCACCAGCGAAGTAAGCACTCTCTCACACGCCTAGGATTAGGATTTGAGTGATTTTGAGGATTTCCTATTGGAGGTCGATTCAGTGGAATGTTGTGTTGTTTTAGTTCCCCGGCACCGTCAACTACAAGAAATCGAGTTGCCGAGCCCGTGATATCCAAGCTCACTACCAACACTAAGCTCTTTTTCGAGAAATGAATGCCATTTGAATCAGTCGTCACCTGGAGGAAATTTCTTGGACATGTAGACATGTGAGTGCCTTGTTCCCTAATGAGTTGTCTTCTTAAGTAATGGAAGTGGTTTGTTCATTAATTAGTTATGTCAAGTGAGTATAGCAAGTGGTTTGTGAAAAAACATGGTAAGGTCTTTACTAATTAGATAAATTGATATGAGTTGTTAGTTATGTAAATCATTTCGTTAAACTCATGTATGGTGGTTCATGTTGAGGTGGACTGTATGCATGTTGAGAGAATTGCTTGTAGTGGGGATGAACTTTTTAAGAGTGTAGGATGTAGGATGCGCTTGTTGATGCCACTAGTAAGCTTTTTGCAGAGACTAATTTCCTTCTGAAGGTGGTCTCTGAGCAACAAAAAGAAATATTAGGGATGAAATATCGCTTATAGTGTATTGTTCTTGCATGCACCATGAAGAAGCATGAGGAGAAGGAGGATGCACCCATTGAGCTAGAGAAAAACTAGGTATTAGGATCCCGCCGCCCTCATTGTAAGCCTGGGGAGATCCGAGGATACCTTCTATCTTTGCTTTTTGCAGCTTCTTTATCTTCGTTTCGTGAAAACAAGACGAGCTTGTCTTAGTTCGTGAAATAAAAATTGAGTTATCAAGTCACTTAGGAGCAAGGGAGGAGTCTTTATTCCAATAACCAAAGTTTTATTGCATCCTCAAAATAATTATATTAGATGCAAGATTCAATTTGGGTGCTACTACATTTCTACCTAGAGATAATCGTAAGTCTTCCACATATTAAGAAACTATTGATTAGTGAAAGTTAGCAACTGTATGAAATAGCTCATCTTTGTTTCAGTTGTCTCATTGAGAATGAGCAAAAATAAATAATAGTTCTTTGAGACATGTTCCCAAATAAAAAATTTTAGCAAGATCAAGAAGCGAGAAGGGTTGAACTCTCAAATGTTAAGTATGATCATTATAATTTGAGAGGCTGTTTTTTTCATTCATATTGCTAAGCATTCTTAGCTTATGTGACACAAATTAAACATTATATGATTGTGACATGAGCAAATAAGCCTGCTACCCAGGAGAAGGTGAAAAATAAAAGCACATGATTTAGAAGAAAACAAGCATATAAACTCTTCTTGAAAGAAATGAGGGCCCCTCACAACTTGCTCAACTGAAGCACGAATGACTTATTGCATAGAAGTTGTTAAACTTCTGCTAATGAATTGATCACTAAAGGTCTAGAAGCCTTCATAATTATAATCGTGGTAAAGATGCACCAACGTTCATCATGATTATGTATCTAGTGTGGATATTCATTTAATGCAGTAGAATCTTTTGTTTACATTTACCCGCACCTCATGAACTTGACGACCTTGTTCTTCAAGCTGCGGGATTTTCTCAGGGACGAACAAAACTCCAAGCTTGGGGGACTTGATGAGTCCAAAATATATCATTTTTATCTTTAGATTTTGTTCTGTAGTCGTAGGATTTTCAAAATTTTACCATGTTCATGCACCCTTTTGTTTGATTCCATTAGGATTTTAACCAAGGAGGAGATCTAGAGCATTAAAGAAGACAGCACAAGTATATGGGTGAAATCCACGTTTATTGACGTGATGGGAACCTACTATAAGAAGCAGTGATTGCTTCCTCTCAACTAGGAAGGTGTTGGGCCCCCAAGTGCAAGAGTTTATAACAAGCAATAATTTTTCCTCAAAGTGGATGACCTAAAGGTTTATAGAACCAGTAGAAGTTTGCTAAGCAGCCCATGATAAGTAGCTGCACACACAAATACAAAACTGCCTTTAGCCCCCAATGAGACTGGCAAGATTGTCAGTCTTACTAGCCTTACTAGTTACATGGATTAAGCGAAAGTGTGTATGGAAGATTTATTGCGAATAAAAAGTAAAAGCAAAGAATCGTAAAGAGCATTGATCAAGGTTGCAGGAAATAGGAAGAATAATGGACCGGGATCCATAGGTTCACTAGTGTTTTATCTCCAAACGATAGCATGGTGTGGTGAACAAATTACAGATGCGCATCGATTAAATTGCAGCTTTTACGACTATGATGATACATTACATAACTACATATGAGAATCACGTCGAAACATCTGTAGACCGTTATCCAATTGCATCTATAGCTAATACTCCAGCGAAGACCACTGTCGGCATGCATATTAGTGAAGGAAATATGCCCTAGAGGCAATAATAAAGTTGTTATTTTATATTTCCTTGTATCATGATAAATGTTTATTATTCATGCTAGAATTGGATTACCGGAAACTTGATACATGTGTGGATACATAGACAAAACACTGTGTCGCTAGTAAGCCTCTACTATACTAGCTCGTCAATCAAAGATGGTTAAGTTTCCTAACCATAGACATGTGTTGTCATTTGATGAACGGGATCACATAATTAGGAGAATGATGTGATGGACAAGACCCATCCGTTAGCTTAGCATTATGATCGTTTAGTTTTACTGCTATTGCTTTCTTGATGACTTATACATATTCCTTGTATCGGAGAGGTATCTACGAAGGTGTTTGTTGGGTTGGCATAGATCAAGATTAGGATTTGTCACTCCGTGTATCGGAGAGGTATCTCTGGGCCCTCGCGGTAATGCACATCACGATAAGCCTTGCAAGCAATGTGACTAATGAGTTAGTTACGGGATGATTCATTACGGAACGAGTAAAGAGACTTGCCGGTAACGAGATTGAACTAGGTACGATGATACCGACGATCGAATCTCGGGCAAGTAACATACCGATGACAAAGGGAATGATGTATGTTGTTATGCGGTTTGACCGATAAAGATCTTCATAGAATATGTAGGAGCCAATATGAGCATACATGTTCCGCTATTGGTTATTGACCAGAGATGTGTCTCGGTCATGTCTACATAGTTCTCGAACCCGTAGGGTCCGCACGCTTAACGTTCGATGACGATTTGTATTATGAGCTATGTGTTTTGGTGACTGAAGTTTGTTCGGAGTCCCGGATGAGATCACGAACATGACGAGGAGTCTCGAAAACTTTTCCATTCACAGGTACATCACACACAATTTTTTCCATTTAAATCGTTTGTGATAGCATTGCCATTGCATACGATATTAACAATTTTATCGTTTGCGTCATCGAATGCATCACACACGGTGCATAGAAGAAACTGTGTGGCAAAGGCTATCCATCACACAGAGTTTTTATGTGGTAAACGTTTGCGCAAGGTGGCCTAACGCAAAAAAAATTCAAGAGGATGTCGTGTGTGCAGTGGAGATTGATCGCACACGTACTTGATCCTAGAAACGTTTATGATCTCCACGTCTATCGCAGACGTTTCACTTTCGTAAACCGTGTGCAGTGTAATCCCTAATTAATCCCTAATTTTAAAATCACATGTTTTGAATTTGAAAGTAGGCAATCACTTATTTCATATCCAATCCTGTTTTACAAATATAGGTTCAACCACAAATGCATAATTCGATGCACAGGTACATATACTGAAGAACTATAGAAGCACCAAGTAAAGAATGATGAACCATAGTTGTACTAAAGACTGTAAAGAGAGAGGCAAAAGACATTCTGGTTGCTAGAGAAGGTGAAGCGGAATGCCCATATTGTGCCCTCCTCCATGCTTAATGCGCGCACGACTCTAGGCCAACCCCTTGTGTTGGCCGCCCGTCCATCCTTCACTGTCTTCATTACGACTTCTCGATGCTCATTATAGTCTGGATGAAATACTTTAACCTTCATTGCGTGTCCACCAATCATGTACTTTGCGAGGTAATCTTGAGTGATTAGCTTCGGGAACCACTGGAAACGGCGAGGCGCCTTCACGGGCGGTGCGAGAGAGAGGGAGGGAGAGGACGAGAAGCTTCGAGGAAGTGGGGAGGGATCTGCTGCGGGGAGAGCGAGAAAAATGTGTTTTTAGTGGTCCCGAGAAGAACTAACCCAAATAAGCACCTCTTGAGTGGGTTAGATTTTTTGGATGGGTTAGATGCATCTAACCCAAACTAACCCTCCTGTTTGGATATTTTACGTTAGTTGAGTCCAAACTAACCCAAACTAACTCTAACCCATGGATCCAAACAGGGCCTTTGTTTGGATCCCTGAGTTAGAGCTAGTTTGGGTTGAAATAGCCTCAAATTATCCAAACAGGAGGGGTTAGTTTGAGCTAGTTTGCTCTAACCCAGCTAAAAAAGTAGCCCGGTGGAGAGGTTCTAATTGGGTTAGTTCTCCTCGGGCCCACTAAAAGAGAACTAAAAAAGATCTCCCCTGCCCGCACCAGATTGCTCCCTCCGCCCCCTCGCATGACTCCTCTCTGTTCCCCATCGGGCCGCCTGCCCAAGTGCCGCTCAGCCGCTCGCCCTCTCTCTACTCCGGTCGCCCTCTCCCTCCGGCCTCCGTCGCCCTCCTCCGGCCGCCCTCTCCCTCCGGCCTTCGAAGCTCGCCCCGCTCCCCCTTCACCGGTCGTTTTTCTCCCTCTGTCGTGCGCGGCGGCGGCACATCTACCAGGGAGGTCGCGAGAGGGGTGAGTTTGTTCGTTCCTTCTCTGTCTCACAGCCATATCATTGATCTTGCTCACTCTAGCGCTAATTCTGATTTGGAAAAGTAGATCCTGATTAAACTTGGTATAGATTTGTGGTGCACGCATGGAATTGTTTGATGCTGCTTGAGGAGGTAATAAATCTTTCTAGAGGCCCAAAGATTCAGTTCACCTTTCTAGGTATTTCAGTTTCAGGCTTGCATTATTTCTAGAGGCCCAAAGAATCAGTTCACCCTTCTAGGTATTTCAGTTCCAGGCTTGCATTATTTCTAGAGGCCCAAAGATTCAATTCACCTTTCTAGGTATTTCAGTTTCAGTCTTGCATTATTTCTAGAGGCCCAAAGACTCAGTTCACCTTTCTAGGTATTTCAGTTTCAGGCTTGCATTATTTCTAGAGGCCCAAAGATTCGGTTCGCAGTCGTCGGCAAGTGGCCCTGCTACCCATGCCGGTGTCGACCTCAACTCGCAAGCACAGGTGTCGTAGGGGTTCCCGAGGCTTGGGCTCTATAGAGCCTTCCTCCAGAGCGACGATGACGAGCTCCTCCCTGGGTGCGTGAGGGGCTCCGGGCTCCCTCCCTATCGTGAATGACTTCCGTGATGAGTTAGCTCATGCTTTGTTTCATGGAGTGTATTTTTTTGTGAAGCTTGATTGATGACTTGTATGTTTAAGTGGGACATCTCAATTGTATGGACAAAGTAAAATTTATCATGTTTTGCATGCTTGATTTGTAAAGATGGTTCGTCTATGTCAATTGTGAGCGGGAGGAGGACACACAAGGGCCGACCACACCAAACCCAGCAGGAAATAGGGTCCAAAGTACTCAAATGATTGAGAAAGAACATTTATTGTCAATCTAACCCTGCCATCCATACACCTCTTTGGTTTAGAGTTAGTTCAGGGTTATAATCTAACTCTAACCTCTAACTGAGTTAGAGTTCTCCTCGTCTCGGTTCATCGCCATCATACTTTCCCCATTTCTGTGTTTTCAGTATCCTGCGAATCAAAGATGCCCTTAGACTGGTTTAGGTCCGGTAGTTTTTTATAAACGTGTTATGTCCAAAATTTAATGAACGTGCTCCAGTTTCTATGAAAATAATCCGGTTTCATGTAGTAATCCATTCATTTATTTATTCTTCTGCGGGGGGTTTGCATGTAATTCGTGAGGTCTGAAATGTAAAGTACCCCAGCATATGCTCCGAGTCGTGCATGCACTACGACCCAGATGCTCTATGTCCCACATGTCGGCGAAAGGGAGCACGTGGAAATAGCCTAGGAGTACATATATGAGGATAAATGCGTGAAAAAATATGTACGGTGAAACGTAGCTGCAGTTCGAAAAGGAGACTTAAAGTGATGACACGTATAGGTCGCACACACCCAACTAGTGGTAGTACTAGACATATGACTACTTTTTCCCTAAAAAAGAGGTACGAGTGCTCAGTACTCCTATTCTATCAACGCGAGTCCCATCTGACAACAGCGTCCGAGCTATAGCTAGCTCTTCTCCCTCGTTTCTCTCTTCTAATTCTAAACTCAGCCGACGCCCGGTGGGCAGGGTGGGGATTTGCCGATGGTCGGTTTGCTCAACTACGGCCCCACCTCATAGTGAAAATGTTACGACTGGAATAAAAATGCCATATAATCCTATACTGATAAAACATTAAGGCCACGAGGCGATGTAGTGCTGGTTACAGGAGGAAAGAAGAAGAGATGCATCCATCGATGATGACCACCTCCTCGACTCAGGGCGCCGGCCCACCGAACGACGGGTAAGTAGCAGCGGCTTTTGTGGCCAGGTCGACGTGCTTCTGAACAATGGTGTCCAAAGATTCCAGCCACTGGAAGAAGGCCAACGTCTTTCTGTCCTCGCTGGCCTTGTAGTGGCCTATGTAGACGATTTCCTCGTAGACGTGGATGTGCAGGTCGGCGGATTCTTGCATGGCGAGGCGCGGCGCAGCGCCTCGAGGTGCACATTCTTCGTCGCGACCTAAGCACCTGCATGGCCACCGTGGCTTGAAAGAGTTCGTCACCATGGAGGCCGATGAGGGTGGCAGGCAATGAGGAGCCTGGGCGGCGCGAGGGCCGGAGCAAGACGACAAGGTCGTCTCAAGGCTTCTTGATGGCGGTGAACTTGCGGATGGAGTTCACCATCATGTCGTCCATGCGAGAGGCGAAGCCGGCGTCGGTGAGGGCTACGATGCCGACGGTTGCCAGCACCGTCTGGAAACACTGCTCGGCGTGGGGCCGCAGGCCGGCGCCTTGGATGATTTGGCACAGCCGACCGCCGCTCGCGTGCATCGCCTCCATAGGTGCTTCTGGCTTATGGTCACTTGGTCTTGGATTGGAGTGAGCAGTGTTGCGCAGAGACTAGGAGTAGATGGATTGGAGTGGTGGGGCACCTTTATATGAGAATCCAAACTCTGTTGCATTCACATCATGCTGGCTCTATTCTGCTTCTCCAATTAATTCCCTCTGCATGTAATTTGAGGGTGCATCATTGACTGTTCAACATCTCGGGAACCGCTACCCTCTCCCTCCTTGGCATTCAAGCACCTATGGAGGCGAATGCCTCTCACGTCTATCGCGTGTCAGGAGACGTTCCCGTCGATGACGAGGTGCCTATGGTGACTTCATAAATTTCAAGATGATAGTACTAGTATACTCAATATTGTGCACCGCGAACAAGGTGGAGAGGAAAATGAGAGAACTACGTATTTATTTATGGTGTAGATTCACTCATTTTGCTCCATATGTACTCCGTCTCGGTGTAGTCTAGTCACTTGTTGAAATCTCTAGAATGGCAAATACTCCTTTATGGTTTATAGGGCTATACTAGCAAGTAATCATGGGCTCACATAGCAATTTTGTCTCATGCAAGAGCCTGGCTATATGCGTGCTCCAAGGTTCGCAACTGCCATGTTCGGGTTGTGTTTGGCTCTTCGCCTCTTCGAGAAGACTAACAATGGTGTTACTACTACTGCTTCTAAAGTATCGAATCCACTACTGCATGTCCGTCCACCACGAGCGAGAGGGATAACTTGTTGTAGTACTATAAGCAAAAGCATGTCCTTGTCTGCGAGCCACCGCACACATGGGCGAGGGAGAAGGTGTGTAGTAGTAAAATGAAGCTTCTCCTTGTTGTACGAAAGGACGTTGTGACACATCATAGCACCGGCTTCACATGGTTGCCTCTAAACTTGGCTGAAAGACCCGCAGTGTACAATACTCCATTTGCTGCAACCTCTAACATTTACCCCACCACAAATTAAAATATATATTCCTGTCTTGACCAGATGAGCGTGCAAACTACAATCACCAGGATGACAGGTACGGCCTGAATATTATTTTAATCAAAAAAATCATGGAGCCGACCCCAATGATTTTAAGCTTACAGGCACGGTACACGCTATCCTAGACTACTCGACACATGAAACTGCCACACGGGCGTCCGGGCTGCGCTTGGCTCTTCGCCTCTTTGGGAAGTCAAACAATGATGGAGTACTACTGCAGTGGAGGAGTATTACAGTATGCTTCTGGCCATCTGACACCGATTGAACTGCTGCATGTCCACTGCAAGGTATGGAGGGAGAGCATGTAGCTTAACGAAAAGCTTCTCGTAGTCCTGCCAGCAACCACGCTCATGGGCGAGGGAGGGACGCAGCTTCATTGACTTACTGCTCCTGCCTTTGCGTGTATGACAAGTGGGCCCAACAGGTGGGTGGCCCACCTATCATGCAGCCAAAGGCAGGTGCGGTTAAGGCGAGAGGCCGTTGTAGTAATCAAAATTCTCGGTCTTGTACGAGTTGACGCGAAACATCAAAGCACTACACTCGATATATTTCAATAATTCGCGTTTACTGATGCATTAATTACAACGCATGCATGTATGCCGTGACTCTCCTTTTGATACTTGCATGTGTTGATTTAATGCACCTTGAAGTAGTATGAATATGTGACGGTAAAGCTTTATAATGCCCCGGCCCTAATAAAGCGAGAGATGGTTGTGCAAGAGGAGGGCGAGATCATGCAGACGGAACAAGACCCGACGAGATCATGCCAGTTATTCTCCGTCGTTGCCATGTCATTTGCTTGCGTGTTGCATTTTATCATTCATCATGTGCATCTCATTTTGCATACGTGTTCGTCTCATGCATGCATTTTATCATGTCATCATGTGCATGTCATTTTGCATACGTGTTCGTCTCATGCATCCGACTTATGTTCAGTAAAGGACTTATGTTCTATGCATTTAGTAGGGTCATTCCATGCCTTTGGTTGCCATGATAAGTTCTTGTAGTATGTTGTTTGATAGCTCTAAACTTTGCAACCTGATGTTATTTCTGCTAATCCTGAAACTGTTATTATTTGCAATCTTGCCATGTCTTTTTGAGCATGTTCTAGTGATTTCTGGAGATAGTTCAGTGTTCATGTTTTGTCATACTTTACCTGTACATCACGTCCATGCCTTTTTTTTATATTGAGATGCTGTAGCATGTTGTTTTGGTGTTTGCAATATGCCTAGTTGCTGTTTTGGACAGATTGTTGCTATAACTTGTACAGTGTATATGTTGAACCGTTGCTCCGTTTTGAGTGTGCTCTATATGAAACTTGCTTGATTTTGCATGTAGTTTCATATTATCATGTTGCATCCTTGTTTTGAGGTGTTTGTTTGATGTTTGAATGCATTTTGCATCAATGCCATGTTTAACTTATTTTGCTCATATCTTCTAGACCGTAGCTCCGAATCTAATGAACTTTATATGTAACTTGACTAGAATTTCGTGTAGATCATCTTGGTGCATATTAACTTGCTGTTTAACAACCTGAACATAAGGTTTATTCAGATCTGGACCAATTTCGAAATTTGCATATGAGGACTTACCGGAATTGTGATATGTCGTTTCCGGCCTCATTTAAACTTGCTTTGATGTGTTGCTCTTGTTTGCATCATCTCTTGCCATGAGTAGCTTCATGTAGCCTTGTCATGCATCATACTTGGTTGAGCATCATGTCTTGTTCATGTGTGGTGTGTTTACCATGTTGTGTGCTTCTTATCGATAGTTCCCGCTTAGATGCGATCGTGAGGATTCGCTCGCTCACGCTTGGTTCGTCTTCGTGGCTTCATCTTCTTCATGGACTCGTTCTTCTTTCTTGCGGGATTTCAGGCAAGATGACCGTCACCTTGGATCTCACTACTATCATTGCTATGCTAGTTGCTTCGTTCTATCGCTATGCTGCGCTACCTATCTTTTGCTCCTCAAGCCTCCTAAATTGCCATGAACCTCTAACCTTTGACACCCTTCCTAGCAAACCATTGTTTGGCTATGTTACCGCTTTGCTCAGCCCTCTTATAGCGTTGCTAGTTGCAGGTGAAGTTGAAGATTGCTCCATGGTGAACATGATTATGTTGGGATATCACAATATCTCTTATATTATTAATGCATCTATATACTTGGTAAAGGGTGGAAGGCTCGGCCTTATGCCTGGTGTTTTGTTCCACTCTTGCCGCCCTAGTTTCCGTCATATCAGTATTATGTTCCCGGATTTTGCGTCCCTAACGCGGTTGGGTGATTTATGGGACCCCTTGACAGTTTGCTTTGAATAAAACTCCTCCAAAGAAGGCCCAACCTTGGTTTTACCATTTGCCTCACCTAGCCCTTTTTACCTTGGGTTTCCGGAGCCCAAGGGTCATCTTTCTTTTAGCCCCCGGGCGGTGCTCCTTCAAGTGTTGGTCCGAAACGGGCAAACTGCGGGGCCACCACGGGGCAACTCGAGGGCTGGTTTTACTCGTAGGCTGACCTATCCGGTGTGCCCTGAGAACGAGATATGTGCAGCTCCTATCGGGATTTATCGGCACATCGGGCGGCTTTGCTGGTCTTATTTTATTACTGCCGAAATGTCTTGTAGCCGGAATTCCGAGACTGATCGGGTCTTCCCGGGGAGAAGGAATATCCTTCGTTGATCGCGAGAGCTTATCATGCGCTAAGTTGGTACACCCCTGCAGGGTATAAACTTTCGAGAGCCGTGCCCGCGGTTATGTGGCAGATGGGAATTTGTTAATATCCGGTTGTAGTAAACTTGAAGTAAATTCTTCTAAAATACACCAACCGTGTGCGTAACCGTGAGTGTCTCTTTTCGGGGTTGATCGAGAGGAGAACACGGTTTCGGGTTATGTCCGACGTAAGTAGGAGTTCGTGATCACTTCTTGATCATTACTAGTTGTGACCGTTCCTTTGTTTCTCTTCTCGCTCTCATTTGCGTATGTTAGCCACCATATATGTTTAGTCGCTGCTGCAACCTCACCACTTC
Organism: Aegilops bicornis; assembly: GCA_021605145.1. Taxonomy (NCBI): domain Eukaryota; kingdom Viridiplantae; phylum Streptophyta; class Magnoliopsida; order Poales; family Poaceae; genus Aegilops; species Aegilops bicornis. Next base: position 268,641,864 of record CM038675.1, on the reverse strand, counting down.
ACCCCTTCCTTTCCCATTAAGCTTTGCTAGTCTTGATACCCATGGTAATGGGATTGCTGTGTCCTCGTGGCTCACAGATTACTACACCAACAGTTGCAGGTACAGGTTATGCGATGATTATGACGCGAGAGCGATGTGTGCTTGTTTTGGAGTTCTTCTTCTGCTTCTTCGATCAGGGGATAGGTTCCGGTCGGCACTGGGCTAGCGAAGGTGGATGTCGTTTGAGTTTGTTTGTGTTCCATCCGTAGTCGGATGTTGATCTCTTGTAAGATGATGTTGTATTCGTGTGGCATTGTATGCCTTATGTATGTATCCCTACCTATTATGTAATGTTGATGTAATGATATCCACCTTGCAAAAGCGTTTCAATATGCGGGTCTATCCTTGGTGGGACCTTCGAGTTTCTTTTGGATAGGGTCGCATATTGGGCGTGACAAGTTGGTATCAGAGCCTCGACCGACCCTAGGAGCCCCTTTGATTGATCGTGTATTTTGGCCGTTGTTGAGTCTAGAAGAAAACTGATTTCTGAGTCTACTTATATTGGAGAGTAGGAGTTCTTTTTACTCCTCTGCCTCTTCGTCGCTCTGGTAAGGAATCTTGGCATAGGTGTTTTGAACTACTCCTCTTCCCCTTCAAATTTTTCTTTAGGATCACGTGGTTAGTTTTTCGTTCGTTGGGTCTCAGCTCTTTTTGTCCGGTGCATTTCTCATCAAGTTGACTCGAGCCTCTTCATCGTTGTCAAGTTCAATCCTCAGTTGTTTTCTTTTCCCACCCACCCACCCTTTTTCTTGTCGGAACCGGAGTTCGTAATCGAGTATCCATTCTACTCGTGCGAAGTCTTTGCTTTCTTTCCTCAATGATTTCAACCGGTGTTTCCTCTTGAAGTCATTCGTCGGTTCCCCTTCCAAGTTGCCTTTGTTTTCCCGCCCTCCCACCCTCTTATTCCCGGAGACCGAGTCTCTTTCGACCATCAATTTCATTCGTATGGAGCCTCTTCAGGCTTCCCTCAATTATTTCAACCGGTGAATTCTCGTCTCGTTCGTCATTCTTCATCCTTTTTCTTTTTCCGGTGGATCCAATCCAAGTTTTTCATTGCCGATCGTATTCTTCCCTCAGCTCAAATATTTCCCTTTGCTCGTTCGCCTCTCTTGATTTATCCTTCCGGAGTCTTGAAGACATCTCGGAGATTAAATGCGTGTTTGAATTAATCTGAGGTTGTCACCTCATGCAAATATCTCAATTGTTCCGGTGCATCATCTATCTGTTCATCAACCATTTCCAACGGTGTTTTCTTTTAGTGGGCCCTAACCCACAGGTCTTTTCCCAGGATCTTACCTGACTCTTCTAATTATTCCGGAGCTATTCTATAATTCTTTTCGGAGTTTGACGTAAGTATGAATTTCATCAGTTAGATGCCATCTCCAAGATAGTTTTCAAATTCTTTTCATTGTTGGCTCAACCTCTTCGCTTTTCATTCTCCCGGAGTGCCTCAACAAATTTTGGTGGTGTTTCTCGTCGTCATTTGAAGACTGAAGAAGAGTTTTTTCCTCTAAATCTTGTCTGTTCTCTCGAAGATTCGCGGTTCTAGTTTCTTGTTATCCTCTTCTAATTACTCCATGTGCGAGATATTCTTTTCTTACCCATCCGGAGTATGTCAGAAGTTGTTTTTCCATTTCTTTTCACCGGAGGCCATCGTTCCAGAAGAATTCTTCGTCCTCACATTTTAGCTACCGTTATCCAATTATTCCGGTGCATCGTTCAAATATCCTCTAATCAGTTCATGATCTCTTCATTCTCTTGTATCTAAATTCCCTCAAGTATCTTTGGGCTTTTCTAATTTTTCCCGGCGATTCATTCTCTTTCGTCAGTCATTTCCGAATGCTAACGGTGGTTCGCTCAAGATTCTTTTTCTTTGATTATCATATTAATTCATTCGTTCCTTCCAATCCTACCGGTGGTTCAAGAAGACTTTCTCAAGTTTTGTGCTATAACCCCCCTTAATCCTTTTCAAGAAGAATAAGTAGTCTGCAAAGATCCATTGCTTGTCATCAATTTAATTTGACGAAGGATAGGCATACAATAAATCTTATTCTTATTTCATCATCGTCAAGTAATCCCTTTTCTTCGGAATTTTTTCTTGATGAATAAATTCTAGTTCCTAGTGTTTTCATATTTTCTTTTCCGGAGTTCAAATTTCCTCGGCCATTTCTGGCCGAACCTCCATCTAAGTCATCGCATAGCTTTAATCTTATTCTTTCATCCTTCATTCTATCTCATCATCCTTTTGTCAATGGAGTTCTTCATGGTGGTTCTTCATGATTTAATTCTTTCTTCAAGTGCTCATCAAGATTCTTATCGAAGGAGCTCAAGTATCTTTCTTCTCGCGTCTCGAAGTGCAATTAAATCGCCGTATTCTTTTGAAGTGGAGTTTTGCATTTCTTCGTTCTTCTCAGCTATTCAATCTTTTCCGTTTGTGGTCGGTTATCACCTTATGATCTTGAGATTACCTATAAGACCACAACAAGCTATTTCTTTTCGTTGTTGATTTTCTCAACAACTCCGTTCAATCCTTCCTTCTAAGTTTCTTTTCATTCAATTCTTTCAATTCTTCCGGAGGCATTGCATTGTTCATCTCGTCAAGTGCCATCTCATTGGGTGAAGCTCGTGTTCTATTCCTCCATGTTTCAGCCGGAGTGCTGCCTAAATCCTTTCAGTCTTAGTCGTTTCTTATCTCGTTCTAACCGGAGTGGTTTCATAGTCTATCTGATTCTGCGAGCTTTCGATTCTCGTCATTCTCGTCGTTCCTCTCTTCTTCTCGAGTGCTCTCGATTCTTTGCTTCTTATCTTGAGTTCTTGTTTCACCTCACATCCCTTTTCCCTTCCGACTCGGTCCTAAGATCTCGGGACGAGATCTCTTGTTAGTGGAGGAGTGTTGTAACGCCCCAGATTCGATGCGCCAGGTGTCTGCCAGTTATTCTCCGTCGTTGCCATGTCATTTGCTTGCGTGTTGCATTTTATCATGTCATCATGTGCATCTCATTTTGCATACGTGTTCGTCTCATGCATGCATTTTATCATGTCATCATGTGCATCTCATTTTGCATACGTGTTCGTCTCATGCATCCGAGCATTTTCCCCGTTGTCCGTTTTGCAATCCGGCACTCCTATGTCCTCCGGCGTCCCCCTTTTGACTCTTGTTGTTAGCGGGTGTTAAACTTTCTCGGAATGGACCGAGGTTTTCCAAGCGGTCTTGGTATAGCACCGGTAGACCGCCTGTCAAGTTTCGTGCCATTTGGAGTCTGTTTGATGCTCCAACAGTTAACCGGGTAACCGCAAAAGCCTCCTTCTCTTTGCAGCCCAACACTCCTTCCAAAGTGGCCCAAAACCCATCCAAACCCCCTCCATGCTCTCGGTCGTTCGATCACGATCGTGTGGGCGAAAACCGCTCCTCATTTGGACTCTCCTAGCTCCCTCTATTTATAAATAGGTGCCTCCCGCCTCCATTTTCGCGGATGAAACCCTAGCCCCGCTCCTCTCGCCCGCCGGACACGTCCGATCTGGGCCGGACATGTCCAGCGCCGCCGCCCGTTCAATCTGCCCGCGCCACGTGTCCTCGCCGCTGCCCGTTCCACACAGCGCTTGAGCCCGCGAGGTCGAGGCGGCCGCCCGGGCAGATCTGGGCCGCCGCCCGAGCCGCCCGCCGGGAGCTCTGGCCGCGCCGCTGCGCTTCGTCACGGCCCGGGCGCCTGGGCTTCTCTGGCTGCCGGGCCGCCGCCTCGGCTCTCGCGAGCTGCGCCGCCCAGCGCCGAGGCGCCCTCCTCCAAGGCGCGGTCGCCGCTCCTCGCCGGCCCGCCGAGCCGCCGTCCTCCTCCGGCGGCCGCGCCGCCGGCGCCCGTCTGCCCGGATCCGGCGCCCCTCGTCGCCCCGCGCCCCGGATCCGGCCGGCCCCATCTCCGGCGCCCTCTTCTTCCTCTCCGGCAGCCTTCTACCGCAACTCCGGCAAGAGCCCCGGCCATCCTCGGATTCCATGCAACCAGAGGTTGACCCCGATTTCGCCCGTCCCCGATTATTTTGGCATTATCATGCCATTTTCATCACATCATGTCTCTGCATCCGTAGCTCCATTTTGTGCGTGTAATATGTCAAAATGTTCGACATGAGATGCTCTTCATTTCGTTCCATTGCATCATGTTCATTTGGGTCCATATTGATGCCTGAATTATCGTTGCAAGAGTGCTATATGATGTTAATCTGATGAAACTGTTATAACATGTTCATTTGTCATTTTTGCCATGTTTGATGTGTGCATTCTATGAGATTGATGTCTAGATGAGTTTTGAACTATGCCATGCCATATTTACAGTGGTGCCATCATTGTATTTTTGTGAGTTGTGTAGTGAGTGCATCGAGCTTGTTAAGTAGGGTACTTGCTGTTGCTGTTTTGCTAGGCTGATTCTGTTATATTATGATGCTATGTAAACCTGCTGCTACAAGTCATTCTATGCATAATCTGGAGATGTTCACTAAGGATGTTTTGTTACACATGTCATGATCTATCCATCGATGCCCATGGTGGCATTTATAACCTCCTGTAGCTTATTGTTATCTTGCTCCAAAGTTGCTAAATAATGTTGTTGTCAGCCTGTTAACATTAAGTTCAGTTGTTGCCATGATTGTTGTTAGTCATCCATGAACCCTATGAACTTGCTCTTTACATGATTAGCTTCTTTAACATGTTTCCTTACTGTTGGTTGCCTTGCCATGCCATGTATTTCTCTGTGGTGAGTGATACAAGCTCATCTACATGCCTACTTATCGTTGTTCCTGCCATGTATGAATCTGTATTACAACTTGCCATGTTTACATGGGTGTCATCATATTTTCCTTGCCCTTTTGGCTCATGGTTAGTAAAAGACTTTTGTTCTATGAATTTATTAGAGTCATTCAATGCCTTCGGTTGCCATGATAAGTTCCTGTAGCATGTTGTTTGATAGCTCTAAACTTTGCAACCTAATGTTATTTCTGCTAATCCTGAAACTGTTATTTGCAATCTTGCCATGTCTTTTTGAGCATGTTCTAGTGATTTCTGGAGATAGTTCAGTGTTCATGTTTTGTCATGTTTTACCTGTACATCACGTCCATGCCTTTTGTTTTTATATTGAGGTGCTGTAGCATGTTGTTTTGGTGTTTGCAATATGCCTAGTTGCTGTTTTGGACAGATTGTTGCTATAACTTGTACGGATTGTATGTGTTGAACCGTTGCTCCGTTTTGAGTGTGCTCTATATGAAACTTGCTTGATTTTGCATGTAGTTTCATATTATCATGTTGCATCCTTGTTTTGAGGTGTTTGTTTGATGTTTTAATGCATTTTGCATCAATGCCATGTTTAACTTGTTTTGCTCATATCTTCTAGACCGTAGCTCCGAATCTAATGAACTTTATATGTAACTTGAATAGAATTTCGTGTAGATCATCTTGGTGCATCTTAACTTGCTGTTTAACAACTTGAACATAAGGTTTATTCAGATCTGGACCAATTTCGAAATTTGCATATGAGGACTTACCGGAATTGTGATATGTCGTTTCCGGCCTCATTTAAACTTGCTTTGATGTGTTGCTCTTGTTTGCATCATCTCTTGCCATGAATAGCTTCATGTAGCCTTGTCATGCATCATACTTGGTTGGGTATCATGTCTTGTTCATGTGTGGTGTGTTTACCATGTTGTGTGCTTCTTCTCGATAGTTCTGCTTGCTATGCGATCGTGAGGATTCGTTCGTCTACGCTTGGTTCGTCTTCGTGGCTTCATCTTCTTCATGGACTCGTTCTTCTTCCTTGCGGGATTTCAGGCAAGATGACCGTCACCTTGGATCTCACTACTATCATTGCTATGCTAGTTGCTTCGTTCTATCGCTATGCTGCGCTACCTATCTTTTGCTCCTCAAGCCTCCTAAATTGCCATGAACCTCTAACCTTTGACACCCTTCCTAGCAAACCATTGTTTGGCTATGTTACCGCTTTTCTCAGCCCTCTTATAGCGTTGCTAGTTGCAGGGGAAGTTGAAGATTGCTCCATGGTGAACAGGATTATGTTGGGATATCACAATATCTCTTATATTATTAATGCATCTATATACTTGGTAAAGGATGGAAGGCTCGGCCTTATGCCTGGTGTTTTGTTCCACTCTTGCCGCCCTAGTTTCCGTCATATCGGTATTATGTTCCTGGATTTTGCGTCCCTAACGCGGTTGGGTGATTTATGGGACCCCCTTGACAGTTCGCTTTGAATAAGACTCCTCCAAAGAAGGCCCAACCTTGGTTTTACCATTTGCCTCACCTAGCCCTTTTTCCTTGGGTTTCCGGAGCCCAAGGGTCATCTTTATTTTAGCCCCCGGCGGTGCTCCTTCGAGTGTTGGTCCCAAACGGGCAGACTGCGGGGGGCCACGGGCAACTCGAGGGCTGGTTCTACTCGTGGTCGACCTATCCGGTGTGCCACGAGAACGAGATATGTGCAGCTCCTATCGGGATTTGTCGGCTGTCAGGCGGCTTTGCTGGTCTTGTTTTATTATCGCCGAAATGTCTTGTAGCCGGGATTCCGAGATCGATCGGGTCTTCCGGGAGAAGGAATATCCTTAGTTGATCGCGAGAGCTTATCATGGGCTAAGTTGGGACACCCTGCAGGTATAAACTTTCGAGAGCCGTGCCCATGTTATGTGGCAGATGGGAATTTGTTAATATCCGGTTGTAGTAAACTTGAAGTAAACTCTTCTAAAATACACCAACCGTGGTGCGTAACCGTGAGTGTCTCTTTTCGGGTTGATCGAGAGGAGAACACAATTTCGGGTTATGTCGGCGTAAGTAGGAGTTCAGGATCACTTCTTGATCATTACTAGTTGACGACCCGTTCCTTTGTTTCTCTTCTTGCTCTCATTTAGTATGTTAGCCACCATATATGCTTAGTCGCTGCTGCAACCTCACCACTTCACCCCTTCCTTTCCCATTAAGCTTTGCTAGTCTTGATACCCATGGTAATGGGATTGCCGTGTCCTCGTGGCTCATGATTACTACACCAACAGTTGCAGGTACAGGTTATGCGATGACCATGACGCGAGAGCGATGTGTGCTTGTTTTGGAGTTCTTCTTCTGCTTCTTCGATCAGTGGATAGGTTCCAGGTCGGCAGCCTGGGCTAGCAGGGTGGATGTCGTTTGAGTTTCTGTTTGTGTTCCATCCGTAGTCGGATGTTGATCTCTTGTAAGATGATGTTGTATTCGTGTGGCATTGTATGCCTTATGTATGTATCCCTACCTATTATGTAATGTTGATGTAATGATATCCACCTTGCAAAAGCGTTTCAATATGCGGGTCTATCCTTGGTGGGACCTTCGAGTTTCTTTTGGATAGGGTCGCATATTGGGCGTGACATATTCGCGGAGGAGGACGGTCGCGTGTTTTTCTTGGTCGGCGGCGTGCTCGACATCGGCGCACCTATCGCTGTGTTGGTCGTCTGCATCAGAGCGGGGTCGTCCCCACTACCGTACAACGTGGCCAAGCTGTGGGCAAACGGCCCGCCGGGGGAGCCCAAAGGCAGGACCGACGCCGTCAAGGTGGAAATGGAGGTGACAAGCAGCAAGGATCCCGGCGACGTCGCCGTGCACGAGCTGACCTTCTCCACAGTTTTGCCCAAGCTGCTGGCCGGGGCTAAGCTGGTGTCCCTCCACAGTCAGATTGACAAGCTCACGTCCTAAATGATTCTAGAGTGCCTTCTGTTTATCTTAGTAACATGCTAATATAGGGGTTAGCTCGGTCTACTTTAGCTTAAGAGATGGTGGGCTTTGGTGGCGATACAACAATTACTTCGACATCAGATCAACAGTTAAAGTAATTTCCAACAGTCGAACAGATATTTTGTGTCTGTTGGATATAATGATCCTTTGGGTAAGAAGTATAACAACTTATAAGAAGTAAGTATAACAGCTTATATGCTTGTTTGTTCAGGAAGTGTTGTATACTTGTGCGAGTTGACGCGACACATCAAAGTAGTAGTACTACTAGTAGTACTCCCTCCGATCCTAATTTCTCTGCGCATAAGGCTGGTCATAGTGGGAGTAACATAGGTAGTAACATAGATGCCACATAAGCAAAAATGATGAGGTGGCAAGTAATTAATGAGGAGAGAGGCAAATAGAGTAACATAATATGTTACCATCACATAGCGCTTTCCAATGCAAAATGAGTCTACAAAGTAATAAATGAAGACATCTAGTACTATCTCAAGGCCAAGGAGCAACATGAAACCTATGACAGAGCCAATCGGATCGTTGAGAACACTACAATTCGTAGCTACAGATGCGTGTGTGAGAGAGGACGAGTGCGTGCGTACACCTCTTCTCTTCCTGTATAACGTACTAAACTCAGAGTACAAGTGTATGTGGGTGGCATTGACCTAGGGAGCTAGAGATGGTGGGTGCGAGAAGTCCCGAGAGATAGGTGTAATGCGTCTGAAAAAAGACTAGTCCATAGCTCGCCACGAAGCTATTCCTGTTGAACGCCCCAATAAGCGTAAGATATGTATCCGACGGTGCCAGTTATTGCACGTACACAACAGTAGAAAAAGAACTAGTACCATGGCATATGCTACACCACGGCCGAGAACACGTGCCCACATTATGCCATCCGGGAATAGTGCCGCACTTCGAAACTAAACCGTCAATAAATTTTGAGCGCATCTCGTCACATTCCAAATTACTACTACCACGCTATATTTAATTGCAAACCTGTTCACACCGATCACAACCTACTCCTTCCGTCGTCACCGTGACCAAGGAGGAGGGGAAAACGAGAGAACTTAATGTTTATTTGCTAATTAATAGCATTGCATGCAATGAACGAACCACTGCATGTCGTGTTTGGTAGTATCAAGTCATTAAAAGCATGCACACCCACATCTCTTATTGGTTGATATGTCAAGAAACAAGAAACGAGGTAGAATTTAATGCACCGCGCCTAAGTGTTTTGGGATTATTTGGTTTTCGTAAGATGACTTACACACCTAGACGGAGGGAGTAAATGGTTTCCCACTTAGGAGCGTATTAGTACTCGGTTATAAACACTACTATGCCAAGATGACTGCACATTCCTCCTCAACTCCTCATCCACAAAAACAAACAAGTCATTCAGCATCCTTCCCTTGCGTTTGCCATGGCCAGCGTGAGTTCTGGGTCAAGAGATTACCACCAGGGAGAGGCGAGCATGGAAGCGGAAGCACGAGAGATGTCTCACCTCGCCTTGGAAGCAGCCGACATGTCCCGCCGCGCGGAAGTAGTAGCACAGAGGTCCTGCCGCGCCGCCGAAGCAGCATGGAGGTCCCGCCGCACCGTCGATGCAGCAAACTGCTCCGGCCGCGCCGCGAATGCAGCAGAGATGTCATGCCGCGCCGCGACGGCCTAGGAAAATTTCTCGCAGGCAGGCGATGACTCTTACAGGCGCATGAATGCGATCGTCCATAGCCAGATGGATCAGATCTCCGGCTAGGCGAGGTTGCAGGACGACATGAAAGCCTCGTTTGAACAGTCTACCGACGTCGTTCGACAACTAAGGAGGGCAATGAGAGGCTCCGGGCCGAGCGCGACCTGTTGAGGGCGAAGATCGTCCGAAGTGCAGAGCAGCAGCAGGAGACAAGTGCGTTGTTGAAGAGGACTGGCATCATCGTCAAGAAACTTATGGACGAGAATGACATGCTCCGCATCGAGCACCAAAGGCTGGTGGAGGAATCCGTGGATGCTCTCAAGCAGCGTCTTGAGGACACGACAAAGCTCATCGCCGCTCGCTGCGGAGATAGTTCCCGCAGCCTGCAGCAACGCATCAAGAAAGTAGAGATCAGCAAGCCATATCGTTGTCTTCCTTCTCCTTTTGCCCTTCGGGCGTAGCCGCATGTGGCTTTTTAAATTATCTTCCTAATTATGTAAGACAATTATTATCCACTTCGTTGTCCTTATATATTCATCAGTCTTGCTATAAGTCGCAGTAGATGCTATATAGGTCCGTCGGATCTTACATCAAGATCCGTGCAAAATTTCTTTTCAGATTTTCTTTTTTCTCTCTTAAATCTCAGTCGAGGGAGACATAGCCACGCCATTAAACAGAGGCTCGTGCGCCATTAATGGAGACATTGGGAGAGAGGTGGACGGTAGATGGAGGTCAAAGGGCTCTCCTCCCAATAAGCACACGCAGGGGTCTGATCGCACGCCTCCCGTACTCAAATAGCTACCCTGCACGACGCCTCCTAGCTAATAAAAAAAGGGGATGTCGTGGTAACGATTCCGACGATAGAAAGGGGGTAGGGTAAATGAGCATGATCTATCGAGATGCATATGGGTGACAGGGTGGTTTTAGCGAGTTCGGGCCTCTCACGATGGAGATAACAACCCTACATCTCGTGCTCCGGAGAGGCTTTGTTTTATCTTAGTATGTGTCCGGAGATTACAATGTGTGTGTGTGAGAGAGAGGAATGGATCCCCATGCCTGAGCTAAGTCCGGAGACTAGAGAGGGAGAGAAAGAGGTGGCCGAAAAAAGCCCCAAGTCTAGTGGTGGGGGGTGGCTTATATAGAGTGCGCCACCCCCTCACCTCCTATGTTACAAAGTGGAGCATCAATGCCATAATGCCTGCCCACAACAAAACCGCTATCTTGACTATTGGTCTTCGACATCCGAAAGTGAGTTACATGGCCGAGTGGAATGAGCTCGTCGAGTGGAGTGCCATGCTCCGAGTGGTTGTTGCCGCCAGAGTGACTTTCAAGTTGCGGTACATCTGGACGGTGATCTGGCCCAGGGGCCCAGTATAAAGTGTACGGTGTCTATGGGTAGGGTCTTTAGGTCAAGCCTGTTACCCTACCCCTAATACATGTCCTCGTCATTAGCCCCCGAATCGGTCGAGGTTGAGCGGGTCGAGCCGAGGTGTATTCCTAGATGAGTCGAGTGCTACGGAGGAACTTATGAGCTTCCTCTGGTCACCCGACGGTCTTATCTCCGCGTGTTGCCTTGACGGATTCTAGACTGCATGGTGTCCGAGTGAAATAAGCTCAAACGGGTCCGCGGAGGAGCGTTGAACTCACCTTATAGCAATTTTTTTGGAGTGATTTGGAGCTGGTCCTGCATCGAGTAATCGATTACTCGGAATTTCTTCACGCTCGAACGTGTCTTTTTTGTTGTTTGGCCGTCACTCGGACCGGGCGGACCGTTACAGTGGATACCATTCCGGTGGGGCACCGAGTGCACTCACTGGGTGTAGTCCCCGAGACTGCCGTCGACTGCGGGCAGTCGGCGGGAGTCTTAGAGCCTGTCTTTTTTGTTGTTGTTCATCACTCGGACTGGTCAGGCCATACCGAGTGGAGATTACTCCAGTGGGGGCACGCTTAGTGCACCCACTGGGTGTAGTCCCCGAGACCGCCATCGACTGCAGGCAGTCGGCGGGGGTCTGGGAGAACTAAAACTCTTTTTAGCTGGTACTGATCGAACTTGTTCTTCTCTCGGATTGGTTCTTGTTTGCTTGATACAGCTTCTGAAGAGGAATCAGCAGTCGACTAGTTGGACGATCCTTGAGCAACATTGATCAGCTCATCAGCAAGGCCCTCAGCAATGGTCTTGACGTTCCTGTCTCAGCTCACTAGCAAGGCACTGAATAAATGTCTTGACGTTCCTGTCAGCCGTCTACTTTCGGTCGCAGTCGACCCGTACCATTCGGCGGGGCCGGTCAACTCATCAACGAGGTATTCAGTAATGGTCTTGACTTTGCTGAGTGTGGGTCGCCTTGGCGGCACGCTCAATCTCGTCCTTCTTCTTGATGGTACATCTCTGAGGTGGTGGTCATGGCCGACCCGCACTTTGCTAAGCCCTCGAGTGGGAGGATTGCTCACCACTCGGTAAGATTTTTCAAACTTAGGCGAGTACTGGATTGCAGCTAAGCCTCCGAGTGTGAGGATCGCTCACCACTCGGTAGGATTTTTTAAACTTAGGCGTGTACTGGACTGCTTCTAAGCCCCCGAGTGGGAGGATTGCTCACCACTCGGTAGGATTTTTCAAACTTAGGCGAGTACTGGACTGCAACTAAGCCCCCAAGTGGGAGGATTGCTCACCACTCGGTAGGATTTTTTATTACTTAGGCAAGTACTGGACTGCAGCTAAGCCCCCGAGTGGGAGGATTGCTCACCACTCGGTAGGTTTTTTATTACTTAGGCGTAGTCTTGTGACAGCTAAGCCCCGAGTGAGAGGCGGACTCACCACTCGGTAGGATTTTTTATTACTTAGGCGAGTCTTGGACTGCAGCTTAAGCCCCGAGTGAGAGGCGGACTCACCACTCGGTAGGATTTTTATTACTTAGGCAAGTCTTGGACTGCAGCTAAGCCCCCGAGTGAGAGGCGGACTCACCACTCGGTAGGATTTTTATTACTTAGGCGTAGTCTTGGACTGCAGCTAAGCCCCGGGTGAGAGGCGGACTCACCACTCGGTAGGATTTTTATTACTTAGGTAGTCTTGGACTGCAGCTAAGCCCCGAGTGAGAGGCAGACTCACCACTTGGTAGGAGTTTTCTTCGACTTAGGCGAAACGGATTCGCAGCTAAGACACCCACTGGGGGATTTTAGAACATGTAAAAAATGAACAACAATCATTCAGAAGACTGTAAAATCATGTCTTTTGATAATCAAACTAAAGGGTACTTCTTATATTGACCGTTAGATTTTGCGTGAAAGGGGTATTTGCAAGAGTATATTGTATCCGTAGAGGAGCTTCATTTTCACCCTTTTTCATGAAAGGGGTATTTGTCCGAGTGGACATGCTTCCCGACTGATCGGGGTATGTTGATTGCAAGGAAAAACTTGGTGGCACTCGTATGTCTCCCGGAGGAGATAGACTAGTGGTCTGACATGGACGTGCTATGAAACCTGATAGGCGAGGCTAGTGTGTGGGCTTACTTTTCGAAGAGAGGTCACTCATTATCCCGGGGGACCACCAGCACATGCCATCTCTGAGTCCAAGTTTGGGAATTTGACGCCTTGGAGCCTAGGATTAGGGTCAAGTGTATCCGTAGAGGAGCATTGTTTTCACTCTTTTGTAGTCCCGAAGATGACTTTAGGTAATGATTTGGGCGATCGTCCGAGTGGACAGTACTACCCTTATAGATTTTCGGTAGACCGAGCATGTATGGTCAGAAAGATATTCCTGATGTGATCAATGGGTTGATTGAATGGGCGTAAACCCTGAGGGCAGCATGGCCAACGGCTGTGCGTAGCCCCCGAGTGATGCTCGAAAGAGGTAAGCTTGCGACAGAGTGTGATATGAGGTTTGATCATATGAGTAACTTAGTCGTTCCCACGTTCGGGGTGTAGAGGTAAAGACATGTCCAAGTGATGGTGAAGCGCGAGGCGGCCGAGGGGCGATGATGTGTACAACCGAGAGGCGACGCGCGGAGCGGCCAAGCAGTGAAGACGTGCACAACTGAGTGGCGACGTGCAGAACGGTCGAGTGAAAGATGTGCGAGGTGGCCGAGTGAAGGACTATGTGTCCAACTGAGTCGTGACGCGCGGAGCGGACATGTGGTGAAGGCATGCACAACCGAGAGGCGACGCGTGGAGCGGCCAAGTGGTGAAGACGTGCACAACCAAGAGGCGACGCGCGGAGCGGCCAAGTGGTGAAGACGTGCACAACCGAGTGGCGACGTGCGGGATGGCCGAGTGAGGATGCGCGAGGTGGCCAAGTGAAGGATTACGTGTCCAGCCAAGTGGTGACGCGCGGGGCGGCCGTGTGGTGAAGGCATGCACAACCGAGAGGCGACGCACGGAGCGGCCAAGCGGTGAAGGTGTGCACAACCGAGTGGCGATGTGCAGGAAGGTCGAGTGAAAGATTGCATGTCCAGCCAAGTGGCTGAAATTGTCTTCGAAGGAGTTAGCCAGATGTTTTCGAAGCTAATCGACGAGGTCGGTGTAGTGTGGTTGGGACGTAACAAGACCGGCGTGACAATTGAGTCTGAGTAGGAATGAAGATGGCGTGCAGAGCGTCTGGGTGATTATAAAACTTGTCAAAGTGGCGGATCGAATGCATTTTTTGAAGTGAAGGATCTGACAGGTGATGAAGTACTTGACCACTCAGGAGAGTGTCATTCCAAATGAGATGCAGCTCCGAAAAGTGCGCGTAGCCCGAAGCTGCATTACAGGCTTCGACAACGAACATGTCGGAATACAAGAAATATAGTTTTGAAAGGATGATTTGCAATTCATCGAATCGGAGTCGGGTAAAGATGAGGAGAAGCTTCCGGGTGATGCTCGAAAGAGGCAAACTCGCAAAAAGAGTGAAGTGTGAAGTTTAATTATAAAAGGGACATATCTGTCTCATGCATGACGAGGCATATATCATTGATACGATGAAAAAGGATTCAACAGAGGGGTTGGTGTCGGGGAGGCTGATCGGACCCACGAACACCTATGGGACCGGCGGACCGAGTCCCTTTTGGTTCGGAGGGGGGCGGAGATCGCACGAAGAGCGGATCGAGGCGAAGCACATGAGCAGTTTACCCAGCTTCGGAGCTCTCCGGAGAGATAATACTCCTACTGCTGCTTGTCTGATTTGTATTGTGTTCTTGCTAGGGAGCGATGAGAGCTACAAGACCTAGCGTGAGTGTCCTCTGGTTACGTTGGAATCGAACCCCCTCTACGTTGCGCATGGGCCTCCTTTTATACGCTCAAGGGGTCTCGACGGTGGCAACGTAGATGAGGGTACAAATGGAAAAACAGTAGTTGGTACACCTACTTGTACAAAGGTACTCTACCTAACCCCGACGGCAAGGGACAAAAGCATTAAATGCCCGTCCTCGCCGCCTAAACAAAGGCAACAGGGACCGTCAGAGCGCCACCGTCGCCACGATGGCAAGCTTGTCGGCGCCGCTTATCGCTGCTCCCCCTGGCTGCACTGACCTCTTGACACGCAGCGCATGGAATGGTCCCATGGCGACACGTTGGTGAATGAGCTGGAGCGGAGATGAAGAGAGGTTGCTGTCGCGGCAAGTGCCTTGCCGCTGCTGAATCCTTGTCGCGTCTGGAGGCTTGTCACTGAAGGCCTTCCCGCAAGCTCCTCTTGCCGGGTCTTGTCTTCTGCGTGCCTTGAGTGGCCTTCCGGCAAGCTCCTCTTGCGGGGCCTTGTCTTCTTGGTTAAATACTTTGTTCTTGAATGGCTCCAAAGGAACCACAGAGGATCTTGGCGGTGACCAGGCAAGCCTTGCCGCTGGGTGTTGCAATCGCTTTCGTGCACGAAGTTCGGGATACTAGGGTACCCCTACTCTAGTACACCGACAGAGCCCTCGAACTGGGTCAAGACACGGTGCCGAAGCGCTTGTCGGGCCAGGCCCAAAACAAGCAGACGGTCACACGCGCCTTGATCACCGCGTAACTTGTTTCGACCCACCACGCCCCCACTTAACAGCACGCACCGAACGTGGCGTCGTGGGAGAGATCGTGGGGGGTTTCTTTATTAGGAAAAGCGGAACGTCCGCCCCCTCTCCCTCCTTATAAACAGGGGAAACAGGGGCAGGTCGCCCACCTCGCCATTGCTGTCTCGTCTCGAAAACCACCGCCGCTCCCCCCTTCTTCTCTAGTGCAAAGAGAGCAGCGCTCCGCCCCCTTTCGCCACAGCGCCATCAACGCCATCGGCCTCCTCCACCGCCTCCGCCATGGCTCCGGAAGCCGACAAGGGGAAGGGCGTGAAGTCGGCCGAGGCGCAGCGGCTCGCGGCGCTGCGAAAGGAGCGGGCCATCTTCTCCCCCCAGCTCAACGCAAAGGAGCTGAGGGAGGGTTACTACCTCTTCTGGTCGACGGAGACGCGTGCGCATCCGCGCACGAAGGTACTCCCGCCACCGCTTGAACTAGCCCCAATCGGGTACCCTTTCTTTGCGCTTTTCTTCTATTGCGGGCTCGCCCCACCTTTTCTGAATTCTTCTGCGACATTATGAACACCTACGGGTTCCGCCTCCTTGATTTCACCCCCAACGCCGTTTCGACCATGGCAGTTTTCGCACACCTTTGCGAAAACTTTGTCGGGATCCACCCAAGCGTAGCCCTCTTCCGCCACTTCTTCATGCCCAGCGTTGAGAGAGGGAGCCGCTTCTTGGGAGGGATTGCTTGGGTCTCCGTGGTCGGCAAGAAGGAGGCCTATCACGGAGGAGAGCTCCGCAGCAAATGGGAGGAGTGGAGAGCCAATTGGTGTTGGATCGTTGAGGAGAACCCGCAGCCCTTCATCGCCTGCGCCAAGCCCCAATAGTGCGCGGCAACGATTGGAGCAACTTGGCGCCGGAAGATGCTAGGTTGAAGATTGCTATGACCCGGATCTTGCGCCTCAGGCTTGCCGGACACACTGTAGGCGCAGATTTCCTTCGCCGCCGCATCGCTCCCTTGCAGGAGAGGAGGAGACCTGCTTGGGAGTTCCAAAATGCAGCGGATATCATGAGGCTGCGCCCGGGCCTCAACTGGAATTTCACCGTCTTGGAGTTGGATGCGATGCTGCTAGAGCTGGTCAAGCATGACCCCCGATCATCCCGAGTGGTTTAGGTTGCCGAGGGGGGTCGTCCCATTGTGCAACAACTCTTTGCTTGACCGCATCCGCGCCATGATGCCGTTGTGCGATTCGCATGGGATCGTTCCAACCTGGCAAGAGCCTTCCGACGACATCGTGCGGCAGTTCTTTGACAGCTTGGAAGAAATGCCGATCCGCCCCGAGGAGCAGAAGAAGCTCACCCGCGACACCATCGACGAAGAGATGGTGCGTATTGCCACAAGGTTGGAGGAGGCGGCAGCAGCTGCTGCCGCTGGCGTCTTTGGGTACACCGTGGAGGAGGCAGATGCAGCAGAGGCGGCAAGCCTTGCCGAGCGAAGGGAGTTCGCCGGTGAGGAAGAGCTTGTCGAACCCGAGGCCGAGTCGAGCGAACCAGCCGAGGGCGCTTCTTCCCCACCATCCAGCGGCTTGCCGCAACGGAGCCCGGCTCCGCCAAAGAAGCGTCTCCGCAAGGCCGGAGACGAGACGGGCGGCAGACGGGCCCACAGGCGCGCTGACGCTGGGCCTCTCATGCAAGCGATGTTGCAGCTGAGCACCCACACCGCTGCGACAAGCTGGGCGGGATCCTCCTGTGCCACCGCCGACACCTCCGCCAAGCGGCCAGAGAGCCCACTCCTCCGCCTCGTCAGACCGGAGGCGAGCCGGAGTTTGATCTCTCCGCACTAAGCTCCAACGAGGAAGAAGAGTAAGCTTCAATATTGTGCTTGTATTTCTTCAATTTTGTTGCTTCATCTTGAATCTGATTTGCTTAGTTCGAACTCTTTCCTTTTCGTGACGCTGGCCCGTAGAGCGTCGAAGAGAGCCAAGACCCGGTGGTCGTCGTTGAGGACGATCCACCCGTGGCAACAGGAGGCGTCTGAGACCCCTTGCCGGACCCGGCAACCCTTCCTCAAAGCAGCCCCCAACACAACCCCAGAGTAAGTATGCGGTTTTCTCCTTCTTGTTAGGGTGTGCATGGGTGCTCCTTCTTCATTGATATCTGACTGTTGGTTTGTGTAGGAGCAGAGCAGCCTCATCAGAAGGGCCCGGAGGCCGCCCCCGAAATTCTATCTGCTTCGGCTACGCCGCCAAGGGAGGATTCTCCGGCAAGGGAGCGTCCTCCGGCAAGTGAGACTACTCCGGCAAGGGACAACACCAGTGATCCTCCAGTGGTCGAGACCATGGCTGCAGATCCCATTGCAGGTAATCCTCTTGCGCGAAAATTTCCCTTGGGCTCGTTTTCTTCTTCTGATTCTATCTTTGGATATTTGCTTGACTTTCTTCATCCGTCCGCCACAGAGCCGATGGAGACCGAGGTCGCCGGCGAGGAGGACGCGCGCGGCAACACTGACGAAGCCGCCGCCATGGAAGAAGAAGCCGTCGCTGACGGGCCTGCCGGCGAAGAGGCCACCGAGGCTGCCGCCGCAGAGCCGGGCGAGGGTCTGGCGATCGACGACCGACGGCCCCGAGGCGCAGGAGCGCCAGCGCTACACCGACTGCCGATTCCCCGCCTGCTGCAGCTGTCAGCTCGAAGAGCCCAGCCGGCGCCTACCGAAGGCGGCGACGGCGTCTTCATCAAGCTCCCATGGAGTCGAGCTCAGGCGCCGGTCGAAGGAGAGACCTTCGACAGAGAGCTGCTCGCCTCCGCTGGGCTGACGCTGGTGGACGCGCCAAGCAGCAGCGGCGAGTCTGAGGAGGAGCAGCTGCTGAAGAAGCTGCTGTCGCTCTACCGCGCCCGACAAGCCAAGTTGGAGTCCCGGGAAGCACTTGTCGCGAGGGCGGGAGCAGACATGGAGAAGCGCACGGAGGAGCTCCGGGGCCGCAACCAGGAAGCTCTCCGGTCCTTGGCGGAGGAGCGGGAGCAACTCGCCGAGGAGCGCACGGCCTTCATCCTCGAGAAGGCCGCAGCTGAGGAGGAGCAGCGGCTTGCCGCCAAGAAGCTGTCCGCTGCAGAAAGCGAGCTGGGCGCAGCGGAAGGTCAACCTAGACAGCCACGAGGAAGAGCTTGTCGCGCGAGGAGTCACTTGGCGGGGCTCTTAAGGAAGCGAAGGATGCTGCCGCAGCCGAGGCCGCCAAGAAAGAGTTGGAGATGAAGGTGACGCAGCTGGAGGCCGATCTCGGAAGAGCGGCGAGGAGCTTGCTGCGCTCAAGCACGAGCGAGAAGGACGCTTACACTCTTGGCGAAGCTGCGAGGCCGTCTCGCCGATAGGGAGCAAGGAGCTCGGCGCCGCCAAGAATTCCAAGGCAGATCTTGAGCTGAAGCTGACCACTCGACGCAGACTGGACGGCGCCAAGGAGCGGGAGGTGGGCCTGTTGGAGAAGATCAAGGCCGACGAGGAGCTGGGCGAATCTTGTTGCCACCAGGCGCCTTGAGGGAGAGTGTAGAGCATCGGGTGAAGGTCTTGTGGATACATTGCCGCCATCCACAACGAAGCTGATGGAGCTGGGGATGGTGGACCTCGGATACTCCTCCGACGAGCACCTCCAACCCAGCGCCAAGCTTAGCTTATTCTTCAAGGCGTGGTGACGGGTCTCCAGCTGACTCGGGAAGAGATCCCAAAGCGGTGGCCGAGGAATCGCGCCAGATCTGTGCAGGAGCCCTCCAGAAGGTGTTGATGAAGGTGGCCTTCCGCAATCCAGGCCTCAACCTCAACGGCGTCCTCAGATCCTTGCCGCCAGATGCCGACGTGGAGGCGCTCAAAGCCCTTGTCGCACCGATTGTGGACAAGGTGGGCAAGATCAAGCGGATTGATGGCGACCGCGTAGACTAGGCCGCCAATTTTATCTTTCCTTTGTCGCTGCTGATTATGTTTAGAACAATTTATTAGATCTGCGACAAGCTATTTTGTAATATAACTCTATCTTAGGCTGCAATGTTATTTCCTTTACTTGATTCCTTCCTTTGTAAGTTTTTGCCCTATGCTTTTAGGGAACTTGTCGGTGCAGGCACCTTTGTCATGGCCGCTGAGTGCGGACGTCCAAGACTTGGCGGTGCCGCCCGACAAGCAACCTTGTCGCGACTAGCCGCAGCTCACTTAAGTTGTTGAGCGGAGTCGAAACAAAGTAAGGGCGCGACTAGCTGCGAGTTGGTTCCTCCGCGCACAGGTTTTCCATACAAAGTACTTATCGTTCGAGGAAGATAACTTAAAAATTTAAGAACTGATTGCTCAAGCTTGGGCAACTTAGCTTTTCTGTCGTTTGCTTCCCGATATGGCGAAACTTCCTCGAGCAACGCTTGGTCCATAGTATTATCTTCTCCTTCCCCCTGGTTAACTTGTGCGCGAGGGAACCTTCCTTTCTTTAAGAAAAGAGAAAGAAGAAAATAAAGTTATGGAGCCCGGCTCGATATTGCTTACTGGGTGTGGGTGTTGCACAAAGTGTTAGCCAAAACATGCAATAAAATGATGAAAGCATGAATTTGACAAGTTGTGCGCAACACACTAGCTTTACTGATGCACGGGGTCTGCGCCCGGCTTTGTACAAAGGATTACATGCATCAGCGGCAAGACTTGTACAAAAGGTGGTTGCCGGAACAGGTTCCGGCAACCGCGCCCTACGGGAAAAACTTACGACGATGCTCAATGTTCCAGGAGTTGCTCACCGGAATGCCATCTTCGGTCTCAAGGCGGACATCGCCAGGCCTAGTGACTCGTTTCACCCGATAAGGGCCTTCCCACTTCAAGCGCCAACTTGTTTGAATTCTTGGCGGACTGAACGCGAAGAACAACAAGGTCGCCTTCCTCGAGACTTCGGCATTGACTTTGCGGCTATGGTAGCGGCGCAAAAGCTTCGGGTACCGAGCAGCTCAGATGCAAAGCTGAAGGCGATCCTCCTCAAGGAGCAGCGCGTCATCTTGTCGCAGCTGCTCTTGCTCAAGCTCATCATAAGCGAGCACTCGAGGCGATCCGTATACGAGTTCCGTGGGGAGAACCGCCTCTGCTCCATAGACTAGAGCGAAAGGTGTCTGGCCAGTGGCTCGATTTGGCGTCGTCCTGATCGACCAAAGAACCACCGGCAGCTCCTCAATCCAGTTTCTTCCGCACTTGTGTAGCACAGCCGAAAGTTACGGTCTTGAGCCCGCAAGAACACTTCAAAGATTTGCCCTCTCGCTTGACCGTTGCTTCTCGGATGAGCAACAGTAGCAAAGGCACCTTGGCGCCAAGATCTTGGACGTCTTGCATGAAGGTGCGACTCAGAAATTGTGTGTCTTGTTGTCGGTGATGATCCTGTTAGGGATTCGAACGGCAAACAATCGACTGAAGAACTTGATCACCGATCGTGTCTGTCACCTTCCTCATCGCTTCCACTTCCGGCCACTTTGTGAACTTGTCGATTGCGACGTACAAGTACTCAAAGCCCCGACAGCTTCGGGGAAATGGGCCGAGGATGTCGAGCCCCAGGAAAATGGCGGGATAAAGGGATCGTCTGGAGAGCTTGAGCTGGCTGGTGTATCTGTTTGGAATGGGCGCACGCTTCACACTTGGTTACTTGTGCGGTTGCATCTCGGAGGGCTGTCGGCGGAAGAAACCTTGCCGGAAAGCTTTGCCGGCAAGTGCTCTGGCGCCAATGTGGTGACCACATATGCCTCCATGTATCTCTCGCCAACAGCTTTTGTCCGTCTTCCCGGTGAATACACTTCAATTTCACACCGTTGAGTCTCATACATGCAGTGTCGTCGACAAACTGGTACATACTTGACCGCCGGGCTACTCTTTCCGCTTCTTCTTGCTCTTCGGGAAGTTCTCCTGTCTGAAGGAAATGGACAATCCGCTGCGCCCATCTTTGGAGCTTGCGGCTCGACAACAAGGACTAAAGGCACATCTGCTGCGGGAACATCAGCTTCCACGGCAAGAACCTGCGGCTCGGCCCGGAGCTTGACGTTCCCGGCAAGCTTGCCGGAGCAAAACTTGTCGGGGCGTGCTTCAACGAAACAAACCCTTGGGCTTGTCAGCAGATCGCCCCTCATTTCTGTTGGTGTCGATCTTGGGGACCTTCTTGGCGGCGGCTTCGGAAGCTCGCCGGAAAGTGGTCACCAGAGATCAACTTCCTCTTCTTGCTCTGTCCAGTTGATGGTGTTACAGTTGGTTGAGTTAGCTTGAGTACAAAAATCCCTGGTTCCACAGGCAACTTAAGTGCAGCGCACTTTGACATGCCATCAGCAATATCATTCTGAGCTCTTGGAACATGTTCCATTTGCAGGCCATCAAAGTGCTCTTCTAGCTTCCTCACCTCATCAACATAGGCTTCCATCAATGGACTCTGATAATCTTTGTTCACTTGGCGGACGACAAGTTGTGAGTCACCCCTGACAATGAGCTTCTTGATCCCAAGGTCCACTGCGATCCTGAGACCGGCAAGCAAACCTTCATACTCTGCAGTATTGTTTGTTGCTTGCTCCTTGGGAAAGTGCATCTGGACTACGTACTTGAGGTGCTCTCCGGTGGGTGCGACAAGCAGCACGCCGGCACCGACGCCTTGCAGCGAGAAGGCACCATCAAAGTACATCAGCCACTCTTTGCTTGCCTCCTTGACGGGAATGCTCGTTTCTGGAATTTCTTCATCTGGCGTTGGCGTCCATTCTGCTATGAATTCTGCCAATGCTCTGCTTTGGATAGTTGAAGTGCTCTCAAACTTGAGGCCAAAGCTTGACAGTTCCAGTGCCCACTCGACAATCCTGCCTGTTGCCTCTGGATTCTGCAGGTATCCTCTTCGGGAAAGCGAGTGACAACTGTGGATCTCATGTGCACGAAAGTAATGGCGCAGCTTTCTCGAGGCCATGAGGAGGCCGAAGCTATTTACGCACACCAGAGTACCTTGACCTAGCCCCTGCAGAAGGGAACCGACAAAGTAAATCAAGGGCGCTGCACCATCCTTTTACGCATCCGCTCATGCGCTCAAGGTGGATTCGTCCTTGTCGGGACCAGAGCTTGCCGTGAAGCCCCCGCTTGTCGCTGGATGTGTCTGCCATGGTTTCTAGCTCATCGTCCGCCTCCCTCTCCGCTACTAACGCAGCACTAACCACTTGATTGGTTGCCTCTATATATAGCAGCAACTTCTCTTGCGGCTTAGGTGTGACAAGTATTGGAGTGGAGGACAGTACCTCTTCAAGTCTGCGGCAGCCTCCGCTTCGGGAGTCCATTTCATTGGACCTGCCTTTTTCAAGATCTTGAAAAATGGCGAGCTGCGTTCAGCAGACTTAGAGATAAACCTGCTGAGAGCAGCCACACAACCGGCAAGTCTTCGTACATCCTTGACGCGCTTTGGTGCTTCAATCTGCTCAATGGCCTTGATCTTGTCGGGATTGGCTTCAATCCCCCGCTAAGACACGAAGAACCCGAGAAGCTTGCCGGAAGGGACTCCAAACACACACTTCTCAGGGTTGAGCTTAAGGTTGATCTTGCGCAGATTTGCAAAGGTCTCATCCAAATCTTGAACCAGAGTTGCTTTGTCCTTGCTCTTGACCACTATGTCATCCATGTAGGCTTCTACATTTTTGTGCATTTGTGGCTCAAAAGCGTCATGAACTACCCTTGCAAACGTTGAACCAGCATTCTTCAAACCGAAAGGCATCCGTATGAAACAGTATGTGCCACATGGAGTGATGAATGCGGTCTTCTCCTCATCTTCTTCTGCCATGAAGATCTGATGATATCCTGAATATGCATCAAGAAATGAAAGCAAATCACATCCGGTAGTGGAGTCAACAATCTGGTCGATCTTGCGGCAAGGGAAATGGATCTTTGGGACAAGCTTTATTGACATCTGTGAAGTCGATACAAATCCTCCATTTCCCGTTAGCCTTGCGCACAACTACAGGATTGGCCAACCACGTAGGATGGAGCACTCCTCTGACAAGGCCTGCTGCTTCCAGTTTCTTGATTTCTTCCGTGATGAACTCTTGATGCTCCACTGCTTGCTTCGACTTTCTCGCTTGACGGGCGCAAGATGAGGACAAACGGCAAGACGGTGCTCAATTACTTTCCTGGGAACACCGGGGATGTCAGACGGTTGCCATGCAAACACGTCGACGTTCGCCCGCAGGAAAGCAACGAGCGCGCCTTCCTATTTAGGGTCGAGAGAGGCACTGATGGTGAAGGTACCACCAGTGCCGTCCTCCTTGGCGGACACCTTCTCGGTCTTCGGTGGAGCTGCCATCGTCTTCTTGCACTTGCCGGTGGAGCTCGATGGTGCGTCCTCGACGGTAGCGCAGCACTCCGAGGAGGTGCGCTTGCCGGAGTGGGCATCAGAGCTCTTGCCGGACTTGGTCTTCTTGTTCCCCCCGGGAGCTTCAGCGGCAAGTGTTTTGCTTTCTGTGGCAGCTGTTGCTTCCCGGTAGATCTTGTCGGCACAGATAAGAGCATCCTTCTTGTCGCCATGGACAGAGATGATGCTTATCGGGCCTGGTATCTTGAGTAAGTTGTATGCATAATGAGAGGCTGCCATGAACTTAGCGAGTCTTTGGGCGGCCAAGTATCCCATTGTAAGGCAATGGGAAATCAACAACGTCGAATGTGACCCTCTCAGTCCTAAAGTTCAGCTTGCTGCCAAATGTTACCCGGCAACGTGATTTTCCCCTTGGCTTGCTCCTTCCCGGATTGATTCCTTGGAATGTGCAGTCTCTTCGAGCTCATTGTCGAGGATCTGAAGCTTACGGAGCACCATGAAGGAGATCAGATTCAAGCCCGGCCCGCCGTCAACTAGCATCTTGGTGACCTTGGGGTTGCGGATAGTTGGTGAGACCAACATCGGCAAGCACCCGACCGCATGATTATGCGATCAGGGTGGTCCTCAATATCAAAGATGATAGGCGTCTTGGACCACTTCGAGAGGTTTGCGTGACTCTACGGATGGTTCCGCTGCATTGACCTCCGCATCCACTGCTTGAGTTGGCGGTGGGAAGTATGCAGGGAAGCACCTCCGTCAACGCAGAGGACCTCCGTGGCTTTCTGAAACTCCTGCTCATCGGCGTCGTCATCATCCATGTCTTCATCACCGTCGTCATCTTCATCCTTGTCGCGGCCGCGGGGAGGTCTGTCTCCTTGCTGCTGCTTGGCCTTGCCGCGGCGCCCTCCCCGGCCGGGACGTTTCTTGCTGGCTCCTCCAGCACCTTCTTGGACCTTCTCCTTGTCGCGTCGCTCGTACTCAGCTTTCTGCTGTTCGACAAGCTGCTCTACCTTCTTGCAGCTCTTGTGGTCATGGCCCTTGGTGCGGTGGATCTTGCAGTATTGCTTGCCGGAGCCGTCCTGCTTGTCGGCGGCCGCCACAGACTGGTGGTTGGCGCCAGCGGCAACCTCCTTGCCGGAGCTACCAGCCTTGGCGTTCTTGTCGCCACCTCCGTTGCCGGACTGCTCGACGACTAGCACATCTCTGCCTTTCTTTTTCCTGTTGCCCTGCCGGCTCTTCTTTCTTTGGGCGGTCTCCTCCTTGTCGAGATCCTCCCGCTTCGGTATTTTCCTCGAAGTCTCCTCCTCCTAAGACGCGGCGCACTTGTCGGCCGGGCGTATAGCTCATCAACGTCTCGATCTTGCACATCGCCATCTCCTCCCGCATCTCGCGGTTCCGCGACGTTTCGATGGAACGCAGCGATCATCTTGGCGGGGTGGACATCTGGGATGTTGTGCTTTGTACACGGCTGAATCTCTGAATATACTTGCGCAGGGCTCTCCTTCCTTACGGGCGGGCGAGATGAAGGTCGCTTTCTTAGCCATGGGGTTTGTGGCCGCTGTAAAGCGCCGACAAACTGATGGCATAGGTCTGCCCAAGAAGATATGGAGTTGTCCGGCAAGTGCATGAGCCAGGACACGGCGTTGGGCTTGAGTACCAGCCGGGAAGTAGTTGGCAAGGATCTTGTCGTCTCGCCCCGCAGCTCGCACCGCGATGGTGTAGATGCCGAGGAACTCCGACGGATGCGTCTTGCCGTCGTACTTCTCAGACGTCTGGCTTGAAGTTTTTCTTCTTTGGGCCGCTTTGGACTTGCTGCAGCTCACGAGTGAACGCAGGGCAACCTACCGCGTCGGCAAGTCGCCTGGTTCTCCGGGCGCGTGCATGTCAACAGAGGGCCCGGCGCTTGTCGGATTGATGTCGCGCTTCTCTTCGGCGCTCATGCGAGTTCGGCGTCCTCTTCTTTGTCGATCATGTAGCACTTTCGGCGCTGATCGCGATGAGCTCGTGGATCCGGCGACGCAGTGGAGTCGCTTGTCGAGGTGGATCCGGCGAGTCGGCGATCTTGGCCTTGGGCGGAGAGTGCATGGTGGTTGCACCCCCACGGTCTCGCCACCGGCTCGCGTTTGGCGTTCTGCCGCGGCAAAGAACGCACTTTCGGTTGCCAGCGGAGCGTCGCCGTTAAGCGAAGCCGATGAGACTCTGTATGGTGGCCCTCCACTCGTCGACCTTGTCGGCCGTTGGAGGGTAATCGAGGAACAGTTGAGCTCTCGCCAGAGCTTCTGCTGGAGTGGTGGTTGGCAATGGTGAACGGTGCGAGGAGCGGGATATGCTCGGACTTCTAACTATGTTAGAAGGAGCAGCATCCCGTCCAAGCGGCCGTACCTCGCTCGTGCCAGCATGTTGGCGTGCACGCTGGTCTTGAGGGCCTCGAGATCCTCCAGCTCGGTCTTGATCCAACGAGCATATGGTATTGTGAATACCATGGCGTTGTTGGTCCCGCGGCTCTGAGATGGGCGCGGGACATGTCTGAACGCCGAGGTTTGCGCGGCCTGTCCTTGAACTTGGCAGCGTCCACAGACTCCTTCGCCGGCGCCTGTTCTTCCATGAAGGCTGCTTCCACCACCTGTTTGCTCCGGTGATGGTGGGTTCGGCAGCGACGGCTCCGCTGCCGCGAAACCTTCTTCTTGGTGGCATGTTGATGAAGATGTTGAAGATGATGAAGATGTTGCTCGTGTGAACGCCGGATCAGGTTCACACAACCTCGACGCCCCCTACCTGGCGCGCCAAAGATGTCGGGGAGGCTGATCGGACCCACGAACACCTATGGGACCGGCGGACCGAGTCCCTTTTGGTTCGGAGGGGGGCGGAGATCGCATGAAGAGCGGATCGAGGCGAAGCACACGAGCAGTTTACCCAGCTTCGGAGCTCTCCGGAGAGATAATACTCCTACTGTTGCTTGTCTGATTTGTATTGTGTTCTTGCTAGGGAGCGATGAGAGCTACAAGACCTAGCGTGAGTGTCCTCTGGTTTCGTTGGAATCGAACCTCCTCTACGTTGCGCATGGGCCTCCTTTTATATGCACAAGGGGTCTCCGACAGGTGGCAACGTAGATGAGGGTACAAATGGAAAAATAGTAGTTGGTACACCTACTTGTACAAAGGTCGATGTACTCTACCTAACCCCGACGGCAAGGGACAAAAGCATTAAATGCCCGTCCCTGCCGCCTAAACAATCTGTGAGGGACCGTCGGGGCGCCACCGCTCGCCACGATGGCAAGCTTGTCGGCCGCTTATCGCTGCTTCTCCCGCTGCCGCAAGAAGATCTTGACACGCGCACATGGAATGGTCCCATGGCGACACGTTGGTGAATGAGCTGGAGCAGAGATGAAGAGAGGTTGCTTGCCGCGGCTGAATCCTTGTCGCGTCTGGAGGCTTGTCGCTCTCCGAGCCTTCCCGGCAAGCTCCTCTTGCCGGGGTCTTGTCTTCTGCGTGCCTTGAGTGGCCTTCCCGGCAAGCTCCTCTTGCCGGGGCATTGTCTTCTTGGGTAAATAGTTTGTTCTTGAATGGCTCCAAAGGAACCACGGAGGATCTTGGTGGTGACCAGGCAAGCCTTGCCGCGGGGTGCTGCAACTGCCCGTGCACGAGTTCGGGATACTAGGGTACCCCTACTCTAGTACACCGACAGTTGGCCAGATGTGTTTGAAGTCAATAGAGCAACAAGGTCGGTGTTGTGGTGCGCTGGGACCGGTATGGTGACCGAGTCCAAGCAGTGATGAAGTTGGTGCATAGGGCTATCGAGTGATCGCGTAACTTGTGTAAAAAGGCACAAGCCAACAAAATAATTTCTCGAGGAAATTTGATGTGTGCTGAAATCATTTGTGTGAATAACGCCCATAGACACCCGCTGGGAGTGCAAGGGGCTTGCTGGTTAACCAGCAAGAGTCTGAAAGAGCGAAGGATCCGTTCGAACTTGTCGAAGTGAAGGATCGGACTGAACCCATTGGAATACTGGCTCAAATAAAATGGAAGTGTAGTGTTTCGACTAAGTTGCAGCCCTGGAGGACCGATGCAAACTCAAAATGAAGAACGACACATGGTGTTCATGAATGATGTATGCGAACAAATGGAAGTTGGATAATACTAAGTAAGTACGTGAAAATAAGCAGCCGAGCGTAGAGGTACACTCGGTGGCGTGGCCTCCGAGAGAACGTGATGTGTGAATTACGGGATGCTCGGGAAGACGGAAATAGCAGAATGTAAAATGACTCAGCTGTCTGAAGGCGCGCGAGTGGCCGAGTGGTGACGAGGCGACCAACGAGTGGCGACGCATGGGGCGGCCGAGTGATGATGAGGTGACCAACCGAATGGAGACACGCGGGGGCGGCCTAGTGGTGATGAGGTGACCAACCGAATGGCGACGCGCGGGGGCAGCCTAGTGGTGATGAGGTGACCAACCGAGTGGCGACGCGTGGGGCGGCCGAGTGGTTATGAGGTGACCAACCGAATGGCAACGCGCGGGACGGCCGAGTGGTGATGAGGTGACCAACCGATGGCGATGCGCGGGGCGGCCGAGTGGTTATGAGGTGACCAACCGAATGGCGACGCGCGGGGCGGCCGAGTGATGATGAGGTGACCAACCGATGGCGATGCGCGGGGCGGCCGAGTGGTTATGAGGTGACCAACCGAGTGGCGACGCGCGGAGCGGCCGAATGGTTATGTGGTGACCAACCGAGTGGCGACGCGCGGAGCGGCCGAATGGTTATGAGGTGACCAACCGAGTGGCGACGCGCGGAGCGGCCGGATGGTTATGTGGTGACCAACCGAGTGGCGACGCACGGAGCGGTCGAATGGTTATGAGGTGACCAACCGAGTGGCGACGTGCGGAGCGGCCGAATGGTTATGAGGTGAGCAACCGATGGCGACGCTCGGGGCGGCCGAGTGGTTATGAGGTGACCAACCGATGGAGACGCTCGGGGCGGCCGAGTGGTTATGAGGTGACCAACCGAATGACGACGCACGGAGCAGTCGAATGGTTATGAGGTGACCAACCGAGTGGCGACCTGCGGGGCGGCGAATGGTTATGAGGTGACCAACTGGCGACGACGCCGGGCGGCCGAGTGGTTATGAGGTGACCAACCGATGGCGACGCTCGGGGCGGCCGAGTGGTTATGAGGTGACCAACCGATGGCGACGCGCGGGGCGGCCGAGTGGTTATGAGGTAACCAACCGAGTGGCGACGCGTGGGGCGGCCGAGTGGTGATGAGGTGACCAACCGAGTGGCGACATGCGGGGCGGCCGAGTGATGTAGACGCGTCCCGCAGAGTGATGATGCGCGGGGCGTCCGAGTGATGTAGACGCGTGGCATGGGGTGACGATGCGTCGGGTGTCCGAGTGATGTAGACGCGTCCCGAGAAGTGACGAGATGCAGGGCGTCCGAGTGAAGTAGACGCGTCCTACGGAGTGGTGACGTGCGGGGCGGCGAAGTGGATGAAGATGCGGTTGGTACCGTAGATTCACGGTCGTAGTTGCTGTCGATGATGTTCTGGATGTTAACTGGTCGAGTGAACCCAGGGGCTTCACGGCCAAACGAGGGCCATTCGAGTGGATGCCTCATCTGAGTGTTCCTACCCATCCAAGTGAACCACAGCTACTCACCTAGGTTGCGATCTGGACGGTGTGGAGCTGGTTCGGCAGGCCGACTCGGAGTGTTGGGCTCGGAGGCGTTGGCGAGGTTCGGCGTGGACGTGCCCATGAGCAAACGAGCACTGCTTCCTCCGCTAGAGGCGGGCGGCTGCTAGCGGTCATGGACACCATGTAGCGGAGGCAGCCAGGCGCTGGAGCTGGGCGCCGGTAGGCAGACGATGAGGTCGACTTGGTACAAAGTCCAGACAGTCATGGAGCAATAAATCCTTGGTAATTACGCATTGAAGGAGTTTCCCATGTCCAGGACGTGTACGCGGAATCTGCATGCAAGAGAGCACTAATTAAGCGAGAGTTAGAGCCATTCATGCATGTAATGAACGTTTCCCACGACCATTTATCTCCTGCATGCAGGACATCAATGGGATGGAATTAAGATTAGAAGGAGAGTAGAGGGGCGCAGAGCTCCCTGGTCGGCCACGGCAGCGGCGGCGGTGGCTTTGACTCGGATCCAGTGCAAGGTGAGGCGGCCCGCGACAACTCCAAGTGCGGACCATGTTCTCTGCGAGGCTGCGCGCGGGCGGAGCTTGAGGCGGCAGCTAGTCGATCCGGTGGCTCCCATCTTGTTGTGGCCAAGGACGTGGACATCCTCGACCATGACGCCGCGTCAGGTTCGTGCATCGATCGCGGAGGTCGCCAAGGCCATGGTTGACGAGGGACGCCGATGCAGCGTGCCATGTCGGGCCGTCGCGGGGAGGCCGCTGCAGCACGAGGCATACGCGCACGTTGCAACGACCACGGCCGAGCGCCCGCATTGCTAGATGGACTGCCGAGCGCTTGCGATCGCTGCACCGGATGACGGGTGAGTTGAGGTCAACTGAGAAGAGGAAGCAGGAGGCGCAGTCCAGCAAGCTGGCGGCCGTGTGTGAGGGCGATGGCCACGGCCCTTGGCGCAGCACGTCGATGCCCTTTTCTCTTCCTCGTCTCTTGTCTGATCTATCCATCGGAAGTTTTTGTTGTTGATCCCGATGGACGCCTGCTAGTACAGGGAGGAAAACAACGGATTTGTTTAGAGCTACGATGATTGTTAGATCATAAGAGGATAGCATAGAAAGAAATCTCTTGATCGATCCGTCTGTGAACGGTCATGTACGCCTGCAGCATCAAGTGAAGATGTATCTTATCCTCTCCTTTTGAGATGCTTTAGTTACCTGCTGCAAAGTCGAACAATTCGGTCAGGATGAACAGGAAATTAAACATAGATGAATGAAAAAGAAACCATCTGCATCATGGCTCGATAGACGCCAGGCCCCGTGGTGGGTGCCAACTGTCGTGGTAACGATTCCGACAATAGAAAGGGGGTAGGGTAAAGGAGCATGATCTATCGAGATGCATATGGGTGACACGGTGGTTTTAGCGAGTTCGGGCCTCTCACGATGGAGATAACAACCCTACATCTCGTGCTCCGGAGAGGCTTTGTTTTATCTTAGTATGTATCCGGAGATTACAATGTGTGTGTGTGAGAGAGAGGAACGGATCCCCATGCCTGAGCTAAATCCGGAGACTAGAGAGGGAGAGAAAGAGGTGGCCGAAAAAAGCCCCAAGTCTAGTGGTGGGGGTGGCTTATATAGAGTGCGCCACCCCCTCACCTCCTATGTTACAAAGTGGAGCATCAATGCCATAATGCCTGCCCACAACAAAACCGTCATGCTGACTATTGGTCTTCGCATATCCGAGTGAGTTACATGGCCGAGTGGAGTGCCATGCTCCGAGTGGTTGTTGCCGCCCGAGTGACTTTCAAGTTGCGGTACATCTGGATGGCGATCTGGCCCAGGGGCCCAGTATAAAGTGTACGGTGTCCATGGGTAGGGTCTTTAGGTCAGGCCTGTTATCCTACCCCTAATACATGTCCTCTTCAGGGGACGCGTGGCTGCACATAAATGGTAAATAGAACGCCCACGATTTCAATAATACTTGTGTTTCCGATTGTAACGTGACAACACTTGTTCCAAAATGACTTTGTTGATTGTTAATGCGTGCGCCTTTGCAAATTGGACATCAAAATTACCACAGCATGTTGGTGCCATGTCATGACACCAAGCCAAGTTTCATGATTTTCATGCGTATTTTGGATTCTGAGAATTAAAAACCAAGTTTCTCAATGTTTCCAAATGAGCCACGATGCCCGGATGTTTGAATTTCATTCCCATTTCTTGCATGGGACCTAGAAATTTACCCGAGGACACACATGTGATTTTTCAACCAACTTTGGTGCACTGGAGCATGTACTTGTATTTCAAATTTGAATTATGCACACAAGGGTGACACGTTCCGTCTCAGAACCACGAGCCTTCTTGAGAGAAGCTCCGGTTTGCAAGAAGCTTATATCAAAACTTGTTCCTATTCGGCCAATTTTTTTACCATAGCATGGTAGTACCATGACATAACACCATGCCGAGTTTCATGATTTTCAGGCATGTTTTGGATTTACAAGAATTTTCAAACCAAGTTTCTCAATGTTCTCGGCCGAGCCACGATGCCCAGATGTTTGAATTTCATTCCCATTTCTTGCATGGGACCTAGAAATTCACCCAAGGACACACATTTGATTTTTCAACCAACTTTGGTGCACGGGAGAATGTGCTTGTAGTTCAAATTTGAATTATGCACATTAAATTACCAGAAACTCAATTAATGTATAAAAAAGGCCAAACGAACCCAGAATAATTCCAAAATTTAACAGGGCATTCATGTAGTTCTATGTTGCCTCTGTAAAGAAACTCAAGGGGGGGGGGGCAGCGTATATCGTTGCACACTCAAAGGTGACACGTTCCCTCTCAGAACCACGAGCCTTCTTGAGACAAGCTCCGGTTTGCAAGAAGCTTGTACCAAAACTTGTTCCAAATCGTATAATTTTTACCACAACATGTTAGTGCCATGACATGACACCATGCCAAGTTTCATGATTTCCAGGCGAGTTTTGGATTTACATGAATTTTAAGACCAAGTTTCTCAATGTTCTCGGCCGAGTCACGACACCAAGATATTTGAATTTGATTCTCATTTCTTGCATGGGACCTAGAAATTCACCCAAGGACACACATGTGATTTTTCAACCAACTTTGGTGCACCGGAGCATGTCCTTGCAGTTCAAATTTGGATTATGCACATTAAATGTCCAAAAACTCAATTAATGTACGAAAAAGGCCGAACGAACCCGGAACAATTTCAAAATTTAACAGGGCACTCATATAGTTCTATGTTGCCTCTGTAAATAAAATCACGGGGGAGGCAGCGTATATCGTTTCACACACAAAGGTGACACGTTCCCTCTCGGAACCACGAGGCTTGTTGTGAGAATCTCCGGTTTTGCAAGAAGCTTATACCAAAACTTGTCCTAATTCAGCCAAAAAATATACATATGAAAACAGGGTTTAGATTATCCCAAACATCTCGCTACCTAGACCAATGTACTCTTATTTGAATTCAACATAAAATGGATACAAATATTTGAATTGGAGATCGTATGGTACACGTAGTTCATAGTGAAATATGATTACTGCTATATGCATGTTTTTTTATCAAGATAATATTTAAATGATTGTATAACTTGACAACAATCATATTCAAATAAGGAAAATTGATTCAAATTTAGTCCATATGGTAGACGACAATATATATGTTCATAGGGTGGAGTAAAATGTTCATATATGATGGAAGATCAAAATGTAGGACTACATCCATTATAAACCGCAAGGTCACCTAACGATATATTCGAATTCAACATAACATGGATTCAAAAATAGAAATTCAAGATCCTGGCATCGGTAATCATATAAAATGGGACATGACTCTTTCTTTTGGTGGGAATTGATTTGTTTTTTGTTGTTGTTGAGGGAAGTGCGAATCGATTTGGTACTATACAAGGTAATCTTGTTCTCCTGATTTTTTTACATTTTTCTTGTAGTTTTTTAATGACATCTATAGCAATATAGTAAAAGGGGACATGTCTCTCTTGTGTCTTGTATGAATTGTTTTTTTGTACACGTTAAGTTTGTTCTGCCGAACAAGGAAACCACGCCTTATTATCCCGAAATTTTCAAGCTCGAGTATCTTTTGTCTCATCTGCTTTGAAACTCCCGCCTCTTCAACCCGCTCCGCGCCTTGTTATCTCGAAATTTCGACGCGCGCAAAAACTCCCTCCTCATCCGAAATCAGTCCCATAGCCCAAACACGAGAAATCCCCCTTCTACCCATCAGCCGGAAATGCTGGCTTGAAGTAGCGGTGTCAAAACGGGTGGGGGTACGCTGGTAACTTACCCTACATTTCAGACAAGCACTTCCCTAAGCCATGGCTCCCCCTACCTTCCCCTTCATCCCCCCAGTCGTAAACCGAGGCATTGTCGATTGTCAAAACCGGCCGGATCTCGGGTAAGGAATCCCGATCTGTCGTCAAAGGTGATGGTAACAGGAAGCAAGGGACACAGTGTTTACCAGTGTTCGGGCCCTCTCGATGGAGGTAAAACCCTACTTCCTGCTTGATTAATATTGATGATATGGGTAGTACAAGAGTAGATCTACCACGAGATCGTAGAGGCTAAACCCTAAGAGCTAGCCTATGATGGTATGAATGTAATTGTGATCGGCCTTCTAGGACCAACCTCTCCGGTTTATATAGGCACCGGAGAGGGCTAGGTTTACATTGAGTCAGTTACAAGGAAGGAAATATAATATCCAGATCGCCAAGCTTGCCTTCCACGCCAAGGAAAGTCCCATCCGGACACGGGCCGAAGTCTTGAGTCTTGTATCTTCACGCTTCAATAGTCCGGACATTGTACACAGTCCGGCTGCCCGGATACCCCCTAATCCAGGACTCCCTCAGTAGCCCCTGAACCAGGCTTCAATGATGATGAGTCTGACGCGCAGTCTTGTCGTCGACATTGCAGGCCGGATTCCTCCTCCGAATACTCCAAAGTGGTCATCGCACACGTAGACCGTGTCCGGATCTGCAAGATGATCTTCGTATGGTATAGATCTGATCTGCTGGCAATCTTCGTGTATCGTGCCCTCGCGTCGGGGCTTGGTTCAACGCGAACCGACATTTCCTGCCCCACAATGACTTGTGTTGCGAGGCGGTTTCATTGGTATGTCCCGTCGAGGCAGAGATCATGTTCCTCTTATTACGGGATTTTCCATCAATGTGGGCACGCGTGACCTCATGTCAGCTGTTGGTATAACCCGTGCGTTTTTTAGATAAGCCTCAAACGGTCACACCGGGGACTCTTGATATTCACCCTCTTTATAAAGGGGTCGAGACCTGCGCCTCCTTTTTCACCTTCATCACGCCTTCTCGCACCTCGAGTTCTAACACCCAAAACCTAAGCTCCACCCCTTCGGAATCCTCCAATATGTCCGGATCTGACCCTCAGGGCCGGTGGGTGGCCTCCTCGATCGAAGAGAAGGACATTGTCAAGCTTAGGGAGGTCGGATACTTGACCGCAGATATCCGGCACAGGCTCCCTGCTCCAGGGCAGGTCATCCCGACGCCGGAGCCCAACGAGTGTGTCGTTTTCGTCCCACACTTCCTCCGCGGTTTAGGTCTAACCCTAGATCCCTTCGTGAGGGGGCTCATGTTCTATTATGGGTTGGATTTTCATGATCTGGCTCCGGACGCTATCCTCCACATCTCATCGTTTATTATCGTGTGCGAGGCTTTTCTCCATATCGCCCCACACTTTGGCTTATGGCTCAAGACTTTCAATGGGACGCCGAAGATGATAGAGGGGCGACATGTGGAAATCTTGGAGGTGCCGTAATAAGCAGAGCAGTGATGCCCGTGGCGGAGGGTTCTTTCCCAGAAGTATCCGATGTATGGCAGCGGAGGTGGTTCTATGTCACGGCTCCCAGAGGCACAAAGTGGGCGGCTGCCCCCAAGTTTCGTTCAGGCCCTCCATCACAGTTAGCGTCTTGGGCGGGACGTAGAAGCGGAATTGGGGACCCGCGGTGATATACCAAGATCTGCAGAATCGCATCCGGGAGCTTCTTGCAAGGGACATTAATCTCGTCAGGATAATGCAAGTGATGTTGATCCAACAGATGTTGCCATGCCAACGCCGGCCTCTCCGGATGTGGGAGTTCAATCCGGCGGGTCCGCGGACCGTCAAGCACTTCTTCGGCCTGAAGCTCGAAGAGATGTGCAAATTATTCTTCGGACAAAAAGTAAAATGTCCGGACACCACCAAGGATGTGGGCCTAAGCTGCAATTGCCTAGATACCCAAGTAAGTAAACTTGATACCGGACACCGTGTTTTGTATTTGTTATGATTGTTTATTCTGAAAATCACCCGCGTCCAGGAATGGCTCAGCAAGGCGGAGAGAATCAGGTGTCCGGCGCCGCTTCCCTAAGGCTCGCCCGCCCCCACCATAGCCAAGATGCTTGACCGAGTACTCAGCAGGATGCCCCCGGGGACAGACAAGGGGAAGGACGAAGAGTCCGAACCCCACACGCTACACACCCGAACCGGGGGAATTGTTACCTCTCCTAAGGAGGATAGTTGGGAAGGAAAGGCTAAGGCCTCCTCCCCGCGTGGGAAGAAGAGGGCCGCTTCCGAAGACTCGGAGACGGAGATGCCCAGACTCGGGAAAAAGATAACACCAGGGGGCTCTGCGGCAACGGGCACCCTCACCGCATTGTGCCCACCAACGGGCCAGCCCTCCACCGAGCTGTAAGTTAATTTTTAATTCGAAGGTACTGCGTTCCTCCTAGATCAATAACCAGGATTCATCTTTCGCAGTTCGGCTAGCAGCCCCTCTCCACAGAGTTCATCTTCGGGGGACCTTCCTCCGGAGATGATGGAGAGCGAGACCCCACCTACCTCTCCGGCTCGCGAAGCGGGCAACACCGAAGTGTCGTCACGGAGGAGTCCGGATCTGCCAAAGCCGGAGGCCAATGCGTCAGCCGCCCTGAGCTTGGAGCGTTTGGCTCCTGTGAGGGGCGATGGGAAGGGTCCGGCACAGTTCGATGTTCGGCCGGACATACTGACGGGCCTACTGGAGCGGGCTGCGCTCTCGGAGGAGCACCGCTCATTAATGAGCATGGTGCTCCAGAAAATTTCATCCGCTACATGCGGTTTGAATGAAGCATTTGCAAATCTGCTCAGAGGATTTGAGGTATGCAGTGAAGAATACACTGTTTTTGGCTGTGAGGCACGCGTTAGGTGTGCTCCATATAGGTAGTAGCCCCTGACACACTGGTTGCCCGCCCTAGAGGGCAAACAGGGGGTCATAAACCAATGATTGCGCTATAAATGTGTGCAGGTACCTATGAGTCCGGCGACCGATCAGTCCGTGGAAGTTTCCGAACTGACCAGGCAGATCCGATCGATTGATGCCGATATCACGCTGGTGAAAGAGTGGCTGGACAAGTCACAAGGTATGTGCTCTGCCTTCCTTTGTATAGGAAAATATGGAGGCGGCATGATATTAATGTAAGATGTTCGAACTGCAGATGGTGCTGCTGCCGTGGAGGCCCTAAGGGCAGAACTTGTTCAAGCCAAGGAACAAGCTCGGGTTAGCAATGCGGCTGCCCTAAAGGCAACCGAGAAACTGAGAGCCGAAAAAGCGGCTCATCGCCGAAGCGAAGAGAAGATGGCCGAAATGGCTATTGAGTTAAAAAATGTTGCTGACCGGTATGAGCTCCTTAAAAGGGGGCATAAGGATAGCTTGGCCGAGCTAAACAAGGCACGCAATGCCACCAAGGAAATATGGACCGAGCTCAGGTGTGCGCGGGAGGAGCTTCAACAGGCCGGTAAAATCGTGACTGGAGAATCCTACTTGCTGCGGACGAAGTTTTTCGATCCGAAGTATGCTCCCCTGGATGGGCGCTGGAGTCCTGCGGACGCGTATGCTGATTTGGCGAAGAGTACGGCTGACGCTGTTAAGTTCTTCGAGGGTCAGGGTGATAGGGAAGTGGAGAAGCTTTTCTGGTCGCAATTCAATGCTCCCACTCGCCCGCTGCCATTAAATGAAAAGATGGCTGCTGTGGCGGAGCTTCACAGGCTGTCCGGTCTTGCAATGTGGTCTGTGATTGACCATCTTTGGCCTGAAGGGCTTAAGCCGGACAGTTACTTTGGATTGGTGCAGCAATTCCTTGGGGCCGTGCCTCGAATCAATGCCATGAGGAGGTCGGCGTGCATAGAGGGTGCACGGATGGCTCTTGCCCGCGTTAAAGCCTATTGGACAGATATGGAGGCCAATATTATAGCGACCCAAGATCCGGCGGGGGGCCAATATCCGGCAGATCACTACTTGGCGCAGGTCACAGAAGGTGCCCGCCTCATAGAGGCGCAGTGCTCGAAGAATGTATTATTCGAGTGATAAATTGAATTATTGTATAAACAATGTTATTTTGGTTATAAGGCTATATGTATACTTTTTGCCCGAAAGTATTGTTGTGTCCCCTCTGCGGCCGTTTACATATATATATATATATATATATATATATATATATATATATGTATGTAGGTATGTGTAATCCGAAAGATAGCACTCGTCGGCTTCATCCCACACGCAAACAATGCGGGGGTGTTCGCAAGAAATATGCATAATCACACTTGAGCCAATGTCTTGGTCCATGAAGGAGGTGATCGCACGTCGAACTAGGCAAGCGGACTATATAGCTGTAACACCTTCGCTTAGCCATGGGAATTAATGTTGGGGCTACTATGTAGCCCCTGGTACATTTCGCGGGCATCCGAATACAGGCGCGTGTGTACATGACCGGGCAACGGTCCTTTGTTAATGCGGAGGAATCCTAAAGATTCCGGTAAGTCTTCGAGTGGTTGAACAGTCTCTCGCTGTATCATGACAGTCAGTTTTCGGCTTTCTCTCGAGGTGCTCGTCCGGAATAACGGGCACAATCTGATAGTTCTCCTTTGGCCACCTTAGCCGATAGTAACGGAACGTAAGGCGGCGAACCCAGGAGTCGGGCAAACCCAACATTTGACCAAAGACATGATTCAGAGCTGCTGCATATAAGGCCAAACTCGTGACGCCGAACACTCCTGAGGGTATTCGGACTTTATAACAGTCGATGGGCTCACGAATGCCCATTTGTTATAAACCCTGTTTTTCCAGGTACGTGCGTTAATCTGTCGTGGCGAGATGCAAAAAACGGCAGTATCCTCTGTGGGTATGAGACCCATGGGATTGTTGAACAACAAGAGGCAACAAAAAAGGTTTACACAGGGGCTTAATCTGAAAAGAAACCTGTTGAATGGGGCCCTGCTGCACGTCTGCGCCTTTGTCTCCGTTGTGCCGTATCCTGGAAGGGTATCGCACGAACATTGCCTGTGAAAAAAGGAAAACTCGCAGAAGAGCACAACGTAAGTATGCGATGGATAATAAAAGTGTAAGATGTTGGCCTGCCCATAAGGTTGAGCCAACTATGGGACTATGTTAATTATTTATAGCCCCTGGTGTCCGCTATGGGATTACATATACGGTGTCCTGGTTCAATTTAATCCTGGTGACCGGACTCGTCTAGCCGAGTTTGTGGCCTTTAAGGACCAGTCATGTTTTCTGATGTTGGAGGCCGCTTATAGTCCAGCCACGAGGGCCGTCGCGTGTTCCTCTGCGCGTGACGGCCGCTCTGTTAGTCCGCTAACGGTGATTACGCCACGTGGACCGGGCATCTTAAGTGTAAGGTAGCCATAGTGCGGCAATGCGTTGAAGCGAGCGAAAGCCATTCTTCCGAGCACTGCGTGATAGTTGCTTTGGAAGGGTGCGATGGTGAAGAGTAGTTCTTTGCTCCTGGAGTTGCCTGGAGAGCCGAATGTTACCTCCAATGTGACGGAGCCCCTGCTATGGGCTTCAACGCCTGGTATCACCCCATCAAAGGTGGTGTTGCTTTGGTTAATTCTGGTTGGGTCTATCCCCATCCTGCGGACAGTGTCCTCATATATTAAATTAAGACTGCTGTCGCCGTCCATAAGGACGCGGGTGAGACGGTATCCGTCGATTATTGGGTCAAGCACCAAGGCCTTTGATCCTCCGTGCCGAGTACTAGTTCGGTCATCCAAGTTATCGAAAGTGATCGGATAAGGCATCCAGTGGTTAGGCATGAGTACGATGGGCTCTATATCGAGCGCGTCTCTATGCGCGCGTTCGTGCCTCCTCGTGGATGTGTAACTCGCGTGGATCATGTTCACTCTTTTAACCTCTGGCGGGAATTTTTTCTGTCCTTCAGTGTTCGGCTGGCGGGGTTCACCCTCGTCTTCACTTGGTGTTTCCCTCTCCTTGTACTCGGCGTTTAATTTGCCGGCCTGCTTGAAGACCCAGCACTCTCTGTGCGTGTGGTTTGCAGGTTTGTCAAGGGTGCCATGAATTTTGCATAGTCTGTCTAGGACTCTATTCAGACCAGTCGGTCCCTCTTTGCTGCCTTTAGATGGCTTGTTTTGCTGATTAGGTCGAGAGCCCCTAAATC
This sequence comes from Aegilops bicornis, assembly GCA_021605145.1. NCBI lineage: Eukaryota > Viridiplantae > Streptophyta > Magnoliopsida > Poales > Poaceae > Aegilops > Aegilops bicornis. The sequence continues at coordinate 268,602,006 of CM038675.1, read as the reverse complement.
CGGCATTAATTGTCGCGTTATCCGGGCTCTCTTCCTTGTTTTGGCGTTTGTTTTTATGACGCCGTGGCTTCCCGTTGCCATCCCTTATTTCGGATGTGCTGGGGTCGCTGGTGCCTTTACGGGCTAGCCAGCTATCTTCTCCCATGCAAAAGCGGGTCATAAGGCTTGTTAGGGCTGCCATTGTCCTTGGCTTTTCTTGGCCGAGGTGTCTGGCGAGCCACTCGTCACAGATGCTATGTTTGAATGCTGCTAAGGCTTCGTCATCCGGACAATCAACAATTTGATTCTTCTTAGTGAGGAATCTGTTCCAAAACTTGCGGGCGGATTCTCCGGGTTGTTGGTTTATGTGACTTAAGTCGTCAGCATCCGGAGGCCAGACATAGGTCCCTTGAAAGTTGGCCCTGAAAGCGTCCTCGAGTTCCTCCCAGCTCCCAATTGAATTTTCGGGGAGGCTTTTCAACCAGTGTCGAGCTGGTCCCTTGATTTGAGGGGAGGTATTTGATGGCGTGAAGGTCATCCCCACGAGCCATATGTATGTGTAGGATAAAGTCCTCGATCCGGACTTCGGGTTTGTCGTTCCATCGTATGCCTCTATGTTCACGAGTTTAAATCCCTCGTGGGAATTAAGTAGTCGATACTTCATCGGTAAAGCACAGGGGGTGAGCAGCCCCTCTGTATCTGGACGTGCTGCGACATGTCGTCGGATGTTGCTGTGTCCGGTCTTTATTCCGGACTGGTATTCGGTTGGCGTAATCGTTTTGGCGACCATAGTCCTTCGCCGGGGTGCGTCCTTTGGATCTATAAATGGACCTGGGCGCACCAGCTTTCTTATTCAGGTGTTCATGTGGATCGGTAGCCGCTTTGTTGCGGTTATGAAGTGGTACAGCTTCGTCGTCGAATTCTGGCAGTAGCTTGCGTTTTGGATAGCTCTTTGTATGGCGATCATCGCCGTATCTTTCTTCGGTGTCTAGCACTTTATTCCATCTGATTGGCGTTTCATGCGGCCTTGAGCCGTTGCTTCTTCTTCTTTAGGCTTCTTGCGGTGGCCATAAGCTTTCTGTGGAGGTTATCTCGTTCTACGTGTTTTTCCGGGGTTGAATCGTTATCCGGACCGTTTTCCTGTGCTGGTTCATCTTGATGACCTCGTCCGTCGGGATCATTGTCCTCGGGCGTCTGCTGCGAACTGTGTTCATGGGACCTGGTTCGTCCTGCTCCATCGCTGGGTCCGTATGGTCGTTGTTGCCTTCGGGGTTGATTGTATTATCAATCCTTCTGGCGCTCTTGTCGCTATTTTTACTGTTGCTCGACTTAGAACGGCGTCTGCGCCGTCGCTTTGGCTTTTGTCCGGGGGTTTTATCATCGGTATCGCATTTGTTCTCTTTGGGCGTATCCACCATGTATACGTCGTGTGACGAGGGGGAAGTCCGGCGCCCCATAGATTCTACATCCTCTCCTGCATCGTCGTCCATACCGTCGATGTCTTCGGAGTCGAAGTCAGGCACGTCGGTTAAATCATCGACCGTGGCTATGAAGTGGGTGGTGGGTGGGCAATGAATTTCTTCGTCATCTGCTTCCCACTCGAACCGGACGTAGTTTGGCCCAGAAATTTCTGTCAAAGAGAGAGTTTTCAACGAATTCAGCATGTCTCCAAAGGGCGAGTGCCGAAAAATGTCCGCGGCGGTGAATTCCATTACCGGAGCCCAATCTGGCTCGACCGTCCGGAGGCGCGGACGGACTCAACATCCGGATACGAATCCGGGGGTCCGGAGTCATAGGCCACCACAGAGGTAAGGCCCGTGTTTGGATCCAACGCCGATGAGTGCGCAACCTGCGGGGCGGGGTCCAGCCCTCCGTCCTCAGGCGATGCAGCCTTCTCTGGATTTAGGTTCGAGGCTACTGCGGGGGTGATACCCCGAGCTTTGTCCGACAGCAGGTCTAAGCCGTGCTCGTCGTGACTGTCTGGTACCGTGTTATTGATGGTGGTTGAAGGAGCCATCGAGCCCAATGGCGACGACACAGAGGAACTCTCAATGAAAGCACCAATGTCGGTGTCAAAACCGGCGGATCTCGGGTAGGGGGTCCCGGTCTGTGCGTCAAGGCTGATGGTATCAGGAAGCAAGGGACACATGTGTTTACCCAGGTTCGAGCCCTCTCGATGGAGGTAAAACCCTACTTCCTGCTTGATTAATATTGATGATATGGGTAGTACAAGAGTAGATCTACCACGAGATCGTAGAGGCTAAACCCTAAGAGCTAGCCTATGATGGTATGAATGTAATTATGATCGGCCTTCTAAGGACCAACCTCTCCGGTTTATATAGGCACCGGAGAAGGCTAGGGTTTACATGGAGTCGGTTACAAGGAAGGAAATATAATATCCGGATCGCCAAGCTTGCCTTCCACGCCAAGGAAAGTCCCATCCGGACACGGGCTGTAGTCTTGAGTCTTGTATCTTCACGCTTCAATAGTCCGGACATTGTACACAGTCCGGCTGCCCGGATACCCCTTAATCCAGGACTCCCTCAGCCGCCAAAACCCATGAAACCCCACGCTCCTCCGTCGGCCTCCCGACCGCCGCCCAGCCGGAGACTCTTTCCCGACGACGTTGTCCACCGCAACAGCTCGCACCGGATGAGGATCCGTTGTCGATCTCGTTGTCCTGCCGGATCAGCCGCCCCGTCCTCCACCTCCAAGGAGCTGCCCCGATGTTCACCTCATCTATCGCGCCACCTCCATCCCCACAACGCCATCTTGACCTGCCCCACCGGAACCGCAACACCCTCACCAATTCCTCCGATGAAGCTGAGGCCCACTCGGTGCCACCAAGGAGGTTCTGCACTCACCGCTGCGTTTTATCTTTTATTCGATCTCAAGGGGCTGCCGGTGCTCGATACCGAGCAGCCATGGCGGGTCTCCATGAACGTCACCGTCGCTGGCCACTTCATCCACGGTGTCTCTCCCCATGTCATTGCTTCCTCGGTGGCGACTTCCACACCGGCACTAGCTGCAGCTACTCCGGCTCTAGCTCGCGCTGCTGCTGCTGCTCCGGCTCTCGCTCATGCTACGGCTCTTTTGTAACTGTCGGTCACGCTGCTGCACTGCTCTGGCTTTCATTCGTCCTGCTGCTCTTCTCTGCTATTGCTGTCGGTCGCGCTGCTGCTCTGCTCTTGCTGTCGTTCGTGCTGCTGCTCTGCTCTTACTCTCGCTCGCACTGCTGCTGCTGCTGCACGACCTCCGGCAGCTACAGGAGTTGGGTGGGCAACAAACAGTAGATGATCCATTCTCTATCTTTTTAAAACTGAAGCTATAATCTACCTGCTATCATTAGTTTTGGATCTATCCACTTGTTTGCTACCATCAGTCTTGATTTCTGCATGCACCCCTTAGGCCTTACAAAATCTAACTATTTTTTATTATGCATGTCAGTTATTGTACACAATCGTCCCGAACATGTAGAGAAAAAGAGAAGACCGTTGCGTGGGAATATAATATCATGCAGACGCCGCTCCATGGTGGGCGAAGTGGGCCCCCTCCCGCTATTCTAGATTGTATTCCAGAGGAAGATAACTGTTTAGATGGCGATTCAGAGGGAGCTGACCACTCCTATTTACCACCTGAGGTGTTCGCTCTAACCTGGCATGCTGATGTTGGTCCTATCAGGCATATGGCGCCTCGCATTGCTTACATTATACATCATATATGTCATCAGCTTAGTTTAGATTTGCTTTGTGTGAATGCCACCTGTTTGGTTTCTATATCATACTCCCACCGTTCCTAAATGTTTGTCTTTTTAGAGATTTCAACAAGTGACTACATACGGAGCAAAATGAGTGAATCTACACTCTAAAATATGTCTATATACATCCGTATGTGGTAGTCCATTTGAAATCTCTAAAAAGATAAATATTTAGGAAAGGAGGGAGTATATGAGAATTATGCAATGCCATCTTCTTTAGCCAGGCATCATATACGTGAATCATGTAATGCCATCCTGTTTAGCCAGTCATCGTATATGTGAATTGTATCATGCCATATTTTTTTTCATAATGTATTCCATTTGTCAACAATGTTTATACATTCATCTACTCTTCCTGTGCATCAGCCATTTGAGTCGGTCATGGGAACATCTGGAGTGAAAAGAAGGTCTTCTGAGCAACTTGCTACACTGTCGATGCATTTCTTCTTTGATTCTGAGATAGCTCCTCAGAGGAGGATTCAGAGACATATGACCAGTCGTATTCTCCCCCCCCAAGGTGCATGCTCTAACTTGGCAGGGTTATATTGCTCATATCATGCATATGGTATCTTGCATTGCCATGTCATCTGCTTAGATTAGGCATGCTTTGTGTGAATGCCTCCTGTTTGCTTTCTATATCAGATATGTGAATTATGCAACGCCATGTTTTTTAGCCGATTATCATATATGTGAATTATGCACCGCCATGTAGCCAGGCATCATATGTGAATTATCTCATGCCATCTTTTTTTTCATTACGTATTCCATTTGTCGACAATCTATGTATATTGAACTACTCTTCATGTGTATCAGCCATTTGAGCCGGTTATGGAAAAATTAGGAGTGAAGACAAGGTCTTGAGAAAGGTGCAATGGTACTGTTGAAGCATATATCTTGATGGTTACTGAGGAGCTCCTCGGAGGAGGATTCAGAGATAGATGACCAGTCCTATATCCCACCTGAGGTGTATGCTCTAAGTTGCAATGTTTATATTTCTCATATCATGCATATGGTGTCTTGCATTGCTTAGTTTAGACATCATATGCACAATATTGAATCCCATCTACTTAGTTTAGAGATCATACATGCGAGTGCCAGCTGCTTAGTATATGAATTAATTATGTCAATTGTATCATGCCATCCTGTATACTTAGACAACATGTATGTGAATTATTTCATCCCAACCTATTTTAGAAAGACATCATATAGTTTTGTCATGTCATCCTGTTTAGATACTCATCATATGTTGAATTATGCCATATCCTGTTAAGTTATCCATCATATATCTGAAACTGTGTCATGCTATCCTGTTTAGTTAGGCATCATATATGTGAAATTGTGTCATCTTTGTCCTATTTGGTTAGACAACATATATGTGAATTACCACATCATCTATCATACAATGTCTCAGACGTTCAATTTATTTTCTTGTTTATCAGCCATTTGAATTGGAGGGGGTGATGGCAGTATCTAAGGGAGCAAAAACCCGTTCTTCACAAAAGACAGTGCTACCCGTCGATGCAGATAGAACCATGGTTGTACTGGCCCACAGACTAGCCCCACCATACATAATCGAGACTCTTCCACATTGCACACTTACACCATTGGGCAGAGAACCAGCTACAACCTATCTAACCCCAACCCCAGTGGATAGTAACCCACTTCTAGTTGACAAAGCACCATGTCCACCACAGAGTACCCCCACACGAGCAGTTTGTAAAGCAACTGCAGTGCCCAAAGCACGAAGACCACCACAGTGAACCCAAACTCCACATTTGAAGAAGAAGAGCGACTGTTCTCAGGTCAGATTCCGTAGCTATGGTCCATACTCCTTTGCTGTTGCATCACTGTATTTACTCATACCAACTACTTTCGAATTTGAAGGATCCAATTGAAACTCCAATGGCGCAATGTATGTTTTAAACCTATTTCTTTAACTGGATTGCTGTTCTAACTTGGTGCTCTATGTTGATTTCAGTTTCAGTTGAATAGTTATGTTCTCATGTGATGCACATTACAAGTGTTGCCAATGCTGTGTAGTTTCTCACACTTATATTCTGTCTATGCTGCTGTGTCTTAAAAATATATGAGTTGAACTATGTCTCTATCTTGATTTCGCAACATAAACTAGAATGATATGGACAATACAGTGACCATAGTACATAAATATATGTTTGTTTCATGTTGTTATCCTGTCCAGCTTACTACTGAATCGGTTTACCAAAATTAGTTTCGTATATTACATGCTAAACATGTGATGTGTCAGCTTGTTTCTCTTGTAGTATGCGAACAGAATATTGGAGAAGAGCACCCCACTATGCAATGGTAGAGAAAGTAATGCAGATAAGGTTCAAGATAGTGAGACAACCCTGTTGGTCTCCACGAAAGGTGATAAAAATGATCTTGTAGATAGTGAGAAAACCCCACAGTCCTGCTTTGATGTAGTGTTCGAAGCATTCTTGGCGATCACCGGCACAAGCTCTTCGAACTCGTTCTGAATCACTTGACTTCTTGAGCCTCAGCTACAAATTTGAAAGGCATCGATCATTGTCTTTGCAAGAAGTCAAAGGACTGAGGAAATCCCTGCAGAATTCAGACACATACTTTCTTGTGCAAAAACAAGTGCCGGAGGATTTAAGCGCCAAACAAGAGAAAGTTAATAAGCTTGCTAAGCATCTTGCCAGCATTATGAGTACCCAGGATATTGTTTCTTGAGCTCTTCTGAAGTGGTTTGAGTTCTGGACTTGTTTTGTTGCGGCGTTTATTTGCACTGGTCGCCAAATTTGACAACCAGTGTATATGATATGCTTGACTTTGTTCCCTATATTTGCCTTTGGTGGCGAACTTTGATGCCTAGTGGATGTAATATGTGTAATAGCCATGATATCCTAGCGTAAGTTGCTTGCTTATTTATTTCCTTGTTGTCTTGTTTATTTGTTTGCTTGTAGTCAGTGCAATTCTTTTTCCGCGGTTTGCTAGTGGCCGCAATAACCTATTTTTTAAAACCAGTCCACAATAACCATAGGCTACATATTTACTATAGTTACCATGGGCGTCCTACGGGCCATAGAAACAATGGGCCTTCTAAGGGCCGTAGAAACGATGGGCCTTCTACGGGCTGTAGCATCAATGGGCTCTACGGGCCGTATGATCGATTGGCCAAACATGGGACATTAATAGACCGTTTATGGGACATAAACAGGCTATATTTGGAATCGTCTGTTCATGGGCCGACCATAATGGGCCGTCATTAATCTGCCATATTTGATGACGCTACGAAAATGGCCCAACGGATTAACAGGCCGCAAGCGGGCCGATAGTAACCACAGGCTGAATTTGGCCCACAAGCAGAAAAGCCAGTAACGGGTCGTAAGTAACCGAATGCTGGAAATAAGCCCAAGAATAAATGGGCCCTGAGAAGGCCGAAAGATAACACAGGTTGGAAATGGCCCAATGGAATAATGGGCCGTTAATGGGTATAAAGCGGTACACTGTTCATTGCAGGCCAGATTCACCACGGGCCTTTAATGGGCAAGAGTTACAAATGGCCTCGTATGGGCCAAAACACATCATGGGCCATACATGGGCCGGAAGTTACAATGGGCTGGAATCATATTGGACGGCCCAGATGAAGCTACTGGGCTTAATTCCGGCAGGCCGTAATGGGCCGTGAGTTAGCGGGCCATAAATGGGCTATATACGAACATGCCGTTAACAGGCTTTCCGTGGGCCGGCCCATTACCGTTTGACCAAGTCAAATGGGCCGGCCTTTTCACCGGAATGGGCCTCTATTGGGCCATGCCACGTGTAAACGTATCATAGGCGCCTCCTGTCTAATGAATGGATGACATCTGTCCCAACGGTGAACTTTGAAATTATTCAGCGTTCGTTTGACCTTTTTTATTCATTAATTGAGTTTTCTAGGCATTTAATGTCCATAGTTCAAATCCGAACTACAAATACATGCTCCAGTACACCAAAATGGCTAGAGAAAATGTACATGTTTCCTTGGGGTGCATGTTTAGGTCCCATGGAACAAATGGGAACGAAATTCAACTGTCTCGCCGTCCTAGCTTGGCCTCAAACATTTCGAATCTTGGTTTTTAAATCTCTGTAAATCCAAAACTCACCAGGAAATCATGAAACTTGGCATGGTGTCACTACATGGTACATATAATTGTCCAATTTGGGCGAAGCTATATTACAAGCTTCTTACAAACCGGAGCCTGTCGCAACCCTCGTGGTTCCTAGAGGGAAACATGCCCTCTTGTGGGCTAAACGATAATCGCTGCCTCTTCTCGCCTTGAACTTTGTTTTCTACAGGCAACATAGAATAACAAGAGTGTCTGGCTGAAATTTGAAACTGTTCAGGGTTCGTTTGGCCATTGTATATACATTACTAATTACTAAGTTTTCTACGCATTTAATGTAGTCCATAATTCAAATTTGAACTACAAGCACATGCTCTAGAGAAGAAAAATGGGTGGGAAATCGTACATGTGTCATTGGGTGCATGTTTAGGTCTCATTTAAGGAATGGTAATGAATTACAAACTTGTCGTCATCCTGAAATATGGAGAATCTCGGTTTTTAAATCCCAGTAAATCAAAAACTCACCCAGAAAAACATGAAACCTGGCATGGTTTCATGACATAACACATATATGTCGTGGTAACAAAATTGTCCAGTTTGAGAAGAGGCGCACACATTAGTAGCCAACGAAGTCCTTTTTGAAACAAAAGGCTGACACGATAATATCGCAAACGGTTCTATTATATTAACCTTGACGAAATTTAACCATACCCGGCGGCGTGCGTGCAGCTGTTTGATTAGACGGGACGAGCGCGAGAAGTCCGCCGTGCAGGCTCGACGGGACGCGTGTGAGCAGTCCGCCGCGCAGGCTCGACGGGACATGTGCGAGCAGCAAGGCTGCCCATGCTCACCGGGAAGCAAGCTCTTTGACCTCCATGCACCAGCTGCCGCCCGCCTCGCTCACAACTTCTCCATTAATGGGTTAATTAAAGCACCTGGATGGAGGGTGTTTGCTTGTGATCTCATGGCAGCATTTGCTTTGTTCGTGTTTTCAACTCGTATTCCGCCCTAATTTCAATTGCAACATAGGGCAACGGATAATACGACCACAAAAAAATGGCAACAGATAATACGACGACAAATTTACAATGGCGCAGATAATAATTGTCTTACATATTCCGGATAATTTAAAATGCCACGTGCGGCAAAGACCGGAAGACACGGGGGCAAGAGAAGAAGGAAATTGCAGACAATGATCTGGATCGCTACTGTCTCTACTCGTTGATGGATCGCCGGGCGACGACATCCTCCAGCTCCTTCTTCAATTCCTCACGACTTTGCTTGAAAGCAGCCACAGATTCCTCCACCTCCTGCTCGCGCTCGATATGGAGCTTCCTCAAGTCACTCATCAGTTCCTCGACGACCGCTGTCAGCGTCATCCCCAAGGCATTGCTCTGCTCATGCAGCATCTTCCAGCCGGCGGCCTCCTCCTCCTTCTCGGTGAGCGCCTTGACGAGCTTCGCATTGTCACCCATGAGTTGGTTGAGGAGGCCGATCGCCTTGTCAACCGAGGCATCCCTGATCTTGAGCAGCTTCATCAAGCCGTCGACCAGATCCTGCTGTGTAGTGACGCCACTGAGAATGTCGTCGTCGCGGGCGAAGGACTTCAGGAACGCCGGCTTGTCGTGATGGCCGACGTCGCGAATGTGCTTGTGAGAGCCCTCGCGTGCCCGTGAGAGCTCGTTCGAGGGCTCCGCGGCGCTGGACATCTTCGCTACGATCGCGCTTCACAAGGGACCTCTCTAGTGCTTCCGCGGCCTTGGTCTTTGTTGCCTGGTTATATGTCCACTCTAAACTCCTCCTACTGGTCATGGCGAAACAACTTGACATGAAAGACCAGTTTTGTGGGTGATGAGGAGAGGAACTGTGAAGTAATTTTCGAGTGGGTAGGTTTTATAGCCCGGTGCTAAGCGTGAACAGATATTAGTTTGATAGGTGTGAACAGATTTGCAATTACTTATTGTGATGTAATCTGTAATGTGACGAGAAACAAGGTCAAAATTTATTGATGGCAGAAGGTTGACCACGTGGTTGCTCGACGTTGAGTTGGCTGTTTGCCACGTATCACACACATCTTGTTAAGTTGAACCATTTCTGTTGTGTTCGCTAATCGAAAATAGTTTGTCTGAGTGAACCCTATGCCCTATATCACACACACCTTGATCTGGCTAACCGTTTTTGTTGCACTCCCTAATAGCAAACAGTTAATCGGAGCGTACTGTATGCCGTATATCGCACACACATTGATTTGGCTGCCCGTTTCTGTTGTTCTGCCTCATCGCAAATAGTTCAAACGGGTCAGTCGTGGGCCCTGGATCGTACATACAACTAAAATCTGAACCATGTTTGATGTCTCATTCATCTCAAACATTTTGCACCTTTTTTGACAGTTTTTTTACATCCTCGTTTGTGATTAATGCATCGCACACAGTTTCGTCAAAGGGTCTCCGGCCGTAGTGTCACACCAGCAGCATCCTGCAGTAGTATATTCAGACATCGGAATGGTTCCGAGTGGTTCGGGTATTTTTTCTGAGTACCGAGGGGTTACCGGAACCCCCCGGGGAAGTGTTGGGCCAACATGGGCCTAAGGGAGAGAGAGGGAAGCCCGTCGGGGGTGGCCGCGCGCCCCCTCCTGGGGAGTCCGAATAGGACAAGGAGGAGGGGCAGCGCCCCCTTCCCTTTCCCACTCCCTCTCCTTCCTATTTCCTTCGGTGGACAACGGACAGGGGGGGGGGGCGAATCCTAATTGGACTAGGAGTCCAAGTAGGACCCCCCATGGCGCGCCCCTCCCAGTCAGCCGGCCTCTCTCCCCTCCTGTATATACATGGCCAGGGGGCACCCCAAAGGCACATCAATTGTTCTCTTAGCCGCAGCGGTGCCCCCTCCACAGTTTACTCCTCTGGTAATAGCGTCGTAGTGCTTAGGCAAAGCCCTGCACGGATCACATCACCAACACCGTCGCGCTGACGGAACTCTCCCTCGACCCTCTACTGGATCAAGATTTCGAGGGACGTCATCGAGTTGAACGTGTGCTGAACATGGAGGTGCCATACGTTCGGTACTTGTATCGGTTGGATCCTGAAGACGTTCGACTACATCAACTGCGTTAACCTAACGCTTCCGCTTTCGGTCTACGAGGGTATGTGGACACACTCTCCCCCTCTCATTGCTATGAATCTCCTAGATAGATCTTGCGTGAGCGTAGGATTTTTTTTGAAATTGCATGCTACGTTCCCCAACAGTGGCATCCGAGCCAGGTCTATGCGTAGATGAGATGCACAAGTAGAACACAATGAGTTGTGGGCGATAATAGTCATACTGCTTACCACCAACGTCTTACTTTGATTTGGCGGTATTGTTCAATGAAGTGGCCCGGACCGACATTACATGACCGCGTTCATGAGATTGGTTCTACCGACGTGCTTTGCACACAGGTGGCTGGCGGGTGTCTGTTTGTCCAACTTTAGTTGTATCGAGTTTGACTACGGCCGGTCCTTGTTGAAGGTTAAAACAACACACTTGACAAAAAATCGTTGTGGTTTTGATGCATAGGTACGAATGGTTCTTGCTAGAAGCCCGTAGCAGCCACGTAAAACTTGCAACAACAAAGTAGATGACGTCTAACTTGTTTTTGCACGGCATGTTGTGATGTGATATGGTCAAGACATGATGCGATATAATTTATTGTATGAGATGATCATGTTTTGTAAAAGTTATCGTCAACTAGAAGGAGCCTTATGGTTGTCGCTTTTATTGTATGAAATGCAATCGCCATGTAATTGCTTTACTTTATCACTAAGCGGTAGCAATAGTCGTAGAAGCAATAGTTGGCGAGGCGACAACGATGCTACGATGGAGATCAAGGTGTCAAGCCGGTGACGATGGAGATCAAGGTGCAAGCCGGCGACGATGGAGATCATGACAGTGCTTTGGAGATGGAGATCAAAGGCACAAGATGACGATGGCCATATCATGTCACATATTTTGATTGCATGTGATGTTTATCTTTTATGCATCTTATTTTGCTTAGTACGGTGGTAGCATGTGATGACCCCTCACTAAATTTCAAGGTATAAGTGCTCCCCCTGAGTATGCACCGATGCTACAGTTCGTCGTGCTGAGACACCATGTGCTGATCGGATGTGATAAGCTCTATGTTCACATACAACGGGTGTAAGCCAGTTTTGCACGTGTGGAATACTCGGGTTAAACTTGACGAGCCTAGCATATGCAGATATGGCCTCGGAACACTCAGACTGAAAGGTCAAACGTGAATCATATAGTAGATATGATCAACATAGAGATGTTCACCATTGAAAACTACTCCATCTCACGTGATGATCAGACATGGTTTAGTTGATATAGATCACGTGATCATTTAGATTACTATATGGATGTCTATCTATGTGGGAGTTCTTGAGTAATATGATTAATTGAACCTTAATTTATCATGAACTTAGTCCTGATAGTATTTGCATATCTATGTTGTAGATCAATAGCTCGCGTATAGCTCTCCTATTTTAGTTTTTGATATGTTCCTAGAGAAAACTAAGTTGAAATATGATAGTAGCAATGATGCAGACCAGGTTCATGATCTGAGGATTATCCTCATTGTTGCATAGAAGAATTATGTCCTTGATGCAGCGCTAGGTGACAGACCTGTTGCAGGAGCTAATGCAGACGTTATGAACGTTTGACAAGCTCGGTATGATGACTACTTGATAGTTTAGTGCACCATACTTTACGGCTTAGAACCGGGACTTCAAAAACGTTTTGAATGCCACGGAGCATATAAGATGTTCCAAAGAGCTGAAATTGGTATTTCAGACTCATGGTCGTGTTAAGAGGTATGAGACCTCTGACAAGTACTTTGCCTACAAGATGGAGGAGAATAGCTCAGCTAGTGAGCATGTGCTCAGAATGTTTAAGTACTACAATCACTTGAATCAAGAGGGAGTTAATCTTCTAGATAAGATAGTGATTAACAGAGTTCTCTAGTCACTATCTTCAAGAAAAAGCATCAAGTGTTGATGGTTGACAAGACCACTAGTTTCAAGTAAAAGGGCAAGGGAAAGAAAGGGAACTTCAAGAAGAACAACAAGCAAGTTGCCACTCCCGTGAAGAAGCCCAAAGCTAGACCTAAGCCTGAAAGTGAGTGCTTCTACTGCAAAGGGAATGGTCACGGGAAGCGGAACTACCTCAAATACTTGGCGGATAAGAAGGATAACAAAGTGAACACAAGTATATTTGATATACATGTTATTGATGTGTACTTTACTAGTGTTCATAGTAACCCCAGGGTATTAGATACCGGTTCAGTTGCTAAGATTAGTAACTCGAAATAGGAGTTGCAAAATGAACAGAGGTTAGTTAAGGGCAAGGTGACGATGTGTGTTGGAAATGATTCCAAGGTTGATAAGATCGCCATCACACACTCCTTTTACCTTCGGGATTAGTGTTGAAACTAAAATAGATGTTATTTTGTGTTTGCGTTGAGCATGAGTATGATTGGATCTTGTTTATTGCAATACGACTATTCATTTAAGTCAAAGAATAATTGTTGTTCTGTTTTCATGAATAAAACCTTCTATGGTCATACACTTCAAATAAATGGTTTATTGAATCTCGATCGTAGTGATACACATATTCATAATATTGATGCCAAAAGATGCAAAGTTGATAATGATAGTGCAACATATTTGTGGCACTGCCGTTGTCGGTGTCAAAACCGGCGGATCTCGGGTAGGGGGTCCCGAACTGTGCGTCTAGGCGGATGGTAACAGGAGACAAGGGACACGATGTTTTTACCCAGGTTCGGGCCCTCTCGATGGAGGTAATACCCTACTACGGCTTGATTAATATTGATGATATGGGTAGTACAAGAGTAGATCTACCACGAGATCAAGGAGGCTAAACCCTAGAAGCTAGCCTATGGTATGATTGTTGTTCGTCCCACGGACTAAAACCCTCCGGTTTATATAGACACCGGATAGGGTTAGGGTTACATGAGTCGGTTACAACGGTAGGAGATCTACATATCCGTATCGCCAAGCTTGCCTTCCATGCCAAGGAAAGTCCCATCCGGACACGGGACGAAGTCTTCAATCTTGTATCTTCATAGGCTTGGAGTCCGGTCGCGATGATAGTTCGGCTATCCGCACACCCCCTAGTCCAGGACTCCTCAAGAGCCTCGAACCAGGCTTCAATGACGCAAGTCCGGGCGCATATTGTCTTGACATTGCAAGGCGGGTTCCTCCTCCGAATACTTCATAGAAGGTTTTGAACACAAGGATAGTGTCCGCTCGCAAAACAAGTTCCACATACTACCGTAGAGAGAATAACTTTTGCACAGATTTGTCGACGATTCGCGGCGTGACATCACACCACGGCCAAGCCTTTATTCGAATCGTTTTTTACTGTTCCACCTTAGTGCGTTTAGCGAGGCGGTTTCCTTGGCACGTCTTATCAAAGCATAGATCGTGCCCCCTCATTCCGGGATTCTCATCAATACGGACGTGGGTAACCCATCCACGCCATTGATTACGGCGCTTGGGAGATAAGCGAGTTTTACCAGGCTGGTGGGGGACGCATAGCTTCGCCCGTCCGTATAAGGGGATACGGATCCACCTTTTCACCTACGCCTTCTTCCTCCTTTGCTCATCCATTTCACAAGACTCGAGCTCCAGCGCCCAAGTCCGCACACCCCACCTCAACCTTCTCCAACTATGTCCGGAGAGGGAGGCAGGTGGATGGCCTCCTCCGTCACGGAGGGGCACATCACAAAGCTGCGGGAGGCCGGATACTTGTCAAGCGACATCGCGTGTCGGCTCCCCAACAAGGGGCAACTCGTCCCCGCTCCCAGGCCCCATGAGAGGGTGGTGTTCCTTACCCACTTCGTCCGCGGACTGGGTTTTCCACTTCACCCATTTGTCCGGGGGCTCATGTTCTACTACGGCCTGGATTTCCATGATCTGGCCCCAAACTTCATCCTCAATATCTCGACGTTTATCGTCGTGTGCGAGGCTTTCCTCTGCATCCAACCCCACTTCGGTTTATGGTTGAAGACCTTTAGCGTCAAGCCGAAGATAGTGGGCGGCCGACAGGCGGAGTGCGGAGGCGCCATGGCGGGCAGGATGCCCAATGTTCTATGGCTCGAGGGCTCCTTCGTGGAGACAGTAAAGGGGTGGCAATCGGGGTGGTTCTACATCACCGAGCTGCGCGACTCCAAATGGGCGGCGGCCCCCGAATTCAGATCTGGTTCCCCCACACGACTCACATCATGGAAAGAGACGGGCCTGACGTGGGGTGATTCAGAAGAGCTGACCGGACTCCAAACCTGTGTCCGAAACCTGGTGGACAATAAGCTCAAGCTTGTCAACGTAGTCCAGGTTATGCTCATCCGCCGGATTCTCCCGTACAAAGAACGGGCCTTCAATTTGTGGGAGTTTGATCCGCACAGCCCTGCATTTGAGCCGGCTCTTCGACACTACGCACGAAGATGCCCGGAAGGTGTTGTTCAAGGGCGCGAAGCCCCGCATCCGCCATCAAGATCGCGGATTCAGCTCGCAGCATCAAGCCAGCGAGGTAAGTTATTTTACCCTTTACGAGACTCTTTTTTCATAGATTGACTCTATGTGGGATCTAAAGCTCCCTAACCTTTGACAGGACTGGCTGAAGACGTCCGAACAGATTAACTGTCCGGCTCCTTTGCCAGAAGACCCAGCGGACGCCCGATTGACGGGACTGTTGGCTCCGGCACCTCACGTGGTGACGGAGAAGAACGCCAAGAAGGAGGCCACGGGAACTTGAAGGAGCTCCCGGCACCAAGAGTTGTTAGATTCTGAAGCAGAATCCTCTCCTGAGAACGAGGAGGAGGAAAAAGAAGCCTCTCCTCCAGCGAGGAGAGAGAAGAAAAGGAAGGCCGCCCCAACTGGGGAGGCCGGAGGGTCCAAGAAGGGAAGGACCCTTCATCCGGACTTCTCCACCAACGCCGACAACGACGAGGAGGAGTGGCCAACAAGGGCTAAGCCCCTGGCGAGATCGTAAGTGTCCGGATACCCATGATTTTTTTCCATTGCATAGTGTTCTCTAATGCCGAACAATCATGCAGCCCGCCCAAGGACGAGTCCGCCGCTGGCCGAAGGGTCCCTGAGTTCGTCGGAAATGGAGAGTACTTCACTTCCGACCGCCTCCTCGCCTCACGCTGCGGACGACGCCGAGGTGGGGCTCCAAGGGGGGCCTGGTCAAGAGGAGGTGGCGCAGGAGGCGTCGCCAGGAAACCTCTCGGACTCCAGGCGCGAGGGGAGCGAGATCCCCAGGGGGTCTAAGCCTGACCCTCGTCCGGACTCCATACCGGAACCTTCAGCGGTTCCGAAGTCCGGCAAGCGGCCCCTTCATAGGAAGGGTAAGACGCCGGTGTCCTCCGTCCAACCGGAGGCACCAGATAGCTTATTGGAGGCGCTTAACAGCGCTTCCATTGAGGAGGAGCACCGCACTGTTATGAGAGTGGTGATCCAGAAGTTCGATCCGCCAAGAGCGGGCTGGTCAAGCCTGCACCAGCCTTCTAACAGGCTTTGAGGTAAGTTTAGAATATGTAAAAATATTACCGCATAGATAGTAGCCCTCGATGCTTAGTTCGGTGTTAGGAAAGAAAAGCCGGACTAAGGATCTAAAAGATATATGCAGGAGTCTAATATAAGTATGTCAATATGGGAATGCAGTGCGCTCGACCTCTGCCAAGACCGATCATGGAGGTCAATGCATTGAAGCAAAGCCTCGAGCGGCCCGAGAACGAGCTCGGCCTTGCCAAGAAGCAGCTCGAGGACAAGGAAGGTAAGTAATACCTTATTAAAGAAATACCTTATAGAAAGGATTTGGTTGCAAAAAATAACAGGAATAACATGGGTATTGCAGGGGCCACGAGCGAGGTGGCGACCCTGAAGGAGGCGGTGTCCACGGCTGAAAACGAAGCGGCTGCGGAGCGCACCGAGCAAGAGAAGGGGGAGGCGCAGCTGGCGGAGGTGCGGCAAGAGCTCCAGGCTCTCGTGGAAAAACACGAGGGTTTGGAGCGTGACTCAAAGACCCGAGAGTCCGAGCTTGCTTTGGCTCTTGAGAGTGCCAAAGCTGCTAAGGCCGAGGCCCAAAAAGCCCTCCAAGATATTGAGGCAATAAAGAAGATCGCGATGGGTAAGGCATTCTTTATGCAGAGCAAGAATGTGAAATTGAATTACCTATTACTTACCCGGATTCGGAGCTCTCCAGGAGCATTCGTAGATCTGCCCCGTAGTGTGTCTGATGCTGACGCATTCTACCGCGCCAAGGAGGGGAGCTCGACGGAGAAGGTGTTACGGTCTCATTATCTTTGAGGCGGACATCCAGTGCCCCTAAATGACCAAATGAAGCCTGGTCGAGCTCCACAAGGTCGCCGAACAGGCCATGAGGGGCCTCATAGTTCGGGCTGTGGCCATTGGAAGCCATACACAGGAGCTACTTTGGGCTAGTGCGGCGTGGTGGGCCTTTGTCCATGGATT
Source organism: Aegilops bicornis (assembly GCA_021605145.1). Classification (NCBI taxonomy): domain Eukaryota; kingdom Viridiplantae; phylum Streptophyta; class Magnoliopsida; order Poales; family Poaceae; genus Aegilops; species Aegilops bicornis. The sequence goes on along the minus strand of CM038675.1, from coordinate 268,584,649 downwards.
GAAGTCATCAAGCGCTCCTTCGCATTGAAGGTGCCCGTCGGGCCCTTGCCCGTGCTAAAGTGCACTAGGGTAAGCTGGATGCGGAGAAGCTTGTGACGGACGGGCCACGAAGGGCAAGGAGCATCGCACGCTGAAATGTACTATGAGGGCCTCTCAAGGGTGCCCGCCAGATAGCGGATGAGTGCTCCAAAGATGTAATTTTGAATAGACTCGCATTTGTTATCATGTACACTGAAAACTTGTTCATATGCGCTAAGCAACGCTTTGTTAATTTAAAATATTACCTTCCTGCGGCGGCTGTTTATCAAATTTGAGAGATGGCAAGTCGTTGGCTTCACCCCCATGCCACGAGTCTTTGGGGTGTTCGGGATAAACTTGAGCACTCTTGTTCCCATTCTTGGGTCCATCGAGTGAGGCGCTCAACGCAACGAACAAGGCAACTGGACTTATAATGCTTGAACACTCTCACTTAGCCATAGAATTCTATAATTTTAAATTTCAGCGAAGCCCCTAGTATTCGGAAGACCGAGTTCGGGGCGCTATCCACGCCTTGGCCGGACAATGCCGGTTCCTCGCTCTAAGCGGCATAAGTCTTTAGGGACCCGAAAAAACCTGTCGAACAGCGACCGGCTCTCACCCTATCATGACGGTCAGTTTTAGCTTTCTCCACTGAGGTGCTCAACCCAGCTCAACCGGGCACAATCCCAGTGGTTCTCCTAGTGCTACCTTAGCCGATATAACGGAACGTAAGGTACCAAAACATAGGAGCCGGGCAAACCCAACTATTGACCCAAGACATGATTCGGAGCCGATGCATATAATGCTATAAGTTCGGGGTGCCGCACTTGTGTAAGTGTTCGGACTTATCAAACCATACTTTTGGGGTACTTAAGCCCTTGGTGTATTGGCCGTACCGAAGTGTACGGGTGCAACATGTCATGAAATGAACATATATATATATAGATAAAGAAAGGAGTGCAATAATAGGCAAAAGCTATGCATTGTTTATTCAAAAAGGTACTGCAATGGAAGCAGAACGATACAAATAGTGCGATAAGCAAGGGATGGGACTATCTAACATGTCCCCCTCCACGGGTAAGCTGCGGGATGGTATGTAAAACAGGTATAATGCTCGTAATAGAGACCACCTGAACACTCGACGTAGCTTTCTGCTTCCCTGGCTGTTGCATCGTGAGTTCGGCGATTCTAGTACCGGACAGGACTTCTGGAAAACAGAGTCCTGAAAGTAAGAAAAAAGAAGAAATAAAAAGAATGACACAATTGGGAGCCCTAGTGCGGTTGAGCCGCGTGCAGGCGTGCCGTGGTCGTGCCCTCCCTTATGCCCATGGTATCTCCAGAGCGTAGTTATGTACGCCAGCGTAATCGCAGCCAGCGGTTTCGCGGGGGCTGGGGTTGGGGCCGGATTGCTACGCGTTTTTGGATCGTGCCAGGTGGTCTTGTTGTAGGTTACTCCGGGCGCGCTTGATAGTGTCCGGACGTTTAGTGGCCGGACTCGAGAATTGTTGTGAGAGGCTGCTTTGCACCTCCGCCGCGAGGGCCGCCGTGTGCTCCTCCATTCGGAGAGAGCATTCGGTGTTTCCATTGACCGTGATTACTCCACGAGGGCCTGGCATCTTGAGCTTGACGTATGCAGAAAAGCGGCACCGCATTGAACTTTGCAAATGCGGTTCGTCCAAGCAAAGGTGTGATAGCCGCATGAACGGGACTATGTCGAAGATTAACTCTCCGATTCGGAAGTTATCCGGGGATTCGAAGACCACTTCGAGTGTAGCTGAGCCTATACAATTGGCCTCTACACCCGGTATGACGCCTTTAAAGGTCGTCTTTGTAGGTTTAATCCTTGAGGGGTCTATGCTCATTTTGTGCACTGTATCCTGATAAAGCAGGTTCAGGCTACTACCGCCGTCCATCAGGACTCTAGTGAGGTGAAATCCGTCGATAATTGGGTCAAGAACCAATGCGGCAAAACCGCCATGACGGATGCTAGTGGGGTGGTCCCTTCAATCGAATGTGATCGGGCAGGAGGACCATGGGTTGAACTTCGGGGCGACTGGCTCCATCGCATATACGTCCCTTAGTGCATGCTTCCGCTCCCTTTTGGGTATGTGGGTTGCGTATATCATGTTCACCGTCCGCACTTGTGTGGGAAAGCCCTTCTGTCCTCTATTGTTCGGCGGACGGGCTCTTCCTCGCCGCTTATGCAGCCCCTTGTCATTGAGTTCGGCACTTAACTTGCTCGCTTGTTTGAACACCCAACAATCCTGTTGGTGTGATTGGCTGGTTTTTCGGGGGTGCCATGTATCTGGCACAAGCGATCGAGTATTCGGTCCAAGTTGGACGGGCCCTGGGTATTTCTTTTGAATGGCTTCTTCCGCTGACCTGGTTTAGAGCCTCTGAATCCGGCATTGACTGCCGTATCTTCATCATTGTCGCCGTTAATGCGGCGCTTGTTCTTGTTGCGACGTGACCTGCCATTGCTGTCCTTGGTATCCGAACTACCAGGGTTTTTGGTCAAGTTGTTACTATGAGCTAGCCAGCTGTCTTCTCCCGCGCAAAAGCGGGTCATGAGTGTGGTGAGGACTGCCATGGATTTCGGCTTTTCCTGTCCTAGGTGCCGGGCTAGCCACTCGTCGCGGATGTTATGTTTGAAGGCTGCAAGGGCCTCCGCATCCGGACGGTCGACGATTTGATTTTTCTTGGTTAGGAACCGTGTCCGTAATTATCCGCCGATTCTTCCGGCTGCCGGATTATGTGGCTGAGGTCATCGGCGTCTCGCTGGTCGCACATATGTGCCTGGAAGTTATCAAGGAATGCGGCTTCCGTGTCCTCCCAACAACCAATTGATTCTACCGGCAAGCTGTTGAGCCAATGCCGAGCTGGTCCTTTAAGCTTGAGTGGGAGGTATTTGATGGCATGTAGATCATCACCGCGGGCCATGTGGATATGGAGGAGATAGTCCTCGATCCAGATCGCAGGATCTGTGGTACCATCGTATGATTCGATGTTTACGGGTTTGAAGCCCTCGGGGATTTGATGATCCATTACTTCATCTGTGAAGCATAGTGGGTCTGTATTGGGCTATATCACGACGTAGCTCATATGAGCTTTGTCTACTGTGTTCGGCCCGGCCGGAGTTGCTGTATCCGGCGTGACGGTAAACATCCCGAGTCGTTGGGCGCCCACGCGATCCGTAGATCGATCTTGTATGTTTTGCCTTATCCTCCAATATATCTCGTAAGTCCGACGCGTTTTCCCGTGCCTTGGTACTTTTTGAGCGGCATCGGGGTGCGGCTTGAATGGAGGGTCTAGAGGCCTCTCTGTCGCGGCCACGGGGTGGCTGGTCGGCTGCATCATGCGCTGGCGATGTGGGTGCTTCCTCCTCTGATCGAGGCAACGACCTGCGTTTGGGGTAGCTTTTGGAGGGGCGTTCGAGTTCATACTCTTCGGCTGCAAGGACTTCAGTCCATCTGTCAGCTAGCAGGTCTTGGTCAGCTCTAAGCTGTTGTTGCTTTTTCTTGAGGATGCTTGCCGTGGCTATAAGCCTGCGTTTTAAACGCTCCTGTTCGGCGGGATCCTCAGGCAAGACGAATTCGTCGTCGTTGAGGCTTGCCTCATCTTCGGAGGGAGGCGCATAATTATCGTCCTCTACCTCTCTTTTCTGCAGACCGCCAGTGCGGACTTGCTTCTCCCTCCTCTGCTGAGTCCTGCTGGAGGGGTTGTCTTCGCACCTTTGTCCGGGTGTTATTATCTCCCGTGCCGGAATCACCCTTTTTGCTGTGGCGGGATTTAGAGCGGCGCCGCTGACGTCGGAGCTTTGGTTGCATCTTGGAGGGGTCATCCTCCATTGTTCCATCGCCGTTCCCATCTTTTGGGATGTCCACCATGTATATGTTGTATGACGAGGTGGCCTTCCAGTGCCCTGTAGGCGCTGGTTCTTGGTCGTCTCCAGCATCGTCGTCCATACCATCGATGTCTTCGGAGTCGAAGTCGAGCATGTCGGTTAAATCATCGACAGTGGCTACAAAGTGGGTGGTGGGTGGGCGTTGAATTTCTTCATCATCCGCATCCCAACCTTCCTAACCGTAGTCCGGCCAGGGCTCTCCTGATAAAGAGAGAGACTTTAGTGAATTCAAGATGTCGCCAAAGGGCGAGTGCTGAAAGATGTCCGCGGCAGTGAACTCCATGACCGGCGCCCAATCGGATTCGATTGGCAAGGGCGCGGAGGTTTCGGAGTCCGGCAAGGAGTCCGGCACCTGGGAGTCACGAGCTTTGCAAAGGACAGGGAGGGTGTTCGGCTCGATCGCCGTAGAGATTTCAGCCCCCGAGGCGGTGTCCAACCAACCGTCCTCGATCGGCGAGATCGGCTCCGAATCAATGTTCGGAGCGGACACTAGTGCGGCCTCCAAGACACTGTTCGACGGCAGAGTTAGATCATGCCCATCGAGATAGTGCGGCGCGCTTGGCTGCGGCTCAAATCCGTCGAAGATCAAGTCTCCGCGGATGTCGGCCGTGTAGTTTAAACTTCTAAATCTGATCTGATGGCCAGGGGCGTAGCTTTCGATCTGCTCCAGATGGCCTAGCGAATTGGCCCGGAGTGCAAAGCCGCCCGAATACGAAGATCTGTCTGGGGAGAAAAGTCTCACCCTGGACTGCGTCGTTGCTGATGATTGAAGGAGCCATCGGGCCTATCGGTGACGACACAGAGGAACTCTCAATGAAAGCACCAATGTCGGTGTCAAAACCGGCGGATCTCGGGTAGGGGGTCCCGAACTGTGCGTCTAGGCGGATGGTAACAGGAGACAAGGGACACGGTGTTTTTACCTGTGTTCGGGCCCTCTCGATGGAGGTAATACCCTACTCTGCTTGATTAATATTGATGATATGGGTAGTACAAGAGTAGATCTACCACGAGATCAAGGAGGCTAAACCCTAGAAGCTAGCCTATGGTATGATTGTTGTTCGTCCCCACGGACTAAAACCCTCCGGTTTATATAGACACGGATAGGGTTAGGGTTACACAGAGTCGGTTACAATGGTAGGAGATCTACATATCCGTATCGCCAAGCTTGCCTTCCACGCCAAGGAAAGTCCCATCCGGACACGGGACGAAGTCTTCAATCTTGTATCTTCATAGTCTTGGAGTCCGGCCGCGATGATAGTTCGGCTATCCGGACACCCCCTAGTCCAGGACTCCCTCAGCCGTTAAGTCATATTGGTGTAAGGCGCATATAGAAACTCCATACGGATGGATTTTTGGAATCACTTGATTATGAATCATTTGATACTTGCGAACCATGCCTCATGGGCTAGATGACTAAAACTCCGTTCTCCGGAACAATGGAGCGAGCCACTTACCTATTGGAAATAATACATATCGATGTATGCAGTCCAATGAGTGTTGAGGCTCGCGACGGGTATCGTTATTTTCTGACCTTCACAGATGATTTGAGCGGATATGGGTATATCTACTTGATGAAACACAAGTATGAAACATTTGAAAAATTCAAAGAATTTCAGAGTGAAGTGGAGAATCATCGTAACAAGAAAATAAAGTTTCTATGATCTGATCGTGGAGGCGAATATTTGACTTACGAGTTTGGCCTTCATTTAAAACAACGTGGAATAGTTTCGCAACTCACGCCACCTGGAACACCACAGTGTAATGGTGTGTCCGAACGTCGTAACCATACTTTATTAGATATGGTGCGATCTATGATGTCTCTCACCGATTTACCACTATCGTTTTAGGGTTATGCATTAGAGACAGCTGCATTCACGTTAAATAGGGCACCATCTAAATCCGTTGAGATGACACCATACGAACTGTGGTTTAGCAAGAAATATGAGTTGTCGTTTCTTAAAGTTTGGGGTTGCGATGCTTATGTGAAAAAGGTTTAGCTTGATAAGCTCGAACCCAAATCGGAGAAGTGCGTCTTCATAGGATACCCAAAAGAAACTGTTGGGTACACCTTCTATCACAGATCCGAAGGCAAGATCTTTGTTGCTAAAATGGATCCTTTCTAGAGAAGGAGTTTTTCTTGAAAGAAGTGAGTGGGAGGAAAGTAGAACTTGGTGAGGTAATTGTTCCTTCTCTCGAACTGGAAAATGGTACATCACAGAAATCAGTTCCGGTGATGCCTACACCAATTAATGAGGAAGTTAATGATAATGATCATGAAACTTCAGATCAAGTTACTAACGAACCACGTAGGTCAACCAGAGTGCGATCCGCACCAGAGTGGTACGGTAATCCTGTTATAGAAGTCATGTTACTAGACCATGACTTTGGTTGACTTGGCTGATGATTGGTAAGCCATTGAGAATAAATGGATCTTCAAGAGGAAGAAGGACGTTGATAGTAGTGTTACTATCTACAAAGCTCTAATTGTTGCAAAATGTTTTCGACAAGTTCAAGGTGTTGACTATGATGAGATTTTCTGACTCGTGGCGATGCTTAAGTCTGTCTGAATCATGTTAGCAATTGCCACATTGTATGAAATTTGCCAAATGGATGTCAAAACTGCATTCCTTAACGGACTTCTTAAAGAAGAGTTGTAAATGATGCAACAAGAAGGTTTTGTCTATCCTAAAGGTGCTAACAAAGTGTGCAAGCTCCATCGATCCATCTATGGACTGGTGCAAGCATCTCGGAGTTGGAATATACGCTTTGATGAGTTGATCAAAGCATATAGTTTTATACAGACTTGCGGTGAAGATTGTATTTACAAGAAAGGACATATTGTTGATCAGAAATGATTTATAATTTTCTGGAAAGCATAAAGGAGTGTTTGAAAGGAGTTTTTCAAAGAAAGACCTCGATGAAGCTGCTTACATTTTGGGAATCAAGATCTATAGAGATAGATCAAGACGCTTGATAAGATTTTCCAATGAGTACATACCTTGACAAAATTTTCAAGTAGTTCAAAATGGAACAGTCAAATAAGGAGTTCTTGCCTGCATTGCAAGGTGTAAAGTTGAGTAAGACTCAAAACCCGACCACGACAGGAAATAGAAAGAGAATGAAAGTCATTCCCTATGCCTCATCCATAGGTTCTATAAAGTATGCCATGTCATGTACCCGGACATATTGTACCTTACCAAGAGTTTGACAAGGGGGTACGATAGTGATCCAGGAGTGGATCACTGGACATCGGTCAAAGTTATCCTTAGTTACCTAAGAGGACTAAGTAAATATTTCTCGGTTATGGAGGTAATAAAGAGTTCGTCATAAAGAGTTACGTCGATGCAAGCTTTTACCCCGATCTGAATGACTCCGAGTCTCAATCCAGATACATACTGAAAGTGGGAGCAATTAGCTAGAGTAGCTCCATGCAGAGCATTGTAGACATAGAAAATTTGCAAAATACATATGGCTCTGAATGTGGCAGACCCGCTGACTAAACTTATCTCATAAGCAAAACATGATCACACCTTAGTACTCTTTGGGTGTTAATCACATAGCGATATGAACTAGATTATTGACTCTAGTAAACCCCTTGGGTGTTAGTCACATGGTGATGTGAACTAATCACATAAAGATGTTAGCTATTGGTGTTAAATCACATGACGGTGTGGACTAGATTATTGACTCTAGTGCAAGTGGGAGACTGAAGGAAATATGCCCTAGAGGCAATAAAAAAGTTGTTGTTTTATATTTCCTTATATCATGGTAAATGTTTATGATTCATTCTAGAATTGTCTTAACCGAAAACTTGATACATGTGTGGATACATAGACAAAACACTATGTCCCTAGTGAGCCTCTACTAGACTAGCTCGTCAATCAAAGATGGTTAAGTTTACTAACCATAGACATGTGTTGTCATTTGATGAACGAGATCACATCATTAGGAGAATGATGTGATGGACAAGACCCATTCGTTAGCTTAGCATTATGATCGTTTAGTTTTATTGCTATTGCTTTCTTCATGACTTATACATCTTCCTCTGACTATGAGATTATGCAACTCCCGAATACCAGAGGAACACCTTGTGTGCTATCAAACGTCACAACGTAACTGGGTGATTATAAAGATTCTCTACAGGTGTCTCCGAAGGTGTTTGTTGGGTTGGCATAGATCAAGATTAGGATTTGTCACTCTGTGTATCGGAGAGGTATCTTTGGGTCCTCTCGGTAATGCACATCACGATAAGCCTTGCAAGCAATGTGATTAATGAGTTAGTTACGGGATGATGCATTACGGAATGAGTAAAGAGACTTGCCGATAACAAGATTTAACTAGGTATGATGATACCCACGATCGAATCTCGGGCAAGTAACATACCGATGACAAAGGGAATGACGTATGTTGTTATGCGGTTTGACCGATAAAGATCTTCGTAGAATATGTAGGAGCCAATATGAGCATCCAGGTTCCACTATTGGTTATTGACCGGAGATGTGTGTCGGTCATGTCTACATAGTTTTCGAACCAGTAGGGTCCGCATGCTTAATGTTCGATGACGATTTGTATTATGAGTTATGTGGTTGGGTGAACGAAATTTGTTCAGAGTCCCGTATGAGATCACGGACATGACAAGGAGTCTCGAAATGGTTGAGAGGTAAAGATTCATATATTGGAAGGTTATATTCGTACATCGGAATGGTTCCGAGTGATTCGGGTATTTTTTCGGAGTACCGAGGGGTTATCGGAACCCCCCGGGGAAGTGTTGGGCCAACATGGGCCTAAGGGAGAGAGAGGGAAGCCCGTGGGGGGTGTCCGCGCGCCCCCCTCCTAGGGAGTCCGAAGAGGACAAGGAGGAGGGGCGGCGCCTCTTCCTTTCCTCTCCCTCTCCTTCCTCTTCCCTCCGGTGGAGAAAGGAAAGGGGGGGGGGGGGGCAAATCCTACTTGGACTAGGAGTCCAAGTATGACTCCCCCCATGGCGAACCCCTCGTGGTCGTCGGCCTCTCTCCCCCTCCTTTATATACATGGGCAGGGGCACCGCAAAGGCACATCAATTGTTCTCTTAGCCGTGTGCGATGCCCCCCTCCACAGTTTACTCCTCCGGTCATAGCGTCGTAGTGCTTAGGCGAAGCCCTGCGCGGATCACATCACCAACACCGTCACCACGCCGTCGCGCTGACGGAACTCTCCCTCGACCCTCTACTAGATCAAGAGTTTGAGGGACGTCATCGAGCTGAACGTGTGCTGAACACGGAAGTGGCGTACGTTCGGTACTTGGATCGATTGGATCATGAAGACGTTCGACTACATCAACCGCATTAACCTAACGCTTCTGCTTTTCGGTCTACGAGGTTACGTGGACACACTCTCCCCCTCTCGTTGCTATGAATCTCCTAGATAGATCTTGCGTGAGCGTAGGAATTGTTTTGAAATTGCATGCTATGTTCCCCAACAATTAGAGTATTAAGTTCAACAAAGAGTATTATTAAGTATGATGCCATGAAGTAGATGATATATTGTCTTCACTCTGTGTTCAAAGGATAGCTACACAATCATCTTTTAACTCCTAGTGGCAACAACAACACAAGCCTTTTCCACATTTTTATCACCGTGGCAGATTACTTGCAAGATTGAACCCAACTCCCTCTTGGAGGTCATTCATCAAACTTGGACAAAGAAAGATAAATAGGTCGATGATAATATATGAATAGGAATTGTGCAATAAAGAAACCAAATTGATTTCAAAAGAATTCATGGATAAATTTGATCATAAAATTACAATTCATCACATCGCAACAAACACACCAACAGATTACATCAGATGGATCACAATCATGTAGGGTCGCTCATGTGATTTTTTTATTGAGAAGCAAGGGGACAGAAAACCATCAACTACAACTATTGTCCCATAGTCCAAAGGAAAGTACTCACGAGCGATCATGGTAGCCTTCAAGTTGATGGAGATGACCACCGAGATGATTTCCCCCTCCAGTGAAGTACCGGAAAAGGCCTCTTGATTGGATCGCTTCGGAATATAGAGGCGCAGCAGCGGAAACATAAGAACTTCTTGATAGGTAGGGTTTTCTTCATGAACGATAAATATAGGCCCCGTGAAACGGTGGAAAGGAGCATCGGGGGGCCCACATGACCTTACCATGCGGCCATCCCTCTGGCTGCGTGGGGCCCAGGTCCGCTGGAAGCTTCCTGACTCACAACCTTTTCTAGATTTTTTGGGCTTCTTGGAGCTCGTATAATTGATTTTCTAAAATCCAAAATCATGCAGAAAACAACACTGGCACAAGTGAAAGAGGGAGGATGTCGCCTAGTGGGGGGTGAATAGGCACTTTATAATAATTACGATTTAGGCTTGAACAAATGCGGAATAAACCTAGCGGTTAATTTGTCAAGCACAAAACCTACAACAACTAGGCTCACCTATGTGCACCAACAACTTATGCTAAGCAAGATAAACAACTAAGTGAAAGCAAGATATATAACATGAAAAACTATGGCTCTATAACAAAGTAAAGTGCATAAGTAAAGGGCTCGGGTAAGAGATAACTGAGGCACGCGGAGACGGTGATGTATCCCAAAGTTCACACCCTTGCGGATGCTAATCTCCGTTTGAAGCGGTGTGGAGGCACAATGCTCCCGAAGAAGCCACTAGGGCCACCGTAATCTCCTCATGCCCTCGCACAATGCAAGATGTCGTGATTCCACTAAGGGACCCTTGAGGGCGGTCACCGAACCCGTACACTTTGGCAACCCTTGGGGGCGATCACCGAACCCGTACACTTTGGCAACCCTTGGGGGCGGTCACGGGTACCCTTCAAATTGATCGGGGCGATCTCCACAACCTTATTGGAGACCCCGATGCTTGCCCAGAGCTCTGAAGCTCTGAAGCACCACCAACCACAACGATTGAGCTCTGAAGCACCACCAACCATCTAGAGGCACCAAGCACCCAAGAGGAACAAGCTCAAGGGTACCAACCACCCAAGAGTAATAAGCTTCTCAACTTGTAACTTCCACGTATCATCATGGAGAACTCAAACCTATGCACCAAATGCAATGGCAAGGGCACAGGGAGTGCCCAAGTCCCTCACCCTCAAATCGCACCAAAGAAACGAAAGCTATGGAGGAAAAAGAGAGGAAGAACAAGAAGGAGAACAACAAGAACTCCAAGATCTAGATCCAAGGGGTTCCCCTCACATAGAGGAGAAAGAGATCGGTGGAAACGTAGATCTAGATCTACTCTCCCCCCCCCCCCCCCAAACTAGCAAGAATCCATGGAGGGATTGAGAGATAGCAAGCTCGAAGAGGGTCAACAACGGGGGAAGAACATGAGCTCAAGGGATAAGGTTCAATGGGGAAGAAGACCCCTTTTTATAGGTGGGAGAAAAATCCAACTGTTACCTCCGTGCACAGCCTGCACCACGCGGTACTACTGCTCAAGCGATTGGTACTACCGAGGGCTGCAACGAGTGGTACTACTGCTCAGGCGAGTGGTACTACCGTTGGCCGCAGTGGCACTGCCGCAGCCCCAGCGGTACTACCGCTGGGGACAGAGCACACAGGGGAGAGATGGAGAGAAGGAAGTCATGAGAGGTAGTGGCAGCAGTGGTAGCCGCGGTACTACCGCTTATGGGTTAAGCGGTACTACCGCCCTACTGCTGCTGCTAGTAGTATGACAGAGGGACCACCGCTAGACTACCGCTGAACCCAACATGAGAAATGCCAGCCCCAAATCGAGGCGGTAGAATGAAGCGGTAATCGGAGCCAGATTACCTCACAAGCATAAAGGCGGTACTACCGCTGGTGCAACAAGAAAGCCCCAAGCAAAGCAAATGCAACAAGAAAAACCAGAGCTGCCATAACTTCTGCGTATGAGCTCCGAATTGAGCAAACTCAAGTTGGTTATAGTAAGAAGAGGCAGTAGAAAAATGCCAAAGGTATAGAGATGTGAAACCTCTATGAAAGAAGAACCGACAAAAACCCCAACGTCGAAAACATCATGGAAGATGCATACGTGAACTCGGTTTTCGATGAACTCGAGCTTGTCATGGAAATGACCATAAGCTCCAAATATCACAAGGAGAAGAACCAAACAAGAACCAATAAATATGATGCAAGGATGCAATGGTTTGAGCTCTCGACGAATGATACGATCCAGATACTCACTAGAGAGCCCCCCTTGATAGTACAATAAACTATCCTACAACCCGGTCTCCCAACTACCACCATGAGACCGGTAAAATAGAAAACCTATCAAGGGCAAACCTTTTCCTTGCACATAGTCCACTTGAGCTAGATGATGACGATCTTGACTCTCTCAAGTTGGACCACCTTTCTTGATTGCATTGACTCGATGAAGACTAGTTGATTGCTCCCCCATACTCCACTATGGGAGAGCCACTCTTCGGCACATCTTCACAAGTCCATTGACACCTCAATCGACCACAAGCTTCAAGAATGATCTCTTTGTGACGTGCTACCTCTTGAGCACTGCGTTGGATTTCCCCGAAGAGGAGAGGATGATGCAGCAAAGTAGCGTAAGTATTTCCCTTAGTTTTTGAGAACCAAGGTATCAATCTAGTAGGAGGCTACACGCAAGTCCCTCGTACCTACACAAAACAAATAGCTCAACGCAACCAACGCGGTTAGGGGTTGTCAATCCCTTCAGGTCACTTACGGGAGTGAGATCTGATAGATAATATTTTTGATATAAAGATGCAAGGTAAAAGTAAAAGGCAAAGTAAAAAAGCAAAACAATAATAAAGTGATGGAGATTGATATGATGAGAATAGACCCGGGGGCCATAGGTTTCACTAGTGGCTTCTCTCGAGAGCATAAGTATTCTACGGTGGGTGAACAAATTATTGTTGAGCAATTGACAGGGTTGAGCATAGTTATGAGAATATCTAGGTATGATCATGTATATGGGCATCACGTCCGAGACAAGTAGACCGACTCTCACCTTTGCATCTCGCTATTACTCCACTCATCGACCGCTATCCAAAGCATGCATCTAGAGTATTAAGTTAAAAAGCAGTGACGCCTTAAGCAAGATGACATGATGTAGAGGGATAGTTTCATGCAATATGATAAAAACCCCATCTTGTTATCCTCGATGGCAACAATACTATACGTGCCTTGCTGCCCCTTCTATCAGTGGGAAAGGACACCACAAGATTGAACCCAAAGCTAAGCACTTCTCCCATTGCAAGAAAAACCAATCTACTAGGCCAAACCAAACTGATAATTCGAAGAGACTTGCAAAGATAACCAATCATACATAAAAGAATTCAGAGAAGATTCAAATATTGTTCATAGATAGACTTGATCATAAACCCACAATTCATCGGTGCGAACAAACACACCGCAAAAAGAAGATTACATCGAATAGATCTCCACGAGGGGGAGAACATTGTATTGAGATCCAAAAAGAGAGAAGAAGCCATCTAGCTACTAACTATGGACCCGAAGGTCTGAGGTAAACTACTCACACTTCATCGGAGGGGCTATGATGATGTAGAAGCCCTCCGTGATGACGGCCCTCTCCGGCGGAGCTCTGGAACAGGCCCCAAGATGGGATCTCGTGGATACAGAAAGTTGCGGCGGTGGAATTAGGTTTTGGCTCCTGCTACGATCGTTTGGGAATGCGAGGTATTTATAGGAGGAAGGAGTACGTCGGTGGAGCTTCGAGGGGCCCACGAGGCAAGGGGCGCGCCCTAGGGGGAGGGGCCCTCCACCCTCGTGACCGCCTCATGGCTTTCTTGACGGAGGGTCCAAGTCTCTGATACATCTCCAACGTATCTATAATTTTTGATTGCTCCATGCTATATTATCTACTGTTTTGGGCAATATTGGGCTTTATTATCCACTTTTATATTAGTTTTGGGACTAACCTATTAACCGGAGGCCCAGCCAGATTCTTTGTTTTATGCCTATTTCAGTGTTTGAAGAAAAGGAATATCAAACGGAGTCGAAACGGAATGAAATCAACTGGAGAAGTTATTTTTGGAAGGAAAGCTACCGGATGGACTTGGACCCCACGTCAGGAGCCAAAGGAGGTGCTCACGAGGGTGGGGGCGCGCCCACCCCCCTAGGGCGCGCCCCCTGCCTCGTGGGGCCCCCGAAGCTCCACCGACATACCTCCTGCACCCATATATACCTACATAACCTAAAACTTCCAGAACGGAGATTAGATCTGGAGTTCCGCCGCTGCAAGCCTCTGTAGCCACCAAAAACCTCTCGGGACCCTGTTCCGGCACCTCACGAGGGGGAACCCTCACCGTGGCCATCTTCATCATCCGGCGCTCTCCATGACGAGGAGGGAGTAGTTCACCTTCGGGCTGAGGGTATGTACCGGTAGCTATGTGTTTGATCTCTCTCTCTCTCTCTCTCTCTCTCTCTCTCTCTCGTGTTCTTGATTTGGCACAATCTTGATGTATCGCGAGCTTTGCTATTATAGTTGGATCTTATGTTTCTTCTCCCCCTCTACTCTCTTGTAATGGATTGAGTTTTCCCTTTGAAGTAATCTTATCGGATTGAGTCTTTAAAGATTTGAGAACACTTGATGTATGTCTTGCCGTGCGTATCTGTGGTGACAATGGGATATCACGTGATTCACTTGATGTATGTTTTGGTGATCAACTTGCGGGTTCTGCCCATGAACCTATGCATAGGGGTTGGCACACGTTTTCGTCGTGATTCTCCGGTAGAAACTTTGGGGCACTCTTTGAGGTTCTATGTGTTGGTTGGATAGATGAATGCAGGATTGTGTGATGCATATCGTATAATCATACCCACGGATACTTGAGGTGACATTGGAGTATCTAGGTGACATTAGGGTTTTGGTTGATTTGTGTCTTAAGGTGTTATTCTAGTATGAACTCTAGGGCTGTTTGTGACACTTATAGGAATAGCCCAACGGATTGATTGGAAAGAATAACTTTGAGGTGGTTTCGTACCCTACCATAATCTCTTCGTTTGTTCTCCGCTATTAGTGACTTTGGAGTGACTCTTTGTTGCATGTTGAGGGATAGTTATATGATCCAATTATGTTATTATTGTTGAGAGAACTTGCACTAGTGAAAGTATGAACCCTAGGCCTTGTTTCCTATCATTGCAATACCGTCACGCTCACTTTTACCGCTTGTTACCTTGCTGTTTTTATATTTTCAGTTTACAAAAACCTATATCTACCATCCATATTGCACTTGTATCACCATCTCTTCGCCGAACTAGTGCACCTATACAATTTACCATTGTATTGGGTGTGTTGGGGACACAAGAGACTCTTTGTTATTTGGTTGCAGGGTTGCTTGAGAGAGACCATCTTCATCCTACGCCTCCCACGGATTGATAAACCTTAGGTCATCCACTTGAGGGAAATTTTCTACTGTTCTACAAACCTCTGCACTTGGAGGCCCAACAACGTCTACAAGAAGAAGGTTGCGTAGTAGACATCTAGCTCATTTCTGGCGTCGTTGCCAAGGAGGCTAGGTAAGTGAAGGTATAACCTTAGATCTTGCAATCGAATCTTTTTGTTTCTTGTTTTAGCACTAGTCTAGTTTATAAAAGAAAACTAAAAAATGGAATTGAGTTTGTCTCATATGCTTCATCTTTTTAATATCTTTCGTGAGTATGATGGAAAGGAAAATTGTGCCAAAGTGTTAGAAGAAGAATGCATTAAAATGTTTGGCACTAAATCTTTGAATGATGAGCATGATTGCAATGTTGTTAGTATGAACTCCTTGAATATCCATAGTACTAATGATGATTGCACTAGTTATGATGAAAATGTCTCCTATAAACATGTCAATTTTTGTGGAGTGCATTGGGTTTGCAAGTATACACCAAATAGGGATGATATATATTGCAAGAGGCATAAGTATTTAGAAACTAAATTATTGCTAGAAAGTCTTGATGATTGCGCTGAAAGATTCAATATTTTTCGCGCCCCTTGTGAACTTTGCAATGAACATGGTCATTTGAAGCTCCAGTGCTATTTGTTTCATGATCAAGTCATGTCCAAATATTGTGATAATTTGATTACCCTTGAGCATCATAAAGAGCTTAGCCTTCTTTTGGGTTGTGAAGAAATGAAACGTATAACTGAGGGTATTCCAAAATTTAATCTTGATAAAATTCTTGATTTTGATCTAGAGAAGATTTATATGTATTGTGCGGTGAATTGCATTGAAAATCCTTATATTGCCAATTACATAAAGAAAAGAAAACAAATAGACACTACAAAAAAAGACACATCCGTGACATTTTGGGCCGAACGAATTTTTTTCTGTCACACATATGACACTTCTATGACGATAATTGTGACAAAACCCGGTATCATCATATATGTGGTGGGCTCCTACTTCTATGACAAAAAATCATGACAGAAAATGCAGCCTGGGCGGGCCGGAGACGCAGCTGCATGACATTCTTTGGGTCGTCCATGATGGAAGAAACCATGGTAGAAGCGAGGGGGAGGAAAAATTCGGGGAGTTCCGATTCACGGTGGGAGGTCGGGGGCCGAGTGATGCGCTGCTTTCTCAGACACGACGCTGCTGCGTGTGCGAGGCGTTGGCTCTAATCAACCCGAAGCGAGGCGTTGGGCTCTAACTGAACCCGAGTGATTGCACTGCAGGCTACGCGTTACTGAACCGGAGCGATCGATCGATGGCTGTTAACTGAACCCGGTTGAGCGATTCCTTCGCTACTGCTGCTAACTGAAGCCGGTCGATGGGATGAACAATGAGCGTTATGGGGGTTGGATGAACAAAGGCGGTGGAGTTGCCTCTGGATGAACAGGACCCGTGGTGTGGTGGAGGCGGGATGAACAGAGACGGTGGAGGGGTGCCCGTGGAGGGGTGGATGAACAGGACCCCGTGGTGTGGAGGGCTGGATGAACAGTAGACGGTGGAGGGGTGCCCGTGGAGGGGTGGTTGAACAGGACCCCGTGGTGTGGAGGGCTGGATGAACAATAGACGGTGGAGGGGTGGTTGAACAGTAGCCGGTGGAGTAGCGCGCGGTGGAGGCTGGATGAACAGGAGCCCGTGGAGGCTGGATGAACAGGAGCCCGTGGAGGCTGGATGAACAGGAGCCTGTGGAGGCTGGAGGAGGTCGACGGTGGAGATGAACAGTATCCCGTGGAGTCTCGTTTTGCGGTACGCCACACCCCTCCCGATGAACAGGACCCCCGTTTCGACCGTAGCGCTCCAACACAAGCCCGTTTCCTCTGTTTTGCGGTACGCCACACCCCTCCCGATCAACAGGACCTCCGTTTCGACCATAGGAGGTCCGTTTCCTCCATTTTGCGGTATGCCAGACCCCTCCCGATGAACAGGATCCCGTTTCAAACATGGCCGGTCGAACACAAGGCTGTTTCCTCTGTTCTGCAGTACGCCAGGCCTCATTTCCATCGCCTGTTCCGTCCAAGCACTCCCGATGAACACAACCACGCATTCCGTTGCCTCCCCATGAACACGACGACGACGTTGTTTCTCCGTTCCGACCCAGCCATGTACACGAGCCCTGGTCGTACGTATGCGCGAGTAGGCATTTGAGACCCTGCCCGTATGTACGCACGTGGCCGTATTTTCTTTCTTGCACCCTGGCCGCTGTATGTACGTGTACATGCTACGTCGGCGCCTCTACTACGACTGCGTCTGGCGCCTCTACTACGACACGTGTGCGCCTCTACATCGACCAAGATATATATGCGTAATGCATCGTTCGCGACCGAATGACAACGCCACGACGCTTCGACCAGGTGGGTCCCGACCGCCGTGCACTTCCTTGCTGCGAAGATGTAGTGGTGGGTCCCAGCCTGTGGGGTGAATCGTTTTGGTTTTTTGCGGACGCACTTCCTTGCGTGCGAAGATGTAGCTGGTGGGTCCCAGTGATCGGGAAGCGAATCGCTTTTGCGGACGCACTTCCTTGCGTGCGAAGGTGTAGCTTGTGGGTCCCGGCAGTCAGGGGGGAACGTTTTTTTCACGAAATACGGTGGCCCGTACGATGGGTCCCTGCTGTCAGGTGGAGGAATCATTAGTTTCCGCGTAATAAGGAGGCACTTCCTTGCTGCCACCGTGGATCCAGCTGTCAGCCTCTCCACGTACAGTCCACGTCTCATGGAATTCGTTCCTTGACCACGTTGACCACGCCTTGCCGAGAGCACCAGGGCGGTGGACGACGACGAGGCCTAGGAATGGGACGAGGCGGAGCCGGTGAAGACGCGGCAGTGGATGCCCATGCGGATAGGAGTATGAGGGTTCACTCGTTCGGCTGCCGTCGCCGCAGGGCCTGGCCAGCGGTGGGAATAGTAGGGGTCGGTGAGGCCTCGCGGCAAAGACAACCGCCACGGAGGCAGGAGCATGCGGCACGACCGGCGCTGCTTTGGGCGGCTGGAGCAAGAAGACCAGAGGTTGAAGAAGCACTACTGACCCGTTGGATGGACATCGCACGATCGGTCTGATTAGAATCGTTTATATTGACTAAGTTGACAAAGCCCTTGGTAGCGTCAACTTAGTAGGCCTGAGTCAGCTTCGAACGGTGCGCCCGGATGTCGTGGGAGGAATCATTTTTGGGCGGGTGAAGCTAGAATATCCGAGATTGAAGAAGAAGACGCGGCATCCGTTGGATGGACATCCAACGACCACTGCTGCTAGAACCATGTGTTGACTATAAGTTGACAAAGCCTTGCATACGCGTCAACTCTATTTTTTTAGGGGGCGCGTCAACTTAGTAAGGCCAGAAGTGTGTGGCAGAGAACTTATAGCCCATTTGAGATCTGTAAGAATGTGTAGCCCATTTTTGAGTTCTAATGGAATTTACTGCAGCCCATTTACAGTTTGTTAAAAGTACAACCCATTTCAACCAACCGTTCAAAATAGAATTCAATAAAATTTCCCACATTTTGATGGGATCCGAAATATTTTTATCCCGAAATTTCTAGTCAGATTAAATAAATTTATATTACGTAAAAATCCAACGAAACATTGCGCTCGCAACAATTAATGAAATTAAAATTTTCAATATCCAAAAATAATATTTTATAAAGTAATCACGTGTTTGGTGCATTTTTTATAGTTACTGCCCAGTTTTTAAAATTACATCCCATTGATTATTTCTTAAAGCCCATTTTCTTGTTAAGCCTAATGCATCCCTCCTAGGAAAGATTTGCAGCCAATGAGCGGAGAATAACAACTTGACCTTGCCTGGGTATTCCTAAAAAAAGTATAGCTAGGCTAGCCATTTTCAGCTTGAAAAAAATTAATATCTGGGCTGGATATCTGGCCTGGGCTAGACGGGCCACAGCCCGCCCAGTTAATACCTGCAGCGATGTTTTCGTTGTTGTTCAGAGGAGAAAAATTAATATCTGGGCTAAACATCAAAAAACTCTGCAGTGCTCACACCTCACAAACACAAATACTGCTCGAGCTGCTTGGTCCCAGCTGTTGGCCGCTTCTTGTGCAATTCTCTCATTTATTCACTAGTACATAGGTTGACAATGGTGTGGGACCGTGATGTCAGGAAAGCAGGGGGAAGCAAAATAAATTACTCCAGCGAGCGCTTCCACCTCTGCCTCATTGTCTCCCGTGGAAACCCCTTTCCTCCCTTTTTTTGCTCGGGCAAGGACCAATGCATGCAGCACGTCCATGCGGTTATTAGGCAAGAAATAAAAGCGCTTTGCATGCTATGAATTACAATGGCCTGCATGGGTAGCTAATAAGGCATCCTCTTAACTGCTGTGATTAAATGTTGTGTTTAGAAGAGAGAAATATTCTTCTTTTCCACCAATCTGCTTGCACCTAGGTCGTGATGCACCTTCTAATACGACTTATTCACCTAGACGGAGGGAGTATAGTTTTACACACACACACACACACACACACACACACACACACACACACACACACACACACACATACATATATATATATATATATATATATAATAAGGAAGCACATGCGTACGTGAGGCTATGGACCTGGTGGGTCCCCATTGTCATCCTCTCCAAGTAAAGTCATCTCCTCGCCAAGGCATCTTCCGCCAAGCTTGATCGGCGCCCGCCCGCTTCCCGGTGCAGGTGATTGCTCCGCCTTCAAATGACACAAGTGCCGTCCGTCCGTCCATCTACCGCGCACATTAATGATACGCGGTTGCCGAGGCGGCTACTCCGGCGCCACACGTCTGTCCCTCCGCCCGCCCACCATTGCTATATAAACTGCTGCGCCGGCCATAGCCGCAGTCATCCGTATCTGGTCCCTTTCTCCTGTCCACACCACTACTGCCCACCATGGCTTCCTCGCGCTCTAGCGCTCTTCGGGACGGGCGGACGACGGACCACAAGGAGATGGCAGCCATTACTGCCGACCGGCTGGCCGGCCGGCAACCGGAGGACGACGACGTCCCAATGGAGAACATGGTAGTCGATGATCCGGCGCCAACCCCCTCCTCCGCGCCATCCTCGCTGGTGCATTGCACCATGACCATAGGCGAGGCCCGTGCCCAATATATCGACAGTGTGAGGCAGATGCGTCAGGAGCAGTTTCGGGAGGCGCAAGCCGACGCCGCCTACAACCACCATCTCCTCCAGGAGCACCTGCAGGCGGATGAGCAGATCGCCGCGGAGCAAGAGGCGCTGCTCGAATCATACCGCTCCGCCCGCAAGGGCCGCCGAAAGGCCGGGCGGTACCGCATGCAGTGGCGGAGGCTGCAGCCGCCTACAAAGAGGCTAGCAAAGAGGGCGGCGAAGCGGGCGAGGCGCTGTTTGGCGAGACCGAGGACGAGGCGAGAGGACAATGCCGGCTCCGATGAGTCCTCGCTCATTGGCGCCGACGAGGCCTCGCCGCCGAGGCCCCGTGGAGCCAACAACGAGGCAGAGGACACCGCCGGCTCCGCCGAGGCCCCGCCCTGCCAACAAAGAGGCAGAGAACATCGCTGGCTCAGCCGAGGCCCCACCTTGCCGGCAACGCGGGGGAGGATTTCCACCGCTCCGCTGAGGCGCCGCCCGCCGGCTACGAGACAGAGGACATCACCGGCTCCGCCGAGGCCCCGTCCCGCTGCCAACGAGGCCGCGCCACACAGAAAACGAGGAAGAGTAGAACACGGTAGGTCGCCGCCGCTCGGGTCCAAGTAAGGCCACCGCTGCTACCCTCCTGTTGAAGCCAACCTAGGCGGGTTGACCATTGACGGCCGGTTAGCTTCTTGGCGGCGACGTGGAGTCGGGGAGTTCTGTTGGAGAATAACGCTGCTTCAACTTAACTGCTGGTGCAGTTGGCTGACTGACACGTGGGCCCAACAGGCCACATGTCACATGAATCGCACCTGCAGCTTTAGTCACTTAAGCTTCTGTTTGGCTCGGCCGGGATACTGTGGGTAACCCGGTTAATTAATTATACCTCCTTCGTCACCAAGCTTCCTCCTTCGTGGATCTCATTGGCACTCTTGATGTGGAAGAAAAGGTGAGAGCAAAGGACACACATGCTTGAGGAATTGAGGGAGGATCTAGTGCCAATATGGTACAGAAGAACTTCCAGCCCCACAAGTTCAAGAACAAGGGCAAATTTGATGGTAAAGCAAAGTTTGATGGGAAGAACAAGGCTATGCAACACACGAACTTCAAGAAGAAGAATGACAAGAAGAAAGGTGTTTGTCATGTGGTGATCCTGATCATTGGGCTCCTAGTTGCCCTAATCGCTATGACAAGCTAGGCGGGTTGACCACTGACGTCCGGTTAGCTTCTTGGCGGCGACGTGGAGTCGGAGAGCTGTGTTGGAGAAGGATGCTGCTTCTACTTAACTGCTGGTGCAGTTGGCTGACTGACACGTGGGCCCAACAAGCATCTGGGCCACATGTCAGTTACGCAACCGCACCTGCAGTTAAGTCACTGAAGCTTCTGTTCGGCTCAGCGGGACACATGTGGGTAGCTTCGGTTAATTAATTATACCTCCAGCGCACCCCTTTTTAGTTGAAGAATGTATGAAATGTAATGAAATCCGGCATGTTTATATGAAATCCGACCGTGTATGAATGAATTTATTTTGATTAGTTCGAATTCTTGTATCACTGGCATTGGATGAACATGCAAAACAATACGTACTAGAATTATTCCTAGGGTGATCACCTCGTTTGCAGCAATTTCACATGTACTCCCTCCGGTCCTTTCTAGTCTGCATACAAGTTTTATTGCGGTCAAAGTATCTCTACTTTGACCAATCTTATACAAAAAGTATGCACTTTCACAATGTGCGAAGTAAAAGGAACGGAAGGAGTACAAAGAGTTTGAGCAGCTTTTAGCGTTTCAGTACATTGAATCAAACACACAGGCCTGGCAATCCATAGAGAACATTCAAAACAATCGATGATTATGCATCTCAGCGACTCACATGTCAGAGGAAATATTTACTTCACAACTAAAGAATAAAGAAAAAATTGATCGACGCTACCGACAAAGAAAGCGCGTCCCATTCAAAAATATCAAACGCATGTCTTGCTAAAATCAATGAGCAAAATTTGACAAGGTTGTCCCATTCCAAAATATCAAATGCCTGCGATTGTGGAATGGGCAGGGTTTGCCATCAGTTCGGACATTGACATGACACCTCGTGCTAAATAAAACCAGCTGTTCTTTTTGTGCAGTTCCACCAAAATCAACCAAATTCGCACGCAGCTTGTATGATTTCGCCCTTATATGTTGCAACGCCTTGAACTTATCGGCACCTCCTTTCTTGTGGTGGAAATGAATGATTCGATGTATTCATGAACATTTTGTGCAGTTCCCATTGAAATCAAGCTGAGCACCCCTGTTTGCACAAATACAAAAAAGTGATTAGTATAGAGCAAACTGTACTATGAATTGACAGTTTCAACAGGCACATACATGGTCCATGTAGAGCACACTTTTAGAAAAATGGAACTCACCAGAAAGAATCCTAGAACAACATTGTACTCGCGCATCACAAAAAAAAATGGAGATTTTGTCATTCCTTCTGAGCTAAAGTTAGTTTGGTCTTGTGGGGAGTAATGTAACCATCCTTCAACTGCTCCTTCTGATGATAAGATAGACAGGGCTTCTTCATCCTGGCATAGTCGGAACTAGTCACTTCACGTACTCCATATTCTTCTTCAGAGGAAGATGATCCTGTTGTGCTGATAAGATTACTACTAAATGCTAGCATCACTGTTTGCTCGAAAAAAAAGGAAAGGAAATATTTAAAACAACACAGATGAAGCACCTCTCAAGGACAATACCACTTTTTCATGACAGTATCTAAACAGTAGCACAACACCAATAGAGATGACAAAGCTCAATCATATGGATGAAATCAGTGGGCGAGTACCAACCTTTGTCAGGAGGCTTATTGTGTGGAGCATACAGATGAAGCATTTCTCCGGAACCACCTGTTGCTATCTACGGTGGTGGCCAAGCTTACTATATACTCCACGATTAGTTTAATGTTTCCAACATCTTCTTATGCAGTTCCACTAAAATATATGGTATCTTCAAAGAAGATCCCTGTTTGCACAAGTAGAGATAATTACATATTACATTAAGAGTGGCATCAAATCGGTGGCAAAACAATTGCTCGCTCCAGCCATAGCAATAAATTAAGATGCAAAACTATATCATTACTTGTGTCATCACAGTTCGATTGCTTCATTACAAAGACCGGAGTTGATTTTTGTTTTTCTTCCCCTTGTTCTTCCCCTTCATCACTTGGTTCAATAACAAACAAGCTTCGCCTTCAATGTAAGATTTGGCATGTCAATTAGAGAGCACAAGTATAGTACTAAACTTAATTTTCTGATGAAAGTGGCAACATACAGGCCAGCAGTTGTGAAATATCCTTATCTTACCTCAATGGGATATTACGGTGCACATAGAGATTGGAAGTCTTGTCTCCATTTGTGCAGTTCACTAAAATCAAGCAACATTATCGTATGAGTAGCACAACATATGAATGCACACTATAGAATCATGTGAAAGAAGGCTAGTGCTGACCTCTCATGATGCAGAATTCAAACAACTCACAAGAAGAAGATCTGAACCAAATTCGCCTTAACAGATAGGAAGTAAGATCTCCTCTTGTGCAGTTCCACTAAGATCAAGAAATCAAGCAACGCTGTCGGTGTGACATTTTGGTTGAACTGCACAAAACACTCTTAAAACAAAAGTGTTTTGTGCAGTGCAACAAAAGGTCACAATGGCAACGAGGTGAAGCAGATAACCCTGTTTACACAGAGGTGCAGAGGAAACAATTAGTGGTCAATAACAGTGGATGACACGAAGCCAACAAAAGAAGCATCTACCTTATCTAAATGGGAAAGAAAGCAAGACAGTAGCATTTCTCAAACGGTGACATTGATTAATATTAACATAGAGATTATATTAACAATAAATTTCGTTAAACATGTAATTTGCTTTTAACTGTGGCATTGCATATATTTTCCAGCGGCATTATTAGACGGTGTTTGTTTACAGGGACATTTTGGTGTAGGGACTAAAAAAACTCCGTGTCGGTCCATGTTGGTCCCAGTTTTGTTATCAGACGCCTTTCCCTATGTGAGCGCAGCAAATCTAGTCCTGCTCAAACTCTACAGCCTTGTCCCTTCCTTTCCTTTTTGAACTAGTACTTCCGCCCCTTCCTTTCCTTTTTGAACCACGTCCTAGATTTATGCGATACAACTTTGCCCACTACTTTTCCCCATTCCTTTCCTCTTTGAACCACGCCCTAGATTAATGCTATACTACGTTCCCCTTCATTTCCTCTTTGAACCACGTCCTAGATTCATGCTATATACAACTTTTCCCACTACTTTCCCCCACTCCTTTCTTCTTTGAACCACGTCCTAGATTCATGGTATACATGCAGCTAGAGCAATGCATGTGGAGTAAGTAAATTATACCTTAAGGTTCTTGGGGCGTGGTTTGGTGGGCGACGGGACGTCGGCGAAGAAGAAGGGGTCGGAGGCCCTCCTGCACCGTCGCTGGGTGGAAAGTGAACAGCTGCGCCGGTAGTCCCTTGCC
Source organism: Aegilops bicornis (assembly GCA_021605145.1). NCBI lineage: Eukaryota > Viridiplantae > Streptophyta > Magnoliopsida > Poales > Poaceae > Aegilops > Aegilops bicornis. Next base: position 268,559,687 of record CM038675.1, on the reverse strand, counting down.
GACGGCGACATCGTTAAGCCTCCTTCCCTTCCCGACGGACGGATCCTGCCGGCTCTTTGAGCAGCAGTGAGGGGAGAGAGAGGCCAACGAAGTCTTGTTTAGATCTGGAGAGGGCGAGAGAGTGTGAAGAGAGCAACTACAAGCGCTAAGGCTCCAGCGGGAGAGGGCAAGAGAGTTTGAAGAGAGAAACTACAAGCGCTGAGGCTCCAGCATGTATATATATACTGGAGAGAGAGTGTGAAGTGTGCAAACCCTAGAAAACATTTTGACCAGTCAAAGAATCCTCCTGGCAGAAATTATGCTCAAGTGTAGTAATCGAACCCGAGACCTCAAGTTTGATGAGCGAACAGGCTAACCAGCTACACAACCCTCCCGTTATGTTCAACGAGAGGGAAATAACCTTTTATACATTCCTGAATCCTTATTATAACATGCACACAAATTTTGGGCACTTGTATTCGACTTAAGTCAGTGTGCCACCGTATCTCGTATACTTACTACTCCCTCCGTCTAGGTGTAATAAGTCACGTTAGAAGGTGCAATAGGACCAAGGTGCGTGCGTGTGCGCGCGCACGCACGTGTGTGTGTTTAACACCATGTGTGTGTTAGAGAGAGCGACAGATCGACCTACTCCTACAGAGAGATGTTGTGTAGTGTATGATTTTAGCCGCGAGAGTCGGTGCATCCTCTCGTTTCCGGGCGTGTCCGGTAGGGACATGCGGACAGCTGCCACGCCCGCCTCGACCAGCCTGGCCCACCCAAAGCCCCTCCATCGCTCAAGGCTTCCCGCCAAACGGTCAGCTGGCTCCAAAGAATCGGTGCCGCATTCATGCCCGGGCAGAGCGGACGCGATCTCTCACCGGGCGCAAGAGTGATGGTTGCTTCGTCCGTCCAACTTACTGCTGGGTCTATGTGATTTGACGGCTCATTGGTCTTTATTATCGAGGTCGAGGGACTGCTGGATGTCCCACGCTTTCGGCGAAAGGAGGTATACTACTACTAGATTACAATTTTCTCCATTCTTACAGCGGAGGCGTGCAAGGGCAGTGAAAACACACAGGCTCAGTGATTACATGGCCCATCTCACACTATCACCGTGTGACACCTAACTCTTTACATAGTACTCCCTCCGTTCCTAAATATTACTACATGAGTCCCCGCGCGTTGGCGCGGAACAGCGGTATATCTCTCTGCGCAAAATTATCAATTTCATAGAACAAAAAAAACTCTATAACCGCATGACAAATGTGGTAGCCAAACTAAATAAACACCCATCATCATTTAGATCATCCCACGTAAGGAAAAAAGATCAGCCAACTCCTACTGCATAATGGTATTATATTTTTCTATTTGACATGTTAATGGGACTTAAAAGCTCACTTACATGCATGCTACCGGTGCATGCCTGCATGCAGACATGTTGATGTGATTTAAAACCCACTCACATGCATGTAGCACGGTATTTCTGCATGCTTGCATGTGGCTTAGTGCGGAGCCTCTCAACGTCTAGATCAGACGGCTATTATGGACTGATTTACTTCATCTAACGGCTACATCAATTTTGATGATGTGGCTCAAGGAGAGGATAGAGAATTCCTAGTAGTGGGGGCTAGCTATTACTAGTAGATAGTAAGTCTTTGTAGAGATTCCACTACATACGGAACAAAATGAATCAATCTACACTTAAAATGCATCTATATACATCCGCATGTGGTTCATGGTGAAATCTCTACAAAGACTTATATTTAGGAACGGAGGAAGTACTAGTATAGTACGTACTGTAATTTATCAGCGAGATAAATTTGTACAATGCTATGAAGCTTCCAGCTTCTGTTACATGTATCTTGCGTCCAAGGTTGCCATCAAATACATAGGAGACTAACATGCATGCTATTGCATCTCAATGATTGACAGATCATAGCAAATATGTACTCCCTCCGTTCCAAAATAAGTTTCTCAACTTTGTGCAAACTTTAGTAAAAAGTTGTACTACTACTAAAGTTGACACTTATTTTGGAACAGAGGTAGCTAAAGAAAAAAAACGATCCATGCAGTCCCTAGCCGTTGAACCGTGAACCCTGACCAGGCTTCAATTTGCTGGCAACGTTCGAGCTTCCTAATAAATGAAGTTTGCAACCTTTTGACAATCGGATCATTTTGTGCGGTTTCACAAAAATCGAGATGGGCATCCGTGTGGAAAAGAAATTGAACAAGCATGATTAGAATAAGATTACTGGGACTAATTGATGAGACATAAACTCATCACAAATACAGTACGTAGAAGCCAGTAGAGGTTTGTGTGGGGCAAAGAAGTATAGAGAAATATCCACAGGGAGTGATGAGGGCAGCTGGAGGAGTGGTGCAAGACGGCTGTAAAGGGAGTTGTACCTGAGGGGCGTAGCTCAACCTTGAGGAGGGCGGCGGGAGGCGGAAACTGCCCACGTCACCGCAGTGAGCAAGGGACGAAGGCAACCTCACCGGCTTTGTGAGAGAGAACGGCGGGGACCCCTAATCGGGACGTGCCGACAGTGGGTTTTCACCGTCGGCGACGGCCACCGCATCTACACAAAGCATCGACCCCTTCCCCAAGCGGACGTGATCCGCTGGGATGTTAGAGATGTGGCCACAATCGTTTTGTGCGAGAGAGTTTGAAGAGAGCAACCCCAGCAAGCAACCGTGTAGGCTGGCCCGTCCTGACTATGTATATAGTGGAGCGGTTTCCTTTTCTCCCCATATGAACCTATCATATTGCGTGACGCAAGCATCAAGAAAAAAAACTTTATTTATAAATGACATGGAACCTACTACTCGTTCTCCTATAACCTTGCGCTTGGCATCTCCAAAATATTAACCTTGCGATTGGCTCTTCGCCTCTTCAGGAAGTCGAGCAATAATGGTAGTGCAGTATATATCGCTACGGCTATATGAGACCGAATGAATTGTTGCACGCCCACCACGTGGGCAGGGTCGAGGGGCGAGGGAGAGTGCTACATACGGAGCAAAATGAGTGAATCTACACTCTAAAATACGTCTATATACACCAGTGTTTGGAGTATGTACTAGTAGTTCATATTGAAATCTACTGAAGGACATATATATTCCAAACAATATGATAGTATAATCTCTATAACCAAGGTAGTAGGGACGAGGAGTAAATGGAGGGAGTAGTAAATTTTTCTCCTCGTCCTGCGAGCCACCGCGCGCATGGGCGAGGGAGGGCGTAAGGCATAGTAAGCAAGCTTCACCTCATCCTGCGAGCCACCGCGCCCGTGGGCGGGGGAGACGGCGTACTAAGCAAGCTTCTCCTCATTCTGCGAGTTGACGGGACACATAAAAAGTACTCCAGTGTATAGAGCCTTGCCTCTAAGGTAGGCCCCACATGGTTTGCCTCTTTCTTTAACATAACACGTCAAGTCGCAATTTGTTTGTTCACCCGTGGTAGACGATCCTCCCTCCACCAAGTGGACAACTAGTACACGTGCCAAATTACCACGTGGGCTGCCTTTTTCATACAGAAATGAGCTCCACCGTGTACCCGCGCGGGTGTGGTTGGGAAAGAGACGAGAGTACGTGTGTCGTGCATGCACCTCTTCTCTTCGTGCACATCCCCCACCTACGTGGGTGTCTGTGAGAGATACAAACCGCGTTCGTGAGTGTTTTTTGTTTTGGGGTGGGGGTGGGGTGGGGGTTGATTTCGTGAATTATTTGTGGGAATATGTGTCGATGACATCTCAAACAAATTTTTGCATGCAATGTGTGTGAAGTGGAGGCCTATCCATATCATACATAGAAGGTCGGGCAATCCATGAGAAGAGAGGGAGGGGTCATAGCTATCGATAGAGTCGAAGAGAGGATCAAGTGGGTGTGTGCGAGATCGATGAAGAGAGCCATCGAAATTGTGTGTGTGTACAAGTCAAAGATATAGGGCGACTGGCCTACCGGAACGTTAGAGGGCACACGTCAAGTTTGTGTGTGGCAGGGAGACATGACTAGAGCGCTCGATGTATCGGTGTGTGTGGGGGGGGGGGAGGGGGTGGTGGGAGGGGTAGGCAGAGGCCTAACTATAGAGGTAGAATGACTCGTATATGTGTTGAGATGGAGAGACCTAACTATGTCTTGAGGGAGATCAGTCGACATCCATACATAACTGAAGGACGGGAAATATGATGGGACAGAGAGAGAGAGAGAGGAGAGAGAGAGGGAGGGAGAGGGAGGGAGAGGGGTAGAGTGTTGGATGGGTGACGGAGTTGCTTCTCGAAGATGGTGTGAGAGGCCTACTAGACAAACTGAGGGTGGAACTGCAATGTTATCAATAAGAGTGGGGATGTGTTTCTGTGTGTGCTTGTGTGTGATAGATCTGTTGGGACGCATCCATGGATGATGAAGGGGAACCATGTGTTCGGTAAGCAAACCTAACTAGATCGGTAGATCAATTGTTGTTTGTCGGAGGAAGGGAGAGACACAACTAATGAGGTAGATCGATTGATGTGTGGGTAAAAACGAGTTATAAGGACCTAGCTAGCTATATGTATAGCGAGAGATCGGTCGGTGTACGTCCATTTGTTAGAGGCAAATAAGGCCCAGCGAGGCGGATAGACAGAGAGAATGGATCTAGGAGGTGGTGCGAGAGTCCCAACTACTAGCTAGATAGGGGGAGGAGTGTGCGGTTGTGAGAGCGATGAAAAGAGGGGCGAGAGTTTACACGTGTGTCTGACCGTATGAGAGGCACGAGGCAAGGACACATAAAGGAGGAGATTGAAGGTGTGTTTGTATGTTGTAGGCAGGCATCGCTGGAGAGGTTTATCGATCACTGTGTGTCGGAAAGGAGTTGTGGAGACTCTGGGAGAACGACCTAAAGAAAAAAATGAATGTGCCCGGCGGATAGAATGCCGAGGGAGGGGGAGGGCGAGGAGGGCGTGTGCATGCACGAGAGAAAGTTAGTGGTAGCTACAAAAGTTAGAGGATTGTGTGGGTGTAAGAGACTAACAAAGATCATAATTTGATATGAAAGCGGATTCATATATTTGAATAGGAGATCATAGTGTTTTAAACATTGCATGCATGAATATAGCGGTGATACACGTGATGTGCACATGTTATACCATAATGTGATAATGCATGGCGTTTGCAACTCACAGCTAAATGTCGAACAATCTAAACCATACTATACATCAAACAATCTCACATTTTATTTGAATTTGTGATAATGTGTGCCGTTTAATTGCAGCTTACAACTAAATATCGAACAATCTAAACAATACTATATATCAAACATTCTCACATTTTATTTGAATTTGTGGTAATGTGTGTGGTGTTTGCAACTCACATCTAAATACTTGTAGGCGTAGCGGGCGGGGCACCATACATAATGTGATAAACACATTATACATATGAGACATGGTTTAGATTATGAAGATCTAGCTAGAGCTAGAAATGTAATGTGATTTGAAATCAAAATAAAGTGGATTCAAAAATCTAGTTCGAGTTCATATAGTACACATAGTTCATATGTAACTCGAGACTAATCATGTGGTGTGCTGTGAAGATAATACACAAACGATGGTTTAACTTGACAATAATGATGATTGTAGATCTTATTAAAACATAGAAACAAATTCAAATGCTTTGACTTCACAACAATCATTACTGTAGATCTTATTCAAATAGAGCAACGAATTCAAATTTAGTTCATATTGAAGCGGTAGTATATACGTTTGGAATGCACTAAAACGTTCATTTGAGTAGTAGGTTGCCTGCATTATACATGTAGCGAAATATTTTAATTGAACATAACCTGAATTCGAAGTTTTGAACGACATTTGTAGGGAGCATTGATTTGGGACAGTACACGTTAGGCTTGTCCGGAAATTTCAACCCGCGCCTTGTTAGCCCGAAATATTTAAGATATATCTTTGTCTCGTTGTGCTCCGACAACTCCCTCCATCTCAACCCTTGCTATTCCAAAATTACAACGCGCGTGAAAACTCCCACCTCCTGTGAAATCCCGACACGCAATATGCCCGTGGTACCCCTGAACCGAAAGAACCGCCTCAAATCGGTGGGGGTACTTTCGTAACTTACCCCACATTTCGGACAAGCGCGTCTCCAAGCCATGGTCCCCCACTGCCATCCCATCCGCCCACCCATTCGTTCACCGAGGCCGCGAAAACCCGCAACGAAACCCCACACCCTGCTCCGTCCGCCACCCAGCCAGAGCCTCTTCCCTGACGACGTCGTCCACAGCAACACCTCGACGTCCCTCATCCATCGTACCGGATGAGGATCCGTCGTTGATCTCATCGTCCCGCTGGTTCAGCCACCCCGTCCTCCACCTCCAAGGAGCTGCCCCGATGTTCCCCTCGTCTTTCACGCCACCTCCATTCCCACACCGCCGTCTTCACTTACACCACCGGAAGAGCATCATCATCACCGTTTCCTCGGATGAAGCTGCGGCCTAATCGGCGCCACCAAAGAGGTTGTACACTAATCGCAGCATTTTCTTCTTGATTTGATCTCACGGTGCTGCCGGGCGCCGGTCCCGAGCCGACACGGCGCGACTCCATCCACGGGCGTCGCCGCCACTTCCTCCAGCGTCGCTCCCTCGGCGGCGACGTCCCACATCGATGGGACCTGCTACTGATTTAGCTCTCGCTTCGCCGCTGCTCTGCTCTTGCTCTCGGTCCCCTGCCTGGTCTGCTCTTGCTATTGCTCTTGCTCTTGCTGCTGCTCTCGCTCTTGCTCTTGCTTGCGATGCTGCTCCGATTTAGCTACACTTCACTCCGATGCCGCCGGGGTGAAGGAAGAACCAGCCACAGTGGGGAGGGGGGCTCGCCGGAGAGGTACCCCACTATCTATCTTAGGGTTCAGGATGGGGGCGGTGGTCGCCGGCGGTGGCGGGGCGTTGGCGGGCGGTGGCGTGGGGATCGCCGGAGAAAAAGCTCGGCACGGGGGGCCTAGAGGGATGGCCGGGGCAGCGGCGGACCGGCGGTGGGGAGTGTTTTCGGGGCGGGCGGGGCGGCGCACCGCCGGCCGCGGGTGGCGGGGGGCTGTTGTTTGGCCGGCTCAGGGGGTGGAGGTTGAAGATGAACCGCAGGCCCTTGATTTTGTATCCAACGGCTGCAAAATCGACTGATCAGAGATGAAAAAGTCAGTCGGCCGACGTGTAGCCTCACCTTGTTAGTGCGTTCAGTTTCGACAGCAAAATTCAGTTTCGACAGCAAAATTCAGTTTCGACAGTTAAGTTCAGTTTCGACAGTTAAGTTCAGTTTCGACAGTTAAGTTCAGAGATGAGCGGCTGATGTATTTTACATCTAGCACTTTGTGGTTATGTATTTTACGTCATGTATTTGAGATGCTATTAGAATTCCACTCAGGTTAACGTTGTTCGTTGTCTCTCTTGTCATGCTTGACCTCGGCGTCGTACAACTCACCGGAGCTGCTCCAACGATGAAACCCTCCATCACAGCGGAGCAGTACCTCGGGCTCCATCTCCAGACGCCTAAGATCTTCTTCCCCTCCTCCAACAGCTAATTCAGCCAGAGCATCCTCACCGGCCAACCCAATCACGCTGAGATCGACATGGCTTCGCCAAAGAGGTTCTACACTTGTTGCATCTCTTTTTTACTCTACATGTTATATATATTGTCCACCGAGCACACAGATTTGTTCCTTTAGTGTATCCTTGAAAGAAAAAACATAGGAATTTTAATTTTCACTTGTCCTCCTTTTCAAATTCCTATTCATGAAGCATAAGACTAAGAGATAGTAGCATAATAGCATTATAACCGTACATTTTCTTGTGGTTTGACTTAATCTCACCATGCTTCTTTGCATCCCGTGATCTTCCAATTGTTGTGAATCAAACACCCAGTTAGCGGAAATCATGTGTTTTTAAATTCTCTGTTTTGCACGTGCATTCCTATCCTATTCCTGTCTATTTCCTATCCCTGCATTGTTGGAATCCTCCAATTCAAACGAGCCCTTACAAAATTACTTCTCTTACAGATAGTTGTCAAAGAAAACCTTGCGTGGTTTGTCCCACTCCTGCTGCGCCGTCGTCCACCCTAGCTCAGCTGCTCCAACGACAGAAGGGTCCAACACAGCAGGGATCCGGCCTCCAGACTATCTTTCGCCGCCTCAGATCTTATTCCCCGCCGCTGGCAGCCATGAAAACTACACTACCATCATCAACCGAGTAGATGACCTCGAGGACTACACGGGTCCGCAAGAGAGGTCGCACTCTTTCGTGTCTGCTTACGTTATGCATCGCTTAATATTACATGCTACTTTATCGTCCTGTTCACCGATTAGACTCTGAGTCAGCTCCAAACTAATGGTCAAACTTGAGTTTTAAATGGTTGTGGGGCACATATCGGGCCGCTATCTATTGTATCTATCTACTATCCGGTTAATCTCCGCTGTCTACTATGAGATTCATGTTGGGTGGGAAACAAACAGGTAAGAAGCCATTATCTGTATTTTTTAACTGAAGCCATTATCACTGCTATTATTGGTTTTGGGTCTATCCACAGGTTGCTACCATCACTCTAGATTTCTGCATGCACTCCTTACATAATCTCACTATGTTTTATTCCTATGCATGACAGTTATTGTAAACAATGGAACTGAACATGTAGAGCAAAAGAGACGAGCCTTGCATGGCAATAAAATTTCATGCAGACGTCGCTCCATGGTAGACGCAAAGGCAGCCTCCCCTCCACACATTTCGGATTGTAATCGAGAGGAAGATATTTGTTACGAGGGGATTCGTATGAGAAGACAACTCCTATTTACCCCGGAGGTCTTCGCTCTAACTTGGCATCTTGATGTTGGTTATATCATGCATATGGTGTCTTGCATTGCTTACTTTATACATCAAATATGTCATCTCGCTTAGTTTAGACATCCTTTGTGCGAATGCCATCTATTTAGTTTATTCATCGTTTATGTGAATTATGCAACGCCATCTTGTTTAGCCACGCATCATATATGTGAATTTTGCAATGTCATCCTGCTTAGCCAGTCATCTTATATGTAAATTATATCAGGCCATCCTTTTTTTTCGTTACATATTACATTTGTCAACAATTTTATTACATTCAACTGCTCTTCGTGTGCATCAGCCATTTGACACGGTGATGGCAAATTCTGGAGTGAAAACAAGGTCTTCAGAGCAGACTATGCTATCTCGAAGCGCATATCTCGCTGGTTACGGATAGCTCCTCGTGAGGAGGATTGCAGACAGATGACCAGTCCTATTCCCCGAGGTGCATGCTCTAACTTGGCAGGGTTATGTTGCTCATATCGTATGCGTATGGTGTATCGCATTGCTATGTCATTTGATTAGTTTAGACATGCTTTGTGTGAATGCCACCTGCTCAAAGGTGTCTAATTACCATATATGTGAATTATGCATTGCCATCTTGTTGCAAGACATTATATATGTGAATTATACAATGCTATCTTGTTGCAGAAGCATTATATATGTGAATTATGCAATGCCATGCTGTTTAGCCAATCATCATGTATGTGAATTATACCATACTATCATTTTTTTGTATTACGTGTTCCATTTGTCGACAACGTATGTATATTCAACTACTCTTCCTGTGCATTAGCCATTTGAAGCGGTGATGGAAGTATCTGGAGTGAAAACAAGGTATTCAGAGCAGACAATGCTACCTGCTGAAGCAAACATCTTGCTTTGGTTACTGACAGAGCTCCTCAGAGGAGGATTCAGAGACTGATGACCAGTCCTATTTTCCCCCTGAGGTCTATGCTCAAACTTGGCAGGATTATATTACCCATGTCATGTATGTTGTCTTGCATTGCTTAGTTTTTACATCATATATGGATTGCCATCTGCTTACTTGCTTACTATATAAATAATATATTTGAATTATATCATGCCATCATGTTTACATAGTACATGCACATCATCTATCTGAATTATGGCATGGCAACCCATTTAATAAAGACATCATATAGTTATATCATCTCATCTTGTTTAGTGTTTACAGTCATCATATTTTGAATTATGGCATTCTATCCGTGAATGTATGTGAATTATGGCATGCCAACCTATTTAATAAACACATTATATAGTTATGTCATGTCATCCTGTTTACATAGTCTCATATTTTGAACTATGTCTTTCCATCTTTTTTAGTTAGCCATCATAATGTGAAATTGTGTCATGCTATCCTGTTTACTTAGCCATCATATATGTGAAATTGTGTCATGCTATCCTGTTTGGTTAGACAACATAAATATGAATTATTTCATGCCCTCTTTTATTCCCCACTATCCATTGCACATGTCTATCATACAATGTCTATACTTTCAATTACTTTTCTTGTTTATCAGCCATTTGAATTGGAGAGCATGATGCCAGTATCTAAAGGAGTAACAACACGGTCTTCAGAAAAGATAGTGCTACCAGTTGATGCAGATAGAACCACGGTTGTACTTGCCCAAGGCCTAGATCCACCACACATAACCCAGACTCGCAGATTGTACCCCTACCCAGTTGGACAGAGAACCAGCTACACCCCTTCTAACCCCAACCCCAGCAGATAGTAACCCAGTTCCAGTTGACACAACACCGTCTCCACCACAGAGCACCCAAACACGAGCAGTTAGTAAGGGAACTGCAGTGCCCAAAGCACGAGGACCACCACTCCGAATCCCAACTCAATGCTTAAAGGAGAAGAAGATTTTTCTCAGGTCAGGTTCTGTAGGTATGGTTCATACTCCTTGGCTCTTTCATGACTGTATTTACTCATACCAACTATTTTCAAATTTGAAGGATGGAATTGAAACTCCAATGGCGCAACAGGTATGTTTTAAACCTGTTTCTTTAACTGGTTTGCTGTTGTAACCTGCTCTATGTTGATTTCAGTTTCAATTGAATAAACAGTTATGTTCTCATGTCATGCACATTACAAGTGTTGTTATTGCTCTATAGTTACCCACACTTATATTCTGTCTATTATGCTTTGTCTTGAACAAATATTATTTGAACTGTGTCTCTATCTTGATTTGGCAACAAAACTAGAATGATATAGACCATAAAGTGACCATGGTACATAGATATATGTTTGTTTCATGTTGTTATCCTGTCCACTTTACTCTGAACTCATTTACCAAAATGAGCTTCATATACAACATGGTAAACATGTGATGTGTCTCGCTTGTTTCTCTTTTAGAATGCGGACAAAATGTTGGAGAACAAAGACTGCGTTATCCAATGGTAAAGGAAGTAATGAGATAAGGTTCAAGATAGTGAGACATCCATGTTGGTCTCCAAGAAAGTCGATAAAAACTATCTTGACAACGGTGAGGGAACCCAAAAGTCATGTCTTGATGTAGTGTTCGAGTTCTTGGCCACTCTGCTGGCACAAGCTCTTGAACTTCATTGCTGAATCGGTTCGTCTTCTTGAGTCTCAACTTCAAGTTGAAAGACATCAATCAGATGTCTCATGACAGAAGTCAAGGACTGAGGAAGTCCTGCGAGAATTGAGATGCATATTTTACGGTGCAACGACAATATTTGGAGGATTTAAGCGCCAAACAAGAGAAAGTTAATAAGCTTGCTAAGCATCTTGCCAGCATTATGGGTACCCAGGATATGTTTCTTGAGATCTTCTGAAGTGGTTTCAATTCTGGATTTGTTTTGCTGCGGCGTTTATTTGCGCTGGTCGCGAACTTTGACAACCAGTGTATATGATATGCTGCTTTGTTCCCTATATTTGCACTGGTGCGAACTTTGATGCCCAGTGGATGTAATATGTGTAATAGCCGTGATAGCCTATTGCTAGTTGCTTGCTTATTTATTTCCTTGTTGTCTTGTTTATTTGTTTGCTTGTAGTCATTGCAGTTCTTTTTCTGCGGTTAGCTAGTGGCTGCAATAACCTATTTTTTAAAACTAGGCCGCAATAACCATGGGCTAATATTTACTATAGTGACACTGGGCCTCCTACAGGCCGTAGAAACAGTGGGCCTTCTACGGGCCATAGAAACAGTGGGCCTTCTACGGGCCGTAGAAACAATGGGCCTTCTGCGGGCCGTATTATCAATGGGCCTTATACGGGCCGTATAATCGATTGGCCAAACAGACCGCATTATGGCCGTAAACGGGCTAGAGTTGGAATCGTCCATTCATGGGTCGACCATAACGGGCCATCATTAATAGGCCGTTTTTGATGACGCTATGAAATCGGCCCAACGTATTAACGGACCACAAACGGGCCGATTGTAACCACGGGCTGAATTTGGCCCACAAGCAGAAAATGACAGTAACGTGCCGTAAGTAAATGAATGCTGGAAATGAGCCCAAGAATAAATGGGCTCTGAGAAGGCCGAAAGATAACATAATGGAAACGGCCCAACGGAATAACGGGCCGTTAATGGGTATAAAGTGATACACTGTTCATTACGGGCCAGTTTCAACATGGGCCGTTAATGGGTGTAAAGTGATACACTGTTCATTACGGGCTAGTTTCACCATGGGCCGCTAATGGGTGTAAAGTGATACACTGTTCATTACGGGCCAGTTTCACCACGGGCCGTTAATAGGCCAAGAGTTACATAGGGCCTCATATGGGCCGAAAGACATCATGGGCCATACATGGGCCAGAAGTGAAAATGGGCTGGAATCATATTGGATGGCCCAGATGATGCTACTGGGCCTAATTCGTATAGGGCGTAATGGGCCTTGGGTTAGTGGGCTGTAAATGGGCTATATGCGAACAGGCCGTTAACAGGCTTTCCATGGGCCGGACCGCCACCTTTTGACCAAGTCAAACGGGCCAGCCTTTTCACAGGAATGGGCCTCTGTTGGGCCGTGCCATGTGTCAACGTATCATAGGCGCATATTTGACCCACTGACGAGCTGACATGTGTTTCGTCCGGCCAATAAGAATTTTACACGTGGAAATTTCCCATTGGTCGGGGCTGTTAACGGGTTATCGGATCCAAAAACCGACCCGATAGCTTAACGGCGTTCGCTACGGTGGATGCCACGTGTCGGTCACCCCCGATGAAAGCACTTACGGACGCGCAATTTATCGTCATGGAAGTGGACACTTCCGTGATGATAATTTTGGCAATGTCATGGAACACTTCTACGACAGCACATGTATGACTATCCTGATTCTGTCATAAATTTGTCATGGATGCACATGCATGACAGAAAACGCGACCTACTGTGACAAACACGTATCATCATGGAAGTGTATTTTTTTGTAGTGAGAGGATGAAGCGAATGCTAACGAAAGGGAAGAGACTTCCCAATATTCTCCTATTATTTCTTATGATGAATCAGGTAACGAGGAGGAGCCTTCTATTCAACCAATCTCTTTAATAAGGAGCTCCAAAAAGAGGATTGAACCCACACATGGTGTGGTGAAGAAGAAGAAAAGAAAAAGGAAGAGAGGTAAAAAGGTATCTCCCCTAAATAAAGTTGCTCCTATTATTGCTGTGCCTCATGAAAATGAAGATGATACACTTGATGATGATCTCGTTATGCCTATTGCTTGTTGTGATGATTATGATTGGGAAGATAATGCTACTTCTTATGATCTTGAAAATCTTTTTGCACTTGCTTGGAAGAATATAATAATTGCTATACTATTGGTGCTATCCATACTATTAATGATGAGAGTGATTATGCTTATGATATGAAAAGGCCCAAGCTTGGGGAAGCTATGTTTAATGATGATGACATGTTTGAAAATATATTTGCTGCAATTAATGTTTGTCCCAAGCTTGGGGATGCTATGTCTAATAATGATGATATTTTTAGCCTCCCAAGTTTCGATATGCAAAGTTGTTATGATGATAGCATGCCTTCTACCTATGATGATTATATTGATGAAAGTGGGTTTGGAAGAGTGTCAACTTTAGGAAGTAGTGATCACACAATTTTGGAGGATGTTGAATCTTATAATACTTATGAAAGTGGATTTGGAGATGTCATGACTTTATTTAGTGATGTATCCACTATTTTGGAAGAGGTTTCAATCGACTATGATGAGAACAAAGTTGCTACTTATGATGATTATTGTGATAAAACTTATGCTATAAGGAGTAGTGATGATTATATTTATAAAACTTGTCATGATTATGAGTACCCTTTCTCTGAACATTACTCTTTTAATGTGGAAACAATTTATAGTATTCAAGTCTCTTATGATACTCCCACTATTCCGAATGAGAAGAATTTTGCTTATGTGGAGAGTAGTAAAATGTCTATGCTTATGCATCATGAAAAGAATGCTTTAGGTTCTGGTTATATTGTTGAATTCATTCATGATGCTACTGAAAATTATTATGAGGGAGGAATATATGCTTGTAGGAATTGCAATAATATCAAGTTTCCTCTCTATGTGCTTAAAATCTTGAAGTTATGCTTGTTTTGCCTTCCTATGCTAGTTGATTATTGTTCCCATAAGTTGTTTGCTCACAAAATCCCTATGCATAGGAAGTGGGTTAGACTTAAATGTGCTAGTCATATTCTTCATGATGCTCTCTTTATGTTTCAATTCTTATCTTTTATGTGAGCATCATTGAAATCATCATGCCTAGCTAGGGGCGTTAAACAATAGTGCTTGTTGGGAGGCAACCCAATTTTATTTTAGTTTCTTGTTTTTTGGTTCTGTTTAGGAATAAATAATCCATCTAGCTTCTGTTTATATGTGGTTTTTTGTTTTAATTAGTGTTTGTGCCAAGTAGAACCTTTGGGAAGACTTGGGTGAAGTCTTTATGATCATGCTGTAAAAAACAGAAACTTTAGCGCTCACGAGATTAGCTAGAACTTTTTACTGGAGAGTGATATTTAGTTGATTCTTTTTGCAGATGATTACTAGAAAAATTCCTCAGGTCCACCAATTTATTTTATAATTTTTGGAGTTCCATAAGTGTGCGTTAGTTACAGATTACTACAGACTGTTCTGTTTATGAAAGACTCTGTTTTTCGTGTGTTGTTTGCTTATTCTGATGAATCTATGGCTAGTAAAATAGTTTATAAACCATAGAAAAGTTGGAATACAGTAGGTTTAACACCAATACAAATAAATAATGAGTTCATTACAGTACCTTGAAGTGGTGTTTTGTTTTCTTTCGCTAACGGAGCTCACGAGTTTTCTGTTAAGTTTTGTGTTGTGAAGTTTTCAAGTTTTGGGTAAAGATTCGATGGACTATGGAATAAGGAGTGGAAAGAGCCTAATCTTGGGGATGCCCAAGGCACCCCAAGTTAATATTCAAGGATAACCAAGAGCCTAAGCTTGGGGATGCCGAAGGCATCCCTCTTTAAATCTTCATTCATCGGTAACTTTACTTGGAGCTATATTTTTATTCACCACATGATATGTGTTTTGCGTGGAGCGTCGTTTTATTTTCTTTAGCTTTTCTTGCTGTTTGAATAAAATACCAAGAATTGAAATTCTTAAATGTGAGAGAGTCTTCACATAGTTGCATAATTATTCGACTACTCATTGATCTTCACTTATATCTTTCGGAGTAGTTTGTTGTTTGCTCTAGTGCTTCACTTATATCCTTTAGAGCATGGTGGTAGTTTTATTTTGAAGAAATAGATGAACTCTCATGCTTCACTTATATAATTTTGAGAGTCCTAAATAGCATGGTAATGTTCTTAATAATAATATGCTAGGTATTCAAGACTAGTAAAAACTTTCTTATGAGTGTGTTGAATACTAAGAGAAGTTTGATGCTTGATGATTGTTTTGAGATATGGATGTGATAATATCAAAGTCGTGCTAGTTGAGTAGTTGTGAATTTGAGAAATTCTTGTGTTGAAGTTTGCAAGTCCCGTAGCATGCACGTACGGTAAACGTTATGTAACAAATTTGAAACATGAGGTGTTATTTGATTGTTCTCCTTATGAGTGGCGGTCGGGGACAAGCGATGGTCTTTTCCTACCAATCTATCCCCCTAGGAGCATGTGCATAGTGCTTTGGTTTTTGATGGCTTGTAGATTTTTGCAATCAGTATGTGAGTTATTTATGACTAATGTTGAGTCCATGGATTATACACACTCTCACCCTTCAATCATTGCTAGCCTCTTCGGTACCGTGCATTGCCCTTTCTCACATTGAGAGTTGGTGCAAACTTCACGGTGCATCCAAACCCCATGATATGATACGCTCTTTCACACATAAACCTCCTTATATCTTCATCAAAACAGCCACCATACCTACCTATTATGGCATTTCCATAGCCATTCCGAGATATATTGCCATGCAACTTTCCACCATTCCGTTCTTCATGACACATTCGTCATTGTCATATTGCTTAGCATGATCATGTAGTTGACATAGTATTGGTGGCAAAGCCACCGTTCATAATTCTTTCATACATGTCACTCTTGATTCATTGCATATCCCGGTACACCACCGGAGGCATTCATATAGAGTCATACTTTGTTCTAGTATCGAGTTGTAATCATTGGGTTGTAAATAAATAGAAGTGTGATGATCATCATTCAATAGAGCATTGTCCCAAAAAAAAGAGAAAGGCCAAAGAAAAAAAAGAAGGCCCAAAAAAGGGGCAATGCTACTATCCTTTTTCCACAATTGTGCTTCAAAGTAGCACCATAATCTTCATGATAGAGAGTCTCTTGTTTTGTCACTTTCATATACTAGTGGGATTTTCATTATAGAACTTGGCTTGTATATTCCAACGATGGGACTCCTCAAGTGCCCTAGGTCTTCGTGAGCAAGCAAGTTGGTTGCACACCCACTAGTTTCTTTAGTTGAGCTTTCATACATTTATAGCTCTAGTGCATTAGTTTCATGGCAATCCCTACTCCTTGCATTAACATCAAACGATGGTCATCTCCATAGCCCATTGATTAGCCTCGTTGATGTGAGATCTGCTCCTTTTTTGCCTTCTCCACATAACCCCCATCATCATATTCTATTCCACCCATAGTGCTATATCCATGGCTCACGCTCATGTATTGTGTGAAGGTTTATAAAGTTTGAGATTACTAAAGTATGAAACAATTGCTTGGCTTGTCGTCGGGGTTGTGCATGATGAGAGAATTCTTGTGTGACGAAAATGGAGCATAACTAAACTATATGATTTTGTAGGGATGAACTTTCTTTGGCCATGTTATTTGAGAATACATAATTGCTTAGTTAGTATGCTTGAAGTATTATTATTTTTATGTCAATATGAACTTTTGTCTTGAATCATTCGGATCTGAATATTCATATCACAAGTAAGAAAAATTACAATGAAATTATGCCAACTAGCATTCCACATCAAAAATTATCTTTTTATCATTTACCTACTCGAGGACGAAAGGTGAATTAAGCTTGGGGATGCTTGATACGTCTCCAATGTATCTACAATTTTTATTGCTCCATGCTATATTATCTACTGCTTTGGTCAATATTGTGATTTATTATCCACTTTTATATTATTTTTGGGACTAACCTATTAACCGGAGGCCCAGCCCATATTTGTTGTTTTATGCCTATTTCAGTGTTTCGAAGAAAAGGGATATCAAACGGAGTCGAAACAGAATGAAATCAACTGGAGAAGTTATTTTTGGAAGGAAAGCTACCGGATGGACTTGGACCCCACGTCAGGAGCCAAGGGAGGTGCTCACGAGGGTGGGGGGCGCGCCCACCCCCTAGGGCACGCCCCTTGCCTCGTGGGGCCCCCAAAGCTCCACCGACTTACCTCCTGCACCCATATATACCTAGGTAACCTAAAACTTCAAGAACGGAGATTAGATCTGGAGTTCTGCCGCCGCAAGCCTCTGTAGCCACCAAAAACCTCTCGGGACCTGTTAAGACCGCCGGGAGGGAACCCTCACCGATGGCCATCTTCATCATCCCGACGCTCTCCATGATGAGGAGGGAGTAGTTCACCCTCGGGGCTGAGGGTATGTACTAGTAGCTATGTATTTGATCTCTTTCTCTCTCTCTTTCTCTCTCTCTCTCTCTCGTGTTCTTGATTTGGCACAATCTTGATGTATCCCGAGCTTTGCTATTATAGTTGGATCTTATGTTTCTTCTCCCCCTCTACTCTCTTGTAATGGATTGAGTTTTCCTTTTGAAGTAATCTTATCGGATTGAATCTTTAAAGATTTGAGAACACTTGATGTATGTCTTGTCGTGCGTATCTGTGGTTACAATGGGATATCACGTGATTCACTTGATGTATGTTTTGGTGATCAACTTGCGGGTTCCGCCCATGAACCTATGCATAGGGGTTGGCACGTTGCGTCGTGATTCTCCGATAGAAACTTTGGGGCACTCTTTGAGGTTACGTGTGTTGGTTGGATAGATGAATCTGAGATTGTGTGATGCATATCGTATAATCATACCCACGGATACTTGAGGTGACATTGGAGTATCTAGGTGACATTAGGGTTTTGGTTGATTTGTGTCTTAAGGTGTTATTCTAGTACGAACTCTAGGGCTGTTTGTGACACTTATAGGAATAGCCCAATGGATTGATTGGAAAGAATAACTTTGAGGTGGTTTCGTACCCTACCATAATCTCTTCGCTTGTTCTCCGCTATTAGTGACTTTGGAGTGACTCTTTGTTGCATGTTGAGGGATAGTTATATGATCCAATTATGTTATTATTGTCGAGAGAACTTGCACTAGTGAAAGTATGAACCCTAGGCCTTGTTTCCTATCATTGCAATACCGTCTACGCTCACTTTTACCGCTTGTTACCTTGCTGTTTTTATATTTTCAGTTTACAAAAACCTATATCTACCATCCATATTGCACTTGTATCACGATCTCTTCGCCAAACTAGAGCACCTATACAATTTACCATTGTATTGGGTGTGTTGGGGACACAAGAGACTCTTTGTTATTTGGTTGCAGGGTTGCTTGAGAGAGACCATCTTCATCCTACGCCTCCCACGGATTGATAAACCTTAGGTCATCCACTTGAGGGAAATTTTCTACTGTCCTACAAACCTCTGCACTTGGAGGCCCAACAACGTCTATAAGAAGAAGGTTGCGTAGTAGACATCAGTCTCCTCGATCTTATCTGATGAGAAAATCACGTTCCTGAAGGTTTCATTCCGTTTGGACTCCGTTTGATATTCCGCTTTCTTGAAACACTTGAAATAGGCAAAAATAGCAATTACGGGCTGGGCCTCCGGTTAATAGGTTAGTCCCAAAAATAATATAAAAGTGGAAAATAAAGCCCAATATAGTCCAAAACAGTAGATAATATAGCATGGAGCAATCAAAAATTATAGATACGTTGGAGACGTATCGGGCACCCCAAGCTTAGTTCCTTCATTCCCCTCGAGTAGGTAAATGATAAAAAGAGAATTTTTGATGCGGAGTGGTACTTGGCATAATTTCAATGTAAATCTTCTCAATTGTGGTATGAATATTCAGATCCGAAAGATTCAAGACAAAAGTTCATATTGACATAAAAATAATAATACTTCAAGCATACTAACTAAGCAATTATGTCTTCTCAAAATAACATGGCCAAAGAAAGTTCATCCCTACAAAATCATATAGTTTAGTCATTCTCCATTTTTGTCACACAAGAATGCTCTCATCATGCACAACACCGATGACAAGCCAAGCAATTGTTTAATACTTTAATACTCTCAAACTTATAAACCTTCATGCAATACATGAGCGTGACCCATGGATATAACACTATGGGTGGAATAGAATATGATGATGGGGGTTATGTGGAGAAGACAAAAAAGGAGAAAATATCACATCAACGAGGATAATCAACGGGCTATGGAGATGCCCACCGATTGATGTTAATGCAAGGTGTAGGGATTGCCATGCAACGGATGCACTAGAGCTATAAATGTATGAAAGCTCAACAAAAGAAACTAAGTGGGTGTGCATCCAACTTGCTTGCTCACAAAGACCTAGGGCATTTGAGGAAGCCCATCGTTGGAATATACAAGCCAAGTTCTATAATGAAAAATTCCCACTAGTATATGAAAATGACAAAGCAAGAGACTCTCTATTATGAAGATTATGGTGCTACTTTGAAGCACAAGTGTGGAAAAAGGATAGTAGTATTGCCCCTTTTTATTTTTATATTTTTTCCTTTTTTTGGGCCTTTCTTTTTTTGGCCTTTCTCTTTTTTGGGGGACAATACTCTATGTAACATCCCAAATTTTCAATTTGGAATGTTATACATTAGATCATCATGCATATCATATTTTTCTCGCATTTTTCCGATCCTAGAAATCTCACGCAACTCAAGGACCCTCGGAGAGAGTTGGAAGTTTCATTATTTTCATATTTGGGATTTTCCAAATCTTGAAAATAGGATCATTGGATTTATTTAAATTATCTTCATAACATTTTTCCTATAAAAATATTTGAGAGGGAATAATATGACTTTCCCAAGCAATTAGGAAAAATGAAGATATTATAAATAAACCAAATTTGGTTTTGGAAGATTTATTTTGCTTAGGCAAAAATGAGCATTTTAAAAATTTTATGCATGTATTTTGTTTTTAAAGTTCATTTTGTTCGACTCATTTTTAGGAGTCGGGGAAATTTTGTTTTATTTAATTTGGAGTTCATTTGATATTTATTTTATTTGTTTTGTTTTTATTAAAAAAAAATCGCGCGCCCCCCCCCCTGGACCGAGGCCCAGCCGGCCCAAGCCAGCCAGGCCCAGGGCCCGGCCAGCCCACCTCCTCCTCCCTCATGGCCACCATGTGATGACCACCGCCGCGCCTCCCGCCTGAGTCCCTTGGGACCCGGCGCCTGCCCTCCCAAGCCACCCCGGCCCCCCTCCCTTTATATACCCGCCCCCCCTCTCTCCTCACCTCGACCCTTGCCGCCCCAAGCCGGCGCCGCCGCCAAGGAGCCATGACGCCGCCCCTCGCCGCCCGGCAGGCTTCGCCGCCCCTCGCCTCCCGACCAGCCGGACCTCCAGGCCGGAGCCCGCGGATCTCGCGGCGAGAGCCACCGGAGGTAGCCCCGCCCGATCCGGTTTTCCCCTTGAACCGATCCGGTTTATTTTAAAAAATATATATATATGTTCGGTTTTTTTAAAAAACCTAGATTGGTTTTATTTTTATTCGGTTTTCTTATTTAACGAACGTCCACCGAACCGTTCGCTTCGATGAACGCGTTCGTTAGATTCGATTCGTTAATCTAACGCTCACTTTTTAACTCGTTTCGCTGCTTTTTCTTTTTAATCGGAATTAATCCGTTATTTTCTCGATTTGATTTCAAATCTGATTTTCAAAACTGTTTTATTTCTTGCTCGTTTATCGGAATCAGGTGATTCAAGCGCTGGAGTTTCAGAACGAAAGCGCCGTTCCGACTAACCTATTTTCACAGAGTTTTGCTACTGTGAAATTTTGACCTAATTTCAGATTGCTAAACCGAGTCGTTCTCTCTCGAGTTCCGACTTTCGATGCTTTATTTGATTCGATTCTTTTGTCACCAGGGTTCTTAAGTTGAACTATCTGGTTAGATCTTTTATTCGAGATTTCCCTGTGCATTAGATGAGTACTTATTGTATGCTTGTTGTTTGTCTGCGTTAGATCACCCGGAGTGCGCCGCTTGTTATTTCGAATCTCTAGGACTCATGGATCATCGGCAAAGGCAGGTAACACTTTGATCATACCTTTGCTACTACCCAGTTTTATTGCATTAGATCAAACCCTCAAACACTTGCATGTTTAGGATCTAATTAAATTGTGGGATGGGAAGTAGATTGATGTTGTAGCTATTAACTGTTTACTTATGAAACCTTGGGAGTTACTTCTACGTTTGCTTGATTATGCCATGCTATGCTAGTAGACGTGGATTGGGTGAGTGAATATCCATGACAGATGTGAGATTGTTAATTAATGGTTTATTTAAGGTGGCAACCTAAACACACATCTGGGTGGATTGAGGCACTGGTTTCTATCAGGATTTGCCTGTATTTCTTGGACCGCCACCTGTGCTCTAAGGGATCATGAGATTATTCAAACTAGAAACTTCCGTGTGCAGCCACAAGCCAATTATGGGCTCTGGCATAGTTGAATAAGTTGTGCGAACTCTTACGGGTAGGCTAGCTGATGTAGGGGATGTAGGTTGGTACGGTCTACCCACATGTAAGGTGCTAGCGCTTCTGAAAGACTATGTCTCGGTCATCCGTTTCTCAAACACCATGTAGTGCGAGAACCAAGCGGAGGCGATCGAGTCTTGTGGGGAATAGTGCGCAAACCTCTGCAGAGTGTATAAACTAATCATGATTAGCCGTGTCCCCGGTTATGGACATCTTGAGTATCTAGTACTTGAATATCATGTGAATCTCAACATGTTACTTCTAAAATAAATGTATTGGGTTTTTAATGAGTACTTTTTAATTGGGATTGAGGATGCTGTCAACCATCTTCAATGTTTAACAACCACCATGATAGTTAAATAAAATTATTCCTTTGATGTAGGGAAAAATTGGCTTTTCGCAAAAAAAATGTAACCGTAGAGCCTTACCACCAGCCAAATATGCATGTAGTATAGGCTTATTCATTCATTGCTCTTTACGTGTTACATTGCCATATATTCCATGTCTTGACCCGTTTCGGCTGCAACTTTTCATGTTGCAGACTTTTCAGACGTCGAGTAAGATGTTAGGTTGTGGTTCTATACTCGGTGATGTTACCGGAGTTGATGGACTCACTCGCTTTTCCAAGCCTTCCATTGTTATTATTAGATGGCCTTAAGCCATATTATTGTATTAAGTTCCCTTGTGGACAACGATGTAATAAGTGTGTGATTGCTACTCTGCTATAAATCCTTGAAATCTTGTCTTTGTGTCAAGATTCTTGATTCGAGGATGACACTTGAGTCTGAGCGCTAGATCCATTCGGTCCGGTCGTGACAGAGAATGGTATCGAGCACTGCCGACTATAGGACACACGACCACTAAGATAAAGCCATAGATCACTACTCTCTTCTCATTTTCTAACTCCTCATCTTTTCTACTCTCTTTAGGATGACGGACGCGAAGATCAAGCACACCCAACCAGATGAAGGCACACCATTTGGATTTCACTTGAAGGAAGTTACCAAGTACCTGAACATTGGATTACCAAGCTTCACCGAACTTTCAACGCCACTCATCAAGAGGAGCTGGAAGATTCATGCTCACGTTCCAGAAGGACATTCGCCCCAATCACCAAGCCTATAGATAGTGTTTTCGATTGCACCAACTTGAGTCCGGGAAAGAGCATGGCAGCTCACATCACCATGGGACGCATTGGAGAAGTTTATCAAGAAGACCTCAAGGACACGATTTACCAGATTTATGGACGCCGAGACGACAAATGGGAAGTCGTCAACACCAAGAAGGATAGATCCATTGCAGCATTTATCCAGAGTTAAACCAGCACATTCGACGCCAGGAGAACCAGATGTGCAATGATATGTTGGAGTTGCAAAATGCAAAAGGAAGGATCATCGAGCTTGAAGAAGAACTCAAGACAACTCGCAAGGACTATATGGACGAGATCGTAGCTCTAGCAAGACACAATAACGATCTTAAGTACGAGATTGAAGAACTCAAGAAGAAGTTGGCGCTCAGGAATGAAGACCAGTATGTCAATCACCCAAGCGACTACATCAACATCGACGACACCGATTCGGATCCAAGCGAACCCGACTTTGAAGACGAATGGAGCGGACATTATGGAGTCTTCCACGGTTCAAATTAGTAGAAGTCCCCACATATTAGTAGTATTTCCCTCCATGTAAACATTATAGTACACGCACTTTTGCGATAGTTAGATCGTTGTAAGCCCTTGTTTGATTGAATGAAGTGATTTTGTGTGCATTTGCTCATGTGCATTTGGGTAGTGATTCCTTAGACCTCATTCTATTCTAAATTCTCATCTTTTCTAAACCCATCGATGCCTCCGAGACGCGACCCGGATTTGTTTTCCGCCAGAGATCACCCAATTGATTCAAAGCATGAATACCCTAATTCAAACAGCAGTGCGTAACCAGGCAACAACAACAACAACAACAACAACCCACCGCCACCACCACCACTGCGGATCATCCGACTCGCTTCCTTAGACTAAACCCGCGGTGTATTCCGGTAGCACCGAGCCAATTGTAGCAGATGACTGGCTCCGCAAGATAGGAAGGAGCTGACCATCGCTGCAGGATGCACGGATGGAGAAAGAGTGAAGTTTGCGGCGCATCAGCTTGAAGGACCCAAGAAGACATGGTGGGAGAATTTCACAGCTACTTACCACAGTAGACACCATCACATGGGATCGGTTTGACAAGCTTTTACGCAGACCCCATGTTTCGCAGGAGCTATGGCCATGAAGAAGCGTGAGTTCGCAACTTACGCCAAGGAGGAAGGATTTGTTGGCACAAGTCGTGGATGACTTTAGTAAACTAGCACGTTATGCCCCGGATGACGTTGCTACAGATGATGCAGCTAAGCAGAGAAGTTTCTAGAAGGACCGAATGATGAGTTCAAAGATGCCGTTGATGGTAGCAAGTTTCAATAACTACCAGGAGTTAGTAGACCGAGCCCTCATGATTGAAGGAAAGCAAAGAAGAATTGAGAACTGCAAGCGGAAGTATGGACAAGGGAAGTATAACTCTGGAGCTCAGCAGAAACCTCGTTATACCCCTAAATCAGGAATTCGGCCAAAGCATACCCATGGAGGAGGAAATTAGCATAACCATAACAGCACCAAGAATGGGAACGGGAATGGAGGAAGCAGCAGATGTAATCGCACCAACCCGTCAACACCATCCAAAGTAGACCTAAGTCATGTTACTTGCTTTAAGTGCCGCAAGGCGGGCACTATGCAAATGATCGCCCGAAGGCGAATGGAAATGGCAATGGAAGCTACGGAAAGAAGCCCAACCCTTTCAATAGAGGACGGGTGAACCACATTGAAGTGGAGGAGGTTGAAGATCAGCCCGATGCAAGACTTTCGGTAAGTTTTTGGTTAAGTCATTTACTGCGGTTGTTCTTTTCGATCTTTGGTGCATCGCATTCATACATATCAAGGGGATTTGTGGATAAGTACAAGTTACCAACCCAAGCCCTTAGGTCACCCATGCTAGTAACCTCACCCGAGCGAGTACATGGCTAGTAAATGGTGTGATCGACCGCCATTAAGGATTGGACCCTATGTTTTCCCCTCGGACCTAATAGTTACGGAATCCCAAGGATTGGATGTGATATTAGGAATGGATTGGTTATCAAAGTATGGAGGAAACATAGATTGTACCACAAAGTCAATTTTGCTCACCACACCAGAAGGAAGAAGGATTAAGTACGTATCACGGCACGAGCCGAGGAGAGCACAAGTTAATTGCTTATCAGGAGTGGTACAGGAAGAAGTACCGATGGTGAAGGATTATCCTGATGTATTTCGGAAGAGTTGCCGTGAATGCCACGGATAGAGACATTGAGTTTTGATCGAGCTGTTGCCGTGAACAGGCCCTATATCGAAGCGCATCAGATAGGATGCCAAAGACAGGATTTGGCGGAAATCAAGAAGCAGATTAAGGAACTTTTGGCTAAAGGTTTTATACGCCCAAGCTCTTCACCTTGGGGATCACCCGCTTTATTGGTGGAGAAGAAGGATGGATCTTTGAGAATGGTTGTTGATTATCGTGGATTGAATGAAGTAACAATCAAGAACAAGTACCCACTACCTATGATAAATGATCTGTTTGATCGCTTGCAAGGAGCCAAGGTGTTTTCCAAGATCGACTTGCGATCGTGGTACCATCGATTGAAGATTCGGGAGCATGACATACCCAAGACAGCATTTACCACGAGATATGGACTATACGAGTATACCGTTATGTCATTTGGACTGACTAACGCACCAGCCTATTTCATGAACATGATGAACAAAGTGTTTATGGAGTTTTTGGATAAGTTCGTCGTGGTGTTCATTGATGACATTTTGATTTTCTCGAAGAATGAAGAGGAACACAAGGAACATTTGCGATTGGTTTTGGAGAAACCGAGGGAACACCGGTTGTATGCCAAGTTCAAAGAAATGTGAGTTTTGGCTAAAGGAAGTTGGATTTCGGACATGTTATTTCCGGAGAAGGGATAGCAGTTGACCCCACGAAAGTTGAGACCGTAACCAAATGGGAAGCACCAACGACCGTTGGAGAGATTCGGAGTTTCCTTGGACTCGCAGGATACTACGAAGATTCATTGAGAATTTCTCAAGGATTGCTAAGCCTATGATGTAATTGTTGAAGAAGGAAAATAAATTCATATGGACCGAGGACTGTGGAGGCAAGTTTTCAGGAGTTGAAGAAAAGATTGGTTACCTCACCAGTTTTGATATTGCCAGATCAAACTAAGGATTATGAGGTGTATTGCGACGCTTCACGTCGAGGACTTGGAGCAGTGCTTATGCAGGAAGGAAGAGTTGTTTCGTATGCTTCACGACAACTTAAGCCTCATGAGTTGAATTATGCCACTCATGATTTGGAGTTAGCAGCCGTTGTGCATGCCTTGAAGACGTGGAGACATTTTCTCATTGGAAATCATTGTGAAGTATATACGGATCACAAGAGTTTGAAGTACATCTTCACACGTATGAATTGAATCTCGAGACAAAGGAGATGGTTAGAGCTTATCAAGGATTATGACATGAGATTGCATTATCACCCCGGAAAGGCTAATGTTGTAGCAGACGCATTGAGCCGTAAGAGCCACGTCAATACCCTAATGATGGGAGGAATACCCAATGAGTTAGCCGAGGACCTTCGAGAGCTATGTTTGGAAATAGTTCCGAGAGGCTATGTAGCAGCATTGGAGATTCAGTCGACAATGATGGACAAAATCAGAGAAGCCCGGATAGGCGGATAAGGAAGTTGCCACTATAAAGGAGAAAATGAGCAAAGGAAAAGCTAAAGGATTTCGTGAGGATGAACACGATACCTTATGGTTTGAAGACCGTGTTTATGTGCCCAATGACCCGTAGATCGGGAAGTTGATTTTACAAGAAGCCCATGATTCACCCTATTCGATTCACCCAGAAATACCAAGATGTATTTGGATTTGAAGAATACTTTACGGTGGACCGGAATGAAGAAGGATATTGCGGAATATGTAGCAGTTTGTGACGTATGTCGAAGGTAAAGGCGAACATCGAGAAGCCGGGATTGTTACAACCATTGCCGATACCGAATGGAAGTGGGATAAACTAGGCATGGATTTTATCACAGGATTGCCAAAGACTCGTTCAGGATATGACTCGATTTGGGTCATAGTCGAATCGCTTAACAAAGGTAGCCCATTTCATTCCGGTCAAGACTACCTATAGCAGTGCTAAGTTGGCAAAGATATACATGACCAGAATTGTATGCTTACACGGAGTTCCGAGAAGCATTGTATCGCATGAGGAACCCAATTTACTTTGAAATTTTGGAACCGATTGCACGAAACATTGGGAACTAGATTGGAATTGATCTGACTTTCCACCCACAGACCGATGGACAGACCGAGAGAGTCAATCAGATTTTGGAGGACATGCTAAGAGCTTGTGCCCTAGATTATGGATCTAGCCGGGATGATAATTTGCCGTATGCAGAATTTTCCTACAACAACAGTTACCAAACCAGTTTGAAGATGGCACCTTTCAAGCTTTGTATGGAAGAAGGTGCAGGACACCATTGTTATGGGACTAAACCGAGATCGTCGGTTGTTCGGACCAGATTTGATTAAGGAGTGCGAACAGAAAGTTAAGTTGATTCGAGACAGGCTCAAGATAGCCCAGTCCTGCATAAAAGAGCTATGCCGATTCAAAGCGCAAGCGATTGAGTATGAAGTTGGAGACAGTATATCTCGAGAGTATCCCCGCCGAGGAGTTAAGCGTTTTGGAGTTAAAGGAAAGTTAGCACCCGCTTCGTTGGACCGTATAAGATTTTGCAACGCATGGGAGAAGTTGCGTATAAGTTGGAATTACCGGAAGGACTGTCAGGAGTTCATGATGTATTCCATGTTTCTCAGTTGAAGAAATGTCACACCGAGATAGCAGAGGTACCGTTAAGAGACACAGTACCATTGGAAGCAATTCAGTTGAAGGATGACTTGACATATGAGGAAAAACCAGTTAAGATTCTCGATTATGCCAAAGAGTTACCCGCAGCAAGGTTATCAAGTTTTGCAAAGTTCGGTGGAGCCACCACACCGAGGATGAAGCCACCTGGGAAAGAGAGGAAGTTTTGCTCAAGGACCACCCTCACCTATTTTCTAGTTAACCCGAATCTCGAGGGCTAGATTCATCTTAAGGGGTAGGTTTGTAACATCCCAAATTTTCAATTTGGAATGTTATACATTAGATCATCATGCATATCATATTTTTCTCGCATTTTTCCGATCCTAGAAATCTCACATAACTCAAGGACCCTCGGAGAGAGTTGGAAGTTTCATTATTTTCATATTTGGGATTTTCCAAATCTTGAAAATAGGATCATTGGATTTATTTAAATTATCTTCATAACATTTTTCCTATAAAAATATTTCGAGAGGGAATAATATGACTTTCCCAAGCAATTAGGAAAATGAAGATATTATAAATAAACCAAATTTGGTTTTGGAAGATTTATTTTGCTTAGGCAAAAATGAGCATTTTAAAATTTTATGTATGTATATTGTTTTTAAAGTTCATTTTGTTCGACTCATTTTTAGGAGTCGGGGAAAATTTGTTTTAATTAATTTGGAGTTCATTTGATATTTATTTTATTTGTTTTGTTTTTCTTAAAAAAATCGGACCGAGGCCGAGGCCGAGCCCAAGCCAGCCAGGCCCTGTGCCCAGCCTGCCCACCTCCCTCCTCCCTCAGCCACCCATGTGATGACCCCGCCGCCGCCAGTCCCGCCGAGTCCCTTGGGACCGGCGCCCCTCCCAAGCCACCCGCGGGCCCCCTCCCCTTTATATACCGCCCCCCCTCTCTCCCTCACCTCGACCCGCCGCCCCAAGCCGCCGCCCGCCTAAGGAGCCGACGCCGCCGCCGACGCCGAACTTCGCCGACGCCGAAACTCGCCCTCGCCTCCCGTCCTTGGGACCTCCCGAGCCGGAGCCCAGCCGGGAGCCTGGCGAGAGCCACCGGAGGTAGCCCCGCCCCGATCCGGTTTTCCCCTTGAACCGATCCGGTTTATTTTTAAAAAAAAAATATGTTCGGTTTTTTTTAAAAAAAACCTAGATTGGTTTTATTTTTATTCGGTTTTCTTATTTAACGAACGTCCACCGAACCGTTCGCTTCGATGAACGCGTTCGTTAGATTCGTTCTGTTAACGAACGTTCACTTTTAACTCGTTCGTCGTTTTTCTTTTAAATCGGATTTAATCCGTTATTTTCTGATTTGATTTCAGATCTGATTTTCAAAACTGTTTTATTTCTCGCTCGTTTATCGGAATCTGGTGATTCAAGCGCCCGGAGTTTCAGAATGAAAAACCGCCGTTCCGACTAACCTATTTTCACAGAGTTTTGCTACTGTGAAATTTTGACCTAATTTCAGATTGCTAAACCGAGTCGTTCTCTCTCGAGTTCCGACTTTCGATGCTTTATTTGATTCGATTCTTTTGTCACTGTGGTTCTTAAGTTGAACTATCTGGTTAGATCTTTTATTCGAGATTTCCTGTGCATTAGATGAGTACTTATTGTATGCTTGTTGTTTGTCTGCGTTAGATCACCCGGAGTGCGCCGCTTGTTATTTCGAATCTCTAGGACTCGCGGATCATCAGCAAGGCAAGTAACACTTTGATCATACCTTTGCTACTACCCAGTTTTATTGCATTAGATCAAACCCTCAAACACTTGCATGTTTAGGATCTAATTAAATTGTGGGATGGGAAGTAGATTGAGGTAGTACCTATTACTGCTTTTACTTATGAAACCTTGGGAGTTACTTCTACGTTTGCTTGATTATGCCATGCTATGCTAGTAGACGTGGATTGGGTGAGTGAATATCCATGACAGATGTGAGATTGTTAATTAATGGTTTATTTAAGGTGGCAACCTAAACACACATCTGGGTGGATTGAGGCACTGGTTTCTATCAGATTTGCTCAGATTTTCTTGGACCGCCACCTTGCTCTAAGGGTTCATCAGATTATTCAAACTAGAAACTTCCGTGTGCAGCCACAAGCCAATTATGGGCTCTGGCGTAGTTGAATAAGTTGTGCGAACTCTTACGGGTAGGCTAGCTGATGTAGGGGATGTAGGTTGGTACGGTCTACCCACATGTAAGGTGCTAGCGCTTCTGAAAGACTATGTCTCGGTCATCCGCTTTCTCAAACACCATGTAGTCACGAGAACCAAGCGGAGGCGATCGAGTCTTGTGGGGAATAGTCATAAACCTCTGCAGAGTGTATAAACTAATCATGATTAGCCGTGTCCCGGTTATGGACATCTTGAGTATCTAGTACTTGAATATCATGTGAATCTCAACATGTTACTTCTAAAATAAATGTATTGGGTTTTTAATGAGTACTTTTTAATTGGGATTGAGGATCTTGTCAACCATCTTCAATGTTTAACAACCACCATGATAGTTAAATAAAATTATTCCTTTGATGTAGGGAAAATTGGCTTTTCGCAAAAAAAATGTAAATCAGAGAGCCTTACCACCAGCCAAATATGCATGTAGTATAGGCTTATTCATTCATTGCTCTTTACGTGTTACATTGCCAAAGATATTCCATGTCTTGACCCGTTTTGGGCTGCAACTTTTCATGTTGCAGACTTTTCGACGTCGAGTAAGATGTTAGGTTGTGGTTCTATACTCGGTGATGTCATTTGGAGTTGATGGACTCACTCGTTTTCCAAGCCTTCCGCTGTTATTATTAGATGGCCTTAAGCCATATTATTGTATTAAGTTCCCTTGTGGACAACGATGTAATAAGTGTGTGATTGCTACTCTGCTATAAATCCTTCAAATCTTTGTCCGTGTCAAGACATCTTGATCCAGGATGACACTGAGTACAGAGCGCTAGATCCATTCGGGTCTGGTCGTGACACTCTATTAAATGATGATCATCACACTTCTATTTATTTACAACTCAATGATTACAACTCGATACTAGAACAAAGTATGACTCTATATGAATGCCTCCGTGATGTAGGGATATGCAATGAATCAAGAGTGACATGTATGAAAGAATTATGAACGGTGGCTTTGCCACCAATACTATGTCAACTACATGATCATGCAAGCAATATGACAATGATGAATGCATCATGAAGAACAGAATGGTGGAAAGTTGCATGGCAATATATCTCGGAATGGCTATGGAAATGCCATAATAGGTAGGTATGGTGGCTGTTTTGAGGAAGATATAAAGAGGTTTATGTGCGAAAGAGCGTATCATATCACGGGGTTTGGATGCACCGGCGAAGTTTACACCAACTCTCAATGTGAGAAAGGGCAATGCACGGTACCGAAGAGGCTAGCAATGATGGAAGGGTGAGAGTGCGTATAATCCATGGACTCAACATTAGTCATAAATAACTCATATACTTATTGCAAAAATCTACAAGCCATCAAAAACCAAAGCATTACGCGCATGCTCCTAGGGGGATAGATTGGTAGGAAAAGAACATCGCTCGTCCCCGACCGCCACTCATAAGGAGGACAATCAAATAACACCTCATGTTTCAAATTTGTTACGTAACATTTACCATACGTGCATGCTACGGGACTTGCAAACTTCAACTCAAGCATTTCTCAAATTCACAACTACTCAACTAGCATGACTTTGATATTATCACCTCCATATCTCAAAACAATTATCAAGCATCAAATTTTTCTTAGTATTCAACGCACTCAAAAGAAAGTTTTACAAATCTTGAATACCAAGCATATTATTATTATTAAGAAAATTACCATGCTATTTAAGACTCTCAAAATAATCTAAGTGAATCATGAGAGATCAATAGTTTCTTTAAAACAAATCCACCACCGTGCTCTAAAAGATATAAGTGAAGCACTAGAGCAAAACTATATAGCTCAAAAGATATAAGTGAAGCACATAGAGTATTCTATCAAATTCCAATTCATGTATGGCTCTCTCAAAAGGTGTGTAAAGCAAGGATGATTGTGGCACACTAAAAAACCAAGACACAAATAATACAAGACGCTCCAAGCAAAACACATATCATGTGGTGAATAAAAATATAGCTCCAAGTAAAATTACCGATGGAAGTAGACGAAAGAGGGGATGCCTTCAGGGCATCCCCAAGATTTGAATTTTGGTGTCCTTGGATTATCTTGGGGTTCCATGGGCATCCCCAAGCTTAGGCTCTTGCCACTCCTTGTTCCATAATCCATCAAAAGATTTCACCCAAAACTTGAAAACTTCACAACACAAAACTCAACAGAAATCTCGTGAGCTCCGTTAGCGAAAGAAAACAAAAGATCACTGCAAGGTACTGTAATGAACTCATTCTTTATTTGTATTGGTGTTAAACCTACTGTATTCCAACTTCTCTATGGATTATAAACTATTTTACTAGCCATAGATTCGTCAAAATAAGCAAACAACACACGAAAAACAGAATCTGTCAAAAACAGAACAGTCTGTAGTAATCTGTAACTAACGCAAACTTCTGGAACTCCAAAAAATCTACCAAAATTGGAAGACCTATACAATTTGTTTATTGATCAGCAGCAATTGGAATCGGTATTTTATCGCCTTCTGGTGATTTTTAGCAATTGTTTTCGTGAACAGAAAGTTTCTGGAAATTACAGCAAGATCAAATAACTATCATCCAAGAAGATCCTATAGGTTTAACTTGGCACAAACACTAATTAAAACATAAAACCACATCTAAACAGAAGGTATATGGGTTATTTATTCCTAAACAGAAGCAAAAACAAAAAAACTAAAAATAAAATTGGGTTGCCTCCCAACAAGCGCTATCGTTTAACGCCCCTAGCTAGGCATAAAAGCAAGGATATATCTAGGTAGTGCCGTAGTAATAAGATAGATCGGTGAAACTCATTTCATACTCCCTAAGTTCGGCAGCAAGTTTTCTTTGAGTCAAGCAAAATTAATCAAAAGTGCTAAATTTAATAGGGAAAAAATCCCCAAGATCAATTTTGGGAGGTATAGGTTCCTCTTTCAGCCCTTCGAATTGCACAACCAATTCATCATTATAAGCATTCTTTTGACAGAACCTTGTGAGCCTATACTCAAGGGAGTATCCTACCTCATTATTTCGAATAGCTAAATCATCATTAAGTTCAGAGATTCTATCAACTAAAATATTGGTAGGCACCTTTTTTCTAAGATTTTCATTAAAAGCAACGTAATCAATAGATTGAAAACGCATTATTTCTTCTTGATCAAAGAGGATAGATTCTATGGGAGGACGGCCATCGTCCTCCCTATAATGCGCAAAGATTTCTTTGGACTCTTTTATTATAAATATGAATTCATGAGCCAAAAAGATTGTAGCGCCATGCTTAACAGAGGAATGCTCGATATTAGAAAATTCTAGAAAAATCCTTTGTATTGAAGGATGCATATGCATAAATTGCCTTTCAAGTTCAACGATAAGCATGGCAATAGCGTCCGCAAGACTACTAGTTCTATGGAGAATAGAATTTCCCATAGAAGGCAAAGCACCGGCACAAGTAAATAAATCTTGAATAACTCCTTTTCCAATAATATTACCGCTACCAATTAGAAATCTTTTTGTATGCAAGGTAGGGGGTTCTTCAGCCGGAGCATCAGAATTTTCCATGTTATTATTATTGTCCATTTCGGCAATAATTTCCCCAATTTCAGACATAGCGACAGGCAAGCGAGAAAAAGGCAAACGGAAAAGAGAGGGCGAATAAAATGGCAAGGGTGAAGTGGGGGAGAGGAAAACGAGAGGCAAATGGCAAATAATGTAGTGCGAGAGATAAGGAATTGTGATGGGTACTTGGTATGTTGACTTTTGCGTAGACTCCCCGGCAATGGCGCCAGAAATTCTTCTTGCTACCTCTTGAGCACTGCGTTGGATTTTGCCGAAGAGGAGAGGATGATGCAGCAAAGTAGCATAAGTATTTCCCTTAGTTTTTGAGAACCAAGGTATCAATCCAGTAGGAGGCTACACGCAAGTCCCTCGTACCTACACAAAACAAATAGCTCAACGCAACCAACGCGATTAGGGGTTGTCAATCCCTTCACGGTCACTTACGGGAGTGAGATCTGATAGATAATATTTTTGGTATTTTTGATATAAAGATGCAAGGTAAAAAGTAAAAGGCAAAGTAAAAAAGCAAAACAATAATAAAGTGATGGAGATTGATATGATGAGAATAGGCCCGGGGGCCATAGGTTTCACTAGTGGCTTCTCTCGAGAGCATAAGTATTCTACGATGGGTGAACAATTACTGTTGAGCAATTGACAGAATTGAGCATAGTTATGAGAATATCTAGGTATGATCACGTATATAGGCATCACGTCCGAGACAAGTAGACCGACTCCTGCCTGCATCTACTGCTATTACTCCACTCATCGACCGCTATCCAGCATGCATCTAGAGTATTAAGTTAAAAACAGAGTAACGCCTTAAGCAAGATGACATGATGTAGAGGGATAGTTTCATACAATATGATTAAAAATCCCATCTTGTTATCCTCGATGGCAACAATACTATATGTGCCTTGCTGCCCCTTCTGTCACTGGGAAAGGACACCGCAAGATTGAACCCAAAGCTAAGCACTTCTCCCATTGCAAGAAAACCCAATCTAGTAGGCCAAACCAAACTGATAATTCGAAGAGACTTGGAAAGATAACCAATCATACATAAAAGAATTCAGAGAAGATTCAAATATTGTTCATAGATAGACTTGATCATAAACCCACAATTCATCAGTCTCAACAAACACACCGCAAAAAGAAGATTACATCGAATAGATCTCCACGAGAGAGGGGGGAACATTGTATTGAGATCCAAAAAGACAGAAGAAGCCATCTAGCTACTAACTATGGACCCTAAGGTCTGAGGTAAACTACTCACACTTCATCGGAGGGGCTATGATGATGTAGAAGCCCTCCGTGATGACGGCCCTCTCCGGCGGAGCTCCGAAACAGGCCCCAAGATGGGATCTCGTGGGTACAGAAGGTTGCGGCGGTGGAATTAGGTTTTTGGCTCCCGTTCTGATCGTTTGGGGGTACGTAGGTATATATAGGAGGAGGGAGTATGTCGGCGGAGCTTTGAGGGGCCCACGAGGCAGGGGGGCGCCCTCCACCCTCGTGACCGCCTCGTGGCTTTCTTGACGGAGGGTCCAAGTCTCCTGGATCTTATCTGATGAGAAAATCACGTTCCCGAATGTTTCATTCCGTTTGGACTCCGTTTGATATTCCGCTTTCTTGAAACACTTGAAATAGGCAAAAAACAACAATTACAGGCTTGGCCTCCGGTTAATAGGTTAGTCCCAAAAATAATACAAAAGTGGAAAATAAAGCCCAATATAGTCCAAAACAGTAGATAATATAGCATGGAGCAATGAAAAATTATAGATATGTTGGAGACGTATCATGACGCTCCACTTGAACTTGCACACGACAATCTTGATGATGATCACCACTTGATGCCATCCTCCATGGGTTGCATGGGATCTTCCTGTTGATGCAAACCCATGGAAACATACCTAACCCCACATATAACTCTCACGTAGACCATGTGTTAGTACACAAAGCGTAATGGACAACACTTACCATACCATGGGATCACATGATCCCACTCAGTTCATCTTCTATGCTTTGTGTGTTGATCAACCTGAATCACTCTATGTTCTTAGTCTTGATCAACCTTGAATCTTTCCAACTCTCTTCATTTGGATGATGTCTTGAAGGTAAACATGAATGATCACACAATATTCTTATTCAAGACATGCTTGCGATAAGCTCAACTCTGACATGAGCAATCTTTGGATAATTCCTTGAAAAGCACCTTGGCCAACACATAAACTCCTTGAAACCAACAAATGGACTTCAAGAAAAGCCTATGGACAAAACCTACGAATATAACTCAAGGCAACCATTAGTCCATAGAGATTGTCATCAATTACCAAAACCAAACATGGGGGCACCGCATGTCCTTTCAACAGGACACTGAGTTAATAGGTTAGTCTAGAAAAATAGTAAAATTGGTGCCCAAATTACGCCAAAATGATATAAACCTGGCATGAAACAATCAAAAATTATAAATACGTTTGAGACGTATTAGCAATCAAACAAAGCAATTTCTAGCCATAGTCGAGCTTCTAGGAGAGAAGACAATGCCTAGTACAAGCATGCCCCCTCATACCAGCGCACGTACCAGGTGGCGTCGCTACCCTCTGGTCTACTATTTTACCCTAGTGGCTTTGAATAGCGAATTATAATGGCAGAGAGATCAGACACTCCACTAGAACCAAGAACCCTAGCCTCCAAAAAGGATCCAAAGGGGGGATCAATAGAAGGGCTCCGCCACGCCATCACCCCGACCAAGAAAGACTTCAACATCAACATTCATCATCACCCCCCTATTCATATCTTTGTAAACCCTTAATTATCGTTGTCGCAACTTGCTGTGGGGAGGAATGATGATGACGTGTGTGATATGGAGCTACATAAGTAGCACACATAGTATACCATGCTCTGCCCACTTATAAAAAGATACAAGGTGGCCTAGTTATCCAAATTTAAAATTATGCTTTCACATATGTTACGCTAAACATACTAGTGGGGAATATAGATTCACTGCGAATGCCTTAACTCTATTGATATCATCACTCTCATTTATTCTCTCTTGTTATTTTGTTTTACTTTCGTACCATATTTTCAATCGCCAATCACTCGCAATATCTTAAATATTTCATCATCACTTTGAGGGGGAACAAAGCATAAAAATAAAAATAAAAATCCTATGAACACCAAAGATCCAATCTAGGAGATGCATAGCTATGAGAGGGAAGTGTCTACGTACCCTTGTAGACCGAAAGCGGAAGTGTATAAAACGCGGTTGATGTAGTCGTACTCTTCGCAATCCAATCACGATCAAACCGATCTAGCACCAAACGAGCGGCACTTCCGAGTTTAGCACATGTGCGGTTCGGTGACATCTCCCGCTCCTTGATCCAGCAAGCGAAGTGGGGAGAAGTAGATGGGATCACAATCAGCACGACGGTGTGGTGGTGATGGTGGTCGTGGAGCAACAGCAGCACTTCGCTAAGCGGTACCGGGACGAGGAGGTGGAGGAAGAGGGAGGGGTTGCGGCCAGGCGAAGAGGTGAGCCCTCCCCTTGCACCTCCTCTCCTTATATAGGGGTAAGGGAGGGGTTAGCCAGCCATAGCCCCCCCTCCAGGGGGGGGGGTGGCGGTCAAGGGAGGGAGGAGTGCCCTCCAAGCCAAGTGGAGGGCCCTCCCGTCTAGGCTTTTCCCACCCCAGGCGCATGGGACTTGTAGGGGCTGGTGTGCCTAGACGAATAAGGCCAGGCACCCATCTACAGACCATGCTACCCTATGGGATGTGGTGGAACCCTCCAAGGACTTCTAGACCCCTTCGGAACCCTCTGGAACCTCCTGGTGACTTCCTGGTAAAATACTGGAAAACTCAAACTTTTTCCCGGAACACCGACAACAACTTTCCATATATAAATCTTTACCTCCGGAGCTCCTCGTGATGTCCGGGGTCTCATCCGGGACTCTGAATAACATCCAGTCACCAATTCAAATATCCCAATACTACTCTAGCGTCATCGAACGTTAAGCGTGCAACCCCGCGGGTTCGAGAATCATGCAGACATGACCGAGACACCTATCCACTCAATAACCAATAGCGGGACCTGGATGCCCATATTGGTTCCTACATACTCCACGAAGTTCTTCGTTGGTTGAACCACGATATTGAGGATTTAGTTAACCCCGTATGCAATTCCCTTTGTCCGGCGATATGTGATACGTCTCCAACGTATCTATAATTTATGAAGTATTCATGTCATGTTTACAACAATTTTATATGGTTTTGGTATGATTTGAATAGACCTAACCTGGACTGACGTTGTTTTCAGCAGAACTACCATGGTGTTGTTTTTTGTGCAGAAATAAAAGCTCCCAGAATGGGCTGAAATTTTACGCTGATTTTTTGTGGACCAAAAGAAACCCACGAAGCTTCGAGGAAGGACCAGAAGCCACAAGCCCGCTAGGCGCAACCTCCTCCCCAGGTGACGTCTAGCGAGCTTGTCACTCCCTCATGGGCCCCCCTTAACGTGAGACCGACCCAAAAATTTCTATAAATACAAAAAACCCCAGAAAGAAACCAAGAACTTCCGCTCCGCCGCTGCAAGCCTCTGTACCAAGGTGATCTCATCTGGAGGCCTCCTGTGGCACCCTGTCGAATGGGGAAATCATCACTGGAGGCCATCTCCATCATCCCGGCGGTCTCCATGACAAGTAGGGAGTAGTTCACCCCCGAGGCTGAGGGTACGTGATAATCCTCAAGTGCAAGGAATCATCGTAGCACTTTCCAAAGGTGGAAGCGATAAGTATGGAGTGTCGAACCCGCAAGGAGCTAAAGGTAAGATCAATATTCTCTCAAGTCCTATCTTCCACTGATACAACTCTACGTACACCGAATGTTTTCTTCCAACTAGGAACAAGAAATAAAACTACGTAGTGGGTATGAATAGGATAACTTTGCATGATATCGAAGAACTAAAATATAAAAGTAGGTGCTGTTGTCATAAAGTTAGAATATATTACTATATATTATAAATAATGAGTGTGGAATAATGATGGGTCGGTGTGCGGAATTGTCCTAGGCAATTGTTAACAAGATCGGTAGTCGTAATTGCAATTTTATATGAGGGAGAGGCATAAGCTAACATACTTCCTCTTCTTGGATCATATGCACTTATGATTGGAACTCTAGCATGCATCTGCAACTACTAAAGATCATTAAGGTAAAACCCAATCATAGCATTAAAGCATCAAGTCCCCTTTATCCCATACACAACAATCCCCTTACTTGGGTTTAAGCTTCTGTCACTCTAGCAACCCACTATAAGCGAATAATGAACGTATTGCACCACCCTACAGCGGGAATACTTCACGTGTGCGTGGCACGAAAGGCACCATAGGACAACATCAAAATAAAACATACAACTCAAACCATTCTATATTATCAATCAACCCAAAAGACAAAGGAAATCTACTCAAAACATCATAGGATGGAAACACATCATTGAATCATAATATGTGGCATAAAGCACCATGTTCAAGTAGGGGATTACAGTAGGGTGCGGGAGAGTGGACCGTGTAAAAGAGATGAGGATGATGATGATGATGGTGATGTTGATGAGGACGATCACCGCGGCGATGATTCCCCCGATGGCACTCCAGCGCAAGCAAGAGAGAGGGGGAGCAGTTCTCCCCTTTGTGCTTCCTCCTCCATGGCCTCCCCCTTAGATGGGGAAAGGTTCTACCTCTGGTCCTTGGCCTCCATGGCGATGGTGACCCTCGGACTTCCTCCTCCATGGCCTCCGGTGATGTTGGCCCCCTCCGGCAGGGTGCCAGAGAGGGCCTAGATTAGTTTTTCGTGGCTACAGAGGCTTACGGCGGCAAAACTCCCGATCTCTCTTCTGTTCTAGGGTTTTTAGGATTTATAGGAGGGGTTGGCGTCGGTTTCACGTCAGGGGGCCCCACGAGGAGATCACAAGGACGGGGGGCGTGCCCCCCACCCTTGTGGTGGCCCCGAGACTCCTCTTTCGTATCTTTTTCTTCCAGTATTTTTTATATTTTCCAGAAAAATTCTCCGTTAATTTTCAGCTCGTTCCGAGAACTTTTATTTCTGCACAAAACAAGACCACGGTAGTTCTGCTGAAAACAACATCAGTTCGGGTTAGTTCTAATCAAATCATACCAAAATCATATGGAATTGCTGTAAATATGGCATGAATACTTCATAAATTATAGATACGTGAGAGACGTACTGATACGTACTAGTAGCTAGCTATCTGTTGATCTATCTCTCTCTCTATCTCTCTCTCTCTCTCTCTCTCTCTCGTGTTCTCGATTTGGCATGATCTTGATGTACCACGAGCTTTGTTAATATAGATGGATCATATGGTGTTTCTCCCTCTATCTTGTTGTGATGAATTGAGTTTTTACCTTTGAAGTTTCACTATTATCGGATTGAATACTTGTTGGACTTGAGAACACTTGATGTATGTCTTGCATATGAATACCCATGGTGACAATGGGGTATTATATTGATTCACTTGATGTATGTTTTGGCACTCAACTCGCGAATTCCCGAGGTGACATTGGGGTAACTATGCATATGGGTTGACGCATGTTTTCATCCTACTTTCTCCGGTAGAAATCTTGTGACACTCTTCGAAGTTCTTTGTGTTGGATTGAATACTATGAATCTGAAGTTGTTTGATGCATATCGTATAATCTACTCACGGATACTTGTGGTGAGATTGGAGTATGTAGGTGACATTAGAGTTGGTTGATGTGTATCGTATGGTGTTATTTTAGTACGAACTCTAGGGTTGTTTCTGACACTTATAGGAATAGCTCAATAGATTGATCTAAAAGAATAACTTTGAGGTGGTTTCGTACCCTACAAACAATTTCATCTTATGTTCCCCACTTGACAAGAACTTTGGGGTGACTCTTTGTCGCACACTGATGGATTGTTATATGATTCAAGTATGTTAGCACTTTTGAGAGATTGCACTAGTGAAAGTATGAACCCTAGGCCTTGTTTCTAAGCATTGCAATACCGTTTGTGCTCACTTTTACTACTTGTTACCTTGCTGTTTTTTATTTTGAGATTACAAAAACCTATATCTACTATCCATACCACACTTGTATCACCATCTCTTCATCGAATTAGTGCACCTATACGATTTGCCATTGTATTGGGTGTGTTGGGGACACAAGAAGACAAAGAATCAATAACAAAATTGTCCGAAGGAACTATTGAGGATGATTTTGTTATGCCTATTACTTGTTGTGATGATTATGATTGGGAAGATAGTGACACTTATAATGTCGAGAATCTTTTTGGCACCAACTTGAAAAATTATGATGATAGTAACTAGTATTATATTATTGGTGCTATTCATACTATTAATGATAAGAGTGATTATGCTAATGATATGCAAAACCACAAGCTTGGGGATGCTATGTTTGATGAGAATGACATGTTTTAGAATTTATTTGCTGCAATTAATGTTTGTCCCAAGCTTGGGAATGTTATGCTTAATGAAGATGATATTTTTAGTCCCCCTACTTTGATTGATAAAATTTGTTATGATGATTGCATGCCTCCTATTTATGATGAGAACAAAGTTTCTACTTATGATGACTATTTTGATGATACTTATGTTATAAAAAGTAGTGATGATCATATTTATAAAACTTGTCATAATTACCCTTTTACTGAGCATTACTCTTTTAATGTGGAAACAATTTATAGTATTCGAGTTTCCTATGATACTCCCAGTTTTATGAGTGAGAAGTAATTTGCTTATGTGGAGAGTAATAATTTTTTTATGCTTGTGGATCATGAAAAGAATGCTTTATGTTATAGCTATATTGTTGAATTCATTCATGATGCTACTAAAAATCATTATGAGAGAGGAATATATGCTTCTACATATCTCAATAATATCAAGTTTCCTCTCTTTATGTTGAAAGTTTTGAAGTATTGCTTGTTTTACCTTCCTATGCTAGTTGATTCTTTCTCCCATAAATTGTTTGCTCACAAAATACCTATGCATAGGAAGTGGGTTAGGCTTAAATGTGCTAGTCATATGCTCCATGATGCTCCCGTTATGTTTCAATTCTTTACTTTTATGCAAGCATCATTGAAATCATCGTACGTGGCTACAAAGGCATTAAAGGAAAGTGCTTGTTGGGAGACAACCCAATATTTCCACCTACTATTTTTGTGAATTAACATGATTAAGGTATTGTATTAATCATGTTTCATAGCTTTTGTTTCAATAATGTGCCAAGTAAAGCCTTTGTGATAGTGTGCATGATAGTTGACTTGATTCTGTGCAAAAACAGAAACTTTTGCGCCATATAACAAAATTGTTTAAAATCACTGAAGCTTCGAAAAATTCTGAATTTTTTACACATGGTTTATATACAAATTTCCTACGTTGTCCTAATGTTTCAGAAATTTTGGAGTTAAGTAAGCATGATCATTGCTCAGATCATTACAGTATGTTCTGTTTTTGACAGATTCTGTTTTTGATGCATAGTTTGCTTGTTTTATATTTTTTGTTGATTATTTTGGTCAATATAAATTGTAGAAATTGTAGGGTACTATAGGCATTGTGTGAGAAAAAAATATGAATCTTGTCTTGATAGTTCCAAAGTGAATGATTTACTCTTTATCATACTAACCTATCTCATGAAATTCCGTTAAGTTTTGTGTGACTGAAGTTTTCAAGTTTTGGGTGAGATATCGATATGAGGAGAATAAGGAGTGGCAAGAACCTAATCTTGGGGGTTCCAAAGGAACCCCAAGGTAATATCTAAGGAAAACCAAAGCGTCCAAGCCTGGGGATGCCCGAGAAGGCATCCCCGCTTTCGTCTTCAACATTATCAGTAACCTCACTTGTAGCTATATTTTTATTCGTCACATGATATGTGTTTTGCTTGGAGCGTCATTTTATTTTGTTGAGATTTGCTTGCTGTTATATAGAATAATATCAAGTGTAGCCTTTACCATGCTTATTTTTCAAGTCTACATGTTGCTATTTAAAAACAGAAAGTTTTCTATCATTGTCTGAATTCTTCAGAAAACTCAAAACGTGATAAAATCTTGAAATTTTTACACAATAAGCTACAACAAAATTTTATAATGTGCGGTAAATTTTCAGATTTTTTGGAGTAAGAGAAGTATTGATCTTTCTCCATCCTTTACAGATTGTTCTGTTTAGACAAATTGCTGTTATATTTGCATTGTTTGCATATGTTTGCTTGTTTAATGATTCTATTTGAGGATAGGAGTATTAAATATGCAGAGGCATTTTGTATGCAATGTTTAATTACAATTTTAGTAATTTGTCACGATCTGAGAATGATAAGGTTTTGCATTGATTTATACTAACTTATCTCATGAGTTCTTGTTGAGTTTTGTGTGGATGAAGTTTTTGAGGTTTAGGGAAACCGTGATATGAGATAAACTAAGGAGACACAAAAGCTCAAGCTTGGGGATTCCCAAGGCATCCCAAGTTAATATTCCAATAAGCCTCAAGCATCTAAGCTTGGGGATGCCCCAGTAGGAATCCCACCTTTCTTCATCAACAATTATCGATTAGTATCGGTTGAACCTAAGTTTTTGCTTCTTCACATGAGATGTGCTATTCTTGGAATGTCATTGTATTTTGTTTTGTTTGCTGTGTGAATAAAGTATTTAAGATCTAAAATTTTTAAATGAGAGGGAGTCCTCACATAGCTACTTAATTATTTAACTACTCATTTGACCTTCACTTATATCTTTTGGAGTAGTTTGTCAATTACTCTCGTTCTTCACTTATATCCTAAGAGTAAATTGTTGAATGAATTGAATATCATAAAGTTGAAAGTATATGTGCTGCATATGCTTGTATCATGCCTAGTAGTAGATTCACATTGGCTTTAGGAAGTAAAATATATAGAAACTTGACAATCACAATATTGGTCATACAAGCAATTCATGAAGGAAATATGCCCTAGAAGCAATAATAAAGTTGTTATTTATATTTCTTATATCATGATAAATGTTTATTATTCATGCTAAAATTTTATTAACCAGAAACTTCATACATGTGTGAATACATAGACAAATCAAAGTGGCCCTAGTATGCCTCTACTTGACTAGCTCGTTAATCAAGGATGGTTAAGTTTGCTGACCATAGACATGTGTTGTCATTTGATGAATGGGATCACATATTTAGGAGAATGATTTGATGGACAAGACCCATCCGTTAGCTTAGCATAATGATCTTTAAGTTTTATTGCTATTGCTTTCTTCATGACTTATACATACTCCTTTGACTATGAGATTATGCAACTCCCGAATACCGGAGGAATACCTTGTGTGCTATCAAACGTCACAAAGTAACTAGGTGATCATAAAGATGCTCTACAGGTATCTCCGAAGGTGTTTGTTGGGTTGGCATAGATCGAGATTAGGATTTTCCACTCCTAGTATCGAAGAGGTATCTCTAGGCCCTCTCGGTAATGCACATCATGATAAGCCTTGCAAGCAATGTGACTAATGAGTTAGTTGCGGGATGATGCATTATGAAATGAGTAAAGAGACTCCAGTAACGAGATTGAACTAGGTATGAGGATACCGACGATCGAATCTCGGGCAAGTAACATACCGATGACAAAGGGAATGACGTGTGTTGTCACTATCATTTGACCGATAAAGATCTTCATAAAATATGTAGGAACCAATAGAGCATCCAGGTTCCGATGTTGGTTATTGATCGGAGATGTGTCCCGGTCATGTCTACATAGTTCTCGAACCCGTAGGGTCCGCACACTTAACGCTCGATGACGATTTGTATTATGAGTTATGTGTTTTGGTGACCGAAGATTGTTCGGAGTCCCGGATGAGATCACAGACATGACGAGGAGTCTCGAAATGGTCGAGAGGAAAATATTGATATATTGGACGATAGTATTCGGACACCGGAATGGGTTCAGAGTGTTTTGGATATTTATCGGTGTACCGAGGGGTTACCGGAACCCCCCGGGGAAAGTAATGGGCCTCATGGGCCATAGGGGTGAGAGAGGGCAGCCCACAAGGGGGTGGCGCCCCCCCATGGGGAGTCC
Source organism: Aegilops bicornis (assembly GCA_021605145.1). Lineage (NCBI taxonomy): Eukaryota > Viridiplantae > Streptophyta > Magnoliopsida > Poales > Poaceae > Aegilops > Aegilops bicornis. Next base: position 268,514,861 of record CM038675.1, on the reverse strand, counting down.
GAATTGGACAAGGGGAGGGGCGCGGCCCCCCTTTCCTTCTCCCTCTCCCTCTCCTTCCCCCTTTCCCCCTCCAAAATAAGGAAGGGGGGAGGCGAATTGGACTAAGAGTCCAAGTGGGACTCTTCCCACTTGGCACGCCCCCTAGGCAGGCCCCCTCCCTTTCCCTCCTTTATATACGGGGGCAGGGGGCACCCCAAAGCACATCAATTGTTTCTTAGCCGTGTGCGGTGCCCCCTCCACCGTTTACTCCTCCGGTCATATTGTCGTAGTGCTTAGGCGAAGCCCTGCGCGGATCACGTCACCATCACCGTCACCACGCCGTCGTGCTGCCGAAACTCTCCCTCGACACTTTGCTGGATCAAGAGTTCGAGGGACGTCATCGAGCTGAACGTGTGTAGAACTCGGTGGTGCCGTACGTTCGGTACTTGATCGGTTGGATCGCGAAGACGTTCGACTACATCAACCGCGTTAAAATAATGCTTCCGCTTTCAGTCTATGAGGGTACGTGGACACACTCTCCCCCTCTCGTTGCTATGCATCTCCTAGATAGATCTTGCGTGATCGTAGGAATTTTTTTGAAATTGCATGCTACGTTCCCCAACAGTGGCATCCAAGCTAGGTCTATGCGTAGATGATATGCACAAGTAGAACACAAAGAGTTGTGGGCGATCATAGTCATACTGCTTACCACCAACGTCTTATTTTGATTCAGCGATATTGTTGGATGAAGCGGCCCGGACCAACTTACATGACCACGTTCATGAGACCGGTTCCATAAGCGGACATGCAACTTGTTTTGCATAAAGGTGGCTGTCGGGTGTCTGTTTCTCCAACTTTAGTTGAATCGAATTTGACTATGGACGGTCCTTGTTGAAGGTTAAAAGAACACACTTGACGAAAAATTGTTGTGGTTTTGATGCGTAGGTAAGAATGGTTCTTACTAGAAGCTCGTAGCAGCCACGTAAAACTTGCAACAACAAAGTAGATGACGTCTAACTTGTTTTTGCAGGGCATGCTGTGATGTGATATGGTCAAGACATGATGTGATACACGTTATTGTATGAGATGATCTTGTTTTGTAAAAGTTATCGGCAATTGGCAGGAGCCTTATGGTTGTCGCTTTATTGTATGAAATGCAATCACCATGTAATTGCTTTACTTTATCACTATGCGTTAGCGATAGTTGTAGAAGCAATAGTTGGCGAGACGACAACGACACTACGATGGAGATCAAGGTGTCAAGCCAGTGACGATGGAGATCATGACGGTGCTTTGAAGATGGAGATCAAAGGCACAAGATGATGATGGCCATATCATGTCACATATTTTGATTGCATGTGATGTTTATCTTTTATGCATCTTATTTTGCTTAGTACGGTAGTAGCATTATAAGATGATCCCTCACTAAAATTTCAAGGTATAAGTGTTTTTCCTGAGTATGCACCGTAGCGATAGTTCGTCGTGCCGAGACACCACGTGATGATCGGGTGTGATAAGCTCTACGTTCACATACAACGGGTGCAAGACAGTTTTGCACATGCAGAATACTCGGTTAAACTTGATGAGCCTAGCATATGCAGACATGGCCTCGAAACACTGAGACTGAAAGGTCGAACGTGAATCATATAGTAGATATGATCAACATAGAGATGTTCACCATTGAAAACTACTCCATCTCACGTGATGATCGGGCATGGTTTAGTTGATATGGATCGCGTGATCACTTAGATGACTCGAGGGATGTCTATCTAAGTGGGAGTTCTTAAGTAATATGATTAATTGAACTTAAATTTATCATGAACTTAGTCCTGATAGTTTTTGCATATCTATGTTGTAGATCAATGGCCCGTGCTACCGTTCCCTTGAACTTTAATGCGTTCCTTGAGAAAGCTAAGTTGAAAGATGATGGTAGCAACTACACGGACTAGGTCCGTAACTTGAGGATTATCCTCATTGCTACACAGAAGAATTATGTCCTTGATGCACCGCTAGGTGCAAGGCCTGCTGCAGGAGCAACTGCTGACGTTACGAATGTCTGGCAAGCTAAATCTAATGACTACTCGATAGTTCAGTTTGCCATGCTTTACAGGTTAGAATCGGGACTTCAAAGATGTTTTGAATGTCATCGAGCATATGCGATGTTCCAGGAGTTGAAGTTAATATTTCAAGCAAATGCCCGAGTAGAGAGATATGAAGTCTCCAACAAGTTCTATAGCTGCAAGATGGAGAAGAACAACTCTGTTAGTGAACACATACTCAGAATGCCTGGGTACCATAACCACTTGACTCAGCTGGGAGTTAATCTTCCGGATGATAGTGTCATTGACAGAGTTCTTCAATCAGTGCCACCTAGCTATAAAGGCTTCGTGATGAACTATAATATGCAAGGGATGAACAAGACGATTCCCGATCTCTTCGCAATGCTCAAGGTTGCGGAGGTAGAAATCAAGAAGGAGCATCAAGTGTTGATGGTTAACAAGACCACTAGTTTCAAGAAAAAGGGCAAAGGAAAGAAGGGGAACTTCAGGAAGAATAGCAAGCAAGTTGCGGCTCCCGGGAAGAAGCCCAAGTCTGGACCTAAGCCTGAAACTGAGTGCTTCTACTGCAAAGGGAATGGTCACTGGAAGCGGAACTGCCCCCAAGTATTTGGCAGATAAGAAGGATGGCAAAGTGAAAGGTATATTTGATATACATGTTATTGATGTGTACCTTACTAATGCTCATAGCAGCGCCTGGGTATTTCATGTTGGTTCTGTTGCTCATATTTGCAACTCAAAACAGGGGCTACGGATTAAACGAAGATTGGCTAAGGACAAGGTGACAATGCGCGTCGGAAATGGTTCCAAGGTCGATGTGATCGCCGTCGGCACGCTACCTCTACATATACCTTCAGCATTAGTTTTAGACCTGAATAATTATTATTTGGTGCCAGTGTTGAGCATGAACATTATATATGGATCTTGTTTGATGCGAGACGGTTATTCATTTAAATAAGAGAATAATGGTTGTTCTATTTATATGAGAAATATCTTTTATGGTCATGCACCCTTGATGAGTGGTCTATTTTTGTTGAATCTCGATCGTGGTGATACACATATTCATAATATTGATGCCAAAATATGCAAAGTTAATAATGATAGTGCAACATATTTGTGGCACTGCTGTTTAGGTCATATTGGTGTAAAGTGCGAGAAGAAACTCCATGCAGATGGGCTTTTGGAATCACTTGATGCTTGCGAACCATGCCTCATGGGCAAGATGACTAAAATCCGTTCTCCAGAACAATGGAGCGAGCCAATGACTTATTGGAAATAATACATACGGATGTATGCGGTCCGATGAGTGTTGAGGCTCGTGGTGGGTATCATTATTTTCTAACCTCCACAGATGATTTGAATAGATATGGGTATATCTACTTAATGAAACACAAGTCTGAAACATTTGAAAAGTTCAAAGAATTTCAGAGTGAAGTGTAAAATCATTGTAACAAGAAAATAAAGCTTCTACGATCTGATCGCGGAGGCGAATATTTGAGTTACGAGATTGGTCTTCATTTAAAACAATGTGGAATAATTTCGCAACTCACGCCACCTGGAACACCACAACGTAATGGTGTGTCCGAACGTCGTAACCGTACTTTATTAGATATGGTGCGATCTATGATGTCTCTTACCGATTTACCACTGTCGTTTTGGGGTTATGAATTAGAGACAGCTGCATTCACATTAAATAGGGCACCATCTAAATCCATTGAGATGGCACCATATGAACTGTGGTTTGGCAAGAAATCTAAGCTGTCGTTTCTTAAAGTTTGGGGTTGCGATGCTTATGTGAAAAAGCTTCAACCTAATACGCTCGAACCCAAATAAGAGAAGTGCATATTCATAGGATACCCAAAAGAAACTGTTGGGTACATCTTCTATCACAGATCCGAAGGCAACATATTTGTTGCTAAGAATGGATCCTTTCTAGAGAAGGAGTTTCTCTCGAAAGAAGTGAGTGGGGGGAAAGTAGAACTCGATGAGGTATTTGTACCTTCTCTCAAGTTGGAAAGTAGTTCATCACAGAAATCAGTTCCAGTGATGCCTACACTAATTAGTGAGGAAGTTGATGATGATGATCATGAAACTTCAGATCAAGTTACCACCGAACCTCCTAGGTCAACCAGAGTACGTTCCGCACCAGAGTGGTACGGTAATCCTGTTTTGGAAGTAATGTTGCTAGACCATGACGAACCTATGAACTATGAGGAAGTGATGATGAGCCCAGATTCCGCGAAATGGCTTGAGGCCATGAAATCTGAGATGAGATCCATGTATGAGAATAAAGTATGGACTTTGGTTGACTTGCACGATGATCGGCAAGCCATAGAAAATAAATGGATCTTCAATAAGAAGACTGATGTTGATGGTAATGTTACTATCTACAAAGCTCGACTTGTTGTGAAAGGTTTTTGACAAGTTCAAGGAGTTGACTACGATGAGACCTTCTCAACCGTAGCGATGCTTAAGTCTGTCCGAATCATGTTAGCAATTGCCACATTTTATGATTATGAAATTCGGCAAATGGACGTCAAACCTGCATTCCTTACTGGATTTCTAAAAGAAGAGTTGTATATGATGAAACGAGAAGGTTTTGTCAGTCCTAAAGTTGCTAACAAAGTGTGCAAGCTCCAGCGATCCATTTTATGGACTGGTGCAAGCCTCTCGGAGTTGGAATATACGCTTTGACAGTGTGATTAAAGCATATGGTTTTATACAGACTTTTGGAGAAGCCTGTATTTACAAGAAAGTGAGTGGGATCTCTGTAGCATTTCTAATATTATATGTGGATGACATATTGGTGATTGGAAATGATATAGAATTCCTGAATAGCATAAAAGGATACTTTAATAAGATTTTTTCAATGAAAGACCTCGGTGAAGCTACTTATATATTGTGGCATCAAGATCTATAGAGACAGATCAAGACGCTTAATTGGACTTTCACAAAGCACATACCTTGATAAAGTTTAGAAGAAGTTCATAATGGATTGGTGAAAGAAAGGGTTCTTGCCTATGTTACTGATACGTCTCCAACGTATCTATAATTTTTGATTGCTTCATGTTATATTATATTCCATTTTGGATGATTAATGGGCTTTGTTATGAACTTTTATATTATTTTTGGGACTAACCTATTAACCGGAGGCCGAGCCCAAATTGTTGTTTTTTGCCTATTTCAGAATTTCGCAGAAAAAGAATATCAAACGGAGTCCAAAAGGAATTAAACCTTTGGGAACGTGATTTTCGGAACAAACGTGATCCAGAGGACCTGGAGTCCACGTCAAGACATCAACCAGGAGAGCACGAGGCAGGGGGGCGCGCCCTCTACCCTCGTGGGGCCCACGTTGCTCCGCCGACGTACTTCTTCCTCCTATATATACCTACGTACCCCCAAACCAACAGAAGCATCCACGAAAACCTAATTCCACCGCTGCAACCTTACATGTACCGTGAGATCCCATCTTGGGGCCTTTTGGCGTCTGCCGAAGGGGCATTGATCACGGTGGGCTTCTACATCAACACCATAGCCTCTCAGATGATGTGTGAGTAGTTTACCTCGGATCTTCGGGTCCATATTTATTAGCTAGATGGCTTCTTCTCTCTTTTTGGATCTCAATACAAAGTTCTCCACGATTCTCGTGGAGATCTATTCGATGTAATCTTGTTTTGCGGTGTGTTTGTTGAGACCGATGAATTGTGGGTTTAAAATGAAGTTTATCTATGAACAATATTTGAATCTCCTCAGAATTCTTTTATGTATGATTGGTTATCTTTGCAAGTCTCTTCGAATTATCAGTTTGGTTTGGCCTACTAGATTGATCTTTCTTGCAATGGGCGAAGTGCTTAGCTTTGGGTTCAGTCTTACGGTGTCCTTTTCCAGTGACAGCAGGGGCAGCAAGGCACGCATTGTATTGTTGCCATCAAGGACAACAAGATGGGGTTTATATCGTATTGCACGAGTTTATCCCTCTACATCATGTCATGTTACTTAAAGTGTTACTTTGTTCTTTTGAACTTAATACTCTAGATGCATGCTAGATAGCGGTCGATGTGTGGAGTAATAGTAGTAGATGCATGCAGGAGTCGGTCTACTTGTCACGGACGTGATGCCTATATACATGATCATACCTAGATATTCTCATAACTATGCTCAATTCTATCTATTGCTCAACAGTAATTTGTTCACCCACCATAACACTTATGCTCTTGAGAGAAGCCACTAGTGAAACCTATGGCCCCCGGGTCTATTTTCCATCATATTAATCTTCCAACACTTAGCTATTTTTATTGCTGAGGGAGTCTTGGATTAGGGGGTATCCGGACAGCCGGACTATAACCTTTGGCCGGACTGTTGGACCATGAAGATACAAGATTGAAGACTACGTCCCGTGTCCGGATGGGACTCTCCTTGGCGTGGAAGAAGCTTGGCAATATGGATATGTAGATCTCCTTCCTTGTAACCGACTCTATGTAACCCTAGCCCCCTCCGGTGTCTATATAAACCGGAGGGTTTAGTCCGTAGGACGAACAACAACAATCATACCATAGGCTAGCTTCTAGGGTTTAGCCTCTCCGATCTAGTGGTAGATCAACTCTTGTACTACCTATATCATCAATATCAATCAAGCAGGAGTAGGGTTTTACCTCCATCGAGAGGGCCCGAACCTGGGTAAAAACATCGTGTCCCTTGTCTCCTGTTACCATCCGCCTAGACGCACAGTTCGGGACCCCCTACCCGAGATCCGCCGGTTTTGACACCGACATTCGTGCTTTCATTGAGAGTTCCAATGTGCCGTCACCGCAGGGAAGGATGTCTCGTCTCGTCCTTAAAGACAACATTACCGCCAGGAGAGCCTTGGATGTCGGCCAAACTCTCCGGCTAGGTGGTTTTATCATGACCGCCTGTTCGGCCGCGGCACCAACGATGTCTTCTCGGGTAATCAAAAACAGCGTCCACGTCAACTCGGAATTCGTCTAGCTGATGGATCCAACGGAGCTCTCTTCCATGAACGAGCTCTTGAATCGCATCGCCGCCTTGGGAGTCGCTATGGACTATGATCGGATTGGGCTTAAACCCGATCAAAGGGAGATTACCTCTCCACCGGTCACCCATCATATCGCGGTGGTGGAGGAACAATGCGGCGATTCTGCCTCTATCTTGAGGACTAACTATGTCCGGATTCCTGAGCTCCCAGAGCCGGACACCCGTTTATGGGAGGACATCACCCAAGCCCTGAACCTAGAGTCAGGCAGTAGGCTAGATTTATCGGGCAACATCCCGAAACCCGAACTTCCAAGATTGGAAACTCCTCGGCCCCTGGGTGTCAGATCGGGTGAGGGTTCGGACTTAATTCCACCCACCCACCCAAACATAAGCGATCTTTCCCACATCAGGCAAGAGCCCCAGGAAACAGTACATCATTATTGGGCCAGATTCCTCCTTGTGATGAACAAGGTTAAGGACTGTCACGAGGAAGATGCAGTCTCATTCTTTTGCAATAACTGCACGGACAAGGGAATCCTTAACGCCATAAGTCGCTGTGATATATCACGCTTTGCTGACTTGGCGTCCATGGTACAAAAGTACTGTGCGATGGAAAGCGCCTGGAAAACCGAACCAAAATTTTGGGACAATCCGGCCCCGAATACACACCCGGTCCAAAGTAAATGGGTGCACTATCACAAGACATCCGTGTTAACTACAAAAAAGCAAAAACCCTCTACAGGGCATGGAACCGTATTGGAGGGATGGCTCTATGGACCCTGCAAAATTCATAGTACAGAAGGTACCATACCAACACATAGCCTTAGAGCATGTTGGATACTCCGGCAGGTGGCCAAAAGCGGCGAGGATCTTCTCATCCCAGAGGCCACAGAGCACCATCCTAGGGATAACAACACAGTATTAACAGTCTTTGAGACCTTCGCATCAAATAACAGGCGCAAGCAAACACTCCACAGCCTTGCCGAAATCTGCCACGTGGCAGCAATAAATCCATGGAGTGACACGGCTATTACCTTCAATGCCAGTGATGAACCTAAATTCTAAACAGCCGGGGTACCAGCTGCACTGGTCCTCAGTCCAATTGTGGACGGCTTTCGACTCACCAAAGTACTCATGGACGGCAGCAGTGGATTAAACCTCATCTATGAGGAAACTCTCCAGAAAATGGAAATAGACTGGAACCGCATTGAGCAAAGCAGCACAACTTTCAGGGGAATCATCCCCAGTCGGGAAGCACGCTATGCTGGGAAAATCAAATTAGATGTGGTATTCGACACGCCGGAGAACTATAGGTTCGAAGAAATTACATTCCAAGTGGCTCCGTTCAGTAGCGGATACCACACCCTTTTAGGGCGGGAGGCATTCACAATCTTCCAAGCCATACCCCATTATGGGTATATGAAGCTCAAAATGCCTGGACCCAACGGAATCATCACTCTCACTAGCGATCCGGACACAGCCCTTCGAGCCGAAAACAAAACAGCCGCACTGGCCCTCGAGGCATTATCCGAAGCCCTTGCGGCTGAGGAATTAACTGCGTTACGCTCCAAAGTGGACAGGGACGATGTGATACTTGACAAAAGGTCCAAGTCCAAATCTTTTAAACCAGCGGATGAAATAGTCAAATTCCAAGTCCACCCAACGGACCTCAAACAAATCCAGGAATTAACTGGATGTGTGGCGGCTCTAAGCCGCTTTATCTCCCGCTTAGGAGAAAAGGCATTACCCCTTTATCGCCTCCTTCGGCGCACCGAACACTTCGAGTGGACGGATGCTGCCACAGCCGGATTGGAAGAAATAAAGGCCATACTGGCAACCAACCCAATCCTGGCCGCACCTAACATCGGCGAACCAATGCTGCTATACATAGCGGCGACTAATCAAGTCGTAAGCGTAGTACTCGTCGTCGAACGAGAAGCGGACGGACATAAATCCCCCCTTCAAAAGCCGGTATATTATGTATCCACTGTCCTCACTCCGTGCAAATCACGGTACCCGCATTATCAAAAGATAGCATATGCGGTATTCATGGCATCCCGGAAACTACGACACTACTTTCAAGTGTGTTCGATTACAGTGGCCTCAGAAGTACCACTCAATGACATAATAAACAACCGCGACGCCACAGGCCGGATTGCCAAATGGGACATTGAGCTCCTTCCGTTCAACATAACATATAAACCTCGGCGAGCTATTAAGTCGCAGGTGTTGGCCGATTTTGTCGCCGAATGGACAGAAGCCGAACTCCCTAAAGAGTACGGCGCATACTCCAATTGGATTATGCACTTCGACGGCTCTAAAATGTTGGCCGGTCTAGGGGCTGGCGTCGTCCTGACGTCTCCCACCAAAGACATAGTCAAGTATGTACACCAAATACTGTACACAGACTCCAACAATGCAGCCGAATACGAGGCCCTGTTACATGGTCTACGGATGGCAGTTTCCATGGGCATTCAACACCTGGAGGTGCGTGGGGATTTGAACCTCGCAATATCCCAAATAAATGGAGACTTCGATGCCAAGGATCTGAAAATGGCGGCCTATCGCAACGCCGTCCTCAGGATGTCAGTTCGGTTCGAGGGGCTTGAATTCCACCATGTGGCTCGGGAAAACAATCAAGCGGCGAATATACTCGCCCGCATCGATGCAAAACGCGATGCGGCCCCACCCAACATCTTCTTGGAGAGGTTGTTTAAGCCATCCGTAGTATGGGAAGGGGACACCGGTAACAATAGTCCGGACCGGGCCACAACGCCCGATACCGAACATTCCGACATAATTGGGGGCTCTGCCACCGAAATAACACCTTCAGCCCACGTAATAATGGCCATCATCGCCCCGTGGACAGAACCATTCCTGGCCTACCTAACTAGGAAGGAACTCCCCGAGGACCAAAATGAGGCACGCTGCATAGTGCGGCGGTCTAAAGCCTACAGGGTCCACGAGGGAGAGCTTTATAATAAAAGCACTACCGTAGTCCTTCAAAGGTGCATCTCCGAAGAGGAAGGGCGGAAACTTCTGGCAGAAATTCATGCCGGACTCGGCAGCCACCACGCTGCAGCCCAAGCCCTTGTAAGCAAGGGGTTCCGCACATGTTTCTATTGGCCGACGGCCCGGGCAGATGCACATGACTTGGTCCAACGCTGCACTGGTTGCCAGCTTTTTGCAAACCAAAGCCATATGCCACCCACTGCCCTCCAAACAATCCCCATTACTTGGCCCTTTGCGGTCTGGGGGCTTGATATGGTCGAACCCCTTAAAGGGGGAACCCATAAGAAAAAATACTTACTGGTCATGGTGGATAAATTCACCAAATGGATAGAAGCCAAACCCGTTAAAACGGCCGAATCCGGACCGGTGATAGACTTCATATCCGGGGTTGTACACTGTTATGGCGTCCCCCACAGAATCATCACTGACAATGGCACGAAATTCATGGTCGATGAGGTAAAACTCTGGTGCGGCAATATGGGCATCAAGCTCAATTATGCTTCTGTCTATCACACACAAACTAACGGTCAAGTTGAGCAAGCAAATGGTCTTATCATGAGCGGCATCAAACCCAGATTAGTGCGGTCCTTAAAGGAATCTAACACGGACTGGATAGAGGAGCTCGACTCTGTACTCTGGGGGCTGCGGACCACGCCGAATCGCACTACCGGATACACACCCTTCTTTATGGTTTACGGTAGCAGGCGGTTACGCCTGCGACATAATTCATGACTCACCTCGAGTGCGCACGTACGAAGAAAGAGAAGCCGAGCTCGATCGGCAGGACTGTCTGGACAGCCTGGAGGAGGAGCACGACGTGGCAAAAGCCCGTTCTGCATTTTATTAGCAACAGGCTCGAAGATACCAAAGCAGAGAAGTACGAGCCCAAAACATATAACGTTGGTGACCTAGTTCTACGCCTGCCGGAGAAGAAAAAGACCAAGCTCGAGCCCAAATGGGAAGGTCCCTTCATTATTGACCAAGTTCTGACCGGTGGATTGTACCCTCTGCGGGATGCATCGGATAACCGACTTGAGCTGAACACATGGAACGCAGCCAGACTCCGAAGATTCTACGCCTAGTGCCAGACTCTAAGTTCGTCTCCTTCCTCTGTCCATTTTTTGCATATACATTATCTGTCTTTTCTTTCTCCCTTTCTTCCTTTTTCTTCCTCGAGGCCCTTAAAGGCCAACCTATGCCCTGCTTGCACACTGTTGAAGTGCTAACCGCACTCACTATACACGGGGCTTCTTACACGAAGCTTAATTATCTATCCGGACTTCATGCCCCGCACATGTGTTACTCTTCCGCATGTACCTTTTCTTCGCCATTATATGCATCGATATGACTTAAGTTTTGGCCAAGCTGGGTTGCCTGGCTCTTGTATTTATGCCCTACGTTCCCGTTAATTCGGCTAGGGCATAAGGGGAGCACCTCTGTGATTGCTACTGCCGGGTCAGCCGGATGTGTACCTCAGACTGGGTGAAGCCGAAAGCTAGCGTTCTTAAGGGAATATTCGGTCGGTGAACAAAAGGTGATTTTTATTTATTTTCCATTTGCGCCCCCAGATGATTTTTGCGTGCGTCTCTTTTCGCAGTCCGGACATGCACTTTAGGGCATGCGTACCCAGGGAAAGGAACCCTTAACGGAACTATTCTCCCTGGAAGATGTTTCTTACTACCCATGTAATATAACATAACTAGTTGGGCACTTGTCTGTTCAAGCACCAATGACCCCTACGCCTGGTTTCCACGCATGCCCCGGTTCTTATATAACTGAGAGGGTATTCGGAAACACTCCGGACTATAGGGTCCAGAGGCTGAAGCGAAAAGGTCCGCCATGACAAATGATTTACAATCCGGCTAGAAGGCATTTTTACATATCATTTCAAATACATAGTCACTTAGACTGGCTAAATTCCTCCTCTATACCATCAAACAGGCTGTCTAGTCTACAATCCTGTTGGGAATACTTTGCGGCTAATTCTACTTGCCCATACACTAAGCTAACGGGGATTTCCTTCCCATCGGGCCCCACAGGTCCGACCTCGGCCATGTGGTTTGGGTCAGCCTTGGTATACCGCGTCTTCACCATGGCCCAGGCTTCCCTGGCACCTTGGCGGCAGGTTGATATCTTCCATAATCAGAAGCGCCGCCATGCTCCCTTGAGCTTCTCCGCAAGCTCTCCAAGGCCTTCGGGCAGGGAGACGGATAGCCACAATACCTGGGCAATGCCTTGCATCACCTGCCGAACTTGTTCGTGTAGTTGTGAGAGCTCTGGTAGAAGATCACCCGGATCACCCGCCGACCCGGGCATTTCATCCGCGGGACGACCCGTCAGCATACCTACAGACATAATTCTGTTAGCTGGCTTCTTCGCTGAGCTCTTTTTCAAAGTTCGCTCAAGCACTTACTAAAAATGTTGTGTCGAAGCCGCTTATTCTCCTTCACGGAGTCCGACAGCTGGGCACGAACATCCTTTAGCTCCATGCTCAGTTGGGTATTGGCATCCTGGAGATTGATTTTCTCCTGCCTAACTTTTGTAAGCACGCGCTCGCCAGCCTTTAGCCAGCGTAGGAGATGTTGCTCATCCGGATTCAATCCGGCATCATCTGCAATATTTATTGTCAGATTGGCAGGTATGCCGCACTCTATATGGTACCTATCATTTGAAATACGTGTTACTAGAGGGGGGGTCTTCTTGGACTCCTCTTCTGCGGCCAGTGCGGCCTAAAGTTGGGCCTTGCACTCTTCAAGCTCATGGGACAATTGGGTATTCTTCTCTGTAAGAACATGCATAACAAATGATCCTTAAATCAGTTATTCTAACTGTTTCAAGTCTCAGGGGCTACTGCTATATATAATCATCAAATTTTCTCACCCATATATCCTTTACATATTGGTCTGTGGCTCTGGCTAGACCATTTTGAGCAGCACGGATGTACGCGTCTCCTGAGTTGAAGGCATCAAATGCCTCTTGGGAGAAACAAGCGTCACGGAGAACGGCTCGGTGACGCCTGTGGTTCATGGCGCTCTCCACCTCGGAATTTGTGGCGGATATTTTATCCGCATCCTCTATCGGAGGAGCATCCGGCGTGCGCCTTGTCTTCGCTTCCGCTTCCGGCCCTGGAGCCCGACTGGTTGACGTGTGATTGGTGACCACTTCAGATATAGTCCGGCGAGCGTTCTTATTTCTAGGGAACGTGGGCATTATTATGTCTTTAAAGACGACAACCAGGGGGTGAGGTGTTGCATCATACCTCTGTGCCGGCGTTTCCGTCCGGACCGCTTTCCTTTTTAGCCTGTGCGGCCTCGGAGCCCCTTGTAGGCTAGTCGCCGCGGGCTCGGCGCGGCGTCCCGAGGGCCTTCCCTGTAAAACATCGTTTGTATACGGTAAGTGAAGTGCGCAAAAGCGAATCCTTTTCAAAAGGTTGGGACTTTAATCTCATTCACCTGCAAAGCTGGGAGTAGCCCAGGGTAGTCGGCCGTAATAGCCACCAAGGCGTCATCGCTGCTTAATTGGTAGAACACCCTGTCAATCAGCTCCACGGATATGTCCGGGTCCTCTTTGAAGTCCGGGTCGAGGGACCGCTCAGGATCCTCTGGTTGTGGAGGAGGGCTGCTGATCTCCCTTACAGACGCAGCTCCTGTGATGAATTTGCAAGGTAAATTATTTAACTATGGGAATATGGAATGGACAGGCATAAAAACTGGTGACCTACCCAGCTCGGAGGATTGTACATGGAAAATCCATCCTGTGGCTTGATGCGGAGGAATTCCTCTTCCTCCCCCTTGTAAAAACCGGACAAGATTTTTGCTAGGGCAGTAGTCGAGTCAGGCCCTTTGCGACCCGCAGCAGGTGGCGTCATCTTCCCCGTTGAAATCCCACATAGGGTGGCCTCAATATTGAAGCGGGTGCACCCCCCGCGTAATGCATATGACCATAACCTCGGTTATGGTCAGTCCTGATTGATCCAATACCTTTATCCGCTCCATCAGGTAAGGGACGTCTCTATCATCTTCCTCCTGAGGGCTCCGTGGTCGCCAGCTCAGGCGTTTCTTCAAAGGAGCATTATCAAACTCGGGAAGGTCGATCCGAATAGGATCCGGAAGAGGGACGTCCTCCATATAAAACCACTCTGAAGGCCAGTCTTCGGACGCCTTCTTCGGAGTTCCGGATAGGTATCCAGTCCCGGCGATGCGCCATATTTTGGCTCCGCCCACTTGATATTGACCCCCTCTGTGAACGGGGCACGAGGCAGAACAACTTCTTCCACAAGTGCGAAATGAGCTTCGCAGCCCGAGAACAGCTCGCAAAGGGCTACGTAACCCGCGATGTGCAGTATGGAGGCAGGGGGTAAGGTGGTGCGATTGGAGGCCGAGAACTCCGGGAGCCCTCGGAGAAACGAATGGATTGGAAATCCGAGTCCCTTAATGATAAGGGACAAGGCATACCCGCTCTCCCTTAGAGGGGTTGGGAACGCTCTCCGCTTGCTCCCGCCATTATAGGTGGCGAGCCCGGCTCGAACCGGGACCATATCTGCTGGGGAGAAATCCACAGGTGCAAGCTTCACTAATTGGCTGTGTGAGATGGAACACCTCTCCCAATCTCCGGGCTTGGGGCTGGGGGAGCGAGAGGAGGAGCTGCGCTGGCCGGCCATGCTGGGGATTTTTTTAGGCGCGCTCCGATGAATGCTCGATGAGGGAAGATGGTGTGGTTTGGATCTGAGAATCCTCGTCTCCTTAAATATACAGTTCATTCACACAGCTAGGGTAGTAAATGTAAAAACGCCCTGGCTCCTCACATTCGCTGGACACGTTGAAGATGGCCATTCTTGGGCGCAGAAGCCAAGAAGAGCAACATTCACGAGAAGTCGGACACTATTTAACAAGTACTCAGGGTTTGAAGGAGAACCCGCCTTGTAATGCCAAAGACAATCTGCGCACCGGATCCATTGTCATTGAAGCCTAGTTCGGGGGCTACTGAGGGAGTCTTGGATTAGGGGGTATCTGGACAGCCGGACTATAACCTTTGGCCGGACTGTTGGACCATGAAGATACAAGATTGAAGACTTCGTCCCGTGTCCGGATGGGACTCTCCTTGGCGTGGAAGGCAAGCTTGGCAATACAGACATGTAGATCTCCTTCCTTGTAACCGACTCTGTGTAACCCTAGCCCCCTCCAGTGTCTATATAAACCGGAGGGTTTAGTCCGTAGGACGAAGAACAACAATCATACCATAGGCTAGCTTCTAGGGTTTAGCCTCTCCGATCTCGTGGTAGATCAACTCTTGTACTACCTATATCATCAATGTCAATCAAGCAGGAGTAGGGTTTTACCTCCATCGAGAGGGCCCGAACCTGGGTAAAAACATCGTGTCCCTTGTCTCCTGTTACCATCCGCCTAGACGCACAGTTCGGGACCCCCTACCCGAGATCCGCCGGTTTTGACACCGACAATTGCATTTTATTTTACTTTATATCTTTATTATAAAAATACCAAAAATATTATCTTATCATATCTCTCAGATCTCACTTTCGTAAGTGACCGTGAAGGGATTGACAACCCCTTTATTGCATTGGTTGCGAGGTTTATATTTGTTTGTGTAGGTGCGAGGAACTTGGGCGTGGCCTCCTACTGGATTGATACCTTGGTTCTCAAAAACCGAGGGAAATACTTACGCTACTTTACTGCATCACCCTTTCCTCTTCAAGGGAAAACCAACGCAGTGCTCAAGAGGTAGCAAGACGGATTTCTGGCGTTGCTGTCGGGAGTCTACGCAAAAGTCAACATACCAAGTACCCATCACAAACTCTTATCTCCGGCATTACATTATTTGCCATTTGCGTCTCGTTTTCCTCTCCCCCACTTCACCCTTTCCGTTTCATTCGCCCTCTCTTTTCTGTTTGCCTCTTTTTCGCTCGCTTCTTGTTTGCTCGTGTGTTGGATTGTTTGTTTGTCACGATGGCTCTACCTAGATTTGGTGATCTTCACCTTAAAAGGATAGAAGAGATCGAAAGCAACGTCAGGAGTTTTATGACTTTACAATTTGAGCATAATAATTTCTTTACGAACGAGCTTAAGGAACAAAAAAGCTTTATGGGTTACATGAATAAAGAGCTCGATGATATGTCTAAATAATTTTATGGTTTGAAATCTCAGATTGCTCATCTCGAAAAATTAATAGCTGAAGTTTCGGATAAGCAGGCCACCTTAGTTAATAAGATGGCCGCTAAGCCGGAAAATTTTGAAAATAAAGACGAAGATCTAAAAGTTATTGATGTGTCCCCTATTAAATCTTTGTTTTCCAATATGAATCTTGATAGTGATGGGACTGAATATGATCCACCTTTACCTAGAAGGTGTTCCAAAAATAGTTGTTAGATCTTGATGCTAAAATTGGTAAAAGTGAGACTGAAGAGATCAAAACTCTAGATATTAATAAACCCACTATTTTGGATTTCAAGGAATTTAATTATGATAATTGCTCTTTGATAGATTGTATTTCCTTGTTGCAATCCGTGCTAAATTCTCCACATGCTTATAGTCAACATAAAGCTTTTACTAAACATATCGTTGATGCTTTCATGCAATCTTATGAAGAAAAACTTGAGTTGGAAGTTTCTATCCCTAGAAAACTTTATGGTGAGTGGTAACCTACTATTAAAATTAAAATTAAAGATCATGAATGCTATGCTTTGTGTGATTTGGGTGCTAGTGTTTCCACGATTCCAAAAACTTTGTGTGATTTGCTAGGTTTCCGTGAATTTGATGATTGTTCTTTGAACTTGCACCTTGCGGATTCCACCATTAAGAAACCTATGGGAAGAATTAATGATGTTCTTATTGTTGCAAATAGGAACTATGTGCCCGTAGATTTTATTGTTCTTGACATAGATTGCAATCCTTCATGTCCTATTATTCTTGGTAGACCTTTCCTTAGAACGATTGGTGCAATTATTGATATGAAGGAAGAAAATATTAGATTCCAATTTCCGTTAAAAGAAAGGCATGGAACACTTCCCTAGAGAGAAAGTAAAATTACCTTATAAATCTATTACGAGAGCCACTTATGGATTGCCTACCAAAGATGGCAATACCTAGATCTATCCTTGCTTTTATGGGCGTTAAACGATAGCGCTTGTTGGGAGGCAACCCAATTTTATTTGTAGTTTTTATTTGCTTTTTGCTTCTGTTTAGGAATAAATCTTTGATCTATCCTCTGGTTATATTTTTTATGTTTTAATTAGTGTTTGTGCCAAGTTAAACCTATAGGATCTTCTTGGATGATAGTTATTTGATCTTGCTGAAAATTCCAGAAACTTTCTGTTCACGAAAACAATTGTTAAAAATTACCAGAACGTGATAAAATATTGATTCGAATTGCTGCTGATCAATAAACACATTGTATAGGTCGTCCTATTTTGTCTGAATTTTTGGAGTTCCAGAAGTTTGCGTTAGTTACAGATTACTACAGACTATTCTGTTTTTGACAGATTCTATTTTTCGTGTGCTGTTTGCTTATTTTGATGAATCTATGGCTAGTAAAATAATTTATAAACCATAGAGAAGTTGGAATACAGTAGGTTTAACACCAATATAAATAAAGAATGAGTTCATTACAGTACCTTGAAGTGGTGTTTTGTTTTCTTTCGCTAACGGAGCTCACGAGATTTTCTGTTAAGTTTTGTGTTGTGAAGTTTTCAAGTTTTGGGTAAAAGATTTGATGGATTATGGAACAAGGAGTGGCAAAAGCCTAAGCTTGGGGATTCCCATGGCACCCCAAGGTAATCTAAGGACACCAAAAATCCAAAGCTTGGGGATGCCCCGAAAGGCATCCCCTCTTTCGTCTACTTCCATCGGTAACTTTACTTGGAGCTATATTTTTATTCACCACATGATATGTATTTTGCTTGGAGCGTCTTGTACGATTTGAGTCTTTTTTTTAGTTTACCACAATCATCTTTGCTGTACACACCTTTTAAGAGAGACACACATGATTGGGAATTTATTAGAATACTCTATGCGCTTCGCTTATATCTTTTGAGTTATATAGTTTTTGCTCTAGTGCTTCACTTATATCCTTTAGAGCACAACGATGGTTTTGTTTTATAGAAACTATTATTCTCTCATGCTTCACTTATATTATTTTGAGAGTCTTAAACAGCATGGTAATTTGCTTAAGTAGGAAAATTAATCCTAATATGCTAAGTATTCAAGACTAGTTAAAACTTTCTTATGAGTGTGCTGAGTACTAAGAGAAGTTTGATGCTTGATGATTGTTTTGAGATATGGAGGTAGTGATATTAAAGTTGTGCTAGTTGAGTAGTTGTGGAATTGAGAAATACTTGTGTTGAAGTTTGCAAGTCCCGTAGCATGCACGTATGGTAAACGTTATGTAACAAATTTGAAACATGAGGTGTTATTTGATTGTCTTCCTTATGAGTGGCGGTCGGGGACGAGCGATGGTATTTTCCTACCAATCTACCCCCTAGGAGCATGCGCGTAGTGCTTGGTTTTTGATGACTTGTAGATTTTTGCAATAAGTATGTGAGTTCTTTATGACTAATGTTAAGTCCATGGATTATATGCACTCTTACCCTTGGATCATTGCTAGCCTCTTCGGTACCATGCATTGCCCTTTCTCACATTGAGAGTTGGTGCAAACTTCGCCGGTGCATCCAAACCCCGTGATATGATACGCTCTGTCACACATAAACCTCCTTATATCTTCCTCAAAACAGCCACCATACCTAGCTATTATGGCATTCCCATAGCCATTCCGAGATATATTGCCATGCAACTTTCCACCGTTCCGTTTATCATGACACGTTCATCATTGTCGTATTGCTTTGCATGATCATGTAGTTGACATCGTATTTGTGGCAAAGCCACCGTTCATAATTTTTCATACACGTCACTCTCGATTCATTGCCTATCCCGGTATACCTCCGGAGGCGTTCATATAGAGTCATACCTTGTTCTAGTACCGAGTTGTAATCATTGAGTTGTAAATAAATAGAAGTGTGATGATCATCATTCATAGAGCATTGTCCCAAAAAAAAGAGAAAGGCCAAAAAAATAAGGCCCAAAAAAGGGACAATGTTACTATCCTTTTTCCACACTTGTGCTTCAAAGTAGCACCATGATTTTCATGATAGAGAGTCGTCACTTTCACATACTAGTGGGAATTTTTCATTATAGAACTTGGCTTGTATATTCCAACAATGGGCTTCCTCAAATGCCCTAGGTCTTCGTGAGCAAGCAAGTTGGATGCACACCCACTTAGTTTCTTTTGTTGAGCTTCCATGCAGTTATAGCTCTAGTGCATCCATTGCATGGCAATCCCTACTCCTTGCATTAACATCAATAGATGGGCATCTCCATAGCCCGTTGATTAGCCACGCTGATGTGAGACTTTCTCCTTTTTTGTCTTCTCCACATAACCCCCATCATTATATTCTATTCCACCCATACTGCTATATCCATGGCTCACGCTCATGTATTGCGTGAAGGTTGAAAAAGTTTGAGATTACTAAAGTATGAAACAATTGCTTGGCTTGTCATCGGGGTTGTGCATAATGAGAGCATTCTTGTGTGACGGAAATGGAGCATGACTAAACTATATGATTTTGTAGGGATGAACTTTCTTTGGCCATGTTATTTTGAGAATACATAATTTCTTAGTTAGTATGCTTGAAGTATTATTGCTTTTATGTCAATATTAAACTTTTATCTTGAATCTTTCGGATCTGAATATTCATACCACAATTAAGAGGGTTACATTAGAAAATTTTGCCAAGTAGCATTCCGCATCAAAATTATGTTTTATCATTTACCTACTCGAGGACGAGCAGGAATTAAGCTTGGGGATGCTTGATACGTCTCCAACTCATGCAATATGATATAAACTCATGCTTTATATTCTGTTTTGGATGATTAATGGGCTTTGTTATACACTTTTATATTATTTTTGGGACTAACCTATTAATCGGAGGCCCAGCCCAAATTGTTGTTTTTTTGCCTATTTCAGAGTTTCGCAGAAAAAGAATATCAAACGGAGTCCAAACAGAATGAAACCTCCGGGAACGTGATCTTTGGAACAAACATGATCCATAGGACTTGGAGTCCACGTCAAGACATCAACCAGGAGAGCACGAGGCAGGGGGCACGCCTACCCCCCTCGGCGCGCCCTCCACCTCGTGGGGCCCACGTTGCTCCACCGACGTACTTCTTCCTCCTATATATACCTATGTCCCCAAACCAATGAAGCATCGATTTAAAACCTAATTCCACCGCCGCAACCTTCGTACCCATGAGATCCCATCTTGGGGCCTTTTAGGCGTCTGCCGAGGGGGGCATTGATCATGGAGGGCTTCTACATCAACACCATAGCCTCTCCGATGATGTGTGAGTAGTTTACCTCAGACCTTCGGGTCCATAGTTATTAGCTAGATGGCTTCTTCTCTCTTTTTGGATATCAATACAAAGTTCTCCCCGATTCTTGTGGTGATCTATTCGATGTAATCTTCTTTATGCGGTGTGTTTGTTGAGACCGATGAATTATGGGTTTATGATCAAGTTTATCTATGAACAATATTTGAATCTCCTCTGAATTCTTTTATGTATGATTGGTTATCTTTGCAAGTCTCTTGAATTATCAGTTTGGTTTGGCCTACTAGATTGATCTTTCTTGCAATTGGAGAAGTGCTTAGCTTTGGGTTCAATCTTGCGGTGTCCTTTCCCAAAGGATGTTAGGGGCAGCAAGCCACGTATTGTATTGTTGCCATCGAGGATAACAAGATGGAGTTTATATCATATTGCATGAGTTTATCCCTCTACATCATGTCATCTTACTTAAAGTGTTACTTTGTTCTTTTGAACTTAATACTCTAGATGCATGCTGGATAGCGGTCGATGTGTGGAGTAATAGTAGTAGATGCAGCCAGGAGTTGGTCTACTTGTCACGGACGTGATGCCTATATACATGATCATACCTAGATATTCTCATAACTATGCTCAATTCTATCAATTGCTCAACAGTAATTTGTTCACCCACTGTAACACTTATGCTCTTGAGATAAGCCACTAGTGAAACCTATGGCCCCAGGTCTATTTTCCATCATATTAATCTTCCAACACTTAGCTATTTTTATTGCCTTTTATTTTACTTTGCATCTTTATTATAAAAATACCAAAAATATTATCTTATCATATCTATCAGATCTCACTTTCGTAAGTGACCGTGAAGGGAATGACAACCCCTTTATTGCATTGGTTGCGAGGTTTATATTTGTTTGTGTAGGTGCGAGGGACTTGGGCGTGGCCTCCTACTGGATTGATACCTTGGTTCTCAAAAACTGAGGGAAATACTTACGCTACTTTACTGCATCACCCTTTCCTCTTCAAGGGAAAACCAACGCAGTGCTCAAGAGGTAGCGTTTACAATGTGTGAAGTTGAGTCAGACTCAATGCCCGACCACTTCAGAAGATAGAGAGAAAATGAAAGTCATCCCCTATGCCTCAGCCATAGGTTCTATCATGTATGCAATGCTGTGTACCAGACCTGATGTGTGCCTTGCTATAAGTATAGCAGGGAGGTTCCAAAGTAATCCAGGAGTGGATCCCTGGACAGCGGTCAAGAACATCCTGAAATGCCTGAAAAGGACTAAGGATATGTTTCTCGTTTATGGAGTTGACAAAGAGCTCACCGTAAATGGTTACGTTGATGCTAGCTTTGACCCTGATCCGGATGACTCTAAGTCGCAAACCGAATACGTATTTATATTGAATGTTGGAGCTGTCAGTTGGTGCAGTTCCAAGCAGAGTGTCGTGGCAGGATCTACGTGTGAAGCGGAATACATAGCTGCTTCGGAAGCAGCAAATGAAGGAGTCTGGATGAAGGAGTTCATATCCGATCTAGGTGTAATACCTAGTGCAATGAAAATCTTTTGTGACAATACTGGAGCAATTGCCTTAGCGAAGGAATCCATATTTCACAAGAGAACCAAACACGTCAAGAGACGCTTCAACTCCATCCGTGATCAAGTCAAGGAGGGAGACATAGAGATTTTCAAAATACATACGGATCTGAATGTTGCAGACCCGTTGACTAAGCCTCTTCCATAAGCAAAACATGATCAACACCAAGACTCCATGGGTGTTAGAATCATTACAATGTAATCTAGATTATTTACTCTACTGCAAGTGGGAGACTGAAGGAAGTATGCCCTAGAGGCAATAATAAAGTTGTTATTTATATTTCCTTATATCATGATAGATGTTTATTATTCATGCTAGAATTGTATTAACCGGAAACTTGATTCATGTGTGAATACACAGACAAATCAAAGTGTCCCTAGTATGCCTCTACTTGACTAGCTCGTTAATCAAAGATGATTAAGTTTCCTGACCATAGACATGTGTTATCATATGATGAACAGGATCACATCATTAGGAGAATGATGTGATGGACAAGACCCATCCATTAGCTTAGCGTAATGATCGTTAAGTTTTATAGCTATTGCTTTCTTGATGACTTATACATATTCCTTTGACTATGAGATTATGCAACTCCCGAATACTGTAGGAATACCTTGTGTGCTATCAAATGTCACAACGTAACTGGGTGATCATAAAGATGCCCTACAGGTATCTCCGAAGGTTTTTGTTGGGTTGGCATAGATCAAGATTATAATTTTTCACTCCGAGTATCAGAGAGGTATCTCTGGGCCCCCTTGGTAATGCACATCATGATAAGCCTTGCAAGCAATGTGACTAATGAGTTAGTTGCGGGATGATGCATTACAGAACAAGTAAAGAGACTTGCCGGTAACGAGATTGAACTAGGTATGAGGATACCAATGATCGAATCTCGGGCAAGTAACATACCGATGACAAAGGGAATGACGTATGTTGTCATTGCGTTTGACCGACAAAGATCTTCGTAGAATATGTAGGAACCAATATGAGCATCTAGTTTCCATTGTTGGTTATTAATCGAAGATGTGTCTCGGTCATGTCTACATAGTTCTCGAACCCGTAGGGTCCGCACGCTTAACGTTCGATGACGATTCGTATTATGAGTTATGTGTTTTGGTGACCGAAGATTGTTTGGAGTCCCGGATGAGATCACGGACATGAAGAGGAGTCTCGAAATGGTCGAGAGGTAAATATTGATATATTGGACGATAGTATTCGGACACCAGAATGGTTTCGGAGTGTTTCAGATATTTATCGGAGTACCGAGGGGTTACCGGAACCCCCCGGGGAAAGTAATGGGCCTCATGGACGATAGGGGAGAGAGGGAAGCCCACAAGGGGGTGACGCCCCCCCATGGGGACTCCGAATTGGACAAGAAGAGGGGGCGCGGCCCCCCTTTCCTTCTCCCTCTCCCTCTCCTTCCCCCTTTCCCCCTCCGAAAGAAGGAAGGGGGGCGAATTGGACTAGGAGTCCAAGTGGGACTCCTCCCACTTGGTGTGCCCCCTAGGCCGGCCCCCTCCCTCTCCCGCCTTTATATACCGGGGGGCACCCCAAAGCACATCGATTGTTTCTTACCCGTGTGCGGTGCCCCCTCCACTGTTTACTCCTCTGGTCATATTGCGGTAGTACTTAGGCGAAGCCCTGCGCAGATCACATCACCATCACTGTCACCACGCCATCGTGCTGATGAAACTCTCCCTCGACACTTTGCTAGATCAAGAGTTCGAGGGACGTCATCTAGCTGAATGTGTGCAAAACTCGGAGGTGCCGTACGTTCCGTACTTGATCGGTTGGTTCGCGAAGACGTTCGACTACATCAACCGCGTTAAACTAACGCTTCCGCTTTCGGTCTATGAGGGTACATGGACACACTCTCCCCCTCTCGTTGCTATGCATCTCCTAGATAGATCTTGCATGATCGTAGGAATTCTTTGACATTGCATGCTACGTTCCCCAACAATTCATGAATGATTAGTATAAGGAAGAGAACTTTCACATATAAATATATTATCTTGGACATATTTTATGATTGTGAATACCCATTAATTATTTTCAAACTTGGGAAAATTAGTTCAAGTTGGAAAAGGAATACAACATAATGAGTTATGCTTGGGTATATTTGCATAGAAGTTATATTGTTATGGATCCTCAAACATGTGGTGCTTGCTTAGGATCTTTTGCTAGGAAAAAATTCGTACTAAGTAGAGATACTACTTTTCCATCCAAAAACCCTTAACCTAGTTTCTTACCATGAGTGTGCACCATATCTACCTATGGATTGAATAAGATCCTTCAAGAAATTTGTCATCAGTGCAAAAAGCAAATATGTATGATCTTTTATTGAAAGGGAAAATAAGCGTTGTATGAACTTGTGATGGTAAATAAATAAAAGCGATAGACTACATAATAAAGGTTGCTATCCCAAGGGGCAATATAACATGACGTTCCTTTGCATTAAGAGCTTGCACATCCAAAAATCAAAAGCGCAAGACAACCTCTGCTTCTCTCTGCTAAGGGCCTATCTTTTACTTTTCAGTTTTTACTTTCAGGCAAGAGTCAATAGTATTCCTTCTTATTTCAATCTCAATTATTCTCTAGTTGGCAAGCATCATGTGGTGAGGAAAGATCCAGGCACATATGGCCATTCAAATATATTTGACCACTAATTATTATTGTTGACAATTATCTCTATGATAAATAAGTTGGGAGGCGAAATATTAAGCCCCTATCTTTCTCTGTGTTCGATGGATGCCATTTGTTCTAAAAATATGCTTTGAGTATTAGCAATCATAGAAGACTATATGATAATTGAGTATGTGGTGCTCTTACTTAGACTTTGTTGAAGATAAATTGAAGTCAATTGTTTGATAACTAAGAACCATAACATGTGAATAGCTAGGTACTTGATCATGAGAAATTGTTTGATAACTAAGAACCATAACATGTGAATAGCTAGGTACTTGATCATGAGAAATTGTTTGATAACTAAGAACCATAACATGTGAATATATATAATGACGCTAGGAAAAGTGATTAGAATTATCATTGATCAAACTTATGCACTTTGCTAGCATTCACACTTCATAAATTATTTCTTTTATCATTTACCTACTCGAGGACGAGAAAGAATTAAGCTTGGGAATGTTGATACGTCTCTAACGTATCTATAATTTATGAAGTATTAATGCCATGTTTACAACAATTATATATGGTTTTGGTATGATTTGAAAACAACTAACCCGGACTGACGTTGTTTTCAGCAGAACTACCATGGTGTTGTTTTTTGTGCAGAAATAAAAGTTCTCGGAATGGGCTGAAAACTTACAGAGATTTTTTAGGAAGGACCAGAAGCCTCACGAGGAAGCCACAAGCCTGGTAGGCGCGACCTCTCCCCAGGTGGTGCCTAGTGAGCTTGTCGCTCCCTCGTGGCCCCCCTTAACGTGAGACCAACGCCAAAAATTCCTATAAATACCAAAAACCCCAGAAAGAAACCAAGAACTTCCGCTCCGCCGCCGCAAGCCTCTATACCAAAGCGATCTCATCTGGAGGCCTCCTCTAGCACCCTTCCTTCATGGTCTTGAGGGTATTTTGGATATCATGGAGGTAACTGACGATGAATTCATCTCTTGCCTCACTGATCTGAACACGGAGTTTCCGAAGCACAACATCTCCATAGCCAATTTTCCAAATTGGATTATGAAACCAGAGCCAGATTTTGGTACTAGAGGGGAAAATCATCACCGGATGCCATCTTCATCATCCTGGAGGTCTCCGTGACAAGGAGGCGAGTTCACCCCGAGGTTGAGGGTGAAGGAAATATGCCCTAGAGGCAATAATAAAGTTGTTATTTATATTTCCTTATATCATGATAAATGTTTATTATTCATGCTAGAATTGTATTAACCGGAAACTTAGTACATGTGTGAATACATAGACAAACAGATCATCACTAGTATGCCTCTACTTGACTAGCTCGTTGAATCAAAGATGGTTATGTTTCCTAGCCATAGACATGATGCATTACGGAACGAGTAAAGAGACTTGCCGGTAACGAGATTTAACTAGGTATTGAGATACCGACGATCGAATCTCGTGCAAGTAACATACCGATGACAAAGGGAACAACGTACGTTGTTATGCGGTTTGACCAATAAAGATCTTCGTAGAATATGTAGGAACCAATATGAGCATCCAGGTTCCACTATTGGTTATTGACCGGAGATGAGTCTCGGTCATGTCTATATAGTTCTCGAACCCGTAGGGTCCGCATGCTTAACGTTCGGTGAAGATCGGTATTATGAGTTTATGTGTTTTGATGTACCGAAGATAGTTCGGAGTCCCAGATGTGATCACGGACATGACGAGGAGTCTCGAAATGGTCGAGACATAAAGATTGATATAGTGGACGGCTATATTCGGACACCAGAAGTGTTCCGGGTGATTTCGGAGAAATTCGGAGTGCCGGAGGGTTACCGGAACCCCCCGGGGAACTAATGGGCCACATGGGACTTAATGGAGAGAGAGGGCCGGCCAGGGCAGGCCGCGCGCCCCCTCCCCCTCTGGTCCGAATTGGACTAGGGAAGGGGGGTGCCCCCTTTCCTTCTCCCTCTCCTCCTTCCTTTCCCCCACCTAGTAGGAGTAGGAAAGGGGAGTCCTAGTCCTACTAGGAGGAGGACTCCTCCTCTCCTGGCGCACCCCAAGGGCCGGCTGGCCTCCCCCTTGCTCCTTTATATACGGGGGCAGGGGGCACCCTAGGACACACAAGTTGATTGTTCCAAGCCATGTGCGGTGCCCCCTCCTCCATATTCCACCTCGGTCATATCGTTGCAGTGCTTAGGAGAAGGCCTGCGCTGGTAGCTTCATCAACACCGTCATCATGCCGTCGTGCTGACGAAGCTCTCCCTCGAAGCTCTACTTGATCGTGAGTTCATGGGACGTCACCGAGCCGAACATGTGCAGATCGCGGAGGTTCCGTACGTTCGGTAGTAAGATCGATCGATCATGAAGACATACAACTACATCAACCGCGTTGTCATAACGCTTCCGCTTACGGTCTACGAGGGTACGTAGACAACACTCTCCCCTCTCGTTGCTATTCATCACCATGATCTTGCGTGTGCGTAGGAATTTTTTTGAAATTACTATGTTCCTCAATAGTGGTATCAGAGTTAGGTTTATGCGTAGATGTTATATGCACGAGTAGAACACAAGTGAGTTATGGGCGATACTAGTCATACTGCTTACCAGCATGTCATACTTTGATTCGGCGGTATTGTTGGATGAAGCGACCCGGACCGACATTACGTGTACGCTTACGCGAGACTAGTTCTACCATCGTGCTTCCCACACAGGTGGCTGGCCGGTGTCAGTTTCTCCAACTTTAGTTGAATCGAGTGTGGCTACGCCTGGTCCTTGTGAAGGTTAAAACAATACATACTTGACGAAATATCGTTGTGGTTTTGATGCGTAGGTTAGAACGGTTCTTGCTCAGCCTGTAGTAGCCACGTAAAACTTGCAACAACAAAGTAGAGGACGTCTAACTTGTTTTTGCAGGGCATGTTGTGATGTGATATGGTCAAGACATAATGCTAAATTTTATTGTATGAGATGATCATGTTTTGTAATGGAGTTATCGGCAACTGGCAGGAGCCATATGGTTGTCGCTTTATTGTACGAAATGCAATCGCCATGTAATTGCTTTACTTTATCACTAAGCGGTAGCGATAGTCGTAGAAGCAATAGTTGGCGAGACGACAATGATGCTACGATGGATATCAAAGTGTCGCGCCGGTGACGATGGTGATCATGACGGTGCTTTGGAGATGGAGATCAAAGGCACAAGATGATGATGGCCATATCATATCACTTATATTGATTGCATGTGATGTTTATCTTTTATGCATCTTATTTTGCTTAGTTCGGTGGTAGCATTATAAGATGATTTCTCACTATATTTCAAGGTACAAGTGTTCTCCCTGAGTATGCACCGTTGCAAAAGTTCGCCGTGCCGAGACACCACGTGATGATCGGGTGTGATAAGCTCTAGGTTCACATACAACGGGTGCAAGCCAGTTTTGCACATGCAGAATACTCGGGTTAAACTTGACGATCCTAGCATATGCAGATATGGCCTCGGAACACTGAGACCGAAAGGTCGAGCATGAATCGTATAGTAGATATGATCAACATAGTGATGTTCATCATTGAAAACTACTCCATCTCACGTGATGATCGGACATGGTTTAGTTGATATGGAACACGTGATCACTTAGATGATTAGAGGGATGTCTATCTAAGTGGGAGTTCTTAAGTAATATGATTAATTGAACTTTAAATTTATCATGAACTTAGTCTTGGTAGTATTAGCATATCTATGTTGTAGATCAATAGCTCGTGTTTAGCTCCCCTGTTTTATTTTTGATATGTTCCTAGAGAAAACTAAGTTGAAAGATGTTAGTAGCAATGATGGGATTGGATCCGTGATCTGAGGATTATCCTCATTGCTGCACAGAAGAATTATGTCCTTGATGCACCGCTAGGTGACAGACCAATTGCAGGAGCAGATGCAGACATTATGAACGTTTGGCAAGCTCGATATGATGACTACTTGATAGTTTAGTGCACCATGCTTTATGGCTTAGAATCGGGGCTTCAAAGACGTTTTGAATGCCACGGAGCATATGAGATGTTCCAAGAGTTGAAATTAGTATTTCAGACTCATGCCCATGTCGAAAGGTATGGGACCTTTGACAAGCACTTTGCCTACAAGATGGAGGAGAATTGCTCAGCTAGTGAGCATGTGCTCGTAATGTCCGAGTACTACAATCACTTGAATCAAGTGGCAGTTAATCTTCCAGATAAGATAGTGATTGATAGATTTCTCTAGTCACTATCACCAAGTTACTAGAACTTTGTGATGAACTATAATATGCAAGGGATAACGGAAACGATTCCCAAGCTCTTCGTGATGGTGAAATCGACGAAGGTAGAAATCAAGAAAAGCATCTAGTGTTGATGGTTGACAAGACCACTAGTTTCAAGAAAAGGGCAAAGGGAAGAAGGGGAACTTCAAGAAGAACGACAAGCAAGTTGTTGCTCAAGTGAAGAAGCCCAAGTCTGGACCTAAGCCTGAGACTAAGTGCTTCTACTGCAAAGGGACTGGTCACTGGAAGCAGAACTGCCCCAAGTATTTGGCGGATAAGAAGGATGGCAAAATGAACAAAGGTATATTTGATATACATGTTATTGATGTGTACTATACTAGTGTTTATAGCAACCCCATTGTATTTAATACTAGTTCAGTTGCTAAGATTAGTAACTCCAAACGGGAGTTGCAGAATGAACAGAGACTAGTTAAGGGTGAAGTGACGATGTGTGTTGGAAGTGGTTCCAAGATTGATATGATCATCATTGCACACTCCCTATACCTTCGGGATTAGTGTTGAACCTAAATAAATGTTATTTGGTGTTTGCGTTAAGCATGAATATGATTTGATCAAGTTTATTGCAATATGGTTATTCATTTAAAGTCAGAGAATAATTGTTGTTACATTTACATGAATAAAACCTTCAATGGTCATACACCCAAGGTGAATGGTTTATTGAATCTCGATCGTAGTGATACACATATACATAACATTGAAGCCAAAAGATGCAAAGTTAATAATGATAGTGCAACTTATTTGTGGCACTGCCGTTTAGGTCATATTGGTGTAAAGCGCATGAAGAAAATTCATGCTGATGGGCTTTTGGAATCACTTGATTACGAATCAGTTGATGCTTGCGAACCATGCCTCATGGGCAAGATGACTAAGACTCCGTTCTCCGGAAAAATGGAGCAAGCAACAGACTTGTTGGAAATAATACATACTGATGTATGCAGTCCGATGAGTGTTGAGGATCGCGGCAGGTATCGTTATTTTCTGACCTTCACAGATGATTTTAGCAGATATGGTTATATCTACTTGATGAAACATAAATCTGAAACATTTGAAAAGTTCAAATAATTTCAGAGTGAAGTGGAAAATCATCATAACAAGAAAATAAAGTTTCTACGATCTGATCGTGGAGGAGAATATTTGAGTTACGAGTTTGGTCTTCATTTGAAACAATGCGGAATAGTTTCGAAACTCATGCCACCTGGAACACCATAGCGTAATGGTGTGTCCGAACATCGTAACCATACTTTATTGGATATGGTGCAATCTATGATGTCTCTTACCGATTTACCACTATCGTTTTGGGGTTATGCATTAGAGACAGCTGCATTCACGTTAAATAGGGCACCATCTAAATCCGTTGAGACGACACCATATGAACTGTGGTTTGGCAACCAAACTAAAGTTGTCATTTCTTAAAGTTTGGGGTTGCAATGCTTATGTGAAAAAGTTTCATCCTGATAAGCTCAAACCCAAATCAGAGAAATGTGTCTTCATAGTATACCCAAAGGAGACAGTTGGGTACACCTTCTATCACAGATCCGAAGGCAAGACATTCATTGCTAAGAATGGATCCTTCCTAGAGAAGGAGTTTCTCTTGAAAGAAGGGAGTGGGAGGAAAGTAGAACTTGATGAGGTAATCGTACTGCTCCCTTATTGGAAAGTAGTTAAATCACGTAAATCTGTTCCTGTGACTACTACGCCAATTAGTGAGGAAGCTAATGATGATGATCATGTAACTTCAGATCAAGTTACTACTGAACCTCGTAGGTCAACTAGAGTAAGATCCGCACCAGAGTGGTATGGTAATCCTGTTCTGGAGGTCATGTTACTTGACCATGACAAACCTACGAACTATGAGGAAGCGATGATGAGCCCAGATTCCGCAAAATGGCTTGAGGCCATGAAATCTGAGATGGGATCCATGTATGCGAACAAAGTGTGGGCTTTGGTTGACTTGCCCGATGATCGGCAAGCCATAGAAAATAAATGGATCTTCAAGAGGAAGACGGACGCTGATAGTAGTGTTACTATCTACAAAGCTAGACTTGTCGAAAAAGGTTTTTGACAAAGTTCAAGGTGTTGACTACGATGAGATTTTCTCACTCGTAGTGATGCTTAAGTCTGTCCGAATCATGTTAGCAAATTGACACATTTTATGAAATCTAGCAAATGGATGGCAAAACTACATTCCTTAATGGATTTCTTAAAGAAGAGTTGTATATGATGCAACCAGAAGGTTTTGTCGATCCTAAAGGTGCTAACAAAATGTGCAAGCTACAGCGACCATCTATGGACTGGTGCAAGCATCTCGGAGTTGGAATATACGCTTTGATGAGTTGATCAAAGCATATAGTTTTATACAGACTTGCGGTGATGCCTGTATTTACAAGAAAGTGAGTGGGAGCACCACAACATTTCTGATAAGATTGGGCTTAAACCCGATCAAAGGGAGATTAACTCTCCACCGGTCACCCATCATATCGCGGCGGTGGAGGAACAATGCGGCGACTCTTCCTGTATCTTGAGGACTAATTATGTCCGGAATCCTAAGCTCCCCGAGTCGGACACCCGTTTACGGGAGGACATCACCCAAGCCCTGAGCTTAGAGTCAAGCAGCGGGCCAGACTTATCGGGCAACATCCCAGAATCCGAGCTTCCAAGATCGGAAACTCCTCGGCCCCTGGGTTTCAGATCGGGTGAGGGTTCGGATTTAAATCCACCCACCCACCCAAACATAAGCGATCTTTCCCACATCAGGCAAGAGCCCCAGGAGACAGTACATCATTATTGGGCCAGATTCCTCCTTGTGATGAACAAGGTTAAGGACTGTCGCGAGGAAAACACAGTCTCATTCTTCTGCAATAATTGCACGGACAAGGGAATCCTTAACGCCATAAGTTCCCGTGACATATCACACTTTGCTGACTTGGCGTCCATAGTATGAAAGTACTGTGCGATGGAAAGTGCCTGGAAAACTGAAACAACATTTTGGGATAATCCGGCCCCGAATACACACCCAGTCCAAAGTAAAAGGGTGCACTATCACAAGACACCCGGGTTAACTACAAAAAAGCAAAAACCCTCTACAGGGCATGGAACCGTACTGGAGGGATGGCTCAACGGACCCTGCAAAATTCATAGTACAGAAGGTACCATACCAACACATAGCCTTAGAGCATGTTGGATACTCCGGCAGGTGGCAAAAAGTGGCGAGGATCTTCTCATCCCAGAGGCCACAGAGCACCATCCCAGGGATAATAAGACGGTATTAACAGTCTTCGAGACCTTCGCATAAAATAAGAGGCGCAAGCAAACACTCCGCGGCCTTGACGAAATCTGCCAAGTGGCAGTAATAAATCCATGGAGTGACACGGCTATTACCTTCAATGCCAGTGACGGACCTAAATTCCGAACAGGGTCCTCAGTCCAATTGTGCACGGCTTTTGACTCACCAAAGTACTTATGGACGGCAGCAGTGGATTAAACCTCATCTATGAGGAAACTCTTCAGAAAATGGAAATAGACTGGAACCGCATTGAGCAAAGCAGCACATCCTTCAGGGGAATCATCCCCAGTCGGGAAGCACGCTGTGCTGGAACAATCACACTAGATGTGGTATTCGGCACGCCGGAGAACTATAGGTCCGAAGAAATTACATTCCAAGTGGCCCCATTCAGTAGCGGATACCCGCCCTTCTAGGGCGGGAGGCATTCACAATCTTCCAAGCCATACCCCATTATGGGTACATGAAGCTCAAAATGCCTGGGCCCAATGGAATCATCACTCTCACTAGTGATCCGGACACAGCCCTTCGGGCCGAAAACAAAACAGCCGCATTGGCCCTCGAGGCATTATCCGAAGCCCTCGCGGCCGAAGAATTAACCACGCTACGCTCCACAGTGGACAGGGACGACGTGATACTAGACAAAAGATCCAAGTCCACCTCTTTTAAACCAGCGGATGAAATAGTCAAATTCCAAGTCCATCCAACGGACGCTACGAAAACAGCCTCCATTGGGGCACAATTAAACCCCGCCGTGGACGCCGCGCTGCGAGAGTTCCTGCGCGAGAATTGGGATATATTCACCTGGCATCCTCCAGATATGCCAGGAATCCCACGCAGGCTAGCCGAACATAGCCTTAATATCCTAAAAGGATTCAAGCCAGTCAAGCAAAATCTTCGGCATTTCTCTGAACCCAAGAGACAAGCTATGGGAGAGGAACTAGCCAAGTAAATGGAGGCCGGATTCATCAAAGAAATAAAACATCCGGATTGGCTAGCAAACCTGGTGATGGTACCAAAGAAGGACAAATCCTGGCGCCTATGCGTCGACTTCAAGGACCTTAACAAGGCTTGCCCAAAGGATCCCTTCCCACTCCCCCGCATCGATCAAATTATCGACGCTACCGCAGGACACGATTCATTGTGTTTCCTTGACGCATACTCCGGCTACAACCAAATTAAGATGGCGGAGTCCGACCAAGCCGCAACGACATTCATCACACCATACGGCCCTTTCTGTTTCAACACAATGTCTTTTGGGCTCAAAAACGTCGGCGCAACATATCAGCGCATGATTCAGACATGTCTGGAGAAACAAATTGGCAAAACAGTCAAGGCATACGTAAATGATGTGGTCGTAAAAACCAAACACGTCGACTCTCTAGTAGACGACTTGAGGCTCACATTTGACAACCTCCGAACATATGACATCAAGTTAAATCCGGAAAAATGCGTTTTTGACGTACAAGCCAGAAAGCTCCTGGGATTCGTTGTTTCTAGTAGAGGAATTGAAGCAAATCCAGCCAAGATCCGAGCTCTGTCACAGTTGGCTATACCAACAGACCTCAAACAAATCTAGAAATTAACTGGATGCGTGGCGGCTCTATGCCACTTTATCTCTCGCTTAGGGGAAAAGGCATTACCCGTTTACCGCATCCTTCGGCGCACCAAACACTTCGAGTGGACGGATGCTGCCACAGCCGGATTGGAAGAAATAAAGCCCATACTGGCAACCAACCCAATCTTGGCCGCACCTAACATCGGCGAACCAATGCTGCTATACATAGCGGCGACTAATCAAGTCGTAAGCACAGTGCTCGTCGTCGAACGAGAATCGGACGAACATAAATTCCCTCTTCAAAAGCCGGTATATTATGTATCCACTGTCCTCACTCCATGCAAATCACGGTACCCGCATTATCAAAATATAGCATATGCGGTATTCATGGCATCCCGGAAACTACGACACTACTTTCAGGAGTGTTCGATTATAGTGGCCTCAGAAGTACCACTCAACGACATAATAAACAACCGCGACGCCATAGGCCGGATTGCCAAATGGGCCATTGAGCTCCTTCCGTTCAACATAACATATAAACCTCGGTGAGCTATTAAATCGCAGGTGTTGGCCGATTTTGTCACCGAATGGACAGAAGCTGAACTCCCTAAAGAGTACGGCGCATACTCCAATTGGATTATACACTTCGACGTCTCTAAAATGTTGGCCGGTCTGGGGGCTGGCGTCGTCCTGACGTCTCCCACCGGAGACACAGTCCAGTATGTATTCCAAATACTGTACACGGACTCCAACAATGCAGCTGAATACGAGGCCACATTACATGGTCTCCTAAGGCGATTTCCATGGGCATTCGACGCTGGAGGTGCGTGGGGATTCGAACCTTGCAATATCCCAAATAAATGGAGACTTCGATGCCAAGGATCCAAAAATGGCGGCCTATCGCAACGCCGTCCTCAGGATGTCAGTTCGGTTCGAGGGGCTTGAATTCCACCATGTGGCTCGGGAAAACAATCAAGCGGCGGATATACTCGCCCGCATCGGTGCAAAACGTGATGCGGTCCCACCCAATATCTTCTTGGAAAGGTTGTTTAAGCCATCCATAGTATGGGAAGGGGACACCGGCAACAACAGTCCGGACCCGGCCACAACGCCCGATACCAAACACTCCGACATAATCGGAGGCTCTACCATCGAAATAACACCTTCAGCCCACGTAATCATGGTCATCATTGCCCCGTGGACAGAACCGTTCCTGGCCTACCTAACTAGGCAGGAACTCCTCGAGGACCAAAATGAGGCACGTTGCATAGTGCGGCGGTCTAAAGCCTACAGGGTCCACGAGGGAGAGCTTTATAAGAAAAGCACTACCGGAGTCCTTCAAAGGTCCATCTCCGAGGAGGAAGGGCGGAAACTTCTGGCAGAAATTCATGCCGCACTCAGCGGCCACCATGCTGCAGCCCGGGCCCTTGTAAGCAAGGCCTTCCGCACAGGTTTTTATTGGCCGACGGCCCGGGCAGATGCACATGACTTGGTCCAACGCTGCACTGGTTGCCAGCTTTTTGCAAACCAAAGCCATATGCCACCCATCGCCTCCAAACAATCCCCATTACTTGGCCCTTCGCGGTGCAGGGGCTTGATATGGTCGGACCCCTTAAAGGGGGAACCCATAAGAAAAAATACTTACTCGTCATGGTGGATAAATTCACCAAATGGATAGAAGCCAAACCCGTTAAAACGGCCGAATCCGGACCGGTGATAGACTTCATATCCAGGGTTGTACACCGTTATGGCGTCCCCCACAGCATCATCACTGCCAACGGCACGAACTTCATGGCCGATGAGGTAAAACTCTGGTGCGGCAATATGGGCATCAAGCTCAATCATGCTTCTGTCCATCACCCTCAAAGTAACGGTCAAGTTGAGCGAGCAAATGGTCTTATCATGAGCGGCATCAAACCCAGATTAGTGCGGTCCTTAAAGGAATCTAACACGCACTGGGTAGAGGAGGGGAAACTCGTGTCGTCGGTTATCCAATTTCCCTCCTTTCTGTTTCGACTCCGTACTCTGGGGGCTGCGGACCACGCCGAATCACACTACCGAATACACACCCTTCTTCATGGTGTACGGCGCAGAGGCGGTTCTGCCCTGCGACATAATTCATGACTCACCTCGAGTCCGCATGTACGAAGAAAGAAAAGCCGAGCTCGATCGGCAAGACAGTCTGGACACCCTGGAGGAGGAGCACGACGTGGCAAAAGCCCGTTCCGCATTTTATCAGCAACAGGCTCGAGATACCAAAGCAGAGAAGTACGGGCCAAAACTTATAACATTGGCGAACTAGTTCTACACCTGCCAGAGAAGAAAAAGACCAAGCTCGAGCCCAAATGGGAAGGTCCCTTCATCATTGATCAAGTTCTGACTGGTGGAGCATACCGTCTGCGGGATGCATCGGATAACCGACTTGAGCCAAACCCATGGAACGCAGCCAGGCTCCTAATATTCTACGCCTAGTGCCGGACTCTAAGTTCGTCTCCTTCCTCTGTCCATTTTTTGCATACACATTAGCTGTCTTTTCCTTCTCTCCTTCCTCCTTTCTTTTCTCGAGG
Organism: Aegilops bicornis; assembly: GCA_021605145.1. Classification (NCBI taxonomy): domain Eukaryota; kingdom Viridiplantae; phylum Streptophyta; class Magnoliopsida; order Poales; family Poaceae; genus Aegilops; species Aegilops bicornis. Next base: position 268,478,491 of record CM038675.1, on the reverse strand, counting down.
CCCTTAAAGGCCAAATTGTGCCCTGCTTGCACACTATTGATGCGCTAACCGCGCTCACTATAACTGGGGGCTTCTTACAAAGAAGCTTAATTATCTATTTGGGCTTCATGCCCCGCACATGTGTTACTCTTCCGCATGTACCTTTTCTTCGCCATTATATGCATCGATATGACTTAAGTTTTGGCCAAGCTGGGTTGCCTGGCTCTTATATTTATGCCCTACGTTCCCGTTAATTCGGCTAGGGCATAAGGGGAGCACCTCTGCGATTGTTACTACCGGGTCAGCCGGATGTGTACCTCAGACTGGGTGAAGCCAAAAGCTAGCGTTCTTAAGGGAATATTTGGTCGGTGAACAAAAGATGATATTTATTTATTTATTTTCCATATGCGGCCCCAGAGGGTTTTTTTTTCCTGCGTCTCTTCTCGCAGTCCGGACATGCACTTTTGGGCATGCGTACCCAGGGAAAGGAACCCTTAACGGAACTATTCTCCCTGGAAGATGTTTCTTACTACCCATGTAATATAACATAACTAGTTGGGCACTTATGCATTTCAAGAACCAATGACCCCTACGCTGGTTTCCACGCATGCCCCGGTTCTTATATAACTGAGAGGGTATTCGGAAACACTCTGGACTATAGGGTCCAGAGGCTGAAGCGAAAAGGTCCGCCATGACAAATGATCTACAATCCGGCTAGAAGGCATTTATACATGTCATTTCAAATACATAGTCACTTAGACTGACTGAATTCCTCCTCTATACCATCCAACAGGCTGTCTAGTCTACAATCCTGTTGAGAATACTTTGCGGCTAATTCTACTTGCCCATACACTAAGCTAACGGGGATTTCCTTCCCATCAGGCCGCACAGGTCCGACCTCGTCCATGTGGTTTGGGTCAGCCTTGGTATACCGCGTCTTCACCATGGCCCAGGCTTCCCTGGCACCTTGACGGCAGGCTGATATCTTCCATAATCGGAAGAGCTGCCGCGCTCCCTTGAGCTTCTCCCCAAGCTCTCCAAGGCCTTCGGGCAGGGAGACAGATGGCCACATGACCTGGGCAATGCATTGCATCACCTGCCGAACTTGTTCGTGTAGTTGTGAGAGCTCTGGTAGAAGATCACGTTGACCGGGCATTTCATCCATGGACGACTCCGTCAAGATACCTCTGAGACATAATTACATTGGCTGGCTTCTTTGCCGAACTCTTTTTTCAAGTTCGCTCAAGCACTTACTAAAAATGTCGCGTCGAAGCCGCTTATTCTCCTTCACGGAGTCCGACAGGTGGGCACGAACATCTTTTAGCTCCACGCTCAGCTGGGTATTGGCATCCTGGTGACTGATTTTCTCCTGCCTAACTTTTGTAAGCACGCGCTCGCCCGCCTTTAGCCGGCGTAGGAGATGTTGCTCGTTCGGATTCAATCCTGCATCATCTGCAATATTTATTGTCAGATTTGCAGGTACGCCGCACTCTATATGGTACCTATCATTTGAAATACGTGTTACCAGAGGGGGTCTTCTTGGACTCCTCTTCTGCGGCCAGTGCGGCCTGAAGTTGGGCCTTGCACTCTTCAAGCTCATGGGACAATTGGATATTCTTCTCTGTAAGAACCTGCATAACAAATGATCCTTAAATCAGTTATTCTAACTGTTTCAAGTCTCAGGGGCTACTGCTATATATAATCATCAAATTTTCTCACCCGTATATCCTTTACATACTGGTCCGTGGCTCTGGCTAGACCATTTTGAGCAGCACGGAGGTACGCTTCTCCTGAGTTGAAGGCATCAAATGCCTCTTGGGAGAAACAAGCGTCACGGAGTATGGCTCAGTGACGCCTGTGGTTCATGGCGCTCTCCACTTCGGTATTTGTGGTGGATATTTTATCCGCATCCTCGGACGGAGGAGCATCCGGCGTACGCCTCGTGTTCGCTTCTGCTTCCATGTCCGGCCCTGGAGCCCGACTGGTTGAGGCGTGATTGGCGACCTCTCCGAATATAGTCCGGCGAGCGTTCTTCTTTCTAGGAAGCACGGGCGTTAATATGTCTTTACAGACGACAACCATGGAGTGAGGTGTTGCATCATACCTCTGCGTCGGCGTCTCAGTCCGGGCCGCTTTCCTTTTTAGCCTGCCCGGCCTTGAAGCCCCTTGTTGGCTAGTCGCCACGGGCTCGGCATGGCGTCCCAAGGGCCTTCCCTATAAAACACCATTTGTATACGGTAAGTGAAGTGTGTAAAGGTAAATCCTTTTCAAAAGGTTGGGACTTTGGTCTCATTCACCTGCGAAGCTGGGAGTAGCCCAGGGTAATCGGCCGTAATGGCCACCAAGGCGTCATCGCTGCTTAATTGGTAGAATACCCTGTCACTAAGCTCCACGGATATGTCCGAGTCCTCTTTGAAGACCGGGTTGAGGGACCGCTCAAGTTCCTCTGGTTGTGGAGGTGGGCTGTTGATCTCCCTTACAGCCTTGCGCAGCTCCTGCGATGAATTCGCAAGGTAAAACATTTAACTATGGGAATACGGAATGGATAGGCATAAAAAGTGGTGACCTACCCAACTCGGAGGATTGTACAAGGAAAATCCATCCTGTGGCCTGATGCGAAGGAATTCCTCTTCCTCCCCCTTGTACAAACCGGACAAGATTTTCACTAGGGCAACAGTCGAGTCTGGCCCTTTGTGACCGTAGCGGGTGGCATCATTTTCCCCGTTGAAATCCCACATAGGGTGGCCTCGATATTGAAGCAGCTGTACCCCCCGCATAATGCATATGGCCATAACCTCGGTTATGGTCAGTCCTGATTGGGCCAATACCTTTATCCGGCCCATCAGGTAAAGGACGTCTCTATCATCTTCCTCCTGAGGGCTCCGCGGTCGCCAGCTCAGGCGTTTCTTCAAAGGAGCATTATCAAACTCGGGAAGGCCGATCCGAATAGGATCCGAAAGAGGGAGGTCCTCCATATAAAACCACTATGAAGGCCAGTCTTCGGACGCCTTCTACGGGGTTCTGGATAGGTATCCGGTCCCGGCGATGCACCATACTTCGGCGCCGCCCACTTGATATATTGACCCCCTCTGTGAACGGGGCACAAGGTAGAACAACTTCTTCCACAGCACAAGAATAGCTCATAAAGGGCTACGTAACCCGCGATATGCAGTATGGAGCCAGGGGTGAGGTTATGCAGCTGGAGGCCGTAGAACTCCAGGAGCCCGCGGAGAAATGGATGGATTGTAAATCCGAGTCCCCTTAGCAAATACGGGACAAGGCATGCCCGCTCTCCCTTAGAGGGGTTGGGAAAGCTCTCCGCCTGCTCCCCGCCAATATAGGTGGCGAGCCCGGCTCGAACCGGGACCATGTACGCCGGGGGGAGAAATCCCTGGGTCTGAAGCTTCACTAATTGGCTACACGGGACGGAACACCTCTCCCAATCTCAAGGCTTGGGGCTGTGGGAGCGAGAGGAGGAGCTGCGCTGGCCGGCCATGCTGGGATGGATTTTTTCAGGCGCGCTCCGATGAACGCTCGATGAGGGAGGATGGTGTGGTTTGGATCTGAGAATCCTCGTCTCTTTAAATATACAGTTCATTCACACAGCTAGGGTGGTAAATGTAAAAATGCCCTGGCTTCTCACATTCGCTTGACACGTGGAAGATGGCCATTATTGGGCGCAGAAGCCAAGAAATGCAACGTTTACGAGAAGCCGGACACCATTTAAGAGGAGCTCGGGGTTTGAAGAAGAACCCGCCTTGCAATGCCGAAGACAATCTGCACGCCGGACTCATCGTCATTGAAGCCTGGTTCGGGGGCTACTGAGGGAGTCCTGGATAAGGGGGTATCCGGACAGCCGGACTATAACCTTTGGCCGGACTGTTGGACTATGAAGATACAAGATTGAAGACTTCGCCCCGTGTCCGGATGGGACTCTCCTTGGCGTGGAAGGCAAGCTTGGCAATACAGATATGTAGATCTCCTTCCTTGTAACCGACTCTGTGTAACCCAAGCCCCCTCCGGTGTCTATATAAACCGGAGGGTTTAGTCCCTAGGACGAACAACAACAATCATACCATAGGCTAGCTTCTAGGGTTTAGCCTCTCTGATCTCGTGGTAGATCAACTCTTGTACTACCCATATCATCAATATCAATCAAGAAGGAGTAGGGTTTTACCTCCATCGAGAGGGCCCGAACCTGGGTAAAAACATCGTGTCCCTTGTCTCGTGTTACCATCCGCCTAGACGCACAGTTCGGGACCCCCTACCCGAGATCCGCCGGTTTTGACACCGACTATATGTGAATGACATATTGTTGATTGGAAATAATTTAGAATTTTCTGGAAAGCATAAAGGAGTATTAGGAAAGATTTTTTCAAAGAAAGACCTCGGTGAAGCTGCTTACATATTGAGCATCAAGATCTATAGAGATAGATCAAGACGCTTGATAAGTTTTTTCAATGAGTACATACCTTGACAGGATTTTGAAGTAGTTCAAAATGGAACAGTCAAAGAAAGAGTTCTTGCCTCTGTTGCAAGGTGTGAAATTGAGTAATAATCAAAGCCCGACCATAGCAGAAGATAGAAAGAGAATGAAAGGCATTCCCTGTGCCTCAGCCATAGGTTCTATAAAGTATGCCATGCTGTGTACGAGATCTATTGTATACCCTACACTGAGTTTGGCAAGGGAGTACAATACTGATCTAGGAGTAGATCACTGGACATCGGTCAAAATTATCCTTAGTGTAATAAGGATATGTTTCTCGATTATGGAGGTGACAAAAGGTTCGTCGTAAAGAGTTACGTCGATGCAAACTTTAACACTGATCTGGATGACTCTAAGTCTCGATCTAGATACATATTGAAAGTGGGAGCAATTATCTAGAGTAGCTCCGTGCAGAGCATTGTTGACATAGAAATTTGCAAAATACATACGGATCTGAATATGGCAGACCCGTTAACTAAACTTCTCTCACAAGCAAAACATGATCACACCTTATTACTTTTTGGGTGTTAATCACATGGCGATGTGAACTAAGATTACTAACTCTAGTAAACCCTTTGAGTGTTCGTCACATGGCGATGTGAACTATGGGTGTTAATCACATGGTGATATGAACTATTGGTGTTAAATTGCCATGGCAATGTGAAATAGATTATTGACTCTAGTGCAAGTGGGAGACTGAAGGAAATATGCCCTAGAGGCAATAATAAAGTTGTTATTTATATTTCTTATATCATGATAAATGTTTATTATTCATGCTAGAATTGTATTAACCGGAAACTTAATACATGTGTGAATACATAGACAAACAGAGTGTCACTAGTATGCCTCTACTTGACTAGCTCGTTGAATCAAAGATGGTTATGTTTCCTAACCATAGACATGAGTTGTCATTTGATTAACGAGATCACATAATTAGAGAATGATGTGATTGACTTGACCCATTCCGTTAGCTTAGCATTTGATCGTTTAGTATATTGCTATTGCTTTCTTCATGACTTATACATGTTCCTATGACTATGATATTATGCAACTCCCGAATACCGGAGGAACACTTTGCGTGCTACCAAACATCACAACATAACTGGGTGATCATAAAGGTGCTCTACAGGTGTCTCCGATGGTACTTGTTGAGTTGGCATAGATCGAGATTAGGATTTGTCACTCCGATTGTCGGAGAGGTATCTCTAGGCCCTCTCGGTAATGCACATCACTATAAGCCTTGCAAGCAATGTGACTAATGAGTTAGTTACGGGGTGATGCATTACGAAACGAGTAAAGAGACTTGCCAGTAATGAGATTGAACTAGGTATTGAGATACCAACGATCGAATCTCGGGCAAGTAACATACCGGTGACAAAGGGAACAACATATGTTGTTATGCGGTTTGACTGATAAATATCTTCATAGAATATGTAGGAACCAATATGAGCATCCAGGTTGAGTCTCGGTCATGTCTACATAGTTCTCGAACCCGTAGGGTCCGCTCGCTTAACGTTCGGTGACGATCGGTATTATGAGTTTATGTGTTTTGATGTACCGAAGATAGTTCGGAGTACCGGATGTGATCACAGCATGACGAGGATTCTCGAAATGGTCGAGACATAAAGATTGGTATATTGGACGGCTATATTCGGCCACCGGAAGTGTTTCGAGTGATTTCGGAGAAATCCGGAGTGCCGGAGGTTTACCGGAACCCCCTCGGGAGAACTAATGGGCCACATGGGCCTTAGTGGAGAGAGAGAGGGCCGGCCAGGGCAGGCCGTGCGCCCCCTCCCCCTCCGGTCCGAATTGTACTAGGGAAGGGGTCGGCGCCCCCTTTCCTTCTCCCTCTCCTCCTTCCTTTCCCCCTCCTAGTAGGAGTATCCCCTGGCACGCCCCAAGGGTTGGTCGGCCTCCCCCTTGCTCCTTTGTATACGGGGGTAGGGGGCACCCTAGGACACACAAGTTGATTGTTCCAAGCCGCGTGCGGTGCCCCCCTCCACCATATTCCACCTCGGTCATATCGTTGCAGTGCTTAGGCGAAGCCCTGTGCGGGTAGCTTCATCAACACCGTCATCACACCGTCGTGCTGACGAAGCTCTCCCTTGAAGCTCTACTGGATCGTGAGTTCGTGGGACGTCACCGAGCTGAACGTGTGCAGATCGCGGAGGTGCCGTACGTTCGGTACTAAGATCGGTCGATCGTGAAGACGTACGACTACATCAACCGCGTTGTCATCACTACAAAAAAAATACACTTCCGTGATGATACGTGTTTGTCACAGTAGGTCACGTTTTCTGTCATGCATGTACATCCATGACAAATTTATGACAGAATCAAGATAGTCATACATGTCGTCAGAGAAGTGTTCCATGACATTGCCAAAATTATCATCACGGAAGTGTCCACTTCCATGACGATAAATCGCGCGTCACAGAAGTGCTTTCGTCAAGGGTGACCGACACGTGGCATCCACCGTAACGGAACGTCGTTAAGCTATCAGGTCCGGTTTTGGATCCGATAACCCGTTAACAGCCCCGAAAAATGGGGATTTTCCACATGTGAAATCATCATGGGCTGGAGGAAACACGTGTTGGCTCACCGTTGGGACAGATGTCATCCACTCATTGGACCCAAAGCGCCTATGATACGTCGACACGTGGCACGGGCCCACACAGGCCCATTCATGTGAAAAGGCCGTCCCGTTTGACTTGGTCAAAAGGTGGTGGGTTGGCCCACGGCAAGCCTATTAACGGCATGTTCGCATATAGCCATTTACAGCCCGCTAACCCAGGGCCCGTTTACGGCCTATCCGAATTAGGCCCAGTAGCGTCATATGGGCCGCCCAATATAATTCCAGCCTGTTTTAACTTTTGGCCCATGTATGGCCTGCTACCTCTTGAGCATTGTGTTGGTTTTCCCTTGAAGAGGAAAGGGTGATGTAGTAAAGTAGCGTAAGTATTTCCCTCAGTTTTTTAGAACCAAGGTATCAATCCAGTAGGAGATCACGCACAAGTCCCGCGCACCTACACAAACAAATAAGAACCTCACAACCAACGCGAAAAAGGGGTTGCCAATTCCTTCACGGTCACTTACGAGAGTGAGATCTGATAGATCTGATAAGATAATATTTTTGGTATTTTTATGATAAAGATGCAAAGTAAAATAAATGGCAATAAAAATAGCTAAGTGTTGGAAGATTAATATGATGGAGAATAGACCCGGGGGCCATAGGTTTCACTAGTGGCTTCTCTCAAGAGCATAAGTATTACGGTGGGTGAACAAATTACTGTCGAGCAATTGATAGAATTGAGCATAGTTATGAGAATATCTAGGTATGATCATGTATATAGGCATCACGTCCGTAACAAGTTTTTCGAAACGATTCTGCATCTACTACTATTACTCCACACATCGACCGCTATCCAGCATGCATCTAGAGTATTAAGTTCATAAGAACAGAGTAACGCTTTAAGCAAGATGACATGATGTAGAGGGATAAACTCATGCAATATGATATAAACCCCATCTTGTTATCCTCGATGGCAACAACACAATACGTGCCTTGCTGCCCCTGCTGTCACTGGGAAAGGACAATTCGAAGAAAGATCAATCTAGTAGGCCAAACCAAACTGATAATTCGAAGAGACTTGCAAAGATAATCAATCATACATAAAAGAATTCAAAGTAGATTCAAATATTGTTCATAGATAATCTTGATCATAAACCCACAATTCATCGGTCTCGAAAAACACACCGCAAAAGAAGAGTTACATCAAATAGATCTCCAAGAGAATCGAGTCGAACTTTGTATTGAGATCCAAAGAGAGAGAAGAAGCCATCTAGCTAATAACTATGGACCCGAAGGTCTGAGGTAAACTACTCACACATCATCGGAGAGGCTACGGTGTTGATGTAGAAGCCCTCTGTGATCAATGCCCACTCTGGCGGGATGCTGGAAAAGGCCCCAAGATGGGATCTCACGGGTACAGAAGGTTGCGGCGGTGGAACTAGGTTTTCGTGGATGCCTCTGATGGTTTGGGGGTACGTAGGTATATATAGGAGGAAGAAGTACGTCGGTGGAGAAACATGGGCCCCACGAGGGTGGAGGGCGCACCTAGGGGGGGGGGGGGTAGGCGCGCCCCCTGCCTCGTGCTCTCCACGTTGATTGCTTTACGTAGATTCCAAGTCCTCTGGATCAGGTTTGTTTCGAAAATCACGTTCCCGAAGGTTTCATTCCGTTTGGACTCCGTTTGATATTCTTTTTCTGCGAAACACTGAAATAGGCGAAAAAACAGCAATTTGCGATGGGCCTCCGGTTAATAGGTTAGTCCCAAAAATAATATAAAGTGTATAATAAAGCCCATTAAACATCCAAAACAGAATATAATATAGCGTGGAACAATAAAAAATTATAGATACGTTGGAGACATATCAAGCATCCCCAAGCTTAATTCCTGCTCGTCCTCGAGTAGGTAAATGATAAAAACGGAATTTTTGATGTGGAATGCTTCTTAGCATAATTTGCAATGTAATTCTCTTAATTGTGGTATGAATGTTTAGATCCAAAAGATTCAAGACGAAAGTTTAATATTGACATAAAAATAATAATACTTCAAGCATACTAACTAAGCAATTATGTCTTCTCAAAATAACATGGCCAAAGAAAGTTATCCCTACAAAATCATATAGTCTGGCTATGCTCTATCTTCATCACACTAAGTATTTAATAATGCACAACCCCGATGACAAGCCAAGCAATTGTTTCATACTTTTGGTGTTCTCAAACTTTTCAATCTTCACGCAATACATGAGCATGAGCCATGGACATAGCACTATATGTGGAATAGAATGGTGGTTGTGGAGAAGACAAAAAAGGAGAAGATAGTCTCACATCAAGTAGGCATATCAACGGGCTATGGAGATGCCCATTAATAGATATCAATGTGAGTGAGTAGGGATTGCCATGCAACGGATGCACTTAGAGCTATAATTATATGAAAGCTCAACAAAAGAAACTAAGTGGTGTCCATCCAACTCGCTTGCTCACGAAGACCTAGGGCAATTTGAGGAAGCCCATCATTGGCATATACAAGCCAAGTTCTATAATGAAAAATTCCCACTAGTATATGAAAAGTGATAAAATAGGAGACTCTCTATCATGAAGATCATGGTGCTACTTTGAAGAACAAGTGTGGTAAAAGGATAGTAACATTGTCCCTTCTCTCTTTTTCTCTCTTTTTTTATTTGGGCCTTTTCTGTCTTTTTTATGGCCTCTTTTTTTCCTTTTTTTCTATTTTTCTAGTCTCATCCCTACTTATGGGGGAATCACAGTCTCCATCATCCTTTCCTCACTTGGGGCAATGCTCTAATAATGATGATCGTCACACTTTTATTTTCTATACAACTCAAGAATTACAACTCAAAACTTAGAACAAAATATGACTCTATGTGGATGCCTCCGTGATGTAGGGATATGCAATGAATCAAGAGTGACATGTATGAAAGAATTATGAACGGTAGCTTTGCCACAAATACGATGTCAACTACATGATCATGCAAAGCAATATGACAATGATGAAGCATGTCATAGTAGACGGAATGGTGGTAAGTTTCATGGCAATATATCTCGGAATGGCTATGGAAATGCCATGATAGGTAGGTATGGTGGCTGTTTTGAGGAAGGTATATGGTGGGTGTATGATACCGGCGAATAGTGCGCGGTATTAGAGAGGCTAGCAATGGTGGAAGGATGAGAGTGCGTATAATCCATGGACTCAACATTATTCATAAAGAACTCATATAATTGTTGCAAAAATCTACAAGTTATCGAAGCAAAGTATTACACACATGCTCCTAGGGGGATAGATTGGTAGGAAAATACCATCGCTCATCCCCGACCGCCACTCATAAGGAAGACAATCAATAAATAAATTATGCTCCGACTTCATCACATAACGGTTCATCATACGTGCATGCTGCGGGAATCACAAACTTTAACACAAGTATTTCTCAAATTCACAACTACTCAACTAGCATGACTCTAATATCACCATCTTCATATGTCAAAACAATTATCAAGCATCAAACTTCTCATAGTATTCAACACACTCATAAGATTTTTTTTACTAATCTTGGATGCCTATCATAATTAAAGCAAATTACCATGTTGTTTTGTAGGAATCTCAGAATAATATAAGTGAAGCATGAGACAATAATAGTTTCTATAAAACAAATCCACCACCGTGCTCTAAAAGATATAAGTGAAGCACTAGAGCAAAAACTATATAGCTCAAAAGATATAAGTGAAGCACATAGAGTATTCTAATAAATTCGAATCATGTGTGTCTCTCTCAAAAGGTGTGTACAGCAAGGATGATTGTGGCAAACTAACAAACAAAGACTCAAATCATACAAGACGCTCCAAGCAAAAACACATATCATGTGGTGAATAAAAATATAGCTCCAAGTAAAGTTAACGATGGAGCGAAGGCGAAAGAGGGGATGCCTTCCAGGGCATCCCCAAGCTTTGGCTTTTTGGTGTCCTTAGATTATCTTGGGGTGTCATGGGCATCCCCAAGCTTAGGCTCTTGCCACTCCTTGTTCCATAATCCATCAAATCTTTTACCCAAAACTTGAAAACTTCACAACACAAAACTTAGCAGAAAATCTCGTGAGCTCCGTTAGCGAAAGAAAACAAAACACCACTTAAAGGTACTGTAATGAACTCATTTTTTTATTTATATTTGTGTTAAACCTACTGTATTCAAACTTCTCTATGGTTTATAAATTATTTTACTAGCCGTAGATTCATCAAAATAAGCAAACAACACAAGAAAAACAGAATCTGTCAAAAACAAAACACTCTGTAGTAATATGTAACTAAAGCAAACTTCTGGAACTGAAAAACTTCTGCGAAAATAAGACTACCTAGAATTTTTTTATTGATCTACTTCAATCGGAATCAATATTTTCTCACGCTCTGGTGATGTTTAACAATTGTTTTTGTGAACAGAAAGTTTCTGGAATTTTCAGCAAGATCAGATAACTATTATCCAAGAAGATCTATAGGTTTAACTTGGCACAAACACTAATAAAAAAAACAAATCTAACCAGAGGCTAGATCAAATATTTATTCCTAAACAGAAGCAAAAAGCAAAAAAACTAAAATAAAATTGGGTTGCCTCCCAACAAGCGCTATTGTTTAACGCCCCTAGCTAGGCATAATTTTTATTGATGCTCACAAGGATGATAATAATTGAAACACAAAGAGAGCATCATAAAACATGTGACAAACACATATAAGTCTAACATACTTCCTATGCAGAGGCATCTTATAGGCAAACAAATTATCAAGGCAAGCAAAAACTAGTATATGCAAGGAAGAATAAAGAGACGATAGCGATCTCAACATGAAGAGAGGTAATTTAGTAACATGAAAATTTCTACAACCATATTTTCCTCTCTCATAATAATTGCATGTAGGATCATAAGAAAATTCAACAATATATCTATCACATAATATATTCTCAACACAATCCACATGCATGCGAAGTTGACACTCTTCCAAAATAGTGGAATTAACATTAGCTAAAGTCATGACCTCTCCAAACCCACTTTTATCAAAAATTTGATAAGATTGAACATTCTACAAATATGTGGGATCTAAAGTTAACACTCTTCCAAACCCACTTTCAATAATATTGCAAACACTATTATCAATCTCATATTCATCATGGGGCTTAAATAAGTTTTCAAGATCAAAAGAAGAATCACCACAATCATGATCATTGCAACAAATAGTAGTCATAGCAAAACTAGCATCCCCAAGCTTAGGGTTTTGCATATTATTAGCACAATTGACATAAATAGAATTTATAGTAGAGTCATTGCAATAATGCTTTTTATTCAAAGATCTATCGTGAATCGCTTCATAAAGTACTTCATCACAATTTTCAGATTCACGAATTTCAAGCAAAACCTCATAAAGATAATCTAGTGCACTCAACTCACTAGCAATAGGTTCATCATAATTGGATCTCTTAAAGAGATTAGCAAGTGGAATGAGGATCCATAAACTTTTAACAAGCGAAGATGCAAGCAAAAATAAGGTACACGGTAACACAAGCAAACAAAAGGACGAACGGAAGAAGGGCGAAGAAAAGGCAAGGGTGAAGTGGGGGAGAGGAAAACGAGAGGCAAATGGCAAATAATGTAATGCGAGGGATAAGAGTTTGTGATGGGTACTTGGTATGTCTTGACTTGACTTGACCTGGCTTGAATCTCCCCGGCAACGGCGCCAGAAATCCTTCTTGCCACCTCTTGATCACTGCATTGGTTTTCCCTTGAAGAGGAAAGGGTGATGCAGTAAAGTAGCGTAAGTATTTCCCTCAGTTTTTGAGAACCAAGGTATCAATCTAGTAGGAGATCACGCACAAGTCCCGCACACCTACACAAACAAATAAGAACCTCGCAACCAACGCGAAAAAGGGGTTGTCAATCCCTTCACGGTCACTTACGAGAGTGAGATCTGATAGATATGATAACATAATATTTTTGGTATTTTTATGATAAAAATGCAAAGTAAAATAAATGGCAATAAAAATATATAAGTGTTGGAAGATTAATATGATGGAGAATAGACCCAGGGGCCATAGGTTTCACTAGTGGCTTCTCTCAAGAGCATAAGTATTACGGTGGGTGAACAAATTACTGTCGAGCAATTGATAGAATTGAGCATAGTTATGAGAATATCTAGGTTTGATCATGTATATAGGCATCACGTCCGTAACAAGTAGACCGAAACAATTCTGCATCTACTACTATTACTCAAGAGCATAAGTATTACGGTGGGTGAACAAATTACTGTCGAGCAATTGATAGAATTGAGCATAGTTATGAGAATATCTAGGTTTGATCATGTATATAGGCATCACGTCCGTAACAAGTAGACCAAACGATTCTCGCATCTACTACTATTACTCCACACATCGACCGCTATCCAAAGATGCATCTAGAGTATTAAGTTCATAAGAACGGAGTAACACTTTAAGCAAGATGAAATGATGTAGAGGGATAAACTCATGCAATATGATATAAACCCCATCTTGTTATCCTGGATGGCAACAATACAATACGTGCCTTGCTGCCCCTGTTGTCACTGGGAAAGGACACCGCAAGATTGAACCCAAAGCTAAGCACTTCTCCCATTGCAAGAAAGAACAATCTAGTAGGCCAAACCAAACTGATAATTCAAAGAGACTTGCAAAGATAACCAATCATACATAAAAGAATTCAGAGGAGATTCAAATATTGTTCATAGATAATCTTGATCATAAACCCACAATTCATCGGTCTCGACAAATACACCGCAAAAGAAGAGTTACATCAAATAGATCTCCAAGAAAATCGAGGAGAACTTTGTATTGAGATCCAAAGAGAGAGAGGAAGCCATGTAGCTAGTAACTATGGACTCGAAGGTGTGAGGTAAACTACTCACACATCATCGGAGAGGCTACGGCGTTGATGTAGAAGCCCTCCGTGATCAATGCCCCCTCCGGCAGGACGCTGGAAAAGGCCCCAAGATGGAATCTCACGGGTACAGAAGGTTGCGGCGGTGGAACTAGGTTTTCGTGGATGCCTCTGATGGTTTGGGGGTACGTAGGTATATATAGGAGGAAGAAGTACGTCGGTGGAGCAACATGGGCCCCACGAGGGTGGAGGGCCCGCCTGGGGGGGGGGGGGTAGGCGCGCCCCCTGCCTCGTGCTCTCCATGTTGATTGCTTTACGTAGACTCCAAGTCCTCTGGATCACGTTTGTTCTGAAAATCACGTTCCCAAAGGTTTAATTCCGTTTGGACTCCATTTGATATTCTTTTTCTGCGAAACACTGAAATAGGCAAAAAAACAGCAATTTTGGCTGCGCTCCGGTTAATAAGTTAGTCCCAAAAATAATATAGAAGTGTATAATAAAGCCCATTAAACATCCAAAATAGAATATAATATAGCATGGAACAATAAAAAATTATAGATACGTTGGAGACGTATCATGGCCCATGACTCTTTTAGCCCATATGAGGCCCTTAGTAACCCTCGACCCATTAACGGCCCGTGGTAAAACTAGCCCGTAATGAACAGTGTATCAGTTTATACCCATTAACGGCCCATTATTCCGTTGGGCCGTTTCCAGCCGATGTTATCTTTCGGCCTTCTCTCGGCCCATTTATTCTTGGGCTCATTTCCAGCATTCGTTTACTTTCGGCCCGTTACTGTCATTTTCTGCTTGTGGGCCAAATACAACCCGTGGTTACAGTTGGCCCGTTTGTGGCCCGTTAATACGTTGGGCCGTTTTCATAGCGTCATCAAATACGGCCGATTAATGGCGGCCCGTTATGGTCGGCCCATGAACGGTTGATTTCAACTCTAGCCCATTTACGACCATAATGTGGTCTGTTATTGGCCCATGTTTGGCCAACCGATCATACGGCCCGTAGAAGGCCCATTGACGATACGACCCATAGAAGGCCCATTGTGTCTTCGCCCCGTAGAAGGCCCATTGTTTCTACGACCCTTAGAAGTCCCATTGTTTCTATGGCCCGTAGGAGGCCCATGTTAATTACAGTAAATATGTAGCCCATTGTAAATGTGGCCTAGTTTTAAAAAATAGGTTATTGCAGCCACTAGCAAATCGCGGAAAAACAACTGCACTGACTACAAGAAAACAAATAAACAAGACAATAAGGAAATAAATAAGCAAGCAACTTACTCTAGGCTATCACGGCTATTACACATATTACATCCATCTGGCATCAAAGTTTGCCACAAGTGCAAATATAGGGAAGAAAGCGACATATAAACGTCAAGCAAAACAAGTCCGTAATCGAAACCACTTTAAGAGCTCAAGAAACAATATCCTCGGGAACCCATAATGTTGGCAAGATGCTTAGCAAGCTTATTAACTTTCTCTTGTTTGGCGCTTAAATCCTCCAAAGACTTGTTTGTTGCACCGTAAAGTATGCATCGAATTCTGCAGGACTTCCTCGGTCCTTGACTTCACGTCGCATAACATCTGATCGATGTCTTTCAACTTGAAGTTGAGACTCAAGAAGCCGAACTGATTCAGGCAGCGAGTTCAAAGAGCTGGTGCCAGGAGTAGTAGCCAGTAACTCAAACACTACATCAAGACAGGACTTTGGGGTTGTCTCAGTGTCTTCAATATAGTTTTTATCAGCTTTCTTGGAGAACAACAAGGATGTCTCACTATCTTGAACCTTATCTGCATTACTTCCTTTACCATTGCATAAAGGGGTACTCTTCTCCAATATTTTATCCGCGTTCTAAAAGAGACATAAACAAACACATCACAGGTTTACAATGTAGTATATGAAACTCATTTTGGTAAACCAGTTCAGTAGTAAGGTGGACAAGGTAATAGCATGAAACAAACAAATATCTATGTAGTATGGTCACTGTATGGTCTATATCATTCTAGTTTATGTTGCCAAATCAAGATAGATACAGTTCGAATCATATCTATTTAAGACAAAACAGCATAGACAGAATATAAGTGTGGGAAACTACACAACAATAACAACACTTGTAATGTGCATGGCATGAGAACATAACTGTTTATTCAATTGAAACTAAAATCCACATAGAGCAAGTTACAACAGCAAACACGTTAAAGAAACAGGTTTAAAACATACATGTTGCGCCATTGGAGTTTCAATTGCATCCTTCAAATTTGAAATTAGTCGGTATGAGTAAATACAGTGATGCAAGAGCAAAGTAGTATGAACCATAGCTATGGAACCTGACCTAAGAACAATTCTTCTGCTGCTTTAAGCATTGACTTGGGGTTCGGAGTGGTGGTCCTCGTGCTTTGGGCACTGCAGTTGCCTTACTAACTGATAGTGTTTGGGTGCTCTATGGTGGAGACGGTGCTGTGTCAACGGGAACTGGGTTACTATCTGCCGGGGTTGGGGTTAGAAGGGGTCTAGTTGGTTCTCTGTCCAACTGGGTAGGGGTACAATCTGCGTGAGTCTGGGTTATGTGTGGTGGGGCTGGTTCTTGGGCAAGTACAACCATGGTTCTATCTCCATCGACAGGTAGCACGATCTTTTCTAAAGACAGTGTTTTTACTCCCACGGATACTGCCATCACCCCCTCCAATTGAAATGGCTGATAAACAAGAAAAGTAATTGAATGTACACACATTGTAAGATAGACATGTGCAATGGATAGTAGGGAAGAAAACATGGCATGAAATAATTCACATTTATGTTGTCTAACCAAACAGAATAGCATGACATAATTTCAAATATATGATGGCTAATTAAACAGGATAGCATGACACAATTTCACAGGTATGATGGCTAACTAAACAGGATAGACTGACATACTTCAAAATATGATGACTATGTAAACAAGATGACTTGATATAACTATACGATGTGTCTATTAAAGTGGTTGGCATGCCATAAATCACAAACATGCCGTTGATGGAAACATGATGGCATGATATAATTCACGGATAGAATGACATAATTCAAAATATGATGACTATGTAAATAGGATGAGATGATATAACTATATTATGTCTTTAGAAAATGGGTTGGCATGCCATAATTCAGATACATGCTGTCTAAGTAAACATCATGGCATGATATAATTCAAATATATGATTTATATACTAAGGAAGTGAGCAGAGGGGAATCGCATATATGATGTGTCAACTAAGGAGATGGTATTCAATATCGTGTATATGATGTAAAAACTAAGCATTGCAATACAATATATGCATGATATGAGTAATATAACCCTGCCAAGTTTGAGCATACACCTCAGGGGGATAATAGGACTGGTCATCTGCCTCTAAATCCTCCTCCGAAGAGCTATCTGTAACCATCAACATATCTGCTTCAGAAGGTAGCATTATCTGCTCTGAAGACCTTGTTTTCACTCCAGATTTCTCCAACACCAATTCAAATGGCTGATGCAGAGGAAGAGCAGTTGAATATACAAACATTGTCGACAAAAGCAATGAGAAATACAAAAAAAAGGACGGCATGATATAATTCACATACATGATGCTTGGCTAAACAGCATGGCATTGCATAATTCACATATATAATGCCTTGCAACAAGATAGCATTGCATAATTCACATATATAATGTCTTGCAACAAGATGGCATTCCATAATTCACATATATGGTAATTAGACACTAAACAGGTGGCATTCACACAAATCATGTCTAAACTAAGCAAATGACATAGCAATGCAAGATACCATACGCACGATATGAGCAACATAACCCTGCCAAGTTCGAGCATGCTCCTCGGGGGGGGGGGTTAGGACAGGTCATCTGTCTCTGAATCCTCCTCACGAGGAGCTATTCAGAATCAACAAGACATGCGCCGTCAAATAGCATTATGCGCTCACGAAGACCTTGTTTCCACTCCATATTTTTCCATGACCGTGCCGAATGGCTGATGCACATGAAGAGTAATTGAATGTACTAAAATCGTTGACAAATTTAACACGCAGTAAAAAATGATGTCATGATATAATTCACATATAAGATGACTGGCTAACCAGGGTGGCATTGCAAAATCCACATATATGATGCCTGGCTAAACAGGATGGCATTGCATGATTCACATATACGATAAAGAAACTAAACAGATGGCATTGACACAAAGCATATCTAAACTAAGCAGATGACATCTTTGATGTATACAGTAAGCAATGCAAGGCACCATATGCATGATATTACCAACATCATCATGCCAAGTTAGAGCGAAGACCTCATGGGGTAAATAGGAGTGGTCTTACGCTCGAATCCCCTCGTAGCAGTCATCTTCCTCTTGATTACGATCCGAAATGGGTGGAGGGGGGCTGCCTTTGCGCCCACCATGGAGTGATGTCTACATGAAATTTTATTGCCACGCAAGGCTCGTCTCTTTTGCTCTACATGTTCAGTTCCATTGTGTACAATAACTGACATGCATAGGAATAAAACATAGTGAGATTATGTCGGTGTGGAATGACACCTATGGGATAACAAGAATCCCTACTACGGTTGCCGGGGCGCACGGGTGCAAGAAGAGCAGGATTAGTAATCAGCACAAGGATCGTTTACCCAGGTTCGGGCCGCGAGGATGCGTAAAACCCTAGTCCTGCTTTGGTGGATGTATTTCAGAGAGTTCTTGAGCTCTCGAACTAGCTATGGTGGGTGCGTGGTTCCAAAGAGCCGAATCCTTCTCCAGTATGCCATGGGCCTCCTTTTATAGTCGAAAGGGGCTGCCACAGTGGCATACAGGAGGTGGAAAGGCGTACAGTATTGCGAGCTTATCGCTCGTATTATAGGACAAGACACATTTAATGCACCGCTGAGGTGTCCCCTAGCTTTATCGAGGACGGGGGAGAGGCCCGTCCCGTCCATCGCCGCTCCTCCTCGCTTCGACACACGCCCTGGCCAACGATGTGTGCGGCGCCATGTAGGCAGGCAGGCAGCTGAGGTGGCGCGGTGGTGGAGCCTTCACGAAGATCTGCATGCAGCCATGCAGGCGCTTGATGAGTTGGCCTGGGAGCTACATGTTGCCACGCGGGTGACCGCTCAGCTGGTTGAGCTGGCAGCTGCATGCAAACGGCGGCGGAGACTTGGTTGGTGCGGGTCTGGCAATGGCCCTGCTGGCGTCCTTGATGAGGGCCTTGCCGGGTGGCCCGGCAAGGGTCTTGCCGTGGCGGCGCTGTCATCCCCGGCAAGGATCTTGCCTGGGGTCTTGTGGCTCTCCTCGGCAAGGATCTTGTCGAGGACCGTTGTCTTTTAATCCTCATCTGATCTTGAACATTCCTTGTCTTCACAAAGATCTGCATGCCACCATGGAGGTGCCTCCCGAGCCCTAGTTCCAACGTGGTTGGTTGAGTTGGAACCCGTGGGCTCGAGGGTGGCTCACTCCGCTGGCATGGGCGATCCGCCCCGGCAAGGGTCTTGCCGGGGCCGCTGAGGCTGCCCCCGCAAGGATCTTGCCGGGGGAACCTTCTCTGCCTCTCTGCTTCTTTGCGGTCTTGATCTTGGCGTTGCTCTGGCCGTCTTGAGCTTTGGTTTTACCTTGGTTCACCTCCTCTGCTCTTCTTGGTGCATCCGTGGGCGCGGCTCCGACTGTCCGTGCACAGGTAAAGGGGTACAAAAGTGCGACATGTTGTTGGGCCAGGCCCAAAACAATGCACGGGCAGGCGGGGCAGTTTTTACCGCGGTAAAACTTTTCGCGCGCTGCTCTTCCCACGACCCGCGTCGAATGCGCGACATGGAGGGGTGCGCGTGACGTGGGCGGCATGCGTGGGACAGTTTCCGCACGCATGCATGACATCGCAGTAAAGAGGCGGCTCGCGCCTTCCCCGTAAAAAGAGGGAGGCGTGGAGGCGCGGCTCATTTACTGAATGGGGCCGGGTCACGGTCTTCAAGGCGTCCACACCCCACGATCACGGGGTGGGGAGAGGTCGCTTCACCCGTCCCCTCGGTTCTGCATGTTCGCCACGCATCCTTCATGCGCCTGGGGTGGCAAGCCGTGGAGGCGGGAAACTGGGTCATCGCTGGTTGGGACAGCGGGACGGTCTCGATCCCTGCGCCTCTGGTGTCTGGATTGGTTGAGCGGGGTGGCCGAGCCCCTACCCCGCCCCTTTATAAGGAGAGGGAAAGGGGGATGGCATCCCGCATTCTTCTATCTTCTATCTCCTCCTGCTTCTGCTTCTTCCTCTCACCCGCCATGGAGAAGGGGAATCCCGGTCCCTCGACGGTGGCGGCGAGGGTCGCCGCTCGACAACGCGTCCCTCCTCCTCCTAAGCCTACGGTGGTGGAGCCGGCCGTGAGGGGAAGGGGGAGGGGGCGAGGCCATGGGCGCGACCGCGGCAGAGGTCGTGGTGCTCAGGGAAGAGGAGGACGGGGCGGCGCGCCAGCCTTGCCCCCACCAATGATACCTTTCCCAACGGAGGGCCACGTTGAAGACCAGCCCGACGAGTTCTTCATCAGGCTGCGTCAGCCTCCACGTCGTGGTCTTCGTCTCCCCGCCCCGTTTGCTTGGGTGATGGGGCGTGACCCGCCCCAGACCCTCAGGTTGCACATGAGGGGTTGTGGGAATGGGGTTACGCGGGTCGGCGTTGACTTCCCAGCTCCTCGGGTCATGTACCTCTGTCGTGGATGGAAGACATTCGCTTGCATCCACAGCCTGACGGTGGGGCTCGTCCTCTACTTCAAATTAATGGAGGACGGCCTGCTCTCCGTCAAGGACTTCGGAGAGTTTGGAACTCGCCTGAAGTGCTGCATGGAGAGCTCCTCCGACGGAGACTCCGACGATGGAAGCTCTTCCTCGAGCGATAGTGACGAGGAGGACAGCGGGGCAGATGACGGGGACGAGTCCGACTAGGCGTTGACGCCCCGTGCCTGGGCGGGTGCGGCAGCAGCAGCATCTGCACCTGACCGCTCCTCCGGCGGGGTTTCGCCGGGGGAGGGGCCATCTCCTTGAACTTCTCAGGGCCATCTCCTTGGGCGGCTGGCGTCGGGAGGCTGCGGAAGAGGAAGAGGGCGGGCGGCAATGCCGTCAACTCGGAGTACGCAGGCACCGATGCCTTCATCGCGTATTGCCGGTCCTGCCGCCTCGTCTTCCAGCTCCTTTCTCGGCACCGTCATAACCGGCCCACCCTTGGGTAGCCACCGAGGTGTTCTCTTGGTGCTTTCTGCTGCTCGTAGCTCGCCTAGGCGCCCCTTTTGCCCTTTAGCCTTCTTGACCTACCTCCTGAGGAGAGGGACAAGAAAGGGATTACGGGCATCTCATCTCTTTTTTAGTTTGTAAGCCTGCGGGCCTTCGTTAAATTTAGAACTTGTAGTTCCCTTGCTCATGTTTTTCATTCAGTATGAACTATACCTGTGTGGGATGTTTTTAATGAAAAAGGGATGTTTGCCGGGTTTTACATTTTTCCCTGGCAACAGGCCTTGTCGTCCCCATCAATTCACTCGACCATTCTCGCGCTCTTGGCGGAGGCAGGGATGAAGTGGGCTTAGGCTCCTCGTTCTATCTCCTTGCCGCCGCGGCTACAACCAAATCCAGACCTAGGAGATAATCCTTAGGTATAGGGAAAAGGGGAGCACGGTAGCCTGGAGATAAAACGAGGTTTCACATGCCCCAGTTCCGTTCCGAAATGCATGATAGAGGATGAAATACTTATCTGGATCTGCGGCCCCCGGCAACCTTGTCTCGCCGCGGTTGGATCCTTAGCACTTGACCCGGCAACTCGGTTTCTTGGGGGTCGGGACGCCTTGATGCATTCTCTTTCTTCCAAGTAGCTCAGCAGAAGTGCTCATGTGCCCTGCGAACCAAAGGAGAACAAAAAAGAACAGAGAGATGCACACTCGACCTCTAGGCTAGGGGTTAGTCGCCGCTAAGCATTATCAACCCTAACCAAGGAAGATACTCGACCTAGCATGTATGCTATAACTTAGGGTGCCAGCGCTTCATTTATTTGTGCTCAGGGTCTGCGCCTGGCTTTGTACAAACGGTTACATGCCTTGCCGGCAAGGCTTGTACAAAAGGTGGCTTGTCGGGGGGCCCGACAAGATGCGCCTTATGGGTAAAATTTGCGAAGATGCTCAATGTTCCAGGAGTTGCTCATTGGAACGGCATCTTAGGTCTCCAGGCGGACTGCACCGGGCCTGGAGACTCGTATTACCCGATAAGGGCCTTCCCACTTTGGCGTCAACTTGTTGGAATTCTTGGCCAACTGAACGCGCCGAAGAACAAGGTCGCCTTCCTCAAAGCTTCGGGCATGAACCTTGCGGCTATGGTAGCGGCGCAAGGCTTGCTGGTAGCGTGTTGCTCTCACAGCCGCCCGAAGACGATCTTCCTCAAGGAGCGTCGCGTCATCTTGCCACAACTGCTCTTGCTCAAGCTCATCATATGCGAGCACTCGAGGTGACCCGTATATGAGTTCCGTGGGGAGAACTGCCTCCACCCCGTATACTAGGGCGAAGGGTGTCTGATCGGTGGCTCGATTTGGCGTCGTCCTGATCGACCAAAGAACCGCCGGCAACTCATCAATCCAGCACCTTCCTCTCTTGTGCAGTCTGTCAAAGGTCTTCGTTCTCAGGCCTCGCAACACTTCAGCGTTCACCCTCTCTGCTTGGCCGTTGCTCCGGGGGTGTGCCACGGAAGCAAAACAGACCTTGTTGCCGAGGTCTTGAATGTACTGCATGAAGGTGTGGCTTGTGAACTGCGTGCCGTTGTCGGTGATGACTCTACTTGGCACACTAAAACGGCAGACTACTCCTTTGAAGAACTTGACGGCTGACTGGGTTGTCACCTTCCTCACTGGTTCCACCTCTGGCCACTTTGTGAACTTGTCGATTGCAACGTACAAGTACTCAAAGCCCCGACAAAGACGGGGAAAGGGCCCAGTATGTCGAGCCCCCAGACCGAGAATGGCCAGGAGAGAGGGATCGTTTGAAGGGCTTGAGCCGGTTGATGAAGCTTCTTTGAATGGAACTGACACGCTTCACACTTGGTTACTAGTGTCGTCGCATCCTGGAGGGCGGTGGGCCAGAAGAAACCTTGCCGGAATGCCTTCCCGGTAAGGGCCCTCGACCCTATGTGGGAGCCACATATGCCTCCATGTATCTCGGACAACAGCTCCAGTCCTTCCTCCCGGGGGATGCACTTCAATCTCACACCGTTCGGCCTTCTCCTGTACAGGATGTCATCGATGAACTGGTACAGGGCAGACCGACGGGCTACTTTTTCCGCTTCTTCCTGCTCCTCAAGAAGTTCCCCTGTTTGGAGGAATCAGATAGTATGTTGCGCCCACGCCGGAGCCTGGGGCTCGACGGCAAGGACCAAAGGCATTTCCTCTGCCATGGGAGCGGCTGTCTCTACGGCCAGGGATCGACGCCCTGCCGGAGCCAGTTGCTCTCTGGCAGGCTCAGCATCCACGGCAGCATCCTTGCCGGCAGCCCCATGGGGCTCGGTAGGTAAGTACTCACCGGACCTGATTTCCTTCACTTGTTCTGCCCTGTTGATGGTTTGACGGATGGCTGAGTTAACCGGAGCAAAAAGGTACCTGGTTCCACAGGTAGCTTGAATGCAGCACGCTTCGACAGGTAATCGGCGATGTCGTTCTCCGCTCGGGGAACATGCTCCGCTTGGATAATGTCAAAGCGCTCCTCCAGCTTCCTCACTTCATCTACGTAGGCCTCCATCATTGGGCTCTGGTAATCCTTGTTGACCTATCTGACGACAAGCTGCGAGTCACCCCTAACGATGAG
The DNA here is from genome assembly GCA_021605145.1 of Aegilops bicornis. Classification (NCBI taxonomy): domain Eukaryota; kingdom Viridiplantae; phylum Streptophyta; class Magnoliopsida; order Poales; family Poaceae; genus Aegilops; species Aegilops bicornis. Next base: position 268,454,713 of record CM038675.1, on the reverse strand, counting down.
CTTCTTCACCCCGAGGTCCGCCGCGATCCTGAGACCGGCAAGCAGCCCTCGTACTCAGCAGTGTTGTTTGTGGACATCTCCCTGGGAAAGTGCATCTGGATCACGTACTTGAGGTGCTCTCCAGTGGGTGCGACAAGAAGCACACCAGCACGAGCGCCTTGCAGCGAGAAAGCCCCATCAAAGTACATGATCCAGTCGCGGTCCGCTTCCTTGCCGGGGAGAACGGTCTCCTGGATTTCTTCGTCAGGTGTTGAGGTCCATTCTGCAATGAAATCTGCCAAGATTCAGCTCTGGATTGTTGAAGTACTTTCAAACTTCAACCCAAAGCTCGACAACTCCAAGGCCCATTCCACAATCCTTCCGGTCGCATCTAGATTGTGCAGTACCCGTTGTAGCGGGAGGCGGGTGATGACAGTGATCTCGTGGGCTTGGAAGTAATGACGCAGCTTCCTCGAGGCCATAAGGAGGCCGAAGAGCAATTTCTGCACACCGGAGTACCTCGACCTATCCCCCTGCAAGAGGGAGCTGACAAAGTAAACCGGGTGCTGCATCATCTTCTTCTTCTGCACCACTTCGCTTGACTGTGCAGGTGTTGCCCCGACGGCGTCGGACTCTGCCGGCGGCCTTGCCTTGCCAGCACCAGGTCCTGCTGGGGGAATGGCTCGCCGTCCCCTGGTTCTACTGTTGCCACTGCCTCCTCGTCGACCTCCCTCTATGCCACCAGTGCGGCGCTGACCACTTGATTCGTTGCCGCTAGGTATAGCAGCAACAGTTCTTGTGGCTTAGGCGCAACCAGTATTGGCGTGGAGGAAAGGTATTTCTTCAGATCCTGCAATGCCGCCTCGGCTTCTGGGGTCCACTCCATCGGACCTGCCTTCTTCAAGATTTTGAAGAAGGGAAGGGCGCGCTCGGCGGACTTGGAGATGAACCGGCTCATGGCGGCAACGCAGCCGGTGAGCCGACGCACATCCTTGATCCGCTTCGGCGCCTCAATCTGTTCAATAGCCTTGATTTTGTCTGGGTTTGCCTCGATCCCGCGCTGCGACACAAAGAATCCGAGAAGCTTGCCGGACGAAACACCGAAGAAACACTTCTCAGGATTCAGCTTAAGGTTGATCTTGCGCAGGTTGGAAAACGTCTCTTCTAGATCTTGCACAAGGGTTGCCCCGTCCATGGTTTTGACCACTATGTCATCCATGTATGCCTCCATATTTCTATGGAGCTGGGGTTTAAAACCAATTTGGACTGCCCTTGCAAACGTCAAGCCAGCACTCTTCAACCTGAAAGGCATCCGTAAAAAGCAATACGTACCACATGGGGTGATGAATGATGTTTTCTCTTCATCTTCTCTCGTCATAAAGATTTGGTGGTAGCCTGAGTAGGCATCGAGGAATGACAGTAGATCACACCCGGCCATGGAGTCGACAATCTGGTCGATGCGCGGCAATGGGAAGGGGTCCTTAGGACAATCTGGTCAATACACAACCTCCACTTCCCATTTGCCTTGCGCACCACTACCGGATTGTCCAACCACGTCGGATGGAGCACTCCTCTCACCAAACCCACTGCTCCTACTGATGTGGACGTCACCGCCGAAGGAGCGACGCCGTGGAGGAAGTGGCCGGCGACGCCGCCGTGGATGGAGCCGCGCCGTGTCGGCTCGGGACCGAGCGCCGGCAGCACCATGAGATCGAATCAAGAAGAAAATGCGGCGATTAGTGTACAACCTCTTTGGTGGCGCCGATTAGGCCACAGCTGCATCCAAGGAAACGGTGATGATGATGCTCTTCCAGTGGTGTAGGTGAAGACGGCGGTGTGGGAATGGAGGTGGCACGAAAGACGAGGGGAACGTCGGGGCAGCTCCTTGGAGGTGGATGACGGGGTGGCTGAACCGACGGGATGACCAGATCGACGACGGATCCTCATCCAGTACGGTGGATGAGGGACGCCGAGGTGTTGCTGTGGACGACGTTGTCGGGGAAGAGGCTCCGGCTAGGTGGCGGACGGAGGAGGGTGTGGGGCTTCGCGGGTTTTCCCGGCCTCGGTGTACGAATGGGTGGGCGGATGGGAAGTGGGGAACCATGGCTTAGGGACGCGCTTGTCCGAAATGTGGGGTAAGTTACGAAAGTACCCCCACCGATTTGAGGCGGTTCTTTTGGTTCAGGGGTATCACGGGCATTTCACATGTCGGGATTTCACAGGAGGTGGGAGTTTCCGCGCGCGTAATTTTGGAATAGCAAGGCGTGGGTTGAGATGGAGGGAGTTGTCGGAGCACAACGAGGCAAAGATATATCTTAAATATTTCGGGCTAACAAGGCCCGGGTTGAAATTTGCGGACAAGCCTAACATGTATTGTACCAAATCAATTCGCACTACAAATGTCATTCAAAACTTTGAATTCATGTTATGTTCAATTAAAATATTTTGCTACGTGTATAATGCATGCAACCTAGTACTCAAATGAACGTTTTATTGCATTCCAAACGTATATACTACCGCTTCAATATGAACTAAATTTGAATTCATTTCTCTATTTGAATAAGATCTACAATAATGATTGTTGTGAAGTCAAAGCATTTGAATTCGTTTATCTATTTTAATAAGATCTACAATCGTCATTATTGTCAAGTTAAACCATCATTTGTGTATTATCTTCACAGCACACCACATGATTAGTCTTGAGTTACATATGAACTATGTGTACTATATGAACTCGAACTCGATTTTTTGGATCCACTTTATGTTAATTTCAAATCATAGCACATTTCAAGCTCTAGCTAGATCTTCACAAACTAAACCATGTCTCATATTTATAATGTGTTTATCACATTATGTATGGTGCCCCCCCTACGCCTACAAGTATTTAGATGTGAGTTGCAAACACCACACATTACCATAAATTCAAATAAAATGTGAGAATGTTCGATATATAGTATTGTTTAGATTGTTCGATATTTAGTTGTAAGCTGCAAAGGCCACACATTATCACAAATTCAAATAAAATGTGAGATTGTTTGATGTATAGTATGATTTAGATTGTTCGACATTTAGCTGTGAGTTGCAAACGCCGTGCATTATCACATTATGGTATAACATGTGCCAAACCACAACACGCGTATCACCGCTATATTCATGCATGCATATGTTTAAAACACTATGATCTCCTATTCAAATATATGAATCCACTTTCATATCAAATTATGATCTTTGTTAGTCTCTTACACCCACAGAATCCACTAACCTTTGTAGCTACCACTAACTTTCTCTCGTGCATGCACACACCCTCCTCACCCTCCCCCTCCCTCAACATTCTATCCATCGCGCACATTCATTTTTTAGGTCATTCTCCCACAGTCTCCACAACTCCTTTCTGACACACACCGATCGATAAACCTCTCCAGCGATGTCTGCCTACAACATACACGCACCTTCAATCTCCTCCTTTATGTGTCCTTGCCTCGTGTCTCTCATACGGTCCCACACACGTGTAAACTCTCGGCCCTCTTTTCATCGATCTCACAACCGCACACTCCTCCCCCTATCTAGCTAGTAGCCGGGCCTCTCGCACCACCTCCTCGCTCCATTCTCTCTGTCTATCCGTCTCGCCGGGCCTTATTTGCCTCTAACAAATGGACGTACACCGACCGATCTCCCGCTATACATATAGCTAGCTAGGTCCTTATAACTCGTTTTTCCCACGCGTCGATCGATCTACCTCATTAGTTATGTCTCTCCCTTCCTCCGACAAACAACAATTGATCTACCGATCTAGTTAGGTTTGCTTACCAAACACATGGTTCCCCTTCATCATCCATGGATGTGTCCCGACAAATCTATCACGCACAGGCACACACAGAAACACATCCCCACTCTTATTGATAATATTGCAGTTCCACCCTCAGTTTGTCTAGTAGGCCTCTCCCACCATCTTCGAGAAGCAACTCCATCACCCATCCAGCACTCTACCCCACTCCCTCCCTCTCTCTCTCCTCTCTCTCTCTCTCTGTCCCACCCTATTTCCCGTCCTTCAGTTATGTATGGATTTCGACCGATCTCCCTCAAGACATAGCTGGGTCTCTCCTTCTCAACACATATACGAGTCGTTCTACCTCTATAGTTAGGCCTCTGCCTACCCCTCCCCCCACCCCCTCCCACACACACACACACACACACACACCGATATATCGAGCACTCTAGTCATGTCTCCCTGCCACACACAAACTTGACATGTGCCCTCGGCGTTCAGGTAGCTAGGTGGTCGCCCTATATCTTTGACTTGCACACACACACAATTTCGATGGCTCTCTTCATCGATCTCGCACTCCACCCACTTGATCCTCACTTGACTCTATCGATATCTATGACCCCTCCCTCTCTTCTCGTGGATCGCCTGATCCTCTATATATGATATGTATAGGCCTCCATTTCACACACATTGCATGCAAAAATTTGTTTGAGATGTCATCGACACATATTCCCACAAATACATTCACGAAATCAACCTCCCCCCCCCCAAAAAACAAAAAATACTCACGAACGCACAAGCCATTTGTCTAGGTTTGTATCTCTCACACACACCCACGTAGGTGGGGGACGTGCACGAAGAGAAGAGGTGCACGCACGGCGCACGTACTACCGTCTCTTTCCCAACCACACCAGCGGGTAAACGGTGGAGCTCATTTACATGCGAAAAAGGCAGCCCACGTGGTAACTTGACACGTGTCTTTGGTTGTCCACTAGATGGAGGGAGGATCGTCTACCATGGGTGAACAAACAAATTGCGACTTGACGCGTTATGTTAAAAAAGAGGCAAACCATGTGGGGCATACCTTAGAGGCAAGGCTCTATACACTGGAGTACTTTTGATGTGCCCGTCAACTCGCAGAACAAGGAGAAGCTTGCTTAGTATGTCATCTCCCCCGCCCACGGGCGCGGTGGCTCGCATGATGAGGTGAAGCTTGCTTACTAGTAGTAGTACTGTACGCCTTACGCCCGCTACCTCGCCCAAGCGCGCGGTGGCTCGCAGGACGAGGAGAAACTTTTACTACTCCCTCCATTTACTCCTCGTCCCTACTACCTTGGTTAGAGAGATTATCATATTGTTTGGAATATATGTCCTTTAGTAGATTTCAATATGAACTAGTAGTACGTACTCCAAACACTGATGTATATAGACGTATTTTAGAGTGTAGATTCACTCATTTTTCTCTGTATGTAGTCCATATTGAAAGGGACGTAATAGTACACACTCTCCCTCGCCCCTCGACCCTCGCCACGTGGTGGACGTGCAGCAATTCATTCGGTCTCATATAGCCAGAATGATATATCTTCTTGATACCATTATTGCTCGACTTCCCGAAGAGGCGAAGAGCCAATCGCAAGGTTAATAGGTTGGAGATGCCAAGCGCAAGGTTTGTAGGAGAACGAGTAGTAGGTGTCGCGTCATTTATAAATAAAGTTTTTTTCTTCATTGGCACGTACGCAATATAAATAGGTTCATATGGAGAGAAAAGGAAACCGCTCCACTATATACATAGGCGGGACGAGCCTACACGGTTGCTTGCTTTGGGGTTGCTCTCTTGGTTTCACACTCTCTCGCACAAAACCACTATGGCCACATCTCTAACATCCCGGTATCCGTCCCACGGGAAGGGCCGGGTGGATGCTTAGTGTAGATGCGGTCGCCGTCGCCGACGGCGAAAACCCACTGTTGGCACGTCCCGATCATGGGTCCCCGCCATTCTCTCTCACAAAGCCGGTGAGGTTGCCTTCGTCCATTGCTCACTGCCGCGACATGGGTAGTTGCCTCCTCCCGCCGCCCTCCTCTAGGTTGAGCTACGTCCCGACATCCCTCGGGTACAACTCCCTTTATAGCCGGCTTGCACCCTTTGCTCCAGCCTGCCCACATCACTCCATGTGGATATTTCTCTACTTCTTTGCCCCGCACATACCTCTCTTGGCTTCTACGTCTTGTATTTGTGATGAGTTTATGTCTCATCAACTAGTCCCAGTAATCTTATTCTAATCACGCTTCATCAATTTCTTTGCCACAGGGATGCTCATCTCAATTTTGGTGAAACTGCACAAAATGATCTGATGGTCAAAGGGTTGCAAACTTCGTTCCTTAGGAAGCTCCGACATTGCCAGCAAATTAAAGCCTGGTTAGGGTTTACGGTTCAAGGGATAGGGACTGCATGGATCGTTTTTTTCTTTAGTTGTCTCTGTTTCAATGGCTAGCGACTACATGAGTAGTAGTAGTACTGTACGCCTTACGCCCGCTCCCTCACCCACGCGCGCGGTGGCTCGCAGGACGAGGAGAAATTTTTACTACTCCCTCCGTTTACTCCTCATCCCTACTACCTTGGTTAGAGAGATTATCATATTGTTTGGAATATTTATGTCCTTTAGTAGATTTCAATATGAACTACTAGTACATACTCCAAACAACGATGTATATAGGCGTATTTTAGAGTGTAGATTCACTCATTTTGCTCCGTATGTAGCATAAAGTTGAGACACTTATTTTGGAACGGAGGGAGTACATATTTGCTATGATTTGTCAATCATTGAGATGCAATAGCATGCATGTTAGTCTCCTTTGTATTTGATGAAATGTTGCAACGGGCAACATTGGATGCAAGATACATGTAACAGAAGCTGGAAGAAGCTTCATAGCATTGTACTATCTCACTGATAAATTACAGTACATACTATACAAGTACTACTATGTAAAGAGTTAGGTGTCACACGGTGTCCAGAAAATATGGTAATAGTGTGAGGTGGGCCATGTAATCACTGAGCCTGCGTGTTTTCACTGCTCTTACACTCCTCCGCCCGTGAAACGGAGAAAATTGTAATCTAGTAGTGCCTCCTTTCGCTGAAAGCGTGGGACATCCAGCAGTCCTACCACCTCAGTAATAATGACCAATGAACCGTCAAATCACATAGACCCAGCAGTAAGTTGGACGGATGAAGAAACCATCACTCTTGAATCTGCTTCTCCCTTCAACGCAGGTGTCAGTGAGAGGTCGCGTCCGCTCTGCCCGGGCATGAATGCGGCACCGATTCTTTGGAGCGGTGCTGACCGTTTCAGGCGGGAAGCGCGCGGGCGATGGAGGGGCTTTGGGTGGGCCAGTTGGTCGGGGAGGCGGGCGTGGCAGCTGTCCACTGTCCCCTCGGACGCCGAACGAGAGGATGCACCGACTCTCGCGGCTAAAATCGTACACTACAGACCATCTCTCTGTAGGAGTAGGTCGATCTGTTGCTCTCTCTAACACACACATGCTGTTAAACACGCACATGCACACGCACACACACACATAGGTTCATAGAATAGGAAAATCGTGTGAGTGCGAAGCCACAGGAAGTGAGATACAAATGGAGTACGTACAAGAAGAGAAGAGGTGACGAATATTCCATCAAACCTGGACCAAGGAGTAGTACTCCCTCCGTCTAGGTGTTAAGTCATCATACAAAAATCAGATATTCCCAAAATGTTTAGGCGTCGTCCATTAACTTCGCATCTCAATCCCCTCCTGGCCTCATTGCTAGTGAGCGTTGTTACTTAGGGAATGTTTGGATCCTTAGCAAGAACATCTTATAGCATAGTCGGGCAAGGTTAGGCGTTTGGAACTGTTAAAATATGTTAGCTTTTGTGGGCCAGCTAGCTTGGGTGGGCTAGAAAAACCTTGCTAGCTCTGGAGAGCCAGATCGGCTCGCTTCTGACGGCAAACTTCGCGTAGTAGTAACATAGACTAGTAACATATGCATGTTACTAGTCCAAGTTACTCACCATTATGACCAGCCTAAGCAATGTAACCAAACGCTCCTTACTCTGCCTTGTTATCTCCCCGGAAACACAATGCATGGAGCGCAACTACGCGTTGATCAGTCAAGAAATCAAAGTCGGCTTGCATGCGAGTTAATACGTGGCCCTGCATGGTAGCTAAAATGGCATCTCTTAGTTGTTTGGATTAATTGTTGCGTTTAGAGACATAAATCAGGGCTTTGATTGGAGGAATGACCGGTCAAGTTTCTCCTTCTCCTCGGTCTTCTTGCACCTTGGTCCCGTTGCACCTTATAACATGACTTATTACACCTAGACGGAGGGAGTCGTACGAGATACGATGGCACACTGACTTAGGTCGAATACAAGTGCCCAAAATTGTGTGCATGTTATAATAAGGGTTCACTTAATATAGTGTGGGAGCGAACAGAGGGATCAATTGGGCCAGTGTTCCCGGCGATGGCGAGATGTGTGAGGTAAGATACACGCTGGCTCTTTTAATTTTTCTTATTAATTTGTTTGTTTCACCCTCCGGTGGTGGGACCCAATGTACTACGTGGAGAGAGGTAAGGTGACTAAGGCTGCATTATTTACGCACCACTGTGGATAGTCTTACCACCAAAGCCACATGACACGATTATGATTTAAATCCCAATGACTCCCACACACAAAAAAACACGGCATGCTTGTCACACGAATGCAGGAATGTCTAAAAGGTTACTTTCCTCTCGTTGAACATAACGGGAGGGTTGTGTAGCTGGTTAGCCTGTTCGCTCCTCAAACTTGAGGCCTCGGGTTCGATAACTACACTTGAGCATAATTCGTGCCAGGAGAATTCTTTGACTGGTCAAAATGGATGGATACGAGTATGACGATCTCGTAGTGACCGTATAATCACCTCATCACGTATAAGCTGCAGCCTTGGCGCTTGTTTTCTAGGTTTTGCACTCTTCACACTCTCTCCAGTATATATATACACGCTGGAGCCTCAGCGCTTGTAGTTGCTCTCTTCACACTCTCTCACCCTCTCCAGATCTAAACAAGACTTCATTGGCCTCTCTCTCCCCTCCTTCTTTAGTGCCTTGTAGTTGCTCTCTTCACACTCTCTCACCCTCTCCGGATCTAAAAGACTTACGTTGGCCTCTCTCTCTCCCCTCACTGCTGGTGAAAGAGCGGCGGGGATCTGTCCTTGGGAAGGGAAGGAGGCTTAACAATGTCGCCGTCGGCGAGGGAGGGAATCCACTACCAGTGCAACTGTTCACTTTCACCCAGCGGCGGCGCAGGAGGGCCTCCGAGCCCTTCTTCTTCACCGCCGTACATAGTGTGGGTCGAACGGCCTCCGGTTGCCCACCGAACCACACCCCAAGAACCTTAAGGTATAATTTACTTATTCCACATGCATTGCTCTAGCTGCATGTGGGCTTTTTCCGCTTCTGCACTCGAATCTAGGTGTTGGATCAAACAGGAAAGTAGTGGGGACAGTTGTATACCATGAATCTAGGACGTGGTTCAAACAGGAAAGGAATGGGGGAAAGTAATGGGAAAAGTTGTATAGCATGAATCTAAAATGTGGTTCAAAAACGAAAGGAAGGGGGAAAGTTGTATCGCATGAATCTAAGACGTGGTTCAAAGAGGACAGGAATGGGGGAAATTAGTGGGGAAAGTTGTATAGCATAAATCTAGGACGTGGTTCACAGAGGAAAGGAAGTGGGGAAAGTACTAGTACTGGTGGCTATCCAGCACCTACGTTGGTCGAAAAGGGAAAACAATGACAAATGCAGTACGCACATCTGTAACGAAATGATCTTTTGTTTTGGGGGACAAGGCTGTAGAGTTTGAGTAGGACTAGATTTGTTGCGCTCACATAGGGTAAGGTGTCTAATGATAACAAAACTGGGACCAACACAAATATGCTCCTTGGTTGTTTCTTCTTTGTTGCAATCGATCTGCATCACCCAAAGTACATCTGTAGATGCACATGGTCTTTGGTCAAATCCTTGTCTGATGCAACTCTTTAGGTATTGTTAATCTAAGGCCCTGTTTAGTTAAAAACTCCCTAGTCCCTGCCTGCTTGGTTCCACGGACTAAACATGGACTAGAGGTTATTAAATGACATGCTAAAATACCATGTTACACCTAGTAATGAACTAATAGAGACAAGGTGCGATGCGTGGCAGGGGCAACTGTTGGAAAAAGTCCCAAAAAGACTCTCCCTCGGGGTCTTCTTTCTTTAGTCCCAAATGCCCAATTTTAGTCCCTAAAAGTCCCTCATGTTTGGTTTAGATGGGACCGACACGGAGTTTTTTTAGTCCCTCCACCAAAATGTCCCTGTAAACAAACACCCTCTAATAATGTGGCTGGAAAATTGATGCAATGCCACAGTTAAAAGCAAATTACATGTTTAACAAATTTTATTGTTAATATAATCTCTCTGTTAATATTAATCAATGCCACCGTTTGAGAAATGCTAATCTTGCTTTCTTTCCCATTTAGATAAGGTAGATGCTTCTTTTGTTGGCTTTTGTGTCATCCATCGTTAGTGACTACTAGTTGTTTCCTTTGCACCTCTGTGTAAACAGGGTTATCTACTTCACCTCGTTGCCATTGTGACCTTTTGTTGCACTACACAAAACACTTTTGTTTTAAGAGTGTTTTGTGCAGTTCAACCAAAATTTCACACCGACAATGTTGCTTGATTGCTTGATATTAGTGGAACTGCACAAGAGGAGATCTTACTTCCTATCCGTGTTGGCAAATTTGTATCAGATCTTCTTCTTGTGAGTTGTTTGAATTCCACGTCATGAGAGGTCAGTACTAGCCTTCTTTCACATGATTCTGTAGTGTGCTTTCATATGTTGTGCTACTTGTACGGTAACTTTGCTTGATTTTAGTGAACTGCATAAATGGAGACAAGACATCCAATCTGTATGTGCACCGCAATATCCCATTGAGGTAAGATAAGGATATTTCACAACTGTTGGCCTGTATTTTGCCATTTTCATCAGAAAATTAATGTCATTGTTTAGTGCTATACTTGTGCAACCTAATTGACATGCCAAATCTTACATTGAAGGCGAAGCTTATGCATTATTGCACCAAGTGACGAAGGGGAAGAACAAGCGGAAGAAAAACAAAATCAACTCTGGTGTTTGTAATGAAGCACTTTGGGAACTGTGATGACACAAGTAATGATATAGTTTTGCATCTTAATTTATTGCTATGCATTTGGAACGAGCAATTGTTTTGCCACTGATTTGATGCCACTCTTAATGTGATACGTAATTATCTCTACTTGTGCAAACAGGGATCTTCTTTGAAGATACCATATATTTTAGTGGAACTGCACAAGAAGATGTTGGAAACACTAATCTAATTGAGGAGTATATAGTAAGCATGGCCACCACAAGAGATAGCAAATGATGGTTAGGAGAAGTGCTTCATTTTTATGCTCTACACAATAAGCCTCCTAACAAAGGTTGGTACTGCCCACTGATTTCATCCATATGGTTGAGCTTTGTCATCTCTATTGGTGTTGTGCTCTTTGTTTGAATCTTGTCATCAAAAAGTGGTATTGTCCTTGAGAAGTGCTTCATCTGTGTTGTTTTAAATATTTCCTTTCCTTTTTTTCAAGCAAACAGGGATGCTAGCATTTAGTTATCCTCTTGTCTTTGCACAACAGGATCATCCTCCTATGAAGAACAATATGGAGTATGTGAAGTGACTAGTTCCGATTATGCCAGGATGAAGAAGCCCTATCTATCTTCTCATCAGAAGGAGCGATTGAAGGATGGTTACATTACCCCCACAAGACCAAACTAACTTCAACTCGGAAGGACCGACAAATCTCCATTTTCTTGCTGTGATCTTGTGAGTACAATGTTGTTCTAGGATTCTTTCGGTGAGTTCCATTTTTCTAAAAGTGTGCTCTACATGGACCATCTAGGTGCTGTTTAAGCTGTCAATTCATAGTACAGTTTTCTTTATACTAATCACTTTTTTGCATTTGTGCAAACAGGGTGCTCGACTTGATTTCAATGGGAACTGCACAAAATGTTCATGAATACATCGAATCATTCATTTCCACCACAAGAAAGGAGGTCTTGATAAGTTCAAGGAGTTGCAACATATAAGGCGAAATCATACAAGCTACGTGCGAATTTGGTTGATTTTGGTGGAACTGCACAAAAAGAACATTTGGTTTATTTAGCACGAGGTGCCATGTCAATGTCGGCCGATGGCAAACCCTGCCCATTCGAGAATCGTAGGCATTTGATATTTTGGAATGGGAAAACCTTGTCAAATTTTGCTCATTGATCTTAGCAAGAAGACATGCGTTTGATATTTTCGAATGGGACGCCCTTTGTTGTCAGCAGTGTCGATCAATTTTTTCTTTATTCTTTAGTTGTGAAGTAAATATTGGCTCTAACATGTGAATCCTGAGATGCATAATCATCGATTGTTTTGAATGTTCTCTACGACATGTGAATCGCTGTGATTGCAATGTACAGGAACACTAAAAGGCTGCTCAAACTCTTTGTACTCCTTCTGTTCCTTTTTACTTCGCACATTGTGAAAGTGCATACTTTTTTCTATAAGATTGGTCAAAGTAGAGATACTTTGGCTGCAGAATAAACTTATATGCAGACTAGAAAGGACCGGAGGGAGTACATGTGAAACTGCTGCAAACGAGGTGATCACCCTAGGAATAATGCTAGAAATGCGTATTGACCCACTCGTGTAAATTTGAGCCGAGCAGAAAGCTTGTGACTTAGCTGCGAGGTGCGATTAGCATGAATCGACATGTGGCCCAGATGCCTATTGGGCCCACGTGTCAGTCATCCAACTGCACCAGCAGTTAAGTAGAAGTAGTGTCCTTCTCCAACATAGCACTCTGACTCCATGTCACCGCCAAGAAGCTAACCGGACGTCAGTGGTCAACCCGCCTAGCTTGTCATAGCGATTAGGGCAACTAGGAACCCAATGATCATGATCCCCACATGACAAACACCTTTCTTCTTGTCATTCTTCTTCTTGAAGTTCGTGTGTTGCACAACCTTGTTCTTCCCATCAAACTTTGCTTTACCATCAAACTTGCCCTTGTTCTTGAACTTGTGGAAATTTGGAAGTTCTTCTGTTCCATATTGGCACTAGATCCTCCCTCAATTCCTTGAGCACGTGTGTCCTTTGCTCTCGCCTTTTCTTCCACATCAAGAGTGCCAATGAGATCCACAAAGGAGGAAGCTTACTGATGATACCTCCGGCAACAAACTTGTCCGGTAGCATACAACTGAAGTGCTCAAGTTCTCTAGCAAATGACTGTATCTCATGAGCTTGCTCAACCACAGAACGCTCTTCAATCATCCTATAATCATAGAATTGCTCCATGATGTACACTTCGATGCCCGACAAGCCGGAGGGTAGCGGCAGTGGCCTTACTTGGACTGGCGGCGACCTACCGTGTTCTACTCTTCCTTGTTTTACGTGTGGTGTGGCCTTGTTGGCGTGGGCGGGGCCTCGGCGGGCCCGCGATGTCCTCTGTCTCGTTGCCGTGGCGGCGCCTCGGCGGGCTGAAATCCTCCCCTCATTGCCCGGTGGGGTGGGGCCTCGGCGAGCCGGCGGTGTCCTCTGCCTCGTTGTTGGCGCCCTTGGGGCCTCGGCGGGCGAGGGCCTCGTCGGCCTTGATGGGCGAGGACTTCGTCGAAGCTGGCATTGTCCTCAGTCTCGCCAAACAGCGCCTTGCCCGCTTCATCGCCCTCTTTGTAGGCGGCCGTAGCCTCCGCCACCTGCATGCGATACCGCCAGCGCTCGAGGCGGCCCTCGCGGGCGGAGCGGTAGGATTCGAGCAACGCCTCCTGCTCCGCCCGCTCCGCAGCGATCTGCTCCTCCGCCTGCAGGTGCTCCTGGAGGAGATGGTGGTTGTAGGAGGTGTCGGCATGCGCCTCCCGGAACTGCTCCTCACGCTTCTGCCACACCGTGTCCATATATTGGGCACGGGCCTCGCCGATGATCATGGTGCAATGCACCGGCAAGGATGGTTGAGGGAGTCCTGGATTAGGGGGTGTCCGGATAGCCGAACTATCACCGTTGGCCGGACTCCTGGACTATGAAGATACAAGATTGAAGACTTTGTCCCGTGTCCGGATGGGACTTTCCTTGGCATGGAAGGCAAGCTTCGCGATACGGATATGTAGATCTCCTACCATTGTAACCGACTCTGTGTAACCCTAACCCTATCCGATGTCTATATAAACCGGAGGGTTTTAGTCCGTAGGACGAACAACAATCATACAATAGGCTAGCTTCTAGGGTTTAGCCTCTCACGATATCGTGGTAGATCCACTCTTGTACTACCCATATCATCAATATTAATCAAGCAGGAGTAGGGTTTTACCTCCATCGAGAGGGCCCGAACACAGGTAAAAACATCGTGTCCCTTGTCTCCTGTTACCATCCGCCTAGACGCACAGTTCGGGACCCCCTACCGAGATCCGCCGGTTTTGACACCGACATTGGTGCTTTCATTGAGAGTTCCTACGTGTCCGTCATCCTTAGGCCCGATGGCTCCTCCGATCATCAACAACAACGTGGTCCAGGTGAGACTTTTCTCCCGGACGGATCTTCGTATTCTACGGCTTTGCTGCGGGCAATTCACTTGGCCATCTGGAGCAGATCGAAAGCTCGCCCGCCATCAGGTCAGATTTGGGAGTTTGAACTACACGGCCGACATCCGCGGAGACTTGATCTTCGACAGATTCGAGCCACGGCCAAGCGCGCCGCACTGTCTCGATGGGCACGATCTAGCTCGGAGCCCTGGAGGCCGCACCAGCGTCCGCTCCGACCCTTAGCTCGGAGTCGACTCCACCGATCGAGGACGAGTGGTTGGACACCGCCTCGGGGGCTACAATCTCTACGGGGATTGAGCCGAACTCCATCCCTGTCCTTTGCGAAGACCGTGACTCCAAGGTGCCGGACTCCTTTCCGGACTCCGAACCCTCCGCGCCCCCACCAATCGAATCCAATTGGGCGCCATTTATGGAGTTCACTGCCGCGGACATCTTTCAGCACTCGCCCGTTAGCGACATCCCGAATTCACTAAAGTCTCTCTCTTTATCTGGAGAGCCCTGGCCGGACTACGGTCAGGAAGGTTGGGATGCGGATGACAAAGAAATTCAACGCCCACCCACCACTCACTTTGTAGCCACTGTCGATGATTTAACCGACATGCTCGACTTCGACTCTGAAGACATCGACGGTATGGACGATGATGCTGGAGACGACCAAGAATCAGCGCCTACAGGGCATTGGAAGGCCACCTTGTCATACGACATATACATGGTGGACATCCCAAAAGATGGGAACGGCGATGGAACAGCGGAGGATGACCCCTCCAAGAAACAGCCCGAGGGCCGGCGTCAGCGGCGCCGCTCTAAATCCCGCCACAGCAAAAACGGTGATTCCGGCACGGGAGATAATAACACCCCATACAGTGCCGAAGACAACCCCCTCCAGCAGGATTCAGCACAGGAGGAGGGAGAAGCCAACCCTCATGATAGGCGGCGAGCGGGGAGGTGGAGGGCGATAATTATATGCCTCCCTCGAAGATGAGGCAAGCCTCGACGAAGAAGAATTTGTCGTGCACTGAGGATCCCGCCGAGCAGGGCGTTTCAAACACGGGCTTATGGCCACGGCAAGCAGCCTCAAGAAAAAGCAGCTGACTTAGAGTGACCAAGACTTGCTAGGTGACGGATGGATGAAGTCCTTGCGGCGAAGAGTATGAACTCGAACGCCCCTCCAAGAGATACCCAAAACGCAGGCTGCTACCCCAATTAGAGGAAGCAGCACCCAAACCTACATCACCAGCGCATGATGCGGCCGACCGGCCACCCCGTGGCCGCGATAGAGAGGCCTCTAGACCCTCCATTCAAGCCGCACCCCGGCGTCGCTCGAAAAGTACCAAGGCACGGGGAAACGCGCCAGACCTGCAAGACATATTGGAGGACAAGGCAAGGCAAACAAGATCGATCTATGGATCGCGTGGGCGCCCCACGACACGTGAGGATAACCGTCACGCCGGATACAGAAATTCCGGCGGGCGAACACGATGAACAAAGCTCATTTGAGCTGCATCGTGATATAGCTCAATCTGAGGCGCTGCACACCCACGATGCTTCACGGGCGAAGTGATGGATCATCAAATCCCGAGGGTTTCAAACCCGTAAACATCGAATCATACGATGGCACAACAGATCGCCGGTTTGGATCGAGGACTACCTCCTCCATATCCACATGGCTCGCGGTGATGATCTACACGCCATCAAATACCTCCCACTCAAGCTTAAAGGACCAGCTCGGCATTGGCTTAACGACTTGCGGCCAGAATCAATTGGTTGTTGGGAGGACACGGAAGCCGCATTCCTTGATAACTTCCGGGGCACATATGTGCGACCACCAGACGCCGATGACCTCAGCCACATAATTCAGCGGCCGGAAGAATCGGCGGAACAATTACGGACCACGGTTCCTAACCAAGAAAAATCAAATCGTTATTTGTCCGGATGCGAGAGGCCCTTGCAGCCTTCAAACATAACATCCATAGCGTGTGGCTTGCCCGGCACCTAGGGCGGGAAAAGCGAAATCCATGGCAGCCCTCACAACACTCATGACCCGCTTTTGCGGAGAGGACAAGCAGCTAGCTCGTAGTAACAACTTGACCAAAAACCACGGTAGTTCGGATACCAAGGACAGCAATGGCGGTCGGCGTCGCAACAAGCACAAAGCGCCGCATTATCGGTGATAATGCTGAAGATACGACAGTCAATGCCGGATTTAGAGGCTCTAAACCCGGTCAGCGGAAAAAGCCGTTCAAAAGAAATACTCAGGGCCCGTCCAATCTGGACCGAATACTCGATCACTCGTGCCAAATACAGGGCACCCCCGAAAAACCAGCCAACCACACCAACAGGGGATTGTTGGGTCTTCAAACAATGAGCAAGTTAAATGCGAACTCAATGGCAAGGGGCTGCATAAGCGATGACGAGGAGGAGCCCGGCCGCCCGAACAATAGAGGACAGAAGGCTTCCCCCACAAGTGCGGACGGTGAACATGATATACGCAACCCACATACCCAAAAGGGAGCGGAGCGTGCACTAAGGGGCGTATATGCGATGGAGCGATCGCCCCAAAGTTCAACCCATGGTCCTCTGCCCGATCACCTTTGATCGAAGGACCACCCACTAGCATCCACCACGGCGGATTCGCGCATTGGTTCTTGACCCAATCATCGACGGATTTCACCTCACTAGAGCCACGATGGGCGGCGGTAGCAGCTTTGAACCTGCTCTATCGAGGATCTGAAGGCGCAAAATGGGCATAGACCCTCAAGGATTAAACCCACAAAGGCGACCTTTAAAGGCGTCATACCGGGTGTAGAGGCCAATTATGCAGGCTCGATTACACTCGAAGTGGTCTTCGGATCCCGGATAACTTCCGAAGCAAAGAGTTAATCTTCGACATAGTCCCGTTCCGCGGCGGCTATCACGCCTTTGCTTGGACGAACCGCATTTGCAAAGTTCAATGCGGTGCCGCTTCACGCATACCTCAAGCTCAAAATGCGGGCCCTCGAGGAGTAATCATCATCAATGGAAACACCGAACGCTCTCTCGAGCGGAGGAGCATCTGGCGACCCTCGCGGCGGAGGTGCAAAGCAGCCTCTCACGGCAATTCTCGAGTCCGGCTACTAAGCGTCCGGGCACCGTCAAGCGCGCCAGAGTAATCTACAACAAGACCGCTGGCACGATCCGAGCATGCGTAGCAATCCGGCTAACCCGGCCCTCGCGAAATTGCAAAACCCGGTACTACTGGCGTACATAACTACGCTCTGGAGATACCATGGGCATAAGGGGAGGGCACGACCACGGCACGCCAGAATGCAGCTCAACCGCACGGGGCTCCGATTGTGTCATTCTTTTCTTTCTTCCTTTCTCTTACTTTCGGGACTCCGTTTGCGGAAGCCTGTTCGGCTCTAGAATTGCCGAACTCACGATGCAATGACGGGGAAGCAGAAAGCTACGCCGAGTATCCGGTGGTCTCTACTACGAGCATTATACCTGTTTTACATACCATCCCGCAGCTTACCCACGGAGAGGACATGTCAAATAATCCCATCCCTTGCTTATCGCACTATTTGTATTGTTCTGCTTTAATTACAGTACCTTTTTGAATAAACAATACATAGCTTTTGCCTATTATTGCACTCCTTTTTTTATATATATGTTCATTCATGACACGTTGCACCCGTACACTTTGGTACGGCCAATACACCAGGGGCTTAAGTACCCCAAAAATATGGTGTGATAAGTCTGAACACTTTCACAAGTGCGGCACCCCTAACTTATAGCATTATATGCATCGGCTCCAAATCATGTCTTGGGTCAATAGTTGGGTTTGCCCGGCTCCCATGTTTTGGTATCTTACGTTCCGTTATATCGGCTAAGGTAGCGCTGGGAGAACCACTGCGATTGTGCCCCGGTTGAGATGGGTTGAGCACCTCAGTGGAGAAAGCTAAAAATGACCATCATGATAGGGCGAGAGCCGGTTGCTGTTCGAGAGGTTTTTTCGGGTCCCTAAAGACTTATGCCGCTTAGAGCGAGGAGTCGGCATTGTCCAGCCAAGGCGTGGATAGCGCCCCGAACTCGGTCTTCCGAGTACTAGGGGCTTCGCCGAAATTTAAAATTATAGAATTCTATGGCTAAGTGAGAGTGTTCAAGCACTATATCCGGTTGCCTTGTTCGTTGCGTTGAGCGCCTCCCTCGAAGGACCCAAGAATGGGAACAAGAGCGCTCAAGTTTATCGAACACCCCAAAGACTTTTCGTGGCATGGGGGCGAAGCCAACGACTTGCCATCTCTCAAATTTGATAAATGGCCGCCTGAAGGTAATATTTTAAATTCACAAGCATTGCTTAGCGCATATGAACAAGTTTTCAGCGTCTGAGGATAACAAA
Source organism: Aegilops bicornis (assembly GCA_021605145.1). Classification (NCBI taxonomy): domain Eukaryota; kingdom Viridiplantae; phylum Streptophyta; class Magnoliopsida; order Poales; family Poaceae; genus Aegilops; species Aegilops bicornis. Next base: position 268,435,926 of record CM038675.1, on the reverse strand, counting down.
TGCGAGTCTATTAAAAATTACATCTTTGGAGCATTCACCGCTATAAAGGCGGGCACCCTTGAGACGCCCTCATAGTACATTTCGGGCTTGCGATGCTCCTTGCCCTTGGTGGCCCGTCCGTCACAAGCTTCTCGGCATCCAGCTTGCCCGGTGCACTTTAGCACGAGGCAAGGGCCCAGCAGGCACCTTCAATGCAGACGGAGGCGCTTGATGACCTCAATCCATGGACAAAGGCGTCCACCAGCCACCGCACTAGCCAGAAGTAGCTCCAGGCATGGCTTCCAATGGCCACAACCAATTATGAGGCCCTTCATGGCACATTCGGTGACCTTGCGAGCTCGACCAGCTGCTTAATTTGGTCGCTCGAGGCACCGGATGTCCGGCCTCAAGACATCTTGAGACCAGAACACCTTTTCCGTCGAGCTCCCTCCTTGGCTCGGTAGAGCAGCGGCGACATCGGACACACTACGAGGCAGATCTGCGAATGTTCCTGGAGAGCTCCGGATTCGGGTAAGTAATAGATAATTCACTTTCACATGCTTGCTTTGCATAAAGAATGCCTTACCCCACGCTATCTTCTTTAATGATTCAAATTCCTGGAGGGCTTTTTGGGCTTCGGCCTTAGCGGCTTTGGCACTCTCAAGAGCCGAGGCGAGCTCGGACTCTCGAGTCTTCGAGTCACGCTCCAAACTCTCATGTTTTTCCATGAGAGCCTGGAGCTCTTGCCGCACCTCCGCCACCCGCGCCTCCTGCTTCTCTCGCTCGGTGCGCTCCGCGGCTGCTTTGCTTTCGGCCGTGGACACCGCTTCCTTCAGGGTCGCCACCTCGTTCGTGGCCCCTACAATACCCACGTTAGTCCTGTCATTTTTGCAACCAAATCCTTTCTATAAGGTAACTCACCTTCCTTGTCCTCGAGCTGCTTCTTGGCAAGGCCGAGCTCGTTCTCGGACCGCTCGAGGCTCTGCTTCAATGCATTGACCTCCATGATCGGTCGGTCGGCAGAGGTCAGCCCTGAATTCCCATATTGACATACTTATGTTATACTCCTGCGTATATCTTTTTAGATCCTCGGTTCGGTTTTCTTTCCGAACACCGAACTAAGCATCGAGGCTCCATCTGTCTATGCGGTAATATTTTTACATATTCTAGAACTTACCTCAAAGCCTTGTTAGAAGGCTGGTACAGGCTTGATCGGCTGCTCTTGGCGGACTGAACTTTGCAGATCACCACACTCATAACAATGCGGTGCTCCTCGTCGATGGAGGCGCCGTTAAGCGCCTCCGACAAGCTATCCGGTGCCTCCGGATGGGCCGGAGGTCACCGGCGTCGCCGATCTTGCCCTTCTTATGAAGGGGCCGCTTGCCGGACTTTGGAACCACTTGAAGGTTCGATGACGAGTCCGGAGAGGGCGGACTTAGAGCCCTCGGGGTCTCGCCCCTTTGCGCCCAGTCAGGGAGGTCGCCTTGCGGCGCCTCCGGGACCACCTCCTCTGGCTGGGCCCTTTGGGACTCCACCACGGTGTAAATGCTGCGTCCACGAGGGAGGAGGCGGTCGGAAGTGAAGTGCTATTCACATCCGACGAATCTAGGAAGCCGCTTCGGCAAGCAGCGAGCTCGTCCTTAAGCGGGCTACATGGTTATATTCGGCGTTAGAAGACACTATGCGACAAATAAAAAGTCATGAGCTATTCGAGTCCGGACACTTACGATCTCGCCAGGCTTGGCCCTTGGTGGCCACTCCTCCTCGTCGTTGTCGGCGTTGGTGGAGAAGTCGAAGGAAGGGTCCTTCCTTTCTTGGACCCTCCGGCCTCCCCGATCAGGCGGCCTTCCTTTCTTCTCTCCCCCACTGGGAGAGGCTTCTTCCTCCTCCTCGTCCTCAAGGGAGGATTCCGCCTCAGTAGTCAAGTGACTTTGGCGCCGGGAGCTCCTTGAGTTCCCGTGGCCTTCTTCTTAGCCTTCTTCTCCGGCACCACGTGAGGTGCGAGCCAAGAACCCGTCAATTGGGCGTTATTTGGGTCTTACAGCAAGGGGAGACAGTTAATCTGTCCGGACGTCTTGACCGATCTGTCAAAAGGTAAGGAGTTTTAGATCCCGCATAGAGTCAAACTATGAAAACAGAGTCCCATAAAGGGTAAAATAACTTACCTCGGCTGGCTTGACGCTGCGAGCTGAATCCGCGATCTTGATGGCGGATGCGGGAGCTTCAGCGCCATTGAACATCACCTTCGAGGCATCTTCACGTAGTGTCGAAGAGCGGTTCAAGAACCGGTCTTGTGCGGATCAAACTCCCACAAATTGAAGGCCCGTTCTTTGGCATGGGAGAATCCGGCGGATGAGCATCACCTGGATTACGTTGACAAGCTTGAGATTCTTGTCCACCAGGTTTCGGACGCAGGTTTGGAGTCCGGACAGCTCTTCCGAATCACCCCATGTCAGGCCCGTCTCTTTCCATGATGTGAGTCGTGTGGGGAAGCCAGATCGGAATTCAGGGGACGCCGCCCATTGAGAGTCGCGCGGCTCATGATGTAGAACCACCCCGATTGCCACCCCTTCACGGTCTCCACAAAGGAGCCCTCGAGCCATAGGACTTTGGCCATCTTGCCAACCATGGCACCTCCGCACTCCGCTTGGCGGCCGCCCACTACCTTCGGCTTGACATTGAAGGTCTTTAGCCATAAGCGAAGTGGGGCTGGAATCTGAAGGAAGGCCTCGCACATGACGATGAACGCCGATATGTTGAGGACGAAATTCGGGGCCAGATCGTGGAAGTCCATGCCGTAGTAGAACATGAGCCCCCGGACAAATGGGTGAAGTGGAAAACCTAGTCTGCGGAGGAAGTGGGTGAGGAACACCACCCTCACATGGGGCCTGGGGGTGGGAATGAGCTGCCCCTCGTCGGGGAGCCGGTGCGCGATGTCATTTGGACAAGTATCCGCCTTCCGCAGCTTTTGACTTGTCCCTCCGTGGACGGAGGAGACCATCCACTTGCCTCCCGCTCCGGACATGGCTGGAGAAGGTTGAGGAGGGATGTGCGGACTTGGCGCTGGAGCTCGAGTCTTGGGAATGGATGAGCAAAGGAGGAAGAAGGCGTGGGTGAAAAGGTGGATCCTAATCCCTTATATGGACGGAGCCAGACTATCGTCCCCATGACTGGTAAAACTCGCTTATCTCCCAAACGCCGTAATCAATGGCGCGGTTGGGTTACCCATGTCCGTATTGATGGGAATCCCGAAATAAGGGGGCACGATCTCCGCTCTGATAAGACGTGCCGAAGAAACCGCCTCGCTAATCGCGCTGAGGTGGAACAGTAAAAACAATTCGTATAAAGGCCTGGCCGTGGTGTGATGTCACGCCGCGGAATACGTCAGCAGATCTGTGCAAAGGTTATTCTCTCTAAGGTGGTATGTGGAACTTGTTTTGCAGAGCCGGACACGATCCTTGTGTTCAAAATCTTCTATGAAGTATTCGGAGGAGGAACCCGCCTTGCAATGCCGAAGACAATATGCGCGCTGGATTCGTCGTCATTGAAGCCTGGTTCAGGGCTCTTGAGGAGTCCTGGATTAGGGGTGTCCGGATAGCGAACTATCACCGTTGGCGGACTCTGGACTATGAAGATACAAGATTGAAGACTTTGTCCCGTGTCCGGATGGGACTTTCCTTGACGTGGAAGGCAAGCTTGGCGTCTGGATATGTAGATCTCCTACCATTGTAACCGACTACTGTAACCCTAACCCTATCCGGTGTCAATATAAACCGGAGGGTTTTAGTCCGTAGGACAAACAACAATCATACCATAGGCTAGCTTCTAGGGTTTAGCCTCTCTGATCTCGTGGTAGATCCACTCTTGTACTACCCATATCATCGATATTAATCCAGCAGGAGTAGGGTTTTACCTCCATCAAGAGGGCCCGAACCTGGGTAAAAACATCGTGTCCCTTGTCTCTTGTTACCATCCACCTAGACGCACAATTCGGGACCCCCTACCCGAGATCCGCCGGTTTTGACACCGACAATGGTGCTACCTCTTGAGCACTGCGTTGGATTTCCTTGAGGAGGAAAGGATGATGCAGCAAAGTAGCGTAAGTATTTCCCTCAGGTTTTGAGAACCAAGGTATCAATCTAGTAGGAGGCTACGCGCGAGTCCTTCGTACCTGCACAAAGCAAATAATTCCTCGCAACCAACGCGATAAGGGGTTGTCAATCCCTTCACGGTCACTTACGAGAGTGAGATTTCATAGAGATGATAGATAATATTTTTGGTATTTTTGTGATAAAAATGCAAAGTAAAATAAAAGCAAAGTAAAAAGTAAAGGCAATAATAAAGTGGTGGAAGATTAATATGATGAAGATAGACCCGGGGGCCATAGATTTCACTAGTGGCTTCTCTCAGGAGCATTAGTATTTTACGGTGGGTAAACGAATTACTGTTGAGCAATTGACAGAATTGAGCATAGTTATGAGAATATCTAGGTATGATCATGTATATAGGCATCACGTCCGAGACAAGTAGATCGACTCACGCATCTACTACTATTACTCCACTCATCGACCGCTATCTAGCATGCATCTAGAGTATAAAGTTCAAGAAAACAGAGTAATGCCTTAAGCAAGATGACATGATGTAGAGGGATAAATTCATGCAATATGATAAAAAAACCCATCTTGTTATCCTCGATGGCAACAATACAATACGTGCCTTGCTGCCCCTACTGTCACTGGGAAAGGACACCGCAAGATTGAACCCATTGCAAGAAAAACCAATCTAGTGGGCCAAACCAAACTGATAATTCGAAGAGACTTGCAAAGATAACAAATCATACATAAAAGAATTCAGAGAAGATTCAAATATTGTTCATAGATAATCTTGATCATAAACCCACAATTCATCGATCTCAACAAACACACCGCAAAAAGAAGATTACATCGAATAGATCTCCACGAGAGAGGGGAGAACATTGTGTTGAGATCCAAAAGAGAGAAGAAGCCATCTAGCTACTAACTATGGACCCGAAGGTCCGAGGTAAACTACTCACACTTCATCGGAGGGGCTATGATGATGTAGAAGCCCTCCGTGGTGGATGCCCCCTCCGTGAGCTCGAACAGGCCACAAGATGGGATCTCGTGGAGTACGAGAAGGTTCTTGGCGGTGGAATTAGGTTTTTGGCTCCGTATCTGATCGTTTGGGGGTACGTAGGTATATATAGGAGGAAGGAGTACGTCGGTGGAGCAACATGGGGCCCATGAGGGTGGAGGGCGCGCCCTGGGGGGATGGGCGCGCCCCCTACCTCGTGGCCACCTCCTTTCTTTCTTGACGTAGGGTCCAAGTCTCCTAGATCATATTCGGTGAGAAAATCACGTTCCCGAAGGTTTCATTCCGTTTGGACTCCGTTCGTTTCTTCGAAACTCTGAAATAGGCAAAAAATAGCAATTCTAGGTTGGGCCTCCGGTTAATAGGTTAGTCCCAAAAATAATATAAAAGTGAATAATAAAGCCCAATAATGTCCAAAACAGTAGATAATATAGCATGGAGCAATCAAAAATTATAGATACATTGGAGACGTATCAGGCATCTCCAAGCTTAATTCCTACTCGTCCTCGAGTAGGTAAATGATAAAAGCAGATTTTTTGATGCGGAGTGCTACTTGGCATAATTTCAATGTATTTCTCCTTAATTGTGGTATGAATATTCAGATCCGAAAGATTCAAGACAAAATTTTAATATTGACATAAAAATAATAATACTTCAAGCATACTAATAAAGCAATCATGTCTTCTCAAAATAACATGGCCACAGAAAGTTATCCCTACAAAATCATATAGTCTGGCTATGCTCTATCTTCACCACACAAAGTATTTAAATCATGCTCAACCCTGATGACAAGCCAAGCAATTGTTTCATACTTTTGACATTCTCAAAACTTTTTCGATCTTCACGCAATACATGAGCGTGAGCCATGGATATAGCACTATATGTGGAATAGAATGGTGGTTGTGGAGAAGACAAAAAGGGAGAAGATAGTCTCACATCAACTAGGCGTATCAATGGGCTATGGAGATGCCCATCAATAGATATCAATGTGAGTGAGTAGGGATTGCCATGCAACGGATGCACTAGAGCTATAAGTATATGAAAGCTCAACAAAAGAAACTAAGTGGGTGTGCATCCAACTCGCTTGCTCACGAAGACCTAGGACATTTTGAGGAAGCCCATCATTGGAATATACAAGCCAAGTTCTATAATGAAAAATTCCCACTAGTATATGAAAGTGACAAAACAAGAGACTCTCTATCATGATGATTATGGTGCTACTTTGAAGCACAAGTGTGGCAAAGGATAGTAGCATTGTCCCTTCTCTCTTTTTCTCTCATTTTTTGGGCCTTCTCTTTTTTTATGGCCTCTTTTTTTATTTTATTTTATTTTTCGTCCGGAGTCTCATCCCGACTTGTGGGGGAATCATAGTCTCCATCATCCTTTTCCTCACTTGGGACAATGCTCTAAAAATGATGATCATCACACTTTTATTTTCTTACAACTCAACAATTACAACTCGATATTTAGAACAAAATATGACTCTATATGAATGCCTCCGTGTATGCGGGATATGCAATGAATCAAGAGTGACATGTATGAAAGAATTATGAACGGTGGCTTTACCACAAATACGATGTCAACTACATGATCATGCTAGCAATATGACAATGATGGAGCGTGTCATAATAAACGGAACGGTGGAAAGTTGCATGGCAATATATCTCGGAATGGCTATGGAAATGCCATGATAGGTAGGTATGGTGGCTGTTTTGAGGAAGGTATATGGTGGGTGTATGATACCAGTGAAAAGTGCGCGGTATTAGAGAGGCTAGCAATGGTGGAAGGAAGAAAAGTGTGTATAATCCATGGACTCAACATTAGTCATAAAGAACTCATATACTTATTGCAAAAATCTACAAGTTATCAAAGCAAAGTATTACGTGCATGCTCCTAGGGGATAGATTGGTAGGAAAAAGACCATCGCCGTCCCCGACCGCCACTCATAAGGAAGACAATCAATAAATAAATCATGCTCCGACTTCATCACATAACGATTCACCATACGTGCATGCTACGGGAATCACAAACTTTAACACAAGTATTTCTCAAATTCACAACTACTCAACTAGCATGACTCTAATATCACCATCTTCATATCTCAAAACAATTACAAGCATCAAACTTTTCTTAGTATTCAACACACTCAAAAGAAAGTTTTACAAATCTTGAATACCAAGCATATTAAAATTTTAAGCAAATTACCATGCTATTTAAGACTCTCAAAATAATATAAGTGAAGCACGAGAGATCAATAGTTTCTATAAAACAAATCCACCACCGTGCTCTAAAAGATATAAGTGAAGCACTAGAGCAAAACTATATAGCTCAAAAGATATAAGTGAAGCACATAGAGTATTCTAACAAATTCCAAATCATGTATGGCTCTCTCAAAAGGTGTGTATATAAAGGATGATTGTGTCAAACTAACAAACAAAGACTCAAATCATACAAGACGCTCCAAGCAAAACACATATCATGTGGTGAATAAAAATATAGCTCCAAGTAAAGTTACCGATGGAAGTAGACGAAAGAGGGTATGCCTTCCGGGGCATCCCCAAGCTTTGACTTTTTGGTGTCCTTAGATTATCTTGGGGGTGCCATGGGCATCCCCAATCTTAGGCTCTTGCCACTCCTTGTTCCATAATCCATCAAAATATTTCACCCAAAACTTGAAAACTTCACAACACAAAACTCAACAGAAATCTCGTGAGCTCCGTTAGCGAAAGAAAACAAAAGATCACTTCAAGGTACTGTAATGAACTCATTCTTTGTTTATATTGGTGTTAAACCTACTGTATTCCAACTTCTCTATGGTTTATAAACTATTTTACTAGCCATAGATTCATCAAAATAAGCAAACAACACACGAAAAACAGAATCTGTCAAAAACAGAACAGTCTGTAGCAATCTGTAACTAACGCAAACTTCTGGAACTCCAAAACATCTACCAAAATAGGAAGACCTAGGCAATTTGTTTATTGATCATAAGCAATTGGAATCAGTATTTTATCACGTTCTGGTGATTTTTAACAATTTATTTCGTGAACAGAAAGTTTCTGAAATTACAGCAAGATCAAATAACTATCATCCAAGAAGATCCTATAGGTTTAACTTGGCACAAACACTAATTAAAACATAAAAACACATCTAACCAGAGGCTATATCAAATATTTATTCCTAAACAGAAGCAAAAACAAAAAAAACTAAAAATAAAATTGGGTTGCCTCCAAACAAGCGCTATCGTTTAACGCCCCTAGCTAGGCATAATAGCAAGGATAGATCTAGGTATTGCCATAATAGTGGTATGACAACTCATGAAAACTTTTCTCATATTCTCTACGTTCAGCAGCAAGTTTTCTTTGAGGCAAGCAAATATAATCAAAAGGGCTAAATTTAATGGGACAAAAGTCCCCAGGATCAATCTCGGGAGGTATGGGTTCCTCCCTAGGCCCTTCGTATTGCACAACCAATTCATCATTAAGAGCATTCTTTTGACAAAAAGCTACAAGCCTTTGTTCAAGAGGAAAACCTAGTCCATTATTCTAAATAGCAAAATCATCATTAAGCTCGGAAATTCTATCAACTAGAACATCGGCGGGAACCTTTTTCCTAAGATTTTCATTGTAAGCAATATGATCCAAAGATTGTAAACGCATCATGTCTTCTAGATTAAAAAGGTTGGCTTCAATGGGAGGATGACTGGCATCCACCCTATAATGCGCAAAGATTTCTTTGGCCTCTTTTATTATGAATCTAAACTCATGAGACAAAAAGATAGTGGCGGCACGCTTAACAGAAGAATGCTCAATATTAGAGAATTTGAGGAAAATTCTCTGTATGCAAGGATGCATGTGCATAAATTGCCTTTCAAGTTCAACTACAAGCATGGCAATAGCGTCCGCAAGACTACTTGTTGTATAAAGAATAGAACCGCCCATAGAGGGCAAAGCACCGGCACAAGTAAAGAAATCTTGAATAACTCCTTTCCCAATAATATTACCACTACCAATTCGAAATCTTTTGTATGCAAGGTAGGGGGTTCTTCTTGAGGAGCATCGAATTTTCTAAGATATTATTATTGCCCATGTCGGCAATATTTTCCCCAAATTCAGACATAATGACAAGCAAGCGAGAAAAAGGCAAGCGAAAAGAGAGAGGCGAATAAAACGGCAAGGGTGAAGTGGGGAGAGGAAAGCGAGAGGCAAATGGCCAATAATGTAATGCGGAGATAAGGGATTGTGATGGGTACTTGGTATGTTGACTTTGCGTAGACTCCCGACAGCGGCGCCGGAAATTCTTCTTGCTACCTCTTGAGCACTGCGTTGGATTTCCTTGAAGAGGAAAGGATGATGCAGCAAAGTAGCGTAAGTATTTCCCACAGTTTTTGAGAACCAAGGTATCAATCCAGTAGGAGGCTACGTGCGAGTCCCTCGTACCTGCACAAAGCAAATAACTCCTCGCAGCCAACGCAATAAGGGGTTGTCAATCCCTTCACGGTCACTTACGAGAGTGAGATCTGATAGAGATGATAGATAATATTTTTGGTATTTTTTTGATAAAGATGCAAAGTAAAATAAAAGCAAAGTAAAAAAGTAAAGGCAATAACAAAGTGGTGGAAGATTAATATGATGAAGATAGACCCGGGGGTCATAGATTTCACTAGTGGCTTCTCTCAAGAGCATTAGTATTTTACGGTGGGTAAACGAATTACTATTGAGCAATTGGCGAGAATTGAGCATAGTTATGAGAATATCTAGGTATGATCATGTATATAGGCATCACGTCCGAGACAAGTAGACCGACTCTTGCACGCATCTACTACTATTACTCCACTCATCGACCGCTATCCAGCATGCATCTAGAGTATTAAGTTCAAGAAAAGCAGTAGCATGTAAGCAAGATGACATGATGTAGATGGATAGATTCATGCAATATGATAAAAACTCCATCTTGTTATCCTCGATGGCAACAATACAATACGTGCCTTGCTGCCCCTACTATCACTGGGAAAGGACACCGTAAGATTGAACCCAAAGCTAAGCACTTCTCCCGTTGCAAGAAAAACCAATCTAGTAGGCCAAACCAAACCGATAATTCGAAGAGACTTGCAAAGATAACCAATCATACATAAAAGAATTCAGAGAAGATTCAAATATTGTTCATAGATAATCTTGATCATAAACCCACAATTCATCAGTCTCAACAAACACACCGCAAAAAGAAGATTACATCGAATAGATCTCCACGAGAGGGGAGAGCATTGTATTGAGATCCAAAAAGAGAGAAGAAGCCATCTAGCTACTAACTATGGACCCGAAGGTCTGAGGTAAACTACTCACACTTCATCGGAGGGGCTATGATGATTTAGAAGCCCTCCATGGTGGATGCCCCCTCCGGCGGAGCTCCGGAACAGGCCCCAAGATGGGATCTTGTGGGTACAGAAGGTGGTGGCGGTGGAATTAGGTTTTTGGCTCCGCATCTGATCGTTTGGGGGTACGTAGGTATATATTGGAGGAAGGAGTATGTCGATGGAGCAACATGGGGCCCACGAGGGTGGAGGCCGCGCCCTGGGGGGTGGGCGCCCCCCCTACCTCGTGGCCACCTCCTTTCTTTCTTGACGTAGGGTCCAAGTTTCCTGGATCATATTCGGTGAGAAAATCACGTTCCCGAAGGTTTCATTCCGTTTGGACTCCGTTTGATATTCCGTTTCTTCGAAACTCTGAAATAGGCAAAAAACAGCAATATTTGGGCCCTGCACGGTTAATAGGTTAGTCCCAAAAATAATATAAAAGTGAATAATAAAGCCCAATAATGTCCAAAACAGTAGACAATATAGCATGGAGCAATCAAAAATTATAGATACGTTGGAGACGTATCAGATGGCGCGGAGGAGGGGGTTGGCGCCGGATCGTCGACTACCATGTTCTCCATTGGGACGTCGTTGTCCTCAGGCTGCCTACCGGCCAGCCAGTCGGCAGCAATGGCTGCCATCTCCTTATGGTCCGTCGTCCGCCCGTCGAAAAGCGGCTGGGCGCGAGGAAGCCATGGTGGGCGATAGTGGTGTGGACAGGGAGAATAGAGCGGATCACGGATGGCTTGCGGTTATGGCTGGTGCAACAGTTTATATAGCAATGGTGGGCGGCGGAGGGACGGACGTGTGGCCCCGGAGTAGCCGCCTCGGAAACCGCGTATCATTAATGTGGGCGGCATAAGGACGGACGACACTTGTGTCGTTTGAAGGCGGAAGCGGGGCGGGCGGCGCTGACCGTTTGGAGTGGCAGCAGCGAGGAGGCGGTCTAGGTGGGCCAAGGCGGTCGGACTTCGTGCTTGGCGGCAGGTCGGTCCAGCGGCCGGACATGTTGGCTCGCCGGCTACCTTGCCGAGCTGGCGGCGATAATCGAGCGATGGGCGTAGCTTCCGACCAGACGGCGCCCTTGTCCAAGCAGTTCATGCCGTGTTCACCATAGAGCGGTGCGGGCGCGCCGACGCCCTAATGGCGGAAGAGCTACCAGCGCAGGAGGACCTGTGCTGCAACCTCCGTCTCCTCAACGAGCACCGGTGAACAAGCGAACGACAATGCCGTCGCGGACATGTGGCCTTATGATCCTGGCTTCCCAAATGAGCAGCGGACATGTGGCCTTATGATCCTGGCTTCCCAAATGCCGCGAGACCCTCTCCGTCCTCCTTCGAGTTGTTGCGCTCGCCGTGGCGCCGCCGTCTCGCGTTGTCAACATGGTCAACGGACATGAGGATGAGGAGGTGACTTTACCTGGAGAGGATGACAGTGGGGACCCACCAGGGCCATAGCCGCATGTACGCAAGTGCCTCCTTATTAGTATATAAAACTATATTTTTTTTGCTTCCTCCTGGTTTCCTGACATCACGGTCCCATACTATTGTCAACCTATGTAGTCAATAAACGAGAGAATTGCACAAGAAGCGGCCGACAGCTGAGACCAAGCAGCTCGAGCAGTTTTTGTGTTTTTGAGGTGTAAGCACTGCAGAGTTTTTCTTGAGTGATGTTTAGCCCAGATATTAATTTTTCACCTCTGCACAACAACGAAAATATCGCTGCAGCTATTAACTGGGCGGGTTGTGGCCCGTCTAGCCCAGGCCAGATATCCAGCCCAGATATTACTTTTTTCCAAGCTGAAAATGGCTAGCCCAGCTATACTTTTTTTACGAATACACTGGCAAGGTCAAGTTGTCATTCTCCGCCCGCTGAGCTGCAAATCTTTCCTAGGAGGGATGCATTAGGCTTAACAAGAAAATGAGCTTTAAGAAATAATAAATGGGATGTAATTATAAAAACTAGGCAGTAACTATAAAAAATGCACCAAACACGTAACTACTTTATAAAATATTATTTTTGGATATTGAAAATTTTAATTTCATTAATTGTTGCGAGCGCAATGTTTCGTTGGATTTTTACGTAATATAAATTTATATTTAAATTGTATTTAATCTGACTAGAAATTTTGGGATAAAAATATTTCGGATCCCATCAAAATGTGGGAAATTTTATTGAATTCTGGTTTGAACGGTTGGTTAAAACGGGCTGTACTTTTAACAAACTGTAAGTGGGTTGTAGTAAATTCCATTAGAATTCAAAAATTGGCCGCACATTCTTACGAATCTCAAATGGGCTATAAGTTCTCAGCCACACACTTGTGGCCTTATTAAGTTGACGCGTCCCTAAAAAAAGAGTTGACGCGTATGCAAGGCTTTGTCAACTTGTAGTCAACACACGGTTCTAGCAGCAGTGGTTGTTGGATGTCCATACAACGGATGTCGTGCTTCTTCTTCAATCTCGGATATTCTAGCTTCACCCGCCAAAAAAATGATTCCTCCCCCTGACATCTGGGGCGCACCGTTTCGGAAGCTGACCTGTGGGCCTACTAAGTTGATGCGTACCAAGGGCTTTGTCAACTTAGTCAATATAAACGATTCTAGCTGCAGTGACCGTACGATGTCCATCCAACGGCCGTCATGCTTCTTCAACCTCTGGTCTTCTTGCTCCAGCCGCCCAAAGCAGCACCGGTCGTGCCGCTTTGCTCACGCCTTCGTGGCTGGCTGTCTTTGCGGAGGCCTCACCGCCCCCTACTACTCCCACCGCTAGCCAGACCATCCCTCCACTCACCCACACCCCTGTTATTCTGCGGCGATGGCAGCCTCACACCGCAGCCGAACCAGTGAACCCTCGTGCTCCTCTCCGCGTGGGTATCCACTGCCGCGTCTTCCCCGGCTCCGGGGTGTCCCCTTCCTAGGCCTCGCCGTTGTCCACCACCGTGGTGCTCTCGGCGCGGCGTGGTCAACGTGGTCAAGGAACGGCTTCCATCAGACGTGGACTGTACATGGAGAGGCTGACAACTGGGTCCACGGCCGCAACATGGAAGTGCCTCCTTATTACGAGGAAAATAATGATTTCTCCACCTGACAGCAGGGACCCATCGGACGGGCAACCGTATTTCGCGAAAAAAACGTTTCCCCCCTGACTGTCGGGACCTACCAGCGACATCTTCGCACGCAAGGAAGTGCGTCCAGGCAAAAAAAAATACGATTCGTCCCCTGACTACTGGGACCCACCAGCTACATCTTTGCACGCAAGGAAGTGCCTGACAGTCGGGACCCACCTGGTCGAAGCGTACGTAACGTTGTCATTCTGGTCGCGAACGGTATGCGTACATCTTGGGTCGATGTAGAGGCGCGCCGTGTCGTAGTAGAAGCGCCGCGACGTAGCGGTACTGCGTCGTCTGCCGTGGTGCAAAAAATAAATCTGACCCGCGTCATTACATCTGGCGGGTCTCGAACGCCTACTCGCGCGTACGTACGGCCAGGGCTCGTGTACATGGCTGGGTCGGAACGGAGAAACTGTGTCGTCATCGTGTTCATGGGGAGGCAACAGAATGCGTCGTGTTCATCGGGAGGCAATGGAACGCGTGGGAGCCAACCGGCTTGGATGGAACAACCGATGGAAACGAGGCCTGGCGTACCGCAGAACGGAGGAAACGGCCTTGTGTTCGACCGACCACGTTTGAAATGGGATCCTGTTCATCGGGAGGGGTCTGGCGTACCACAAAACAGAGGTAACGGACCTCCTACGGTCGAAACGGGGGTCCTGTTGATCGGGAGGGGTGTGGCGTCTGACAAAAGCGGAGAAGCAGACTTGTGTTGGAGCGCCACGGTCAAGCAGAGTCTGTTCATCTGGAGGGTGTGGCGTGCGCATAAGCAGGACTCCACGGGATACTGTTCATCTCCACCGTCGACCCCTCCGGCTTCCATGACTCTGTTCATCCACCGCCGACCTCCTCGAGCCTCCACCTGTGACTGTTCATCCACGGGCTCATGTTATCCAGCCTCCACCGCGCGCTACTCCACCGGCTACTGTTCAACCAGCCCTCTCCACGGGCTCCTGTTCAACCACCCCTCCACGGGCTACTGTTCATCCATCCCTCCACCATCTACTGTTCATCCAGCCCTCCACGGGGTGGTCCTGTTCATCCAGCCCACCACGGGGTGGTCCTGTTCATCCAGCCCACCACGGGGTCCTGTTCATCCAGACCCAACCGGCTCGATGGATCGGCGTCCTATTCATCCAGAGGCAACACCACGGGGTCCTGTTCATCCACCCCACCGAAGCTGTTCATCAAACCCCCAAAGAACGCTCCTTTGTTCATCCAGGCGGCATCGATCGATTTGATTATAGCGATAGCGAAGGAATTTCTCAATCGGCTTGATTAACAGCCATCGATCGATCGCTCGGGTTCGATGCAGCGTAACTGCGGTCTGTCGCCGGGTTGATTAGAGCCCAACGCCTACGCTTCGGGTTCGATTAGAGCCCAACGCCTCGCACCCTGCAGCGTGCGTGTCTGAGAGAAAGCAGCGCATTGCTCGCCCCGACCACCCACCGTGGCAAGAACACCCGATATTTTCCTCGCCCTCGCTTCTACCACGGTTTTTTCCGTCATGGACGGCCCAAAGAATGTCATGCAGCTGCATCTCCGGCCCGCCCAGGACGAAAAGCCCATTTTCTGTCATAATTTTTTGTCATAGAAGTAGGACCCCACCACATCTATGATGATACTGTGTTTTGTCACAATTATTGTCATAGAAGTGTCATAAGTATGACAGGAAAAAAAATTCGTTCGGCCCAAAATGTCACGGATGTGTCTTTTTTGTAGTGCATAACGCTTCCGCTTACGGTCTACGAGGGTACGTAGACAACACTCTCCCCTCTCGTTGCTATGCATCACCATGATCTTGCGTGTGCGTAGGATTTTTTTGAAATTACTACGTTCCTCAACAGAGGGTACGTACTAGTAGCTATGTACTGATCTCTCTCTCTCTCTCTCTCTCTCTCTCTCTCTCTCTCTCTCGTGTTCTTGATTTGGCACGATCTTGATGTACCGCGAGCTTTGTTAATATAGTTGGATCATATGGTGTTTCTCCCTCTCTATCTTGTTGTGATGAATTGAGTTTTTACCTTTGAGGTTTCACTATTATCGGATTGAATACTTGTTGGATTTGAGAACACTTGATGTATGTCTTGCATATGAATACCCGTGGTGACAATGGGGTATTATATTGATTCACTTGATGTATGTCTTGGCACTCAACTCACGGATTCCCGAGGTGACATTGGGGTGATCTACGCATAGGGGTTGATGCACATTTTCGTCCTACTTTCTTCGGTAGAAATCTTGGGGCACTCTTTTAAGTTCTTTGTGTTGGATTGAATATTATGAATATGAAGTTGTTTGATGCATATCGTGTAATCAACTCACAGATACTTGTGGTGATATTGGAGTGTCTAGGTGACATTAGGGTTGGTTGATGTGTATCGTCCGGTGTTATTTTAGTACGAACTCTAGGTTTGTTTGTGACACTAGAAAAGAATAACTTTGAGGTGGTTTCGTACCATACTAACAATTTCATCTTATGTTGTCCGCTTGATAAGGACTTTGGAGTGACTCTTTGTCGCACGCTAAGGGATTGATATATGATTCAATTATGTTAGCATTGTTGAGAGATTACACTAGTGAAAGTATGAACCCTAGGCTTTGTTTCTAAGAATTTGCAATACCGTTTGTGCTCAGTTTTACTACTTGTTACCTTGCTGTTTTTTATTTCCAGATTACAAAACCTATATCTACTATCCATACTACACTTGTATCACCATCTTCGCCGAACTAGTGCACCTATCCAATTTGCCATTGTATTGGGTGTGTTGGGGACATAAGAGATTTCTTGTATTTGATTGCAGGGTTGTTTGAGACAGACTATCTTCATTCTACGCCTCCCATGAATTGTTAAATCTTAGGTTATCCACTTGAGGAAAATTACTCTTGTCGTACAAAACTATGCGCTTGGAGGCCCAACATGAGTCTACAAGAATAAGTTGGGTAGTAGACATCAATATGTTACTTGCCCGAGATTCGATCATCGGTATCTCCATACCTAGTTCAATCTCGTTATGGCAAGTCTCTTTACTCGTTCTGTAATACAAGACCATGTGACTAAACCTCATAGTCACATGAAGCTTCTTCTGATGTTGTATTACCGAGAGGGCACAGAGATATTTTTCCGTCACACGGAGTGACAAATCCCAATCTTGACCCATGTAACTCAATAGACACATTCAGAGATACCTGTAGAGCACGTTTATGATCAACCAGTTACGAAGTGATGTTTGATATCACACAAAGTATACCTCTGGTATCCTGAAGTAACACGAACTCATGGTCTAAGGAATTGATACTTGACATGAAGAAAGCTGTAGCGAATTACTAAGTGATACGATCTGATGCTAAGCTTACAGTTAGGTCTGTCCATCACATCATTCTCCTAATGATGTGATCCCGTTATCAATTGACAACTCATGTTTATAGTCAGGAAACCTTAACCATCTTTGATCAACGAGCTAGTCTAGTAGAGGCTTACTAGGGACACAATGTTGTTTATGTATTCACACGTGTATTTAAGATTTCCGGTCAATACAATTCTAGCACGAATAATAAACATTTATCATGAACATAAAATATGATAATAACCATTTAATTATTGTCTCTAGGACATATTTCCAACACACTTTGCTCACCGTGACTAACTTGCATTCACAACTCCATAAACCTCGATAAGAGGCAATGGCCATTTCCTATGCACACTATGGTATCGATACTCTTACTTACAAAATGCTACAACTAAACTCTATGCACTTGTAGATCATCAGTAGCCACAGTGCCTCGCCCAGTTTCGGCGCGTCAGTCTCCTCCTGCAGCTAGCCGCCTAGGTCCTAGAAGTCTGCGAGCATTGTCTCCACATCGGCAGTAGCAGCCGACGGCATGAAGTGCTGCTAAGATCAAGCCGATCACCTCGAGGAAGATGGTGCTAGTGACTAAGGTTGCAATGTCAAGGCCCTGCAACAAATGAACCAATAGCTAGTAGCAAGCTCCATGTATTAGTAATTAGTACAACTAGCTCAGATGTCCAAAAGCTCTCAGGCTTAAAAGTTCTTCATTGATTCCGACGAGATCTCCTTCGCTTAGTTCGCCTTGGGTCGAACGGGAATGGCTTGGTCCCTAGTTGCACCCCCTTCCCGTCGCCATCCTCATCCGTTGCAACTCGAAGTCCGCCTATAGCTCTGGCTCGGCAGATGATCACAACGTATGCAATGCTCACTTGAGTGTCATTGCGGCTCCTAGAGCAGATTTGAGCCCGACACCTTTGCTTGGATTGCCACCTGCCTTGGACTCATGGGAGCATGAGGAGGAGGAGAGGAAGGTGAGGCGGAGCCGGTGCTTCCGGCTGCGGAGTATGAGCTTGCCCAAAGAGGAGGCGGCGGAGGAGCAGACCATCCTAGACTTCATCCGCTAGGAGGCGAAGGTGGAGGCAAACCACCGCTACCTCCGCGAGTTACATTTGGAGGTGGACGCAATCTTCGCGGACGTGGAGTCCAGCTAGGAGCATTCGCCACCTGTGGCACCCATCCGCCAGGTTGCAGGCCCGTATGGCATTGCCAACACGGAGGTGGTCGACATCTCCGACGACTAGTAGAAGTAGGCTAGGTTTATCTCAACAACACTTATTTTAAAACGGAGAGCACAATATTTAGTATTCCCTCCGTCCCATAATATAAGAAAGTTTTCGAAGGAGTAGTACAAAGACTTTATATGGTGCATGATCTAGTATGAATTTCAGTAATGAAGTTTAAGGTATATGGTTGCAATGGACAAAAAAAATGAGTGCTGACCAATCACCCTCCGCGGACGCGCCAGCTTAGTGGTGGATTTTGCTAGGTAGTTGCAGATGCTCGCGCTTAGTCATGCGTGACGCCCCTGCGCGTGGGGTGAAGAATCTGGCGCGTCTGCGTAATGGTTCCCTTCGTTCGCTAAGCTAGTGATCAGCCGTCCGTCCATATCCAAGGGTAACCAGAAGCTCTATATAATCTCTCGTGTCTCCGCCAGCCAAAGCCGTCCGTCCTTGCACGCACGGACGCACTGCACCTACACCGATCCTCGTGCAAGCGACCTCGCCGGCGGATGGGGATGGGCGCAGCCGCCGCGCTCCTGCCGCCGGCGGAGCAGTGGTCGACGCTGGAGGACCAGCGGGGCGGCGAATGCCCGCTGCTCTCGTCGGCGTGGAGCCTGCCAGGACCGCCGGGGGAGGGGATCGGGAATGCGAAGCAGGGGGCGCTCCGGCGCGCCGCGGCGCGGGCGTGGGGCGCGCTGGCCGCGGGGGCGGCGGAGATGTCGGCGCTCGCTCTGTCCGACCCGCGGAAGCCCGTGTTCGCGGCCAAGGTCGCGCTGGCCATCGCGCTCATGTCGCTGCTCGCCTTCGTCCGCGAGCCACGCGACTTCGTCAGCCACTCCGTCTGGGCCCTCCTCACCGCCGTCGTCGTCTTCGAGTTCAGCATCGGTACGCACGTTCCGATCCGGCCGCCCCCTCCCTCCGACTCGGTGCTTTGCAGCGATTTGATCCACCTCTCTTCACTTGCTTCAACATTTCCCTTCCAAGCTTCAACTTCTGTTGTTATGAAGTGGACCCGTGGAGCATGGTAATGTTAACAGTATGTTCAGTGCAGTTCTGCAGCGCTGCCTGCTATGGAGAGTTGAAGTTGACCTGGTGGTAGATAGATCGATTAAGTTACAGGTGTTTCTATGGTTTGTACAGTATTGTGAACTTGCAGATTCTGTTTTTCTTTTTGAATAATCACCGGGGGGAGTGGATCCCCACCTGTCTGCTTGCAGATTCTGTTTTTTCTCTGCTCAGATCCATATTAGAACTGGTTCTGGGCTTCTGGCCAACCACTCTGAATATTGAGCCTGTTGCATTTTTCTGCAAGGAAGCACCATTAATTTAGTTATCTATGAGTGATGGAAAGTGCCACTAAATTTTGTTCTACAGTTTTACTTGGGGCCAGCGTTGATCTTGGACCAGCTGCAAACTTATTATATGAAATGGTAGACACACCCATGATGACTAGTTAAATAAATGTATCTTGTTTGGAGGGCTAATTACTAAACAGAATTTACCAAATATTCCTAATGTTTAACTGGCAACTGATGGAAGGCTACCATTTCCTGGATGTTGCTTGCTGATCTTTCATAGTATCACTGTGATGCAGAAATCAGCCTTAATGGTAGCGTTATTTGTGAAGTGTATATTGCTGGTTGCAAGCCTGCCCTTTAATGGGATATCTTGCTCCGTACTTGAAGTTTTTATGAACCAACATATCGTTATTTATTTTTACCTAGTCACATGTTTTAAACTTATCACTATGATCGTTAGAAAGCACCACTGAACTCTCTTACTATAGATTCTAGTTCAGTGGCTGGGACCCTTTGCAGTAGTACCCGTTGTAGAACTTACACAGATGCACGCCTCGTGCGTTATGCAGTTCTTAACATGGACCGAAGATGCTATTTCTGACGTGCAGTTCTTAATTAGCAACTGGTGAAGGCTCTTTCTTTCTCCTGTAGTTTTGCTGGTCTGCATAATACCATTTCGATATGGAAAGTAAGTATGAAGATATTTACAATTTGTATTTGTCTTACCTGCCTCTCACTGATATGGAGCTTTTAATGCTAAATTTCATGGTGTGTACATTCAAAACATTATTGCCCTTCATTAATTTGGTCCACTGTTATGCAGGTGCAACACTTAGCAGAGGTTTCAATAGGGGATTAGGAACACTTACTGCAGGAGGGCTTGCTCTAGCAATTGCTGAATCGGCCAAAAACCTGGGGGAAATGGAAGAAGTGATTATTGTTGTGAGCACCTTCACTGTTGGTAAGCATCAAAAGTATGCTGAGTTCATTTCCTGGTGCATGTTATGCGTGTGTATCTAACTTGTTGTCTATCGGCTTTATGTTTTTGACTGCTAGGTTTTTGTACAACTTTGGCAAAGCAGCACCCAAAGATGAAGCCTTATGAATATGGATTTCGTGTATTCTTGCTAACATTCGGTTATGTCATGGTCTCTGGATACAGCACAGGGAAGTTCACTGATACAGCTGTAAACAGATTTGTATTCATTGCTTTTGGTGCTGCTGTCAGTCTGGGAATCAATATAGGCATTTACCCAATCTGGGCTGGAGAGGACTTGCACAATTTGGTTGCAAAGAATTTTGCTGGTGTTGCAAATTCCTTAGAAGGTATAAACCTTCTACCCCCTAAAAAATTGATGCTTAGAATCATTGTATTTTTTTTACAAGAAAACGCACAAGCCTTGCATCTCTTCATGCATTGATAGTAGAAGAAAATTAGGACCCTGATAAGTGCCACACGTGTGGCACGAACACATGGCAACTCCGAACATTTTTTATGGCAAATTTCAGTTTCTCTTTTGGGTTTTTCTTTTCGGATGACAACTTTAGTTGTAAAAAACGTCAGGACCGGATTGCTTCGTGCCACACGTATGGCACTTATCATTTGGGAAAAATTATGTATAGGCCCAAAAGGACCATCACCCCTAAAAATTCGAAGCAACACTCCGAAGTGCTAGGCACTGACGGGAGAAGCGCCTCCAGGCCAACTGCCCCTGCATTATCTCACTTCCAAACCTCAGGCTTGATATTGTCAAGCAAGTTGGCGACGTTGAGTTCTGTGTTGCCAAAGACGGCAGCCTTTTGCTACTTCCAGATCCACCACACTGTGAGCATGACCACCAAGGAGGTGCCTTTTCACAATGTTGGTCGGGTGGAAAGGTTGCCATGATGTCACTAATCCACGAAATCGTAGCATTTCTCATGTTGAATTGTTTAAATTTCCCAGAACAGGTAGAAAATATTAGTTGTATCATTGCGATGGCTGTAGAGTGTAGGTATGTCTGATTCTTACGCCTTTATTGCCAATTTTGCTGTTCATTCTAGGCTGTGTTGATGAATATCTAAAATGCATGGAATATGAAAGGATTTCTTCAAGAATACTTCTATATCAAGCTTCTGATGATCCTCTATATAGTGGGTACAGGGCAGCTATTGAAGCATCAGCACAAGAGCAAACCTTGGTTTGATCTTGCTCTAAAGCTAACACTTCTGTTTAGATTACCTCACCTTTTTATGTCAATGTTTAATCGGTTCTTTTGTATGTGCTTCTAGCTAGATGATGCTATATGGGAACCACCCCATGGCCCTTACAAAATGATGAGCTATCCTTGGAAGAGTTTCACTAAAGTTGGTGGAGCACTGAGGCATTGTTCCTTCGCGGCCATGGCACTGCATGGTTGCATTCTTTCAGAAATTCAGGTTTGCTAATATAGTTTCCTCGACAACCTGTTGAAGTTGTGCATGTATTTTCTAAACAACTATATATCTGATTTTAGGCACCACCAGAAAGCAGAAAGGTCTTTAGTTCAGAAATTCATAAAGTGGGCAGAGAATGTGCTAAAGTGTTGCGCGAGCTTGGGAACAACGTCAAGACAATGACAAAGTTGAGCTCTTCAGATATTCTATTTGAAGTCCACTTGGCAGCTGAAGAGTTGCAAAAAAAGATTGATGAGAGGTCATATCTTTTGGTGAATACTGAAGCGTGGCACACTAGCAAGCGAGCTGAAGGAATCAAAGATGCCATGAATGCCACCCTTATCGCGGGAAGAGAAAATAAGAATGAAGCGTTGGAACCTACCATTGCTGATCAAACTTTGGCATACCATTATAAGACCTTTGCTGCTAGTTCATTCCGTAGCAGATATGATTCATCGTCAACCATAAGCGGCTACAAGAAGCTACCACATTGGCCTGCTCGAACAACGTTCCATCCAAACCTGCCACTTGAAGACACGGAATCAAAAACATATCAAAGTGCAAGTGCCTTATCCTTGGCCACATTTTCCTCACTTCTAATCGAGTTTGTTGCCCGGCTACAGAATGTTGTCTACGCATTTGAAGAACTCAGTGATAAGGCCAATTTCAAGGAGCCTGTGGAGGAGCCTGTTGCAGTTGGTAAGGGTGATGGTGGGTTTGTTGCTAAAATGTGCAAACTTGTTGGACTCAGGAGCTGACATCGACGATGACCCTGCGATGTTCCTCCATCTGGAAACCTTGTCGCTCACTTTTATCATCCACTTCTGTTTAGTTATTCTGGACCACGATATGCAGTGGGACGATTGCTGGCTGTACTGCCAATCATCAATCAATGTGTTTAAGCACCCTGTAAGCGCAACAGGGAAAGGTAGATGTGTTGTAGCATGCTTATTATTAGCCGTCTAGTGATGTTGCTGCTATCTTGCTTTCAATGCATTGATGTGCGTTTGTTGTCCTTGATTGAAAGTTGTGCTGTTGCTAAAAACCGGTAGATTTCCTGAGGAAAGCGGGGCAGATGATAGTCACGCAGCTCTTGTTATACGGAGATCTATACAACCATGACTTTGTATAGCGGCATGATGATTCTAATAGAACAAAAAGATAAATTTCTAACGACCGCTGTTGTAGATTAGGTTGTTTTCCAGGAATTGGCCGCATTTTATTTGTGTTAGTGCCGTTGGAACTGTAAGTGTGAAATATTTGCATTTTCCGTAGAGATGTTCAGCAAGACTAATCACACGCATACAGGTCTTCTCTTGTTTCCTTGTACACTTCTCAATCACAGGAATTGAACTGACGAGCTCAGACATCAGTCTTGGAGCTATGCGTCTGGTTAATGAAATACGTAAGTCACCAAGTATTTTATACTCAATCAACCACGTGGATAATGTAGAATGGCTCTATCTGATACCCATGGGAACAAACAAGAAACCACAATGCCTTGGAGGTGAACTATTTTCAGGATGTTCTAATTAATGCTAACAACTACGAATGCTTGTGATATTTGATAAACTGTTCAGCATCCCTCGCGATTTCTTGTTATCATAGTATACTATCTACAACTACTTATTTTTCCGTGAATATGCAAAGTTTGCATATCATTTTATTGATAAAAGAAGTTAGAATGAGTACAAGAGGTGGTACGACACATGACAGATGCAAGAGGCATGAACATCCCGAAGCAGAGAGGCATGAGATGCTCGACCCAAATAAAGAAAACACAGCTAAACTCGCTGACCAAAGAAACAGTCCAACCAACAATTAGACGACCAACATCTCCAAATCTAGCACCGAGGACGCCGCGAGCAAACAATACGAGACCTTCATGTAGGAGAATGACACCAATACGTTGTCGTCGTCCAATCCAGAAAACCGAACCTAGGGTTTCCCCCGATTCTCGAAGAGGGGCACAAATAACGGCCATGGCAGTGCCTCCAAGAAGGGGACGGCTCCCGCGGGTATTGCTGCTGCCAGCATAGGCTGCAGGGATTTCTCCCTGGCTAAAATTTGAGTAATCCCAAGTCGTCGGAGCACGAACCGGAGTAGAGGAAGTTGGGCATAGGCCAGAGCTGTGACTGCAAGAGGGGAGCCACGCCCGACACCGAAGGAGGCACCGGGTGCCACTGGAGACGCGAGCCTCGGAGGAGGGCAAGGTTGTGTGGCTGAGCAGAATGAAGGCGACGGGGATGTGAAGGTGGGCGGAGACCCGGGCGAGCCAGAATCCGGAAGGGAGCACAGATTCAGGCCACCAGGACCGGAGCAGCAGGGACGCCGACGGGCTTAGAGAGCTAGAAGGGGACGCATCTCTCAAAACGTGCCGAAATCGATGATGCACCGGGATGGACGGCCAACCAAGGGCACCAGCAGGGTGATGGTGGTGCGGAGATGCCGAGAAGCCAACGAGCCAATGGAGCCGGAAAGAGCGCAGCTCCCAGGACGTGTCAGATCCGAAGCCGCGTTGATCGGCCATGGACGCAGGAGGGGGCGCAGGTCCATGGTCGCCGGGACGAAGCCACCCCTGCTGGGTTGGGTGGGTGGTGAAGGAGACTCACTGGCAACCAAACCTCCCGTCCGACGCTCTGCGGGAAGCAGTCGCCGTCGGGGACAACCAGACACCTCCATGGCCGCCTCCCGAAGAAGCTGACCCGGAGTCGAACCAGGGGATGGGAAGGGTCAACGTGAGGAGTGATAACCCACAAGTATAGGGGATTAGTTGTAGCCTTCTCGATAAATATGAGTGTCGAACCCAATGAGAAGCTAAAGGTAGAATTAATATTCTCTCAAGTTCTATCAACCACCGATTTAACTCTACGCGCACTAAGGTTTGCTTTACCTAGAAACAAGAAATAAAACTACTTGGCGAATAAAAAGATAGCTTTGCAAGATAATAAAGAGTTAGTTGATGTTTTAATAAAAGGACAAATAAGTAAAGGTTTTTGAAGAACAATGAGAAAAGGTTTGTCCCTAGGCAATTGAATATGACACGATAGTGATACTTATGATCACATGTTCTTATGATCGGAAATCTAGTAAGCATCCGCAACTACTAAAGGTCATTAAGATAAAACCCAACCATAGCATTAAGTAAAAAGTCCCCTTCAATCCCATATGTAACAACTCACGAGCTCGGATTTTGATTTATGTCGCTCCGACAACCCACTATAAGCGAATCATTAACATATTGCAACACCCTATAGTGAGAATCCCACATGCTTGCGTGACACTAAGGACACCATAGGACAACACCATAATAACATATAACTCGTATCAACCACATCATACTACGATTGACTTGCAGGACAAAAAGAAATCTACTCGAACATCATAGAGGTGCAACACATCATTGGATAATAATATATGGCATAGAGCACCATGTTCATGTAGAGATTGCAGCAGGGTGACAGAGGTTACACCGTGATAACCCACAAGTATAGGGGATCGCAACAGTTTTTGAGGGTAGAGTATTCAACCCAAATTTATTGATTCGACACAAGGGGAGCCAAAGAATATTCTCAAGTATTAGCAGTTGAGTTGTCAATTCAACCACACCTGGATAACTTAATATCTCCAACAAAGTATTTAGTAGCAAAGTAATATGGAAGTAACTTGATAGCAGTAGCAAAAGTAATATTTTTGGGTTTTGTAGTGATTGTAACAAGATGTAGCGGAAAAGTAAATAAGCGAATAACAATATGTGAAAAGCTTCGTAGGCATTGGATCGGTGATGGAGAATTATGCGGATCACGGTTCATCATGTATGATCACAACATAGGGTGACACAGAACTAGCTCCAATTCATCAATGTAATATAGGCATGTATTTGAATATAGTCATACGTGCTTATGGAAAAGAACTTGCATGACATCTTTTGTCCTACCCTCCCATGGCAGCAGGGTCCTAAGCGGAAACTAAGGGATATTAAGGCCTCCTTTTAATAGAGTACGGACCAAAGCATTAACACATAGTGAATACATGAACTCCTCAAACTACGGCCATCACCGGAGTGGTCCCTATTATTGTCACTTGGGGTTGCGGATCATAACACATAGTAGGTGACTATACACTTGCAAGATAGGATCAAGAACTCACATATATTCATGAAAACATAATAGGTTCAGATCTGAAATCATGGCACTCGGGCCCTAGTGACAAGCATTAAGCATAGCAAAGTCATAGCAACATCAATCTCAGAACATAGTGGACACAAGGGATCAAACCCTAACAAAACTAACTCGACTACATGATAAATCTCATCCAACCCATCACCGTCCAGCAAGCCTACGATGGAATTACTCACGCACGACGGTGAGCATCATGAAATTGGTGATGGAGGATGGTTGATGATGACGATGGCGACGGATTCCCCTCTCCGGAGCCCCGAACGGACTCCAGATCAGCCCTCCCGAGAGAGTTTCACTACAAAAAAAAGACACATCCGTGGCATTTTGGGCCGAACGAATTTTTTTCTGTCATACATATGACACTTCTATGACGATAATTGTGACAAAATCCGGTATCATCATAGATGTGGTGGGCTCCTACTTCTATGACAAAAAATCATGATAGAAAATGGGCTTTTAAGTCACAGGAGGGCGGAGACGCAGCGATTGCATGACATTCTTTGGGCCGTCCATGACGGAAAAAACCGTGGTAGAAGCGAGGGAGGAAAATTTCGGGGAGTTCACGGTTACGGTGGGAGGTCGGGGCGAGCAATGCGCGCTTCTCGTACACGCGTCTGCAGCGTGTGTGCGAGGCGTTGGCTCTAATCGAACCCGGCGAGGCGTTGGCCTCTAATCGAACCCGGCGATTACCGCAGGCTACGCGTTCATCGAACCCGAGTGATCGATCGATGGCTGTTAATCGAACCCGATCAGTGTTTCCTTCGCTCTGCTGCTAAGCTGAAGCCGATCGATGGGATGAACATGTGAGTGTTGCGGGGGGGGTTGGATGAACAATGGCGGTGGCGTTGCCTCTGGATGAACATGACCCGTGGTGTGGTGGAGGGCTGGATGAGCGATGAAGCGGTGGAGGGGTGCCCGTGGAGGGTGGATGAACAGGACCCGTGGTGTGGAGGGCTGGATAAGCAGTGAAGCGGTGGAGGGTGCCCGTGGAGGGGTGGTTGAACAGGGACCCGTGGTGTGGAGGGCTGGATGAGCGATGAGCGGTGGAGGGGTGCCCGTGGAGGGGTGGTTGAACAGGACCCCGTGGTGTGGAGGGCTGGATGAACAGTAGACGGTGGAGGGGTGGTTGAACAGGAGCCCGTGGAGGCTGGATGAACAGGAGCCCGTGGAGGCTGGATGAACAGGAGCCCGTGGAGGCTGGAGGAGGTCGACGGTGGAGATGAACAGTATCCCGTGGAGTCTCGTTTTGCGGTACGCCACACCCCTCCCGATGAAAAGGACCCCCGTTTGACCGTGGCGCTCCAACACAAGTCCGTTTAGTCCGTTTTGCGGTCCACCACACCTCCCGATCAACGGGACCCCGTTTGACGGTGGGAGGTCTGTTTCCTCCGTTGGCGATGCGCGGACCCCTCCCGATGAACAGGATCCCGTTTCGAACGTGGCCGGTCGAACACAAGGCCGTTTCCTCCGTTCTACGGTACGCCATGCCTCGTTTCCATCGCATGTTCCGTCCAAGCCCTCCCGATGAACACAACGCATTCCGTTGCCTCCCCATGAACACGACACATTCCGTTGCCTCCCCATGAGCACGACGCATTCCGTTGCCTCCACATGAACACGACGACGACGCTATTTCTCCGTTCCGACCCAGCCATGTACACGAGCCCTGGCCGTACGTATGCGCGAGTAGGCGTTCGAGACCCGCCCGTATGTACACATACATTGGCCGTATTTTCTTTTGCACCACGGCATGTGTATGTACGTGTACATGCTACGTGCGCGCCTCTACTACGACACATGCGCGCCTCTACATCGACCAGTATATATATATATATATATGTACACGTTCACGACCAGAATGACAACGCTACGTACGCTTCGACCATGTGGGTCCCGACTGTCAGGCACTTCCTTGCGTGCGAAGATGTAGCTGGTGGGTCCCAGCAGTCAGGGGGGCGAAATATGGTGGCCCGTCCGGTGGGTCCCCGCTGTCAGGTGGAGGAATAATTATTTTGCTCGTAATAAGGAGGCACTTCCTTGCTGCGGCCGTGGACCCATCTGTCAGCCTCTCCACGTACAATCCACATCTGATGGAAGCCGTTCCTTGACCACGTTGACCATGCCGCGCCGAGAGCACCAGGGCGGTGGACGACGACGAGGCCTAGTAAGGGGACGACGGGCCGGGAAGACGCAGCGATGGATGCCGCAGCGTGAAAGTACGAGGGTTCACCGGTTCGTTGCGGTGTGAGGCCGCCGTCGCATGAGAATAACAGGGGTGTGGGTGAGTAGAGGGATGGCACGGCCAGCGGTGGGAGTAGTAATGGGCGGTGAGGCCTCCGCCGCATCGCAGCCCGACCACGGGAGGCGGGAGCACGAGCACGACCGGTACTGGTTTGTGCGGCTTTGGAGCATGAAGACCAGAAGTTGAAGAAGCACTACAGCCGTTGGATGGACATCATACGGTCACTGGAGCTAGAATCGTTCATATTGACTAAGTTGACAAAGCCCTCCATCCTCGTCAACTTAGTAGGCCCACAAGTCAGCCTCCCACCATGGTGGGTCCCAGCTAGCAGGGGGAGTATTCATTTTTCTATGCGTAATAAGGAGGCACTTCCGGTGGGTTCGGTGACAATGGGCGGGGCGTTTTTCGCGAAATACCGTGGTCCGTCCGGTGGGTCCCGATCGAGGGCAAGCGTTTTTTTCGCGAAATCGGTGGCCCGTCCGGTGGGTCCCGATCGGGGGAAACATTTTTCATGAAATCTGGTGGCCCGTCCGGTGGGTCCCTCTTGTCGATTGGAGGAATAATTATTTTGGCGGCGTAATAAGGAGGCACTTCCTTGCGGCTGCCGTGGACCCGGTATCGGCCTCTCCACGTCTGATACTCTTCCGATGGAAGTCGGTTGTTGACCATATTATTGACCACGCGGCGAGAGCACCACGGCGGTGGGCAGCAGCGAGCCTAGGAAGGGACGGCGGAGCGGGGAAGACGCCGCATGATGGATGCCCATGCGGAGAGGAGTACGAGGTTCCTTGGGTTCGGCTGCGGTGTGAGGCTGCGTCGCCTTGAGAATAACAGGGGAGTGGGTGAGTGGAGGGATGGCACAGCGGTGGGAGTAGTATGGGGACGGTGAGGCCTCCATGGCGGCCTGACCGACCACGGAGGCGGGAGCATCTTGACACGACGGCGCTGCTTTGGCGGTGGGGCAAGAAGACCAGAGGTTGAAGAAGCACTACGGCCATTGGATGGACATCATTGACCACGCTGCGCCGAGAGCACCAGGGCGGTGGACGACGGCGAGGCCTACGAAGGGAACGACACGGAGCCGGGGAAGACACGCCAATGGCTGCCCATGCGGTGGAGAGTATGAGGGTTGAGTTGTTTGGCTGCCGTCGCCGGAAAATAACAAGAGGTGTGGGTGAGTAGAGGGATAGACAGGCCAGGGATGCAGTATGATGGGGCCGTGAGGCCTTCCGGCAACTTGCCCACGGGAAGGCGGGAAGCGAGGCGGTTCCGGGGCTGGTTTGGGCGGTTGAGGCGGGAAGATCGAGAGGCTGAAGAAACACGATTGCCGTTAGATTGACATCTAACGGTCGTGACAATAGTAGAGTCGATTGTTGACTAAGTTTCTTTTTTGAGAAACCTTGTGTACGCATGAACTTAGTAGGCCCACAAGTCAGCCTCCAAATTTGTGGCAGATAACATAAAGCCCATTTGCTATTTTTTTATAATTTACAGCCCATTTGCTAATTCTTAAGTAATTTATTACAGCCCATTTTCTGCCCAGGACCACGGTCAAAAAGTCCAGCCTTATTTTGCATATTTCGGTGGAGTCCGAACTGTTGTAATCCCGAAATGATAAACATTTTTTTAAGAACTTATTGATTTGCCAAAAAAATCGTTTTGTTTTTGTAAGCAAATAAGACATGGGACAATTTAGTTGGTTTAAGGGAAAACCGATTGGTAAAAAATCAATATTTGGCGGGAAAAAACAACAAAAATAAGGATGTAAATATGAAAAGGGAATTTTATGTGTTTTCAATATAATGATACGTGTATATGAACTAGTAAAACTATAGGTAGAGATTAGAAAACGGATGTAGGACATGCGTTTCAAGAGGAAAATAGAACTGGGCTGTGTGTTTGATTCAGTAAACAAAACTGCCTGCGGATGTTGTAAGACAAAATATAACTAAAGCTAGCGGGCCAGAGGCCAGTAGATACCTGTTGGATCTTTGTGCCCCGTTGTCGTCATGGGATGGGCTTGTTAAAAACAAAACAACCCTGGGCAATCTACATCCCAGTTGAAACTTGCTCGACCTGAAAAAACAATATACGTGCTCAATAAACGAGAGAATTCTGCAAATGCAGGACGATAAGCGGGATGCAACACGGATATTGTTTTTTATCATGATAATAAGTGCATGCACTTGTTTGAAAAAATTGGAGAAGCTGGGAATTGAGCAGCGGGTTCTTATGCTACCCATCAAATAAAAATCAGGTGCACGAAAATTCGCTTCGAAACAAATGATTCAGCTTTATATCCACGTCGACCCTCGGCATGATGGTTGGAAGCAAATGCAAGTTCATACCAAAAGATCGTTAACAACAATACCAACTTGCGGACGACAAGGTAGTACAACTACCAATACCAAACTAACTTATAATATTTTTACTCCACGGCCCTAGTGTTAAATGCGGTAGAAAATCTTGCGAGAGGACCAGCTCCGCTCCTTCTCTAGCTCCAGGTCCCGAGGTGGTCTTGGTGCATTACCCGATTGGTCCTCTCGCTGGTGAAGTTCTTGTTGGTGTGCAGCACAGAACCTTTGATGCCGTCTGCGCGGCCGTTGACCATCACCGGCAAGGTATTGCCGGTCTTGTGCCACGTCGTGTGCATGCCGTACTCCGTATCTTGCGGCGTCCCACGCGCCTTTTGAACGCATACAGGAATTATACCGGAAGAAATGCTTCCTTAGGCCACTCGATGTGATACTGCGGTATTGTGGAATACAGGTTTTAGTGTACCTAGTTGGCATTTTCATAACATCTTTGGCATGTTGCGATCACTTGTTTCACTTTTTATTAACTTGTCAAATTGTAATTGCTTCACCAGGTCTGCGTCTAAAAATAAAATAGAGCTATAAACAAAGGAATATGTTTGTGCAAGTAGGCGGCCGATTGGTGTCTTACGGAAGTTTCCAGGTTGGGTGTAATATATGCCGTGCTTTCATTGCCGATGGTTGGTATGAACAAATCGATGAGAGACTGAAATCTGTATTGTCGGCACTCACTTTGGCCTCAAGGTGCTCGATCAGCTCTGATCCGTGGGATCGAACTTGACACCAATGACGGCAGACGGGCCAATCCTTCTTTGACTTGCATCGGTAATTCCAGTTATATGGTACTCAATGTATGATCAATCGACTGTTTTAAGTGAATGATGAAAGATTTCGACAGATAAGTGGTAATCCAAATCTGAAGTCTAGAATACCCGAACACGCCGCCGGGATTCTTGTGTCACCTCACGCGCAACATGTTGTCACGTCAATTCAATGTGTGGACATGATGAATAATTTGACCGACGTATACTAGTACTGCTATTGTACTACTTACTAGTCGTATTTAGTGTCACAATTTATACATAGGTTTAACTAACAAATGCACTTGAAGCCTAAATATATATATACATATATGGCTTACGCACAGCATCTCCATCATCATTATCGGTACATCCCACGCAGATGAGTTAGGATGCACTTGATCCCGGAAGGTATCTATCCTTCAAACTAGAGGAGTGCTTCAAACTAACAACGATACATAATATCCAACAAAAGAGGGTCGTGCTACGGCAGAATACATGGCTCGGTCTAGATATCAACACGAATCAAGTTGTGCATATTTCTTTGTTGGCATGAACCACATCGTCGCATGTCGGGTTTGCAAAAGCCATCCATCGCATGGAAGCTTGATGCCTTTCACACTTGAAGATTATCCGGCAACAAGGCGTGTCGGCGAATCTCTGGATATGGTGATTCATGAAACCCATGGTATGATGTGTAAACACAGCCCCCTTGCGAATGGAAATTGCATAGCCAGTAATCATCACCGGTGATATGATCGATGATTGGTTGGATGATCGGATAATTGAGCCCGAGGAACAAGGAGTGGTTGCCGAGGCTGTAAACCCGCCTCGATTGAATATGCAGCCCGGGCCGAGCTGAGATCTTTCTCGAACACGAAGCAGCCATAGCCATCAATGTCACAAACGCCCCACATTGTACTGCATGTGGTTTGATGTAATGGTTTGGTCAATTTGGTACGTGCGAATGAGCATCAAATGACCGCCCGTCGGTGAACGGCGATAAACCACCACCCATCGGCTGGTATGATTCGAGTCCTGGAATCATGAAGGCCAACGCATTCGTCTCTGCAACAATTCAAATTGGAGACCAAAAGGACAAAAATAAACAATCATGTTCAGAGTATGTGTGGAATTAAGATTATTATAACGGTGACACATATCATAGGCAGAGAATTGCAATGCCGTGGTCATAATCATACCCCAAGTTAACAAAATAAGCCAATGGCTTTCATATTCTAACAATATGTCATGGTTCAAACATCATGTAACAATGAGAGGAAAAGCAGTTATGACGCCTACTCATATTCTACCATAGCACTTACTACTACCGTTCTCATATCAACTCTAAGCAATAACATGCGTTGTTATAAAAATCTTGTAAACGAGAGTAACATATAGCAATCATGATGTTATGCTCATGATATGTATTCTAACAATCATTAGATGCCAATTGTTCTCATATCAACTCTAACAATAACATGCGTGGTCATAAAAATCTAGGAAATGAGAGGAACATATAGCAATGATGTGGTTATAGACATGCTATGCATTCTAAATTTGTAACAAATGAACAGGCAGTCGTATTCATAAGGTAAAGATGAGATGAGATAGAACAATTACATGACGATAGATTCCACCAATATAGGTAGCCAATCTATGCGTCGACCGCGTAAACGATGCCATCGTGCACTATAGCATCAGACAGAAATGTTTCCTCAACAGGATTGATGATGAGCCATAACCATGTATGGCGACCGGATTCCAAATAGACTAATCCCTTGTTGAACAAGGCAATGAGCTTGTAATCCATGTAGTCTTACGATGGTGTGGGCGCCGCAGATTACAACTTTACGCAAACAGAGGTCGAGCCAAAAGCTTGACGCGTCTCGTGCGTAGTAGGTAGGAGTGTCCGGCGGGCCACGAGGCTCGATGGCAGCGGTATCCAACGATGGAAGGGTGATCTCTCGCTGGGTGTAGATATCCACGAGACGCCATGGACTACCGGTGTGGTGGATGAGGACGATCCAGTTGGCCTTCATGCCCGTCCAGTAGTGGCCGCGCATGAAGAACATGTGGACGGGTAGTGGTAGCATGTCGAGGGGCACCACGACAACCTCCGTAGGATCGTCAAGTCGGTGACTGGGCCACCTGCGAGGATCGGGCATCAGCAAGCAGGGTGTCTTGAAAAGAGCGGCGGTTGCAGACGCAGTAGACGGTACAAAGACACCGAGCATGCTTGAGCGACGACGGTCTTGAGTAGGTCCATACGACTACTGATCTGCTCCAAGAGAACATCGGGAGGAATTCCAATCAGCGGCTCTGCGTGTCGATCGGTTACGCCATTGGGGTTTTCGGTGCCTGCGAGCCAGCCGGGAAGTGGATTCGGGTGGGCGGCGAAGAAGCTTCTCCTCGTGTGGCCAAGCGGTGGCGGGGGGATATAATGCCTTGTGAGCTACCAAGGAAGATGGCAGCGGTAGGCGGCGGTGGCGGGGAGGTAAATGGTGTGCTGACCGACGATGGGGAAGAGAGGAGGAAGAAGAAGAGAGGAGGAAGAAGAGTGGAAGGCGGGAAGAAAGTGCATTCAATCTCAATTCTACTAGTACTACTACCAGGATATACCGTCCTTCAGAGTGTAAATAGTTACACCGATGACATGTGGGTCTACCACAACAGGGCCCATATGTCAGTTAATGGAGGACAGAGGTGCGTAGGCGTATTTGCGGAAGCGTGCTCTACTGGCAAACATGATGGCAGTACTGGGTAAGGCTGATTTAGTAACACCAACACGCTGGTTCAACTTATTAATTACGGTCCCATCTGCTGCAGCGTGTATTGTCACGACACTGTGAAGACTAGTTGAATAGTTCTCTCTGACCGAGATGGGGAATAAATGGATCGCGAGGACTTCCTTTCTATAGTATCCCTATGCCTCTACGCTCACTTCACTCATTTTGCTCCGTACCTAGTCACTTGTTACTAAATACTCCGTATTTGGGAACAGAGGGAGGCTTTTACTCCGTACTATTTGGGAACAGAGGGAGTATCACCATATGGAGGGAACAGAGGAAGCTTGAAATATGAACATGTCAATGGGAGGGAGTAAGCCCCATGCATGCATGCAACATGCAACACTCACACGTACACATGCACGCACGCAACACTCACGCACCCATGCGGCACACAGCACACGACGCAACACACACGCTCACACTCAAGTGCTCAACCTACTCCCTACGTCCGTGAAAGACTGTACATTTAGAGATTTACTGAAAGCACAAGTGCTCCCTAGGTGGTTTTGGTAATTAATGACAACATATCTCTTGTTGGACTAACACTTTTATCTAGTATGTTTCAGATAAGTTCAACAATGGAGTGGCATGGACTAAAGGATGTGGGAACTCCTTCAAGATGCTAAGGACAAAGGATTGGCTCAAGCTTCAAGCTCAAGACTCTTCATTTTACATTTTAGTGATCCAAGATCACATTGAGTCTATAGGAAAAGCCAATACTATCAAGGAGGGATGAGGTGTTGCTTAATGAGCCTCTTACTTCATGTGCTTAGTGATATGCTCCAAAACCCTCAACTACTTTCCCACTTCCATACATTTGTCCTAAACCTAAAGTCAAACTCGGCCCCACCGATTCTTTCTATCCCATACCACGAAGTTTGGATGTCTTAGCCAACGCCACAAACCCTAAGCAAATCATTCTCATCGATAGGGATCTCGGTCTCACCGAGATGGGATTGTAATCTCTCTGTGTATGTCCATTATCAAAATCAGTCTCACCGAGTTTGAGCAATCGGTACTACCGAGATTACAATGCAAACTCTCTGGTTAACTTATTATTAAAATCGGTCCCACCGAGTTTGATAATCGGTCAAACCGAGTTTGCCTGACCAGCTCTATGGAAAGTTTATTACCAAAATCGGTCCCACCGAGTTTGTGTAATCGGTCTTATCGAGATTACGTTATGCCCTAACCCTAACCGAATCGGTCCCACCGAGTTGCATTCCGGTCCCACCGAAAACCCTAACAGTCACATTATCTGCTAAATTGGTCTGACCGAGTTTAACGATTCGGTCCCACCGAGTTTGGTAGATTGTGTGTAACGGTTAGATTTTGTGTGGAGGCTATATATACCCCTCCACCTCCTCTTCATTCGTGAAGAGAGCCATCAGAATGAACCTACACTTCCAACTTACCATTTCTGAGAGAGAACCACCTACTCATGTGTTGAGGCCAAGATATTCCATTCCTATCATATGAATCTTGATCTCTAGCCTTTCCCAAGTTGCTTTCCACTCAAACCCTCTTTCCACCAGATCCAAATCCTATGAGAGAGAGTTGAGTGTTGGGGAGACTATCATTTGAAGCACAAGAGCAAGGAGTTCATCATCAACGCACCATTTGTTACTTCTTGGAGAGTGGTGTCTCCTAGATTGGCTAGGTGTCACTTGGGAGCCTCCGACAAGATTGTGGAGTTGAACCAAGGAGTTTGTAAGGGCAATGAGATTGCCTACTTCGTGAAGATCTACCGCTAGTGAGGCAAGTGCTTCGTGGGCGACGACCATGGTGGGATAGACAAGGTTGCTTCTTCATGGACCCTTCGTGGGTGGAGCCCTCCGTGGACTCATGGCCGTTACCCTTCGTGGGTTGAAGTCTCCATCAACGTGGATGTACGATAGCACCACCTATCGGAACCACGCCAAAAACATCCGTGTCTCCAATTGCGTTTGAATCCTCCAATCCCTTCCCTTTACATTCTTTCAAGTTGCATGCTTTATTTTCCGCTACTCATATACTCTTTGCATGCTTGCTTGCTATATGTTGTGAATGTTAAACTTGTGCCTAAACTCCACTCAAACTTTAAAGAAACTTAAAAACTGCAACTTTGGTACTTAGTGTCTAATCACCCCCTCTAGACACCTCTTCTCTAGGTCCTACAAGTGGTATCGAGCTTTGGTCTCCATTGCCTTGGTTTAATCATCATTGGAGGAAGATGGATGAGTCTACTATGGGGAGTCTTAGACATAGAGTGCCTATTGTTGATGGAGAGTATTTTAGTGAGTGGAAAAATGAGATGCTTGTTATTTTCAATCAATATCATTTTAACAAGTACATTGCTAGCCCTTGTGCACCTTATGTTGATCCTATGCATCCTACCCTTGATGAAGCTATTGACATGACTAGAAATCTTAGAACTGTTAATCTTATCACTAGAGGCTTGCCTAGAAACTTGATTAGAATCTTGCCTACTTTTGAGTGTGCCTACACTATATGGAAATTTCTTGAGGAACGCTTTCCAAATTATTCCTTGAAAAATCTAGATGAGATTCTCTATAAATCTATTGCCTTGAGTAAGATGAATACTAGTGATCCTACGTTTGGTGATCATCTCTTTGAACTCACCAACCTTATGCGTGCCAAAGGAAATGTTGGAATTATTAGTGATATTATTTCCGAAGCTATAAGAATTCATAAGCAAGATCTGTGTCAAACTCATTCTAATGAATTACCCTCTCTAGGATTTGGTCCACCACATGACGATGTTGAACATGGATACTATGATGAGGATGATGATAGTGACTTCGATCTTGATGATGCAATGAGACATTTTGGTCTTATGGCAAATCTTCGGGGATATATGTCGGAGGAAAGGAATGGGTTCTTGATAGTGGATGTACCAATCACATGACCGGAGATAAAGACATGTTTCGTGAGCTTGCGATAATGATAGTCCTCGAAAGTATGTCACTTCGGTGACAACTCAAAGGGTAAGGTGGTTGGCCTCGGTAAGGTGGCCATATCACATGATAGCTCCATACAAAATGTTATGCTCGTTGAATCTCTTGGTTACAACTTACTTTCGATTATCTAGACTTGCTGATTTCGGTTTCAATGTTCTATTTATCAAGTAGATTGCCAAGTGTTTCGTCGAGATAATCATAAAATGGTCTTCTTGGTGTGCGTAGAGGTGATCTATACATTGTTGATTTCACTAAAAAGGCTCAACCTAAAACTTGCTCCATTGATAAATCCTCAAAAGGCTGGTTATGGCATAGACGATTAGGTCATGTTGGTATGCGAAACCTTGACAAGCTTATAAAGGGAATCATATCCTTGGAGTTAATGATGTCATATTTGATAAGGATAGACTTTGGCAAAGGGCTTGTCAAGGTGTAAACAGGTTGGAGGAAGGCATCCCGTGAAGAACATCATGACCACGAAGAGGCCACTCGAGCTACTTCACATGGATCTCTTTGGTCCCAACTCTTACAAGAGTCTCGGTGGAAATTCTTTTGGTCTAGTTATAGTTGATGATTTTTCCAGATTTACGTGGGTGTTCTTTCTCGATGATAAATCGCAGGTCCAAAAGATCTTCAAAAACTTTGCTAGGAAGGCCCAAAACCAATTTGAAGTGAAGATCAAGAAGGTTCGCAGCGACAATGGAACAGAGTTCAAGAACACAAATGTGGACACCTTTCTTGACGAAGAAGGGATTTCACACGAGTTCTTGGCTACGTACACACCTCAACAAAATGGAGTTGTTGAGAGGAAGAACCGGACGCTCATCGAAATGGCAAGAACGATGCTTGATGAGTACAAGACACCGAAGCACTTTTGGGCAGAAGAGGTTGAGACAGCTTGTCATGTAACAAATCGCTTGTATCTTCACAAGCTACTCGGCAAAACGGCATATGAGCTACTCACCGGTAACAAACCCCAAGTTGGACACGTTCGAGTATTCGGCTCAAAGTGCTACATTCTTGATAAGCATCGTCGTTCTAAATTTGCTCCTAAGTCTCATGAAGGTTTCCTACTAGGTTATGGCTCAAACTCTCACACTTACCGTGTCTACAACAATTTCACCCGAAAGGTTGAAGAGACGGTAGATGTGAAGTTTGATGAATCTAACGGCTCGCAAGTAGAGCAATTGCCAATTGATGTAGGAGACAAAGATCCTTTGGAAGCAATCCAAGACTTGTCTATTGGCAAGGTCCGTCCAACGGAGGTGAAGGAGAGTACCTCGTCCGTCCAAGTGGAAGCTTCTACTTCACGACAAGGTGAACCAAGAGTTGATACGGAAGCATCCACAAGTGGGACACACCAAGATGAAGAAAACGAGGAAGTGCATCAAGATGAACGTCAACAACCGCCTTCTCCACCACGACAAGAGAACGACAACGCCAACAATGAAGAAGGCCAAGAAGAAGAACAAGATGAAGAAGATGTTCAACGAAGACCCAAGCAAAAGCTTTCACGAGTTCGCGCAAGAATTGCTAAAGACCATCCCCTCGAGCAAATCTACAATGATATTCAAACCAGGAGAATCACTCGCTCTAAAACTCGTTTAGCTAACTTTTGTGAAAACTATTCTTTCATCTCTAGCATTGAACCTATGAAGGTCGAAGAAGCATTGGAAGATCCGGATTGGATAAATGCTATGCATGAAGAGCTACACAACTTTGAGAGGAACCAAGTTTGGACATTGGTTGAGAAGCCCGACAACAACCACAACATCATCGGTACCAAATGGGTGTTTCGCAACAAGCAAGATGAAGATGGACAAGTAGTTCGCAACAAAGCACGTCTCGTCGCCCAAGGCTACACACAAGTCGAAGGTATGGACTATGGTGAGACTTACGCCCCCGTTGCTAGACTTGAGTCCATTCACATCTTACTTGCCTATGCTAATCACCATAATATCACCTTGTACCAAATGGACATTAAAAGTGCTTTTCTAAATGGTGAAATAGAGGAGGAAGTTTATGTTAAACAACCTCCCGGCTTTGTCAATCCTAAGAAACCCAATCATGTTTACAAACTTCACAAAGATCTTTATGGACTTAAACAAGCTCCTAGAGCATGGTATAAATGCTTGACCAAGTTCCTTATTGAAAAAGGCTTTGAAATTGGGAAAATTGATTCTACTCTTTTTACTAAAAGGGTTAATGGTGAACTCTTTGTGTGCCAAATTTATGTTGATGATATTATATTTGGTTCAACTAACCTCATTTTAGTGAAAAGTTTGGGAAGCTAATGTCGGAGAAGTTTGAGATGTCTATGATGAGTGAACTCAAATTCTTTCTTGGTTTGCAAATCAAGCAAACTAAGGAAGGTACTTTTGTCTCGCAAACAAAGTACACCAAGGACTTATTCAAGAAGTTCAGTATGCAAGAATGCAAAGGTATGACTACACCCATGCCTACTAGTGGACATCTTGACTTAACCAAAGATGGTGAACCGGTTGATCAAAAGGTTTATCGCTCTATGATTGGTTCATTGTTATATCTATGTGCTTCACGTCCCGATATTATGCTAAGTGTGTGCATGTGTGCATGATATCAAGCTGCCCCTAAAGAATGTCATCTTAAGGCCGTGAAAAGGATAGTGAGATACTTAATCCATACACCAAATTTTGGCATTTGGTATCCTAAGAGGGCCTCTTTCGATCTTGTTGGCTATTTCGACTCGGACTATGCCGGAGACAAGGTTGATAGAAAGTCCACTTCAGGTACTTGTCAATTTCTTGGTAGATCTCTTGTGTCTTGGTCCTCCAAGAAACAAAACTCGGTATCCTTATCCACCGCTGAAGCTGAATATATTGCCGCTGGTTCATGTTGTGCTCAATTACTTTGGATGACCCAAACTCTTAAAGATTATGGGATATGTGTGAGACTTGCTCCATTGCTTTGTGATAATGAAAGTGCTATCAAAATTGGTCATAATCCTGTGCAACATTCTCGAACTAAGCATATTGAAGTTCGTCATCATTTCATTCGAGATCATGTTGCTAAGGGTGACATTGATCTTAAGCATGTTCGCAACGAAAAGCAATTAGCGGATATATTCACTAAACCTCTTGATTAGATAGTGTTTTGCAGGTTAAGAGGAGAATTGAACACCATTGATGCCTCAAACTTGGAGTAGAAACTCCATTGGATACATGCAAGACATGAGCTTATGACTAATCTTTGATATTTCTCTTATGATGAAAAACTTATGTCTTGGATATATTTGTGTCTTGCATGTTATCTAACCCATGTAGGTACTTGGTTGAATCAAATTCCATGAGGTTGAAACCTACTCATATCTTGAGCAATCTCTACATCACCAAGTCTCTACACAAGGTGGTTGAAGACAAGGAAGCACGAAACCATTCAAACATATCCTTTGACAAATTCTATGTTGAGTTTCATGATTGTCATTTTGGATATACAAGTGCTCTTCCTTGCAAGAACTAACCCATGTAGGTAGATGGACTCAAATTCCAAGTGGTGCTCCAAATTCTTGATGAGCTACATCAACCCTGAGCAACCCACGCAAGTTCAACTACATGGACAACACCACCAACCAAGGTATGTTATTCCATCTTAGAGAAGCTTCACTCCAAGTCATGAGTTAAAACAACTCGACAAGATGTGAATACATCAAGATTCTTAAACGAAAAATGGCAACCCCATTTTGAGCTTAAACGATGAGTATGACCTATCAAGTGATCTCACTTGACTCCTAAGTCAACATACTCTAACATAGGTGACTTTGTCGCCGACCATCTCTAGATGAAGTTCTCCTGTGTTCTTTTCTGAGTGTTTGCATTTGTCTCGTGCATTTGTGTTTCCCCTTTTCAAAAAAAAACTTCATATAGATTTCATTCTGTTTTGTCTGCATTTTCTGCATCTAATTCCTTGCATATCTTTCAGTTAATTCCTTGCAAATCTTTGTGAGATCTTACTAGTCTAGTGAGCTGAGGAGACAAGTGTTCTCTCTGCGATGAACTCGGTTACACCAATTTGTTATTTTCGGTCCAACCGAATCTTTTCGGTACGACTGAAGCATACCACTCGGTGCCACCGATTTCATAACAGAAAAAAAGTCTTTGCCACATATTCTGTGTTTCTTCTGATCCAGCTCCACTCAATGAATCTTGTCCTCTACAAGCATCACATTTTTATCATTGATTTATGTTGTGACTCAAGGATTAAACCCATTCATGACAAATTCGGAGGAGAGAGAGATTACATCTTTATCAAGCCCTTCTTGGAAATTGATGTCAAAGGAGAGAGAGATCACATCAAAGCTTATCATTTAGAGAGAGATCACATCGAGAAGGAGAGAGAGATCCTTGAGGAGAGAATACTAGTAGAAAGTATTTCTCAAGGATCCCAGATGTTTGGTGTTCAAGAGGAGAGATGTCCACATGTCTTCTTGAGGGGAGAGACATGTTCATATGATCTGTTGTGCTCAATTTTTGCATTAGCATACATTAGCTCTGAACTTTAGCTCCGATCATCATTCATATCTTTCATCTCTATTTTCCTTCAGCTCTGATTTTCTGTTCCCTATCTTCTCCCAGTATCCCATGTTAGATTCAGGGGGACCAAGACATCTAAGGGAAAGAGATCATTTAAATTCATTGCATATCTTTACTCTTGGGGACATGTCTAATCCAATGTGGTACTCAGTACTCACTCTCTACATGTCATCCCAGTCTTGGTATTCTTGTGGTTTCTTACATTTTGCTCTGGCTAGTAGATGCATCTGTGTTATCTAACCTTGTTTACGCAGGTTCATTCCATCCTAAGCCAACTCAAGACCACAAGGTAAGTATATGCATCACAATCATGTGTATGAGGAATTCTTGCTGATGTACATACTGTTTGCAAGAAGGACTCATGGGCATGAAGGTATTCTCTTTAATACTTTTTGCTCGATGCATATAGCCAAGATACATGTAACACATTGCCTGCTCTATCATGGTTATGCTATCACATGCTTCTATATTTCATATTCACATGATTGCATACATGTAGGGGGAGCCTATGCTTGTTACATGTCTTTCCAAAGCTTTACTAACTACTCTTTATATCTTTATCTAAAGCTTTGATGTATGTTGCCATCAATTACCAAAAATGGGGAGACAGAAAGCACAAGTGCTCCCTAGGTGGTTTTGGTAATTAATGACAACATATCTCTTGTTGGACTAACACTTTTATCTAGTATGTTTTAGATAAGTTCAACAATGGAGTGGCATGGACTAAAGGATGTGGGAACTCCTTCAAGATGCTAAGGACAAAGGATTGGCTCAAGCTTCAAGCTCAAGACTCTTCATTTTACATTTTAGTGATCCAAGATCACATTGAGTCTATAGGAAAAGCCAATACTATCAAGGAGGGATGAGGTGTTGCTTAATGAGCCTCTTGCTTCATGTGCTTAGTGATATGCTCCAAAACCCTCAACTACTTTCCCACTTCCACACATTTTTCCTAAACCTAAAGTCAAACTTCATTGCCATCGATTCTTTCTATCCGGCGCCACCGAGTTTGGATGTCTTAGCCGCTGCCACAAACCCTAAGCAAATCGGTCTCACCGATAGGGATCTCGGTCTCACCGAGATGGGATTGTAATCTCTCTGTGTATGTCCATTATCGAAATCGGTCTCACCGAGTTTGAGCAATCGGTACTACCGAGATTACAATGCAAACTCTCTGGTTAACTTATTATCAAAATCGGTCCCACCGAGTTTGATAATCAGTCAAACCGAAGTTTGCCTGACCAACTCTCTGGAAAGCTTATTACCAAAATCGGTCCCACCGAGTTTGTGTAATCGGTCTTACCGAGATTACATTATGCCCTAACCCTAACCGAATTGGTCCCACCGAGTTGCATTCCGGTCCCACCGAAAACCCTAACGGTCACATTATCTGCTAAATTGGTCTGACCGAGTTTAACGATTCGGTCCCATCGAGTTTCGTAGATTGTGTGTAACGGTTAGATTTTGTGTGGAGGCTATATATACCCCTCCACCTCCTCTTCATTCGTGAAGAGAGCCATCAGAACGAACCTACACTTCCAACTTACCATTTACGAGAGAACCACCTACTCATGTGTTGAGGCCAAGATATTCCATTCCTATCATATGAATCTTGATCTCTAGCCTTTCCCAAGTTGCTTTCCACTCAAACCCTCTTTCCACCAGATCCAAATCCTATGAGAGAGTTGAGTGTTGGGGAGACTATCATTTGAAGCACAAGAGCAAGGAGTTCATCATCAACGCACCATTTGTTACTTCTTGGAGAGTGGTGTCTCCTATATTGGCTAGGCGTCACTTGGGAGCCTCCGACAAGATTGGGGAGCTGAACCAAGGAGTTTGTAAGGGCAAGGAGATCGCCTACTTCGTGAAGATCTACCGCTAGTGAGGCAAGTCCTTCGTGGGCGACGACCATGGTGGGATAGACAAGGTTGCTTCTTCATGGACCCTTCGTGGGTGGAGCCCTCCGTGGACTCAAGCATAGCTGTTACCCTTCGTTGGTTGAAGTCTCCATCAACGTGGATGTACGATAGCACCACCTATCGGAACCACGCCAAAAACATCCGTGTCTCCAATTGCGTTTGAATCCTCCAATCCCTTCCCTTTACATTCTTGCAAGTTGCATGCTTTATTCTCCGCTGCTCATATACTCTTTGCATGCTTGCTTGCTATATGTTGTGAATGTTAAACTTGTGCCTAAACTCCACTCAAACTTTAAATAAACTTAAAAACTGCAACTTTGGTACTTAGTGTCTAATCACCCCCCCCCCCCTCTAGACACCTCTTCTCTAGGTCCTACATTTACACATTGACCAGGGCATAATTAACGCCCAAAAGTAGCAGACTTATGTGTGCATGCGACCATTGAGATAATAAGATTAAATGAAGGCCGTTGCATGCTGTAATTAAGGATAGACATGTAGCCTATACCTACAGCACAAGTTGGTGCATTAGTCAATCAATATCGATTTAGATTAAAGGCTAAATGCATTGGAAGTGTAGATGTACATCATGTAG
Organism: Aegilops bicornis; assembly: GCA_021605145.1. NCBI lineage: Eukaryota > Viridiplantae > Streptophyta > Magnoliopsida > Poales > Poaceae > Aegilops > Aegilops bicornis. Next base: position 268,391,721 of record CM038675.1, on the reverse strand, counting down.
TACACTCTTTGTTGGAAGACCGAGGGCGGACACGTGCATGCACTCACATACACATCCAGGGTGGTTCGCGCGCAAGGGTTGGACTTGTGTCGCGCCTGCGTAAAGTTTTGTTTAACTGATTTCTTTGCTCGCCAACCGGCGTGTGGGACCCAGAAACCAGGTGACAATTAAACCTGTCAATAAAGTGCCACGTCGACTATGTGGCCTGTCAGTAGGGTGCAATACGGCGCTCTACGATGAGCTAGTGATCGCATAATCACCGCAAAACTATATATAGTGACCGTAAAGAGCGTACTGTTACATACGTTGACCGCCAGTGTATTTTTCTCGTTTCAATTTAAGCCATATTAATCGGAAAGGACGCAGTATGGACTACTACTACTAGTACTAGTACTGCTTTGATGTGTCCCATCAACTCGCCGAACAAGGAGAAGCTTGCTTACTACGCCTCTCCCTCGCCCATGCAGCAGTGGTTCAAGGTGACGAGGAGAGGGTTTTGACTACAGCGCCCTCTCCCTCGCCCTCTCCCTCGCCCTCGTGGTGGACGTGCAACAGTTCAATCGGTGTCAGATTGCCAGAAGCATATTGTACTATAGTATCATCATTGTTGGACCTTCCGAAGAGGCGAAGAGCCAAGTGCAAGGTTCACACGAGTACGGACTGTTGAACCTCCCGAAGAGGCAAAGAGCCCAGCGCAAGGTTTTATAGGAGTTGTCGTCCTAGTAGGAGTGTACTAGTACAACTATAGCGAACGATGCTGCTGTATGATGCCGCCACGTCACGTATATACAAAGCTGTGCCACCTTTTTTTTCTCAAAGAGCGTGTTGGAGCCCGTGCAACAACCACACAAGTTGCATGTACACATAACACATTTACTAATAATAAATTCTAAAGGACAAATGCCAGTATGCCACACAAGTTCATCTCCAAATCATGTGATAAATTTGTGCACGACTAGTCTACATATATTCACAGCGCTACCGTTCACAATTACCATACTCCACTTACACGTTATAGATGGGCTACATGTCCTCCTCCAGGTTCCAGTCCCAGGTGTTCTTCATGGATGGCATGATCCATAGCGGTGGGCAACGGGAATCATTGTCGCAACTTTCTAGTCCGGTTCCACACGATGGAGACTCATCCAAGCTGAAGCGGCATAAATCAGGGATATCGTGTCCCAAAGATGTCGTTCATCCGCGGTGCACACTGAAGACACAACCATGCTTCATGAACGGTAGGCCTTCCGTGTCGTGCATGGAAGGTGGCATCCGCTTCACAATGGGGTAGCTGTCCCCGATGAAAAGCGAGTACTCTCCAAGAGTGCTCCTCGGCACCCACGTAGCATCACGGGGGTCGAACTCGGCATCGTTCATCTGGTACACGCGGCATCCCAGAACTGGACACATGGTGACGTACATAGTCAAGGTCCATGCATAATAATGTTGTGCTCAAATGTGGCGGTCGATGTCATGCAGCAAATAGTACTACGTCGGTATAGAGGAAGTTAAATAACCGGCTTATTATATATAGCCACTCTTGGCTACATGGATGAGATAGTAAGACATGGAAAAACAAAAATGGTGGCAACTAGTGGGTTCAAGTCTTCAAGGGCCTAGCTAGCTATACGCTGGCGTCCTCCAAGGTAAAAAGTACTCCTACTAGTACTACAAAGTATACTACTAGTACAACAATGAAAGAGAAGGCGAGAGGGTTAAAAATGGAATACCCGGTAGATGGTGACGGTCCGATCATGGTAGATTATGTGACCATGTTGCACATCAGTGGTACCATGGGTAACGACTGCTAAGATAGTTGATCCCAATATGCCAAAGTCAGCTACAAGGTTCCAGGTTAGACCAAACCGTGGATGCAAATGCACATCTAGGATCGGCAATCTTATTTTGATCGGGGGATGACTGGTCCCTGCAAAATAATGGAGTACTGTTAGGGATGCAAACGATGGTTTGTGCATTTCGTTTGTAATCTCCGTGCATCAAGGATGTCAACCAGATGAAACAAGTCCCACGGCTTGTCACCGCGAAGATGCGGCCTAGATGGCGCCTGGCGTCTTGAGCGTGTAAGGGTACAAATCTGCCGCCGCCAACACGCGACCTCTGCCGTATCGCCTCCTGCATTGATGGCAATCCTTATGTCGAACACCGCGATGAGATAGTAATCGTTGTAGCCGCGTCGCTTTGTCGGCGGGTCCGCAATTGCTATCTTCTTCAATCTCATGTAGGCATCATCATACGTATTCTTGCCCAGCCAGTCCGGAAGGTCGATCCCAATGGTGGAGAAGGGTCTGCGGAACAGCCGCCTTCTTTGTGGATGTTGTGCAAAATCATGGTGGTATCCGGCCGGAGGTATGCAAGCCAATCTTCGTTGGCACCGACCCATACCTATATATTAGACGGTGGGAAGCGGAGAAATTACAGGATGGAAATGGAATAACTAAGTACTACATGATCAAACTCCATTACTGACCTGCTCATCGGACAAAATCCGACTACCTCTCAACATCGTCAACTCTAGCGGAGTGAACGTGCAACCATGGCCAGGGAGCGGTGGACTGTTCAAAGAATTGTCCCATAGAAGAACCTTCTCCTCGAGGATGCATGGAAGACCAACAAGCATGGCCTTTTCCCAAGCCTGTTTAAGCAGCGCCTTGAAAAAGTTGGTGCAGGAAGCACCGAGTCTTGCGGCAGTGAGGACGTCAGAGCGGCGTGCGATTTCTCCTAGAGAATCGTCGTCCAAGGTCTCCCAGCCCCGACGAGGAGGAGAACCGCCTGGCGAATCCATGGGAGCAGCGACGAACTGCCTTCTCTTCGGGGGGAGGGGAACTGGCGAGGAGGAGATAAGAGCGTAGTAACCGCAGGGCCTCGTCCCTTCCAACTGTAGATCGTTCCTCAGCGAAGGGGTGAGGCTATTATTTACTACTCTAAATAATAGCACTAGTAATAAATTTTTGGCACTAGGTAGTAATTTTTGGTACCATGGAGTACTAGTACTAGCATTATGGAACGTTATGGGATTGCATTATACTGTAAATAATAGCACTAGTAAGAAATTTTTGGCACTAGGTAGTAGTTTTTAGCGTGGATTAAGAAATTTTGGGTATGTTTTTGCCATTTTTTGTACACACCAACTAGTGTCAAAAAACGTCGTACATTATGCGACGGAGGAGTACGTACTCGTACTGTAGCAGTACTAGTACTACTTTCCTCAACTAGTAGTGCGATGTACTATACTTCTAGTCTAGTCTTGTATAGTGCACCAGTTTTGAACTCTTGAATCTCAGGGCCAAGGAGCTACAGTTGGAAGTGGAGGGTACTACTGTTCTCTAGAACCATCGTTGTACTATCAATGCAGGGGAAGTACACTGCGTAGTGGCCTAGTGGGTACTCTCGGTGCTCTATTCAGCCGCTCCTCTCACGTAGTTGGCCTACTCGGCCGCTCCTCTCACGCACACACTAGCAGCTTTGTTTATCGTGACGATTCATCAAGGCAGAACATTTGAGTTATTTGATACAAATGAGACTAGGCTTTTCGCTTCCATTTGTGGAGGTGTAATGGATCTCGTCGAACTTTGTTAGTAGTTCCTTCTTTATGAATGAGATGAAGCAAAGCTTTTGCCTCCATTTAAAAAAAACACGTCAAGAGGAATTTCTTTTGTAGTAGAGCCGATAATGGAGTGAAGTCCATGCATGCAGCGCCACAAGCTACAGAGTAGTAGTAGAGCACTTTACGTACAGAGCCATATTGCACAGTTCCCACCGCCAAGCTTTTTCGGCTCCTCGGGCTTAATTGGGAGGCGCTAGTTTAACTATGCTACTAGCTGGAAGCTGCAAGCGAGGTGCGGCTAGGGCGAGCACGCGAGCCACGGGATGCTGGGAAGGAAAACCCGTTCACGTGGCTAGGCTGTCCAGTGCACCCAGATTGTGGGGCCGCATGTCCGTTTGACTTCAAAACTCAAACTACCCGTGTAAAATATTGGCTCGCAGCAAAGTGTAGTAGTACTATTTTTAAAAAAAGGCCGCCGTGCGTTCGGCCGGGATCGAACCCACAAAACGAGGTATACACTCCCGCGACCACTAGTAGTACTCGTTGGAGTACAATGCAACCTAGAATCGCCTTTTGTCGCTAGTAGTACGTACATTGTTCCTTACAAGAAACCCCTAAGAGCATGGTTAATAGTATAGCCAGTTGTTGGCTATAAGCCAGTGCCATGTCATCTACAGCCCATCTTATAGCCAACATGTAGTAGTAGTTTATTTCTTATAGCCCGCTGACTCAGCTCTATTGTACTTGCTCTAATAATGCAAGAAACCACTAAAATGCCAAGAAACTACTACCACTTGCATACGTGGCAGACTTAAGATAAGACTACCTTATCAACCATTGTACATGCTCTTACCAACAAAAATCCTCGAGTGACCTCCTACCTCCGGCCCGTCCACCTAGTCATCCTCGGCCATGGGACGCAGCTACCTCCGCCGACAGAAGGCGAGGTCAAAACCGCCGGCGGTGCGGAGCCCATGTTGCGGCAGCCGGATGCCAGCCTCCGTCCGTGCTTTCATGACGCTAGCTAGCCAAGATAGCTCCGTCCAGCCGCTTATGCGCAAGGTTTGCTAGCTAGATTGGCACGGCAGCTGGCGGCTTGCTTTCATGGCAGCCGCCAGCTTAAGGCCATCTGGCTCGAGCGAAGGCCAGCGCGGCGGCTTGCTCGCTCGTGAGTCACGCTTGGGCCAGCCTGCCAACCCGTGCAGAAGCCAGCGCGGCGTCCGGCCCGTCCGGTGGAGAGGCGGCCAACTCGTTCATCACCGGTGCCACCGATTTAACACGCATCAAGACTGTTTGAAGTAATGTTCAGGAAAAATAATGATTTGAGGGGAATAACAGGATAGAAGGTCACATGTGGGTCCCTCGTGTCAACGGTCAAACAAAATGTGTTGGTTTAAGCTGCCTCACAAGACGGACATGTGGGCCAACCCTGTCATAAATGGGTTAAAACGAACCTAATCGGTAGGAGTACTAGGTAGTTTTTGGCGTGGATTAAGAAATTTTGGGTATGTTTTTGCTATTTTTGTACAATAGATTCCTCCTAGGGCTGGTTGAAAGTGGTAGTTTTTGTTAAATACTCTACATATTGTAAGTAGGAGTGAAAGTTAAGCTTTGGAAGCCAATAAGCAAGGCTAGTTACATAGTGCATATGTGTACATGATTGAAAGTAAATATCAACCATGAGTGACTAATATCTTGATGGAAACTTGAAACTATGGAATACTAGGAAAATAAATGCATGGTTGGAAATACTAGCAATGTTCATGTCCGTTGCAATGAATCATAATTAGAATAATACTTATTCACAAACTTGGTACAAAACACTCTAATTTTGATATACATATGTCACTAGAGATATATTATGTTTCAATTAGAATATATTCCTTGGGCTATTTTGGTGAGGTCAGGGAGGGATGTGGTTGGTTTTAAGATACTAATTATGGGTTTTTCTGCAAATTGGTAGACAAGTGGGATGTTGGTGAGAAAAGGCAACAACTTACCTCACAATCATTAGATGTAGATCTAATGGTCGAAAAGCGACGGATGGCGTATACACCAAAGCATCACCAACTTAGTCTTGTGTAGGAGTACTAGCAAGATCCGTGCATTGCACGGAACATCAAGATGCATTTTTTATAAAACACTTGTTGTGATTGACCCTTGCGGGAGTAATCCCATGTGTAAAAACTAATGATATCTCGAGAAATATGAGATAAGGTGAAGAGGAGTGGGGTGTGGTGGTGGTTGGTGGTCGGACTGAGCGGAGGCATGGGGATTGACGACGCTGGCAGCGGCCACCAGGCTAGTTTGTTCCAGAGGCTTCCTTTCTTAATTGCTCAACAATGAGGTTTGTTGGAGATAAGTATGAACGAGGGAAGGCCTTGTCTGCAAATGTGGAGAGGGGTGCGGGTATCTTTTAGTTTAATTTCCATCCATCAGATATAGATCGGACGGTCTATATTGCAAGATGGCACACGTACCATCATCACCAACTCAGTTTTTTATAAGAGAAGAAATATAAGTATGGAGATACAAACGTATTATCCATACTTGCTTCCGTAAACTAGCATCTACATTCTATTCAACGCCTCGGCATGTGGGGCCTTAGCACAATGACTTCTCGACTGTGTAAAATGTAGATTTTCCCATCGCCGACAAGGAGGGGGTGATGGCGGCGCGCTTTTTGGCTTGCTCTAGTCCTAGTAGTCATACTAGGTGGTCTAAGGACGTGTAGATTTATTCTTTTTCACGTCTCGTGTTCGTCGTACTGCCACGACTGTTCATGAATAGACGGTAAGTTATTCACGTGGAAACCCTTGTTGAGCGTGTTTGCGAGAGAGAGAGAGAGAGTGTGTGCGTGTGTGATATGTTAGAGACTGAGGCAATGATAACAGATTCTTTGTGTCTATGTGTGTGGAGGATAGAGAGAGACATGTACATGGGGCTTTGTGTTGTGTAACATGGAGACACATATACATAATTAGAGAGTGAGTGTGTGAGATACACATGCGGACATGAGGAGAGATGAGGATCCAGGTAAATGGGTGTTTGTGCGTGTCTGTGTGTGTTTGTGCACGCGTTTGTGTGTGTGAGAGAGAGAGTGTATGTGGAGTAGAGAGACCACTGATGATGTAAACCTAGTATAAGGGAAGGGGGAGTGGTGTGACATGTGTAGTAGCGAGATAGCACGGGTGCGGGCGGGGGAGAAGACTATTTGGAAGAGACATCGAGTGTGTGTGGGAGAGGAGTGTGAGAGCGAAAGAAAGAGAGATCTAGAGACGGAGAGAGAGAGATAGATAGATAGAGAGAGAGAGAGAGAGAGAGAGAGAGAGAGGAAGAGAGGGGGCGAGAGGGGTCATTTGTGTCCATAAATGGCGCATAGATAGGGAGACAATGTTGATGTTGTCCGAAATTGGCCTATGAACGGAGACGCAAGGGAAGCGAGTCATCGTGGTGTGTGATAGGGACTTCATGAGAGATCTAGAATAGATGGTGTAGAGAACAATGTGCTGAAATCGAGAACGATTATACATTAGGGAGCTATGCAAAGAGTCACGGCATATATGTATACAGAGGAAGGAGCTGGGCGGGTCCGCATGTGGGAGAGATAGAAAGAGGAGAGTGGTGCACAAGGAGACAAAGTGTGCTTGTTTGCAGTGGGGGTGGTGTGTGAGGTGAGTGCGCGAGAACCACATAACTAGCGAGATAGACGTTTGGGGGTGACGTTTTGTGTGTATGTGAAATATACACTCTACATAGTGCGTGTGCTTGGGTAAGAGAGATAACGGGAGACCTAGAGAGTGAGGGAAGAGATGTGTGCATGCCCGAGAGACAAAGTGATAGAGACCTATGTTGGGGTCCGGACTTTACAAGAGAGAGGGGTGTTAATGTGCTCATGTGTTGGTGTTTGGGGGAGAGAACGACTTCTCTCTCTCTCTCTCTCTCTCTCTGTGTGTGTGTGTGTGTGTGTGTGTGTGTGGTGGGGGGGGGGGTTGACTTCAGATAAAGAGTGAGGTGTCTATATTTGAGGGAGTTTAGCGTAATTGAGATATTGTGCACTCATGGTTGATCAATTTGTTTCACAGTTTGTACTATGAGATAATGATACTTTTGAACATGCGTGATATACCTTGATGTACCGTAATTACAAACCTAAGATTGGAATTTTGGAATTTGACTCCATCATTAGCTTTTGTAATTCATTTAAACGGAGGTACATTTTTAAGCCGGGATTTCGTGATTTCAAATTCATATATCAAACCTAGAGATATACACATACGGGCATGTTCAAACTTTATAATCATCCACTTTATTCATACACATACACATTTTTGCTTTTGTCATCATATTTAGGATAAACACATTTGGAATTTCATTTGAATTGGACCGTATGATGGTATTTGCTTGTAGTAGCTCAATGATCCATATTTGAATTGAATGGACAATCTAAGTTTCGAGTTGGAGACATTGATTTTCAAAACTTGCACATTTATTTTTGCGTGCAAAACAAACAAGTTGTCGGCCACGATATCATAGTCGGCCGTACGAGAGTAGAATACTTATAATTTTAGGCGCCAAAAGCTTTCAAACTTCCCGCTCACATAGAAATATCACGCGCCCGAAAGTTTAGCCCTGCGATATTCCTGTTTTACCCCTGCCACATGAACGGAAAAGGGCTGCTTTGGTAACTCCATTGTTTTCCCCTCTTTGCCCCAACATTCTTCCCCAGAGCCCCTCCCCTTCCCCTCCCCGACCACCCAACCACGGCAAGCCGCCGAATCTAGTCCTCCGCCGCAGTGGTGGACCTCACACCCCGCCGGATCTACCTTCCGCACCTTGGAACCCCCAACTGCCAACTCACCACTTCACCGGAGCCGCTTCAGCGACTGGCTTGTCCACCGCTCCAGATCTCCTTGACCACCATCATGGTCCACCGCACTGGATCTATTTAACCGGCACCCTCGTCCACCATAGTGTAGGCCCTTCATTGACTCCCTCCTCCATCCCTTCGCTGGCCCTTCATACAAGCCCTCGTCCGCCGCAACAGATCCGCCTCATCGAAAGCACTGTACAACGCGCCCGCTGAAGCCTTCGTCCACTACACCGGACCCGCTCCACGGATGCGATATTCAACTCCACCGGCCCTGCTTTACCGATGCCGCAGCCTCATCAGGTTACTTCGATTTGTACTCCTTCGGTTTTTCTGTTTATCGTGCAACTGTTCACGTACCACATATGAGCTTTCTTGTATGTTGACAGGTGCCGCAACCGTAGCACCGGAGCCGCTTCAGCGACGGTGACAGCCGGCCCAAACTCAACCGCAACACGAGCACCATCGACGATCCTTAGCTATCAAGTATGACAACGATACCCATACGCCGCCGAGAATCAGGTACTATTATCCAACGGCCGGCGCCTACGTTCACTTTCCTAGCATAAGCACCGCATCTTTGAATTTCTTGAGGCATCATTCTGTTTTTCATGAGACGCGTTATTCGCTTGCACCGTAGGGCCATACTTACGGCGTTGAACATGTTACACGTGCTAAATTACATACCGGTGCACATATAGTTAATATGCTTTAGTTTTGTTACGATGCCACCTGTTGGTTCCATCGCATCGCTTAATGTTCTCTATGCTTAATTACACATCAGCAAACTAGCATGTGGTTCCGCTGCTTTTTGTTCGTTTTACCCTACATTTTATGATGCTAGCTATTACATCACTGCGCCGAGCCTCTGTTCATTACTTGTTTGTGTGTTCTTGATCTTCCCAAGTTGCATGACTAATTTGATGCTTCTATTAATTATGGAGCTGCCAACCCCATCAAGAAAAATATTTGTTCTTTTGGGGCTGGCACCTCGAACAAGCATAAAAATAGAGGGAAGTAGATACTCCCTCCGATTCTATTTACTGCGCATAACTCTTGACCCGCATACCGAGGAGGGCACTGGTTTAATTTTTCTGGACTAATTTGCCAATTAATTAGGGCAGAGGCGGATGGGGCGGGGCACAAAAGGAAACCAACGCTAGGAACCGGCAACACGCAGACTAATACGAGAAAACTAAGAAAAAGTTATACGCAAAGTAAAAAGAATCGGAGGGAGTATTGTCGTGTATGCACACACCCTTCTTTCATTAGTTTAAATGAACCACTGATGATCAATTCGGACCAGTGCATGCGATTAAAATTAATTTTACCTAAATAGATGGTGTAGAATAAACTACAACAAGTAGATTTGCAACCACGGGATGCTGACGATATCTTCAAAGAACATTGCAACAGCAGCTAGGCTTCACAGCAACATATGGTAAGCCAGTGTGTTTTAGTACATGTGAAATGTAATGCGAGTGGGCTGCTTTCTTGGCTTGTGCCCTCAACGTGTAATCCTACCGAATTACAAATAGTTCAGTTATGTTCCGCTTTCTTGTATTGCTTGATTCAAATGCTTATTTGTTGTTACGCTATACCTGAGTTGGCCAATATGTCAGCAGTGCCTGCTGTACTATCGTAAAGAAATGCATGCCTATTTCATTTGAGTCCTTAACTTTTCCACTCAACTTCATAACAAGACTATCTTCGTATTTTATATGAGGCCACACTGTTAAGTGCTTTCTCAGATTATTTCATCTGCTTAGATGCCTTGGCAACTTAAATATAGCGGTTGTACACTCCCTTTGAACTAGGGATGTCAACTGGGTCCGGTTTAATCCCGATTAAAGTCCACTAGTGGTATGATAGTTCAAAAGAGTTTTTGTTTTTTTGAGGAAAATGAACTAGGGAGGTAGCAAAAACTAACTAGATGGGACTGGCTGATTTCGTTTATTTGCCACTTACATCCCTAGTTTCATCTTACCATTTTAATTTCTTTTCGGCTGATGCTGCTTCGAACCATTTAAATATAGTTTGCCATGCTCGACAATAATTCGTCCGTCGTTTACCATGTAAGCTATCGCCTGGATCATACGATAACTATCTCTCATCGATGTCCAATGGAAACCTTTCAGTGACGCCCGTTCACATTAGGACACAATGTACAACCCAGAATCTATTTGTGGAAGCAAAGGCGCCATCCATGTTACCAGATGGTAGCAGTTCAGAGGCAACACCGCCGAGAGGAGTCTCGAGTACGATATTATAGTGCTTGAGGCTCTACTAGAGGCAGAAAGAGATGGTGTGGCTGCCATGAATGAGGTAATATTTATCTTGAGGCTGGAAATTACGGAATTAGCGGCACGCATTATGCAAGCAACCCAAGAATTGGAGGAAGTAAGAATGTTGCATTTGAAGATGGAGGAGGTCCTGCTATTTCAGCTATCTGAAGCCCAAGATAATCCCAGTTCTTCTTTAGATACCAGTTGAAATTTTCATTAGATTATTGTACTTGCATGTTGTGTCATGTCTCTGAATGGATTATGTTGCAAGACCCCCTATGTTGTCCATGTGTTGTAATGATCCGAATTTTTTAGGCGAGGTAATCCTCAGTACTTGTATGATTGACATAAGGTGAACTGTTTGTTGTGTGAGCATATTGTATTGGATGAAATAACTGTTTGACTCAGAGTGTATCCAACCTACTGAATTCGAAGATCACGGCATTTCTAAATCATAATCATATATAAAGGTGGAATAAATCTTTGTTGTGGTTTTGAAGAAATAAATAAAAAATGTATAATTATCTGTGGATATTCGTAATCGAATACATATTGGATTTGAATTTAGTTTGCTAGGTCCCAGGGCAAACGTGAATGCTAATTCTCCCAAGTTTTGAACGAAGCGGCTAAACACCCACTATAATTTGTGGGCTGATCGAAGCAAGTGTTTGCGAGATGGAAATTACTGTCTCACCCACGACACTTGACATCCTTATCGGCTGTGATTTACACCGCTTTGTCGATAGGGGTAGACTAGTAACTTCAATCGACGTGACACGACAGCCTCTCGAGCCCATTCAGAAGCGGTGGGCGCCAAACGTGGGCGGCAAAACACATTTGATTCAAGCTCGTCCGAAAGACATGTGTCTCTTCCTCCATTTCCCATTCATACACGGTGGGCGGCAAAAGAAACTCTCCTCGTCCGAAATCGATGTAGGCTTATATTTTAAATAGGGGCAGATGTGTAACTTCCATCAGACGTGACACAACCGCCCTACCTGTCAGCCCCGTTCATACACCGTGGGCGGAAAAACACCCTCTCCTCGCCCGAAATCGATGTAGGCTAATATTTTAAATAGGGGCAGATGTGTAACTTCCATCAGACGTGACACAACCGCCCTACCTGTCAGCCCCATTCATACACCATGGGCGCCAACCGTGGGCGGCAAAACACCCTCTCCTCTCCCGAAATAGTTACCGACAAATATTTGGGAGATGCGAGATTACCGTCCTATCCCCAACCGACGCGATGTTCGAAATTTTAAACAGGGGATAAGTTCGTAACTTTCCCCCATTTCAGAGAAGCGCGTCCCAAAGTTTGAGACCCCCCTCCCCTCCATTTACCCATTCAGACATCGTCGGCGGCACAACAACCTCCGCACTGCGGCCAGCCTCCTCCATCCGCCACCCCATCCTCCACCTTGCCGGAGCCGCTACCCCTACCCTGCCGTCCCATCGCAAGAGATGGACGTCTCTCATCCACGGGCGCTGGACCAGGATCCTTTCATTGCCTCCTCTCGCTTCATCGGCGCTGCCGTCCACCTTGCCGTTGCCGCTTACGACCGCCTCGTCCACGGCAACAGTGGATATATCCCCGACCCAGCCGTGCCGTCCTAAAGTCTTCTTCCCGCCGCCTTGTACCATCGCACCCGTAGCACCCTCAACGACAAGATAGGCCTACACGGCGTCCGCAAGAGAGGTGGTACTCTTCCATATGTGCTTAAGTTATTGATCTCACCCGGAAAATAGATCGTAATTTGTTTACTGTACTTTTCTTGTCCGTACCAAATCGTAGTGGCTAGTTGAAAGCAAACATTGGTTGCAAAGTAGCTTTGTCCGGTTTGCACCTTCAGATCCTCCATGGCACGGGAACTATACTCGTAAAGCTTATGGTTTCCCCCCTTTATATTCACTACCATCATCGTAGGTGCTTCGTGTCGTGCTAGCACTGCTCCTCAAGACCTCAACCCAAAGCTTACGTGTTAAAATACGAATTTGATATGATGCTCATATCACTAAAACAAAGAACGTTTAGTTGGTCACCTAATGTTCCTATATTCGTTTCGAAAAGCATGTGCGCCACCCACTGGTCCAGCTAGTTCCACTTTCCTGATTTTTCTCTTGATGCTTAGGGTTTTCCCCTTTTATCTACTCTACTATGATCTGCGTAGGTGCTTTCTGTCATACTAGCATTACTCCACCCTTCAAGCTAAACAACACAACACTCAGAATTCGAAAGCTTAGTTGTTCAAATATGATTGTGATATGATACTGATATTAGTTAACGACACATTTAATTGGTTAGCTAAAGGTCCCACTTGAGTTTCCAAATGCATGTCGCGACATATAGAGAGATAGCATAATAGCATTTCTTTGTCACTTGTTGACCGTACTTTCTTGTCCATACCAAATCTTAGTTGTTATTTCAAAGCAAACATCGGTTGCTAACTACCCTTTGCGCGTTTGCAGCTTCAGATCTGCCATCCCACTGCCACGGTCAACACTGTACTCATCATGCTTATGTTTTCCCCATTTTATGATGACCACAATCAGCCTACGTGGTTCGTGGTCGTAATAGCACCGCTTCCACCCATCGAGCTAAACAAGCTTAGTTGTACAAATTCATATCTGATATTATTGCTGATATTAGTAAAACTGAGAGATGTTTAATTGGTTAGCTAAATTTTCCTACTTTAGTTTCGAAATGCATGTGAGCCACATATGGAGAAACCGGAAAGAATAGTATTTCTCTGTTCGCTCTGGTTCATCATGGGTGGCCAACCGACATTGTATTAAAAGACTTGTAATATCTTCAATCTGCTTGCTCTTTTGCTCTTCTTTAAGATGATACTCTTCTCTTGCGGTCGACTAGTCAGGTTGAGTTGTTCTCCCTTAGTATATTTTGAATCTGTCAGGTCAGGTCGACTTTTTCTTCTTTACTATATGCTGAAGCTATCATCTGCGAAGTGTCATCACTTCTGGAGCTCTCATATTTTGAGTAGTAGGCCACATTATATTAATGCACACAACAAATTATAGCATGCATGGCATCTTTTAAAAGAATTACAGAGATAGCACAAAGGGGTTTACAGGGAGGCAGTATTGGATTAGAATCACTTCTGCATTACAAAGAAAATCTCACTTGTTTTTATGTTTTCATGCTTGTCAGATATTGAACATTATCAAAATGATTATGAGAATGGGCACACGAGAGGAATATTGCGGAATGATCCACTGGCTAACAAACTTGGCATGGTGGAGGATGGCCTATCTTATTCACCCATCAAGGTGCTTGCTCTAACTTTGCAAAGTTGTATTGGTCGCACATATTTTGCTTCTGACCTCTTGCATTACTTCTACTTTGTTACGCCATCTGCTTAGTTTAAGCATCATATATGAGTATATGCCATACATATCCATTTTCTGTACCTATTCCATGTGTCGTCACACTATGTTTTTCCAAATAAATGTTGTTCTTTTGTAATAGATGTCCAAAAGGAAGAGGGTGAGTGCAGGTCCTCAAGGAGTACAAACTAGGTATTTGGAAAAGGTAGTGATACCTGTTAAATCAGATAGATCAGCAGCCACGGAAAACACAGGCCGAACTGTACCACACTTTACCCCTACTCCAGTGGTCAAACCCCTATTAGAACTGCTGGGAGTCCAGCGTCAGGTACTGTATATGATATCAATTCAAAATTTGAACTCCTAAATTTCTACTTGTGCCTTACCTTCTCTCTTGTATGAAAACTAATTTCAGATGAATCTCCTTGCTCAAAGGATTATATGATTTCAAAATAATAATGGGCTCTGCATTGCTCTTGTCAGTACCTCTCTCCCTTTTGCCTTGTAACGTTGTACTTAATTAATTGCTATTTGATTATGTATCATCACCGCACCTTTGAGCTTCATTATTCTCTGCTTTCTTCCAATATTATTTGATCTATATTTACTCTTTGCAAAATGTAGAATAATGGCAACGCTTATAAAGAATTTTCTTTGGGGAATTTATTGAATTATCCTTCCATCAACATGGAGAAGGGCTTTGTCCAGCCCGTGTTAACATGTAATGTAAGTTCATCCTTCTCAAGCCTTCAAACTTTGTTCTAGTATAGATTAGCATAGGCATCATTTCCTCCACTGCTGTTTGCTTTGCTGTTTACATCTGATTGGATGTTTGCAACAACTACCAGTTTCAAATTGTAGTTGTAAAAACATGTTCCTTATGCAGAACAGATCCATTTATTTGCTTATATAATTGTGAAACCTGTTACGTGTCTCCTTATTTCTCTTTCAAACTCGTATCTCTTACGCCAGGCAGAAATTTAGAGAAGATAGTGAGCCAAACCATCTTGAGGACAGCGAGATGACCCTAAGGTCCTGTCTTGATGAAGACAGTGAGTTGAAGCTACTCATTAGCAGGTGTGAGACAACCTCTGTGCAGTCGCTACCTCAACCAGTTTGACTTCTTCAGTCTCAACTTAAAGCGGAAAGGCTTGCTTCAGCTCAGCTCCGACTTGAAGTCAAAGATGCAATGAAGATGTCAGAGGACTGCCGTGCGCACCATCATGCCTTAAATCTAGTGTTGATGCATCTATCTTTGACACAACTAATGTCGGGGAGGCTGATCGGACCCACGAACACCTATGGGACCGGCGGACCGAATCCCTTTTGGTTCGGAGGGGGGCGGAGATCGCACGAAGAGCGGATCGAGGCGAAGCACACGAGCGATTTACCCAGCTTCGGAGCTCTCTGGAGAGATAATACTCCTACTGCTGCTTGTCTGATTTGTATTGTGTTCTTGCTAGGGAGCGATGAGAGCTACAAGACCTAGCATGAGTGTTCTCTGGTTTCGTTGGAATCGAACCGAACCCCCTCTACGTTGCGCATGGGCCTCCTTTTATATGCTCAAGGGGTCTCCGGCTGTGTGGCAACGTAGATGAGGGTACAAATGGAAAAACAAAGAGTTGGTACACCTACTTGCACAAAGGTATAGTGTACTCTACCTAACCCCGACGGCAAGGGACAAAACATTAAATGCCCGCCCCTCGCCGCCTAAACAAAGGCAACAGTGGACCGTCAGAGCGCCACCGCTCGCCACGATGGCAAGCTTGTCGGCGCCGCTTATCGCTGCTCCCTCACCGGCTGCACAGCCTCTTGACACGCGCGCATGGAATGGTCCCATGGCGACACGTTAGTGGATGAGCTGGAGCGGAGATGAAGAGAGGTTGCCTGCCGCGGCAAGTGCCTTGCCGCGGCTGAATACTTGTCGCGTCCGGAGGCTTGTCGCTCTTCGAGCCTTCCCGACAAGCTCCTCTTGCCGGGGTCTTGTCTTCTGCGTGCCTTGAGTGGCCTTCCCGGCAAGCTCCTCTTGCCGGGCCTTGTATTCTTGGTTAAATACTTTGTTCTTGAATGGCTCCAAAGGAACCACGGAGGATCTTGGCGGTGTCCAGGCAAGCCTTACCGCGGGGTGTCAGAATCGCGACTGCACGAAGTTCGGGATACTAGGGTACCCCTACTCTAGTACACCGGCAGAGCCCCTGCCTGGGCCGACACGGTGCCGAAGGCCGCCGGGCCATGCCCCAAACAAAGGCATCGGTCACAAGCGGCCTTGATCACGCCTGCATCTTGCTTTCGACTCACCACGCCCTCCACTTAACGGCACGCACCGAACGTGGCGTCGTGGGAGAGATCGTGGGGGTTTCTTTATTAGAAAAGCGGAACGTCCGCCTCTCCCTCCTTATAAACAGGGGAAACAGGGCAGGTCACCCACCTTCGCCATTGCTGTCTCGTCTCGAAAACCACCGCCGCTCCCCTTCTTCTCTAGTGCGAAGAGAGCAGCGCCCGCCCCTTTTCGCCATGGCGCCATCAACGCCGTCGGTCTCCTCCACCGCCGCGCCATGGCTCAAAGCCGGCAAGGGAAGGGCGTGAAGTCGGCCGAGGCGCAGCGCTCACGGCGCTGCGAAGGAGCGGGCCATCTTCTCCCCTTAGCTCGACGCAGCGAGCCGAGGGAGGGTTACTACCTCTTACGGTCGACGGAGACGCCAAGCACCCGCAAGACGAAGGTACTCCCGCCACCGCTTCGAACTAGCCCCAACTGGGTACCCTTTCTTTGCGCTTTTCTTCTATTGCCGCTCGCCGCCCTTTTCTGAATTCTTCTGCGATATTATGAACACCCTACGGGTTCCGCCTCCTTGATTTCACCCCAACGCCGTTTCTAACCATGGCAGTTTTGCACACCTTTGCGAAAACTTTGTCGGGATCCACCCAAACGTAGCCCTCTTCCGCCACTTCTTCATGCCCCGCGTTGAGAGAGGGGAGCCGCTGTCGAGGGGATTGCTTGGGTCTCTGTGGTTGGCAAGAAGGAGGCCTATCCGGAGGGAGAGTTCCGCAGCAAATGGGAGGAGTGGAGAGCCAACTGGTGTTGGATCGTAGCGAGAACCCGCAGCCCTTCATCGCTCGCGCCAAGCCCCAATAGTGCTGCAACGATTGGAGCAACTTGGCGCTGGAGGATGCTAGGTTGAAGATTGTTGTGACCGGATCTTGCGCCTCAGCTTGCCGGACTCACCTGTGAGGCGCAGCTTGGCGCAGATTTCCATCGCCGCCAGACGCTTCCCTTGCAGAGAGGAGGAGACCTGCTTGGGAGTTCCAAAACGCAGCGGACATCATGAGGCTGTGCCCGGGCCTCAACTGGAATTTCACTGTCTTGGAGTTGGATGCGATGCTGCTAGAGCTGTTCAAGCATGACCCCGATCACCCCGAGTTGTTTAGGTTGCCGAGGGGGGTCGTCCCATTGTGCAACAACTCTTCGCTCGACCGCATCCGTGCTATGATGCCGTTGTGCGATTCTCATGGGATCGTTCCAACCTGGCAAGTGCCTTCCGACGACATCGTGCGGCAATTCTTCGATAGCTTGGAAGAAATGCCGATCCGCCCTGACGAGCAGAAGAAGCTCACCCGCGACACCACCGACGAAGAGATGGTGCGCATTGCCACAAGGTTGGAGCTGCTGCCGCTGGCGTCTTCGGGTACACTGTGGAGGAGGCAGATGCAGCAGAGGCAGCAAGCTTTGCCGAGCGAAGGGAGTTCACCGGTGAGGAAGAGCTTGCCGAAGCCGAGGCCGAGTCGAGCGAACCAGCCGAGGGCGCTTCTTCCCCACCATCCAGCGGCTTGCCGCAAACGGAGCCCCCGGCTCCGCCAAAGAGGCGTCTCCGCAAGGCCGGAGACGAGACGGGCGGCAGACGGGCTAACAGCCAGCGCCGCTGCGTGGACGCGCTTTCATCCGCTGCAAGCGATGTTGCCGCTGAGCACCCCACACTGCTGCGACAACCGGGCGGGATCCTCCAGCCACCGCCGACACCTCCACCAAGCGCCAAGAGAGCCCACCTCCGCCTCGTCAGACCGGAGGAGAGCCGGAGTTTGATCTCTCCGCGCCAGCTTCGACGAGGAAGAAGAAGAGTAAGATTCAACATTGTGCTTGTATTTCTTCAATTTTGTTGCTTCATCTTGAATCTGATTTGCTTGCTCAACTCTTTCCTTTCGTGACGCTGGCCCAGAGCGTCGAAGAGAGCTAAGACCCGGTGGTCGCCATTGAGGACGAATCACCCGTGGCAACAGAGGCGCTGTCTGAGACCCCTTGCGGACCCGGCAACCCTTCCTCAAAGCAGCCCCAGCCAAAGACCCTGCAGGTAAGTATCATGCGGTTTTCTCCTCGTTAGGTGTGCATGGGTGCTCGTTCTTCATTGATATCTCGATCGTTGGTTTGTGTAGGAGCAGAGCAGCCTCATCAGGAGGGCCCGGAAGCCGCCCCCGAAATTCTATTTGCTTCGACTACACCGCCAAGGGTGGATTCCCCGGCAAGGGAGCGCTCCCCGGCAAGGGAGCCTTCTCCGGCAAGGGAGCCTTCTCCGGCAAGGGATGGCGCCAGCGATCCCTTGGCGGCGAGACCATGACCGCAGCCAGGCGCAGGTAACCTTCTTGCCTGAGTATTTCCTTGTGTTTTTCTTTCTTCTGATTCTATCTTTGGATATTTGCTTGACTTTCTTCATCCGTCCGCCACAGAGCCGATGGAGACCGAGGTCGCCGGCGAGGAGGACGCGCGCGGCAACACTGACGAAGCCGCCGCCGTGGGAGAAGAAGCCGGCGCTGACGAGCCTGCCGGCGAAGAGGCCACCGAGGCTGCCGCCGCAGAAGCTGGCGAGGGGTCTGGCGATCGCACTGACGGCCCTGAGGCCGCAGGAGCGCCAGGCGCTACACCGACCGCCGATTCCCCCGCCGCTGCTGCAGCGTCAGGCTCCGAAGAGCCCCAGCCCGGCGCCTACTTGAAGGCCGGCGACGGCGTCTTCATCAAGCTCCCCGAGTCGAAGCTCAGGCGCCGATCGAAGGAGAGACCTTGACGGAGAGCTGCTCGTCATTGGCCGACGCTGGTGGACGCCAAGCAAGCAGCAGCTGGCGAAGTCCGAGGAGGAGCAGCTTGCTGTCGCTTCTACCGCACCCGACAAGCCAAGTTGGAGTCCCGGGAAGCACTTGTCGCGAGGGCGGAGCAGACATGGAGAAGCTGCCAGAAGAGCTCCGGGCGCCAACCAAGAAACTCTCGGAACATAGCGCGTATGGGCGGGAGCGACTTTGTCGAAGAGCGCACAACCTTCATCCTTGAGAAGGCTGAGGTCGAGGAGCAGCAAAGGCTTGCTGCCGAGAAGCTATCTGCACAAGAAGGTGAGTTGGCGCAGCGGAAGATCAATCTTGACAGCTATGAGGAAGAGCTTATCACGCACGAGGAGTCACTTGGCGGGGCTCTTAAGGAAGCGAAGGATGCTGCCGCAGCCGCCGAGGCCGCCAAGAAAAATTGGAGACGAAGGTGACGCAGCTGGAGGCCAGTCTCCAGAAGAGCGGCGAGGAGCTTGTTGCGCTCAAGCATGAGCGCGAGAAGGACGCCTACACTCTTAGCGAGCTGCAGGGCCGTCTCGCCGATAGGAGCAAGGAGTTCGACGCCGCCAAGGATTCCAAGGCAGATCTTGAGCTGAAGCTGACCACTCTGACGCAGACGCTGGACGGCGCCAAGGAGCGGGAGGTGGGCCTGTTGGAGAAGATCAAGGCCGACGAGGAGCTGCTAGCGAATGTTGTTGCCACCCAGAGCGCCTTGAGGGAGAGTGTATAGCACTGGACCGAAGGTCTTGTGGATATCGTTGCCGCCATCCTGGCAACGGGTCGATGGAGCTGGGATGGTGGACCTCGGATACTCCTCCGACGCAAAGCACCTCCAACCTTGGCGCCAAGCTTAGCTTATTCTTCAAGGGCGCAGACGGGTCTCCAGCGACTCCGGGAAGAGATCCCAAAGCAGCTGGTCGAGGAATCGCGCCAGATCTGTGCAGGAGCCCTCCAGAAGGTGTTGATGAAGGTGGTCATCCGCAATCCAGGCCTCAACCTCAACGGCGTCCTCAGATCCTTGCCGCCAGATGCCGATGTGGAGGCGCTCAAAGCCCTTGTCGCACCCATTGTGGACAAGGTGGGCAAGATCAAGCGGATTGATGGCACCCAATTTTATCTTTCCCTTGTCGCTGCTGATCATGTTTAGAACAATTTGTTAGATCAGCGACAAGCTATTTTGTAATATAACTCTATCTTAGGCGATGATTGCAATGTTATTTCCTTTACTTGATTCCTTCCTTTGTACGTTTTTGCCCTATGCTTTTAGGGAACTTGTTGGTGCAGGCACCTTTGCATGAAGCGCCGAGTCGAACGTCAAGCACTGCCGGGCGGTGCCGCCTCCGACAAGCAACCTTGTCGCGACTAATTGCAGCTCACTTAAGTTGTTGAGCGGACTCGAAACAAAGTAAGTAGCGACTAGTCATGAAGTTGGTTCCTCCGCACAGGTTTTCCATACAAAGTACTATCGCTCGAGGAAGATAACTTCAAAATTTAAGAACTGATTGCTCAAACTTGGGCAACTTAGCTTACATCTGCTTGCTTCCGATATAGTGAAACTTCCTCGAAAGCAACGCTAGGTCCATAGTATTATCTTCACCATCCCCCCGGCTTAACTTGTGCGCGAGGGAGACTTCCTTTCTTTGAGAAAAGACAAAGAATAGAAAAAAAAGTAATGGACCCCAGCCGCTCGATATTGCTTATCGGGTGGGTGCTGCACAAAGTGTTAGCCAAAACATGCAATAAAATGATGAAAGCATGAATTTGACAAGTTGTGCGCAACACATGAGCTTTACTTATGCATCGGATCTGCGCCGCTTTGTACAAAGGATTACATGCATCAGCCGCAAGACTTGTACAAAGGTGGTTGCCGGAACAGGTTCCGCAACCGCTAATTCACGGTAAAACTTACGAAGATGCTCAATGTTCCAGAGTTGCTCACCGAATGCCATCTTCGGTCTCAAGGCGGACAGCGCCAGGCCTAGTGACTCGCTTTCACCCGATAAGGGCATTCCCACTTCAAGCGCCAACTTGTTGGAATTCTTGGCGGACCGAACGCTACCAAGAACAAGGTCGCCTTCCTCGAGACTTTTGGCATTGACTTTGCGCTTATGGTAGAAGCGGGCAAAAGTTTGCCGGTACCGAGCAGCTCAGACAAGAAATTTCAAGGCGATCTTCTTCCTCAAGGAGCAAATACACATCTTGTCGCAATCGCTTCTTGCTCAAGCTCATCATAAGCGAGCACTCGAGGCGATCCGTGATACGAGTTCCGTGGGGAGAACTGCCTCGCTCCATAGACTAGAGCGAAAGGTGTCCGGCCGGTGGCTCGATTTGGCGTCGCCCTATTCGACCAAAGAACCACCGGCAGCTCCTCAATCCAGCTTTCTTCCGCACTTGTGCAGCCTGTTGAAAGTTCCGGTCTTGAGCCCGCTGCAAGACTTCAAAGATTTGCCCTCTCGCTTGACCGCTGCTTCGGATGAGCAATGAAGCAAAGCAGACCTTGGCGCCAAGATCTTGGACATACCGCATGAAGGTGCGATCAGAATTGTGTGCCGTTGTCGGTGATGATCCTGTTAGGGATTCCAAACGGCAAAACAATCGACCAAGAACTTGATCGCCGATCAGGCTTGTCACCTTCCTCACCGCTTCCACTTCCAAACCACTTTGTGAACTTGTCGATGCACGCATAAGTACTCAAAGCCCCGACAACTTCGGGGAAGGGGCCGAGGATGTCGAGCCCCTGCATCAAAATGGCCGTGGATAAAGGGATCGTCTAGAGAGCTTGAGCTGGCTGGTGTATCTGCTGAATGGAACCGCACACTTCACACTTGGTTACTTGTGCAGTTGCATCCTCGAGGGCTGTCGGCCAAAAGAAACCTTGCCGGAAAGCTTTGCCGGCAAGTGCTCGCGCCAATGTGGTGACCACATATGCCTCCATGTATCTTCGCCAACAGCTTTTGTCTCTGTTTTCCCGGTGAATACACTTCAATTTCACACCGTTGAGTCTCCTTATACATGCAGTGTCTTGTCAACAAACCGGTACATACTTGACCGCCGGGCTACTCTTTCCGCTTCTTCTTGCTCTTCGGAAGTTCTCCGTCTGAAGGAAATGGACAATCTACTGTGCCCATGCCGGAGCTTATGCTCGACAACAAGGACTAAAGGCACATCTGCTGCCGCGGGAACATCAGCTTCCACGGCAAGAACTCGCGCTCACCGGAGTTGATCGCCTCGCAAGCTTGCCGGGGCAAAACTTGTCGGGAGCGTCTGCTTCAACGAAACAAACCCTGGGGCTTGTCGGAGCAGACTGCCCCTCAGCTCTGTTCGTGTTGATCTTAGGGACCTTCTTGGCGGCGGCTTCGGGAAGCTCTACCGGAAAGTAGTCACCAGAGATCAACTTCCTCTTCTTGCTCTGTCCAGTTGATGGTGTTACGGTTGGTTGAGTTAGCTTGAGCACAAAAACTCCTCGGTTCCATTGTGCAACTTAATTGCAGCGCACTTTGACAGGCCATCAGCAATATCATTATGAGCTCTTGGAACATATTCCATTTGCAGGCCATCAAAGTACTCTTCTAGCTTCCTCACTTCATCAACATAAGCTTCCATCAATGGACTCTGATAATCTTTGTTCACTTGGCGGACGACAAGTTGTGAGTCACCCCTGACAATGAGCTTCTTGATCCCAAGGTCTCATCAATCTCGAGACCGCAAGCAAACCTTCATACTCATTGTATTGTTTGTTGCTTGATCCTTGGGAAAGTGCATTCGGATTCACGTGACTTTGAGGTGCTCTCCTGGGTGCGATAAGCAAGACGCCGGCACCGGCGCCTTTGAAGCGTAGAAAGCACCGGCCAAAGTACATCAGCCACTCTTCGCTTGCTTCCTTGATGGGAATGCTCGTCTCGGAACTTCTTCATCCGGTGTTGGCGCCCATTCTGCTATGAATTCTGCCAATGCTCGCTTTGGATAGTCAAGTGCTTTCAAACTTGAGGCCAAAGCTTGACAGTTCAAAGGCCCACTCGACAATCCTACCTGTTGCCTCCGGATTCTGCAAAGATCCTCTTCTGGCCGAAAGCGAGTGACTAATGTTATCTCATGTGCTTGGAAGTAATGGCGAGCTTTCTCGAGGCCATGAGGAGGCCAAAAGCAATTTCTCGCACACCAGAGTACCTTGACCTAGCCCCCGCAGAAGGGAACCGACAGTAAACCGGGCGCCAGACCATCCTTTTTCTCGTGATTCGGCCATGCGTCTCAAGGCAGATCCGGCCCTTGTCGGGACCAATGCTTGCCGGCCGAAGCCCCCGCTTGTCGCTGGATGTGTCCGCCGTGGTTGCTAGCTCATCATCCGCCTCCTCTCCGCTACTAACGCAACACTAACCACTTGATTGGTTGCTGCTATATATAGCAAAGAACTTCTCTTGTGGCTTAGGTGCGACAAGTGTTGGAGTGGAGGATGGTATCTCTTCTTCATGTCCTGCGGTCACGCTGCCTCCGCTTCCAGAGTCCATTGCATCGGACCTGCCTTTTTCAAGATTTTGAAAATGGCGTGGCGCGCCGCCAGATCTAGAGATACACCGCCGAGAGCAGCCATGCAACCGCGTGTCTTCAGACATCCTTGACGCGCTTTGGTGCTTCAATCTGCTCAATGGCCTAGATCTTGTCGGGATTGGCTTCAATTCCCCGCTGAGACACGAAGAACCCGAGAAGCTTGTCGGAGGGGACTCCAAATACGCACTTCTCGGGGTTGAGCTTGAGATTGATCTTGCGCAGATTTGCAAAAGTCTCATCCAAATCTTGAACCAGAGTTGCTTTGTCCTTGCTCTTGACCACTATGTCATCCATGTAGGCTTCCACATTTCTGTGCATTTGCGGCTCAATAGCGTCATGGACTACTCTTGCAAACGTTGAACCAGCATTCTTTAACCCGAAGGGCATCCGCATACAAAGCGTACGTGTCACATGGAGTGATGAATGCGGTCTTCTCCTCATCTTCTTACGCCATGAAGATCTCGATGATATCTCGAGTATGCATCAAGAAATGAAAGCAAATCACATCCAGCCGTGGAGTCAACACTGTCGATGCGCCGGCAAGGGAAATGGATCTTTGGGACAAGCTTTATTGACATCTGTAAAGTCGATACAAAGCCTCCATTTCCCGCTAGCCATGCGCATAACTACGTGATTGGCCAACCACGAGGATGGAGCACTCCTCCGACAAGGCCTCGCCGCTTCCAGCTTTTGATCTCTTCGCTATGAATTCTTGACGCCCACCGCTTGCTTCCTGACTTCTTCGCTTCGACGGGTCACAAGATGAGGACAAACGGCAAGACGGTGCTCAATTACTTTCAGGAACACTGGGATGTCGACGGTTGCCATGCAAACACGCCGACATTCGCCTGCCAGAAAGCAACGAGCGCCGCTTCCTATTTAGGGATCGAGAGTGGCACCGACGATGAAGGTACCACCAGTGCCGCCCTCCTTGGCGGACACCTTCTTGGTCTTTGGCGGAGCTGCCATCGCCTTTCTTGCACTTGCCGGTGGAGCTTCGATGGTGCCCTCGACGGTAGCGCAAAGCACCGAAGAGGTGCGCTTGCCGGAGTGGGGCATCGAGCTCTTGCCGGACTTGGTCTTCTTCTTCCCGGAGCTTCAGCCGCAAGTGTTTTGCTTTATGTTGCTGCTTCCTGCAGATTTCTTGAGGCTGCCATCGTCAATTCATGCTGATTGCCAGCATTGGTTGCCGCCATCATCCATGTCCTTATCGCCGTCAGATTCATTCTGTCAGGCGCCGCTGCCTCAGCCTCGCCGGCTCGCCGACGTTTTGTCGGGTTTTCCAAAGACCTTCCTCGGCTCTTGTCGGCCGTCAGCCTCCGTTCTCTCGCTGTTCAAGCTGCTCAGCCTTCTGCAGCTGAGGTCATGGCTTTGCGGTGGATCTCAAGACAGGGAGCCGCCCTATGCTGGCGCCAACCACCACTGCGGGCGGCCGACAAGGTGCCAGACGGCTCCGCAAGCAAGATCGCAAGATCCACCGCACCAAGGGCCATGACCTCCGTGAGCTGCAAGAAGGTAGAGCAGCTTGTCGAACAGCAGAAGCTGAGTACGAAGCGACGCGACAAGGAGAAGGCCCAAGAAGGTGCAGCCGGAGGAGCCAAGAAGAAACGTCCCTACCGGGAGGGCATCGCAGAAGGCCAAGCATGGGCAAGGAGACATGCCTCCTCGCAAGGCCGCTGAGCAAGGATGAAGATGAAGACGACGATGAAGACATGGATGATGACGACGCCTGGCGAGCAGGAGTTTCAGAAAAGCCACGGAGGTCCTCTGCGTTGACGGAGGTGTCCTCAAGATACCTCCCACCGCCAACTCAAGCAAAGTGGATGCGGGAGGTCAATGCAGCTGAACCATCCGTAGAGTCACGCAGCTTCCTCTCAAGTGGTCCAAAGCACGCCTATCATCTTTTGATATTGAGGACCACCCTGATCGCATAATCATGGTCGGGTGCTTGCCGATGTTGGTCTCACCAACTATCCGCAACCTCAAGGTCACCAAGATGCTAGTTGATGGGCCGGGCTTTAAACTCGATCTTCCTCCAAGGGTGCTCCGTAAGCTTCAGATCCTCGATAGCCGAGCTCAAGAGATCTGCACATTCCAAGGAATCAATCCGGGAAGGAGCAAGTCAAGGGGAAGATCACATTGCCGGTAATATTTGGCGCCGAGCTGAACTTTAGGACCGAGAGGGTCACTTTCGACGTTGTTGATTTTCCATTGCCTTACAATGGGATACTTGCCGCCCAAAGACTCGCTAGGTTCATGGCAGCCTCTCATTATGCATACAACTTACTCAAGATGCCAGGCCCGATAAGCATCATCTCTATCCATGGCGCATAAGAAGGATGTTTTATCTGTAGAAGCGGCGTTAAAGCTTGCCGGGTACCGAGCAACAGATAAAGAGCTCAAGAAGATTTATCGGCCTCAAGGAGCGCTATTATCTTGTCGCGAATCGCTTCTTGCTCAAGCTCATCATAAGCGAGCACTCGAGGCGATCCAGATACGAAGTTCCGTGGGGAGAACCGCCTCGCCCATAGACTAGAGCGAAAGGTGTCTCGCCGCTGGCTCGATTTGGCGCTGCCTTTGATCGACCAAAGAACCACCGGCAGCCTCAATCCAGTTTCTACCGCACTTGTGCAGCCTCGCCGAAAGTTCCGGTCTTGAGCCCGCGCAACACTTCAAAGCATTTGCCCTTCCGCTGACCGCTGCTTCTCGGATGAGCAATGTAAGCAAAGCGCACCTTGGGCGCCAAGATCTTGGACGCATCGCATGAAGGTGCGATCAGAATTGTGTGCCGTTGTCGGTGATGATCCCGTTAGGGATTCCAAACGGCAAACAATCGACCAAGAACTTGATCGCCGACCGTGTCGCCACCTTCCTCATCGCTTCCACTTCCGCCACTTTGTGAACTTGTCGATGGCGACGCATAGCATTTCCAAAGCCCCCGACAACGGGGAAGGGGCCGAGGATGTCGAGCCCCTGCATCAAAATGGCCAGGATAAAGGGATCGCCCGGAGAGCTTGAGCTGGCCGGTGTAT
Source organism: Aegilops bicornis (assembly GCA_021605145.1). Lineage (NCBI taxonomy): Eukaryota > Viridiplantae > Streptophyta > Magnoliopsida > Poales > Poaceae > Aegilops > Aegilops bicornis. The sequence goes on along the minus strand of CM038675.1, from coordinate 268,364,997 downwards.
CTCGCTGAATGGAACTCGCACGCTTCACACTTGGTTACTTGTGCAGCTTGCATCCTCGAGGGCTGTCGGCCAAAAGAAACCTTGCCGAAAGCTTTGCCTAAGAAGTGCTCGCGCCAATGTGGTGACCACATATGCCTCCATGTATCTCTGCCAACAGCTTTTGTCCGTTTTCCCGTGAATACACTTCAATTTCACACCGTTGAGTCTCCTTCGCATAGTGTGCCGCCAACAACCGGGTACATACTTGACTACCGGGCTACTCTTTTCCGCTTCTTCTTGCTTCCACGGGAAGTTCTCCTGTCTCAAGGAAATGGACAATCTGGCCGTGCCCATGCCGGAGCTATGACTCGACAACAAGGACTAAAGGCACATCTCGCTGCTGCGGGAACATCAGCTTCCACGACAAGAACTCGCTGCTCGGGCCAGACTTGATCGCCTCGACAAGCTTGCTGTGGCAAAACTTGTCGGAGCTGCTCGCTTCAACGAAACAAACCCTGGGGCTTGTCGGAGGAGACTGCCCCTCAGCTCTGTTGGTGTCGATTCTGCTATGAATTCTGCCAATGCTCTGCTTTGGATAGTCGAAGTGCTCTCAAACTTGAGGCCAAAGCTTGACAGCTCCAGTGCCGACTCGACAATCCCGCCTCGCTGCTTCGGATTCTGCAAGATCTTCTTCAGCCGGAAAGCGAAAGTGACAATCGTGGATCTCATGTGCCCGAAAGTAATGGCGCAGCTTTCCGAGGCCATGAGGAGGCCGAAAAGCAATTTTGCACTCCAGAGTACCTTGACCTAGCCCCTTCGTAAGGGAACTGACAAAGTAAACCGGGCGCCTGCACCATCCTTTTCTCGTGATCCGCTCATGTGTTCAAGCAGATCCGCCCTTGTCGGGACCAGAGCTTGTCGGCGAAGCCCCCGCTTGTCGCTGGATGTGTCTGCCGTAGTTGCTAGCTCATCATCCGCCTCCCTCTCCGCTACTAACGCAGCACTAACCACTTGATTGGTTGCCTCTATATATAGCAGCAATTTCTCTTGTGGCTTAGGTGCGACAAGTGTTGGAGTGGAGGACAGGTATCTCTTCAAGTCCTGCAGCGCTGCTCCGCTTCCGGAGTCCATTGCATCGGACCTGCCTTTTTCAAGATTTTGAAAATGGCGGTATGCCGCCAGCAGATCTAGAGATAAACCTGCCGAGAGCAGCTACACAACCGCAAGTCTTCAGACATCCTTGACGCCGCTTTTGGTGCTTCAATCTGCTCAATGGCCTTTGATCTTGTCGGGATTGGCTTCAACTCCCGAGATTGACGAAGAACCCGAGAAGCTTGCGGAAGGGACTCCAAACACGCACTTCTCGGGTTGAGCTTGAGGTTGATCTTGCGCAGATTTGCAAAGGTCTCATCCAAATCTTGAACCAGAAGTTGCTTTGTCCTTGCTTCTGACCACTATGTCATCCATGTAGGCTTCTACATTTCTGCATTTGCGGCTCAAAAGCCGCCATGAACTACCCTTGCAAACGTTGAACCAGCATTCTTCAAACCGAAAGGCATCCGTGACAAAACAAAGACGCGCTACATGGGGTGATGAATGCGGTCTTCCTCATCTTCTTCTCGCCATGAAGATCTGATGATATCCTGAATATGCATCCAGAAATGAAAGCAAATCACATCCGGCCGTGGAGTCAATAATCCGGTCGATGCGCTGCAAGGAAATGGGTCTTTGGGACAAGCTTTATTAACATCCGTGAAGTCAATACAAAGTCTCCATTTCCCATTTGCCTTTGGCGACAACTACAGTGATTGGCCAACCACGAGGATGGAGCACTCCTCCGACAAGGCGTGCTGCTTCCAATTTCTTGATCTCTTCGCGATGAATTCTTGGCGCCCACCGCCGCTTCCGACTTTCTCGCTGACGGCGACGATGAGGACAAACGGCAAGACGGTGCTCAATTACTTTCCTGGGAACACCGGGATGTCGACGGTTTCCATGCAAACACGCCGACGTCACCCGCAGGAAAGCAACGAGCGCGCCTTCCTATTTAGGGTCGAGAGTGGCACTGACGGTGAAGGTACCACCAGTGCCGTCCTCCTTGGCGGACACCTTCTTGGTCTTTGGCGGAGCTGCCATCGTCTTCTTGCACTTTCCGGTGGAGCTCGATGGTGCGCCCTCGATGGTAGCGCATATCGCTGCTCCCCGCTGGCTGCACAGCCTCTTGACACGCGCGCATGGAATGGTCCCATGGCGACACGTTGGTGGATGAGTTGGAGCGGAGATGAAGAGAGATTGCCTGCCGCGGCAAGTGGCTTGCCGCGGCTGAATCCTTGTCGCGTCCGGAGCCTTGTCGCTCTCCGAGCCTTCCCGGCAAGAGGATCCTACTGCTGCTTGTCTGATTGTATTGTGTTCTTGCTAGGGAGCGATGAGAGCTACAAGACCTAGCGTGAAAGTGTTCTCTGGTTACGTTGAACTCAATCGATCGATTCCCCCTTCTACGCTAAGCATGGGCCTCCTTTTATATGCTCAAGGGGTCTCTCGGCTGTGGCAACGTAGATGAGGGTACAAATGGAAAACAATAGTTGGTACACCTACTTGTACAAAGGTACTGTAATTTCACCTAACTCGACGGCAAGGGACAAAAGCATTAAATGCCCGCCCCTTGTCGCCTAAACAAAGGCAATAGGGACCGTCAGAGCGCCTAACGTCGCCACGATGGCAAGCTTGTCAGCCGCCGCTTATCGCTGCTCCCCGCCGGCTGCACAGCCTTCTGACACGCCAAGCATGGAATGGTCCCATGGCGACATCGCTGGTGGATGAGCCGGAGCGGAGATGAAGAGAGTGTTCGCCGCGGCAAGTGCCTTGCCGCTGCTGAATACTTGTCGCGTCCGGAGGCTTGTCGCCCTCGAGCCTTCCCGGCAAGCTCCTCTTGCCGGGTCTTGTCTTCGCGTGCCTTGAGTGGCCTTCCCGCAAGCTCCTCTTGCCGGGCCTTGTCTTCTTGGTTAAATACTTTGTTCTTGAATGGCTCCAAAGGAACCACGGAGGAACTTGGCGGTGACCAGGAAGCCTTTGCCGCTGGGTGTCAGAATCGCCAGGCATCGAAGTTCGGGATACTAGGGTACCCCTACCCTAGTACACCGACAGAGCCTCGCCTGGCCGCACATGGTGCCGAGCGCTGTCGGGCTGTGCCCAAAACAAAGGCACGGTCACACGCGCCTTGATCACGCCGTAACTTGCTCTGGACTCCACCACGCCCCCATTTAACGGCACGCATCAAACGTGGTGTCGTGGGAGAGATCGTGGGGGTTTCTTTATTAGAAAAGCGGAACGTCCGCCTCTCTCCGCCCTTATAAACAGGGGAAACAGGGCAGGTCGCCCACCTCGCCATTGTTGTCTCTGCTCAAAACCACCGCCGCCCCCCCTTCTTCTCTAGTGCGAAGAGAGCAGCGCCCGCCTTTCGCCACAGCGCCATCAACGCCGCCGTCTCTCCACCGCCTCCGCCATGGCTCCAAAAGCCGACAAGGGAAGGGCGGAAGTCGGCCGATGCGCAGCGGCTCATGGGCGCTGCGTAAAGGAGCGGGCCATCTTCTCCCCAGCTCGACGCAAAGGAGCCGAGGGAGGGTTACTACCTCTTCTCGGGTCGACGGAGACGCTGTGCACCCGCAAGCACGAAGGTACTTCCCCGCCACCGCTTCGAACTAGCCCCAACTGGGTACCCTTTCTTTGCGCTTTTCTTCTATTGCGGGCTCGCCTCGCCTTTTCTCAATTCTTCTACGATATTATGAACACCTACGGGTTCCGCCTCCTTGATTTCACCCCAACGCCGTTTCTAACCATGGCAGTTGCGACACCTTTGCGAAAACTTTGTCGGGATCCACCCAAACGTAGCCCTCTTCCGCCACTTCTTCATGCCCCGCTGAGAGAGGGGAGCCGCGTGCCGGAGGGATTGCTTGGGTCTCTAGGGTCGGCAAGAAGGAGGCCTATCTGGAGGGAGAGTTCCGCAGCAAATGGGAGGAGTGGAGAGCCAACTGGTGTTGGATCGTAGAGGAGAACTCGCAACCCTTCACTGCCCTGCGCCAAGCCCCGATAGTGCGCGGCAACGATTGGAGCAACTTGGCGCCGGAAGATGCTAGGTTGAAGATTGCTGTGACCTGGATCTTGCGCCTCAGGCTTGCCGGACTCATCAGAGGCGCTAGCTGGCGCAGATTTCTTCGCCGCCGCATCGCTTCCCTTTGTAGGAGAGGAGGAGACCTGCTTGGGAGTTCCAAAACGCAGCGGACATCATGAGGCTGCGCTCGGCCTCAACTGGAATTTCACTGCCTTTGCGCTTGGATGCGATGTCGCTAGAGCTGTTCAAGCATGACCCCGATCACCCCGAGTGGTTTAGGTTGCCGAGGGGGTCGCCCCATTGTGCAACAACTCTTCGCCGACCGCATCCGCGCTATGATGCCGCCAGCGATTCTCATGGGATCGCTCCAACTCGGCAAGAGCCTTCCGACGACATCGCGGCGGCAATTCTTCGACAGCTTGAAGAAATGCCGATCCGCCCGACGAAAGCGTAAGAAGCTCACCCGCGACACCACCGACAAAGAGATGGTGCGACATTGCCACAAGGTTGAGGAGGCGGCAAGCCGCCGCTACCGGGCGTCTTCGCACACCGTGGAGGAGGCAGATGCAGCAGAGGCGGCAAGCCTTGCCGAGCGAAGGGAGTTCGCCGGTGAGGAAGAGCTTGCTGCCGAGGCCGAGTCGAGCGAACCAGCCGAGGGCGCTTTCTTCCCCACTCATCCAGCCGGTTTGCCGCAGAACGGAGCCCCCGGCCCGCTTAAAGAGGCGCTCCGCAAGGCCGGAGACGAGACGGGCGGCAGACGGGCTAACAAATAAGAAGGCCGCCACATGACGCCGCTTCATCAAGGCAAGCGATGTTGCCGCTGGAGCACCCCACACTGCATGCGACAACCGTGGCGGGATCCTCCTGTGCCACCGGGCCGACACCTCCGCAGAAGCGGCCAAGAGAGCCCACTCCTCCGCCTCGTCAAGACCGGAGGCGAGCCGGAGTTTGATCTCTCCGCGCCAGCTCCGACGAGGAAGAAGAAGAGTAAGCTTCAACATTGTGCTTGTATTTCTTCAATTTTGTTGCTTCATCTTGAATCTGATTTGCTTCGCTTCAACTCTTTCCTTTCGTGACGCTGGCCCAGAGCGCCGAAGAGAGCCAAGACCCCGTGGTCGCTATTGAGGACGAATCACCCGTGGCAACAGGAGGCGCGTTTAAGACCCCCTTGCCGGACCTGCAACCCTTCTCAAAGCAGCCCCCAAAGACAGCCCCTGCAGGTAAGTATGCGGTTTTCTCCTCATCATAGGTGTGCATGGGTGCTCCTTCTTCATTGATATCCGACTGTTGGTTTGTGTAGGAGCAGAGCAGCCTCATCAGAGGGCCCGAAGCCGCCTCAAATTCTATCTGCCGACTACACCGCCAAGGGTGGATTCCCGGCAAGGGAGCGCCCCGCAAGGGAGTTTTCTCCGCAAGGGAGCCTTTCTCCGCAAGGGACGGGCGCCAATGATCCCTTGGCGGCGGAGACCATGATCAGCCCCCTGCCGCAGTAACCTTCTTGCCCGAGTATTTCCCTTTGTGTTTTTCTTCTTCTCGATTCTATCTTTGGATATTTGCTTGACTTTCTTCATCCGTCCGCCACAGAGCCGATGGAGACCGAGGTCGCCGGGCGAGGAGGACGCTACAAGCAACACCGACGAAGCCGCCGTGGGGAGAAGAAGCCGGCGCCGACGAGCTCGCCGGGCCAAGAGGCCACCGAGGCTGCCGCCGCAGAAGCTAGCAAGGGGTCTGGCGATCGCACTGACGGCCCTGAGGCTGCAGGAGCGCCAGGCGCTACACCGATCGCCGATTCTCTGGCCATTGCCGCAGCTGCCAGTTCAAGAGCCCCAGCCCGGGCGCTTACTTGAAGGCCGGGCGACGGCGTTTTCATCAAGCTCCCCGGGAGTCGAGCTCAGGGCGCCGGCCAAGGAGAGACCTTCGACGGAGAGCTGCTCGTCATTGGCCGGGACGCTGGTGGACGCGCCAAGCAAAGAAGTAGCGGCGAAGTCTCGAGGAGGAGTAGGCCTGTCGCTCTACCGCTACCGACAAGCCAAGTTGGAGTCCCGGAAGCACTTGTCGCGAGGGCGGGAGCAGACATGGAGAAGCGCCAGAAGAGCTCCGGGCGCCAACCAAGAAACTCTCCTAACATAGCAGAAGGGCGGAGCGACTTGTCGAAGAGCGCAGCCTTCATCCTTCGTAAGGCCGAGGTCGAGGAGCAAAGAAAGGCTTGCTGCCGAGAAGCTATTCGCAAGAAGAAGGTGAGTTACGCAGCGGAAGATCAATCTTGACAGCTATGCGGAAGAGCATGTCGCGGCGTAGGAGTCACTTGGCGGGGCTCTTAAGGAAGCGAAGGATGCTGCCGCAGCCGCCGAGGCCGCCAAGAAAGAATTGGAGACGAAGGTGACGCAGCCGGAGGCCGCCTGTAAGAGCAGCGAGGAGCTTGCTGCGCCAAGCACGAAGCGCCGAGAAGGACGCTTACACTCTTGGCGAAGCTGCAGGCCGCCTCGCCGATAGGGAGCAAGGAGCTCGACGCCGCCAAGGATTCCAAGGCAGATCTTGAGCTGAAGTCGACCACTCGACGCAGACACTGGACGGCGCCAAGGAGCGGGAGGTGGGCCTGTTGGAGAAGATCAAGGCCGACGAGGAACTGGCCGGCGTAATGCTGTTGCCACCAGTAGCGCTTTGAGGGAGAGTGTAGAGCATCGACCGAAGGTCTTGTGGATATCGCTGCCGCCATCCACAACGAAATGATGGAGCTGGGGATGGTGGACCTCGGATACCTCTCCGACGAGCACCTCCAACCCAGCGCCAAGCTTAGCTTATTCTTCAAGGGCGCAGTGACGGGTTTCCAAATGACTCGGGAAGAGATGCCAAAGCAGCTGGCTGAGGAATCGCGCCAGATCTGTGCAGGAGCCCTCCAGAAGGTGTTGATGAACGTGGCCTTCCGCAATCCAGGCCTCAACCTCAACGGCATCCTTCGATCCTTGCCGCCAGACGCTGATGTGGAGGCGCTCAAAGCCCTTGTCGCACCCATTGTGGACAAGGTGAGCAAGATTGTTGGTTGATGGCGACCGCGTAGACTAGGCCGCCAATTTTATCTTTCCCTTGTCGCTGCTGATCATGTTTTAGAACAATTTATTAGATCCGCGACAAGCTATTTTGTAATATAACTCTATCTTAGGCGATGATTGCAATGTTATTTCCTTTACTTGATTCCTTCTTTTGTACATTTCTGCCTTACGCTTTTAGGGGACTTGTCGGCGCGGGCACCTGAGCCGCAAGCGCCGAAAAGTGAACGTCAAGAGTTCGCCGGCGGTGCCGCCTCCCGATAAGCAACCTTGTCGCGACTAGCCGCAGCTCACTTAAGTTGTTGAGCGGACTCAAACAAAGTAAGGGCGCGACTAGTCATGAAGTTGGTTCCTCCGCCGCATGTGTTTTCCATACAAAGTACTATCGCTCGAGGAAGATAACTTAAAAATTTAAGAACTGATTGCTCAAATTTGGGAAACTTAGCTTTTCCGTCGCTTGCTTCCCGATAAGGCTTAAACTTCTTGAGCAACGCTGGTCCATAGTATTATCTTCTCCTTCCCCGGGTTAACTTGTGCGCGAGGGAACCTTCCTTTCTTTGAGAAAAGAGAAAGAAGAGAAAATAAAGTTATGGAGCCCACGTCTGATATTGCTTACCGGTGTGGGTGCTGCACAAAGTGTTAGCCAAAACATGCAATAAAATGACGAAAGCATGAATTTGACAAGTTGTGCAACACATGAGCTTTTATCGATGCATCGGGTCTCGCCCGGCTTTGTACAAAGGATTACATGCAACAGCGGCAAGACTTGTATTAGTGGTGGTTGCCGGAACAGTTCCGCAAGAACCGCGCTTCACGGGTAAAACTTACGAAGATGTTCAATGTTCCGTGAGTTGCTCACCGGAATGCCATCTTCGGTCTCAAGCCGACAGCGCCAGCCTAGTGACTCGCTTTCACCCGATAAGGGCCTTCCCACTTCAAGCGCCAACTTGTTTGAATTCTTGGCGGACTGAACGCGCCGAAGAACAAGGTCGCCTTTCCTCGAGGCTTCTCGCACTAACTTTGCGGCTATGGTAGCGACGCAAAGCTTGCCGGGTAACGAGCAGCTCAGACAAATGCTCGAAGATGGTCCTCCTCAAGGAGCAGCAGCGTCATCTTGTCGCAGCTGCTCTTGCTCAAGCTCATCATAAGCGAGTACTCGATGTGACCCAGATACGAAGTTCCGTGGAGAACCGCCTGCTCCATAGACTAGAGCAAAGGGTGTCCGGCGGTGGCTCGATTTAGCGCCGCCCTGATCGACCAAAGAACCACCGACAGCTCCTCAATCCAGCTTTCTACCGCACTTGTGCAGCCCGTCGAAAGTTCTGGTCTTGAGTTCGCAGCAAAGACTTCAAAGATTTGCCCTCTCTTCTTGTCCGCTGCTTCTCGGATGAGCAATGAAGCAAAGTAGACCTTTGGCGCCAAGATCTTGGACGCATCGCATGAAGGTGCGATCAGTAAATTGTGTGCCGTTGTCGGTGATGATCCTGTTAGGGATTCCAAACGGCAAACAATCGACCAAGAACTTGATCGCCGACCGTGGCTGTCACCTTCCTCATCGCTTCCACTTCCGCCACTTTGTGAACTTGTCGATTGCAACGCATAAGTATTTCAAAGCCCCGACAGTTCGGGAAGGGGCCGAGGATGTCGAGCCCCCTGCATCAAAAATGGCCAGGATAAAGGGATCGCCTAGAGAGCTTGAGCCGGTGGTGTATCTCGCTGGAATGGAACCGCACGCTTCACACTTGGTTACTTGCGCAGCTTGCATCCTCGGAGGGCGGTCGGCCAAAAGAAACCTTGCCGAACGCTTTTGCCGGCAAGTGCTTCCGCACCAATGTGGTGACCACATATGCCTCCATGTATCTCTCGCCAACAGCTTTTGTCTGCCTTCCGGTGAATACACTTCAATTTCACACCGTTGAGTCTCCTTCGCATAGCAGCCGTCGACAAACCGGTACATACTTGACCGCCGGGCTACTCTTTCAGCTTCTTCTTGCTCTTCGGGAAGTTCTCCGTCTCAAGGAAATGGACAATCTGGCCGCGCCATGCCGGAGCTATGCGGCTCGACAACAAGGACTAAAGGCACATTCGCCGCTGCGGAACATCGCCTTCCATGGCAAGAACTCGCTGGCTCACCGGAGTTTGATCGCTCTCGCAAGCTTGCCGGAGCCAAACTTGTCGGGAGCGCTCGCTTCAACGAAACAAACCTCGGGCTTGTCGGAGCAGACTGCCCTCAGCTCTGCTGGTGTCGATCTTGGGGACCTTTCTTGGCGGCGGCTTCGTGAAGCTCACGGAAAATAGTCACCAGAAATCAACTTCCTCTTCTTGTTCTGTCCAGCTTGATGGTGTTACGGTTGGTTGAGTTAGCTTGAGCACAAAAATCCCTCGGTTCCATTGTGCAACTTAAGTGCAGCGACTTTGACAGCCATCAGCAATATCATTCTCGAGCTCTTGGAACATGTTCCATTTGTAGGCCGTCAAAGTGTTCTTCTAGCTTTCTCACTTCATCAACGTTGGCTTCCATCAATGGACTCGATAGTCTTTGTTCACTTGGCGGACGACAAGCCGCGAATCACCCTCGACAATAAGCTTCTTAATCCCAAGGTCCATGCGATCTCGAGACCGGCAAGCAAACCTTCATACTCTGCTTTGTATTGTTTGTTGCTTGCTCCTTGGGAAAGTGCATCCGGACTACGACTTGAGGTGCTCTCCTGGTGCGACAAGCAAAGACGCCGGCACCGGCGCCTTTGCAGCGAGAAGGCACCATCAAAGTACATCAGCCCACTCTTTGCTTGCTTCCTTGACGGAATGCTCGTCTCGAATTTCTTCATCTTGCGTTGGGGTCCATTCCGCTATGAACTCCGCCAATGCTCGCTTTTGGATAGTTGAAGTGCTTTCAAACTTGAGGCCAAAGCTTGACAGTTCCAGTGCCCACTCGACAATCCTGCATGTTGCCTCTGGATTCTGCAGTATCCTCTTCAGCGGAAAGCGAGTGACAAATGTTATCTCATGTGCTTGGAAGTAATGGCGCAACTTTCTCGAGGCCATGAGGAGGCCGAAAAGAAATTTCTGCACACCAGAGTACCTTGACCTAGCCCCCTGCAGAAGGGAACTGACAAAGTAAACTGGGCGCTGCACCATCCTTTTCTCGTGATCTGCTCATGCGCTCTGCTAAGCAGATCCGGCCCTTGTTTCCGGGACCAGAGCTTGCCGGCGAAGCCCCCTGCTTGTCGCTGGATGTGTCTGCCGTGGTTGCTAGCTCATCATCCGCCTCCCTCTCCGCTACTAACGCACCACTAACCACTTGATTGGTTGCTGCTATATATAGCAGCAACTTTTCTTGTGGCTTAGGTGCGACAAGTGTTCGAAAGTGGAGGACAGGTATCTCTTCAAGTCTCCGCAGACGCTGCCTCCGCTTCCAGAGTCCATTGCATCGGACCTGCCTTTTTCAAGATTTTGAAAATGGCAGGTATGCCGCTCAGCAGATCTAGAGATAAACCTGCTGAGAGCAGCCACGCAACAGGCAAGTATTCGTACATCCTTGACGCGCTTTGGTGCTTCAATCTGCTCAATGGCCTTGATCTTGTCGGGATTGGCTTCAATTCCCCGCTGAGACACGAAGAACCAGAGAAGCTTGCCGGAAGGGACTCCAAACACGCACCTTCCCGGCAAGCTCCTCTTGCCGGGGCCTTGTCTTCTTGGTTAAATACTTTGTTCTTGAATGGCTCCAAAGGAACCACGGAGGATCTTGGCGGTGACCAGGCAAGCCTTGCCGCTGGGTGTCAGAATCGCCCGTGCACGAAGTTCGGGATACTAGGGTACCCCTATTCTAGTACACCGGCAGGAGCCCCTGTGCTCGGCCACACACGGTGCAAGCCGAGCGCTGTTGGGCCAGGCCCAAAACAAAGGCACGGTCACACGCAGCCTTGATCACGCCTGCACTTGCTTCGGACTCACCACGCCCCCACGAACAACACGCGTCGAACGTGGGCGCCGTGGGAGAGATCGTGGGGGTTTTTATTAGAAAGCGAACGCCCGCCTCTCTCCTCCTTATAAACAGGGGAAACAGGGCAGGTCGCCCACCTTGCCATTGATGTCTCGTCTCGAAAACCACCGCCGCTCCCCCTTCTTCTCTAGTGCGAAGAGAGCAGCGCCCGCCCTTCGCCACCCAGCGCCATCAACGCCGTCGGCCTCCTCCACCGCCTCCGCCATGGCTCCGAAAGACGACAAGGGGAAGGGCGTGAAGTCGGCCGAGGCGCAGCGGCTCGCGGCGCTGCGAAAGGAGCGGGCCATCTTCTCCCCCCAGCTCGACGCAAAGGAGCTGAGGGAGGGTTACTACCTCTTCTGGTCGACGGAGACGCGTGCGCATCCGCGCACGAAGGTACTCCCCGCCACCGCTTCGGAACTAGCCCCAACTGGGTACCCTTTCTTTGCGCTTTTCTTCTATTGCGGGCTCTGCCCCCTCTTTCTCAATTCTTCATGACATTATGAACACCTACGGGTTCCGCCTCCTTGATTTCACCCCCAACGCCGTTCTAACCATGGCAAATTTGGCACACCTTTGCGAAAACTTTGTCGGGATCCACCCAAACGTAGCCCTCTTCCGCCACTTCTTCATGCCCCGCGTTGAGAGAGAGGAGCCGCTTGCCGGAGGGATTGCTTGGGTCTCCAGGGTCGGCAAGAAGGAGGCCTATTTGGAGGGAGAGTTCCGCAGCAAATGGGAGGAGTGGAGAGCCAACTGGTGTTGGATCGTAAAGGAGAACCCGCAGCCCTTCACTGCCCTGCGCCAAGCCCCAATAGTGCGCGGCAACGATTGGAGCAACTTGGCGCTGGAGGATGCTAGGTTGAAGATTGTTGTGACCCGGATCTTGCGCCTCAGGCTTGCCGGACTCATCAGAGGCGCAGCTTGGCGCAGATTTCCTTCGCCACGACGCTTCCCTTGCAGGAGAGGAGGAGACCTGCTTGGGAGTTCCAAAATGCAGCGGACATCATGAGGTTGCGCCCGGGCCTCAACTGGAATTTCACTGTCTTGGAGTTGGATGCGATGCTGCTAGAGCTGTTCAAGGATGACCCCGATCACCCCGAGTGGTTTAGGTTGCCGAGGGGGGTCGTCCCATTGTGCAACAACTCTTCGCTCGACCGCTTCCGTGCTATGATGCTGTTGTGCGATTCTCATGGGATCGTTCCAACCTGGCAAGAGCCTTCCGACGACATCGTGCGGCAATTCTTCGACAGCTTGGAAGAAATGCCGATCCGCCCCGACGAGCAGAAGAAGCTCACCCGCGACACCACCGACGAAGAGATGGTGCGCATTGCCACAAGGCTGGCGTCTTCGGGTACACTGTGGAGGAGGCAGATGCAGCAGAGGCGGCAAGCCTTGCCGAGCGAAGGGAGTTCGCCGGTGAGGAAGAGCTTGCCGAAGCCGAGGCCGAGTCGAGCGAACCAGCCGAGGGCGCTTCTTCCCCACCATCCAGCGGCTTGCCGCAAACGGAGCCCCCTGGCCTTAAAGAGGCGCTCTCCGCAAGGCCGGAGATTTAGACGGGCGGCAGACGGGCTAACAGTCAGAAGCAGTCACATGACGCGCTTACCGTGGCAAGCGATGTTGCGCCGCTGGAGCACCCCACACTGCTGCGACAATAACCGGGCGGGATCCTCCTGTGCCACCGCCGACACCTCCGCCAAGCGGCTAAGAGAGCCCACCTCCGCCTCGTCAGACCGGAGGCGAGCCGGAGTTTGATCTCCGCCGCTCAGATCCGACGAGGAAGAAGAAGAGTAAGCTTCAACATTGTGCTTGTATTTCTTCAATTTTGTTGATTCATCTTGAATCTGATTTGCTTCTGCTCAACTCTTTCCTTTTCGTGACGCTGGCCCAGAGAGCCGAAGAGAGCTAAGACCCGGTGGTCGCCATTGAGGACTTAATCACCCGTGGCAACAGTGGAGGCGCTGTCTGAGACCCCCTTGCCGGACCCGCAACCCTTCCTCAAAGCAGCCCCCAAAGACAGCCCCTGTGGTAAGTATGCGGTTTTGAGAGCTGCTTTCGCCTCTATTTGGGTGTGACGCTGGTGGACGCGCCAAGCAGCAGCTAGCTGGGAGTCTCGAGGAGGAGCAGCTGCTGAAGAAGTCGTTGTCGCTCTACCGCGCCTCGACAAGCCAAGTTGGAGTCCTGGGAAGCACTTGTCGCGAGGGCGGAGCAGACATGGAGAAGCTGCTGAGGAGCTCCGGCCGCAACCAGAAGCTCTCCGGTCCTTGGCGGAGGAGCGGGAGCACCGCCGAGGAGCGCACGGCCTTCATCCTCGAGAAGGCCGCAGCTGAGGAGGAGCAGCGGCTTGCCGCCGAGAAGCTGTCCGCGCAGGAAAGCGAGCTGGCGCAGCGGAAGGTCAACCTGGACAGCCACGAGGAAGATCTTGTCTCACGCGAGGAGTCACTTGGCGGGGCTCTTAAGGAAGCGAAGGATGCTGCCGCAGCCGCCGAGGCCGCCAAGAAAGAGTTGGAGACGAAGGTGACACAACTGGAGGCCAGTCTCTAGAAGAGCGGCGAGGAGCTTGCTGCGCTCGAGCACGAGCGCGAGAAGGACGCCTACACTCTTGGCGAGCTGCAGGGTCGTCTCGCCGATAGGAGCAAGGAGCTCGACGCCGCCAAGGATTCTAAGGCAGATCTTGAGCTGAAGCTGACCACTCTGGTGCAGACGCTGGTCGGCGCCAAGGAGCGGGAGGTGGGCCTGTTGGAGAAGATCAAGGCCAACGAGGAGCTGCTGGCGAATGCTGTTGCCACCCAGAGCGCCTTGAGGGAGAGTGTAGAGCATCGGATCAAGGTCTTGTGGATATCAGCCGCCGCCATCCACAACGAGCTGATGGAGCTGGGGATGGTGGATCTCGGATACTCCTCCGACGAGCACCTCCAACCCAGCGCCAAGCTTAGCTTATTCTTCAAGGGCGTGGTGATGGGTCTCCAGCGACTCCGGGAAGAGATCCCAAAGCAGCTGGCCGAGGAATCGCGCCAGATCTGTGCAGGAGCCCTCCAGAAGGTGTTGATGAAGGTGGCCTTCCGCAATCCCTCCCCAAGGACACTGGTGCTCAAGACCCCTCGCCAGAAGGTGTTGATCCTTGCTCCTATCGGCGAGACGGCCCTGCAGCTCGCCAACAGTGTAGGCGTCCTTCTCGCGCTCGTGATCGAGCGCAGCAAGCTCCTCGCCGCTTCTTCCGAGATCGCCTCACCAGCGCCACCTTCGCCTCCAACTCTTTCTTGGCGCTCGCGGCTGCGGCAAAGCATCCTTCGCTTCCTTAAGAGCCCCGCCATGACTCCTCGCGTCCGACAAGCTCTTCCTCGCGGGCTGTCCAGGTTGACCTTCCGGCGCCACCGCTTTCCTCGCTACACAAGCGGCGGCAAGTCATTGCTTCCTCCTCACCGCGGCCTTCTCGAGGATGAAGGCGTGCGCTCCTCGACGAAGTTGCTCCCGCTCCTCCGCCAAGGACCGGAGAGCTTCGGTTATGCGGCCCCGGAGCTCCTTCGCGCTTCTCCATGTCTGCTCCCGCCTCGCGACAAGTGCTTTCCGGACTCCAACTTGGCTTGTCGGGCGGTAGAGCGACAACAGCCTTCTTCAGCATGCTCCTCCTCGCACTCGGCCGCTGGTTAGCGCGGCCCACTAACGCTGCCTCAATGAGGCGAAGCAGCTCTCCGTCAAGGTCTCTCCTTCGACCGGGCGCCTGAGCTCGACTCCCATGGGAGCTTGATGAAGACGCCGTCGCCTGCCTTCAAGTAGGCGCTGGGCTGGGGCTCTTCGAACTGACACAGCAGCGGGCGGGGGAATCGGCGGTCGAAGCGCTGGCGCTCCTGCGCCTCAGGGGCCGTCGGTCGATCGCGACCCTCGCCGGCTCGGCGGCAGCTCTCAGTGGCCTCTTCGCCGGCAGAGCTCGTCGATGGCTTCTTCTCCCACGGCGGCGGCTTCGTCAGTGTTGTCGCGCGCGTCCTCCTCACCGGCGACCTCGGTGTCCATCGGCTCTGTGGCGGACGGATGAAGAAAGTCAAGCAAATATCCAGAGATAGAATCAGAAGAAGAAAAACACAAGGGAAATACTCAGGCAAGAAGGTTACCTGCGTCGGGGGCTGCGATCATGGTCTCCGCCGCCAAGGGATCGCTGGCGCCGTCCCTTGCCGGAGAAGGCTCCCTTGCCGGAGAAGGCTCCCTTGCCGGGGAATCCACCCTTGGCGGTGTAGTCGAAGCAGATAGAATTTCGGGGGCGGCTTCCGGGCCCTCCTGATGAGGCTGCTCTGCTCCTACACAAACCAACAAATGATATCAATGAAGAAGGAGCACCCATGCACACCTAACAAAGAAGGAGAAAACCGCATACTTACCCTGGGGGCTGTGCTGGGGGCTGCTTTGAGGAAGGGTTGCCGGGTCCGGCAAGGGGGTCTCAAACGCGCCTCCTGTTGCCACGGGTGATTCGTCCTCAATGACGACCACCGGGGTCTTGGCTCTCTTCGACGCTCTCCGGGCCAGCGTCCTGAAAAGGAAAGAGTTCAGAACGAAGCAAATCATATTCAAGATGAAGCAACCAAATTGAAGAAATACAAGCACAATATTGAAGCTTACTCTTCTTCTTCCTCGTCGGAGCTGAGCGGAGAGATCAAACTCCGCTCGCCTCCGGGCGACGAGGCGGAGGAGTGGGCTCTCTTGACCGCCATGGCGGAGGTGTCGGCGGTGGCCCGGGAGGATCCCGCCCAGCTTGTCGCATAGCAGTGTGGGGTGCTCCTCAGCAACATCGCTTGTCGCGGATAGAGCGTCGCGTGGCGCTAGCTGTTGGTCTGCCCGCCGCTTCGCCTCGCCTCTCCGGCCTTGCGGAGACGCTGCTTTTGGCGGAGTCGGGTTCCGTTGCGGCAAGCCGCTGGATGGTGGGGAAGAAGCGCCCTCGGCTGGTTCGCCGACTCGGCCTCGCTTCGCAAGCTCTTCCTCACCGCGAACTCCCTTCGCCGCAAGGCTTGCCGCCTCGCTGCATCTGCCTCCTCCACGGTGTACCCGAAGACGCCAATGGCAGCACTGCCGCCTCCTCCAACTCAGGGCAATGCGCACCATCTCTTCGTCGGTGGTGTCGCGGGTGAGCTTCTTCTGCCCGTCGGGCGGATCGGCACTTCTTCCAAGCTGTCAAGAACCGCCAGACGATGTCGTCGGAAGGCTCTTGCCAAAGTTGGAACGATCCCATGAGAATCGCACAACGGCATCATGGCGCTGGATGCGGTCGAGCGAAGAGTTGTTGCACAATGGGACGACCCCCTCGGCAACCTAAACCACTCGGGGTGATCGGGTCATTCTTGAACAGCTCTAGCAAAGCATCGCATCCAACCTGTGATGTTGAAATTCCAGTTGAGGCCCGGGCGCAGCCTCATGATGTCCGCCATGCTTTTGGAACTCCCAAGCAGGTCTCCTCCTCTCCCGCAAGGGAGCGATGGCGGCGGCGAAGGAAATTCGCGCCAATCGCGCGCTTACAAGTGAGTCCGGCAAGCCTGAGGCGCAAGATCCGGGTCACAACAATCTTCAACCTAGCATCTTCCGACGCCAAGTTGCTCCAATCATTGCCGCGCACTATTGGGGCTTGGCGCAGGGCAGTGAAGGGCTGCGGGTTCTCCTCTATGATCCAACACCAGTTGGCTCTCCACTCCTCCCATTTGCTGCGGAGCTCTCCCTCCAGATAGGCCTCCTTCTTGCCGACTTCGAGACCCAAGCAATCCCTCCCAAGAAGCGGCTCCCCTCTCTTAACGCTGGGCATGAAGAAGTGGCGGAAGAGGGCTACGCTTGGGTGGATCCCGACAAAGTTTTTGCAAAGGTGCGAAAACTGCCATGGTTAGAACGGCGTTGGGGGTGAAATCAAGGAGGCGGAACCCGTGAGGTGTTCATAATGTCGCAGAAGAATTAGAAAAGGCGGGCAGAGCCCGCAATAGAAGAAAAGCGCAAAGAAGGGGTACCCAGTTGGGGCTAGTTAAAGCGGTGGCGGGAGTACCTTCGTGCGGCGGATGCGCACGCTGCCTCCGTCGACCGTAAGAGGTAGTAACCTCCTCAGCTCCTTTAAGGCCGAGCTGGGGAGAAGATGGCCCGCTCCTTTCACAGCGCCCGTGAGTCGCTGCGCCGGGTTTCACGCCCTTCCCTTGTCGGCTTCGGAGCCATGGCGGAGGCGGTGGAGGAGGCCGACGACGTTGATGGCGCTGGCGAAGGGGCGGAGCGCTGCTCTCTTCGCACTAGAGAAGAAGGGAGGTGCGGCGGTGGTTTTTGACTAGTCAACAATGGCGAGGTGGGCGAACTGCCCCTTTGTCGCCTCTTTATAAGGAGGGAGAGGGGCGGACGCCCGCTTTTCCTAATAAAGAAACCCCACGATCTCTCCCACGACGCCACGCTCGTGCGTGCTGCTCGTGGAGGACGTGGTGGGTCCAGCAAGTGTTACGGCGTGATCAATGCCGCGTGTGACTGCCTGTTTTGGGCCTGGCCCGACAACGCTCGGCACCGCAGAAGTGCCCAGCCCGGGGGCTCTGTCCGGTGTACTAGAGTAGGGGTACCCTAGTATCCCGAACTTCGTGCACGGCGATTGCAAGACACCAGCGGCAAGGCTTGCTGGTCACCGCCAAGATCCTCCGTGGTTCCTTTGGAGCCATTCAAGAACAAAGTATTTAACCAAGAAGACAAGGCCCCTAAGAGGAGCTTGCCGGGAAGGCCACTCAAGTCATGCAGAAGACAAGACCCCGACAAGAGGAGCTTGCCGGGAAGGCTCGGAGAGCGACAAGCCTCCAGACGCGACAAGTATTCAGCCGCGGCAAGGCACTTGCCGCAACCTCTCTTCATCTCCGCTCCAGCTCATCCACTTAACGGGCACGCAGAAGAGAGGTTGCCTGCCGCGGCTGAATACTTGTCGCGTCCGGAGGCTTGTCGCTCTCCGAGCCTTCCCGGCAAGCTCCTCTTGCCGGGGTCTTGTCTTCAAGGTGCCTTTGAGTGGCCTTCCGGCAAGCTCCTCTTGTTGGGGCCTTGTCTTCTTGGTTAAATACTTTGTTCTTGAATGGCTCCAAAGGAACCACGGAGGATCTTGGCGGTAACTGTGCAAGCCTTGCCGCTGGATGTCAGAATCGCCTGCGGCACGAAGTTCGGGATACTAGGGTACCCCTACTCTAGTACAATCGGCTAACCGAGGTCTACTCAGCTTATTAAGCTATTTGGGGGCCCGACCGCCGTGCTTAGTGCCTTCTCGCGTTTCGCTTTTGTATATTCTTTTGTCGGCACGCTTATTTGCAATCGGTGGCGAACTTTGATGCCCAGTGGATGTAATATGTGTGATAGCCGTGATAGCCTAGCGTAAGTTGCTTGCTTATTTATTTCCTTGTTGTCTTGTTTATTTGTTTGCTTCTAGTAATTTCAGTTCTTTTTCCGCGGTTTGCTAGTGGCTGCAATAACCTATTTTTTAAAACTAGGCCACAATAACCATGGGCTAATATTTACTGTAGTGACACTGGGCCTCCTACAGTCAGTGAAAGCGATGGGCCTTCTACGGGCCGTAGAAACAATGGGCCTTCTACGGGCCGTAAAAACAATGGGCCTTCTACGGTCAGATCATCAATGGGCCTTATACGGGCAAGATGATCGATGGTTAAACATTGGCCAATAACAAAGTCGCATTATGGCCGTAAACGGGCTAGAGTTGGAATCGTCCGCTCATGGGCCGACCATAATGGGCCATCGTTAATAGGCCGTATTTGATGACGCTATGAAAACGGCCCAACGTATTAATGGACCACAAACGGGCCGACTGTAACCACGGGCTGAATTTGGCCCACAAGCGTAAAAATGACAAGAAGGCCGTAGTAAAGTAAGCGAATGCCGGAAATGAGTCCAAGAATAAATGGGCTCGAGAAGGCCGAAGATAACATGGGCTGGAAACGGCCCAACGGAATAACGGGTCGTTAATGGGTATAAAGTGATACACTGTTCATCACATGCCAGTTTCACCACGGGCCGGTAATGGGTGTAAACTGATACACTGTTCATTACGGGCCAGTTTCACCACAGGCCGTTAGTAGGCCAAGAGTTACATAGGGCCTCATATGGGCCGAAAGACGTCATGGGCCATACATGGGCCCGAAAACGGGCTAGAATCATATTGGATGGCCCGAGATGACGCCATCGGGCCTAATTCGGATAGGGCGAACGGGCCTTGGGTTAGCGTCTTTGTAAATGGGCTATATGCTAACAGGCCGTTAATGTGCTTTCCATGGGCCGCCCGCCACCTTTTGACCAAGTCAAACGGGCCGCCTTTTTCGCAGAATGGGCCCTCGTTGGGTCGTGCCACGTGTCGACATATCATAGGCGCCTATCGACCCAGCAGCGGTGACACGTGTTTCGTCCGGCCAATAAGAATTTTACACGTGGAAATTTCCCATTGGTCGGGTCATTAACGGGTTATCGGATCCAAAACCCGACCCGATAGCTTAACGGCGTTCCCTTACAAAGGATGCCACGTGTCGGTCACCCTTGACGAAAAGCACTTCAGGACGCCGATTTATCGTCATGGAAGTGGACACTTCCATGATGATAATTTTGGTAATGTCATGGAACACTTCTACTGACAAAGATAGGTATGACTATCTTGATTCTGTCATAAATTTGTCATGGATGTACATGCATGACAAAAAAAGCGACCTACTGTGACAAATAGTATCATCACGGAAGTGTATTTTTTTGTAGTGTTTTGGGCTTGGCGGCGGCTCCATATCATAAAACGTGATGAATCCTTCTCTCTGATTTTTTTCTCCCCGAACACGAATATATGGAGTTGGAGTTGAGGTCGGTGGAGCTCCAAGGGGCCCACGAGGCAGGGGGCGCGCCCAGGGGGCAGGCGCGCCCCCCACCCTCGTGGCAAGGGTGTGGCCCCCCTGACCTTGATTCTTTTGCCAGTATCTTTTAATATTTCCAAAAATAATCTCCGTGAAGTTTCAGGTCATTCCGAGAACTTTTGTTTCTGCACATAAATAACACCATGGCAATTCTGCTGAAAAAAGCGCCATCCGGTTAGTTCCATTCAAATCATGCAAGTTAGAGTCCAAAACAAGGGCAATAAGTGTTTGCAAAAGTAGATCTGACGAAGACGTATCAACTCCCCTAAGCTTAAACCTTTGCTTGTCCTCAAGCAATTCAGTTGATAAACTGAAAGTGATAAAGAAAAACTTTTACAAACTCTGTTTGCTCTTGTTGTTGTAAATATGTAAAGCCAGCATTCAAGTTTTCAGCAAATATTGTGAACTAACCATATTCACAATAACACTTAAGTCTCATGTTTACTCATGTCAATGGCATAAGCAAATAGCGAGCAATAATAATAAATCTCGGATGACAACACTTTCTCAAAACAATCATAATATGATATAACAAGATGGTATCTCGCTAGCCCTTTCTGAGACCGCAAAACATAAATGCAGAGCACCTTTAAAGATCAAGGACCGACTAAACATTGTAATTCATGGTAAAAGAGATCCACCATAGTCATACCCAATATAAATTAATAGTAATGGATGCAAATGACAGCGGTGCTCTCCAGCTAGTGCTTTTAATAAGAGGGTGATGACTCAACATAAAAGTAAATAGATAGGCCCTTCGCAGAGGGAAGAAGGGATTTGTAGAGGTGCCAGAGCTCGATTTTGAAATAGAGATAAATAATATTTTGAGCGGCATACTTTCATTGTCAACATAACAACCAAGAGATGGCGATATCTTCCATGCTACACACATTATAGGTGGTTCCCAAACAGAATGGTAAAGTTTATACTCCCCCTCCACCAACAAGCATCTTTCCATGGCTTGCTCGAAACAACGAGTGCCTCCAACTAACAACAGTCTCGGGGGAGTTTTGTTTGCAATTATTTTGATTTAATTTGCATAAAGCATGGGATTGGGCATCCCAGTGACCAGCCATTTTCTCGTGAGTGAGGAGCGGAGTCCACTCCTCTTGAGAATAACCCGCCTAGCATGGAAGATACGGACATCCCTAGTTGATACATGAGCTATTCGAGCATACAAAATAGAATTTCATTTGAAGGTTTAGAGTTTGGCACATACAAATTTACTTGGAACGGCAGGTAGATACCACATATAGGAAGGTATGGTGGACTCATATGGCATAACTTTGGGGTTTAAGGGATTGGATGCACAAGCAGTATTCGCGCTTAGTACAAGTGAAGGCTAGCAAAAGAATGGAAAGCGACCAACTAGAGAGCGACAACAGTCATGAACATGCATTAAAATTAATAAATATTGAGTGCAAGCATGAGTAGGATATAATCCACCATGAACATAGATATCGTGAAGGCTATGTTGATTTGTTTCAACTACATGCGTGAACATGTGCCAAGTCAAGTCACTTGAATCATTCAAAGGAGGATACCACCCCATCATACCACATCACAACCATTTTAATAGCATGTTGGCACGCAAGGTAAAACATTGTAAGCTCCTAGCTAATTAAGCATGGCATAAGCAACTATAATCTCTAATTGTCATTGCAAACATGTTTATTCATAATAGGCTGAATTAGGAACGATGAACTAATCATATTTACAAAAACAAGAGAGGTCGAGTTCATACCAGCTTCTCCCATCTCAATGAGTCCATCATATATCGTCATAATTGCCTTTCACTTGCATGACCGAACGATGTGAATGATAATAATAGTGCACGTGCATTGGACTAAGCTGGAATCTGCGAGCATTCAATAAACAGGAGAAGACGAGGCAATATGGGCTCTTGGTTATATCAACAATAATTCATATAAGAGCCACTTCAACAATTTAATCATGGTCTTCTCCTATCGACCCCCAAAGGAAAGAAAAGAAATAAAACTATTTACACGGGAAAGCTCCCAACAAGCAAAAGAAGAACATGAAATATTTTTGGGTTTTCTTTCAATTATTACTACTACAGCAAGAAAGTAAACTAGCTAAAAGCTATTACTATTTTTTTTGGTTTTCTTAAGGTTTTTCAAACACACAAGAAGAAAGCATAAAAAAGAAAATAAACTAGCATGGATATTACAGTGAAAAGGTATGAGCACCGACATCTAGCAATGAGTGTGTGAGCATAAATGTAATGTCGGTGAGAGATACGTACTCCCCCAAGCTTAGGCTTTTGGCCTAAGTTGGTCTATTGCCACGGATGGCCTGGTGGATATCCAAAGTTATAGTTGGGGTCGTACTGAGAAGAAGAAGCCTCTGATTGCCACTGGTTGGCAATCATCTCCGGATCCTGGTAATTAGACTGTCGTGGAGGATCAAATTGTGGTTCCGGCTCTGGCTCTGTGGCTGATGTAGGGTTCAGGTACACTTGGATGGCCGCCAGCAGGACGAGATACTTGCCTGCAGACAAATCAAACATGGAAGGAGCAGGCAAGGTAATAGTCTCAGGGTGACTCTTATCAAATATCAGTTTGTATTTAAGCGCCCTTTCCCTATTCTTAACAATAAAATCATGTGCTACCATACTCTTATAATCTAAATAAACAGTAGGCAGCAATTTTTCTTCTTTCTCATAGTGCCTAATAGGTATGTTAAAATGTGCAAATAAGCGTGAGGCTTAAGATGCCTCCCAAGATGGGGCCCTTAGTGCAGTTAAGATTTAACCACTTTGCAACAATAGCGCCCATACTAAATGTGTCATCTCGATACAAGGCATGGAACAAAATAATAATATCAGGGACACTCAAGTTTCCACAGTTTCCGCGACCAATTAAGCATCTACTAGCAAATATAGCAAAGTAACGTAGAACAGGAAAATGTATGCTAGTGATTCATGCATCGGAAACTTTCCTCGTTTCCCCTACATCAATTGTATCAATAAACCCTTCCACATCGTTACTATGTGGTTCCTCTATGATACCTGGAAAAGGTAACTTGCAAACTCTACAGAATTCACGAAGGTTCATCTCCTTATACTCACAATATAAATAAAAATCCACCGTAGGTGGTGACCTCCTAGAATGGAAATGAAAATTTTGCACAAAGGTATTGGTGAGTAAGAGATACTGTTCGCATTGGTCGCAGAGGAAGTCAGTGAGGCCTGCATTCTCAGCCAACTCATAAAAATCATCATAAATCCCGGCTGCTCTCAAGAAATCATCGCAAGGCCATTCACACGGCCGAACCTCCGTGGTGCGAGGCAGATTATATTTGGGCCTCTCTTCTTCTTCACTTTGTTTTTCCTTCGAGCTTCGGCTCGATGAGCCCCTCAAAAATCTCTTCATCATTTTCTGAAAATTTCTGAAATTTTTAGTAACTTCAAATAAAAGTGAACCAAGCTCAACAAAATTGATAGCAACTACTCCTACAAGTGCCTAGAGCCTATATCATGCATTAGAACTACTTGGAACCATATAAATTTGACATGCAAGCTCAAGAACATGGTCACCTAGGCAGCACAAATTTGCAATGAATAAAGCATTAGAACAAAAACTAATTGGACCAATGGAGTCACATACCAAGGAACAATCCCCCAAAGCAGTTTTGTGAGAGGTGCTTTGAGCAAGGAGATCGAAAATCGCAGCAAAATGAGCTAGAACTCGTGATTGAGCTGGATGGTGATTTTTTGGGGAGGAAGAAGTGTGTGGGTGCAGGAATAAGTGGAGGGGAGCCACCATGGGCCCACGAGGTAGGGGGGCACGCCCTGGACCCTCGTGCCCAGGTGCTTGCTCCGCCTGTTGTGTTCTCAATGCCAGATATTCTCAAATATTCCAGAAAAAATCATATTAAATTGGCAGGGCATTTGGAGAACTTTTATTTTCGGGGTATTTTTATATTGCACGGATAATTCAGAAAACAGACAGAAAAATACTATTTTTACTTTATTTCAACTAAATAACAGAAAGTAAAAGGAGGGTACAGAAGGTTGTGCCTTCTAACTTCATCCATCTCATGCTCATCAAAAGGAATCCACTAACAAGGTTGATTAGGTCTTGTTAACAAACTCATTCCGAATAACATGGAACCGGAGAAATGTCGAGTAACACTATGTTACCTCAATGGGGATATGCACATCCCCAATAATAAGAATATCAAATCTCTTTTTGACAGTAGGCAGAGGAAATTCAAAACCTCGAAAAATAATCGGTGGAATTTTTCCAATAGAATTGATACTGTGGACTTGAGGTTGTTTCCTCGGAAAGTGTATCGTATGCTCATTACCATTAACATGAAAAGTGACATTGCCTTTGTTGCAATCAATAACAGCCCCTGCAGTATTCAAAAAGGCTCTTCCAAGAATAATAGACATACTATCGCCCTCGAATATCAAGAATAACAAAGTCCGTTAAAATAGTAACGTTTGCAACCACAACAGGCACATCCTCACAAATACCGACAGATATAGCAGTTGATTTATCAACCATTTGCAAATATATTTCAGTAGGTGTCAACTTATTCCAGTCAAGTCTACGATATAAAGAGAGAGGCATAACACTAACACCGGCTCCAAGATCACATAAAACAGTTCTAACATAGTTTCTTTTAATGGAGCATGGTATAGTTGGTACTCCTGGATCTCCAAGTTTCTTAGGTATTCCACCCTTAAAGGTATAATTATCAAGCATGGTGGAAATTTCAGCTTCCGGTATCTTTCTTTTATTTGTAACAATTTCTTTCATGTACTTAGCATAAGGATTCATTTTGAGCATATCAGTTAATCGCATACGCAAAAAGATAGGTCTAATCATTTCAGCAAAGCGCTCAAAATCCTCATCATCCTTTTTCTTGGATGGTTTGGGAGGAAAAGGCATGGGTTTCTGAACCCAACGTTCCCTTTCTTTACCGTGCTTCCTAGCAACAAAGTCTCTCTTATCATAACATTGATTCTTTGATTGTGGGTTATCAAGATCAACAGCAGGTTCAATTTCTACATCATTATCATTGCTAGGTTGAGCATCAACATGAACATCATCATTAACATTATCACTAGGTTCATGTTCATCACCAGATTGTGTTTCAGCATCACAAATAGAAATATCATTTGGATTCTCAGGTGGTTCAGCAATAGGTTCACTAGAAGCATGCAAACTCCTATCATTTTTTTCTTCTTTTTAGAAGGACTAGGTGCATCTAAATTATTTCTCTGAGAATCCTGCTCAATTCTCTTAGGATGGCCTTCAGGATGCAAAGGTTCCTGAGTCATTTTACCAGTTCTAGTAGCAACTCTAACAGCATTGTCATTATTCTTACAATTTAATTCATTGAGCAAATAATTTTGAGCTTTAAGTACTTGTTCTACTTGAGTGGTAGCCATAGAAGCATGTTTACTAATGAGTTTAAATTCACCTTTAACTCTAGACATATAATCACCCAAGTGTTCAATCAAATAAGCATTTTGTTTTAATTGTCTACCAAAATAAGCATTAAAATCTTCTTGTTTAACAATAAAATCATGAAACTCATCTAAGCATTGTTTAGCAATTTTAGTAGGAGGGATTTCAGCTTTATCATATCTATAGAGAGAATTTACCTTTACTACCTGTGTCGGGTTATCAAGACCATGAGTTTCTTCAAAAGGTAATGGATTAAGATCATATACTTCTTGAACAGGCGGTGAATAAAGACCATGCATTTCTTCAATAGGAGGTAAATTCTTAACATCTTCAGCTTTAATACCCTTTTCTTTCATAGATTTCTTTGCCTCTTGCATATCTTCAGGACTGAGAAATAGAACACCCCTCTTCTTCGGAGTTGGTTTAGGAATAGGCTTAGGAGTTGGCTCAGGAAGTGTCCAATTATTTTCATTTGTCAACATATTATTCAATAGAATTTCAGCTTCATCCGGTGTTCTTTCCCTGAAAACAGAACCACCACAACTATCCAGGTGGTCTCTGGAAGCATCAGTTAGTCCATTATAAAAGATATCAAGTATTTCATTTTTCTTAAGAGGATGATCAGGCAAAGCATTAAGTAATTGGAGAAGCCTCCCCCAAGCTTGTGGGAGACTCTCTTCTTTAATTTGCACAGAATTATATATTTCCCTCAAAGCAGCTTGTTTCTTATGAGTAGGGAAATATTTAGCAGAGAAGTATTGGGGACTACGCACACAACCAGGATCAAGAGAATTAAACCATATCTTAGCATCACCCTTTAATGAGAACGGAAATATTTTAAGGATATAAAAGTAGCGAGTTCTCTCATCATTAGTGAACAGGGTGGCTATATCATTTAATTTAGTAAGATGTGCCACAACAGTTTCAGATTCATAGCCATAGAAAGGATCATATTCAACCAAAGTAATTATATCAGGATCAATAGAGAATTCATAATCCTTATCAGTAACAAAGATAGGAGAAGTAGCATAAGCAGGACCATATTTCATTCTAGCATTCAGAGTTTTTTGTTTCAGCTTAGCTAATAATTTCCTAAGATCACTCCTATCATTGGAAGCAAGAAAGTCTCTAGTAGTTTCTTCATCCATAACATAGCCCTCAGGCAAAACAGGCAATTCATATTTATTGGGAGAATCTTCATCATCACTTTCTTCAATATTATCAGTTTCAATAATTTCATTCTCTCTAGCCCTAGCAAGTTGTTCATCAAGAAATTCACCAAGTGGCACAATAGTATCAAGCATAGAAGTATTTTCATCATAAGTATCATGCATAGCAGAAGTGGCATCATCAATAATATGCGACATATCAGAGTTAATAGCAGAAGCAGGTTTACGTGTCGCAAGCTTACTCAAAACAGAAGGTGAGTCAAGTGCAGAGCTAGTTGGCAGTTCCTTATCTCCCCTCGTAGTTGAGGGATAATTTTTTGTTTTCTCGTCTTTCAAGTTCTTCATAGTGACCAGCAGATATAAATCCCAAGTGACTCAAAGAATAGAGCTATGCTCCCCGGCAACGACGCCAGAAAATAGTCTTGATAACCCACAAGTATAGGGGATCGCAACAGTTTTCGAGGGTAGAGTATTCAACCCAAATTTATTGATTCGGCACAAGGGGAGCCAAAGAATATTCTCAAGTATTAGCAGTTGAGTTGTCAATTCAACCACACCTGGATAAGTTAATATCTGCAGCAAAGTATTTAGTAGCAAAGTAATATGGAAGTAACGGTAACGGTAGCAAAAGTAATATTTTTGGGTTTTGTAGTGATTGTAACAGTAGCAACGGAAAAGTAAATAAGCGAATAACAATATGTGAAAAGCTCGTAGGCATTGGATCGGTAATGGAGAATTATGCCGGATGCGGTTCATCGTGGTAACGATCACGACATAGGGTGACATGTAACTAGCTCCAATTCATCAATGTAATGTAGGCATGTATTCGAATATAGTCATACGTGCTTATGGAAAAGAACTTGCATGACATCTTTTGTCCTACCCTCCCGTGGCAGCGGGAGTCCTAGCGGAAACTAAGGGATATTAAGGCCTCCTTTTAATAGCATAGTGAATACATGAACTCCTCAAACTACGGTCATCACCGGGAGTGGTCCCGATTATTGTCACTTCGGGGTTGCTGGATCATAACACATAGTAGGTGACTATAGACTTGCAAGATAGGATCAAGAACTCACATATATTCATGAAAATATAATAGGTTTAGATCTGAAATCATGGCACTCGGGCCCTAGTGACAAGCATTAAGCATAGCAAAATCATAGCAACATCAATCTCAGAACATAGTGGATGCTAGGGATCAAACCCTAACAAAACTAACTCGATTACATGATAAATCTCATCCAACCCATCACCGTCCAGCAAGCCTACGATGGAATTACTCACGCAAGGCGGTGAGCATCGTGAAATTGGTGATGGAGGATGGTTGATGATGACGATGGCGACGGATTCCCCTCTCCGGAGCCCCGAACGGACTCCAGATCAGCCCTCCCGAGGGAGTTTAGGGCTTGGCGGCGGCTCCGTATCGTAAAACATGATGAATCCTTCTCTCTATTTTTTTCTCCCCGAACACGAATATATGCAGTTGGAGTTGAGGTCGGTGGAGCTCCAGGGGGCCCACGAGGTAGGGGAGCACGCCCAGGGGGCAGGCGCACCCCCACCCTCGTGGCAAGGGTGTGGGCCCCCTGACCTTGATTCTTTCGCCAGTATTTTTTATTATTTCCAAAAATAATCTCCGTGAAGTTTCAGGTCATTCCGAGAACTTTTGTTTCTACACATAAATAACACCATGGCAATTCTGCTGAAAACAGCGTCAGTCCGGGTTAGTTCCATTCAAATCATGCAAGTTAGAGTCCAAAACAAGGGCAACAGTGTTTGGAAAAGTAGATACGACGGAGACGTATCAATTCCCCCAAGCTTAAACCTTTGCTTGTCCTCAAGAAACGAGTAGGGCGCACCGGGCCACTACGAAGGACGGCCGGGAGTACCAGGACCAGTGGGGGGGGGGGGGGCAGACCCCAACTAGGGTGAACTATAACAGAGGAGTGGTAGCTGGGGGTAGGCCACCCGAGTAGCCAACACACAGGGGAAGAGACGCTGGGGGAGGCCGCCCCCGCCAGCGATGGAGTCCGCCGGCGCCGCCAGGGAGTGGATCTGTGGGGTGAGTGGCGAAGGGGGAGAGAGCAGAGAAACGCCCCCGCCGCCGCCATCCCAGGGCCCGGCACGTTGCTGGGCCGGCCCTCCGACGACGGCGACGCAGGGGTGGGCGGGAGGTGGAGGCGGTCCACAGAAGAGTGGGTGAGGGAGTCCTCGATTAGGGGGTCCCCGGGCGTCCGGGCTATGTGACATGGGCCGGACTGGTGGGCCGTGAAGATACAAGATAGAAGGCCTTCCCCCGTGTCCGGATGGGACTCTCTTTTGTGTGGATGGCAAGCTTGGCGTTTGGATGTGTAATTTCCTTTCTCTATAAACCGACTTTGTACAACCCTAGGCCCCTCCGGTGTCTATATAAACCGGAGGGCTTAGTCCGTAGAGGCAATCATAATCATACAGACTAGACATCTAGGGTTTAGCCATTCCGATCTTGAGGTAAATCAACTCTTGTAACCCCTATACTCATCAAAGTCAATCAAGCAGGAAGTAGGGTATTACTTCCATTAAGAGGGCCCGAACCTGGGTAAACATCATGTCCCCTGCCTCCGGTTACCTTCGATCCTCAGACAGACAGTTCGTGACCCCCTACCCGAGATCAGTCGGTTTTGACACCGACAACGGGGTTCCCCCCGAGTCACCCGGCTCGGGCGAGATGAGGGTCGGGGGTCCCTTGTGACAACTAAGATATTGTGCCTATATTCCGCAAGCCTCTTTCCCTATCTACAACTACTTAAAAGTATGAATCTGATGAATTCAAATGATCTCAACATTCAACCACCTATATCAAACGTCTCACATTGCTTCAATCGTGTATCCACATCTTCGACAATTTAGAAACACATTAATTGCATTAATCATAATTTGATGACATAATTGCATTAATCACAATTAACCTTGGAATCAACATTAATTGACATTTATCTTGGAAATAATTTTACTATAAAACTATTACTAGTACTGCTAAGTTACCGAGTCTTAGAACCGAGCTACTCAGCCAATGAAACTTTCATCCATTGCACATAGTTTTGCCGCTGAGTAGGTTCTTCGTGCAACTTCGTCAAAAAACACTAACAAGTACATTCTCCGATCTCTACCATTCCTTGTGCACTTATCATACTTTTGCAGTTTTTTCATCTCTTTCCTCTCGTGCTCATGGTTCTCCTCCATCCTACTTTGCCACTCCGAGAGATAGAAAACCGGGTATTGTTGGATGAACATAAGAACAAATCTCTCTGTTCCATATATAAAGAGACAAGGGACGGAGGTTGGTTGGGAGCATTTGTTGTTCACTGATAGTTCACTCTAGGCTGGATGAATGAACCATGTACTAAAGATCCCAACGCTTGTTTGTTGTGGCGAACTCTATTGTTTATTAATGTTGACCGGAACACATATGAACATGATATGGCATTAGGGCAGTTCGATACCAGAGTAAGAACTCGTTACCAACCATGTTGTACGGTAAAATGAAATTTTAAAAGAAGAGTACCAACTTTATTATATGTATCAGCCTTTTCATCTACGGAATCAACTATCGTTCTAGACAAAACTGAAGCAACTATTTGTATTAAATAGAGTTGAGTTGGTGAATGCATGATGGTGTCATCTCTCGACCAGAGTCTAAGGTCACGTGAAAAAATAACTCCATGATAAGGTCTGACAAGAAAGTAACTTCCGGGGCTATTTTTTTATCCATGCTATCACCCTGCCCCTTGAAGTCGAGTCCTCTCTTCGATCCTGCTTTTTTCTCAGCCCTCACATTATGTTCCTCGGGCTTCAACCAAATAATTATCAATGGGACCTATAGTATACCACCAACTCGACGCCGTCTAGGATCTTGATAGGTCATCCTAACACGACATCATCCTCTCCCAACAAGGCATCAAACACGAACCCAACACCGGTCAAGAAGCTGACGCTGACGCAAGAGAGGATCGGATGGAAAACATCACACATATCCACTAATATACGTGTGTGATGCCTGTCTTTAGCCCCAATATCCTCAATGCTTCAATGTTGGTGTGGTCATGGTGTTGGCATCCGGAACCATGCTTCATTGTTGGTGTGGTCATGGTGTGGCCGCGTCGGTGCAGGCTAGTGTGCCTGTAGATGGCATGCCATGTATAGATATTGAAGGTAGACCTGCAGATTTTTGCTTGACGCAAGTCGGCCAATGCTTCCCCATGCATGCTTTGGAGTCATAATCAACGAGTATTTCTAACTTCTTGTTGTTGTGCACTCTTGATACTTGCGTGATGATTTAACAAGGATGGTGTATGCTGGTTGACCTGGTGAATAGGAGAAAGTGGATGTCGAGCTGAGAAGTCGTGATGGTCTGATGCGGCCATACGGGAATGGATAGTTGTGGAAGACCTCCCCGGAAATGAGCTTTGTGTTTTGATTTAGTTATGGAGCTCTTGTTACACATAGATGTGCGCAACCATGATTTATGTATAGCTACATGAACTACCAAAGAAACTCAGTATTGTGTCAATGATGACTCTAATGGGATAGAAAATAATTTTATAGCTTCAGTTGTTGTACATTAGGTTCTTTTCCATGAGTAGCCACACTTGATTATTCTTAGCGCGTTGAAATATTGTAAGTGTGAAATATTTGCAGTTTTTCATACAGATGTTTAACACGACTAACCATGTTAGCAGAAATTAAACTGACCCAAACTAAATTGACAAGGTCGACATCAGTCTTAGAGCAAGTCATGCTAGTTGGTTTATTTTGTCTTTCCATCTTAACAATAAATGAGTATTTGCGGGGTTTCACAATGTTATTCTTGATTGGGTTGACGATGAAAGTCACATGTGTTGCCAAAAAGGAGTTCACGCCAACCAACAAAGAAACACAAGCAACATTGTAGTTGGGTGTGAGGGTGCTACCTCTTGAGCTTGCGTTGGATTTCCCCGAAGAGGAGAGGATGATGCAGCAAAGTAGCGTAAGTATTTCCCTCAGTTTTTGAGAACCAAGGTATCAATCCAGTAGGAGGCTACGCGCGAGTCCCTCGTACCTACACAAAACAATAGCTCAATGCAACCAACGCGATTAGGGGTTGTCAATCCCTTCATGGTCACTTACAAGAGTGAGATCTGATAGAGATGATAGATAATATTTTTGGTATTTTTGGTATAAAGATGCAAGGTAAAATAAAAGGCAAAGGTAAAAAGCAAAGCAAATATAAAGTGGTTGTGTCGGGGAGGCTGATCGTACCCACGGACACCTATGGGGCCCCGCGGAGCAGGCCCCTTTGTGGTTCGGAGGGGGGCGGAGGTCGCACGAAGAGCGGATCGAGGCGATGCACACGAGCGGTTTTACCCAGCTTCGGAGCTCTCCGGAGAGATAAAACTCCTACTGCTGCTTGTTTGGTCTATTCTGTTCTTGCTAGGGAGCAATGCGAGCTACAAAACCTAGCGTGGGTCGAACCTTGCGGAAGATGCGAACCGACCTTCCCAACCGAACTTTTTCCGAACCTGCTCTACGTTGCACTCGGGCCTCCTTTTATACGCTCAAGGGGTCTCCGACAGGTGGCAACATAGGCGGGGGTACGAATGTAAAAACAGGGGTTGGTACACCTACTTGAACAGTGTACAGTGCAAAATACCTAACTCTGACGGCAAGGGACAAAAGCAATAAATGCCCGTCGTTGTCGCCCAAACAGTGTAACAGAGGCGTCGGTAGCGCCTCTGCTTTCGCCACTATGGCGAGCTTTGTCGGCCAGCGTGTCGCTGCTCTCCGCCAGCTGCCTGACCGCCCGACACGCCGCCCATAGAACGGTCCCATGGCGACACGCCGCTGGGTGAGCTGGAGCGGAGACGGAGAGGAGTTGCATGCATGCAAGCGCCTTTGCCGCGGCCGAATCCTTTGTCGCGCCGAGGCTTGTCACGCTCGAGCCTTCCCGCAAGCTCCTCTTGCCGGGCCTTGTCTTCTGCGTGCTCGAGTGGCCTTCCCGACAAGCTCCTCTTGTCGGGACCTTGTCTGCCTCAGAGAGGCCTTCTTAATCTAATACTTTGTTCTTGAATGGCTCCAAGGGAGCCACGGAGGAAGTTGGCGGTGGCGGGCGAACCTTGCCGCTGGTGTCAGAATCTGCAGGCACGAGCACGGGATACTAGGGTACCCCTACTCTAGTACACCGACAGGAGCCCTGCCTGGGCCAGACACGGTCTTGGCGCTTGTCGGGCCAGGCCCAGAATCGCGCTGACACGCCGCTGCCTCGACCACGCCGCAACTCGCCCGACCCACCACGATCCCCACTAAAGGCACACACCGGACGTGGCGTCGTGCGAGATCGTGGGCGCGTCGGGGAGTTCTTTATTAATATAAGCGGAACGTCCGCTCCCCTCCTCCCCTTTATAAGCGGAGGAAACAGAGGCGGTCCGACCACTCCTGCCATTGCCGTCTTGTCAAGAAACCACCGCCGCTCCCCTCGTCTTCTCCGGTGCGAAGAGAGTAACGCTCCGCCCCCTTTCGCCACAAGCACACTCACCGCCGCCGACCTCCTCCGCCCCCCTCGCCATGGCCCCGAAGGCCGACAAGGAGAAGGGCGTGAAGTCGGCTGAGGCGCAGCGGCTCATGGGCGCTTGCAAGGAGCGAAGCTGCCGTCTTCCCCTGCAGCTCGGCGCACGGAGCTGCGGACGTCTACTATCTTTTTCGGTCGACGGAGACTCGGGGCATCCGCAAGACGAGGGTGCTCCCGCCTCCGCCGCTGATCTCGCCACAACAGGTACCCTTTCTTCGCCCTTTTCTTCTATTGTGGTCTCTGTCCGCCAGATTCTCGAGTTCTTCTGCGACATAATGAACACCTTCGGCCTCCACCTCCTTGATTTCACTCCCAACGCCATCTTGACTATGGCCGTTTTCGCACATTTGTGCGAAAACTTTGTCGGGGTCCACCCGAACGTGGCACTCTTCCGCCATTTCTTTGTTCCCCGTGTCGAGAGAGGAGAGCCCTTGCCGGAGGGATAGCACGGGTCTCTAGGATCGGCAAGAAAGAGGCCTACCTAGAGGGGAGTTCCAAAACAAGTGGGAGGAGTGGAGAGCCAACTGGGTGCTGGGTCAGAGAGGAGGACCCACAGCCTTCACCGCAGGCGCCAAACCCCAATTGCGCATGGCAAGGATTGGAGTAACTTGGCGCCGGAGGATGCGAGGGCCGAGGATAGTTGTGACCAATTCGCGCCTCGGGCTTGCCGGATTAACCATTATACGGTTGGCAGACTTCATTCGCCGCCAGACGCTTCCCTTGCAGGAATGGGGAGGCCTGCTGGGAGTTCCAGAATGCAGCGGACATCATGAGGCTGCGCCTGGGCCTGAATTGGAACTTCACCGTCATGGAGCTGGATTCAGTGCTGCTCGAGTTGTTCAAGAACGACCCCGAACATCCCGAGTGGTTCAGGTTGCCGCGAAGTCGTCCAGTGCAACAACTTCGGCGCCGACCGCATCCGCGCCATGATGCCACTGCGGCGACTCCCACGGGATCATCCCGACCTGGCAGGAGCCCCGACGAGGTCGTGCAGCAATTCTTCGACAACTTGCAAGAGGTGCCGATCCGCCCGACGAAAGCGTAAGAGGCTCACCCGAGACACCACCGAGCAGGAGATGGTGTGGATCGCCACCGAGCGGAGGAGGCGGCAGCAGCCGCCGCCGAGCCTTCGGGTTCACCGTGGAGGAGGCGGACGCGCGGCGAAGGCGGCAAGCGCTGCTGAGCGAGGGAGGTCGCCGGGCGAGGACGAGCTTGTCGAGCTCGAGGCCGGGACGAGTGGACCCGCCGAGGTTGCTTCCCGCCGCCAAGCGACTTGCCACCAGCGGAGCTCCCCGGCCTCGCTGAGGAGGCGCCTCCGCAGGGCTGGAGACGAGCCGGGCGACAGTGTCGGCACAGCTATAGCGCCGCCGACGCGCTCCACCGCGGCAAGCGAGGTTGCTGGAGCGCGCTAAACTGCAGCGACAATCGGGCGGAATCTTCTCAAAGCCGCCGCCGACGCCTCCGCCAAGCGGCCAAGAGAACCCACTCCTCCGCCTCATCGCACCGGAGGCGGGCCGGAGTTTGACATCTCCGCGCTCAGCTCCGAGGAGGAAGGCGAAGAGTAAGCTTCTCGAGATCGCTGTCTTCAATTTTTATTGCTTCATCTTGAATCTGATTTGCTTGCTCGACTCTTTCCCTTTAGGACGCTGGCCGAGAGAGCGGCGAAGAGGGCCAAGATCCCGACGGTCGTCGTTGAGGACGATTCTCCGTGGCGACGGGGACGCGTCTGAGACCGCTTTGCCGGACTCCGCAACCCTTCCCTGTAGCAGCCCCAAAGACAGCCCCCCAGAGTAAGCGTGCAGTTTTCTTCTTGCTATTAGGCATGCGGGGGTGCCCCTTCTTTGTCGATATTTGACTGTGTGCTTGTGCAGGAGCAGAGCAGTCTCATCAGGAGGGCTCGGAAGCCGCCTCCGAGATCCTGCCCGCCGCCATTACGCCGCCAAGGGAGGACTCCCCGCAAGGGAGCTCCTTCGACAAGGAGGCCACCCGGCAAGGGAGGCCACTCCGCAAGGGAGGCTACCCGGCAAGGACGGCGCCAGCGACCCTCCAGCGGTCGAGGCCATGGCTGCGGATCCTGCAGGTGTAACTCCCTTACACGAAAATCTCCCTTGGGCTTGCTCTCTTTGTTTCTCTTTCTTTGGATATCTGCTTGATCGCTCTTTCTTCGTCGACGCAGACTGATGGAGGTTGAAATCGCCGGGCGAGGAGGAACGCGCGGCAACCCCGCGACGAGGCCGCCACGAGGAAGAAGAGGTCATCGTCGTGGAAGAAGAGGCCGCCGCCGATGAGCCTGTTGGCGAGGAGGCCACCGAGGCTGCCGACGCAGGGGCCGGCGAGGGGTCGGACGGTCGTACTGACGGCCCTGAGGCCGCAGGAGCGGCAAGCGCTACACCGACAGCCGACTCATCGCACAAGGGCGCCAGTTCGAGGAGCCCCAGCCCGGTGCCTACCGAAGGCCGGGCGAAGGCGTCTTCATCAAGCTCCACAGGAGCCGAGCCTGTGGCGCCAATGAGGGCGAGACCTTCGACGGCGAGCTACTCGCCTGGGCTGGCCGACGCTGGTGGATGCGCCAAGTAGCAGCAATGGGCGAAGTCCGAGGAGGAGCAGCCGAAGAAGCTGCTGTCCCTCTACCGCACTCCGCTGTGCCAAGTTGGAGACCCGGGAAGTCCTTGTCGCGAGGGCGGAGCGGACATAGAGAAGCGCCGAGGAGCTCCGGAGCGCCAACAAAGCGCCCGCGACGCGTGGCGACGCGGGCGCAGCTCGCAGAAGAGCGCACGGCCTTCATCCTTGAGAAGGTCGCAGCTGATGAGGAGCAGCGGCTGGCTGCCGAGAAGCTCGCCGCGTAGGAAAGCGAGTTGGCGCAGCGGAAGGTCAACTTGGACAGCCACGAGGAGGACCTTTCCGCGCGTGAGGAGTCGCTTGGCGGGTCGCTTCAGGAAGCGAAGGACGCTGCCGCAGCCGCCGAGGCCGCCAAGGAAGAGCTGAAGGCGAAAGTGGCACAACTGGAGGCCACCCTCACGAAGAGCGGCGAAGAGCTTGCCGTGCTCAAGCATGAGCGCGAGAAGGGCGCCCTCACGCTGGGTGAGCTGCAGGTCCGTCTCGCTGACAGGGCCAAGGAGCTCGCCGTCGCCAAGGACTCCAAGGCGGATCTGCAGCTGAAACTGACCACCCTGACGCAGACGTTGGATGGTGCCAGAGAGCGGGAGGCGGGCTTGTTGGAGGCGATCAAGGCCAAGGAGGAGCTGCTGGCGAATGCCGTCTCCGGCCCGTAACACTCGAGGGAGAGTGTGGAGCACCGGACTGAAGGTCTTGTGGACACCGCCGCCGACATCCACAACGAGCCGATGAAGCCGGAGATGGGGGACCTCGCATTCCTCCGACGAGCATCTCCAACCCAGCGTCAAGCTCAGCCTGTTCTTCAAAGGCGCAGGACGGGCCTCCGCGACTCCGGAAGAGGTCCCGGCAGCTGGCCGAGGAATCACGCCAGATCTGCTAGGGCCCTCGAGAAGGTGTTGATGAAGGTGGCCTTCCGCAACCCGGCCTCAACCTTAATGGCGCCCTAAGATCGCTGCCGGCCAAGCCAACGTGGAGGAGTTTCAAAGCCCTTGTCGCACCCATTGTGGACAAGGTGAACAAGGTCAAGAGGATCGAGGGCGACCCGCGTGGACTAGGCCGCCAACCTTATCTTTCCCTTGTCGCTGCTGGTCATGTTTAGAAAACTTTGTTAGATCAGCGACAAGTTATTCTGTAATATACTCTATCTTAGGTGAATCGATCAATGCAATGTTATTTCCTCTATTCGATTCCTTCCTTTGTACGTTATTGCCCTACGCTTTTCAGGGAAACTTGCCGGTGCAGGCACCCTTGCCGCGAGCGCCGAAAAGCGGAACTTCAGCACTGTCAAGGGTCGCTACCGACAAGCAACCTTGTCGCGGACTAGTCGCAGCTCACTTAAGTTGTTGAGCGGACTCGAAACAAAGTAAGGGCGCGACCAGTCACGATCCGGTTCCTCTGCGCATGGGTTTTCCATACAAAGTACTATCGTTCGAGGAAGATAACGAAAATTAAAAAAAATCGATTGCTCAAACTTTGGCAACTTAGCTTTTCTGTTTCTTGCTTCCCGATGAGGTGAAACTTCCTCAAGCGGTGCCTGGTCCATAGTATTATCTCCTTCGGGTGTGGTTGCTGCACAAAGTGTTAGCCAAAGCATGCAATAAATTGATGAAAGCATGAACTTGACAAGCTGTGCGCAACACATGGGCTTTATCGATGCATCGGGTTCATACCGGCTTTGTAATGGCGAAGGATTACATGCAACAGCGGCAAGACTTGTACAAAAGGTGGTTGCCGGAACGGATTCCGACAACCGCGCCTTTATGGGTAAAACTTACGAAGATGCTCAATGTTCCAGAGTTGCTCACCGGAATGCCATCTTCGGTCTCAAGGCGACAGCGCCAGCCTAGTGACTCGCTTTCACCCGATAAGGGCCTTCCCACTTCGGTGTCAACTTGTTTGAATTCTTGGCGGACTGAGTGTGTCAAGAACAAGGTCGCCTTCCTCGAGACTTCGCATTAACCCTGCGGCCATGGTAGCGACGCAGGCTTGTCAGAAGCGAAGCGGCTCGCACAAAGCAGCTCAAGACGATCCTCCTCAAGGAGCAGCGCGTCATCTTGTCGCACTTGCTCTTGCTCAAACTCATCATAAGCGAGCACTCGAGGCGACTCCAGATACGAAGTTCCGTGGGGAGAACTGCCTCTGCTCCATAGACTAGAGCAAAGGGTGCCCGCCAAGGGCTCGATTTGGCGTCGCTCGATCGACCAAAGAACCACCGCAGCTCATCGATCCAGCTTTCTTCCGCGACTTGTGCAGCCTCGCCGAAAGTTCTCGTCTTGAGCCCGCGAGCACTTCCAGCATTTGCCCTCTTCGCTTGACCGTTGCTTCTCGGGTGAGCAACGGAAGCGGCAGCACCTTTGGCGCCAAGGTCTTGGACGTCGCATGAAGGTGCGGTTTCAGAAATTGTGTGCCGTTGTCGGTGATGATCCCGTTAGGGATTCAAACGGCAAACAATCGACCAAGAACTTGATCGCCGATCGCGGCTGTCACCTTCCTCACCGCTTCCACTTCCGGACACTTTGTGAACTTGTCGATGGCGACGCACAAGTACTCAAAGCCCCGACAGCTTCGGGGAAGGGGCCGAGGATGTCGAGCCCCCACAATCAAAAATGGCCAGATAAAGGGATCGCCCGAGAGCTTGAGCCGGCAGGTGTATCTGCTTGGAATGGAACCGCACGCTTCACACTTGGTTACTTGTGCAGCTGCATCCCGGAGGGCTGTCGGCAGAAGAAACCTTGCCGGAAAGCTTTGCCGCAAGTGCTCTTGGCGCCAATGTGGTGACCACATATGCCTCCATGTATCTCTCGCCAACAGCTTTCGCCCATCTTCCCGCAATACACTTCAATTTCACACCGTTGAGTCTTCTTACATGCAGTATGCTATCGACAAACCGGGTACATACTTGACCGCCGGGCTACTTTTTCCGCTTCTTCTTGCTCTTCGGGAAGTTCTCCGTTCAAGGAAATGGACAATCTGCTGCGCCCATGTTGGAGCTTGTGGCTCGACAACAAGGACTAAAGGCACATCCGCTGCCGCGGAACATCAGCTTCAACGGTAAGAACTCGTGGCTCGCCGAGTTAGATGCTCCCGACAAGCTTGCCGGAGCAAGACTTGTCGGGAGCGCTTTGCTTCAACGGAACAAACCACGGGTCTATCGGAGCAGATCGCTCCTCAAAGACTGTTGGTGTTGATCTTGGGGACCTTTGCAATGATGGCTTCGAAGCTCTGCCGAAAGTAGTCACCAGAGGCCAACTTCCTCTTCTTGCTCGGCCCAAATGATGGTGTTACGGTCGGTTGAGTCAGCTTGAGCACAAAGATCCTCGGTTCCACAGTGTAGCTTGAGCGCGGCGCACTTTGAGAGACCATCAGCAATATCATTATGAGCTCTTGGAACATGTTCCATTTGCAGGCCGTCAAAGTGCTCTTCCAGCTTCCTCACTTCATCGACGTAGGCTTCCATCAACGGACTCTGGTAATCTTTGTTCACTTGTCGGACGACGAGTTGCGAGTCACCCTTGACAATAAGCTTCTTGATCCCAAGGTCCACTGCGATCCTTAGACCGGCAAGCAAACCTTCATACTCTGCAGTATTGTTTGTCGCTTGCTCCTTGGGAAAGTGCATCCGGACGACGCATTTGAGGTGCTCTCCGGTGGGTGCGATAAGCAAGACGCCGCAAGACCGCGCCTTGCAGTAGAAGGCACCATCAAAGTACATCACCCACTCTTTGCTTGCTTCTTTGACGGGAATGCTCGTCTCTGGAATCTCTTCATCTGGCGTAGGCGTCCATACTGCTATGAATTCTGCCAAGGCTCAGCTTTGGAAAGTTGATGTGATTTCAAACTTAAGACCAAAGCTTGACAGCTCCAAAGGCCCACTCGACAATCATGCCTCGCCGCTTCGGATTCTCGCAGATCCTCTTCGTGGGAAAGCGAGTGACAACTGTGATCTCATGTGCTTGGAAGTAATGGCGCAGCTTTCTCGAGGCCATGAGGAGGCCGAAAAGCAATTTTTGCACACCGTAGTACCTTGACCTAGCCTCGCAGAAGGGAACCGACAAAGTAGACTGGGCGCCGCACCATCCTTTTCGCATCCGCTCATGCGTCTTCGGACTCGTCCTTGTCGGGACCACAGCTTATCAATGAAGCCCCCTGCTTGTCGCTGGATGTGTTTGCCGTGGTTGCCGGCTCGTCATCCGCCTCCCTCTCCGCCACTAACGCAGCACTAACCACTTGATTGGTCGCCGCTATATACAGCAGCAACTTCTCTTGTGGCTTAGGCGCGACAAGTGTTGGAGTGGAGGATGTATCTCTTCAAGTCTGCAGCGCAGCCTCCGCTTCGAGTCCATTTTATCGACCTGCCTTTTTCAAAATCTTGAAAATGGCGTAGGCCGCCAGCAGAACCTAGAAATAAACTCGCCGAGAGCGGCCACGCAACCGGCAAGCCTTCGTGACATCCTTGACGCGCTTTGGTGCTTCAATCCGCTCAATGGCCTTGATCTTGTCGGGATTAGCTTCAATCCCCGCCGAGACACGAAAGAACCCGAGAAGCTTGCGGAAGGGACTCCAAACACGCACTTCTCGGGGTTGAGCTTGAGGTTGATCTTGCGCAGATTTGCAAAGGTCTCGGCCCAAATCTTGAACCAAAGTTGCTTTGTCCTTGCTCTTGACCACTATGTCATCCATGTAGGCTTCTACATTTACGTGCATTTGCGGCTCAAAAGCGCCATGGACTACCCTTGCAAATGTTGAACCAGCATTCTTCAAACCGAAAGGCATCCGTATGAAACAGTATGTGCCACATGGTGTGATGAATGCGGTCTTCTCCTCATCTTCTTCAGCCATGAAGATCTGATGGTATCCTGAGTATGCATCGAGAAACGAAAGCAAATCACATTCGGCCGTGGAGTCAACAATCTGGTCAATGCGCGGCAAGGGAAATGGATCTTTGGGACAAGCTTTATTAACATCCGTGAAGTCAATACAAAGCCTCCATTTCCCATTTGCCTTGCGCACGACTACTGGATTGGCCAACCACGTAGGGATGGAGCACTCCTCCGACAAGGCCTCTTGCTTCCAGTTTCTTGATCTCTTCGCTATGAATTCTTGGCGCCCAACGCTTGCTTTTCGACTTTTTGCTTGACGGGCGCGATGAGGACAAACGGCCAGGCGGTGCTCAATCACTTTCCTGGGAACACCGGGATATCAGACGGTTACCACGCAAACACGTCGACATTCGCCCGCAGGAAAGCAACGAGCGCGCCTTCCTATTTGGGGTCGAGAGAGGCGCTGATGGTGAAGGTACCACCAGCGCTGTCCTCCTTGGCGGGCACCTTCTTGGTCTTCGGTGGAGCCACCATCTTCTCGCACTTGCCGGTGGAGCTCGATGGTGCGTCCTCGACGGTAGCACAGCACTCCGAAGAGGCGCGCTTGCCGGAGTGAGCATCAGAGCCTTTGCCGGACTTGGACTTGGTCTTCTTCCCCCCGGGAGCTTCAGCGGCAAGTGTCTGACCGTTTGTTGCGGCTGCAGCATCCCGAAAGATCTTGTCGGCACAGATAAGGGCATCCTTCTTGTCGCCATGGACAGAGATGACGCTTATCGGGCCCGGCATCTTGAGTAGGTTGTAGGCGTAGTGAGAGGCTGCCATGAACTTGGCGGGTGCTGGACGGCCAAGTGTCCCATTGTAAGGCAATGGGAAATCGGCGACGTCAAACGTAACCCTCTCAGTCCTGAAGTTCAGCTCGCTGCCAAATGTGACCGGCAACGTAATCTTCCCTTCGCTTGCTCCTTCCCGGATTGATTCCTTGAAAGTTCCGGTCTCTTCGAGCTCGCCGTCGAGGATTTGAAGCTTCCGGAGCACCGCAGAGGAGATCAGATTCAAGCCGGCCCGCCGGCCAACTAACATTTTCGTGACCTTGAGGTTGCGGATGGTTGGAGAGACCAACATCGGCAAGCACCCGACCGCAGTTATGCGGTCAGGGTGGTCCTCAATATCAAAAATGATAGGCGTGCTGGACCACTTCAGAGGCTTGCGCGACTCTACGGATGGTTACGCGGCATTGACCTCCCGCTTCCATTGCTTGAGTTGGCGGTGGGAGGTATGCAGGGAAGCACCTCCGTCAACGCAGAGAATCTCTGTGGCTTTCTGAAACTCCTGCTCATCGGGCGCTGCCCTCCATATCTTCGTCGTCATCATCATCTTCATCCTTGTCGCGCCGCTGGGAGGTCGATCTCCTTGTCGCTGCTTGACTTTGCCGCGCGTCCTCCCCGCCGGACGCTTTCTTGCTTGCTCCCCAAAGACCTTCCCCGGGCCTTCTCCTTGTCTC
Source organism: Aegilops bicornis (assembly GCA_021605145.1). Classification (NCBI taxonomy): domain Eukaryota; kingdom Viridiplantae; phylum Streptophyta; class Magnoliopsida; order Poales; family Poaceae; genus Aegilops; species Aegilops bicornis. Next base: position 268,322,869 of record CM038675.1, on the reverse strand, counting down.
GCCGCTCGTACTCAGCTCTCTGTTGTTCAACGAGCTGCTCGACCTTCTTGCAGCTCCGGAGATCGTGGCCCTTGGTGCGGTGGATCTTGCAAGATCGCTTGCCGGAGCTGTCCCGCTTGTCGGCGGCCGCCACCGACCGGTGGTTACGCTGGCGGCAACCTCCTTGCCGGAGACACCAGCCTTGGCGTTCTTGTCGCCGCCTCCGTTGCGATCGCTCGACAGCTAGCACTTCTGCTTTTCTTCTTCTTGTTGCCTCGCCACCGCCCTTCTTTGCCGGGCGGTGTCATCACTGTCGATCCTCGCTTACGCATTCTCTCCTGGAGTCTCCTCCTTCCTCAACACAAGACATTTGTCGCCAAGGCGCATCGCCATCGACGCCCTTGACTTTGCACATCACCATCTCCTCCTCATCCTGCGGTTCCGCACATTCTCGATGAAATGCGCTGATTACCGCGGCAGGTGGTGGATGTCTGGATGTTGTAGTGCACACGGTGAATCTCTGAATGAACTTGCGCAGGGACTCTCCTTCCTTCCGGCGAGCAAGTGAAGGTCGCCTTCTGGCCATGAGGTTTGTGGCCACCGTGAAGGCGCCAACAAACCGATGGCACAGATCCGCCCAAGAGGATATGGAGCTGTCCGCAAGTGCATGAGCCAAGATCTCGACGTTGGGCTTGAGCACGAGCGGAAGTAGTTGGCGAGGATCTTGTCGCCCCGCCCCCCGCAGCCTGCACCGCGATGGTGTAGATGCCGAGGAACTCGGACGGATGCGCCCTGCCATCATACTTCTCCGCACGTCTGGTTTGAAGTTCTTACGGCTGGGCCATGGACTTGCCGCAGCTCACGAGTGAACACAGGGCAACCTACCGCAGACGGCAAGTCGCTCGCCCCTCCGGCGCTGCATGTCAACAGAAGGCCCAGCGCTTGTCGGATCGACGTCGCGCTTCTCTTCGGGCGCTGGCGCGGGTTCGAGTGTCCTCTTGTTGTCGTTCATGAAGAACTTTGGCGCTGATCGCGGCGAGTCCGCGGATCCGACGACGCGGTGGAGTCGCCGAGGTGGATCCGGTGAGTCGGCGATCTTGGCCTTCTTGGCGGAGAGTGCACGGTGGTTGCACCTCCGACAGTCTGCCGCCCGGCTCGTGCCTTGTCGTCGCGCCGCTGCAGCGATGGCGTTGGTTGTCATGAGCGCCGCTGCTGGCAAAGCCGATGAGGCTCGATAGTGGCCCTCCACTCGTTGACCTTGTCGGCCGTTGGAGGGTAGTCGAGGAGCAGCTTGAGCTCGCTAGAGCTTCGCTGGAGTAGTAGGCGGCATTGGAGAACGGTGCGAGGAGCGGGACACGCCGGACTTCTAACTATGTTAGAAGGAGCAGCGCCTCGTCCGGGCGCATCAGATCTCACTTGGCGCCAAAGACGCTATGCGCATGCTAGTCTTGAGGGTCTCGATCCAACGAACGTATGGCGTTGTGAACGCCATGACGTTGTTGGTCCCGTGTCTCCTGGGATGGGCGCGGGGGATGGGCGGACGCCAAGGTTTGCGGTGCCTTGTCCTTGGACTTGGCAACGTCGCGAGCACCTTCGTCGGCGCCTGCATTCTCCGCCGGTCTCGCACCACCACCCGCTTGCTGTGGTGAGGGTGGGTACGGGCGACGGCTTTCGCTGCCGCCGAAGCCTTCTTCTTCGGTGGCATGTTGAGGAAGATGTTGATGACGCCGCTCGCGTGAACGCCGGATCGGATTCACATGGCCTCGACGCACCCCTCACCAAGCCTTCCCGCCAACTTCCTCCGTGGCTCCCTTGGAGCCATTCAAGAACAAAGTATTAGATTAATAAGGCCTCTCTAGGCACAGACAAGGTCCCGACAAGAGGAGCTTGTCGGGAAGGCCACTCCAGGCACGCAGAAGACAAGGCCCCGGCAAGAGGAGCTTGCCGGGAAGGCTCGGAGCGCGACAAGCCTCCGGGCGCGACAAGGATTCGGCCGCGGCAAGGCGCTTGCCGCGGCATGGTGCAACTCGTCTCCGCTCCATGGGCGCGTGCCGGGCGGCTGTGCAGCCAGCGGAGAGCAGCGACACGCGGTGTTGACAGGCTCGCCATCATGGCGAGCAGAGGCGCGCCAGAGATGTCGGGGACGCTGATCGTACCCACGGACACCTATGGAGCCCGGCGGAGCAGGCCCCTTTGTGGTTCGGAGGGGGGCGGAGGTCGCACGAAGAGCGGATCGAGGCGATGCACACGAGCGGTTTTACCCAGCTTCGAGCTCTCGGAGAGATAAAACTCCTACCGCTGCTTGTTTGGTCTATTCTGTTCTTGCTAGGGAGCAATGCGAGCTACAAAACCTAGCGTGGGTCGAACCTTGCGGAAGATGCGAACCGACCTTCCCAACCGAACTTTTTCCGAACCTGCTCTACGTTGCACTCGGGCCTCCTTTTATACGCTCAAGGGGTCTCCGGCGGGTGGCAACATAGGCGGGGTACGAATGTAAAACAGGGTTGGTACACCTACTTGAACAAAGGTACGGTAAAAATACCTAACTCGACGGCAAGGGACAAAAGCAATAAATGCCCGTCATTGTCGCCCAAACAAAGGTAACAGAGACATCGCGCGCTCTGCCGCCACGATGGCGAGCCTGTCGGCGCCGCGTGTTGCTGCTCTCCATCGCTGCACAGCCCGACACGCCGCCCATGGAACGGTCCCATGGCGACATCGCCGCTGGGTGAGATGGAGCGGAGACGGAGAGGAGTTGCATGCCGCGGCAAGCGCCTTGCCGCGGCCGAATCCTTGTCGCGCCCGGAGGCTTGTCGCGCTCCGAGCCTTCCCGGCAAGCTCCTCTTGTCGGGACCTTGTCTGTGCCTAGAGAGGCCTTCTTAATCTAATACTTTGTTCTTGAATGGCTCCAAGGGAGCCACGGAGGAAGTTGGCGGTGGCGGGGCGAACCTTGCCGCTGGTGTCAAGAATCGTCTGCAGGCATCTAGCACGGGATACTAGGGTACCCCTACTCTAGTACACCGACAGGTTGGAGATTGATATGATGAGAATAGACCCGGGGGCCATAGGTTTCACTAGTGGCTTCTTTCAAGAGCATAAGTATTTCTACGGTGGGTGAACAAATTACTGTTGAGCAATTGACAGAATTGAGCATAGTTATGATAATATCTAGGTATGATCATGTATATAGGCATCACGTCCGAGACAAGTAGACCGACTCACCGTGCATCTACTACTATTACTCCACTCATCGACCGCTATCCAAAGATGCATCTAGAGTATTAAGTTCAAGAAAACAGAGTAACGCCTTAAGCAAGATGACATGATGTAGAGGAATAAATTCATGCAATATGATAAATACCCCATCTTGTTATCCTCGATGGCAATAATACAATACGTGCCTTGCTGCCCTTTCTGTCACTGGGTAAGGACACCGCAAGATTGAACCCAAAGCTAAGCACTTCTCCCATTGCAAGAAAAACTAATCTAGTAGGCCAAACCAAACTGATAATTCGAAGAGACTTGCAAAGACAACCAATCATACATAAAAGAATTCAGAGAAGATTCAAATATTGTTCATAGATAATCTTGATCATAAACCCACAATTCATCGTTCTCAACAAACACACCGCAAAAAGAAGATTACATCGAATAGATCTCCACGAGGGAGGGGGAGAACATTGTATTGAGATCCAAAAGAGAGAAGAAGCCATGTAGCTACTAACTATGGACCCGAAGGTCTGAGGTAAACTACTCACACTTCATCGAAGAGGCTATGGTGATGATGTAGAAGCCCTCCGTGGTGGATGCCCCCTCCGGCGGAGCTCCGGAACATGCCCCAAGATGGGATCTCGTGGGTACAGAAGGTTGCGGCGATGGAATTAAGTTTTTGGCTCCGTATCTGATCGTTTGGGGGCACGTAGGTATATATAGGAGGAAGGAGTACGTCGGTGGAGCTTCGAGGGGCCCACGAGGCAGGGGGCGCACCCTCCACCCTCGAGACTGCCTCGCGGCTTTCTTGACGGAGGGTCCAAGTCTCCTGGATCTTATCTGATGAGAAAATCACGTCCCCGAAGGTTTCATTCCGTTTGGATTCCGTTTGATATTCCGTTTCTTCGAAACACTGAAATAGGCAAAAAAACAACAATTCTGGGCTGGGCCTCCGGTTAATCGGTTAGTCCCAAAAGTAATATACAAGTGGAAAATAAAGCCCAATATAGTCCAAAACAGTAGATAATATAGCATGGAGCAATCAAAAATTATAGATACGTTGGAAACGTATAAGGCATCCCCAAGCTTAATTCCTGCTCGTCCTCGAGTAGGTAAATGATAAAAAGAGAATTTTTGATGCGGAGTGCTACATGGCATAATTTCAATGTAAATATTCTCAACTGTGGTATGAATATTCAGATCCGAAAGAATCAAGACAAAAGTTCATATTGACATAAAAATAATAATACTTCAAGCATACTAACAAAGCAATTATGTCTTCTCAAAGTAACATGGCCAAAGAAAGTTTATCCCTTCAAAATCATATAGTTTAGTCATGCTCCATTTTCGTCACACAAGAATGCTCTCATCATGCACAACCCCGATGACAAGCCAAGCAATTGTTTCATACTTTAATAATCTCAAACTCGTAAACCTTCACGCAATACATGAGCGTGAGCCATGTATATAGCACTATGGGTGGAATAGAATATGATGATGGGGGTTATGTGGAGAAGACAAAAAAGGATAAGATCTCACATCAACGAGGCTAATCAATAGGCTATGGAGATGCCCATCGATTGATGTTAATGCAAGGAGTAGGGATTGCCATGCAACGGATGCACTAGAGCTATAAATGTATGAAATCTCAACAAAAGAAATTAAGTGGGTGTGCATCCAACTTGCTTGCTCACGAAGACCTAGGGCATGTGAGGAAGCCCATCGTTGGAATATACAAGCCAAGTTCTATAATGAAAGATTCCCACTAGTATATGAAAATGACAAAACAAGAGACTCTCTATCATGATGATTATGGTGCTACTTTGAAGCACAAGTGTGGAAAAGGATAGTAGCATTGTACCTTCTCTCTTTTTCTCTCATTCATTTTTTTCGTTCTCTTTTTTTGGGCCTTCTCTTATTTTTTTATGGCCTTTCTATTTTTTTATTCCTCACTTGGGACAATGCTCTAGAAAATGATGATCATCACACTTCTATTTATTTACAACTCAATGATTACAACTCGATACTATAACAAAGTATGACTCTATATGAATTCCTCCGACGGTGTACCGGGATATGCAATGAATTAAGAGTGACATATATGAAAGAATTATGAACGGTGGCTTTGCCATAAATACTATGTCAACTACATGATCATGCTATGCAATATGACAATGATGAATGTGTCATGATGAACGGTATGGTGGAAAGTTGCATGGCAATATATCTCGGAATGGCTATGGAAATGCCATAATAGGTAGGTATGGTGGCTGTTTTGAGGAAGATATAAGGAGGTTTATGTGTGAAAGAGCGTATCATATCACGGGGTTTGGATGCACCAGTGAAGTTTGCACCAACTCTCAATGTGATAAAGGGCAATGCATGCAATCAAGAGGCTAGCAATGATGGAAGGGTGAGAGTGTGTATAATCCATGGACTCAACATTAGTCATAAAGAACTCATATACTTATTGCAAAAATCTACAAGTCATCAAAAACCAAAGGATTACGCGCATGCTCCTAGGGGGATAGATTGGTAGGAAAAGACCATCGCTCGTCCCCGACCGTCACTCATAAGGAGGACAATCAAATAACACCTCATGTTTCAAATTTGTTACATAACGTTTACCATACGTGCATGCTACGGGACTTGCTAACTTCAACACAAGCACTTCTCAAATTCACAATTACTCTACTAGCATGACTTTGATATTATCACCTCCATATCTCAAAACAATTATCAAGCATCAAACTTTTCTTTGTATTCAACACACTCAAAAGAAAGTTTTACAAATCTTGAATACCAAGCATATTATTATTATTAAGCAAATTACCATTCTATTTAAGACTCTCAAATTAATCTAAGTGAAGCATGAGAGATCAATAGTTTCGTTAAAACAAAAACACCACCGTGCTCTAAAAGATATAAGTGAAGCACTAGAGCAAAACTATAAAGCTCAAAAGATATAAGTGAAGCATATAGAGTATTCTATCAAATTCCAATTCATGTATGGTTCTCTCAAAAGATGTGTACAGCAAGGATGATTGTCGTAAAATAAAAAGAAAAGACTCAAATCATACAAGACGTTCCAAGCAAAACACATATCATGTGGTGAATAAAAATATAGCTCCAAGTAAAATTACCGATGGAAGTGGACGAAAGAGGGGATGCCTTCCGGGGCATCCCCAATCTTTGACTTTTTGGTGCCCTTAGATTAACTTGGGGGTGCCATGGGCATCCCCAAGCTTAGGCTCCAGCCACTCCTTGTTCCATAATCCATCAAAAAGATTTCACCCAAAACTTGAAAACTTCACAACACAAAACTCAACAGAAATCTCGTGAGCTCCGTTAGCGAAAGAAAATAAAAGACCACTTCAAGGTACTGTAATGAACTCATTCTTTATTTATATTGGTGTTAAACCTACTGTATTCCAACTTCTCTATGGATTATAAACTATTTTACTAGTCATAGATTCATCAAAATAAGCAAACAACACACGAAAAACAGAATCTGTCAAAAACAGAACCGTCTGTAGTAGTCTATAACTAACGCAAACTTCTGGAACTCCAAAACATCAGCCAAAATAGGAAGACCTAGGCAATTTTTTTATTGATCAGCAGAAATTGGAATCAGTATTTTATCACATTCTAGGGATTTTTAACAATTGTTTTTGTGAACAGAAAGTTTCTGGAAATTTCTGCAAGATCAATGTAACGACCCGACCCGAATGGATCAAGTCTCTGTGCTTAAGTGTCATCCCTGGATCGGTATGCTGACACACACAGTACTCGAGGATTTATAACAGAGGTAAATCACATGTATAAATAATGTAAATACTATTACCTCAATCCAAAATATAGAGGAAGCAACAAGGTTGTGGATTCCCATCAACACCAACGGCAAAGTTGAGTGTAGAAATCGTAACCCTAACGTATCACTTACTGGTCGTCTGAAAAGTCTGCAACATGAAACGTTGCAGCCCGAAAACGGGTCAGCACATGGAATATGCTGGCAATGTAACACATAGAGAGTAATGAAAGAATAAGCTATACTACATGCATATATGGCTAGTGGAAAGCTCTATGGTTACAGTTTTTGCGAAAAGCCAATTTTTCCCTACATCAAAGGAATAAATTTTACTTTAACTATCATGGTGGTTGAAACATCATTGAGAAGGTATAACCCCAACTCAATCCCAATTAAAGTAATTAACAACCCAACAATATTAATTAAGAGTGATGAGATACATGTTTATACTCAAGTACTAGATACTCGAATTGTCCATAACCGGGGACACGGCTAATCATGATTAGTTTATACACTCGCAGAGGTTTATGACTTTTCCCCACAAGACTCGATCGCTTCCATTGATTTCTCGCACTACATGGTGTTTGAGAAGCGGATGACCGAGACACGATCTTTCGTAAACATTAACTCTCTACTCCGGGTAGACCATACCAAACCTACAAAACCCACTACCCGCTGATCTACCTCTTCAAGAGCTTCACGTAACTTACTCAACTATGCTAGAGCCCATAATAGCTTGTGGCTGCACACGGAAGTTTCTAGCATGAATAATCTCGATTCCTTTGAGCCCTGGTGGCGGTCCATAGGAAGATCACACGGGTACCCCGGGATTTCCAAAATAAAACAGACAACACTGGGTTCCCCAGGTGCCTCAATCCACCCAGATGTGTATTAAAGTTGCCACCTTAAGTTAACCATTAATTAACAATCTCACATCTGTCATGAATATCTCTCAAACCAACCACATCTACGAGCATAGCATAGCAATATAGGCAACACGTAGAAGTAACTCCCAAGGGTTTGATAGTAACATGGCAATAGGTTCCTACCTCATCATCTACTTCCCAACCCACAAATTAATGACATCCTAACCATGCAATGTGCGAGGGTTGAAACTAATGCATAAAGCTGGGTATGAAAAGAGTATGATCAAAGTGTTACTTGCCTGCAATGTTGATGAAGATGATTCGCACTCAAAACTCTTGATAGTTCTACTCGTCACACTCCGGTCAATCTATCGTAATCAAGCAATAGTAACCACACATAAGCAATCACTCAAAAGATCGGAAAAAAGGAAGAAACAATTCGGAAAACATCAAAACCAAGCAAATAACTATTGCAACATAAAACAATTTCTAACAGTACCAAAATTTGTTTATTTGGCCTTATCAGAAAGTTTATGTCAAGAGCTTTAATTTGCAAAAAGAATCAACTAAATCGGAGTTACGAAACTCAAGTTACGATCAAACGAAGTTTGAATATAAATCTGTTTGAATTCAAATTTTAAAACTTTCAAAAACATGTTTGAGTTGGATTACTGGATAGAGGAGATCATAACGAATAAGTGGGCGTTGGTTTCGTTGGATTTGGACTAACGAGTGAAAAGTTATTAACGTTTGAAAACTAGGGGCTATTCTGTAAAGGAACTACTACAAATAGGTCCCTGAATAGAAAATAAAAAGAAAAAGAAAAGAAAACTATCGAGCGAACGCTCGCTACTGAGACCTAATGAACGAAAGCGTTTACTAACAAATCTAACCTAGCGATCATTCACTAAATAACTAGGTTAAAAAAACAAAACCGGGTTTAAAAAAACGAAACAGGAAAATAAACCGGATCGGACCGGGCGGTTTTTACCGGTCCAAGGCGGGTCAACGGCAACGGCGACTGTCCGGCGGCGACGGCGGTGAAGCGAGAGGAGAGGAGAGGAGAGACGGGGCCGGGGCGGCTTAAATAGGCGGGGAGGCGGCCTCGGGAGGCGTGGAGAAGGGGCCACGGGGAGGCGTGCCCGGCCGGGACTCGGACGGCGGCGGCGGCGGAGTCCTGCTCGGGGACGAGGGCGACGGGCGACGTGGGCTGGGCCGCGGCCTGGCCTGGGAGCTGGGCCGGCCCAGTCGGCGGAAGAGGGAGAGTTTTTTTTAAACAGTCAAACAAAAATAAAAACAAAAATAAATAGAAATATTATATAGGCATATAATATATCAAAATTTTCAGAAAAAGAATTCCTACAACATGAACATTATTCTAGTTTCAAATAAAATCCACAAATATTCTAATAATTCAAATAGTGCTACTGGTCCAATAAAATCCAATAAAAATCATTTTTAAAATACCAAAATTAATTCAAATTTATTTCTCTCGACGAACAGTGCTACTTGTCGACGAACCAAGTTCGGAAAATCCATTGATTCTGCAAGCCAAACAAACATTTATCATTTCTTCACAACTCTCAGGTTTTGCGTAAACTCCTATAGAATCGTCGGTTGATAAAATCGTAACTTCTTCCCGGGTTTTTCCTTCAACAAGAGTGTGCTTGCTTCTTGGCAGGTCCTGGGGCCTTTGGGCTATGGCCCATCTCATCACTTGTACCTTGAACTCATCCTCGGGGCAGCTGATCGTTATCCCAACATCCAACTTCCTAGCATACTTAAATCCATCCAATTGTAGTGTCTTCCTTCTATTTGCACCAAACTAGGGCATGATTACTCAGATTCATCATGGAATTTCCATTTATCCATATTTCCAACATCATGCCTCCTTTATATCCAATAGTAATTCATCTCTTCATCCTCGTGGGATATCCCTTATACCGAGATAAAAAATTATACTTAAGAAGTCCATACTCCACTTCGTGGAACATTATTATCCTTTCCAGGTCAAGCGCCCCATAGGGAATATTGGCCATTTCGCATGGCACTTCTTCAACTGGAATACGTGAAACACATCATGAACTCCGACAGTCCTTCGGTGACTCCAACTTGTTAGCCAATTCTCCCATACGCTCCAAACTCGGTATGGTCCTACAAATCTCGGGGCTAACTTTCCCTTAACTCCAAATAGTTTAACTCCTCGCAGAGGGGACACACGAAGACATTCTCTGTCTCCAATTTCAGACTTCCTCCTTGCGTTTTTGAGTATGCATAACTATTCTGCCTGGACTGAGCTACCTTCAGTCTATCTCGAATCAACTTAACATTCTCTTCTGACTCCTTAATCACATTTGGTCCAAACAACTGACGGTCTCCAACTTCATCCCACATCAAATGGTGTCTGGCTTCTTTTCCCATGCAAATCTTCAAAAGGGGCCATCTTCAAACTGACTTGGTAGCTGTTGTTGAATGAGAACTCCGCGTAAGGTAGATTATCATCACTACTAGATCCATAATCTAGCGCACAAGCTCTCAACATGTCCTCCAGAATATGATTGACTCTCTCGATTTATCCATCTGTCTGCGGATGAAAGGCTGTACTGAACTCTAGCCTACTACCCAAAGTGTGGTGCAGCTGATTCCAAACTTTGAGGTAAACTGTGTTCCTCTACGATGGTCCTCGAAACTCCATGCAGACATACGATCCTTGTCAAATATATCTTGGCAAACTTCGCACTTGTATAGGTGGTTTTCACTGGGATAAAGTGAGCCACTTTGGTCAAGCGAGTCAACTACTACCCAGATAGAATCATATCCCGATCAGGTTCTAGGAAATCCGGTAATGAAATCCATGCCAAACTTATCCTGCTTCCATTCGTGTATCGGCATAGGCTGTAGTAATCCTGCTGGCTTCTGATGCTTTGCTTTTATTTTCTCTGGCATACATTACCTACGACTACATACTCTGCAATATCCTTCTTCTCACCAGTCCACCAGAAACACTACTTCAAATCCAATTACATCTTGGTGTTTCCAGGGCGAATCGAGTATGGTGAGTCATGAGCCTCCTGAAGTATTAACTTCCTGATCTTTGCATTATTAGGTATATGTACACTGTCCTCAAACCATAAGGTGTCATGCTCATCCTTACGAAAACCTTTGGACTTTCCTTTGCTCATCCTCTCTTTTATCTCAGCAATCTCTTTGTCATACTTCTGAGCTTCACAGATCTTTCCCAGCAATGTAGACTGAACTTCCATTGCTGCAACAAAACCTTTGGGAACAATCTCCAATTGAAGTTCCCTGAAAATCCTCGGCTAACTCCTTTGATAATCCTCCGATTATGAGGGTATTCGTCCTTGTTTTCTTTATGGTTGTATCCTATTTCTCCACAAAGCCTGTATGCACAAGGTTTCTTCATATCCTTTCCATAAGGCCTCAATTTCTGGGACACAAACCGAGACTTTAGCAAAGTCAACTTTAATTCTTTCCAAGTGGTTACTCCTTGCAATACTTTGATGGTTTTGTACATCCTCCACCAAATAGCAGCTCCTCTTTCAAAGCACTCAAGAGCATGCTGGATCATATCCTTTTCGACTATAGTGTTATTCTCCAGGCGATCCTCCATGTTCTGAATCCATTGGTCTGTCTCCAATTGACTCATCGATCCAGAAAATACAAGCTCATCTCCATTCATCCTCTATTGGGTCCATGGGTTTGGGGTGGGATAAGAGAGATAGAGAGGGATACACACAATGCAAACAATTGTTTTGAAAATACAGATTTTATTGTGGCTGTCGGAAAAACAACATCAAACAAATGACAGCTCACAATCGTCGCATCTAACGTAGGTATATAACTGGGTTGGGTCTTCTAAAGGTCTATAGATCTCAACGCCATCAAACTCTTCAAGTCTTGGTCATGTCTCCGATGGCTTCTTCTGATCATGCTTGCCCTTCTCAAGTTCTTTTGCAATATCATCTCTATTGATGCAGAGTCTCTTGTGACGTCCTTTAATACTCTGGAGTTGCATTCCAAACTTCCGGTTTCAACATCCTTGGCATGAACCATGTTCCTACTGTCCTTCAGTTCCTGACAAATCTCCGGTATCTCGAGGTTTTAGCTCCTCCAGCTGGGCTACTTTCAGCTTCCGGTTCCTGAGTTCTTCACCAATTGCCTTCTTGTCAAAATATTGCTTCTTGTAGGTCCATCTTAACTTCTTGATTTAACACTCCAGATCCTGGTGATACGCCAGCTGAGGTTAAAACTACATCTTTTTCTGGTAGATGCTCCATCAGCTTTCTATCATCCAATCCTTCCATGCATTTGCATGCTTAACTCCGCACGGTGACAATAGCATAAGCGACAATAATACCATGGTCAGCCGTGTCTATGCCCATGTTACTGCCATGAGCTTCATTCCATATTTGATATCTCCTGCCTTAGGGTTTTCTTGACAAAAATTTGAGTTCTGATGCTCCATATTCTGGTCTTACTCCAATAGACCTTAATCTCGGGTATTGATTACTTGTCTGCCAAGTTCCATAAGCGTAACCTTCCTAGGTCATACAAATCCGGAAATTCTTCAAGCCTTCAAATTCTCCTAGTCTTCGGAGTCTTCACCGTTGTAGTTTCCGTCATTATAATGCTTGGTAAAATCCTCTTCATTCCAAAATAGTCTTAGTTGTCCGATATCTTGTACTCCTTTGGAGTGGTCTCATCGGTCGAATATTCAAGTGGTCAAAAGGGAAAAGGGGTGTGGTCTCACTAAAAGGGAATATTTGAATAAACTCAGAAGAGAAGAGAGATAAAAGATCTTTTTGAAAAAGAAGTTGTAGAGAAAAATCTTTCCTATGGGCTTGTCAGTTTCTAGGGTCACGTCCTCTGACCAACATGTGCTCGATACCATCTCATAACGACCCGACCGAATGGATCAAGTCTCGTGCTTAAGTGTCATCCCTTGATCGGTATCTCGACACACGATTACTCAAGGATTTATAATGAGGTAAATCGCATGTATAAATAACGTAAATACTATTACCTCAATCCAAAATATAGCGGAAGCAACAAGGTTGTGGATTCCCATCAACACCAACGGCAAAGTTGAGTGTAGAAACCGTAACCCTAACGTATCACTTACTCGTCGTCTGAAAAGTCTGCAACATGAAACGTTGCAGCCCGAAAACGGGTCAGCACATGGAATATGCTGGCAATGTAACACATAGAGAGTAATGAAAGAATAAGCTATACTATATGCATATATGGCTGGTGGAAAGCTCTATGGTTAAAGTTTTTGCAAAAAGCCAATGTTTCCCTACATCAAAGGAATAAATTTTACTTTAACTATCATGGTGGTTGAAACATCATTGAGAAGGTATAACCCCAACTCAATCCCAATTAAAGTAATTAACAACCCAACAATATTAATTAAGAGTGATGAGATACATGTGAATACTCAAGTACTAGATACTTAGAATTGTCCATAACCGGGGACACGGCTAATCATGATTAGTTTATACACTCTGCAGAGGTTAGCGCACTTTTCCCCACAAGACTCGATCGCCTCCGTTGATTTCTCGCACTACATGGTGTTTGAGAAACGGATGAACGAGACACAGTCTTTCAGAAACATTAACTCTCTACTCCGGGTAGACCATACCAAACCTACAAAACCCACTACCTGCTGATCTACCTCTTCAAGAGCTTCACGTAACTTACTCAACTATGCTAGAGCCCATAATAGCTTGTGGCTGCACACGGAAGTTTCTAGCATGAATAATCTCAGTTCCCTTTGAGCACGGGTGGCGGTCCATAGGAAGATCACACGGGTACCCCGGATTTCCAAAACAAAGCATAACACCTTTGGGTTCCCCAGGTGCCTCAGTCCACCCAGATGTGTATTAAAGTTGCCACCTTAAGTTAACCATTAATTAACAATCTCACATATGTCATGAATATCTCTCAAACCCAACCACGTCTACGAGCATAGCATAGCAATATAGGCAACACGTAGAAGTATCTCCCAAGGGTTTGATAGTAACAGGGCAATAGGTTCCTACCTCATCATCTACTTCCCAACCCACAAATTAATGACATCCTAACCATGCAATGTGCGAGGGTTGAAACTAATGCATAAAAACTGGGTATGAAAAGAGTATGATCAAAGTGTTACTTGCCTGCAATGTTGATGAAGATGATTCGCACTCAAAACTCTTGATAGTTCTACTCGTCACACTCCGGTCAATCTATCGTAATCAAGCAATAGTAACCACACATAAGCAATCACTCAAAAGATCGGAAAAAACGAAGAAACAATTCGGAAAACATCAAAACCAAGCAAATAACTATTGCAACATAAAAAAATTTCTAACAGTACCAAAATTGTGTGTATTTGGCCTTATCAGAAAGTTTATGTCAAGAGCTTTAATTTGCAAAAAGAATCAACTAAATCGGAGTTACGAAACTCAAGTTACGATCAAACAAAGTTTGAATTCAAATCTGTTTGAATTCAAATTTTAAAACTTTCAAAAACATGTTTGAGTTGGATTACTGGATAGAGAAGATCATAACGAAGAAGTGGGCGTTGGTTTCGTTGGATTTGGACTAACGAGTGAAAAGTTATTAACGTTTGAAAACTAGGGGCTATTCTGTAAAGGAACTACTACAAATAGGTCCCTGAATAGAAAATAAAAAGAAAAAGAAAAAAAACTATCGAGCGAACGCTCGCTACCGAGACCTAATGAACGAAAGCGTTCACTAACAGATCTAACCTAGTGATCATTCACTAACTAACTAGGTTAAAAAACAAAACCGGGTTTAAAAAAATGAAACAGGAAAATAAACCGGATCGGACCGGGCGGTTTTTACCGGTCGACGGCGGGTCAACGGCAACGGCGACTGTCCGGCGGCGGCGGCGGCGGTGAAGCGAGAGGAGAGGAGAGGAGAGACGGGGCCGGGGCGGCTTAAATAGGCAGGGAGGCGGCCTCGGGAGGGGTGGAGAAGGGGCCACGGGGAGGCGTGCCCGGCCGGGACTCGGACGGCGGCGGCGGCGGTCTCCCGAGCGGAGTCCCGCTCGGGGACGAGGGCGATGGGCGACGTGGGCTGGGCCGCGGCCTGGCCTGGGAGCTGGGCCGGCCCAGTCGGCGGAAGAGGGAGAGTTTTTTTTTAAACAGTCAAACAAAATAAAAACAAAAATAAATAGAAATATTATATAGGCATATATATCAAAATTTTCAGAAAAAGATTTCCTACAACATGAACATTATTCTAGTTTCAAATAAAATCCACAAAAATTCTAATAATTCAAACAGTGCTACTGGTCCAATAAAATCCAATAAAAATCATTTTAAAATACCAAAATTAATTCAGATTTATTTCTCTCCAATTTTACGATGTAGGGAATCATGTTACCCTATTTTCCATATAGTTTATTTTTGGAGGAAAATAATTTGAATAAAACCCAAATAACTCCAAATTGGAAATAAATTCAAAAGAACTTTGAATTTAATTCTTTGAAACTCCCAACTCATATTTCATATGTTTTGAAGAAGTCATTTTATCTTCTCTCGTGAAAATCATTGAGTTGCATAAAGTTTTAGAATTGGAAATATTCTCAAATGAAATTCAAATATTTTCAACACCCTTGTCATTTAAATAAATGGAAGAAGTCATATCATCTTCACTCTGTGGTTTGTGATGAAAAGAATTTGAATTCCCGAAGATCATAAAAGCAAAATGAAAGTTTGGGAAAGTCCTTTTATTCCCTCTCATTTAACTTTCAAAAAGTTTCGAATTCACTCACTTTCAGTCAATCAATCAAACAATCAATCAAATCTATCTATAACATTCCAAAATTTAGAATTTCGGGATGTTACAATCAAATAACTATCATCCAAGAAGATCCTATAGGTTTAACTTGGCACAAACACTAACTAAAAGATAAAACCACATCTAAACGGAAGGTAGATGGATTATTTATTACTAAGCAGCAAGGAAAAATATTGGGTTGTCTCTCAACAAGCGCTTTTCTTTAAAGCCTTTTAGCTAGGCAATGATAATTTTAATGATGCTTGCATGAAAGACAAGAATTGAAGCACAAAGAGAGCATCATAAAACACGTGACAAACACATCTAAGTCTAACATACTTCCTATGCATAGGCATCTTATAGAAAAACAAATTATCATAGCAAGCAAAAACTAGCATATGCAAGGAGGCGAAAAGGAACAATAACAATCTCAACATAACGAGAGGTAATTTAGTAACATGAAAATTTCTATAACCGTATTTTCCTCTCTCATAATAATTACATGTAGGATCATAAGAAAATTCAACAATATAGCTATCACATAACATATTCTCAACATGATCCACATGCATGCGAAGTTGACACTCTTCCAAAATAGTGGGATTATCATGAACTAAAGTCATGATTTCTCCAAACCCACTTTTATCAAAAATACCATAAGATTGAACATTATCCAAATATGTGGGATCTAAAGTTAACACTCTTCGAAACCCACTTTCAATATAATTGCAAACAATATTATCAATCTCATATTCATCATGGGGCTTAAATAAATTTTCAGGATCATAAGAAGAATCACCCCAATCATGATCATTGCAACAAGTAGTAGACATAGCAAAACTAGCATCCCCAAGCTTAGGGTTTTGCATATTATTAGCATAATTGACATCAAGAGAATTTATAGTAAAATCATTGCAATCATGCTTTTCATCGAAGGGACTATCAAGTATAGGTGCAATAGTAACGATCTCATGTTTAACATAAGGAACTATAGCAAATTCATCTTCATAAATATTGGCATCGTGGCCACAAGAATAGCAAGCATCATGTTCATCAAGGGATATTTCAACCAAATCATCGGAATCATCATTATCTATAGATTCATGCATATCGTTATTTTCTTCCAAAGCAACGATCATTCTTTCAATAAATTCTTGGACATAGACATTATGAGCAAGGTTTTCATTGCAATATTTAAGTATGACGGAATTTTCAGATTTGTTGAGAGTAAAATCATACTTTTCGATCAAAGAAGCAACTTCATGAGCACCCTTAAAAATGACAAGTTCTTCAATTTGTTCGATATCATAGTAACTATAAACACGCTTTGCATAAGAAGATAAGATTTCATTATCATTGAACTCACATAGGTAGGGAAGGTGTTTTTTAGGGTTCTTAGAGCAACAAGTAAAATCACACATTTCACAAAAATTCCAAGCATAGCATAGCAAACTATTTATATGATACCATAAGAGCTTCCCTTTTTCAAACAAACGATGACGCACAAAATAAGCATGCTCATCTAAAGATTACCCATCAACTAGGCTAGTGGGGGTTTCAAAGACGATATAAGGATCAAAGATGATCCAAGTAGAACACTTTAAGTGGATCCATATCAATAGATTTTTAGCAAGATGCAAGCATATAGAAGGCACAAGGAAACACAAACAAAGATACATACGGGAAGAAGGCGAATCGAAAAGGAGAGGGCGAATAAAGCGGCAAGGGTGAAGTGGGGAGAGGAAAACGAGAGGCAAATGGCAAATAATGCGGCGAGAGATAAGGGATTGTGATGGGTACTTGGTATGTTGACTTTTTATGTAGACTCCCGGCAACGGTGCAGTAAATTCTTCTTGCTACCTCTTGAGCTTATGCGTTGGATTTCAAGAGGAGAGGATGATGCAGCAAAGTAGCGTAAGTATTTCCCTCAGTTTTTGAGAACCAAGGTATCAATCCAGTAGGAGGCTACGCGCGAGTTCCTCGTACCTACACAAAACAATAGCTCAACGCAACCAACGCGATTAGGGGTTCTCAATCCCTTCATGGTCACTTACGAGAGTGAGATCTGATAGAGATGATAGATAATATTTTTGGTATTTTTCGTATAAAGATGCAAGGTAAAATAAAAGGCAAAGGTAAAAAGCAAATCAAATATAAAGTGATTGGAGATTGATATGATGAGAATAGACTCGGGGGGCCATAGGTTTCACTAGTGGCTTCTCTCAAGAGCATAAGTATTTCTACGGTGGGTGAACAAATTATTGTTGAGCAATTGACAGAATTGAGCATAGTTATGAGAATATCTAGGTATGATCATGTATATAGGCATCACGTCCGAGACAAGTAGACCAACTCCTGCCTGCATCTACTACTATTACTCCACTCATTGACCGTATCCATCATGCATCTAGAGTATTAAAGTTCAAGAAAACAGAGTAACGCCTTAAGCAAGACGACATGATGTAGAGGAATAAATTCATGCAATGTGATAAATACCCCATCTTGTTATCCTCGATGGAAACAATACAATACGTGCCTTGCTGCCCTTTCTCTCACTGGGTAAGGACACTGCAAGATTGAACCCAAAGCTAAGCACTTCTCCCATTGCAAGAAAAACCAATCTAGTAGGCCAAACCAAACTGATAATTCTAAGAGACTTGCAAAGATAACCAATCATACATAAAAGAATTCAGAGAAGATTCAAATATTGTTCATAGATAATCTTGATCATAAACCCACAATTCATCGGTCTCAACAAACACATCGCAAAAGAAGATTACATCGAATAGATCTCCACAAGAGAGGGGGAGAACATTGTATTGAGATCCAAAAAGATAGAAGAAGCCATCTAGCTACTAACTATGGACCCGAAGGTCTGAGGTATACTACTCACACTTCATCGGAGAGGCTATGGTGATGATGTAGAAGCCCTCCATGGTGGATGCCCTCCTCGTGAGCTCCTAACAAGCCCCAAGATGGGACCTCGTGGGTATAGAAGGTTGGCGGTGGAATTAGGTTTTTGGCTCAGATGTCGATCGTTTGGGGTGCAATGAGGTATATATAGGAGGAAGGAGTACGTCGGTGGAGCTTCGAGGGGCCCACGAGGCAGGGGGGCGCGCCCGAGGGGGGGCGCGCCCTCCACCCTCATGACCGCCTCGTGGCTTTCTTGACGGAGGGTCCAAGTCTCCTGGATCTTATCTGATGAGAAAATCACGTTCCCGAAGGTTTCATTACGTTTGGACTCCGTTTGATATTCCGTTTCTTCAAAACACTAAAATAGGCAAAAAAAACAGCAATTCTGGGCTGGGCCTCCGGTTAATAGGTTAGTCCCAAAAGTAATATAAAAGTGGAAAATAAAGCCCAATATAGTCCAAAACAGTAGATAATATAGCATGGAGCAATCAAAAATTATAGATACGTTGGAGACGTATCAGAGGGTAATGGTATCCCTTTCATTATCATTTTTTTTAGTGTACGTATCGAAGACGTCACTAGTCGTACTAGAAAGGATGATAACCTCATGAAGAAATGTTAGCGATAAATCCTACATCTACGAATCAGACTACAGAAAGTTACATAACTTCCTAACTAAATCCTCCGCCCCCCCCTGCCGCCCCGATTTTCATGGGGTGGGCCCTTCCCTCCCTCTATTCCAGCAATCCTAACTCCCCACATTTCCTTTTACGTTAAACATGTACCTAATCTTAGGTTGGTCTAGCATTTCTCGAAATGTTAGTACCAAAATTTGAGATGAAGCTAAACCACACGAATGTATGATGGAGTGAGAGTGATGGGGAGGAGGATACATGGCTGGAGAGAAGGTGGGTAGAAAGGTCGTACGTGCCAGGGTCACATTAGCATAGGACGAAAGAAGATAGGATTTTATTATTGGTAATGTTAGAAATCTAATGTCGTATTTTAAAGTATGGCAAAGCAAACATTTTTTATGGCACTTTATGTTGGCGCGAGGATGTCAAATTTAATTGGCAAGCACGGCAATTTTATGGCAAAAAAATGAACTGGGATGGATTTATCATGCTTGCCAACTAAACTTGACATTCTCGGCAATCATAATTTGCCATAAAAACTTTTGATTTGCCATTGTAAAAAATCTAACGTCAGATTTGTAGTTGAGTCTGTTGTTAACGATAAATCGGGAATCGGCCGCAAGGTATATAAGAGACCAGCCCTCTTCAAATAAGTTATTTATATTCTTGCATAATATTTATTTCATAGCAACGCATGATAGCTTACAAGTCTACCTAATATATATCCCCAACCGCTCACTTGTTAGTCCCCTATAACTCCCAAGAAAGCGAAGCAATGATGTAATAGGTGTTAGATTGACTTACTGGGGCATTTCATATGCCGAGGGAATTTCCATTGGAAAAGAACAACTTTCAATAAGCACAAGTAGAAAAGGACAAGCTAGATGTTGAAAAGTGCATGGTTGCGTGGTTGAATTTTTCCATTTGATTGGGAGTCAGTTTGGTTGGCATCCTCGGTGTTTGGTACCTGGCATGAGCCCTGCCTGGGAGCTGTCTGAGGGACATTTGGTTGGTAACCTGGTGGTGCTTGCACTAGCTTGGCCTGGGGATGATTCTTGTGCTTAGCCTGGTCAAAAATTGCATGCATGTACTTAGCCTGGCCCAGTGATGACCCACAAGTATAAGGGATCTATCGTAGTCCTTTCGATAAGTAAGAGTGTCGAGCCCAATGAGGAGCAGAAGGAAATGACAAGCGGTTTTCAGTAAGGTATTCTCTGCAAGCACTGAAATTATCAATAAGAGATAGTTTTGTGATAAGGTAATTTATAATGGGTAACAAGTAACAAAAGTAAACAAGGTGCAGCAAGGTGGCCCAATCCTTTTTGTAGTAAAGGACAAGCCTGGACAAACTCTTCTGTAAAGGAAAAAGGAAAACGCTCCCGAGGACACATGGGAATTATCGTCAAGCTAGTTTTCATCATGCTCATATGATTCGCGTTCGTTACTTTGCTAATTTGATATGTGGGTGGACCGGTGCTTGGGTACCACCCTTCCTTGGACAAGCATACCACTTATGATTGACCCCTCTTGCAAGCATCCGCAACTACAAAAGAAGTATTAAGGTAAACCTAACCATAGCATGAAACATGTGGATCCAAATCAGCCCCTTACGAAGCAACACATAAACTAGGGTTGAAGCTTCTGTCACTCTAGCAACCCATCATCTACTTATTACTTACCAATGCCTTCCCCTAGGCCCAAATAATGGTGAAGTGTCATGTAGTCGACGTTCACACAACACCACTAGAGGAAAGACAACATACATCTCATCAAAATATCGAACGAATACCAAATTCACATGACTACTTATAGCAAGACATCTCCCATGTCCTCCGGAACAAACGTAACTACTCACAAATCATATTCATGTTCATAATCAGAGGGGTATTAATATGCATAAAGGATCTGAACATATGATCTTCCACCAAATAAACCAACTAGCATCAACTACAAGGAGTAATCAACACTACTAGCAACCCACAGGTACCAATCTGAGGTTTTGAGACAAAGATCGGATACAAGAGATAAACTAGGGTTTGAGATGAGATGGTGCTAGTGAAGATTTTGATGGAGATTGAACCCCTCCCGATGAGAGGATCAATGGTGATGGCGATGGTGATGATTTCCCCCTCCCGGAGGGATATTTCCCTGACTGAACAGCTCCGCCGGAGCCCTAGATTGGTTTCGCCAAGTTCCGCCTCGAGACGGCGGCGCTTCATCCCGAAAGCTTCCTTCTGATTTTTTCCAGGGCAAAAGACTTCATATAGAAAAAGATGGGCACCGGAGGCCTGCCAGGGGGCCCACGAGGCAGGGGGCACGCCCAGGGTGGTAGGGCGCGCCCCCACCCTCGTGGACAGGGTGTGGCCCCCCTCTGGTGCTTTCATCGCCCAGTATTTTGAATATATTCCAAAAGTGACTTTCGTGGAGTTTCAGGACTTTTGGAGTTGTGCAGAGTAGGTCTATAATATTTGCTCCTTTTCCAGCCCAGAATTCCAGCTGTCGGTATTCTCCCTCTTCGTGCAAACCTTGTAAAATAAGAGAGAATATGCATAAGTATTGTGACATAATGTGTAATAACAGCCCATAATGCAAAAATATCAACATAAAAGCATGATGCAAAATGGACGTATCAACTCCCCCAAGCTTAGACCTCTCTTGTCCTCAAGCGGAAGCCGATAACCAAAAATATGTCCACATGTTTAGAGATAGAGGTGTCAATAAAATAAAATACGGACATGAGGGCATCATTATAAATATTATAACAGCCATATATATATATATATATATATATATATATATATATATATATATATCGTCATATGATTTCTTACGCTAAAGTAACAATCTACTCACAATGTAAAGTATGAATCAGAAACTTCATTGAAAACTAACAAACTGTGATCTTGGTCATTGAAGCAATTGCAATTTATCATAACATCGGAAAGAGTCAATATAAGAGCTTTTCAGCAAGTCCACATACTCAACTATCATTCAGTCTTTCACAATTTCTAACACTCATGCAATACTTATGGGTATGGAGTTCTAATCGGACAGAGAGAAAGATAGGGGCTTATAGTGTTGCCTCCCAACCTTTTACCTCGAGGGTAATGTCAACAATAATAGTTTATGATAACTTACATCCAATTGGATATATATATATATATCAGGATCTTTCCAACACAATGTGCTTGCCAAAGGATAAAGTGTAAAAAGGAAAGGTGAAGATCACCATGACTCTTGCATAAGGCATAAGACAAAAAAAAGATAGGCCCTTCGCAGAGAGAAGCAGAGGTTGTCATGTGCTTTTATGGTTGGATGCACGAAATCTTAATGCAGAAGAACGTCAGTTTATATTGCCACTTGTGATAGGGACCTTTATTATGCAGTCCGTCGCTTTTATTTCTTCCATATCACAAGATCGTATAAAGCTTATTTTCTCCACACTAATAAATCATACATATTTAGAGAGCAATTTTTATTGCATGCAACAATGACAACTTACTTGAAGGATCTTACTCAATCCATAGGTAGGTATGGTGGACACTCATGGAAAAACTGGGTTTAAGGATATTCGGAAGCATAAGTAGTATCTCTACTTGGTGCAAAGAATTTGGCTAGCATGAGGGGGAAAGGCAAGCTCAACATGTTGGATGATCCATGACAATATACTTTATTTTGGATATAAGAAAACATAACCCATTACGTTGTCTTCCTTGTCCAACAACAACTTTTTAGCATGTCATATTTTAATGAGTGCTCACAATCATAAAAGATGTCCAAGATAGTATATTTATATGTGAGAACCTCTCTTTCTTTATTACTTCCTATTAATTACAACGATGACCAAAACTATGTTTGTCAACTCTCAACAACTTTTATTCATCATACTCTTTATTTGTGAAGTCATTACTCTCCATAAGATCAGTATGATCTTTTTATTTCTTTTTATTCTTTCTTTTTCTTATTATTCCCTCAAGATCATAGCAAGATAACCAAGCCCTCAACTCAAGACTAATCTTTATTATATATAGCTCACGGACTCGATTACATAGAAGGATCATAAAGCAAAACTCAAAACTAGATCATACAAAAACTTTATTATACTAGATCAAGATATTACCAAAAGGATCGAACTAAGAAAAACGGTAAAGATAGAAGTGTGATGGTGATACGATACTGGGGCACCTCCCCCAAGCTTGGCAGTTGCCAAGGGGAGTGCCCATACCCATGTATTTATGTCACCTTCTTCGGAGGTGGTGATGATGACAATTGTGCCTTCAGCTTTTTCATATTGTAGTTGAGGAGAGCAATTTCCTCCTTTAAATCATCGACCTCCAACTCCAGCTTCAAGATCTTGTCAAATAAATCTCCTTTACTTTTCTGCCAAAAACGAGAAGGAATAGATCAGTTATTAGACCGGTTAGCCCTCTTAGGGAGACTAGACTTTTTGAACTTCACGTGCATATCCCCAGGTTGAGGTAGAGGGACATCCTCCTCCTCCGAACTTGAAGCGTCGATCCTCATCAAATGAGCATCCTCCTCATCGTCCGTGGTTCGACCACAAGGAGATAGGTCCCCATAGGTCTTCGGGTCAGCAATGAGATGTGAGACATAGCTCTCTCCGTTGGAGTCTTAAGATGACATCTTGCTCTAAATCTGCTGCTAAAACAACTCAAAACAAAAACAGAGGGTTGTGTCGCGGTACGGTTGTCAAAACCTTCGGGAGATTATATAATGAATTTTTACCGACCAAAATAAGTATTGTGCAAGAAAACGGAGTCCGCGGAGCACACGAGGTGCCCACGAGGCAGGGGGCGCGCCCTCCACCCTCGTGGATGCCTCGTGTCCTTTTTGGACTACTTCTTATTTTCCTATTGTCTTAAATATTCCAAAACGGAGAAAAAAATGCTATTAGAACTGTTTTGGAGTCAGTTTACTTACCGTACCACATTCCTTTTCGGAGTCTGAAACATTCTGGAAAGTGTCCCTTATGTATTCCTCCGGGGTTATGGTGTCAATAACATTGGTTTCAACATTTATGGGATCACCTGAGATATAATGTTTGATTCTTTGACCGTTCACCACCTTCGGATTTGTGCCTTCGAAGTTGTTGATTTTTATGACACCGGAACAATAGACCTCCTCGATAATGTAAGGACCTTCCCGTTTTGACAGGAGTTTTCCTGCAAAAAATCTTAAACGAGAGTTGTATAGCAAATCATAATCACCTACATTAAACTCACGCTTTTGTATCCTTTTGTCATGCCATCTTTTAACTTTTTTCTTTAAACAGTTTGGCATTCTCATAGGCTTGGGTTCTCCACTCATCAAGTGAGCTAATATCAAATAATCTCTTCTCACTGGCAAGTTTGACATCATAATTGATCTCTTTAATGGCCCAATATGCCTTATGTTCTAGTTCGAGAGGTAAATGACATGCTTTTCCATAAACCATTTTATACGGAGACATGCCCATAGGATTTTGATATGCAGTTCTATAGGCCCATAATGCATCATCGAGTTTCTTGGACCAATTCTTTCTAGATCTATTAACAGTCTTTTGCAAAATTAATTTGATCTCTCTATTACTCATTTCTACTTGAACACTAGACTGTGGGTGGTATGGAGATGCAATTCTATGATTAACGTCATACATAGCAAGCATTTTACGAAAAGCACCATGGATAAAATGTGAACCACCATCAGTCATTAAGTATCTAGGGACTCCAAACCTCGGAAAAAAACTTCTTTAAGCATCTTAATAGAGGTGTTATGATCAGCACTACTAGTTGGAATAGCTTCTACCCACTTAGTAACGTAATCAACAACAACTAAAATATGTGTATACCCATTAGAGGAAGGAAACAGTTCCATATAATCAAAGGCCCAAACATCAAATGGTTCAATAACAAGTGAATAGTTCATAGGCATTTCTTGGCGTCTACTAATATTACCAATTCTTTGACATTCATCACAAGACAAGACAAACTTACATGCATCTTTGAAAAGAGTAGGCCAATAAAAACCGGATTGCAATACCTTATGTGCAGTTCTATCTCCAGCGTGGTGTCCTCCATAAGCCTCAGAGTGACACTTGTGTAGGATCTGTTCTTGTTCATGCTCAGGTACACAACGTCTAATAACACCATCTACTCCTTCTTTATAAAGGTGTGGGTCATCCCAGAAGTAATGTCTTGAATCATAGAAAAGCTTTTTCTTTTGCTGGTATGTGAAACTAGGCTTGGTATAAATTTAGCAACAATGTAATTAGCATAATCAACATACCATGGAGCAGTACGAGAAGCATTTATGACAGCTAATTGTTCATCAAGAAAGCTATCATCAATAGGTAGTGGGTCATCAAGGACATTCTCTAACCTAGACAAGTTGTCTGCAACGGGGTTCTCAGCTCCCTTTCTATCAATAATATGCAAATCAAATTCTTGTAGTAGGAGGACCCATCTAATAAGTCTAGGTTTAGCATCTTTCTTTTCCATAAGGTATTTAATACCAGCATGATCAATGTGAACAGTTACTTTAGAATCAACAATATAAGGTCTGAACTTATCACAAGCAAATACAACTGCTAAAAATTCCTTTTCAGTAGTAGCATAATTTCTCTGGGCGTTGTCTAGAGTTTTACTAGCATATTGAATAACATTTAATTTCTTATCAACTCTTTGTCAGAACAGCACCTACAGCATAAGCACTAGCATCACACATAATTTCAAAGGGTAAATTCTAATTAGGTGGTTGAACAATAGGTGCAGAAATCAAGGCTTTCTTAAGTATTTCAAATGCTTCTACACAATCGTCATCAAAGACAAAAGGAACATCTTTTTGTAAGAGATTAGTCAGAGGCCTAGAAATTTTTGAGAAGTCTTTAATGAACCTCCTATGAAAACCGGCATGACGAAGGAAACTTCTTATACCTTTAATGTACTTAGGACATGACATCTTTTCAATAGCATCAAGTTTAGCTTTATCAACTTCAATACCTCTTTCAGAAATTTTATGCCCCAAGACAATACGCTCATTAACCATAAAGTGGCACTTCTCCCAATTCAAGACAAGATTATTTTCTTCACATCTCTGCAAAACTCGATCAAGGTTGCTTAAGCAATCATCAAAAGGAGTTCCATACACGGAGAAATCATCCATGAAAACCTCAACAATCTTTTCACAAAAGTCAGAGAATATAGCAGTCATACATCTTTGAAAGGTAGCAGGTGCATTACATAAACCAAAAGGCATACGTCCATAAGAAAAGGTACCGAAAGGGCAAGTAAAAGTGGTCTTATCTTGATCCTCTTTTGACACAGGTATTTGAGAGAAACCAGAATAACCATCTAGAAAGCACAAATGTGTATGTTTGGATAATCTTTCTAGCATTTTATCAATAAAAGGTAAAGGGTAATGATCATTTTAGTAGCTTTATTTAGTTTGCGGAAATCAATTACCATTCTATATCCTCAGAACGATTCTTTGCGGTATCAATTCATCTTTATCATTAGGAACAACAGTAATACCTCCCTTCTTAGGGACACAATGGACAGGACTTACCCACTGACTATCAGCAACGGGATAAATTATACCTGCCTCCAGAAGCTTTAGTATTTCTTTTCTTACCACTTCTTTCATCTTAGGATTTAACCGTCATTTGTGGTCAACAACCGGTTTAGCATCTTTTTCCAGTATTATTTTGTGCTGGCATAGAGTGGGACTAATGCCCTTAAGATCATCAAGAGTATATCCAATAGCAGCACGGTGCTTCTTCAGAGTTTTCAATAATTTCTTTTCTTCATGCTCTGAAAGGTTAGCACTAATAATAACAGGATATATCTTTTTCTCATCAAGATAAGCATATTTAAGAGTATCAGGTAATGGTTTAAGCTCAAACACGGGATCACCCTTGGGTGGAGGCGGATCCCCTAGGATTTCAACGGGCAAGTTGTGTTTCAAAATAGGTCCCTGTTTAAAGAATACTTCATCTATTTCCCTTCTTTCATTTATAAACATCATGGTCTAGCAAATATTGTTCTAAAGGATCATTAGGAGGCATGGCAATAGAAGCAAGACCAATAATTTCATCTTTACTAGGCAATTCTTCATCATGGGGTTGTCTATGAAATTTAGCAAAATTAAATTCATGAGACATATCCCCTAAACTAATGGTAACAACATCATTTTTGCAGTCTATCCTAGCATTAACAGTATTCAAGAAGGGTCGATGATACGTCTCCGTCGTATCTACTTTTCCAAACACTTTTGCCCTTGTTTTGGACTCTAACTTGTATGATTTGAATGGAACTAACCCGGACTGACGCTGTTTTTAGCAGAATTGCCATGATGTTGTTTTATGTGCAGAAAACAACAGTTCTCGGAATGACCTGAAACTCCACGGAATATCTTACAATAAATAATAAAAAATCCTCGCCAAAGATGAAGACCAGGGGGCCCACACCCTGTCCACGAGGGTGGGCCCCCCCTGGGGCGCGCCCCCTACCTCGTGGGCCCCCTGGAGACTTTCCGATGCCAACTCCAACTCTATATATTTGCTTTCGGGGAGAAAAAATAGAGGAGAAGAAATCATCGTGTTTTACGATACGGAGCCGCCGCCATGCCCTAAAACCTCTTGGGAGGGCTGATCTGGAGTCCGTTCAGGGCTCCGGAGAGGGGGATTCGTCGCCGTCGTCATCAACCATCCTCCATCACCAATTTCATGATGCTCACCGCCGTGCGTGAGTAATTCCATCGTAGGCTTGCTGGACGGTGATGGGTTGGATGAGATTTATCATGTAATCGAGTTAGTTTTGTTAGGGTTTGATCCATAGTATCCATTATGTTCTGAGATTGATGTTTCTATGACTTTGCTATGCTTAATGCTTGTCACTAGGGCCCGAGTGCCATGATTTCAGATATGAACCTATTATGTTTTCATTAATATATGTGAGTTCTTGATCCTATCTTGCAAGTCTATAGTCACCTACTATGTGTTATGATCCGCAACCTCAAGTGACAATAATCGGGACCACTCCCGGTGATGACCATAGTTTGAGGAGTTCATGTATTCACTATGTGCTAATGATTTGTTTCGGTTCTCTATTAAAAGGAGGCCTTAATATCCCTTAGTTTCCATTAGGACCCCGCTGCCACGGGAGGGTAGGACAAAAGATGTCATGCAAGTTATTTTCCATAAGCACGTATGACTATATCGGAATACATGCCTACATTACATTGATGAATTGGAGCTAGTTCTGTGTCACCCTATGTTATGACTGTTACATGATGAACCGCATCCGGCATAATTATCCATCACTGACCCGATGCCTACGAGCTTTCCATATACTGGTTCACACTTATTTACTTTCCCGTTGTTATCAAGTATAATCACTACAAAATACCAAAAATATTACTTTGCTTTCTTTACTCTTTTGTTACCGTTACCATCACTATCATATTACTTTGCTACTAAACACTTTGTTGCAGATACTAAGTTTCCATGTGTGGTTGAATTGACAACTCAGCTGCTAATACTTGAGAATATTCTTTGGCTCCCCTTGTGTCGAATCAATAAATTTGGTTTGAATACTCTACCCTCGAAAACTGTTGCGATCCCCTATACTTGTGGGTTATCAGTCTACCAAATATAATGGGACAAAAGTTATCTTGTGGGGAACCAAGAACAAGAAAACCAGCAGGACATTTAATTTTCCCACACAATACTTCAACATCGCTAACAATCCCAACTGGTGAAATAGTATCTCTATTGGCAAGCTTAATTGTAAAATCAATTTCTTCTATCTCAGCAGGTGCAATATCATGCATACTTTCTTTGTATAATGAATGAGGTATTGCACTTGCACTAGCCGTCATATCACACAAGCCATGGTAACAATGATCTCCTATTTTAAGTGAAATAACAGGCATGCCCACAACAGGTCTATGTTTATTTTTAGTATCGGGTCTAGCAATTCTAGCAACTTCATCACAGAAGTAAATAACATGCCCATCAATATTATCGGCCAAGAGATCTTTAACCATAGCAATACTAGGTTCAACTTTAATTTGCTCAAGAGGTGTAGGTGTTCTAGTATTACTATTACGAACCACAGTTGAAGCTTTAGCATGATCCTTTATTCTAACAGGGAAAGGTGGTTTCTCAATATAAGCAGTAGGAACAACAGGATCAACATTATAAGTGATAATATTCTCTTCAACTTTAATAGGTGCAACAACTTTTACTTCAATGGGAGGATTATATTTAAACCAGTTCTCCTTAGGGAGATCAACATGAGTAGCAAAGGATTCACAGAAAGAAGCTACTATCTCAGAGTCAAGTCCATATTTAGTGCTAAATTCACAGAAAACATCGGTATCCATAAAGGATTTAACACAATCAAACTTAGGTGTTATACCTAACTCCTTACCTTTGTCGAGATCCCAATCTTCAGAATTGCGTTTAATTCTTTCCAATAAATCCCATTTGAATTCAATAGTCTTCATCATAAAAGAACCAGTACAAGAAGTATCGAGCATGGAGCGATTATTGAGAGAAAGCCGAGCATAAATTTTTTGAATAATAATTTCTCTTGAGGGCTCAAGATTGGGGCATGAATATAACATTGACTTAATCCTACCCCAAGCTTGAGCGATGCTTTCTCCTTCGCGAGGCAAAAAATTATATATATAATTACGATCACGATGAACAAGATGCATAGGATAAAACTTCTGATGAAATTCCAATTTCAATCGGTTGTAGTTCCATGATCCCATATCATCACATAGACTAAACCATGTCAATGCCTTTCCCTTCAAAGATAAAGGGAAGACCTTCTTCTTGATAACATCTTAGGGCATACCTGCAAGCTTAAATAATCCACAAACTTCATCCACATAGATTAGGTGTAAATCGGGATGCAATGTTCCATCTCATGTAAAAGGATTAGCTAGCAGTTTCTCTATCATACCCGAAGGAATTTCAAAGTGAACATTTTCAGTAGGTTCACTAGGTTGAGGAGAAACTCTTTTCTCTACTGGTCGGGGTGAAGATACCCCGAACAAGCCCCTCAAAGCATTACTTTCCATAGTAACAAGTGGCAGTAAATTTCAGCACACTATATAAATTTTTCCTTACCAAATTCCACCTACCAAAGGCGCTTCACTCCCCGGCAACGGCGCCAGAAAAGAGTCTTGATGACCCACAAATATAGGGGATCAATCGTAGTCCTTTCGATAAGTAAGAGTGTCGAACCCAACGAGGAGCAGAAGGAAATGACAAGCGGTTTTCAGTAAGGTATTCTCTGCAAGCACTGAAATTATCAGTAACAAATAGTTTTGTGATAAGGTAATTTGTAACGGGTAACAAGTAACAAAAGTAAACAAGGTGCATCAAGGTGGCCCAATACTTTTTGTAGCAAAGGACAAGCCTGGACAAACTCTTATATGAAGAAAAACGCTCCCGAGGACACATGGGAATTATCTTCAAGCTAGTTTTCGTCACGCTCATATGATTCACGTTCGTTACTTTGATAATTTGATATGTGGGTGGACTGGCGCTTGGGTACTGCCCTTCCTTGGACAAGCATCCCACTTATGATTAACCCCTCTTGCAAGCATCCGCAACTACAAAAGAAGTATTAAGGTAAACCTAACCATAGCATGAAACATGTGGATCCAAATCAGCTCCTTACGAATCAACGCATAAACTAGGGTTTAAGCTTCTGTCACTCTAGCAACCCATCATCTACTTATTACTTCCCAATGCCTTCCCCTAGGTCCAAACAATGGTGAAGTGTCATGTAGTCGACGTTCACACAACACCACTAGAGGAAAGACAACATACATCTCATCAAAATATCGAACGAATACCAAATTCACATGACTACTTATAGCAAGACTTCTCCCATGTCCTCAGGAACAAACGTAATTACTCACAAATCATATTCATGTTCATAATCAGAGGGGTATTAATATGCATAAAGGATCTGAACATATGATCTTCCACCAAATAAACCAACTAGCATCAACTACAAGGAGTAATCAACACTACTAGCAACCCACAGGTACAATCTGAGGTTTTGAGACAAAGATCGAATACAAGAGATGAACTAGGGTTTGTGTAGGACCTTGAAGTATGTCTAGAGGGGGGGGTGATTAGACTACTTGACCAATTAAAAACTTAGCCTTTTCCCAGTTTTACAGTTTGGCAGATTTTAGCTATCTTAGGACAAGTCAAGCAATCATCACACAATTCAAGCAAGCATGCAAAGAGTGTATGAGAAGAGGAAATTAAAGATGCAACTTTCAAGAAAGTAAAGGGAAGGGTTTGGAGGATTCAAACGCAATTGGAGACACGGATGTTTTTGGCGTGGTTCCGATAGGTGGTGCTATCGTACCTCCACGTTGATGGAGACTTCAACCCACGAAGGGTAGCAGTTGCTTGTGAGTCCACGGAGGGCTCCACCCACGAAGGGTCCACGAAGTAGCAACCTTGTCTATCCCACAATGGCCGTCCGCCCACGAAGGACTTGCCTCACTAGCGGTAGATCTTCACGAAGTAGGCGATCCCTTGCCCTTACAAACTCCTTGGTTCAACTCCACAATCTCGTGGAGGCTCCCAAGTGACACCTAGCCAATCTAGGAGACACCACTCTCCAAGAAGTAACAAATGGTGCCTTGATGATGAACTCCTTGCTCTTGTGCTTCAAATGATAGTCTCCCCAACACTCAACTCTCTCTCATAGGATTTGGATCTGGTGGAAAGAAGATTTGAGTGGAAAGCAACTTGGGGAAGGCTAGAGATCAAGATTCATATGGTAGGAATGGAATATTGTAACATCCCAATTTTTATTAAATTTGGATGTTAATAGAATCATTCAATGCATATCATATTTCTTTGCATTTTGGAGTTTTTAAAATATTCAAATAATATTTTTCCACTCAAGAAAAACAAATGAGAGGGGATAAGATGACTTCCTCAAAATATAAAAGAGTGGGAAATTTTATTTTGAATATTATTTAAAGTTTTGGAGTTTATTGGTATTTATTTTATCCGCAAAAAGTGCATTAATTGCATTAGGAAAATATTTTAAAAATGTTCCGTGCTTAAGTTAATGTTCATTAGGTTCTAAATATTGTATAGTTATTTTATATATTTTTGTGGTGTTTTTATAAATTCTTTTGAATTGTTTAGGGACACTTTAGTCCTAGGTTTAAAAAAAACGCACGCACGCCCTCACCGCAGCCTATACCGAAACTGGGTTCGGCCCAGGAGCGCCCCAACCGGCCCAGCTGGCCATTTGGCCCAAGGCCAAGGCTACCAAAACCTCCTCAAGACCGGCCGATCGCTCCCGCCCGCTCGCCATCGCCACATCGACCGGGTGGACCCGCTCCACCTCATCTCCCCAACCTCCCGCTTGCTCCACTCGGATGAGCTTCGCCAAGGCCTCAAGAACCGTCGGGCGAGGCCCTCGCGATAACGCTTATCCGCGGCACCGAGCCTTTCGCTCGCCTATAAAGGCCAGGACCCCTCTTCCATCCTCGCCGTCCCGCTTCTTCCTACGCCGCTCCTACCGCCCGCATTCGCCGCTTGGATCTCGCCGGCCGAACGGACCTCGCCGAAGCATTCCGCTGCCAGTAAACCACCCCGAGCCCTTGTTCCTTCGTCAATCGTACCACGTGAACTTGCGCATCTTTTTGACACCTTTTCCTCGCCTAGGTCCCAGGAGACGACGCCCCGACGACGCCCGACCTCGCCGGAGCCCGCGGAGCGCCGCCGCGTTCGCCTCGCCGACCCCGACGTCCCTGAGGAGCCCCGACGCCACCTTCGCGACGCCCTCGACGCGCCGCACCTCCCCATCTTCTTCCCCGACGCCGAGGACCACCGTAGCCGCCGCCCCCTTCATCGTCGCCGGCCACCACCACCACCCACTGTGAGCCACCACCCCACCCTCGCCCGTTCGATCTACCATGGACGGCCCAGATTAGATTAGGTTCGTTTTTTTAATTTTATTTTGCGAAGAGGTACGCGGTTAACCGCGGTTCCCTTAGACCGTGCGGTTTATTTAAACCGAGCGTCGGTTTTTCTTTAGTCAGGCGCCGCCACTGTTTTTCGTATTTAGCGGCCGTTCGCCGTATAACCTCCGCAGCGGATGTCGCCGCCAGCCACGAGCCGCCACGTGGCCAGGGACTTGGTTGCGATAGTTTTCTTCACTTTTTAGTCCCTTTTATCACAGATTAGTCCCTGAGCTTAGATTAGCCATAACTTTTTAACCGTAGATCCAAACTCGATGAAACCAGCGACAAATTCTCCGTATTGTTTAGATCTATCCAGTGGTATCCTTTTACAAACTTTTGTCAGATTCAAATTTGAATTTATTCAGATTCAAATTCAAACTTCAAATGGCCATATCTCTCAAACCGTAGCTCCGATTAAGTTGATTCTTTTTGCATTACGTCACCGTAGCCAAACCCTATCACCGAACTTTGTCACAATAATTTTCACACGCTAGAATCTGCCTATTAATATTTTACTAGTATGCATAGTATGCACTATAGTTCACATCACTTCTTGAACCATGTGCCTATGTTGTTTTGCACCTAGAAAATTTTCATGCTAGTTAAGTGTGATGTTTGTTCATTTGGTTTTTTCCAGACTTTTGCTTTGCATGTTCTTTCTGGTTCTCTAGAATGTTTGCTTATGTTTGTTTATCTTCTTTATGTAGATTGCCTTGAGTGCGAAGCGAATATTATCAGTCTTTAGAATTCAACCAGCAGTACCAAGGCAAGTTGCATCTTGATCATGTTTCATTACCTATGTTTTTATTATGCACGTAGTTCTTTGCGGTAGGACTGCATGGTAGGAATTGATGCCGCATGACTATGCTTTTCACCCAGTAGTTCATTGAGGTAGGTCTGAACCTTATAACATTGTCGCCATCGTTTTACATTATGTTGCTTCGCTAAGTAGACGTGGATTGGGGAGTGATCATTGTAAAGTATGAGTGACAATGTAGTAAATAGGACCTAAGATAATTAATGAACTACCTGGGCGGAAACTTGTTGGAATGGTGGCGAAGTACAGTGGGGCACGCATGGGAAATCCATGGTGGTGCACCACTAGTGGACCGTCCGCTCATGCTCAAAGAGATCAATCGTATTCTCATGTCTAGAAGCTTACGTGTGCAGCCACAAGCCAATATGGGCTCTGGCTTAGTTGAGTAGTTAGTGTGACCCCTTCCGGGATGGGCTAGCAGATGTAGAGTGATGTAGGTGTACCGACCTATCCGTGGGTTAAGGGGGAACATTTTCGAAAGACTATGTCTCGATCTTCCGATCATGGAGGTGGTCGAGTCTTGTGGGGAAAAGTGCGCAACCTCTGCAGAGTGTTAAAACCTAATCGATTAGCCGTGTCCCTGTTACGGACAAGTTGAGCATCTAGTAGTGGAAATGCCGGAGATCTCCTCACCTTTAATTAAACAGTTGGGATTTAAATGGAACGTGGGAGCGGATGGAGTTGGGTTTGCCAACTCATCCTATGCAAATGTGTAGTAGCAGAATCAACATCTTTTCTAAT
Source organism: Aegilops bicornis (assembly GCA_021605145.1). Lineage (NCBI taxonomy): Eukaryota > Viridiplantae > Streptophyta > Magnoliopsida > Poales > Poaceae > Aegilops > Aegilops bicornis. The sequence continues at coordinate 268,288,072 of CM038675.1, read as the reverse complement.
AGGGAAAAACTAGCTTTATGCAAAAACTAAACTTAGAGCTTTCCACCAGCCAAATTGCATGTACAAATAGGCTCTTTACACTTATGATGTGACTTGCCGTACATTCAATGTCTTGACCTATATGGCTGCAACTTATCACGTTGCAAGATATATCCGACGAGGATTAAGGTGGGATAGGTCGATGTTCTACACTCAACCTTGCTCGTGGAGTTGGACTCATTTACTACTTTGCTTCCGCATGATATTTGTTTATTGGCTCTATGCCCTATTTTGTAATAAATGTATTGCTCCTGGATTATCGATGTAATAAAGAGATGTGTGTTATTTCTGTTATTTCATCGAGTACTGTGTGTGCTAGCAAGTCGATCCAGGGACTAGCACGGTAAGCACAGAGACTTCGACTCTTACCGAGTCGGGTCGCTACAAGATGGTATCAGAGCACACATTGACTGTAGGACGCGACCCCTAGAAAATGGAAAAGCCATAGGATAAAAACTTTATTTTTCACTTTCCCTATATAACCTTCGGTATCGTACCGTCTTTACTTCAGTACTAATTTCTTCCCTCTTTCAAAATGTAGATGTCGTCCGCCATTGTCGAGTTCGAGCAGCCCGATGAGACCATGCCCTTTGGACGGCAGCTGATGAAGATCGTGAAGCACCTGAAGATTGGGCTTCCCACCTTCACTGGAACCTTCACCGCCACCTTGCCCGAGGAGACACGTTGGAGGATCGATGCCCATATCCCCGGACGCATCCTCGAAAACCGCACCAAGCCCATTGATTTCCATGTGGATACTGCAACATGGGGCTTGGGCAGGGGCATCGCTGCTCACATTGCTCTCGGACGCATTCGGGAGGAGTATGACGAAGACCTCAAGAGGACCTCCTTCGTGATGTACGGATGCCGCGACGCAAATGGAGATGTGGTGCGTACCCTGGAGGACGAGACGATAACATCCCATATCCAGGACATGGAGGATCACATTCGTATGATGGAGCTGGAGTTGTCTGACAACATGATCGTCATCAAGAACCTCATGATCCGCAAGGCCGATCTTGAGGAGGAACTCCAGGACGCCGTGACGAGCATAAGGGAGAGCTGGACGACTGCAGAGAAGATCGGCGACACAAGCTTGAGCTTGAGGAGGCCGAGGACAAGCTGGATGAGGGAGAAAACATCCAGAGGATCACTCTTATGGAGATTACATCAGCCGGGACAAGGACCAGGGATGATGAGCTTGGAGATGACGACATGCATAAAGGTGGTGCAAGGACACTGATGTCAACATGGTTGACTGGTCCTCATCCGATGAGAGTTAGATTTTATACCACCATGAGAGTTAGAAATTCGATTTCGTTATCCGATTAGTTTTATCTCATTTGTGAGACCTTGTCAAATCTTGTGACATGGCTTACCTTAGGTTTGATTGTTCTTGTGGACCTCTTGATTGAAATTGAATTAGAGTGATTTGAAGTTTTATTGCTATCATGTGCATATGGGTAGTGTGATTTTACTCACTATGCCTTATTCTATTCTAACTTCTCATCCACTCTAAACCCATCAGATGCCTCCAAGACGTGACCCGGGTTCAACTTTTCCACGGAGCTCACGCAATTGATCCAACAACAGAATGCTCTTATGCAGATGCTCATTCGTAACCGAACAGAACAACCACAACAACAACCCACCGCCGTCACCCCAGTTGGCAGCCTTACCTGCTTTTCGAGGCTGAACCCACCCGTGTTCTCCAAAGAAGACGGAGCCGATCGTCGCAGATGACTGGCTCCGCAAGATAGGAAGGGAGCTAGCCACGGCAAGATGCAATGATGCTGAGAAGGTGAAGTTTGCCGCCCATCAGCTGGATGGCCCGGCCGCTGCTTGGTGGGAGAACTACACCACCACATACCCCTTGGAGAGTGTGACTTGGACTCAGTTCCAGCAGGCATTCCGCACTGCTCATGTCTCAGCTGGAGCCATGAGTCTGAAGAAGAAGGAGTTCCGCAGCTTGCGCCAGGGAGGACGCACGGTATCTCAGTATGTTGATGAGTTCAGTAAGTTGCCCGTTATGCCCCAGAGGACGTGGCCACTGATGCGCAGCCAAGGGAGAAGTTTCGAGGGACTGAGCGATGAGTTGGGAGTTCGATTGGTATGGCGACCTTTGCGAACTATCGAGGAGTTGGTTGATAAGGCTACCATTCTCAAGGCAAGCACCGGCAGATGGAGAATCGTAAGAGGAAGTACGGTCATGGGAAGTATAACTCGAGTTCAACGAAACCCCGCTACAGCCCTGTATCGGGAAGTTACGGATCGTGCACTAGCAAGTTTGGAGGAATCATCATAACCATGGAGGTCACATTCGGCATGGAGGAAATGGACACAACCACCATGGTCACAAGCATGGCAATGGCAATGGCAATGGAGGGAATGGAAATCAGCAGCATTTCAACTCTTCTACACCAATGAAGAAAGATCTCGAGTCACATCACTTGCTTCAAATGCAAGAAGACAGGGCACTACTCCAATGAGTGTCCCGAGCAGCAGAATGGGAATGGAAATGGGAATTACGGAGGCAAGAAACCTAATCCTTTCACTAAGGGCATGTGAATCATGTCAATGTGGAAGAGGTCTATGAGCACTGATGGTTGATTGGTAAGTTCTTGGTTAATTCATTTCCAGCACTCATTCTTTTTGACACTAGTGCATCGCATTCATTCATATCAAGGGGATTCGTGGATAAACATAAGTTGCCTACCGTAGCTCTTAAGTCACCCATTCTAGTGAGTTCCCCAGGAGCCGAGTCTATGGCTAGTCAGGGATGTTTCCAATTGCCTTTGAACATAGGGGGACATATTTTTCCCACGGATATGATCATACTAGAGTCACAAGGGTTGGATGTAATCCTAGGGATGGATTGGATGTCCAAGTATGAGGGAAACATTGATTGTGCTAGTAGATCGATTTTTCTCACCACCCCCGAGAAGAAGAGGATCAAGTATGTATCCGTGCTTAAGCCTAAGAGGACTCGGTGAACTCTCTTACGGAGTTGTCCAGAAGAAGTACCAATGGTGAAGGATTATCCCGATGTATTTCCGGAGGAGTTCTGGGTATGCCGCCAGATCGGAGATTGAGTTTTGATTGAGTTGCTGCTGTGCAGGACCTATCTCCAAGAGGCCGTATCAGATGCCCGCTAATGATTTGGAGGAAGTCAAGAAACAGATTAAGGAGTTGCTCGAGAAAGGGTATATTCGCCCGAGTTCATCACCTTGGGGAGCCCCAGTACTCTTAGTGGAGAAGAAGGATGGAACCTTGAGGATGTGTGTGGATTACCGCTCTTTGAACGAGGTGACCATCAAGAACAAGTATCCCCTACCGATGATCAATGACTTGTTTGACCAGCTAGAAGGAGCTAGTGTTTTCTCCAAGATCGATCTTCGATCGGGTTATCACCAATTGAAGATCCGTGAGAAGGATATACCCAAGACCGCTTTTACCACAAGGTATGGGATTTATGAGTATTTGATCATGTCCTTTGGTTTGACTAATGCCCTGCCTATTTTATGAGCATGATGAACAAGGTGTTCATGGAGTTCTTGGATAAGTTCGTTGTGGTATCCATTGATGACATATTGGTTTTCTCCAAGAATGAGGAGGAACACGTTGAACATCTAGCGCTTGGTTTTGGAGAAGCTCAGAGAACATCAACTTTATGCCAAGTTCAGCAAGTGTGAGTTTTGGCTCAAGGAAGTCGGATTCCTTGGACATGTTGTGTCAGGTGAAGGGATTGCAGTGGACCCTACCAAGGTAGAGTCAGTCACAGAATGGAATGCACCCACCACAGTCGGCGAGATTCGCAGTTTCCTTGGACTTGCTGGATATTACCGAGATTTATTGAAAATTTCTCCAAGATTGCAAGGCCCATGACAGCGTTGTTGAAGAAGGACACCAGTGTTCGTTTGGGTGAAGAGTGTGAAGCCAGCTTTCAAGAGTTGAAGAAGCGTTTGGTTACAGCCCCAGTGCTAATCCTGCCTGACGTACACAAGGACTTTCAGGTGTATTGTGATGCTTCACGTCAGGGACATGGAGGTGTTCTTATGCAGGAGGGAAAAGTGGTACCTTATGCTTCACGACAGCTTCGATCTCATGAGTTGAACTATGCCACACATGATTTGGAGTTAGCAGCCGTAGTGCATGCACTCAAGACATGGAGACACTATCTTATTGGGAATCGTTGTGATGTTTACACGGATCACAAGAGTTTGAAGTACATTTTCACGCAGAAGGAGTTGAATCTCAAGCAAAGGAGATGGTTGGAACTTATAAAGGATTATGACATGAGTCTGCATTATCATCCAGGAAAAGCCAATGTTGTGGCGGATGCTTTGAGCCGTAAGAGTTATGTTAATACCCTTACAGCAGGAGGTTTACATCTGGAGTTATGTGATGAGCTTAGAGACCTTCGGTTGGAAATAGTTCCAAGAGGTTATGTTGTCACTTTTCGAGGTACAGTCCACCTTGTTGGGAAGAATCAGAGAAGCCCAAGTTGGACCAAGGTATTGCGAGATAAAGGAAATGATGAGCAAAGGGAAAGCGGAAGGATTCCGTGAGGATGAAAATGGAACCATATGGTTTGAGCAACGGATTTGTGTGTACCCAATGATCCGGAGATCGGGAAGTTGATTCTTCAGAGGCTCATGACTCACCATATTCGATACACCTGTGCAACACCAAGATGTATTTGGACTTGAAGGAAAGTTTTGGTGGGCGGTATGAAGAGAGAGATTGCCGAGTATGTGGCAATATGTGATGTATGTCGAGAGTAAAGGCGAGCATCGTAAAACCAGCAGGTTTACTTCAGATTGCCGATACCTGATTGGAAATGGGATAAACTTGGTATGGACTTTATCACGGGGTTACCCAGGACCCGTTCAGGTTATGATTCCATTTGGGTGATAGTGGATCGTTTGACCAAGGTTGCTCACTTCATTCCAGTGAAGACCACCTATACAAGTGCTAAGCTAGCAAAGATATATATGACCAGGATCGTATGTCTGCATGGAGTTCCGAGGAGCATCGTATCAGATAGAGGAACGCAGTTTACCTCAAAGTTTTGGAAGCAGTTACACGAAACTTTGGGTACCAGGCTAGAGTTCAAGATTGACCTTCCATCCATGGTGATGGGCGCATGAGAGAGAGTTAATCAGATTCTGGAGGACATGTTGAGAGCTTGTGCGCTAGACTATAGGTCTAGTTGGGATGATAACTTACCCTACACAAAGTTTTTGTACAACAACAGCTATCAGCCAGTTTGCAGATGGCCCCTTTCGAGGCATTGTATGTAAGGAAATGCAGGACACCTTTGATGTGGAATGGAGTTGGAGATCGCAAATTGTTTGGACCTGATTTGATCAGGGGATTACGAGGAGAAGGTCAAGTTGATTCATGATGACTTAAGATAGCTTCGGTCAAGGCGGAAAAGTTATGCCGATGCTAAACGCAAGGAAGTGATCTATGAAGTGGGAGATAGAGCATATCTTCGAGTGCCTCCGCTTCGAGGTATTAAGAGATTTGGAGTCAAAGGAAAGTTAGCACCACGATTTGTGGGACCATCTGAGTTACGGAACGCAGAGGAGAGGTTGCATACCAGTTGGAATTACGGAGGCTTTGTCAGGAGTTCATGATGTGTTTCATGTTTCCCAGCTGAAGAAGTGTCATGAAGAGATGGCAGATATTCCTTTGAGAGATACAGTGCCACTCGAGGCAATTCAGTTGGAGAGCGATCTGACTTATGAGGAGAAGCCGGTTAAGATTCTTGAGACTGCAGAGAGAATCACTTGTACCAAGATCATCAAGTTCTGCAAGGTTCAGTGGAGTCACCACACCGAGGAGGAAGCCACTTGGGAACGAGAGGAAGATCTTAGACAAGACCATCCACACCTTTTTGCTGGCCAACCCGAATCTCGAGGACGAGATTCATCTTAAGGGGGGTAGGTTTGTAACATCCCAATTTTTATTAAATTTGGATGTTAATAGGATCATTCAATGCATATCATATTTCTTTGCATTTTGGAGTTTTTAAAATATTCAAATAATATTTTTCCACTCAAGAAAAACAAATGAGAGGGGATAAGATGACTTCCTCAAAATATAAAAGAGTGGGAAATTTTATTTTGAATATTATTTAAAGTTTTGGAGTATATTGGTATTTATTTTATCCGCAAAAAATGCATTAATTGCATTAGGAAAATATTTTCAAAATGTTCTGTGCTTAAGTTAATGTTCATTAGGTTCTAAATATTGTATAGTTATTTTATATATTTTTGTGGTGTTTTTATAAATTCTTTTGAATTGTTTAGGGACACTTTAGTCCTAGGTTTAAAAAAACGCACGCACGCCCTCATCGCAGCCTGGACCGAATTCGGCCCAGGAGCGCCCCAACCGGCCCAGCTGGCCATTTGGCCCAAGGCCAGCGCCCGCGCGCCCGAAACCTCCCGCACCGGTCGACCGCTCCGCGCCCGCCCTCGCTCGCTACCGCCGCCGCCACTGACTGGTGGGCCCCGCTCCACCTCATCTCCCCCAACCTCCCGCTTGCTCCGCTCGGATGAGCTCGCCGCCGCGCTCCCGCAACCGTCGGGCGAGACCCTCGCGGATAACGCTTATCCGCGGCACCCGAGCCCTTTGCAATCGCCTATATAAAGGCCAGGACCCCCTCTTCCATCCTCGCCGTCCCGCTCCTTCCCACGCCGCTCCTACCGCACGCAGTCGCCGCTTGGATCTCGCCGGCCGAACGGACCTCGCCGGAGCATTCCGCTGCCAGTAAACCACCCCGAGCCCTTGTTCCTTCGTCAATCGTACCGACGTGAACTTGCGCATCTTTTTGACACCTTTTCCTCGCCTAGGTCCCGCCGGAGACGACGCCCCGACGACGCCCGACCTCGCCGGAGCCCGCGGAGCCGCTGCCTTCGCCTCGCCGACCCCGACGTCCCTGAGGAGCCCCGACGCCACCTTCGCGAAGCCCTCGACGCGCCGCACCTCCCCGTCTTCTTCCCCGACGCCGAGGACCGCCGTAGCCGCCGCCCCCTCCATCACCGACGTTGCGTCGCCGTCTTCATCGTCGCCGGCCACCACCACCACCCACTGTGAGCCACCACCCCACCCTCGCCCGTTCGATCTACCATGGACGGCCCAGATTAGATTAGGTTCGTTTTTTTAATTTTATTTTGCGAAGAGGTACGCGGTTAACCGGTTCCCTTAGACCGCAGGCGGTTTATTTAAACCGAAAGGCCGGTTTTTTCTTTAGTCAGCCGCCGCCACTGTTTTTCTTATTTAGCGGCCGTTCGCCGTATAACCTCCGCAGCGGATGCTGCTCGGCCAGCCACGAGCCGCCACGTGGCCAGGGACTTGGTTGCGATAGTTTTCTTCACTGTTTAGTCCCTTTTATCACAGATTAGTCCCTGAGCTTAGATTAGCCATAACTTTTTAACCGTAGATCCAAACTCGATGAAACCAGCGGCAAATTCTCCGTATTGTTTAGATCTATCCAGTGGTATCCTTTACAAACTTTGTCGATTCAAATTTGAATTTATTCAGATTCAAATTCAAACTTCAAATGGCCATATCTCTCAAACCGTAGCTCCGATTAAGTTGATTCTTTTTGCATTCTGTCACCGTAGCCAAACCCTATCACCTGGAACTTTGTCACAATAATTTTCACACGCTAGAATCTGCCTATTAATATTTTACTAGTATGCATAGTATGCACTATAGTTCACATCACTTCTTGAACCATGTGCCTATGTTGTTTTGCACCTAGAAAATTTTCATGCTAGTTAAGTGTGATGTTTGTTCATTTGGTTTTTCCGAGACTTTTGCTTTGCATGTTCTTTACGGTTCTCTAGAATGTTTGCTTATGTTTGTTTATCTTCTTTATGTAGATTGCCTGAGTGCGAAGCGAATATTATCGATCTTTAGAATTCAACCAGCAGTACCAAGGCAAGTTGCATCTTGATCATGTTTCATTACCTATGTTTTTATTATGCACGTAGTTCTTTGCGGTAGGACTGCATGGTAGGAATTGATGCCGATGACTATGCTTTTCACCCAAGAGTTCATTGAGGTAGGTGCGAACCTTATAACATTGTCGCCATCGTTTTACATTATGTTGCTTTGCTAAGTAGACGTGGATTGGGGAGTGATCATTGTAAAGTATGAGTGACAATGTAGTAAATAGGACCTAAGATAATTAATGAACTACCTGGGCGGAAACTTGTTGGAGTGGTGGCGAAGTACAGTGGGGCACGCATGGGAAATCCATGGTGGTGCACCACTAGTGGACCGTCCGCTCGGGCTCAAAGAGATCAATCGTATTCTCATGTCTATAAGCTTACGTGCAGCCACAAGCCAATATGGGCTCTGGCTTAGTTGAGTAGTTAGTGTGACCCCTTAGGGATGGGCTAGCAGATGTAGAGTGATGTAGGTGTACCGCCTATCCGTGGGTTAAGGGGGAACATTTTCGAAAGACTATGTCTCGATCTTCCGATCATGGAGGTGGTCGAGTCTTGTGGGGAAAAGTGCGCAACCTCTGCAGAGTGTTAAAACCTAATCGATTGGCCGTGTCCCCGGTTAAGGACAAGTTGAGCATCTAGTAGTGGAAATGCCGAGAGACCTCCTCACCTTTAATTAAACAGTTGGGATTTAAATGGAACTTGGGAACGGATGGAGTTGGGTTTGCCAACTCATCCTATGCAAATGTGTAGTAGCAGAATAACATATTTTCTAATAGGGAAAAACTAGCTTTATGCAAAAACTAAACTTAGAGCTTTCCACCACCAAATTGCATGTACAAATAGGCTCTTTACACTTATGATGTGACTTGCCAAGACATTCAATGTCTTGACCTATATGGCTGCAACTTATCACGTTGCGTATATATCCGACGAGGATTAAGGTGCGATAGGTCGATGTTCTACACTCAACCTTGCTCGTGGAGTTGGACTCATTTACTACTTTGCTTCCGATATTTGTTTATTGGCTCTAAGCCCTATTTTGTAATAAATGTATTGCTCCTGGATTATCGATGTAATAAAGAGATGTGTGTTATTTCTGTTATTTCATCGAGTACTGTCTGTGCTAGCAAGTCGATCCAGGGACTAGCACGGTAAGCACAGAGACTTCGACTCTTACCGAGTCGGGTCGCTACAAATATCTTGGTCTCAACACATGAGTAGGTGGCTCTCTCTTAGAAATGGTAAGTTGGAAGTGTATGTTTGTTCTGATGGCTCTCTCCACGAATGAAGAGGAGGTGGAGGGGTATATATAGCCTCCACACAAAATCTAACTGTTACACACAATTTACCAATCTTGGTGGGACCGAATCACCAAACTTGGTCAGACCGATTTTAGTAAACCTAGTGACCGTTAGGGTTTTCGGTGGATCGACTTGCATCTCGGTAGGACCGATATGGTTAGGGTTAGGGCATAACGTAAGCTCGGTGAGACCGATTACACAAATTCGGTGAGACCGATTTTGGTAATTAGCTAACCAGAGAGTTGGTCAGGTAAACTCTGTGGGACCGATTCGCTCTTTTGGTGAGACCAAAACGTTACGAAAGGGAAACATAAAGTTTACATTGCAATCTCGGTGGGACCGATCCGCTCTTTCGGTGAGACCGAAAAGTTACGAAAAGGAAACAGAGAGATTACAATCCCATCTTGGTGAGACCGAGATCCCTATCGATAGAACCGATTTGCCTAGGGTTTGTGGCAGTGGCTATGACATTTGGAATCGGTGGCGCCGGATAGGAAGAATCGGTGGGACCGATTTTGGCATTAGGTTTAGGTCATATGTGGATGAGAGAAAGTAGCTGAGGGTTTTGGAGCATATCACTAAGCACATGAAGCAAGGGGCTCATTAAGCAACACCTCATCCCTCCTTGATAGTATTGGCTTTTCCTATAGACTCAATGTGATCTTGAATCACTAAAATATAAAATGAAGAGTCTTGAGCTTGAGCCAATCCTTTGTCATTAGCATTTTGAGGGATCCACTTTCATCATCCATGCCATGCCATTCATTGAGCTTTCCTGAAATGTTCATCTTGGAATAGCATTAGCTCAATGAGCTATTGTTGTTATGAATTACCAAAACCACCTAGGGATAGTTGCACTTTCAATCTCCCCCATTTGGTAATTGATGACAACATATAGATCAAAGCTTCGACAAATGATAATAAGATTGAAAAACATCATCGCTTTGAGAAGTATGTGATAAGCAAGAGCTCCCCCTAAATCTGGGCATAGTTTACGATTTGCTTTGGACTGCAAATGCACAAGGAATTAGGCTCATGGGTTACTCTTCCATGTCACATACATCTAGGTGGAGCGCTCAAAATGATACGGATTGAATACATGCACTCATCACGAAGCACAGTGAATGATCACATAGGATAGATAAGATAATATCATCAAATATGCATAAGTGTAGCTTATGATCAAACACATGATCATCAATGTCTCACAAACATAGTATCTCAAGCAATCAAAAGCAAACAAGTTTAAAAACCACAAAATCAAGAGAGAACAAAAGCAACACTCTCTCTCGAAGCCTATGATCTATACATTTTTCTCCCCCTTTGGCAACAAGTTACCAAAAAGTTCATAGAAAATGCATAGTGCTAGATCGACTCTCGGGCTTGATCTTCAGGTGGTGGTGTCCGGATAGCGCCGAGGACGAAGGCTTCAGTTGAAGTAGATGGAGCTGGAGCTGGTGTAGGTGCTGGAGCTGGTGGCACTGAGGCTGTAGCCGGTGCAGATGAAGTGGCTCTGGTGTCAGGAACTGGCACAACAGCTTGACCTCTGGGCTCTAGGCGGTCTGGCAAATGCATCGCTTGTTGTTTTGCCCGTCCTCTCCTCGCATGTCATCCAGTAGTTGCTCCACAGCAGACTGAATCTCGCCACTTTCACATCTAAGTCATAGAACTTTTGTTCCATGATTCTTTCCAAGCTCTCCTGATTTTGAGTGAGGGTGGCCAATCCCTTCTCAATCCTCAGTGTTGATGCTATTAAGTATCCAAGCTGCTCCTGCTTGTTCTTCAAGAAATACTCAGATGCATCCTCTTGAGTTCGCATCCTGGAAGCCTTCTCCTTCCTTGCCTTCTCCTTCTTCTCTTGTGCTTGAACTGACGATGGATCATTCTCATTCATGACAACCTCATTGTCCTCAAAGTCTGGATAAGTTGGAAAATGTTCTTTATCCAATAGATATTTGCCTGTGCCCATCTTTGAGTTAATCAACTCCTGGATCTGAGGGGCATATCCACAACTTCTCTTGTGGTCTGCTGCAGTCCTCTTAATGGTTTCAACCATAAGGCTCGTGACTTTGAATTTCTGTGGCACATCAAACAAATGCAACATGTTGATTGCATGCCCTCTAATCATGTTGTGGTCACCAGACTTAGGCAGTAGAGTATGCCTTAAGATGCTGTTGATAGTTGGCAGCCTCGATGAAGGAAGTGGACTGATCCAAACTTATGTGTCTCAATGGTCGTGGTTCGGGATCTCCTTGTACATGTGTGCCATGGAATTGTGGTCCATTTTCTTCTTGGCATATACATCCAGGTCATCTTCATTCTCCTTTGGGGCATTTATCAGCTTTGCCCACTCCTCAACAGTTGACTGGTACCTTGTACCTTCAGACATCCATACTATCCTGCCATCTGGATAAAAGTGTGATGTGGAGTAGAAGCGCATGATAAGTTCATCGTTCCAGTTGGTGAGCTTTTGTCCAACGAAGTCTGCAACTCCAACAGCAACAAAACTGTCTTGCACTCCAGGATAGTGCTCTACATTTTCTTTCATGTAGGTCCAGTCGACCCACCTCATATCACACACTATGGACTTCTTATCCAGCAAAATAGTCTCATAAAAGTCCTGCTGTTCCTTGGTGTGGAACCTGTAGTCCACAGCAGTTCTTCTCCTTGTGGCATATGGATCTATCATCCTCCATAGCCTCAACCCATTGTCTCTTCTGATCTTCATGTCCTCAGCCACAGGATGGGCATCATTGTGGTCTGGTATCTTGGGCTTGAGCTTCCTCAGAACTTGTCCTTCTTCATCTTCTTCATCAGCAACCTCAGGCACTGGGGCCTTATTCTTCTCAGTAGATAGATACTCCTGGTATTCCTCTTTGGTGCAGACTTGGCCTTGGGGGCAGCTTTGGGTGCTTCCTTGGGCTTAGATGTGGCAGCCCCTGATCTTATAGCATCACCCATAAGCTTTGGTGCCTTGGGTGCTTTGGTGCGACAATCTCTTCTTCCTCTTCCATCATGGAAGGCTTCCCAATAACTCGACTATGGTCTTCTTGACCCTTTCTTTCCTTTTCTTTCCTTCAAGAGGCTGGCTCTTTGGGATCAGGCTTTTCAGGAATTTGAGTTGATGCTCTGACCTTTGGCATAGGTGTCCTCTTAGCAGGAACCTTCCTATTGAGTCCAGGCTTTGTGCTATGTGTTGAGCCATACTCCTTTTTGAACATTGCCTTCTTGGAGGTTGCCTCATCCTCTTCTGCCCTATAATCCTCATCTTCAGAATCTAAAGTTTTCTTCTTCCTTTGCCTGGTGGCAGCTTTAGGCAAATTGCTTGGGGTGCTCCTGTTGCCTTCATCTGAAGAGCTGGAGGGACTAGTGCCCTCACTCATGTTCACCTGCTCCTCGACACATTACATTTGTCACTCACAGTGCGACATGCTACAAACACTGAATGCTGACTCGTGAAGAGTTATAGATGAGGTAGAGTGGATGAGCATCACAAAATGCAGAGATTTTTGCAAAAGAATGACTCAAAAATTCAGTTTTAGTTTTCCACAGAAAGCATTTCGGATCAACCGATTTTCAAACTCGGTGATACCGAAGCAGTTTTGGAACCTAAACTGATGCAATCGGTCAGACCGAGTCACAGTTTGGTGGCACCGAGACAGCTAGGGTTTCACAAAGTCCTAAAATCAGTCTCACCGATTAGCAATTCTCGGTCAGACCGAGTCTCACTAGTGCAATGGCATAAGCCAAATCGATGGGACCGAGTTTTTCAACTCGGTGGAGTGCGAGATGGTTTAGTGAAACCTAACCCTAAATTTTTCGAATCAAAACTATTCTAAGGATTGCATTGACTAGATAGGAGTGTTTCAATCGTGGCAAGAATCAATAAGAACACAATGTGCTGAGAATCGGACGAGGAAAGCACTGTGATCGAGTCCATATCCCAGTTCGGCGGAGACTCGCTACGGCGGCAACGGCGGGGTTGAATTCCGTTGACGATGGCGGAGACCAGCGACAGGAGGCGGCTGGCGACGAGGAGACGATCCGGAGACCACGGAGGTAGAGCGAGCTATTGCGCGGGCGAAGAGGTTCGGAGAAATTTCCAAATTTTTGCCCATGACTATATATAGCCCGACCCTGTCGGTGTGACCGAGTGGAACAACTCGGTGGCACCGAGATGCAAAACTGTGTACAATTATTGCAACTCGGTGTGACCGAAGAGTTCAAATCGGTTGCACCGAGATTGAAAACCTAGATCGACTTAGTGATCTCGGTAAGACCGAAATGGAGGAATCGGTCAGACCGAGAATCACAAAGAAATTTTGGAAGTTTAAGTCTATGACGAATCGGGACTCCGAGTGCTCCTCACACAGAGTGGTTCGAATCTGACTTGATCAAATTTTGTGATGTAGCATGAATAGAGTTTAAGACGAGAAAAGCATAGATAGCTAGAGAAGGTTCTTAGGCATTCTTGTCCATCCACTTGGCCAAAGAAAAAGAAGCCAATCAATCAAAACAACAAGTGGATGTCCTCGAATGAGTAAGTATGCAACCAACATGCTCACACAATAAGATGGCAAATGAAATATGTGGCAAAGCATGCACAACCAATTCTAGCATCTATCAAACAATTGGCGATGACTAGGTCATCTATATATGAGTATATTGACTTAGGAGTCAAATGATAGACATTTGATCATAGGTCATACTCATCGATTAAGCTCAAGTGGGGGTACCACTTTTACATAAAGCATTAATGTGTTCACATCATTAGAGTAGCTTTGACTCAATTCTCAGAGTTAAGCTCCCCTAGATGTGAGATCCCCCTAAGAGGGATGAACTAACCTTGGGTTTTGTCGATGATGACTTCATGTAGGTGTTGAAGATGTGGATGCTAAATGTTGATGTAGATCTTTTGGAGCAATCCTTTGGAGTGAGTTGCACTTTCAATACCTACATGGGTTAGTCCCACAAGGAACAAACAAGTATATCCATAGACATAGAGTGATGCACACACAAAATGATGTCCATGAAATCATTAGGTTACCTTGTCCCTTGCCTTACCAACATGAGGGTTTGTGACTCCTTGAACTAGTGCAAGATATGGAAGTTGATTGCACTTGTCCTTGCCATAATGATATGAGTGAAATATGTTGGCGGAGTCACCCTCAAGAACTATCTAGTTCTTCTTCTTCGGGATCCACATCATCTTGATGGGAATCCTTGGAGTTGTAGTTGTACTTGATGAGGTAGAACTTGACGTAGTCTTGGGAATCCACTTGACCAAGGCCTTAGGTGCTTCTTCAAATGCATCAATCTCCTCTTGAAGCTTGTCCTTGCCTTTGTTCTTGTGTTCTTGTGGTGGAAGATCATCTTGTGCTTGTGTTCCCTTGAAGGAAGTAGGATCATACTTCTCTTGTTGAGGAACAAACTTCGTCTTGGGATATTGATCTTCTTCCCACTCAACTCCATTGGCATTGAACTTTCGTTCAAAACCAACACCTTGATTCTTCCGGTGCCTTCCTTGCTTGCGCATACAATTTCCGGAATTGCTTACTCCCGCAAGGCTCTTGTATACACCTTTCTCTATAATTACCTTCAATAAGCTATTTTCTTGCTCAAGTGTAACTTGGCTAAGAGAATCATTAGTGGAATCAAGAGAACTACTAGAAGCAACAATATTGGATTTATCATTGTTATTGTTAGTACTAGAAGAAGAATCTTTCTTGATCTTTTTACTAAACTTGACTTTAGGCATGTAAGTGGATAAGAGTAAACGCTTGGCAATGTAAGAAGAACTTTTCTTACGAAGATCATCATTGATTGCCTTTAAGAACTCATGCTCTTGCTCAAGATTGAGCTTTTCAAAGCATAACTTCTCATGAGCCCTTAAAAGTTCTCGATGATCTTCAAAGATAGTTTCATGAGCTAACTTAAGAGTGTTTAGTTCTTTAGTTAGACGCTCAATTTTCTCCTTATCATTGTCATTCGTTTCACCTTGATTAGCATGATTAATTGACGTTTCATCACAGTATTCATCACTAGAGTTGTCAACAAGTAAATCATCATCACCTAGCAAGTCATCTTCATCAACATCAAAATCAACATACTCGGGGCGTGTTACCTTAGGACCTTTGGCCATGAAGCATCTTCCAATTCCTTCATTTGGTGACTCAAATATGTCGTAGGGAGTTGGTTGACACAAGTGCTAGACCGGCAACACCTTCATCTTGAGTATATTCAGAGTCGGAGTGATAGCTTCTCTCGGAGTGATGGTCGGAGTCGGAGCCGGATACCCATTCACCAACATGAGCTTGATGTCTTTGTTCTATGTAGCTCTTTGATGACTTGTCCTTTCTTTCCGAATCCTTGCTTCTCCGTGAGGGTCTTCATTCATAATGATCATCTGTACTCCTTCTCTCTCTTGGTGGTGATTCTTCTCTTCTACTTCTTCTTTTTGGAGAGTCTTCTCTTCTTTTGTAGGGTGTCGTACACTCATTGGAATAGTGTCCGGGTCTCCCACAATTGTAGCAATTTCGCTCTCGACTAGAAGATCTTTTGTCATTGTAGGACCTTGACTTAGAGCTTCTTTCTTTGCTTCTACTCTTGTAGAATTTGTTGAAGTTCTTCACCATTAAGCTCAATTCTTCATTGAAGGTGTGTTTCTCACTTGATGATGTGGGGGCTTCACTTGAGGCTTTGTAAGCACCACTTGACTTGTTGTGAAGTTCCTCCTTATCCTTAAGTGACATCTCATGAGCAACAATTCTTCCAATGACTTCCGTTGGTTTGAGATCTTTGTAGTTTGGCATCATTTGAATCAATGTGCACACGGTATCATACTTTCCATCCAATGCTCTTAGGATCTTCTTGATGATGAATCATGGGTCATCTCTTCACTCCCTAAGCCGACAATCTCATTTGTGATAAGTGCAAGCCTAGAGTACATTTCAGCGACACCTTCACCATCCTTCATTTTGAACTTGTCAAGCTGACTTTGGAGCACATCCAACTTGGATTCCTTGACGGATTCGGTAACTTCATGCATATCAATCAAAGTATCCCAAATTTCCTTTGCGTTCTCAAGACGGCTGATTTTGTTGAATTCTTCGGGGCACAATCCGTTGAAGATGATATCACAAGATTGAGCGTTGTGTTGCAACATCTTCAATTCTTCCGCATTAGCTTCACGGTTTGGCTCTCTCCCATCAAAGAATTCACCTTGCAAGCCAATACAAATAATTGCCCAAACGGCGGTCGTTATGTCCGAGAATATGCATTTTCATCTTTTGCTTCCAACTAGCAAAATTAGTACCATCAAAGTAAGGACCTCTTCGGTGATAATTTCCCTCGCTAGACGCCATACTCTCCTAGGTTGTGAAACCAAGGCTATGACCACCAAAAGCTATGGAAATCAAAGCAAATGGAGACCAAGCTCTGATACCACTTGTAGGACCTTGAAGTATGTCTAGAGGGGGGTGATTAGACTACTTGACCAATTAAAAAGTTAGCCTTTTCCCAGTTTTAAAGTTTGGCAGATTTTAGCTATCTTAGGACAAGTCAAGCAATCATCACACAATTCAAGCAAGCATGCAAAGAGTGTATGAGCAGCGGAAATTAAAGCATGCAACTTGCAAGAAAGTAGAGGGAAGGGTTTGGAGGATTCAAACGCAATTGGAGACATGGATGTTTTTGGCGTGGTTCCGATAGGTGGTGCTATCGCACCTCCACGTTGATGGAGACTTCAACCCACGAAGGGTAACAGTTGCGTGAGTCCACGGAGGGCTCCACCCACGAAGGGTCCACGAAGTAGCAACCTTGTCTATCCCACCATGGCCGTCGCCCACGAAGGACTTGCCTCACTAGCGGTAGATCTTCACGAAGTAGGCGATCTCCTTGCCCTTACAAACTCCTTGGTTCAACTCCACAATCTCGTCGGAGGCTCCCAAGTGACACCTAGCCAATCTAGGAGACACCACTCTCCAAGAAGTAACAAATGGTGCGTTGATGATGAACTCCTTGCTCTTGTGCTTCAAATGATAGTCTCGCCAACACTCACCTCTCTCTCATAGGATTTGGATCTGGTGGAAAGAAGATTTGAGCGGAAAGCAACTTGGGGAAGGCTAGAGATCAAGATTCATATGGTAGGAATGGAATATCTTGGTCTCAACACATGAGTAGGTGGCTCTCTCTCAGAAATGGTAAGTTGGAAGTGTAGGTTTGTTCTGATGGCTCTCTCCACGAATGTAGAAGAGGTGGAGGGGTATATATAGCCTCCACACAAAATCTAACCGTTACACACAATTTACCAATCTCGGTGGGACCGAATCAACAAACTCGGTCAGACCGATTTTAGTAAACCTAGTGACCGTTAGGGTTTTCGGTGGGACTGACTTGCATCTCGATAGGACCGATATGGTTAGGGTTAGGGCATAACGTAATCTCGGTGAGACCGATTACACAAACTCGGTGAGACCGATTTTGGTAATTAGCTAACCAAAGAGTTGGTCAGGTAAACTCGGTGGGACCGATTCGCTCTTTCGGTGAGACCGAAACGTTACGAAAGGGAAATTGAAAGTTTACATTGCAATCTCGGTGAGACCGAAAAGTTACGAAAAGGAAACAGAGAGATTACAATCCCATCTCGGTGAGACCGAGATCCCTATCGGTAGAACCGATTTGCCTAGGGTTTGTGGCAGTGGCTATGACATTTGGAATCGGTGGCGCCGGATAGGAAGAATCGGTGAGACCGATTTTGGCTTTAGGTTTAGGTCATATGTGGATGAGAGAAAGTAGCTGAGGGTTTTGGAGCATATCACTAAGCACATGAAGCAAGAGGCTCATTAAGCAACACCTCATCCCTCCTTGATAATATTGGATTTTCCTATAGACTCAATGTGATCTTGAATCACTAAAATATAAAATGAAGAGTCTTGAGCTTTTGAGCTTGAGCCAATCCTTTGTCATTAGCATTTTGAGGGATCCACTTTCATCATCCATGCCATGCCATTCATTGAGCTTTCCTGAAATGTTCATCTTGGAATAGCATTAGCTCAATGAGATATATGTTGTTATGAATTACCAAAACCACCTAGGGATAGTTGCACTTTCAGTTTGAGATGAGACGGTGTTGGTGAATATGTTGATGGAGATTCACCCCTCCCGGTGAGAGGATCGATGGTGATGACGATGGTGATGATTTCCCCCTCCCGGAGAGATGTTTCCCCGGCAGAACAGCTCCGCCAGAGCCCTAGATTGGTTTCGCCAGGTTCCGCCTCAAGACGGCGGTGCTTCATCCCGAAAGCTTCCTTCTGATTTTTTCCAGGGCAAAAGACTTCATATAGCAAAAGATGGGCACCGGAGGCCTGCTAGGGGGCCCACGACGCAGGGGGCGCGTCCAGGGAGTAGGGCGCACCCCCCACCCTCGTGGACAGGGTGTGCCCCCCCTCTGGTGCTTTCTTTGCCCAATATTTTTAATATATTCCAAAACTGACTTTCGTGGAGTTTCAGGACTTTTGGAGTTGTGTAGAGTAGGTCTCTAATATTTGCTCCTTTTCTAGCCCAGAATTCCAGCTTCCGGTATTCTCCCTCTTCGTGTAAACCTTGTAAAATAAGAGAGAATAGGCATAAGTATTGTGACATAATGTGTAATAACAGCCCATAATGCAATAAATATCGATATAAAAGCATGATGCAAAATGGACGTATCACCCAGGCGTTCGAATTTGGATGTCTGGCCTATGCCTTGCCTCTACAATAGCTGCTCTGGAGTATTAATATATAGTAACTAGCATATGTATGGGCACCACTTAATTTTGTGTTAGGCCAGACATGAACCAAACAGCCTTACCACATGCTAGCCTCGTCATGGAGAAAACTATCATCTTCCCAGGCCTAGTCCAGGCACCTATTTATCTCAGGCATGGAGTTGTGTGGATGCAAACCAAACTAACCATGGGTCTTGAAAATACTAATTTTTGCATAAAGGATGAACCTAACATTTGATGGAATGTAACGAGCAAAATGATTATGATTTTCTTTAATTCTGGCATCATGTTAGGCTGGTAGTTTTTTTTAGTGTTGTTACATTTTGATGCCTTATTGTTGCAATATAATTAATAACCCCCCACCCCTAGGGGGGCTTTCCGCAAAAATAGGAATAACAATTCATGCTACAACATGGTGATAAACAGGTAAGTCAATCCTAAAGTAATGAACTATGAAACCTTTATGACTGATTTATTCTCGATTGCCATGGCCATTAGCATGTGCATGAGAACATATAGAAATTTATATCATGTGTATATATAATGGGTAATAGGGGTTATTACTCCTAATGGTCATGTTGCACGACCTTGACCACTACGCGAATGCATACTAATACCTCTGCAAGCTTTAATGAGGGGGGTTAGAGTCCTACCACCTTGTTCCCATTGTGGTTGTATCACTATGCATTGGTTCTTACACTGGAGAACTGGAGTTGCCATAGTTTCATGATGATAAGTTTTTCTCTAACGACTTTGATGATGCCTTCCTTGACTTGACTTTGAGGGAGGGCTATCGTTCATGACTAACTTCGTTTGACCCACTTAAGTTGTTTACATCTATCTATCTATCTATCGAGTACCACGTTGATCAATTCCTCGGTTCTCTAGTCCCCTAACTCGTAAGCAAGAGAAGCGAGGCACAAACATCTCATGCATCGTCGTGGATGATGGCAAGTCCACGCACTTGTGAAAATACCTTCTTAATTTGAAAGGAGGTTTTTATCTCACGGGAAGCAATGACGCTCGTGTGGCATATAGGGTTTGAGATCCTCTACTATAACAACATTCTTGTTACAGTCACTTTCGTGTGGATCTCAAACCCATGCGTGATCTATTGTAACAACTTGCTATTACCGCAGAGGGATTCCGACATGGCAGATACACTACCAAGTGAACTCGATATATACCAAGGAATGTTATCTATGGAAAAGAAGAACCTTCTGACGGTGTCCTGGACTAGGGGGTATTCACCACGTCGTCTCCCGATCAGTTGGATTGGGCCGAGGACCCCCATGGTCGTTTACCCATGGGCCAGTTCGGACAGCCGATGCATACACGAGGAAGATTCCACAAGACTTGGTGATCAAGACAAGGACTCCTCTCCACCGACGTATTCGACTAGGACTCTTGTTATCCTAGGCCTCTAGTACATTATATAAGCCGAGGTCGGGCTAGTCGATAGGGATATGCTATATCATTATGATATTATTCATCATACCCTTAGGTTTTAGACCACAACATATGATCTCGAGGTAGACCAACTCTTGTAATCTCTATATTCATCAAAGATCAATCAAGCAGGAAGTAGGGTATTACCTCCATTAAGAGGGCCCGAACCTAGGTAAACATCATGTCCCCTGTCTCCTGTTACCCTTCGATCCATGACACACAGCTTGGGACCCGCTATCCGAGATCTGCCGGTTTTGACACCGACAATGGTACTTTCATTGAGAGTTCCGTTGTGAGATCAACGAAGGATCAATGGCTCGTCTGCAGATTAACTGCGACGTCGGCATCTTCGCCACTGGCTCGACTGATCACCTTGTCTCGAACGTGGACCGCACTCCATGTCAGATCATCGTGTTTGGACGATGACCTTCATCAACATGAACTCCGATCTCTCTCAATATCATGGAGGAATCATTCATGGAACCCGGGGGCTTAACATCAACATTGTCCTTGAGCGACCGTGATGTTTTTCTGGACAGCGAGCTTGTATCCGCCGCCACCACCTCCTCGCGTGTCGCTTTAACGATTGCTTCGGTGGAATTGAGCGGAATTGTGTCCACAACAACCCTATAAAATCTCGTCGAGTTCCAATGGAGTAATCTCCAGCAATCTATGATATACTGGAGCCCTGTCAAATCTGGATGGGAATCTGAATGAGTTTAGGGCGTGGTCTCCAGAGCCTAGCTCGGAGGTCCTTTGGAAGATCCAACCGTTTATTTTCTGCAGAATTCCCATATCTACCACCCCTCAAAATTTCAGCTTCATCCGACGGTTCAAACTCCGGGAACCTTCCAATGAGTGGACCAATTTGCTGATCTGTTTTCTGCGCGAATACGGATCCAACCCGAATTCATGTTTCTTTATGAACGTGATATTGGACAACCTTTTTAAAGGAATTTTCTTCTAGGGTATTGTGTGTTGTTCTTAACACGTGCCCATAAAATTTTAAGCCTTCTCTGAGGTACTCTTCACCATCACGCTGGTGTCAAACCAGTCCGGTAACATTGCTCCACGGCTGCCGACCTGCGCTAGACACGTCGTCGCTTTGTTGAGTCGAGCTCAACTTCTTCGGATCATCATCTCGGTGAGCCGAACAAGAGTTTAGCATCGCGAAGGATAAATCATAACCAACATCGCCGCCCCACGGATTACACGGAGCGGGCACACCGGCATCGCCACACGTTCACTTCATCAAGCCGGCATTGACCACGTCACGAGTTACAACCTGCATCGGCTTGGCCGCACTATTGCTTCTTCAAGATGATGTCCATCATGCCGACCCACTTCGACTCATCGGCTGACATGGAGGCTTCAACACCTCAGCTAGACCGGGGGCTCCGCTATTTCTTCATCAACATGCTCTGATGACTTCAGCGTCAGCGTCCGACCAGCTTTGACACATCGGTTGGCATGGTGGCTGCAACATCACCTTACCACCTGCTCCTTCACCTCGGCATTCAGGCCATATTTATTTAATTATTTACTTCACTTAAATTAATTAATTAGAAGAATTTTCTAAGCATATTATTTCTGGCTTGCACTATTTTATGTGTGCAGGCGATTGGTTCAGACCGGGCCGTCACCTCGGGGTGCCGACATCGTCGTCCCACTTCCGTCGACACAATTGTGTCGTCGCCTTGGCGTGCTGCCCTGTGTTGGCAACCCCGCACCATTCGCTTCATCAACCTACTCAGCCGGAGACTCCGACGTCATCCGCCACACCTCGGCTAGACTGGGGGCTTCACCTCTTCGGATTGCCGAGCTCTTCGCTCCGCCACCTCGGGACCGGTTTGGGGGCTGGGATCTTGTCCCATCGTAACCTCAGGCCGCGTCACCAACGATGAGGACATTAACCGGCTAAGACGTTTTCATGCTCAAGTTTCTTTTTAATGTTTAATTTTTGTTCGGTTCGACCAAACATTATATTTGTGTTAAAAAAAGCATTTTGCTAAAACAATGTTTATTACACACGATGTTTGTTAAAAAAAATTACTTTACACAAGTTAACTGGGGGCTCTTCAAATTATATGAGCCATTTTATAGTAAATGTGGTTTCTTCTTGGTCGTTGCAAAGTCTTTTTCTACCGCTCCTTTTTTGACTCGAGTGTATGGTCAATAGCCGGATAGCCTAGCTTCTCTCTAAAGCCGCTCGAGTTTTGTTTGCTAAACTAGCCTCGGAGAAGCACTCTGCCTTCGGGATAAGGAGCTTGAAGCCGTAGGCTGACCCGCTTGAAGTCTTGAGATCGAGTGTGTCATGTTAAAGCACGACAGAAGCACAATTTTTTTCTTAAGACCAATTTCCGGATTGGCACCAAAATCTCGATTTAGTCCGGACGTCAAGCTTTTACATAAGTTTTTGGCTTTTCAAGCTTATGGCACTTTTTAGCTATTTGAATGTTTTTCTTTCAGGAAGCAAGACATCCTCATGACCGAGGTGCCCTGCATAATAATTCAGCTCGGGAGATCTTTTTTGGCCCGCAACTCGGCATCTTTCCCGGCGAACTACACCTCGGTGTTGACAAAACACACGCCATATCGGGACTAGTTCCCGAGAAGTGCAACGCCAGACGCCTTTAAAGCATTGGCAATATTCACGGGGGGCTGAGATTACAGCCGAACCCACCAAAAACCAAGGTACGCCATAGAGTCCTCGGCAAAAACATTCTCAGACATTGCTGTATATGCATCGGTTTCGAATTGTGTCTTCGGTCAATAGTTGGGTTGCCCGGATCCTGTGCTTGCCTCCTATGTTCCGCTTTGTTCTGCTAGGTGTGCAAAGGGAGAACCACTGCGATTGTGCTTCCATCACACATGGTTAAGCGCCTTAGTGGAGAAAGCTGAAAAATGACTGTCACAATAAGCGTAAACTAGTCAGCGATCCGATGACTGTGTTAAACTAAAAGATCGATGGAGGTCACCGCGTGTTTAACAACGGGCCATTCATAACATTAGCCGAAGTGTTAACGGTTTATGCTGAACACTAACCAGGGGCTAGTAACTGGCCTCCCAATTTTAAGCTCCTATGACTAAGTGAAAGTTATAAAGCCCGCATATCTGATTGTCTCGTTTCCGCTAACACAACCGCCTTTGGGCACCGAGACGTCGGCTAAGGGTTGTTTTGTTATTGCGGAAACACCCTGCATAGCATCTACAAAGGGGTGGAAGCTGACGATGGGCCACTTTCAAATGATAAACGGTCGCAATGGAGTCAAAATAAGCATATATCATCAAAGTTTGTATTCCATACACGAGCGCTACCTTCCATAATTATTGTTATAAAGCCATAAATATGCATCAATTTGACTTAAGATTTTGGCCAAGCTGGGTTGCCTGGCTCCCGTGTTTAACCCTACGTTCCCGATTGTTCGGCTAGGGGGTAAAGGGAGCACCTCTGCGATTGTTACTACCGGGTCATCCGAGTTAGTACCTCAGACTGGGTGAAGCCGAAAGCTAGCCATCTTAAAGGATATAATTGGTCGGCAATGACAAGTGAAAATTTAGGTTCGCTAAAGACCACATAGTTTGGGAACTTTCCCCAGACTAAATCCTCAATATTTTCCTCCGACATTGACGGAGGTGAGGTTCCATGATCATGATCAGCATGACAACCCAAGGAAAGGAACCGATAGCGGGACTATTTTCTTTGGGAGATGTTTTTTACATTTAATAGCAATACAGCATATCTCTCTGCATACCTTTGTTTATAAAACCATGTGGCCGGATTGCCTTGTTTCTTGTAAAACTTTGCCCCTGTAAAGGCTTTATAAAGTAGGACAAACACTCCCCAACTACTGGCCAAGGAGGTTGAAGCCGATGGCCGGTCAACAAAGTTTTATACAATGCGGATCCGAGCATTAATGATGTAAAGTACTTGGATACATAGAATCATTACACATAAAAATTAAGTAGTAAAATCCATTTACTGCAACCCATCTTTTAAACCCCTTGGGGCCTACCTTAGCGAGCTCGGATTTCTACCAGCTCTAAGCTCCTTTAAGAGATCTTATTCTCTTTTTGAGAAGTTTGTGTTAAACACAACGAATTTTTCTGTCAAACGGATATTGATCCTTAATTCGGCCACCCGTGCCCACATTAAGGCTCGGGGGCTACTGGGCTTCACGCTCATTATTTATAAATATTAAAAGGGGCACATCGATCCACTGATCTGATGTTGCTACCCGACCAGTGGCATGGGGGCTACTTCATTGCCTATTCAATACAAAAAATTCAAAGTGCTCGGTTCGGCATGACCGAACTATGGACAAGCGCGTCTTCGAACAACAATAAGTACCATATGGAACTTATTCGGCATGAAGCTAATATATCACGGCGACTCCTTGCAACCCTCTCTCAGGGGCCCGTCTGCCGATCAATATTACCTCTAATACATTACATTGCGTTTCTATTCCTACGATGTCAGCCGAGCTAGGAGTTGATCCTTAGGCCGATTTCGCGAATCGACCTGAGTCTCAGGGGCTACTAGGATCAGCGGTTTCATGTTTTCCTTCAGGTACATCTCAGGGTTTAGACCGACACACACCTTGAGGGCCACTGGTTATACATATTGACAGCAAATAAGTTTACACGCATCGAAAATAAAATCCGCAAACAATCAGCCCATGACCGAGGTGCTGAACCACCTCAAAAGCATTTCGGGGTATAGCTCGGATGCAAGTGGCTAGCTCCATAGAGGGCATTTCCGGCATTAAGCTCGGCTAAACTCCTTCAACTTTTTTGAACCAAGGTGATCTATGACACCTCGGATATAGTCTGGCGTTGGAGCTCGGATACAGTCCGGCGTTGGAGCTTGGACATAGTCCGGCGTTGGAGCTTGGACATAGTCCAGCGTTGGAGCTCGGATACAGTCCGATGTTGGAGATTGGACATAGTCCGAAGTTGGAGCTCGGACATGGTCCGGCGTTAGAGCTTGGATACGATTTGGCATTGGAGCTCGGCTGCCAAAAGACAACTCGAATACAATCCAGCATTGGAGCTCGGTCGCGAGAGGACATAGCCGCACGGGAAACGCTTCAAACCCGAGGTGTGGCGTTAAAATAACAAGGCATTGATAAAGGCCGAAGACTTAAAGGGCTCCTCGGATACCCGACGTGTGACATCTTCAGATTTAGCTCAGCAATCCTCAAGATAGAAGATGAGAAGATTTGTTGAACCAGTTTTCAAGACCGACGACCGACGACTGAAGACGAAGAACTGTTCGGAAGAACGGAGGAGCATCCCCAACTTGAAGACCGGTTTAGGGGGTTACTAACGGTGTCCTGGACTAGGGGGTATTCACCATGTCGTCTCCCGGTCAGTTGGATAGGGCTGAGGACCCCCATGGCCGTTTACCCATGGGCCAGTTCGGCCAGCCGATGCATACACGAGGAAGATTCCACAAGACTTGGTGATCAAGACAAGGACTCCTCTCCACCGACGTATTCGACTAGGACTCTTGTTATCCTAGGCCTCTGGTACATTATGTAAGCCGAGGCCGGGCTAGTCGATAGGGATATGCTAGATCATTATGATATTATTCATCATACCCTTAGGTTTTAGACCACAACATATGATCTCAAGGTAGATCAACTCTTGTAATCTCTATATTCATCAAGATCAATCAAGCAGGAAGTAGGGTATTACCTCCATTAAGAGGGCCCAAACTTGGGTAAACATCGTGTCCCCTGTCTCCTATTACCCATCGATCCATGACACACAGCTTGGGACCCCCTACCCGAGATCTGCCTGTTTTAACACCGACACATTCAAAATGCATATAGAGAAAGTGCACCGTGAAACCTAGATAATTTTGGCCAATTGTTAATATGAAAATCCTGAATAGACCAAACACATACATTTTTAGAAAAAATTTATGAACCTATTAGTGTTTGATACTATCTAATAACAAAGGTAATATGTGTGTTTACTGGTTTGACTTGTTGGATTAGCAATTTTCTGATAGAGAAAGATGTGTGCGTGTGTGGTACTCGCTTCATGTTAAAAAAGGACTCATAAGTCCAGTTTGTTTGTGAACAAGATTAACCAACCAAAACTTTGAAATGAGGTATGCCTAGTTCTTTTAACTCAAGGTTTGTATCGTTAACGAGTCATTAGGGAAGTAACTAAGTCTGTAACAGTGTTGTACTCAATGAACCATGTAGATATAATGTTCAATGGTTATATCTACCACAGTGTGTACAATGGCATTGAGGACAGTCCGAGGTAGTGTAGTTACTTGTTTGCAGATAGAAGCATTGTCCAATGAACCACTGATTTTTATAGGTGGTGTAGAGTCTTTTGGGGATCTTCTATTGCTTACTAATATGAATGGTCATGATGTATTGATGAGAATCCATATTGGTAATGGTCGTCACGATATTGGCTATGTACGGAATCTCATCGGCACACTACTCAGCCGAGGAATTCTTTTTTACAAACAAGGCTCAAACTGAGTCTGGCTTTGAATTAACAAAGAGCCGATGAATTCTTGATCGGTTGCACATAGTTTCGACAACTAATCAGGTATTGCATGAGACTTCAACCCAAAAAGAGTAACACGTCTATTCTGCAATGTCTCCCATTCCTAAAGCAATTTTCATACGTAAGTGTGATTTTCATGTATTTCCCTCTCGTACTCATTGTTCTCTTTCATCCTACTTTGTTGTTCCGAGAGATAGAAAATCAGGTATTGTTGGTTGAACCTAAGAAGTAATTTGTCTGCTCATATATAAAGAGTCAAGGGACAGAGGTTGGTTGGGAGCATTTGTTGTTCATTGTTATTTCACGCCAACTTGGATGAATAAACCATGTACTATAGAGTTGAGTCCTTGTCTATGGCGAATGTTGAATTCTATTGTTCATGACCTTGATACTAGCACATGTGCGCAAAATGTGGCATTGGGGTTGTTGGGAACCTTTCATTCAAAACAAGGCAACTTCCCAGAAATATGTGCATGCATGAGTAATACCTCCTTATCAACCATGTTTTATTATATGCTAGCACAAATGCACATGTGTTGCAACAAAGGAGGACATTGGTTACTATGAATCAAAGTTCGTCGGGTCGATGAACTATGTCGTGAAAGAACGGTCGCTAATGAAAAAGAAAAGATGGACATTTGAGGATCGCCAGGAGAGCTCAAGATATGGGGTATGATTTCGAGTAGTTTAATTTGACTAAACAACATTAACTTTTAGATTAATAATTATAATGGCCAAGGAGGTAGCAAATTCATTTATGAAGAAAAAATATGTTAAGATGGCATAAGATTGGGCCAATGCACTACACACTCGACCCAACCCTGATGTAGGTGACTATGCTGGATCATCTCCCTCCCTCCTCCTGTCTGATGACTTCAGTGTGAAGTTGTGAACACCATCGACTTCCAAATCATGCAAGGATGACATGAAGACACCACCCTTGCCGTTGTCATTGACAACTCAATCAAAGGACAGCCGTGTGTTAGTGCTCCAAATCTTCTACTGAAAGCTTCCATGTCCACCACCATCGGTGCTCACACATCCATAGGCCTATGACTCTGTCGCTGGGATTGCTTTGTTATGGGTAAACTGTCAGACATGTACTTGTTTTAACTACAAAATTTAAGTAAAAGAAGCACAATCCACAATACCACATTCTCTAGAAAAACAAATTATGCATAATAGCACAACCTTTTTGCACAACAATACAATCTCCAAAAAATGAAGTGCCGCTTCTTTTACATATACACACAGAAAAGAGCGAAGTTAAGATTATATATAGAGAATGCACATTGTTACTTTTGGTTTTTGGATAAACAAATGCTTAAATAGGTGGTGGATGTCGCCATCGTAGTAGCGCCACAACAGCTCGTGGCATTTGTCATCACCATCACTACATCGTGTGTACGGGCTCACAGGAGCAGCGGTCGTTCTTCAAAACAATGCTTTGTGCAATTCGATTGCAGCATCGACGCTGCGGCTTGTGGTTGTGGTGATCCAGGTGATTTCAATCATAACAGTAGCAAATGACAGCAACTGCGGTGTTACCTTCATAATGGGATGGTGGGTGGGTGGGTGGGTTGCAGCAGAGTCGACGTCTTCCACAACGCATGGTTGGATCATTTGCAGTGGTGGTTTGGCGAATTGCTAGGGCAGGAAATAGATGGTATAGGGACATCATAGAGAGCTAGAGAGTAGAGATAGAGGATGAAGGGAATAACAAGGAGAGGAGTGCGGACAAGGGAGAAGATAAGGCAAAGAGGTAAAGCGATGCATTATGAGCCCCATAGGGCATGTGGTAAGCATCGGGAGCAGCCAACATGTGTATTCGATTTGCCGCTGGTTCCAAACATTTCCGTTAGGGCTGGGGGACACAAAAGGATTTATGTTTCTGTAAGTTCTAGACTAAACTTTTAGTCCATGGACCGACTCAAAATTTAGCATCAATGGGTAGCAATTTTGGTCTCTTGGCGGTACAAGCCTGATAGTGGTAAGATGTCACCATTGAAAACCCTTACTTTTGGCAGTCAGTTATAATTTTCTTTGTTGACTACTTAATTGCCCATGAGTTGCAAGGGGGCATATATATTATGGTGGCTTAACACCAGCCGTCTCTAACACATACCATTAGGATCCTCATGCACATAACGACATTGTCGACTTATTAAAACATTTCTTTTCCCCGCCTCTCTAATCCAAGCTCGCCACCTCTTTTGGTGGCACATCCAGCTCGCAATGCTTCCTTCCACAGTCACCTGCACTTCGATTCCAAACATGCAACCATACATTGTGTTACATTTTACACATTGAGGTGGAGGGTGGCTTACAAGGCAGGATGGACGACATCATGGTCGAAGTCCGGCCATAGATCTAGTCCCCGCATGCGGCGAACAATCTAGGATCTGTACTCCCTTCGCCCCAAAATAAGTGTCTCACTTTTATACTAACTTTAGTACTCCCACCATTCCACAACGTAGTGCGCCCGCGCTTCCCGAGATCTAAATTTGACCATAAATTTAACCAACGAGATCGACTATGGCGGAAGAAAAAATTATATCACTGAATTTGTATTTCGAGACGAAATCAGTGGTATAATTTTGCCTCCCGCCGCAGTCGGTCTCATTGGTTAAATTTATGGTCAAATTTGGATCTCGGGAAGCGCGGGCGCACTACATTATGGAATGGTGGGAATATGAGTTATACTAAAGTTGAGACACTTATTTTGGGACCGGGGGAATAAAAAGTTCAGTTGTGGAGAACTCCAATAATACAATAATTCTAAAATCAAAGAAAAAAGTTGTCAGATTTGAAGGTCACTGTTATAGTTACTTTTCTATTTTATTCACATTATAATAGCCAAGTTAATTTGACGGTTGCCCCTGTGTTGGATTTATGTTCTCTACAGAAAAATGTGATGTCTGCATAGAACACATCAGTTTACTTCCTTAAGCAAGACATCATATGGTGCATGGAGAAGTTTGCCAACAATAATAATGCAACAAGAAAATGGCCATCAGAAAATGCATGCAGGGATATGTGCATACATTTTTCCTAAAAATTTCATGCATGATTTAATGAAGATAATTCGAACGATGAGCAATGAGAATCATTACTAAACCTGTTTGGGGAATGGGAAGTGCAAAAATGTACTCCTAACTCCTAAGGTAATCATGCATGATACAGAGACAAATAGAATGCTGAGCAGTGAGATTGATTGCTAAACATGTTTGGTAAGTTGATTATGTGATTTCTAACAACCTCGAACATCACGGGATTGTCATGTAGGCAGAAGCGGCGCAGAATCTCAATGGCTTTCAAGAAGCTTATCATTTAGGCAAAAAGTCTTCCTGCGAATCAGTCTCATCCTAGTTAGTCCACACCACAAACAAAATATAGCTCCTAGCAACCTTTACTACTCTACCAATAAACATATCTCCTCGGTTCAAAAATAAAATAAAATACGCATATCTCCCCAAATTCCTTAAAATGAATTGAACCTGCTTATGTCCTTCATGTAGCCCAGAATAGAGGTCAAACAATGGCCACAAGTATTCAGAGCGAATAACATTTTTCTTCCGTGCAGTGCCATTCAACGGAGAATAGGTTACTTGGACAACATGTGGTCATCGGAGCGGAGATGTCTAGTTATGCAGCAGGGGCACAATGGATGACCGGGCGGGAGCCATTGGATGCGGCAGTGCAGTGTTTCCGCAAGGTAGGCGCAGACGACAGCCTTGGTGAATAGGCACGTAATGAGTGTGGTGCCCAAGTGGATAGAGGCGATGGCAGGGCGCTCAACCAGGAGAAGAATGGTGTGGTAGCTCCCGGGTGTCCCTACACCCTCATGAACAGTAAATTAAAAACACAAATCAAAAAATCTAAAAATTGTGGCATAAATTTTGTTCCTGCATACAAAGTTTGAGCATATTTGATGTCATAGTATTTCAGATTTTTTTTGCTTTCTAAACTTTAATAATTTACTGCTCATGTTGTTGTATGGACACCGGGGAGTTAAAAAACCACTCTATGAAGCCATTGGGCACAGACGCACACCGCCACAACCATCACGCATGCTATGGCATCAGCTCTGCTGCATGGCACGATGTTGCTCCTTGTTGTAACCTGGCCTTGTAACTTCAACATGGAGAAGTCATAGAGGTCGTTGCTACCCTAGTGGAATCTAGGAGCAAGAAATAGAACTCACGACCGATCATTGTCGATTGCCACATGGATATTTTATTGGCTCATCTATGTCGTCGTCTACCATTCCAGATTCCACACACGATATTCGGTGCCAATGTGATTATTATTGCCTCTAGGGCATATTTCCAACAGTCTCCCACTTGCACTAGAGTCAATAATCTAGTTCACATCGCCATGTGATTAACACTCAAAGTTCACATCGCCATGTGACTAATACCCAAGAATTTACTAGAGTCAATAATCTAGTTCACATCACCATGTGATTAACACTCAATGAGTTCTCGGGTTTGATCATGTTATGCTTATGAGAGAGGTTTTAGTCAATGGGTCTGCAACATTCAGATCCGTGTGTTCTTCGCAAATCTCTATTTCATATTATAGATGTTGCTACTATGCTCCACTTGGAGCTATTCCAAATGGTTGCTCCACTATACGTATCTGGTTTGCTACTCAGAGTCATCCGGATAGGTGTTAAAGCTTGCATCGACGTAACCCTTTACGCCGAACTCTTCATCACCTCCATAATCGAGAAACATTTCCTTATTCCCAAGGACAATTTTGATCGTTGTCCAATGATCCATTCCTGGATCACTTTTGTACCCCCTTGCCAGGCTCGTGGCAAGGCACATATCAGGTGTGGTATACAGCATGGCATATTGTATAGAGCCTATGGCTAAGGCATAGGGGACAACCTCCGTCCTTTCTCCTGCCGTGGTCGAGCTTTGAGTCTTACTCAACTTCACACCTTACAACTTAGGCAAGAACTCCTTCTTTGACTGATCCATTTTGAACTCCTTCAAAATCACGTCAAGGTATGTGCTCTATGAAAGTCTTATCAGGCATCTTGATCTATCTCTATAGATCTTGATACCCAACCTATAAGCAGTTTTACATAGGTCTTCCTTTGAAAAACTCCATTCAAACAACCCTTTATGCTTTCCAGAAATACTACATCATTTCTGATCAACAATATGTCATCCACATATATTTATCAAAATGTTGTAGTGCTCCCACTCACTTTCTTGCAAATACAAGTTTCTTGCAAACTTTGTATAAACCCAAATGCTTTGATCACCTCATCAAAGCGTATGTTCCAACTCCGAGATGCTTGCTCCAGTCCTTAGAAGGACCTTTAGAGTTTGCATACCTTTTAGCATCCTTAGGATCGACAAAACCTTCTGGTTGTATCACATACAACCTTTCCTCACAGAAACCGTCAAGGAAACTCTGTTTTGACACCCATCTGCCAGATTTCGTAAATGAAAATGCAGCAACTGCTAACATAATTCTAACAGACTTTAGCATCGCTATGATTGAGAAAGTGTCATCACAGTCAACTCCTTGAACTTGTCGTTAACTTCTTTGAGACAAGTCGAGCTTCATAAATGGTGACATTACCATCACAATCTGTCTTCTTCTTAAAGATCCATTTATTCTCGATGGCTTGCCGATCATCGGGCAAGTCCACCAATGTCCATACTTTGTTCTCATATATGGATCCTATCTCGGATTTCATGGCTTCCAGCCATTTGTTGGAATTCGGGCCCACCACCGCTTCTCCATAGCTCATAGGTTCATCGTTGTCCAACAACTTGACCTTTAAGACAGGGTTACCACTCAGAAGTTGTACACACCCTTGTCAACCTATGAGGTTTGATAGTAACTTGATCTGAAGCTCCATCATCATCATTAGCTTTCTCTTCAACTGAGGTAGGTGCCACAGAAACATTTTTCTGTGCTACGCTATTCTCTGGTTGAAGTAAAGGTTCAACAACCTCATCAAGTTCTATCTTCCTCCCACTCAATTATTTTGAGAGGAACTCTTTCTCAAGAAAGGACATGTTCCTCGCGACAAACACTTTGCCCTCAGATCTGAGATAGAAGGTATACCCAATCGTCTTGTTTGGGTATTCTATGAAGACACAATTTTCCGCTTTTGCTTCGAGCTTTTCTGGCCAAAGCCTATCGACATAAGCATCGTAGTCCCAAACCTTAAGAAACAACAACTTAGGTTTCTTGCCAAACCATGGTTCATACCGTGTCGTCTCCACGGACTTAGATGGTGCTCTATTTAAAGTGAATGTAATTGTTTCTAATGCATAACCCCAAAATGATAGCGGTAGATCGGTAAGAGACATCATAGATCGCACCATATCCAATAGGGTGCGACACGACGCTCGACACACCATTACGCTATGGTGTTCCAGGTGGCGTCAAATGTGGAATGATTCCACCTTGTCTTTAGTGATTGCCAAACTCATAACTCAGATACTTTTCCCTTGATCAGATCGTAGGAACTTGATCTTCTTGTTATGATGATTCTCAACCTCACTCTGAAATTGCTTGAACTTTTCAAACGTTACAGACTTATGCTTCATTAAGTAAATATACCCATATCTACTCAATTCATCGGTGAAGGTGAGAAAATAATGATATTCACTGCGCGCGGCAACACTCATCGGACCGCACACATCAGCATGTGTGATTTCCAACAACTCACTTGCCCGTTCCATTGTCCTAGAAAACGGGGTTTTAGTCATCTTGCCTATGAGGCATGGTTCGCATGTGTCAGGTGATTCAAAATCAAGTGACTCCAAAAGTCCATTAGCATGGAGGTTCTTCATGCGCTTTACACCAATATGACCTAAGAGGCAGTGCCACAAGAAAGTGGTACTATCACTATCAACTCTACATCTTTTGGCATCAATGTTATGAACATGTGTATCACTACGACCGAGATTCAATAAACCATTCACATTGGATGCATGACCATAGAAGGTATTATTCATGTAAACATAATAACCATTATTCTATGACTTAAATGAATAACTGTATTGCAATGAACATGATCTAATCATGTTCATGCTCAACGCAGACACCAATGCAAACAACATTTATCTGGGTTCAATACTAATCCCGAAGGTAGAGGGAGCGTGCGATGGTGATCATATCATCCTTGGAAACATTTCCAACACACATCGTCACCTCACCCTTAGCTAGTCTCCGTTTATTCTGTAGCTTTTGTTTCGAGTTACCAATGTTAGCAACTGAACCGATATCTAATACCCATGTGCTACTAGGAGTACTAGTACACATCAATAACACATATACAAAAATATACTTTTGTTGAAGTTGCCAGCCTTCTTATCTACCAAGTATTTGAGGCAGTTCCGCTACCAAAGGACTGCCTCTAATATAAGCACTTCGCCTCGTGTTTGGGTTCTTGGGTTTCTTCACTTGAGCGTCAACTGGCTTACCATTCATGAAGTTTCCCTTCTTGCCCTTGCCCTTCTTTGAAACTAGTGGTCTTGTTAACCATCAACACTTTGATGCTCCTTCTTGATTTCTACCTTTACGGCCTTATGCACGGCGAACAACTTCGGGATCATCTTCCCTTGCATGTTATAGTTCATCATGAAACTCTAGTGGCTTGGTGATAGTGACTGGAGAACTTTGTCAATCACTCTCTTATCTGGAAGATTAACTCCCACTTGATTCAAGTGATTGAAGTACCCAGACATTCTAAGCACATGCTCACTGGCTGAGCTATTCTCCCCATCTTGTAGGCAAAGATCTTGTCAGAGGTCTCAAACCTCTCAACATGGGCATGAGCCTGAAATACCAATTTCAGCTCTTGGAACATCTCATATGTTCCATGGCGTTCAAAACGCTTTTGGAGCCCCGGCTCTAAGACGTAAAGAATGGCGCACTAAACTATCAGGTAGTCATCAGAACGTGTCTACCAGATGTTCACAACATCCACAGACGACGCCAGAGGGGTTGGCACACCGAGCGGTGCATCAAGGACAGAAGCCTTCTGTGTAGCAGTGAGGACAATCCTCAGACTACGGCCCTAGTCCGCACAATTGCTTACAATATCTTTCAACTTAGTCTTTCTCTAGGAACATATTAAAACAGGGAGCTAAAGCGCGAGCAATTAATCTACAACATAATTTGCAAAGACAATTTAGACTATGTTCATGATAATTAAGTTCATCTAATCAAATTATTTAATGAACTCCCACTCAGATAGACATCCCTCTAGTCATCTAAGTGATACATGATCCGGATCGACTAGGTCGTGTCCGATCATCACGTGAGACGGACTAGTCATCAACGGTGAACATCTCCATGTTGATCGTATCTACTATACGACTCATGTTCGACCTTTCGGTCTCTCGTGTTCCGAGGCCATGTCTATACATGCTAGGCTCGTCAAGTCAACCTAAGTGTTTTGCATGTGTAAACCTGGCTTACACCCATTGTATTCGAACGTTAGAATCTATCACACCTGATCATCACGTGGTGCTTCGAAACAACGAACCTTCGCAACGGTGCACAGTTAGTGTTGGGGATATAACTATTTGGTAAGCCGCCCATAAGGGGCTGGATTACGCAAAGAAGACTCATCAGAAGAAGCCCAAGACCAAGCATGAAGATGGTGGTTCAATAAAGTGTCTAAAGCCCACGGGCGACTTAAGGCCCATAGTGGTAAACCGCCATCATGGCATGACTTGTATCATAAGGTAGAATTAACTAGTCACCGAGCCGGACACTGTCTATGAGCCGGCCGGGACTCTATATGTCGCAGGGCGTCAACCCGTGTATATAAGGGGACGACCCGCTGGTGGCTTAGGGAAAGAAACAACTCATCGAGAACCGGGCAAAGCGTATCTCGCTCCCTGGTTATCAAAACCTCAAGCAATACCAACCCAACTAGACGTAGGCCTTACCTTCACCGTAAGGGGCCGAACTAGTATAACTCTCTCGTGTCCTTTGTCCCGATTAACCCCTTTAAGCTACCTAGTTGCGATGGCTCCACGACTAAGTCCTTACAAGAGGACATCTGCCGTGACAATTCCATGACAGTTGGCGCCCACCGTGAGGCCAGCGCACGGTGGATTTGGGTTATTGAAGGGCAGCTTCGAAGGGCTCAAGGGATACGCAGTTTGCCGGATGACCAAGAGTCGTCGCGGCAAGATCTACATCGATGACGAAGGCTGGGGCCCCGACGCCGGCTCAACTGAGTACGGGTACTGGGTCCCCTTCGGCGGAATCCACGTCTTCATCGGCCGGATTGGTGAGCCGGCCTCACCGACAACCGCACCGACCTCGCCGAGATGGCTCAGCGCATGAGACCCGCCCGAAGTTCAACCCGTCATGAAGCGTGCCTTCGTGGGCTGCATCCACGGAGAGGAACTTTCAAGGATCTCGAAGATGGTGGTGAGACGGCCGTCCTCTCTGACGGTGATTCGTCCGCCGGTTCAACAGATTCGATGTATCAAGTGCAAGATGGCGTGCTTGGGGGTTGTTCCGATGGCTCCAGTATTCCGGACCCCTATGAGCCGCCAAGCTGGGCAGGAGTCTTCATGGCTGGGACTCAACCCGGCCAAAACTCTACAACCGCTGCAGCAATAACGTCCGGTCGAGCGGCCGGGCAGGAGGCCCCAGGCGCCGCCGCTCAGAGCATCGATGGATCTCATGGATAAGCTTACGGCCCTCGTTAACCGCCACGGTTATTCCTGCAAATCAAGATGAGCATAAACGGAGGTGGCGCAGTGCGTGAGGAGATAGCCCGCCAAGGAGGCCTTGGCAGCCGAGGACACCAAAGTTAGCTACAAAACGAGCGTTTTGGATGCACGGGCGCAACAGCTCCAGAGGCTTTCCGACCACGATGAGCCCGAACGCATCTAATGAGGTGATGAGAAGGAGGCACCAGAAAACTCAATCCCGTTTGCCTCCGATTTACGACCCTCGTAACCTTTTCGCTACACCCGGTGCCGGCCCTAGCAACCCGCCCGACGCAAATCAATTCATGACAGCCGGAGTGGGAGGACCGGCTCAGCCTCGAGAGATGGCACCTCCTCATGGGAGTATGGCCCCGCCCGCTATGTACCAATACCACCGGTCACTTTTTCCAACCCCATGGAGAACTTAATCGCAGCATCGGCGCTGCTTGGCGGCTCTCCCAGTGGACGGTGATGATCCAACAGCGGTGGAGACCCGGAGGATCAGAGAACTTGTCCAGACGGCCCTGGCTCAGCAAGAGACTTATTCTTATAGCCGAGACAGGATTCATTCGACTCCTCCGCCTTGGTTAGCACCGCATGAACATGGAGTCAGAAGCTTTGTCAAGCAACGCCCAGCGCCGTAACCAGCCCGGTGGCTATAACCCGGTACAAGACCGAATACGTCAGGAGGACGAGCGGGCGGCTCAGCTAGCGGCTCAACAGACGGCTCATCAAGATTTCCCAGAGTATCCGACGACTTCCGTTGAGGCGGGAGTGGCTACTAGAACCGGCGGTGTTCCTTGTTTGGTGTCGGCTCTGCGTAATGTATGTCTACCCAAGGACTACAAGGGACCTCGAAAGGTGCCGAATTACACGGCCGACTTACAGCCCGGAGCGTGGATCGAAAGTTCTGAGATGGCCATGGAGCTGTTGGAGGTCAGCGACGCAGCAATGGCTAAGTACTTCACCATGATGTTGGATGGAACGGCCCGGTCTTGGTTAAAGGGCTTGCCACCCAATTCCATTAGTTCATGGGCATAGCTAAAGGCCCGATTCATCCAAAACTTCAAAGACACTTGCAAGCAATCTATGTCGATTATGGACTTGACAAATTGTAAGCAGGAGGAGGGTGAATCCACAACTCATTGGGTGCGCCGGGTCAAGGAGATAATACATTCATCTGATAAGATGGATGCCGGCTCTGCAGTCCTCGTGTTGGAGAAGAATTGCCGCTTTGAGCCGCTAAGACAGAAACCGGGCGCCTTAAGCGTGATTGCAATGATATGGGTACGCTGATGGCAGCTTTAGTCAAATACGCCGCTTCGATAGTACCAAGGATCCCGCTATTCGATGAGGAAAAGTCAGGGAAGGGAAAGAAGAACGGCAATGGAAAGGGTCAGCAGCATAACCCGATGAATCAAGGAGGCAACAAGCGTAAGGCTGAGGGTAACCCAGAGTTTGTGGCCAATGCCAATGTGCAGGGAAACAATCAGAGATGTAAGGGAAAACCGTCCCCTCGATTTGGCGGGTCAGGCCCATCTCTTGAGCAGCTACTCAATGAGCCTTGCCCGAGAAACAGCACCCGGGAACGACCCGCCACCCACTTATGGAAAGATTGCGCGATCATGAAGGCTTTCAAGAATTCCAACACGTTTGATGGCAATCTTGGGTCGGGTGGCGGCTCAGGAGCTGGCGGCTTTCATGGCCCAGGCGGCGGTTCAAGTTCCAGCTTTCAGGGAAATCAAAGCGGCTATAATCAACAGCAGTCTGGTCAAGGGGGACAACAGCAGCAGCAGTCGGGTTATCAAAGCCATCCGAAGCAGCTGAATAGTGGGAAGTATCATGTGTTCACCACTAGCTTGTACAAGTGTGACCAGAAGGTTCATAAGAGGGCTGTGAGCTCTGTTGAGCCGGCAGTTCCCCGTTACTTGAGGTGGTCAGAGCAGCCTACTGTATGGAGCAGGAAAGATCACCCTCCCCGGGTTGATAATCTGGGTCAGTTAGCCATGGTGGTGGCGCCTCAGGTCGGTGGATATAAATTCACCAAGGTACTCATGGACGGAGGTAGCGGTATCAACATCCTCTATTACGAGACCTTTCGACGCATGGGTTTGACTGACAAAAATTTAAAGACATCCAACACCGTTTTCCATGGGGTGGTGCCTTGTAAGTCAGCATACCTGGTCGGTAAGATTGAATTGGAGGTGGCCTTTGGAGATGAATATGATTCTAGGACTGAGAAATTGATGTTTGAGGTGGTCAAAATCAAGAGTCCATATCATGCTCTGTTCGGGCGGCCGGCTTATGCCAAGTTCATGGCACGGCCGTGTTATGTTTATCTGCAACTCAAGATGCCGGGTCACAAGGGTACCATCACTATGCATGGGAGTCGAAAGGTAGCCTTGGAGTGTGAAGAAGGCGACGCGGGTTATGCTGAGTCTGTTTGTGCAGCAGAAGAGCTAAAGTTTTATCAAGATAATGTTGACCCGGCGGATATGACCTCTGTGAAGAAGCCAACTACAGAGCATGACCCGGCGTTGAAGTTTAAATCGGCCGCTGAAACAAAGCTTGTTGACTTTACTCCAAGCGACTCGTCTAAGCAGTTCAGCATCAGTGCCAACTTGGATCCTAAATAGGAAAGCACGCTCATCGAGTTCATCCATGAGAACCGGGACATCTTTGCATGGAAACCTTCTGACATGCCGGGCGTCCCGAGAGACTCGCTGAGCACACTCTTAATATTGATCCGAAGTATAAGTCGGTCAGGCAGTTTCTTCGACGGTTCAATGAGGAAAGACGGAAAGCTATTGGAGAGGAGGTCGCCCGGCTCTTAGCGGCTGGGTTCATTGTTGAAGTTTTTCACCCGGAGTGGTTAGCTAACCCGGTGCTCGTGCTCAGGAAGAACGGCACCTGGCGGATGTGTGTGGATTACACATACTTAAATAAGGCTTGTCCGGCTGATCCCTTTGCCCTCCCCCGTATTGATCAAATCATTGATGCTACGGCGGGTTGCGAGCGTTTGAGCTTTTTGGATGCTTACCCTGGCTATCATCAGATCAAAATGGCAGTGAAGGACCAGGAGAAGATGGCTTTCATCACTTCGTTTGGAGCCTTCTGCTATGTATCTATGCCATTTGGGCTCAAGAGTTCCCAGGCGACT
This sequence comes from Aegilops bicornis, assembly GCA_021605145.1. Taxonomy (NCBI): domain Eukaryota; kingdom Viridiplantae; phylum Streptophyta; class Magnoliopsida; order Poales; family Poaceae; genus Aegilops; species Aegilops bicornis. The sequence continues at coordinate 268,248,139 of CM038675.1, read as the reverse complement.
TATCAGCGATGTGTACAGAACTGTCTCCACGATCAAATTGGGCGCAATGTTCATGCTTATGTGGATGACATCGTGGTGAAATCCAAGGTGAAGAAAACCTTGATATCTGATTTAAAGGAGACCTTTGATAATCTCCGGGATTATAAGATGATCCTTAACCCAGCCAAGTGTGTATTTGGTGTACCTGCTGGCAAGCTTCTGGGTTTTCTGGTCTCAAACAGAGGCATTGAAGCTAACCCGGAGAAGATCAAGGCAATCACCTCTTTGGCTAAACCGGCGTGCATCAATGATGTTCAGCGACTGGCGGGTCGTGTTGCTACTTTAAGCCGGTTAGGTGAGAAGGCCCTACCGCTGTATCAGATGATGAAGAAAACGGACACTTTTGTCTGGAGTGATGCTGCTAATGCTGCCTTTGAAGATTTAAAGAGACATTTGTCTGAGCCGCCGGTCCTTGCGGCTCCCATTGATAGAGAGCCATTAGTGTTATATGTGGCTGCTAACGCACGAGCCGTCAGTGTTGCCATCGTGGTGGAGCGCAAGGAGGCTGGCAAGGAGCGTCCGGTTCAACGGCCGGTTTACTACATCAGTGAGGTGCTTATTGAGTCTAAACAAAGGTATCCACATTGGCAGAAACTTGTTTACAGAGTGTTCATGGCAAGCCGGAAGCTGAAGCAGTACTTCCAAGGTCATCCTATCACTGTGGTAAGCTCTGCCCCCTTGGGAGACATCATACAGAATAGAGAGGCCACAGGACGAGTCGCCAAGTGGGCCATTGAGCTTGGGCCTCATGGTTTGAAATACATGCCTTGACCGCTATCAAGTCTCAAGCCCCGTGGATTTTATCAATGATTGGACAGAGTTGCGAGCACCGAGGAGAAGCTTTATAACACATATTGGACTATTCACTTTGATGGGTCCAGGCAGTTAGTAGGCTCGGGGGCTGGAGTTGTTTTAACTTCCCCTCGAGGTGACAAATTTTGTTATGTGCTCCGGGTTATGTTTCCTTGTACTAACAATGCAGCTGAGTACGAGGCCTTACTCCATGGTCTCCGGATGGCCAAAGAGATGAATTTGAGCCGGGTAAGGTGCTTGGGCGACTCGGATCTCGTGGCTCAACAGGCGTCAGGCAAGTGGGACTCCAGGGATCCCCTTATGGCGGCTTACCGTCATGAAGTTGATGCTGTGGCAGGGCACTTCAAAGGTTATCAAGTGGAGCACATTGATCGAAGGAAGAATGAGGCGGCTGATGCTTTAAGCCGGCTGGGATCTCGGCGTAAGTCGGTGCCGCCTAACACCTTTCTCGATGTTTTGCATAATCCTTCTGTCAAGGTACCTACAGAGGAAGAACTAGCAGTGCCAGACCCGGAGGCACAGCTGGTGGCAGCTCTTCACGTCATCCTCGATTGGACAGTGCCATATTTGGCCTATATGACATGGGGAGAGTTGCCTGAGGATGAGACCTTGGCAAGACAAATCATCAGGCGGTCCAAATCTATGACTATTGTTCATGGCGAGTTACATCACCGCAGTGTCACTGGGGCATTTCAACGTTGTGTGTCGCCTGCAGAGGGTCAGGAGATACTTTGTGAGATCCATGAAGGAGATTGATGTCATCATGCCGGCTCAAAATCTCTAGTGGCCAAGGCTTTCCGTCATGTTTTCTATTGGCTGACGGCTCATGCTGATGCGGAGGATCTGGTCAGCAAATGTGACGGATGTCAAAAATTCTCACGACGAGCTCATGTGTCGGCTCAAGAGTTGAGGATGATTCCAATTACTTGGCCATTTGCAGTCCGGGGGCTTGACATGGTTGGACCTTTCAAGAGGTCTAAGGATAAAAAGACACACCTCCTGGTGGCGGGGGATAAGTTTACAAAGTGGGTTGAGGCAGAGCCGGTCAGTAAGTGTGATGCAGCCACGGCGGTTCAGTTCATGAAAAAGCTGATCTTTCGTTTTGGTTTTCCACACAGCATCATAACTGATAATGGCACTAATCTCTCCAAGGGTGCCATGGAAGAGTTCTCATTAACGAGAACATATCCGCTTGATGTTTCGGCTGTTGCTCATCCTCAATCCAATGGTCAAGGTAAAGAGCTAATCAGGAGATCCCGAAGGGTATAAAACCCGGCTCTTGGTCCCCTTACAGCGGACTCCGGGTTGTTGGGTGGAGGAGCTACCCTCTCAGACTGTGGAGCATCAACACTACGCCTAACAGATCTGGTGTTACACACCTTTCTTTATGGTGTACGGAGCAGAGGCAGTCCTGCCAAGTGACATCCGGCACGACTCACCCCGCGTGGCGGCTTACGTTGAGGCTGATAACGAAAAAGCTCGTCAGGATGCACTTGACTTGTTGGATGAGGAGCGAGACTTGGCAATATCCCGCACAGTGATTTACCAGCAAGACCTGCGCCGCTATCACAGCCGCCGGGTTAGAAGCAGAACCTTTCAGGAAGGCGACTTAGGCCCAGTTCTTTTGCCAGAATCCGGAGATTTTCCCAGAATCTGGCCCCTACCCAGCTTCTCCCAGAATATTTGAGCCCCATTTGTTTTACAATCCTATCTAGTTAGAGTCTAATTAGATAGGATTGTAAAACAAATGTGGTTCAAAGATTCTGGGAGAAGCTCAGTAGGGGTCGGATTCTGGGAGAATCCCCAGATTCTGGCAAAAGAACTGGGCTTTAGTGCTCCAGCTCATCCAGGATCAGTTTGATATGCACAAGCTATCCCCTCCTTGGGAAGGACCCTTTGTGGTCAGCAAGAATCTGAACAACGGGTCATACTACCTTATCGATGTTCGATAGCACAAAGACTCACGGAAGTCGGAGGAGGAGACCCACCGGCCGTGGAATATCGCCCATCTTCGGCCTTACTATAGTTGAGCCACCGGCTCTCAAGATGTACATATTTTTTGACGATGTATATATTATATGAAGCAATAAAGCAGGACCTCTGTCCTTTTCACCCTCAAAGGTTTACATGTCTTCTTTATCAGGTGGTGGAAACAACCAACAGGGAGCGGATCATATCTGAATCCGGCTTTCCCTTTGGTCCGGCTTATGATCATATCCGAATCTAGCCATGATCACTTGGGGGCTTCCTGTTCAAACATAGGTCGATTCGAACCAAAGAGAACATAGTCGCCGATACCCACTTGATCGGCATACTGCCAAACCCACTTGGGGGCTTCTTGATCATATTTGAATCATAGCTTAACCCCTTTGGGTCTGACGTGGATCGTATTCGAATCAACGTCATTAAACAACTCTTATGGTGTAACGCCCTCGATGCGGCTATATCTCCCATGTGTCGAAGCACGACTTAGAGGCATAACCGCATTGAAAGCAATGTCGCAAGTGAGGTAATCTTCACACAACCCATGTAATACATAAGGAAAAGAGATACATAGTTGGCTTACAATCGCCACTTCACACAATACATGAGCAAAGCATTACCTCATACAGATACAATCAAGGTCCGACTACAGAACCAAAATAAAAGAAGACTACCCCAAATGCTACACAGATCCCCGATCGTCCCAACTGGGCTCCATTACTGATCAACTGAAACGTAACAACACAATGAACAAGATCTTCTTTGAGCTCCTCCTTGAGCTCGGATGCGTCACCGCACGGGTTTCATCGGCACCTGCAAACTGGTTTTGGAAGTATCTGTGAGTCACGAGGACTCAACAATCTCACACCCGCGAGATCAAGACTATTTAAGCTTATGGGTAGGAGAAGGTAGGGAGGTGGATCTGCAGCAAGCGACTAGCATATCTGGTGTCTAACATACGCAAATGGGAGCGAGAAGAGAAGGCAAAAGCACGGTCGAACAACTATGATCAAGAAGTGATCCTAGAACAACCTACATCAAGCATAACTCCAACACCGTGTTCACTTCCGGACTCACGAGAAGAGACCATCATGGTTACACACGCGGTTGGTGTATTTTAATTAAGATCAACTTCGGGTTTTCTACAACCGGACATTAACAAATTCCCATCTGCCTCATAAATCATGGGCACGGCTTTGAAATATAATACCGCAGGGGTTTCCCAACTTAGCCCATGATAAGCTCTCACGATCAACGAAGGATATTCCTTCTCCCGGAAGACCCGATCAGTCTCGGAATCCGGCTACAAGACATTTCGACAAGAATAAAACAAGACCAGCAAAGCCGCCCGAATGTGCCGACAAATCCCGATAGGAGCTGCACATATCTCGTTCTCGGGCACACCGGATGAGCAAGACGACGGGTTGGCATAGACCCTGGTTGCCTGTGGGGGCCGGACATCGCCGGTTTGGACCAAAGACTCGAAGGAGAACTGCCCGGGGGCTAAAATAAAGATGACCCTCGGGCTCCTGAAACCCAATGGAAATAAAATTACATAGTTGAGGCAAATGGTAAAACCAATGTTGTTACTTGCTGGAGGAGTCTTATTCAAAGCGAACTGTCAAGGGGGTCCCATAAATCACCCAACCGCGTTAGGGACGCAAAATCCAGGAACATAATACCGATATGACGGAAACTAGGGCGGCAAGAGTGGAACAAAACACCAGGCATAAGGCCGAGCCTTCCACCCTTTACCAAATATATAGATGCATTAATTAAATAAGAGATATTCTGATATCCCAACATGTAAACATGTTCCAACAAGGAACAACATCTCCATGTTCCAACAAGGAACAAACTTCATCTTCACCTGCAACTAACAACGTTATAAGAGGGGCTGAGCAAAGCGGTAACATAGCCAAACAACGGTTTGCTAGGAAAGGATGGTTAGAGGCTTGACATGGCAACATGGGAGGCATGATATAGCAAGTGGTAGGCATCATAGCATAGGCATAGCAAAAGAGCGAGCAACTAGCAAGCAAAGATAGAAGTGATTTCGAGGGTATGGTCATCTTGCCTGAAATCCCGCAAGGAAGAAGAACGAGTCCATGAAGAAGACAAACGAACGTAGTCGAACGAATCCTCACAACTCCGGAACGAAACCGAAGCTAATGAGAGAAGCAAACAGGAAAGAAACAAACAACATGGTAAATGCACAAGCATAAACATGGCATGATGCACAATCAAGTATGATGCATGTCCGGATTAAATGTTGTTAACATGGCAAGAGGTGAAGCATAATAAAACTACCTATCTAGGCAATTTTAAATGAGGCCGGAACAACAAACAACAATTCGGAAAATCCCCACATGCATTTAGCATTTTAATGCAAACACAATTTTAAACATTTTAAATGTTGTTATCATGATGCGAATGACATATGCAAGTTTTAAGCAATTTTATGAAAATGTTGACATGAGCATGATACGAGGCATTTGTCGCTATGGCTTTTAAGGAAAAGGGTGCCACGGCGACGAATCCGAAAATGATGCCACGGCAACATATCGGTTCCGTAGCTCATGGAGATACCGTGCAAAAGGAAGCGTGCGGATGTGCGGAACATGCTAGAGATGGTGGGGTGCTCCCGACTACCGGGTTCCCACGGGTTAGTGACATGGAAAACGAGTGACTTCAGACACGATGCAAACGGTGCATCTCATACAACACATGCATTCGGTCCACGGCGGTCGTTCCGGCGGTTATACCTTTGAAGCGTGTGTTTCGAGGCTGACGGGTTCGAAGTGGAAGTAGTTGTACATGGGTCGTCGTGGGAAGTAGTCGTTCTCGCGACAACAGTGGAAGTAGGGGTACACGGCGACGGTAGTTGTACACGGATCTTCGGTGATGGTAGTGGTACACGGTCGTAGAGGAACTTGGCGAATCTGCGTAGTCATACACGTTCAAGAAGAAACTTATGCGCGGCCGTGGAACTTGGCGCATCCAAAGGGTACTTGACGAGTCCGAGGTCTCCGGCCGTAGTGGTACTTTGCTGTTACATGTAGTCGAACTTGAGGTGCTCTGGCGCCGGCCTTGCGGCGTTGGGATGTAACCATGGCGAGGTTCAGCAGCTACCCCACGTCCATGACGAAAACGAAGTTTCGGCGTGGAGTCGAAGCAGCAAGCAGGGGCGTGATGCAGGAGCGATGGTCATGGGACTTGGCGCCAAGCAGGAGGCTGGTTCCGAGCGGGATTTGCAGCGACAATGGCGGAACTTGACACTGGCGGTCTCGCGAGGCATGGGGAGGCTCGAGGCGACAGCTGTCGAGGAGGAAGACCAGCGACGCAGCTGCGGGCACCGGAGGCGTGGCTCTGACGGGCAAGGCCGGAGACGCAGGTGCAGAAGGGCGGCGAGGGGCTCGGTGTGACGGGACACTGAAGCGCATCGGTGGCGCTCGTGGCCATGGGACGCTGGAATCCGAGGTCGAAGGCGAGGCGCGGTGGAGGACCGGCGCCAAGGCGTCGGTGAGAGGTGCAGCTGACTCTGTGGCAAGTAGGTCGAGGCGGGTTGGTGGCGACGAGGAGAATCAGGAGGAAGGCCATGGCAGAGGAGGAGCAGCGTCGGGGTTTGGAGGAGGACGAGCGAGGGGATCGAGGGAGAGAAGTGGATCGGCAGAGGGGTTAGCGCTGCCCTCTCCCTGCGTGACGGCGCTCGGGAGGGAGATGGGGATCGAGCAGGAGGCTCTCCCCTGGCGCTAGGGTTAGCGAGGGAGAGAGGCTGGGCTGGGCTTAGAGGCCGGCTGGGCTGCAGGCTCTCTTCTCTCCCTCACTAAGAGAGAAAAAAATAGAGATAAGAAAGAAAATAAAGGAGGTTAGGGGAAGAAGTTGGACGCGCGGATAATTTTCCTGGACTCACAAAAATGTGCTTGCTCCGAGAAAATAGAAGTTGGCACGAATGCAAGATTTAAATTCAAACTCATTTGAATTTAATTCAAATGGTTTGAACTAGGACAAGGTTTAGGAGTGGCCAAAATGTGGAGATTTTTGGTGGAGCTCCGGAAAGTGAAGAAAGAATAAATGGCAAAGTTGGAGATCAAGAATTAAGACAACAAAGGCATTAGGATACTTTGTAAGTGTGTTTGCGGTAAATCCAAATAATTGGAATATTTACTATAGCTCTCTAAATATCGAGAGGATATGTTTTAAAGAGAATCACCATGTGAATTCCTCGATTTAAATGGATCAAAGATCCATGCCATTTATTTAGTTGAGTTGCAAAAGATTAATGACATGACGGCATGATGACATGATGCAATGCAAAAATAAAAGAGCAAGCATAAATGGAACACACGGTTGATCACGAAAATATGGAAGTCTTCTGGATCGTCGGTCTCGGGGCGTCACAACACTCCACCACTACAAGAGGATCTCGTCCCGAGATCTAGGATGGCACCGGATAGAAAACGGAAGAAGAAAGAGGTAAAACTAAGTTGCTTCTTTGACAAACGAGTGAAACCACTGAACCTTGAGAGGTTGAAAACTTGAAAGAATAACACAATAGAGTTGAACGAAATTGAGAGCATTCCAGTAGAAAATAGAAACAAGGAACACCATGTGAACCTTGGGGGTTGCAAAGCTATGAATGACGATTACAATGGACAAGAAGGAATTGGAACCACTCTGGTTGAAACGAGATAAGAATGAATAAGAATTATATAATTTTGGAAGCACTCCGACTGTAAATGGAAGGAATTGAACATGAACTTGAGAAGATGGGATGATACTTGATGAAATCAACAACACACTGCCTCCGAAACTATTGAAAGAATGGCACAAGGGGTAAGAAAGATTTCAGACAGCTCTCCGGTTGAGGAAGCAGGCAAAACTTGATAAGATGAGAGAACTCGAATGAAAACATGACACTCCGACTAAACAGAGAAGCAAGGAGAAGAACATGATCTTGACAAAACAAGATGATGGGTCGAAGAGAGCAACATCACAATGCCTTCGAACGAAAGAATAGAATCTAGATTGTTGGGATAAAGGGACGGAGAAGAAAATGACAACTTCTACCACAAATGAATTTGAAAGAAACATCCTTACGAGGAAGGCTAGAACGGAGTTGTTGAAAAATCAACAATGAAAAGAATAAACTTGTAGTGGGCTTATGGAACACATCTCAAAATTATGAGGTGACAACCCGCCACTAACGGAAACAGATGATTGGATTAAGATCAACAAGAAGATGAAAACTTCTTCACCAAGATGATAGAGAGATAACTTAGATCATTGATAAGCACCACAATAGCAACATTCCTTAGGGAAGGCTTTAGGTGAAATCTATACCAAGATAACTCCAATGAAGAGATTGATGGATTGAGAAGAACTCATGCTCAAGGAGTTGATGGGTTTAACTACCTCATTCTTGACAACTGTTGAATCACGAAACATGAATGAAAATTGTCAAGAATGATATAACACCACCTCAAAAGATAAGGTAGAAAGAATTGCACTTCGGAATGCAAGATGAAGAATGCTTGAACTCCTCAAAACAAAACATGTGTTGAGCACCATGTTTAATTTTCAGTATAGCTTGGCGGATCTTAACTTCGAGAAAAATCTTGAAGAACAATTGAAGAATGAAAAGAATCCTTGATGAACCACTATGTAGAGCCTCCATGAAGAACTCCGGTAAGAAAAGGATGATAAAAGAAAGAGAAGTTGAAAACACAAGGTGAAGCCTTGCAGTGATAAGATGAAGCTTTGAAATGATATAACCGAGAAAACTTGGAACTCTGAAAAGAAAGATGAACAAATGAAATCGAGAATTTTGATGAACCTCCGGAATAAGGAATTGAACTTACTCGATGAAACAAGAATAAGAATTACATTATGCTGATCCTTCACCAATTAAATTTATGGCAAGCAATGGATTTGGCATACTACTTATTCTCATTGAAAAATGATTACAGATAGAGATATAGCGCAAACTTGAGAAGGTATTGATGGAACCACCGGTGGGATTTGGAAACAACAAATGAATTGATATGATAATGAAGGAAGTGAAATCTTGAACGAACCACCATAAGAATTGAGAATGAACGTAGCAAAGGCACAATTCTCCGGGAAGAATTGGAAACGAATGAAGATATTTGAGGGGATTTAGATACAAGTGAACGAAGAGATCAAGAGCTGACTAGAGGATACCGAACGATTCACCGTAAGATTTGGAGAACGAGAGCTGAAAATTTGGAATGAATAATTCTGAGATGATGGGCTCCGAAGAATCAAACTGAAAAGACTCCTGAATTGCTCCAGATGGGTGAAAAGAATTCTCACAATCAAAACAATTATGAGGATGGCACGAAGCTAGAACCATGAATCTTGAAGAGAATGGAGCAAGATTTAAGAGAAACTCTTCTTCGGTCTTCAAATGTTGAGAATGACGAAGAGAAACACCAGCATGAATTGTTGAGATACTCCGGGATGAAAATTAAAAAGGTTGAACCAACGATGAAAAGAATTTGAAAGATCTTGGAGAAAGCCATGGCTGATGAAAGCCCATTCTTACGTCAAACTTCGAAAAGAATTTGGGAATAGCTCCAGGAAAATTAGAAGAGTCAGGTAAGATCCTGGGAAAAGACATGTGGGTTAGGGCCCACTCAAAAGAACCACCGTTGAACGATTGTTTGAAAAGAGAGATTGCACCGGTTGAATTAAATGGCTTGAATGAGATAGCATCCTCAAAAGAACTTGAGTGAATTGAGAATGGAAACTTGAATCTTCTGAGATATCTTCATCACTCCTAACCAAATGAATAGCGAGAAGTGAATGATTACGAGATACACCGGCATGAGAAAGCATTGTGAAAAGAGGAAAAGGGATAAGATCAACACGAAATCTTGAACTAAATCCACCGGAGAAGAAAATTAGAATGGAACAATGATAAGGTTGAAACTTCCTTAGCGTCTTCATGAGAAATCACCGGATAAAACATTAAAGGAAAAGAATGAAGAAACTTCACTCAATAAAATGTTTACTTGATTAAGAAATCTGAGTCCTTGAAGAAAAAGGGTGGGAGGGTGGGAAAACAAAAACAACTTGGGTCGGATGAAATGAACACCGTTGAGAAAAAAGCTTAGAATTGATCTTGCGAATGTTGCAATGATCGGATTTACTTGGGGAGAAGCACACGGTTGGAAAGGATTGAAAAGACGACCTTGATGAACAAGAAGGATTAGCATCCACATAGAAATATGAGAACACCATTTAGAATAAGGTATGGAATCAACACTTGGCATTGAAGCAACTTGAATACCACAAAACAAAACAAAAACAAAGGATTTGGCTTGCGGAATAAGCCGGAAACAACCATATGATAGATCCCATATCGTATCATGTGTGTGTTGGAAAGATATCCTACGAGATACTTGAATTCCCACTTATAAACTCCCGAAACTTTCTAGTTATGCAATCTGGTGTTGGGGATACAGGGGACACAAAATATATCACCCAAACTAACAATACCTAGATCCAGCTGTATCCATCCTTCAACACATAACCAAGAAAACTCCGGAAATCGTTTACCTCGACCTTCGAAAAGCATCCGTTATATGAGTCATGGCAATACTCCCGAACTCGCCTCAAGATCGGGTTATCGTGGTTATCTCACCAACAACTGTACAAAAGAGATTTTCGATGTCGGCAAAGCTCAGTATTCCAGAACTGCAACGATAAAATTGTGACGACAACACCTCGGAGCTCAACTCCCGGGGACACTGCCACAACCCCTAAATGTCAGGAGGCACCAAGAACAATGTTCTCGTCACAAAACTATCGGAACGATCCCAAGATACCCGCGTGATCCTAAAAAAAATCGTGAAATTTGAGGAGAGGAAAGACAAAACATCTACGCCAGGAGGCCTCACCAGAGCGACGAAGGGACTGAGGAGTAAAAAGAATCCTACTCTCCGATATATAATCCTAAGACTCAAAACATTTTTTTCTAGACTCAACAAAGTCAGCGATTCAATCAAGCAGGGGGCTCCTAAGTCGGGTATGGCTCTGATTACCAACTTGTAACGCCCTCGATGCGGCTATATCTCCCACGTGTCGAAGCACGACTTAGAGGCATAACCGCATTGAAAGCAATGTCTAATCGAGGTAATCTTCACACAACCCATGTAATACATAAGGGAAAGAGATACATAGTTGGCTTACAATCGCCACTTCACACAATACATGGGTAAAGCATTACATCATGCAGATACAATCAAGGTCCGACTACGGAACCAAAATAAAAGAAGACTACCCCAAATGCTACATGATCCCCGATCGTCCCAACTGGGCTCCACTCTTGATCAATCAAACGTAACAACACAATGAACAAGATCTTCTTTGAGCTCCTCCTTGAGCTCGGATGCGTCACCTGCACGGCTTCATCGGCACCTGCAAACTGGTTTTGGAAGTATCTGTGAGTCACGAGGACTCAACAATCTCACACCCGCGAGATCAAGACTATTTAAGCTTATGGGTAGGAGAAGGTAGGGAGGTGGATCTGCGCAGCAAGTTTACTCAGCATATCCGGTGTCTAACATACGCAAATGGGAGCGAGAAGAGAAGGCAAAAGCACGGTCGAACAACTATGATCAAGAAGTGATCCTAGAACAACCTACGCCAAGCATAACTCCAACACTGCAGTTCACTTCCGGACTCACGAGAAGAGACCATCACGGTTACACACGCTGTTGGTGTATTTTAATTAAGATCAACTTCGGGTTTTCTACAACCGGACATTAACAAATTCCCATCTGCCTCATAACCGCGGGCACGGCTTTCGAAAGATAATACCCTGCAGGGGTGTCCCAACTTAGCCCATGATAAGCTCTCGCGATCAACGAAGGATATTCCTTCTCCCCGGGAAGACCCGATCAATCTCGAATCCGGCTACAAGACATTTCGACAAAGAATAAAACAAGACCAGCAAAGCCGCCCGAATGTGCCGACAAATCCCGATAGGAGCTGCACATATCTCGTTCTGGGCACACCGGATGAGCAAGACGACGGGTTGGCATAGACCCCGGTTTCCTGTGGGCGCCGGACATCGCTCGGTTTGGACCAACACTCGAAGGAGAACTGGCCCGGGGGCTAAAATAAAGATGACCCTCGGGCTCCGGAAACCCAAGGGAAATAAAAGGGCATAGGTGAGGCAAATGGTAAAACCAATGTTGGGCCTTGCTGGAGGAGTCTTATTCAAAGCGAACTGTCAAGGGGGTCCCATAAATCACCCAACCGCGTTAGGGACGCAAAATCCGGGAACATAATACCGATATGACGGAAACTAGGGCGGCAAGAGTGGAACAAAACACTGCATAAGGCCGAGCCTTCCACCCTTTACCAAATATATAGATGCATTAATTAAATAAGAGATATTGTGATATCCCAACATGTAAACATGTTCCAACAAGGAACAACATCTCCATGTTCCAACAAGGAACAAACTTCATCTTCACCTACAACTAACAACGCTATAAGAGGGGCTGAGCAAAGCGGTAACATAGCCAAACAACGGTTTGCTAGGAAAGGATGGTTAGAGGCTTGACATGGCAACATGGGAGGCATGGTATAGCAAGTGGTAGGCATCGTAGCATAGGCATAGCAAAAGAGCGAGCAACTAGCAAGCAAAGATAGAAGTGATTTCGAGGGTATGGTCATCTTGCCTGAAATCCCGCAAGGAAGAAGAACGAGTCCATGAAGAAGACAAACGAACGTAGTCGAATGAATCCTCACAACTCCGGAACGAAACCGAAGCTAACGAGATAAGCAAACCGGAAAGAAACAAACAACATGGTAAATGCACAAGCATAAACATGGCATGATGCACAATCAAGTATGATGCATGTCCGGATTAAATGTTGTTAACATGGCAAGAGGTGAAGCATAATAAAACTACCTATCTAGGCAATTTTAAATGAGGCCGGAACAACAAACAACAATTCCGAAAATCCCCACATGCATTTAGCATTTTAATGCAAACACAATTTTAAACATTTTAAATGTTGTTATCATGATGCTAATGACATATGCAAGTTTTAAGCAATTTTATGAAAATGTTGACATGAGCATGATACGAGGCATTTGTCGCTATGGCGTAAAGGAAAAGGGTGCCACGGCGATTTAATCCGAAAAATGATGCCACGGCAACATATCGGTTCCGGTAGCTCATGGAGATACCGGTGCAAAAGGAAGCGTGCGGATGTGCGGAACATGCTAGAGATGGTGGGGTGCTCCCGACTACCGGGTTCCCACGGGTTAGTGACATGGAAAACGAGTGACTTCAGACACGATGCAAACGGTGCATCTCATACAACACATGCATTCGGTCCACGGCGGTCGTTCCGGCGGTTATACCTTTGAAGCGTGTGTTTTGAGGCTGACGGGTTCGAAGTGGAAGTAGTTGTACATGGGTCGTCGTGGGAAGTAGTCGTTCTCACGACGATAGTGGAAGTAGGGGTACACGGCGACGGTAGTTGTACACGGATCTTCGGTGATGGTAGTGGTACACGGTCGTAGAGGAACTTGGCGAATCTGCGTAGTCATACACGTTCAAGAAGAAACTTATGCGCGCCGTGGAACTTGGCGCATCCAAAGGGTACTTGACGAGTCCGAGGTCTCTGGCCGTAGTGGTACTTGCTGTTACATGTAGTCGAACTTGAGGTACTCTGGCGTCGGACTTGCGGCGTTGGATGTAACCATGGCGAGGTTCAGCAGCTACCCCACGCCCATGACGAAAAACGAAGCTCGGGCAGGAGTCAAGCAGCAAAGGGGGCGTGATGCAGAGCGACGGCCGCGGACTTGGCGCCAAGCAGTGAGGCTGGTTCCGAGCGGGACTTGCAGCCGACAACAAGGGAACTTGACACGGCGGTCTCGCGAGGCATGGGGAGGCTCGAGGCGATGGCCGAGGAGGAAGACCGCGACGCAGCTGCGGGCACTGTGAGGCGTGGCTCGACGGGCAGGGCTGGAGACGAGGTGTAGAAGGGCGGCGAGAGGCTCAGTGACGGGACGCCCGAAACTACTACCTTGGTGGCGCCGTGGCCATGGGACGCTGGAATCCAAGGTCGGCGAGGCGCGGTGGAGGACCGGGCGCTGGCGTCGGTGAGAGGGTGCAGCAGCTGGCCGGGCGGCGAGGTTGAGGCGGGTTGGTGGCGACGAGGAGAATCAGGAGGAAGGCCATGGCAGAGGAGGAGTGGCGACGGGGTTTGGAGGAGGACGAGCGAGGGGATCGAGGGAGAGAAGTGGATCGGGAGAGTGGTTAGCGCTGACCTCTCCCTGCGCGACGGCGCTCAGGAGGGAGATGGGGATCGAGCAGGAGGCTCTCCCCTGGCGCTAGGGTTAGCAAGGGAGAGAGGCTGGGCTAGGCTTAGAGGCCGGCTGGGCTGCAGGCTCTCTTCTCTCCCTCACTAAGAGAGAAAAAAAACAGAGATAAGAAAGAAAATAAAGGAGGTTAGGAGAAGAAGTTGGACGCGCGGATAATTTTCCTGGACTCACAAAAATGTGCTTGCTCCGAGAAAATAGAAGTTGGCACGAATGCAAGATTTAAATTCAAACTCATTTGAATTTAATTCAAATGGTTTGAACTAGGACAAGGTTTAGGAGTGGCCAAAATGTGGAGATTTTTGGTGGAGCTCCGGAAAGTGAAGAAATAATAAATGGCAAAGTTGGAGATCAAGAATTAAGACAACAAAGGCATTAGGATATTTTGTAAGTGTGTTTGCGGTAAATCCAAATAATTGGAATATTTACTATAGCTCTCTAAATATCGAGAGGATATGTTTTAAAGAGAATCACCATGTGAATCCCTCGATTTAAATGGATCAAAGATCCATGCCATTTATTTAGTTGAGTTGCAAAAGATTAATGACATGACGGCATGATGACATGATGCAATGGAAAAATAAAAGAGCAAGCATAAATGGAACACACGGTTGATCACGAAAATATGGAAGTCTTCTGGATCGTCGGTCTCGGGGCGTCACATATGGTCACTTGGGGGCTTCCTGTTCAAACATAGGCCGTATTCAAACCAAAGAGAACATAGTTGTCGATACCCACTTGATCGGCATCGCCAAAGCCACTGGGGGCTATATGATCGTATCCGAATCTTAGCTTAACCCTTTGGAACGGTTCACTGATCGTATTCGAATCAGAGGCCT
The DNA here is from genome assembly GCA_021605145.1 of Aegilops bicornis. Classification (NCBI taxonomy): domain Eukaryota; kingdom Viridiplantae; phylum Streptophyta; class Magnoliopsida; order Poales; family Poaceae; genus Aegilops; species Aegilops bicornis. The sequence goes on along the minus strand of CM038675.1, from coordinate 268,233,095 downwards.
TTATATTTTGTTTATTATTCATCATACTTTGTAAGTATAAGTGTTTGACTATCTTGAGGCCTTCTCGAAAGTGCTATGGGGTGGTTCTCGTTTCCACCAGTTTAAATATTGGTCACTTCAGGTTGTTAAGTGCCAGGTGAACGTCATATGTGCCAACTTTCAGGAGTTAAACTTACCCTCATGATTTAGGTCACATAAACCGGCGAGATTACCAAAAGGATCGCAGTCGTCAAGGGAATTCTGTTTGTTTTATATGCAGGATAAGGCAGGTAATTTTTTTAGCATCAAGGAAATAAAAGATCAACATAAGCTGGAAGTATATAGCGATGGCGGTTTACGAAAGTATTAAGCGCCATAAACATGCGTGAAGGCATGGCAAAAATCGAGAGGTTTTTCTGCCCTATTACAAGACTCCCTGAGTCTGAATAATGAAGCATTGTTTTCATAAAGTCATAAATGCCTGGCGGTTCACTCCTTTGGTTGGCTTGAAGATTCCAGGATCCTTCTCCGCCTCTCCGTCGGCTGCCCTGTCCTGGAAGGTTGACGAGGCCCAGTCAATGCCACTCAAGGCTTCAAACTCAGCTTCATCATCTATTAAACCGGCGGGGTCGACTTCAGGGGCAAAGGTATGCTTACGAGTTGGAGGGATCAGGTTGACTTCATCATAGTGAGGTGTTGGAATTCTCCGGTTCTCACTGTCATAGCCCAACTGATACTTGGTAAGGTCAGCATCGTTCCCAATGAGAGTAGCCACAGGACGTATGTCTTTCACACAGGCGGTGATGTCTATCTCGTTGAATAAAGTGTCATCTTCCTTCAAGCTGGGATAACCAAGAGCAATGTCTGCCGGGTCAAACTCTGGAATCCATGCCTTGGCCCGGCCCAATGCGGCTATAGCTCCGGCTCTGGTAGATGCCCGTCTTAGCTCTTGAACCCGCTGAGGCAGCACAACAAGCCGCTTTAGCACATCTTGCAGGAGATGGGGAACATCATTTGATAAAGCCACAACGGCCAAAGCACGTTGTGACCCGGTGTACAGTTGCTCCACTAGAGTGTAAACTGCTTTCAGCTTGATCAACATGTCCTGCTTGAGGTTTGTGCTCCTAGGGCATGCGTTCATAAACATAAGGTGAGATGGAGATAACAATTAAAATAGTCATCGAAGGAAAGATTGCAATATTTGAGGTTTATGTATAGTAACTTACCGAAGATTGCTGAGACCATTTGAGATATTTGGTGCTTTAAGCCAGACAGCTCGGCTGTTGCTTCTGCAAGTGATGTTTCTGCTGTCTCAACCCGGGTCACCAGTGAGGCCTTTTCATCAGCCCAGATTTTCTTCTCCGCCTCAAAATTCTTCTTCAACTTCTCTTGTTCAGAGACGCTGAATTCAAATTTGGAGTTGGCCTTTTGAATTTCAAGTTCTTGAGCTGCCAGGCGGCTTTTCAGGTCAGCAATCTCCAACTCAAATTGATTTATGGTGGCCTGCATTGATGCCGGGTTATAATCAGCATAATGGTAAGATAGCATTAAGTCCCAAGCACTTTGCAAGCAAAGATACTTGACACTTGGGGGCTAATGTATGCTGAAGAATTCTAACTTACTATGCCGGTTCATGGAAACTAAGTCTCAAGCACTTTGCAAGCAAAGATACTTGACACTTGGGGGATAATGTGTATCGCATGTTCAAAGGTATCATGTTACAACCGGATTAAATATCTTCTTTCTAAACCGGACAAAGCAGTGCTAAGCAGTTTTCTAAAGTCTACATCATATTCATTCATAAGCAATAGACTTGGGGGCTGATATAGTAAATATAATTAAGGAAAAGTAGCATAAGTCATACCTCAGATTTTTGCTGTATTTGCTTCACCATGTCAATTTCCAGGTCACGGCTACTATGTACTTGATTGATATAGCCAGAAATGATCTCCCCAATACTCAAGTGAGTATAGTCAGCAACGTCTAACTTGGCCTTTCGGCGCTCCAAAAGTTCCTCCTTGGCAGAGCATTTGGCAAGAACAGTGGCCTGACCCGGCTCAACAAACCGAGTCTTGAGAATTTCTACTTCCGGATCAATTGTCTTGGCCGGGCTAGGAGTTTCCGGTTTATCAGAACCACCGAGAGTCTCTTGAGCAGGCGGATCAGAGGTTGGTGCTGGAATGTCATAAACTGGTTCAGGCGGCGGCTGATGAGTGGATGTGTCAGGGGCAGCCGTGCCAAGCTCCGGTTCAGTCGCGACAGGGTCTTGGTCCGGCTTATCCTTCTTTGTTTTCTTCCTGGGCTTCACTTGCACGCTGTGGACAAGGCAGAAGGATGAGTACAAAAGCATGAATAAGATAAAGGATAAGGTAAACAAATTTACATTACCCGGGGGCGGTTTTGAAAGTCGGCATGTTGGATTGCATAGACTCGCCGGAGGAAGGAGAGGTATCCTGATAATTGGAGTCAGAAGAAATGGGAGGTTGACGAATTAAACCCGCCAAAGGTGAAACAAAACGTAAGTCGGAGATAACCTCATTCCGACGCTTCCTGGTTATGTCAGGTAAGCCGGAGGAGAGCTCTGCATCCTTGCTGGTCCGGGTCTGCCTCCGGCTTTCATAAAGCTGTCGCTTCAAAAGAAATTGAGGATCTTGGTAAGCCAAAGGATGTGAAAATCTTACTTTCCGGGTCACTCTTCGAGTTTTTTGCCGCGGCAAAGGCTCAGAGTTGGAGGAGATTATAGTTACCTCTTCCTCGACGGGTTGGCTGTTTCCCGTGTCTTCCTGAAAGGGAAGTAATGTCAGTAAGGTGATGATAAAAGAGTCAGGGAAGTTAAAAGTTACCTCTTCTTCATCGTCATCAGAATCATCAAGTTTGAACATCTCTGAGGCGCTTGGCTTCCTTTTCTTTGAAGTTCTAGTCTTGGCGGCTTTCCTTTCGGCTCTCTTGGCCGCTCTGGCTTGTTTGACCGCCTCATGGTCACACTTGACCTTCCAGAAGTTGTCATTGGCCTGTGAAAAACGATAAAGGGTCATGAGTAAAAGCAAAGTGTAACACAGTAAAGAGTATTTACTAAGGTTGATGACTCACTGCAGGGCCTGGTTCTTCTTGCAGAAGGGAAGTAAGCCAAAGGCATTACTAGTCACTGTGCCCTCTTTCTACAAGGTTTGGGTCATAACTTCAACCATATCATCTGGTAAGTCATCTGAGCTATGGCGCAACGGGTCATCCTTTTCGCCAGAGTAAGAGCACATTAAGTCGGGGCGGCGGCTTAACGGAATCACCCGCCAGGAGATCCAGACTCGCACCAAGTCAATGCCGCTCAAACCATTGCCTAAGAGAGCTTTGATCTTCTTGATGGTAGGGGCAAGTGACGGACGTTCAATAGCAGTTAATTTATCTGGTAGCGGGTGATTGGATTCAAGACGCAGAGCGCGGAAGCCGGGTAGAGGGTTCTCATCAGCCGGAGAAGTTTCCTGGCAATAAAACCATGTCTGGTTCCAGTCCTTTGGGTGGCTGGGCAGTTCGGCATAAGGGAAGAGGTAGTCTCTCCGCCGCTGAATTGAGATGCCGCCGAGTTCCAGACTGGGCCCGTTGGCACGTTTGTTTTGCCAGTTTAAATAGAACAGCTCTCTGAATGAAAGTAGGTTGGGCTCTTCTCCCAGATACACTTCGCAGAAAACTTGGAAGTTGCAAATGTTTGACACGGAGTTGGGTCCAATGTCTTGAGGTCTGAGGTCAAAGAAATTCAAAACATCCCTGAAGAATTTTGAACCGGGTGGAGCAAGTCCCCGACTCATATGATCCGTAAAAACAATGACCTCCCCTTCTTTGGGTTGAGGTTTCTCTTCGGACGGGTCAGGAGCACGATAAGACAAGACTTCCTTCTTGGGTAAGTGGCCAGACTTCACAAATTCGGATAGTTTGCTTTCTGTGACAATGGACGGGACCCAGTTACAGGTCACAGGAGCCTTGGGAGCCTTAGGTGCCATGGCGTAAGTGGAAGCCTATGACAAAGTAAAAATTTCCGGTTTAACTCATAACCCGAAGGAGAGCATTACTAATTTATTCAAGGTGGCGGCTTAAGAAGGGGCCTAATGACATATAGGTAACTACGCAATGGTATTTGAATCGCTACAGGTATCAAGGGCAGTTCAATTTTCTTAAGTCGCCGGAAGCAAGCAAGACTGACAATTGGTGTTGTCTTAAAACCGGCTATGTAGATTACCATGGTTAAACAAATTCAACAGAGGCAGTTTTTTGACTAAGTGTGGAACAAACAGATTTCACAAGTTACAGTTATTATTTTGGATCAAACGGTCGTTCTGAAAAGAAAAAGTTCTAGACCTAAAATCAGTACAGAGAAGTTCATCCACTCGAAGGAAGCCTCTGAACAGCAGAAAATAGATCTGTTTGTATTTGAGATAAACGTGAAACAGTCACTGCAGCAGTTTTATGCTATTCAACGATCTGAACAGGGCATCGAAAGTGAAGAACATCAAGGGTTCGCATTCGGCGACGAGCACCGATTTAACTCGAAGAAGCTCCAAATGCAGATCTAAGAAAGGGAAAGAAGGGAACATACGGATGTGGACGGGCTGCGGAAGTTCGCCATTGATTTCTGGTCAAGATTTAGGTTGATGCAGCGGCCTGAGTCGATGAAGACGAGGGGCTCGACGGCGGCGGCGGCGGAGCTCGAGTGACAGAGAGACAGCGAGGGGAAGAAGATGACGGAATGGGGGAGAATGGAAGACCTAGGGCATGCCTATTTATAAGGGAAGGCCGACTGAGACAGCACGAGAAACGAGGGGACCAAAACATCATTATCCAGCGGCCTCGACGCCTCAGTTTTCGGAGTGGTCAGTAAAGGCAAGGATCCGTTGGAGGATATGATGGAGTAAAATATGAATTTAATTAAACATGACGTCAGGGCGGGTTAACGCAGATTCAGAAGATGACATCATGGCGAGTTAAAACCTTTGCACAGGTAGAAGACTGAAGACTTATTTCTTAAGGTGTTTTAAGATTGACATGAACCGGTTCAAATCAATCTGGGGCCTAATGTTGGGGATATAACTATTTGGTAAGCCTCCCATAAGGGGCCGGGTTACGCAAAGAAGACTCATCAGAAGAATCCCAAGACCAAGCATGAAGATGGCGGTTCAATAAAGTGTCTAAAGCCCACGGGCGACTTAAGGCCCATAGTGGTAAACCGCCATCATGGCATGACTTGTATCATAAGGTAGAATTAACTAGTCAGCGAGCCGGACACTGTCTATGAGTCGGCCGGGACTCTATATGCCGCAGGCGCCAACCCGATGTATATAAGGGGACGACCACGGCGTGCTTAGGGCAAGAAACAACTCATCGAGAACCGGGCAAAGCGTATCTCGCTCCCTGGTTATCGAAACCTCAAGCAATACCAACCCAACTAGACGTAGGCCTTACCTTCACCGTAAGGGACCGAACTAGTATAACTCTCTCGTGTCCTTTGTCCCGATTAACCCCTTTAAGCTTCCTAGTTGCAATGGCTCCACGACTAAGTCCTTGCAAGAGTACATCTGTCGTGACAATTCCACGACAGTTAGGGGGAACACTTTCTTGAATGTTTTTAGAGAGGGTTCATTTTATTTATGCTACCGTTGTTCTAAGGAAATAAGATGTAAACATGACAAACATCACATGCAAATCATAAAGTGACATGATATGGCCAATATCATCTTGTGCCTTTTGATCTCCATCTTCGAGGCGCGGCATAATCACCTTCGTCACTGGCATGACACCATGATCTCCATCATCGTGTTGCTACCTCTTGAGCACTGCGTTGGATTTCCCCGAAGAGGAGAGGATGATGCAGCAAAGTAGCGTAAGTATTTCCCTCATTTTTTGAGAACCAAGGTATCAATCCAGTAGGAGGCTACACGCAAGTCCCTCGTACCTACACAAAAACAATAGCTCCTCGCAACCAACGCGATTAGGGGTTGTCAATCCCTTCACGGTCACTTACGAGAGTGAGATCTGATGGAGATGATAGATAATATTTTTGGCATTTTTGATATAGAGATGCAAGGTGAAAAGTAAAAGGCAAAGTAAAAAAGCAAAGCAATAATAAAGTGATGGAGATTGATATGATGAGAATAGACCCGGGGGCCATAGGTTTCACTACTGGCTTCTTTCAAGAGCATAAGTATTCTACGGTGGGTGAACAAATTACTGTTGAGCAATTGACAGAATTGAGCATAGTTATGAGAATATCTAGGTATGGTCATGTATATAGGCATCACGTCCGAGACAAGTAGACCGACTCCTGCCTGCATCTACTACTATTACTCCACTCATCGACCGCTATCCAGCATGCATCTAGAGTATTAAGTTAAAAACAGAGTAACGGTTTAGGCAAGATGACATGATGTAGAGGGATAGTTTCATGCAATATGATAAAAACCCCATATTGTTATCCTCGATGGCAACAATACAATACGTGCCTTGCTGCCTCTTCTGTCACTGGGAAAGGACACCGCAAGATTGAACCAAAGCTAAGCACTTCTCCCATGGCAAGAAAAACCAATCTAGTAGGCCAAACCAAACTGATAATTCGAAGAGACTTGCAAAGATAACCAAGCATACATAAAAGAATTCAGAGAAGATTCAAATATTATTCATAGATAGACTTGATCATAAACCCACAATTCATCGGTCTCAACAAACACACCGCAAAAAGAAGATTATATCAAATAGATCTCCACGAGAGAGGGGAAGAACTTTGTATTGAGATCCAAAAAGAGAAGAAGCCATCTAGCTAATAACTATGGACCCGAAGGTCTGAGGTAAACTACTCACACTTCATCGGAAAGGCTATGATGATGTAGAAGCCCTCCGTGACGACGGCCCTCTCCGGTGGAGCTCCGGAACAGGCCCCAAGATGGGATCTCGTGGATACAGAAAGTTGCGGCGGTGGAATTAGGTTTTTGGCTCCGTATCTGATCGCTTGAATGCGAGGTATATATAGGAGGAAGTAGTACGTCGGTGGAGCAACAAGGGGCCCACGAGGCAGGGGCGCGCCCCCCACCCTCGTGACCGCCTCTTTTGTTCCTTGGAGTAGGGTCCAAGTCTCCTGGATCACGTTCGGTGAGAAAATCACGTTCCCGAAGGTTTCATTCCGTTTGGACTCCGTTTGATATTGTGTTTCTCCGAAACACTGAAATAGGCAAAAAAAACAACAATTCTGGGTTGGGCCTCCGGTTAATAGGTTAGTCCAAAAAATAATATAAAACTGGAAAATAAAGCCCAATATAGTCCAAAACAGTAGATAATATAGCATGGAGCAATCAAAAATTATAGATACGTTGGAGACGTATCAGGCATCCCCAAGCTTAATTCCTGCTCGTCCTCGAGTAGGTAAATGATAAAAAGAGAATTTTTTTGATGCGGAGTGCTACTTGGCATAATTTCAATGCAAATCTTCTTAATTGTGGTATGAATATTCAGATTCAAAAGATTCAAGACAAAAGTTCATATTAACATAAAAATAATAATACTTCAAGCATACTAACAAAGCAATTATGTCTTCTCAAAATAACATGGCCAAAGAAAGTTATCCCTACAAAATCATATAGTCTGGCTATGCTCTATCTTCACCACACAAAGTATTTAAATCATGCACAACCCGATGACAAGCCAAGCAATTGTTTCATACTTTAACATTTTCAAAACTTTTTCAATCTCCACGCAATACATGAGCGTGAGCCATGGATATAGCACTATATGTGGAATAGAATGGTGGTTGTGGAGAAGACAAAAGAGGGGAAGATAGTCTCACATCAACTAGGCGTATCAACGGGCTATGGAGATGCCCATCAATAGATATCAATGTGAGTGAGTAGGGATTGCCATGCAACGTATGCACTAGAGCTATAAGTATATGAAAGCTCAACAAAAGAAACTAAGTGGGTGTGCATCCAACTCGCTTGCTCACGAAGACCTAGGGAAATTTGAGGAAGCCCATCATTGGAATATACAAGCCAAGTTCTATAATGAAAAATTCCCACTAGTATATGAAAGTGACAAAATGAGAGACTCTCTATCATAAAGATCATGGTGTTAATTTGAAGCACAAGTGTGGTAAAAGGATAGTAACATTGTTCCTTCTCTCTTTTTCTCTCATTTTTTTATTTGGTCCTTTTCTCTTTTTTTTCTTTTTTTTCGTCCGGAGTCTCATCCCGACTTGTGGGGGAATCATAGTCTCCATCATCCTTTCCTCACTTGGGACAATGCTCTAAAAATGATGATCATCACACTTTTATTTTTTCTTACAACTCAACAATTACAACTCAATACTTAGAACAAGATATGACTCTATATGAATGCCTCCGTGATGTAGGGATATGCAATGAATCAAGAGTGACATGTATGAAAGAATTATGAACGGTGGCTTTGCCACAAATACGATGTCAACTACATGATCATGCTAGCAATATGACAATGATGGAGCGTGTCATAATAAATGGAACGGTGGGAAGTTGCATGGCAATATATCTCGGAATGGCTATGGAAATGCCATGATAGGTAGGTATGGTGGCTGTTTTGAGGAAGGTATATGGTGGGTGTATGATACCAGCGAAAAGTGCGCGGTATTAGAGAGGCTAGCAATGGCGGAAGGATGTGAAAAAGTGCGTATAATCCATGGACTCAACATTAGTCATAAAGAACTCATATACTTATTGCAAAAATCTAGAAGTTATCAAAGCAAAGTATTACGCGCATGCTCCTAGGGAGATAGATTGGTAGGAAAAGACCATCGCTCGTCCCGACCGCCACTCATAAGGAAGACAATCAATAAATAAATCATGCTCCGACTTCATCACATAACGGTTCACCATACGTGCATGCCACGGGAATCACAAACTTTAACACAAGTATTTCTCAAATTCACAACTACTCAACTAGCATGACTCTAATATCACCATCTTCATATCTCAAAACAATTATCAAGCATCAATATTTTCTTAGTATTCAACGCACTCAAAAGAAAGTTTCACAAATCTTGAATACCAAGCATATTATTATTAAGCAAATTACCATGCTATTAAAGACTCTCAAAATAATCTAAGTGAAGCATGAGAGATCAATAGTTTCTATAAAACAAATCCACCACCATGCTATTATAGATCTAAGTGAAGCACATAGAGCAAAATTATAACGCTCAAAAGATATAAGTGAAGCACATAGAGCAAAACTACATAGCTCAAAAGATATAAGTGAAGCACATATAGTATTCTATCAAATTCCAATTCATGTATGGCTCTCTCAAAAGGTGTGTAAATCAAGGATGATTGTGGCACCCTAACAAACAAAGACACAAATAATACAAGACGCTCCAAGCAAAACACATATCATGTGGTGAATAAAAATATAGCTCCAAGTAAAATTACCGATGGAAGTAGACGAAAGAGGGGATGCCTTCCGGGGCATCCCCAAGCTTTGACTTTTTGGTGTCCTTGGATTATATTGGGGGTCCCATGGGCATCCCCAAGCTTAGGCTCTTGCCACTCCTTGTTCCATAATCCATCAAAAGATTTCACCAAAAACTTGAAAACTTCACAACACAAAACTCAATAGAAATCTCGTGAGCTCCGTTAGAGAAAGAAAACAAAAGACCACTTCAAGGTACTGTAATTAACTCATTCTTTATTTATATTGATGTTAAACCTACTGTATTACAACTTCTCTATGGATTATAAACTATTTTACTAGCCATAAATTCATCAAAATAAGCAAACAACACATAAAAAACAGAACAGTCTGTAGTAATCTGTAACTAACGCAAACTTATGGAACTCCAAACAATCTACCAAAATAGGACGGCCTAGACAATTTGTTTATTGATCAGCAGCAATTGGAATCAGTATTTTATCACGTTCTGGTGATTTTTAACAATTCTGGCACTGAGCGCAAAGTTTCTGGAAATTACAGCAAGATCAAATAACTATCATCCAAGAAGATCCTATAGGTCTAACTTGGCACAAACACAAATTAAAACACAAAACCACATCTAAACAGAAGGTAGATGGATTATTTATTCCTAAACAGAATAAAAAACTAAAAATAAAATTGGGTTGCCTCCCAACAAGCGCTATCGTTTAACGCCCCTAGCTAGGCATAAAAGCGAGAATAGATCTAGGTATTGCCATCTTTCGTAGGCAATCCATAAGTGGCTCTCATGATAGTTTCATATGGTAATTTTATTTTCTTTCTAGGAAAGTGTTCCATGCCCCTTTTTAATGGAAATTGAAATCTAATATTCCCTTCCTTCATATCAATAATTGCACCAACCCTTCTAAGGAGAGGTCTACCGAGAATAATAGGGCAAGAAGGATTGCAATCTATATCAAGAACGATAAAATCTACTGGCACATAATTCCTATTTGCAACAATAAGAACATCATTAATTATTCCCATAGGTTTCTTAATAGTGGAATCCGCAAGATGCAAGTTTAGAGAGCAATCATCAAAATCACGGAAATCTAGCAAATCACACAAAGTTTTGGGGATAGTGGAGATACTAGCACCCAAATCACACAAAGCATAAAACTCATGATCTTTAATTTTAATTTTAATAGTTGGTTCCTACTCATCATAGAGTTTTCTAGGGATAGAAACTTTCAACTCAAGTTTTTCTTCATAAGATTGCATCAAGGCATCAACGATATGTTCGGTAAAGGCTTTATTTTGACTATAAGCATGAGGAGAATTTAGCACGGATTGCAACAAGGAAATACAATCAATTAAAGATCAACTTTCATAATTAAATTCCTTGAAATCCAATATAGTGGGTTAGCAACATCTAGGGTTTTATTTCTTTCAATCCCACTTTTATCAATTTCATCATTAAGATCTAAATACTCTGAATTTTTGGAACGCCTTCTAGGTAAAGGAAGATCATATTCAGTTTCATCAAGATTCATATTGCAAAACAAATATTTAATAGGGGACACATCAATAGCTTTTAGATCTTCATCTTAATTTTCATAGGAATTGGAAGAACACGCTTTAATAGAGGCATCTTTCGTAGCCCGCATCCTAGCGGTTCTTTCCTTGCACTCATCAATGGAAATTGTCATGGCTTTGAGAGACTCATTGATATCATGCTTAGGAGGAATAGATCTAAGCTTTAAAGAATCAACCTCAAGAGAAATTCTATCAATGTTCCTAGCCAAATCATCAACTTTAAGCAATTTCTCTTCAAGCAAAGCATTAAAATTCTTTTGTGAATTCATAAACTCTTTAACACTATTCTCAAATTCAGAGGGCATCTTATTAAAATTTCCATAAGAGTTATTGTAGTAATTTCCATAATTATTAGAAGGATTACTAGGATAAGGCCTAGGATTAAAATTCCCTCTATACGTGTTGTTACCAAAATTATTCCTACCAACAAAATTCACATCCATAGATTCATTATTATTCTCAATCAAAGTAGACAAAGGCATGTCATTAGGATCAGAAGAAACACTCTTAGTAGCAAATAATTTCATAAGTTCATCCATCTTTCCACTCAAAACATTAATTTCTTCTATCGCATGCACTTTTTTTATTAGTAGATCATTCAGTGTGCCATTGAGAATAATTAACCATAATATTATCTAGGAGTTTAGTAGCATCTCCTAAAGTCATTTCCATAAAAGTGCCTCCCGCGGCCGAATCTAAAAGATTTCTAGAAGAAAAATTCAATCCGGCATAAAATTTTTGTATAATCATCCACAAATTCAAACCATGAGTAGGGCAATTACGTATCATTAATTTCATTCTATCCCAAGCTTGTGCAACATGTTCATGATCAAGTTGCTTAAAATTCATAATATCATTTCTAAGAGAGATGATCTTAGCGGGAGGAAAATACTTAGAGATAAAAGCATCTTTGCACTTGTTCCAAGAATTAATACTATTTTTAGGCAAAGACAAAAACCAAGCTTTAGCACGATCTCTAAGCGAAAATGGAAATAGCTTCAATTTAACAACATCATTATCGACATCTTTCTTCTTTTGCATATCACATAAATCAACGAAGCTATTCAGATGAGTAGCGGCATCTTCACTAGGAAGGCCGGCGAATTGATCTTTCATAACAAGATTCAACAAAGCAGTATTGATTTCACAAGATTCAGTATTGGCAAGAGGAGCAATCGGAGTGCTAAGGAAATCATTATTATTGGTATTGGTGAAGTCACACAATTTGGTAGTATCTTGAGCCATCGTGACAAACAAGCAATCCAACACACGAGCAAACAAAAGGCAAGCAAGAAAAAGGCAAACGGAAAAAGAGAAGGAGATTGGAAAAGAGAGGGCAAATAAAACGGCAAGGGTGAAGTGGGGGAGAGGAAAACGAGAGGCAAATGGCAACTAATGTAATGCGGGAGATAGAGATTGTGATGGGTACTTGGTATGTTGACTTTTGCGCAGACTCCCCGGCAACGGCGCCAGAAATTCTTCTTGCTACCACTTGAGCACTGCGTTGGATTTCCCCGAAGAGGAGAGGATGATGCAGCAAAGTAGCGTAAGTATTTCCCTCAGTTTTTGAGAACCAAGGTATCAATCCAGTAGGAGGCTACACGCAAGTCCCTCGTACCTACACAAAAACAGTAGCTCCTCGCAACCAACGTGATTAGGGGTTGTCAATCCCTTCACGGTCACTTACGAGAGTGAGATCTGATAGAGATGATAGATAATATTTTTGGTATTTTTGATACAGAGATGCAAGGTGAAAAGTAAAAGGCAAAGTAAAAATGCAAAGCAATAATAAAGTGATGGAGATTGATATGATGAGAATAGACCCAGGGGCCATAGGTTTCACTAGTGGCTTCTCTCAAGAGCATAAGTATTCTACGGTGGGTGAACAAATTACTGTTGAGAAATTGACAGAATTGAGCATAGTTATGAGAATATCTAGGTATGATCAAGTATATAGGCATCAGGTCCGAGACAAGTAGACCGACTCCTGCCTGCATCTACTACTATTACTCCACTCATCGACCGCTATCCAGCATGCATCTAGAGTATTAAGTTAAAAACAGAGTAACGCTTTAAGAAAGATAACATGATGTAGAGGGATAGTTTCATGCAATATGATAAAAACCCCATCTTGTTATCCTCGATGGCAACAATACAATACGTGCCTTGCTGCCTCTTACATCCTTTGGGAAAGGACACATAAGATTGAACCAAAGCTAAGCACTTCTCCCATGGCAAGAAAAACCAATCTAGTAGGCCAAACCAAACTGATAATTCGAAGAGACTTGCAAAGATAACCAATCATACATAAAAGAATTCAGAGAATATTCAAATATTATTCATAGATAGACTTGATCATAAACCCACAATTCATCGGTCTCAACAAACACACCGCAAAAAGAAGATTATATCAAATAGATCTCCACGAGAGAGGGGAAGAACTTTGTATTGAGATCCAAAAAGAGAGAAGAAGCCATCTAGCTAATAACTATGGACCCGAAGGTCTGAGGTAAACTACTCACACTTCATCGGAAAGGCTATGATGATGTAGAAGCCCTCCGTGACGACGGCCCTCTCCGGTGGAGCTCCTAACAGGCCCCAAGATGGGATCTCGTGGATCTGAGAAAGTTGCGGCGATGGAATTAGGTTTTGGCTCCGTGATCTGATCGCTTGGGGAATGCGAGGTATATATAGGAGGAAGTAGTGCGTCGGTGGAGCAACAAAGGGGCCCACGAGGCAGGCGCCCCCATCCTCGTGACCGCCTCTTTTGTTCCTTGGAGTAGGGTCCAAGTCTCCTGGATCACGTTCGGTGAGAAAATCACGTTCCCGAAGGTTTCATTCCGTTTGGACTCCGTTTGATATTCTGTTTCTCCGAAACACTGAAATAGGCAAAAAACAGCAATTCTGGGCTGGGCCTCCGGTTAATAGGTTAGTCCCAAAAATAATATAAAAGTGGAAAATAAAGCCCAATATAGTCCAAACAGTAGATAATATAGTATGGAGCAATCAAAAATTATAGATACGTTGGAAACGTATCACGTGTCTTCATGAAGTTGTCTCGCCAACTATTACTTCTACTACTATGGCTAACGGTTAGCAATAAAGTAAAGTAATTACACGGCATTTTTCATTGACACGCAGGTCATACAATAAATTAAGACAATTCCTATGGCTCATGCTGGTTGTCATACTCATCGACATGCAAGTCGTGATTCCTATTACAAGAACATGATCAATCTCATACATCACATATATATAATTCATCACATCCTTTTGGCCATATCACATCACATAGCATACCCTGCAAAAACAAGTTAGACGTCCTCTAATTGTTGTTTTATGTTTTCCATGGCTGATATGGGTTTCTAGCAAGAACGTTTCTTACCTACGCAAAAGCCACAACGGTGATATGCCAATTGCTATTTACCCTTCATAAGGACCCTCTTAAATGAATCCGATCTGACTAAAGTGGGAGAGACAGACACCCGCTAGCCACCTTATGCATCAAGTGCATGTCAGTCGGTGGAACCTGTCTCATGTAAGTGTACGTGTAAGGTTGGTCCGGGCCGCTTCATCCCACAATGTTGTCGAATCAAGATAAGACTAGTAACGGCAAGCAAATTGAACAAATCATCACCCACAACTACTTTGTGTTCTACTCGTGCATAGAATCTACGCATAGACCTAGCTCATGATGCCACTGTTGGGGAACGTAGCAATAAATCAAAAAAAATTCCTACGTGTCACCAAGATCAATCTAGGAGATGCTAGCAAAGAGAGAGAGGGAGTGCATCTTCATACCCTTGAAGATCGCTAAGCGGAAGCGTTACAAGAACGCGGCTGATGGAGTCGTACTCGTGGCGATTGAAATCGCGGAAGATCCAATCTAACGCCAAACGGACGGCGCCTCCGCGTTCAACACACGTACAGCCCGGGGACGTCTCCTCCTTCTTGATCCAGCAAGGTGAGAGGAGAAGTTGAGGGAGAACTCCAGCAGCACAACGGCGTGGTGGCGATGGAGCTCGTGGTTCTCCGGCAGAGCTTCGCTAAGCACTACGGAGGAGGAGGAGGAGTTGGAGGATGAGAGGGCTGCGCCAGGGGAAGGGGGTGCGGCTGCCCTCTCTCTCCCTCACTATATATAGGGGGAAGGTGGGTGGAGGAGGCACCCTAGGGTTCCCTAGGGGAGGGGCGGCGGCCACAGGGGAAACCCTAGATGGGTTTGGGCGCCCCCACCCCTAGGAAACTTGCCCCCCAAGCCGGGAGGCGGCTGCCCTAGGGAGGCGCTCCCACCTCTCCGTGTTACGTGAGAGGGGTTGGGAGGCGCACAGCCCCTTAGTGGGCTGGTGTGCCCCTCCCTTGGCCCATAAGGCCCCCAACGCTGTCGGGGCCTCCAAACACCTTCAGTCCTGGTCGTCACCCGGTACTCCCAGAACAATTCCGGACTCTAATACCCTTCGTCCAATATATCGATCTTCACCTCCGGACCACTCCGGAGTTCCTCGTACGTCCGGGATCTCATCCGGGACTCCGAACAACCTTCGGTAACCACATACTATTTCCCATAACAACTCTAGTGTCACCGAACCTTAAGTGTGTAGACCCTACGGGTTCGGGAACCATGCAGACATGAACGAGACACCTCTCCGGCCAATAACCAATAGCGGGATCTGGATACCCATATTGGTTCCCACATGTTCCACGATGATCTCATCGGATGAACCACAATGTCGGGGATTCATTCAATCCCGTATACAATTCCCTTTGTTTACCGGTATGTTACTTGCCCAAGATTGGATCGCCAGTATCCCTATACCTTGTTCAATCTCGTTACCGGAAAGTCTCTTTACTCGTTCCGTAATGCATGATCCCATGACTAACTCCTTAGTCACACTGAGCTCATTATGATGATGCATTACCGAGTGGGCCCAGAGATACCTCTTCGTCATACGGAGTGACAAATCCCAGTCTCGATTCGTGCCAACTCAACAGATACTTTCGGAGCTACCTGTAGTGCACCTTTATAGTCACCCAGTTACGTTGTGACGTTTGATACACCCAAAGCGTTCCTACGGTATCCGGGAGTTGCACAATCTCATGGTCTAAGGAAACGATACTTGACATTAGAAAAGCCCTAGCAAAACGAACTACACGATCTTGTGCTATGCTTAGGATTGGGTCTTGTCCATCACATCATTCTCCTAATGATGTGATCCCGTTATCAACGACATCCAATGTCCATGGTTAGGAAACCATGACCATGTATTGATCAACGAGCTAGTCAACTAGAGGCTTACTAGGGACATATTACGATCTATGTATTCACACATGTATTACGGTTTCCGGTTAATGCAATTATAGCATGAACAATAGACAATTATCATGAACAAGGAAATATAATAATAACCATTTTATTATTGCCTCTAGGGCATATTTCCAACACCTGTCCAAGGTAAATGGTTATTTTTTGCGGGGGGAAAGGAGAATCTCATTACTCAAGGAGGCTTCTCGGCCATAACCAAGTTTACAACAAAGTACATCTGGCATTTAGCCAAACTGCGGTTCGAGGGGTACTACGCCCATACGCGTAATATTGACGGTAAATGGTATTATTGATATCCCAGTAGAGGATGTCCGACACAACAGAAACATGTCGGATGACGATAAGTGTCAATTATGTGGTTCCCAAGATTCTTGGCGGCACTCTCTTCTTGAATGCTCTATGGCCAGATGTGTATTGGCGTTAGCTGATTTGTATATTGTCGATCACATCCAGGCCACGACAGATCTGAATGTGAAGAACTGGATTTTTGAGATGATTGACAGTTTACCACACAAGAAAGTGATTGAGATGGTAGTCACACTTTGGGCGATCTGGATTGCTAGGCGAAAGGCGATACATTCAAAGTCCACAGCCTACTCATTCCTTTGTGAACAACTTTATAGATGAGCTCGAAGTGCAACAGACACAGAAACAAATCCAGCACGGGCAATAAGCAGTAACACCAGCGGGCCCTCTAGTAGCCGGTGGACCTGGACACCTCCGGGAGAGGGTAATGTTAAGATTCATGTTGACGGCACCCTATCCAGAAACATGCAGAATGACGCTTCTTAGGCGGTCTGTAGGGACCAATACGAGTTTTCTTGGGCTCGTGTGCTATGGTTTTCCCGGACATCGCTGATCCTGCTACTCTCGAAGCCCTTGCGTGTCGGGAGGCCCTATCCCTTGCTTTAGATCTAGTAGTGGACAGACTCATTATTACATGTGACTCCAAGGCAGTGGTGTCGGAGATTCAAAGAGGTACTGAAGGAAGATATTATGTAATCATCAAAGAGATCATTGCTAGGGCAAGAGAGTTTAATAGTAATGTTTTAGTTTCTGAAGGTCGAGCTATGAATTGGGATGCTCACAACTTAGCTAAGTTTTCTAGTTCTTTAGAGTCTGGTTGCCATGTGTGGCTGGGGTTTCCTCATGACCCCCTCATTATCCCTGTAAACCTCACAGCTGAGTAATAAAGATTGGTTTACCGCTAAAAAATGATATTATTGATTGGTTTTATTTTTCTTGGTAGTTGTGAATGACTAGGAAAGGTGTTTCTCGTGTGGTGAATTTGCATGGGATTGGGAGCTGGGAGCTCTTTACTCTAGTAGAAACCTACAAAATTTGAACTAAAATATATGAATTTGTGTGCTAAAACATATGTGTGATATGTGCTATTTTTAAGGAGCACCGAAATCTCCATCTACTGAAGATTTGCCGCCTAGAGAAGTCGCCACACCTCCAGACACCTCGCCCCGCTGGCAGGGAAGTGCCCTGTCGCTGCCTTCCTCGGGGCAGGGCCGGGCTTTGCCTAAATTTGTTGGATGGACCTAGGAACAAATTTGTCTGCTTGCACATATAAAGCATAAGGGGTGGAGGTTGGTTGGGGGAATTTGTTGTTCACTGATATTTCACACCAGGCTGGAATAATAAATCTTGTACTAAAGATTCTAGTGCTTATTTGATTCCATGACATGTGCAAACAATGTGGCATTGAAAATGTTTGCTACCTTTCACCGAAAGGAGGGCAGCTTCCATGCTTATTTGGCAACCTTGTTTTATTATAGGGAGTGCATGGACCTCAATTGACGGAAATTTAGTTATGTCTCAGTCAGCTGATGTAAGCTGCCCATTTTCTCTCTTGTTTGCCGGTTTTCGATTTGAGCATTATCCGTTCTTGGGCTTGGCAATCGGGCTGCGTTGTGTGTAGCGTTTCTGTGTTTTCTCCTTTTTGAATGTGTTTTCTTTGTAATTGTGAACAAACAGACTAACAACTATCTGTGTCTAAGCCTTTGTACATGCTTTATTGTTAGGTTGAACGTGTTATGTGATATCAGAGCATGTTGTACGAAAAAGTGTGTCACTAGATCAAAGTGTTAGGAAAAGTGTGTCATTATCAAATTGCTCGATGATAGAAGGAAGGTGCATGCTATTCCGATTTTGGGTGGGGGTTTTCACTGTTTTTCCATTTCGCTAGTAGGAGCCTTTGGCGTACAAGCCATACCCGGTTTTGTGCCTCGGATTGTTTAATTTTTTTTTGGGGGGGGGGGGGGGGAGGGGGGAATAATTTAATTTAACAAGTTGCCTTAAAAATGTTAGAAGGCTAAAAGTAAGAAAAATACTATACACCATAGAATTAAATAAATGTATACGTTTGAACATAAAAAGTGTTCATCGCGTGTTTAAAAATATGTTTCACTGTGTATTAGATAATATTCATCATCTATTTAAAAGTATTTACCCCGTAATTGTAAAAATATATAGCATATTTGAAAAAGAAACGTTGCCTCGCCGCCCAACACCTCGTCGTGCAGCTGCGCCGCGCTGGCAGGGAAAAGTGCCCCGCCGCCGCCTTCCTCATGGTTGGCCCGGGCTTTGCCGAAGGCACCCTAGGAGGAGCATGGGAATGCTGTGGTGGCAGCTAGGGTTCCTCCCCCCGAGCCATCTGCATTTCTTTTTTGTTTTTTGTTTTTGTCTTTTTTACTCTCACGCTTGTATAGCTCCATCCATCCTGGCGTTTTCTTCTTCTTACAATGACTTGTACTTAGGTGTTCGCTCGAGAGAAAAAACAGGCATGTATATTGATTATTGTCTTATTGAGTAATGAGGGTCGGTCCTGGTTTTTTTTTTAGCATAAGATGGTCGGTCCTGGTGTATGGCCAGAGAGGCTACCGCCTAGGGCCCAGCTCTTGAGGGGGCACAGAATCTGGTATGCTATAGCCCAGTAAAAAAAAGAAGAAAAAAAGGAAGGGAGGAGCAGTGTGATGGGCTTGGCTCAATTACTGGCTCATCGCTAGGATGCAAGTGGGTAGAATATCTAGGGAGCAACTAATTAACGAGCGCTTCTTCGGGAGCTTTGCAACGATCAGCGTCACTTGGCGCGCTCACAGTCATTCGCCACGTGTCACGCTCTGGGCGCTTCCTTCGAATTTTGTTTTTGTTTTTTACGCACGCGTTTTCGGCTTTTTAAACGGGTTTTTTTTTAGGTTTTTTCAACATTATGGTTTTCTACCGGTCTTTCCTAGTTCTTTGACAAAAAAAATTCGAAAAAAATAATTTTTTTGCGCAAAAAAATGCATTTTTTCACGAGAGGCACGGCCGTGCCTCATGGAAACGGAAAAAAAATCATGTTTTCTGTTTTTTTTCTTTCACGAGAGGCACGGTTTTGCTTCGCGGGAGGCACGGTTGTGCTTTCGCAAGACGCACGGGCGTGCCTCTTTCGGAAAAGAAAAAAACACGTTTTTTGTTTTTTTTTTCTTTCGCGAGAAGCACGGTTTTGCTTCCGCGAGAGGCACGGGCGTGCCTCTTTCGGAAAGGGAAAAAACGCGTTTTTTGTTTTTTTCTCTTTCGCGAGAGGCGCGGTTTTGCTTCCGCCAGAGGCACGGTTGTGCTTTCGCGAGAGGCACTGGCGTGCCTTTTTTGGAAAAGGAAAAAAACATGTTTTCTGTTTTATTTTTCACGAGAGGCACGGTTTTGCTTCCGCGAGAGGCATGATTGTGATTTCGTTAGAGGCACAGGCGTGCCTCTTTCGGAAAGGGAAAAAAACCCGTGTTCCCGGTTCGGTTTTTTCGTCGATTTTTTTCGTCCGGTTTTTTAGTGAAAAAAGAAGTTCGTCAAAACCTATTAACATGGGATCTAGTTTTGAAGATCTCGACGCGAGGAATCCAATGGCGAAAGCGGTTCGAGATTTGGACGCACGGTTTAAGAGATAAAACGTTTTGAATAAACGGATCTATGAAAAAAGGGAAAACTCCCAGGTTGCGACAAGTGGGCGCATACGTACGCGTGCCGCCATGTCGCAACCTGGGGAAGTTGGAGTGGTCTCCGCAAGGAGTACTCCTTAATTAGTGATTTCGGAATATCTAGTGCTCCCACCATTTTGGTGCTCCCATGCTCCAAGTTTTTAAAATGTGTATCTAAATGTTTAAAAAAATCCGAAAAAAATTATGGATGTTCACATCACATGAGTGTACACTCCCTAAAAGATTTAAATCAAAATTCGAAATACACATTGAGAAACAAAAAAGACAAATCCAGCATGAATGTTTTGCAGAAAACGCCTCAAACACTCCTGAAATATTGCTTTGGCCCACATCTCCATGATGTTGCCCATTGGATCACAATCCAACGACCGAGGTTGCATCGGAGCACCTAAGCTTAGGTGCTCCGGGAGCACCTAAGCTTAGGTGCTCCGGGAGCACCTGATATTCTCCCGACGCAAGTGCTCGAAAAAAGGTCAAGTGTCGCATGGCGGCGTTTTCTAAACGGCGCGCCCCTTTCTTCGTTATTTACAAAATGGCACACACACCCTCATTATGTTGGGCCGGCCCAGTTCACTTTTTTTTCATGTTTCTAAACTCCAAAAAACAGGGCGAGAGCGGGATTCAATCATGCGCCGTCCATGGTTCAATGATTGATGCGATAGACACCCCACCAGCACAAACGGTGTGATGACATTTATGTTTTTACTTCTTTTATTCATTCTTCATTTTCTTTTCTATTTTTCCTCTGTCTTTTTTCTTTCTTTTTCGAAATTCATGAAGTTTTTCTTCAAATAGATAACTTTTTGCAAAATTCATGAACTTTTTTTCCAAACAGGTGACTTTTTTACAAGATTGATGAACCTTTTTTCCAAGTTTTTGCGATTTTTTTTTCAAAATTGATGAACTTTTTTTCGCGGTCGCTTGTTCTTGATGGGCCGGCCCAATACGCCAAGCGCGTGAGCGCCCGCTGGTCAACTGGCGCTTAAGGCACCCTTTAGGAGCTGCCTCGCACGGCCGCATCTCGTAGAGTCGCACGCATCTATCCATTTCCAAAATCCATGATCCTTCGCTCGCTTCCTCGTGTCTTCCTCGCTCCTGATTCTTGTCGCCGCTCACCGCTCAGGGCCTTGCCGGTTGCCGCCGGTGCAGCCTGCTGCCTGCTCGCGTTAGGTTGTCGCCGTATCGTCGTTGGCCCGTCTTGCTCTTGCCGTCCAGCCGCCCGCAAGGTTGTGACTGCGCGAGTTCATCGATCATTGTCCTCTCTGTCTTTCAAAAGTACGTATATGATTATCCGTCCCCAGTTTTAGTATATAGGGTACATGATTGTTAAGGTGTTGAACTGCTGATGTACATGAGGAGTACTATTTTTTCTTCATATTTTAGCATTAGTCTAACAATGTTGCCTCCGAAACATTTGTCAGGTGTTGCGAAACGGAGAAAAAGGGAAGAAATGCCTGAAGATTTTTTTTAAAGCACTGAAGCATTACTATTGTTGTCTACAGAGTCACTAGAACTTGATTCTTATTTGAGGTAATCTGGTCAGTTTCATTTTGCTATCTTTTGTCTTTCTATTGTAATATGAAATTTCCCACCAATTATTGTTAGACATGTCAAACTATGGATGTATAGCTGAAAAATTACTCTTAATATTTTGCAAATGAAGTTAGACATACACATGTTTATATAGTATGCAAACACATACATGCACGTATAATATTAGGGGCCCATATCATCGAGTTCGGCCAAGGGCCCTCCGAAACATAGAGCCGGCCCTGCGAGTAATGCAAATAGAAAATTAGTAACTTCTAGATAGTATTTTTCCTTTGTACAGATGGTAAGAAATGAACTAGACAACTAGTCAAGCATGGACTCCTTGACTTTTGCCCGCAGATCTGTAGGTACGACGGACATAACAAGCTTATTCTACGATGTCTCCCATTCCCACTTTTCATGAGTATTTTTGTTGATTTCCCATCTCTTCCCACATTTCATGAGTACTTTTGTTGATTTCCCATCTCTTCCCACTCGTATTCATCATTCTCTTCCATCCTACTGTCTTGTTCCGATAGCTAAGAAGACCGGGAATTGTTGGATGGACCTAGGAACAAATTTGTCTGCTCACATATATTAATCGTATGGGGTAGAGGTTGGTTGGAGGAATTTGTTGTTCACTGATAAGCTGGAATAATAAATCGTGTACTGAAGATTCTGGTGCTTGTTTAATTCCATCACATGTGCACACGATGTGGCATTGAAAATGTTTGCTACCTTTCACTGAAAGCAGGGCAGCTTCCCAGTACATGCACGAGTAAGACTGAGCTCTTGTACTCAGAGTGTATGCAACCTATAAAATTTGAACCAAAATATATATACAATTTGTTTGCTAGAACATATGTGTAATGCGTGCTAATTTATAGAGCACATAAATTTCGGTGTGGATTTTTTTAACTTGGGTTTATGTGTTATCCTCAGGTATGAAGTTTCGCGACAAAATGACTTATGGGGACTTGTAAAGGAAATTGCAGATACAAGAATGTGCACAGTAACATTTATATAGTATCAATTTTGTTCTATTTCTGTCCAGAATACCACGGAAGTATTTTTCTCATGAAACATTATACAGGAGTATATCGGTAGACCATGTTTGTTGCAAAAGGTTTGACCTTTTTACTAATTTTTAATTTTTCTTTTCACGTCGGACACATATGCACACATATTTACAGTTGTATTTTCACATAAATCTTCAGCTACAAAAGATTCTAGGGAATCTCCCTTATCTTCTAGAAGGTAGGCCCATGCCTTAAAACACAAAGCATCCTGGTTGGAGTGGGACCCTCTACATCTGATCACAACAACTAACGTGCAGAGCATGGCCATGAAGTAAGCAAAGGACTTGACGCCGTACGCTAGTTGTTGAGCTGGCATTTCCATTCATCCTTAGCCATATAAAACCATGTGCAAACCACCGAGGACTCCTTTGATTAAAAAAATCATAGGATTTTCGGAGGGCTAGAGTCCTTAGGAATTTTTCTTACATTGGTCATTTGATTCATAGGATTGTATCCTATAGGAAATCATGTGTACTACATTTCGTTGAAAATCTAGCATCCATTTCAACCTCTTTTTTCAATTCTGTTGTTTTTCCTGTGGCATCAAACACTCTGTGGTTCAAGTGGGAATATGCCACTCCTATCCTTTATTTTTCCTATTCCCTTGTTTTAAGAATCTTACAAATTAAAGAGAGCCTAAAAGGGCTTCCACCCCACATTATAGATAAAACACCAACATAAATACACGTGTGAATGATATATGATGATGAGGTAGGACTCAAAGAAGTAGAACATGGAAAAACGAAAACTGGGTTCCATGGCCATGCCCTCGAGAGGGAAATGGCGCAATCCGGTCAATCCAGTAGGAGGTTACACGCAAGTCGCCTCGTACCTACACAAATAAATAAGAACCTTGCAACAAACGCGATAAAAGGGTTGTCAATCCCTTCACGGCCACTTGCAAAAGTAAGATCTGATAAAGATAATAAGATAAATATTTTTGGTATTTCTATGATATAGATTGGAAAGTAAAGATTGTAAAATAAAAGATGGAAGGAATAGTAAATTGATAGAAAAATAATATGATGGAAGATAGACCCGGGGCCATAGGTTTCACTAGTGGCTTCTCTCAAGATAGCATAATTTACAATGGGTGAACGAATTACTGTCAAGCGCGCATAGTTATGAGAATATCTAGGCATGATCATGTATATAGGCATCACGTCCGTGACAAGTAGACCGAAACGATTCTGCATCTACTCCTATTACTCCAGACATCGACCGCTATCCAGCATTAATCTAGAGTATTAAGTTCATAAGAACAGAGTAACACATTAGGCAAGATGACATGATTTAGAGGGATAAACTCAAGCAATATGATATAAACCCCATCTTTTTATCCTCGATGGCAACAATACAATGCGTGCCTTGCTGCCCCTGCTGTCATTGGGAAAGGACACCGCAAGAATGAACCCAAAGCTAAGCACTTATCCCATTGCAAGAAAGATCAATCTAGTAGGCCAAACCAAACTGATAATTCGAAGGGACTTGCAAAGATAATTAAATCATGCATAAAAGAAATCAGAGAAGAATCAAATATTGTTCATAGATAATCTTGATCATAAACCCACAATTCATCGGATCTCGACAAACACACCGCAAAAGAATTACATCGAATAGATCTCCAAGAAGATCGAGGAGAACTTTGTATTGAGATCCAAAGAGAGAGAATAAGCCATCTAGCTAATAACTATGGACCCGAAGGTGTGTGGCAAACTACTCACACATCATTGGAGAGGCTATGGTGTTGATGTAGAAGCCCTCCGTGATCGATTCACCCTCCGGCTGAGCGCCGAAAAAGGCCCCAAGATGGGATCTCATGGGTACAGAAGGTTGCGGCGGTGGAAATAGGGTTTCGTGGTGCTCTCGGATGTTTTCAAGGTATATGAGTATATATAGGCGAAAGAAGTAGGTCAGTGGAGCCACGTGGGACCCACGAGGGTGGGGGCACGCCTACCCCCTGGGCGCGCCCTCCTGCCTCATGGCTTCCTCGTTGCTTCCTTGATGTCCACTCCAAGTCTCCTGGATTACGTTTGTTCCAAAAATAACTCTCCCGAAGGTTTCATTCCGTTTGAACTCCGTTTGATATTCCTTTTCTGCGAAACACTGAAATAGGCAAAAAAACAGCAATTTGCACTGAGCCTTCGGTTAATAGGTTAGCCCCAAAAATAATATAAAAGTGCATAATAAAGCCCATTAAACATCCAAAACAGATAATATAATAGCATGGAACAATAAAAAATTATAGATACATTGGAGCCGTATCACTGTTATCCGATGGAATGAACAAAGGTTTTCACCTGAAACCGTAACATGACAATGAAATTGTGATAACATCATCAAGAGGAGAGCGACACAAATGGGCGCCATTATTGTCGGCGTCGATGCACAGAGCTTTTGCCTGGTTGCTTTCCCATGCCACGAAGGAGCAACATAGTCACTCAGCGTGAAGAAGCCAGGACCTCCAAAATTAGATCTAGGCCCCTCCCCTGCAAAACAGAGAAGACGCCAAGGACACCAACCGTCACACCTCTTGTCGCTCACATGATGAAGCACATCCACCACCGGCACCCGAATACCAGCCGGAGTGCATACCGAGTAGCCCGCCAACCAAGGACGCCGCCCCGGCATCTCACTCTGAACCTATCACCTTGGCCGCTTTTGGGGAAGTGACTGGCCTAGACACCAACTGTGCTAAAATCTGGTGGCTCCCATTCATTGTGACAACAATAATCTAGATGACACTCTACAAGCCTTCCCGGTGGTGCGCACCGCATTCCCGATGCAGTATCTTGGCCTCCCGCTATCAGTCAAACGCCTCAAAAGCATTCATTTTCAACAACTTGTCGACAAGCTCGCCGTCGGTGTCAAAACCAGCGGATCTCGGGTAGGGGGTCCCGAACTGTGCGTCTAGGCGGATGGTAACAGGAGACAAGGGACACAATGTTTTTACCCAGGTTTGGGCCCTCTCGATGGAGGTAAAACCCTACTCCTGCTTGATTAATATTGATGATATGGGTAGTACAAGAGTAGATCTACCACGAGACCGTAGAGGCTAAACCCTAGAAGCTAGCCTATGGTATGATTGTTGTTCGTCCTACGGACTAAAACCCTCCGGTTTATATAGACACCGGAGAGGGCTAGGGTTACACAGAGTCGGTTACAATGGGAGGAGATCTACATATCCGCATCGCCAAGCTTGCCTTCCATGCCAAGGAAAGTCCCATCCGGACACGGGATGAAGTCTTCAATCTTGTATCTTCATAGTCCAGGAGTCCGGCCAAAGGTTATAGTCCGCCATCCGGACACCCCTAATCCAGGACTCCTCAAGAGTCTCACGAACCAGGCTTCAATGACGACGAGTCCGGCGCGCAGATTGTCTTCAGCATTGCAAGGCGGGTTCCTCCTCCGAATACTTCATAGAAGATTTTGAACACAAGGGTAGTGTCCGTCTCTGCAAAATAAGTTCCACATACCACCGTAGAGAGAATAATATTTACACAAATCCATCCTGCTGACGTATTCCATGCGTGACATCACACCACGGCCAAGCCTTTATTCGAAGTCGTTTCTTTGTCCCACCTCGGTAGCACTTAGCGAGGCGGTTTCCTTGGCACGCCTTGTCGAGCGGTAGACTGTGTCCCCTTATTCCGGGATTCTCATCAATACGGGCGTGGGTAACCCAATTGTGCCCGTTGGTATGTCTCCTCCATCGAAGGCGAGTCCCGAACGGTCACGAGGAGGGCTCTTGGTATTCAATCTCTTTATAAAGAGACCAAGGCTCGACTCCTTTCTTTCAATCTTAATCGAATCCGCCTCTCACCTTGAGTTCCAACACCCAAAGCTCCAGATTCAGGCGCTTCGGACCTTCGATGATGTCCGGCGACCTTCAAGGTCGGTGGATGCCTTCCTCCGTTACGGAAGAAGACGTGCTAAAGCTAAGAGATGTCAGGTATCTGACCAGCAAAATCTCGCATAGGATGCCTGCTCAAGGGCAGGTTATTCCCACTCCCAAGCCTGGTGAGAGTGTGGTGTTCGCGTCTCACTTCCTTCGGGGGCTTGGTTTTAATGCTTCCTGTCGGTGTCAAAACCGGCGGATCTCGAGTAGGGGGTCCCGAACTGTGCATCTAGGCGGATGGTAACAGGAGACAAGGGACACGATGTTTTTACCCAGGTTCGGGCCCTCTCGATGGAGGTAAAACCCTACTCCTGCTTGATTAATATTGATGATATGGGTAGTACAAGAGTTGATCTACCTCGAGATTAGAGAGGCTAAACACTAGAAGCTTGCCTATGGTATGATTGTTCTTCTGTCCTATGGACTAAACCCTCCGGTTTATATAGACACAGGAGGGGGCTAGGGTTACACAGAGTTGGTTATAAGGAAGGAGATCTACATATCCGTATTGCCAAGCTTGCCTTCCACGCAAAGGAGAGTCCCATCCGGACACGGGACGAAGTCTTCAATCTTGTATATTCATAGTCCAACAGTCCGGCCAAAGGTTATAGTCCGGCTATCCGGATACCCCCTAATCCAGGACTCCCTCAGTAGCCCTTGAACCAGGCTTCAATGACGATGAGTCCGGCGCACAGATTGTCTTCGGCATTGCAAGGCGGGTTCCTCCTCCGAATACTTCATAGAAGATTTTGAACACGAGGATCGTGTCCGGCTCTATAAAACAAGTTCCACATACTACCGTAGAGAGAATAATATTTTCACAAATCTAATCTGCTGACATATCCCGTAGTGTGACATCACACCACACCCAAGCCCTTATGCGGATCGTTTTTTACAGCCAATCTCAGCGCATTTTGCAAGGCGGTTTCCTTGGCACATCTTGTCGAAGCAGAGATCGTGTCCCCTTATCGCGGGATTCTCATCAATACGGACGTGGGTAACCCAACCGCGCCATCAATTAAGGCGCTTGGGGGACGAGCGGGTTTTACCAGGTTGGTGGGGACGCATAGTTCCGTCCGCCCATATAAAGGGATTGGGATTCACCTTTTTCCATCCACGCCTTCTTCCTCCTTTGCTCATCCATTCTCGCACACTCGAGCTCCATCGCTCAAGACCATATTTTCTTCCTCGACCTTCTCCAACCATGTCCGGAGCGGGAGGCAAGTGGATGGTCTCCTCCGTCACGGAGGGACACATCAAGAAGCTGAGGGGAGCCGGATACCTGCCCGACGATATCGCACACCGGCTCCCAGATGCGGGGCAGCTCATCCCCACCCCCAGGCCCCATGAGAGGGTAGTGCTCCTTACCCATTTCCTCCGTGGACTGGGATTCCCTCTCCACTCATTCGTCCGGGGACTCATGTTCTAGTACGGCCTGGATTTCCACGATCTGGCCCCGAACTTCATCCTCAACATCTCGGCGTTTATCGTCGTGTGCGAGGCTTTCCTCCGCATCAAGCCCCACTTCGGCCTATGGCTGAAGCCCTTCAATGTGAAGCCGAAGGTGGTGGGCGGCCAGCAGGCGGAGTGCGGAGGCGCCATGGTGGGCAAGATGCCCAACGTCACATGGCTCGAGGGCTCCTACGTGGAGACCATAAAGGGGTGGCAATCGGGGTGGTTCTACATCACCGAGCCGCGTGACCCCAAATGGGCTGCGGCCCCCGAGTTTCGATCCGGAATCCCCACGCGGCTCACCTCCTGGAAAGAGAAGGGCCTGCCCTGGGGTAGTCCGGGAGAGCTGATCGGACTTCAAACCTGTATCCAAAACATGGTGAACAAGAAACTCAAGCTTGTCAACATAGTCCAGGTCATGCTCATCCGCCGGATCCTCCCGTGTCAACAACGGGTGTTCAACTTGTGGGAGTTCGACCTGGCCCAGCACCAAACTATGAGCGAGCTCTTCGACACGACACACGAGGATGCTTGGAAGGTGCTATTCAAGGGCGCCGAGGTTCCCCCTCCCCTTACCGTGGACCGCAGATTCAGCGCGAAGCGCCAAGCCAGCGCGGTAAGCTATTTTACCTCTTATAGGGTATTCATTTTTCATAGTTTAATCATATGTGGGATCTAAGCTCCCATACCTTTGACAGGAATGGATGGAGACGGCCGAACAGATTGACTGTCCGGCTCCTCTGCCAAGGCTCAAAGCCTTCGCTTAGCGGAGCTGCTGGTTCCGGCACCTTACGTGGTGACGGAGAAGAAGGCCAAGAAGAAGGCCACGGGAACCCGAAAGAGTTCCTGGCGCCCGGTGGTGTCAGACTCATCGTCCGATGACTCTGAGGCGCACTCCTCCCACGAAGATGAGGAGGAGGAAAAAGAAGCTTCTTCCCCTCTAGCAGGGGGAGAAAAGAAAAGGAAGGCCGCCCCAACTGGGGAGGGCGGAGGGTCCAAGAAGGGAAAGACTCTCCCTCCGGACTACTCCGCCGCCGCCGCCGACAGCGAAGACGAGTGGCCACCCAGGGCCAAGCCCCTGGCGAGATCGTAAGTATTCGGACACCAAAGTAACTCGTGGCACCGTTCAATTGCACAGCTTCTTCTAACGCCGGACACGGTTATGCGATCTGTCGAGCCCAGATCGACGTATCCTCGTCGGCGGTTCTTTGACCCGTCGGCCATGAGCAGCGGAGGATCACTTCCGACCGCCTCCACCCCTCTCCCTACGGACAACGCCGAGGTGTTGTATCAAAGGGCACCAAGCCGAGGGGAGGTAGTCCTGGAGGCGCCACAAGGCGACCTTCCGGACTGCAGGCGCAAAGGGAGCAAGGCTCCCAAGGGCTCCAAGTTCGGCCCTGGGCCGAACACCGCATCGGAACCTCCAGTGGTTCCAGACTCCGACAGGCGGCCCCCCACTAAGAGGGGCAAGCCTACCGCGCCGGTGACCTTCGTCCAACCGGAGGCACCGGATAATTTGCTGGAGGTGCTTAACGGCGCCTCCATCGACGAGGAGCACCGCACTATTATGAGTGCGGTGATCCAGAAGGTTCAGTCCGCCAAGGGAGGACTGACTGAAGCCTGTGCCAGCCTTCTAACAGGCTTTGAGGTATGTATTTAAAATATATGAAAATATTAGCGCATAGACAGTAGCCCCTGATGCTCTGTTCGGTATTCACAAAGAAAAGCCGAATAGAGGATCTAAGAATATCCGCAGGAGTCTGACATAAGTATGTCGATATGCGTAAGCAGGCTTCACTGCTGACCTCTGCCACACTAACTGCGAAGGTCGATGCGCTGAAGCAGAGCCTCGAGTGGTCCGATAAAGAGCTCGGCCTTGCAAAGAAGCAGCTCGAGGAAAACCAAGGTAAGTAAAGCCTTGTCAATGTGTGTATATATAAAAAAGATGCAGTTGCCAAAATGATAGGATCGTTATTAATGTGCCAGGGGCCACGATCGAGGTGGCGACCCTGAAGCAAGCACTGTCCGAGGCCGAAAACAAAGCGGCCACAGAGCGCACCGAGCGGGAGAAACAAGAGGCACGGGTTGCTGAGGTACAGCAAGAGCTCTAGGCTCTCGTGAAAAAGCATGAGAGTTTGGAGCTTGACTCGAAGACGCGAGAGTCCGAGCTTGCCTCGGCCCTTGAGAGTGCCAAGCATGCCAAGGCCGAAGCCCAAAAGGCCCTCCAGGAAATTGAGGCGATGAAGAAGATAGCGGCGGGTAAGGCATTCATTATGCAAAGCAAGCATGTGAAAGTAAATTACTTGTTACTTACCCGAGTCCGGAGCTCTCCAGGAGCATTCGCAAATTTGCCCCGCAGTGTGTCGGATGCCGCAAAGCACTACCGAGCCGAGGAGGGGAGCTCAACGGAGAAGGTGTTCTCGTCTCGTGATATCGAGGCCGAACACCCGGTGCCCTTAAGCGACCAACTGAAGCAATTGGTCGAGCTCCATAAGGCGGCCGAACAGGCCATGAAGGGTCTTATAGTCCGGCTGTGGCCTGGAGAGGCCAATGCCAGGGAGCTACTTCGGGCTGGTGAGGCGGCTTGTGGATGCCTGTCCTTGGCTCGAGGTCATCAAGCGCTCCGTCTGCATCGAGGGTGCCCGCAGGGCGCTTGCCCGTGTTAAAGTACACTGGGGCAAGATGGACGCTGAGAAGCTGGTGAAGGATGGGCCACCGCAGGGCAAGGAGCATCGCCACCCTGAAATGTACTATGAGGGCATCCTGAAGGGTGCCCGCCTTGCGGATGAATGTTCCAAAGATGTAATATTTGAGTGAAGTCGCTCGTGTGATCCTGTACGCTGAAAACTTGTTCATATGCGCTATGCAACGCTTGTTTGAATTTAAAATATTACCTTCTGTGCGGCTGTTTATTAAATCTGAGAGATGGCCACCGTCAAGACGCCCCCATGCCACGAGTCTTTGGGGTGTTCGGGATAAACCTAAGCACTCTTTTTCCCATTCTTGGGTCCTTCGAGGGAGGTGCTCAGCACAACGAACAAGGCAATCGGACTATAATGCTTTATCACTCTCACTTAGCCACAGAATTCTATAACTTTAAATTTTGGCGAATCCCCTAGTATTCGGAAGAACGAGTTCAGGGCGCTATACACGCCTAAGCCGACTCCTCACCCTAAGCGGCATAAGTCTTTAAAGACTCGAAACCTCTCGAACAGCGACCAGCTCTCGCCTTATCATGACAGTCAGTTTTAGCTTTCTCTACTGAGGTGCTTAGCCCAGCTGAACCGGGGCACAATCGCAGTAGTTCTCCCAGTGCTACCTTAGCCGATATAGCGGAACGTAAGGTACCAAAACATGGGAGCCAGGCAAACCCAACTATTGACCCAAGACATGATTCAGAGCTGATGCATATAATGCTATAAGTTCGGGGTGCCGCACTTGTGAAAGTGTTCGGACTTCTCACGCCGTATTATGGGGTGCTTGAGCCCCTGGCGTATTGGCCATACCAAAGTGTACGGGTGCTAAATGTCATGAATGAACATATATACATAAAAAGGAATGAATAGAGAATGCAATAATAGTCTGAAGCTATGCATTGTTTATTTGAAACGGTGCATTAAAGCAGAACGATACAAGTAGTGCGATAAGCAAAAGATCGGACTATCTGACATGTCCCCTCCGAGGGCAAGCTGCGGAATGGTATTTAAAGCAGGTATTTTGCTCGTTATAGAGACCACCTGGGAGTTCCATGATGCGACGTAGCTTTCCGCCCTCCTGGTTCTTGTATCATGTGTTCGGCAATTATACTGCATGACAGGGCTTCCAGAGAGTAAGGTCCTGAAAGTGAGAAAAAAAAATAAAGTAGGAAGCCCCTAGTGCGGTTGAACCGCATTTTGGGGCGTGCCATGGTCGTGCCCCTCCCCCTATGCCCATGGTATTTTCAGAGCGTAATTATGTACACGTGGCACAGACTTCGCCGTTTGGCTGGGGCTGGGGTTGGGGCCGCATTGCTATGCTTGCTCGGAACGTGCCAGGCGGTCTTGTTTCATATTACTCCGAGCGTGCTTGACGGCGTCCGGACGTTTGATCGCCGGACTGGAGAATTGCCTTGAGAGGCTGCTTTGTACTTCTGCTGCGAGGGCTGCAGTGTGCTCCTCCGTTCGGAGAGAGCGCTCTGTGTTTCCATTGACTGTGATGACCCCCCGAGGTCCTGGCATCTTGAGCTTGAGGTATGCATAGTGCGGCACCGCATTAAATTTTGCAAATGCGGTTCGCCCGAAAGCAAAGGTATGATAGCCATCTGCAGAACGGGAATATATCGAAGATTAACTCCTCGCTTCGGAAATTATCCGGGGATCCGAAGACCACTTCTAGTGTGACTGAGCCTATGCAATGGGCCTCTACACCTGGTATGACACCTTTAAAGGTCGTCTTTGTGGGTTTAATCCTTGAGGGATCTATGCCCATTTTGTGCAATGTGTCCTGATAAAGCAGGTTCAGGCTGCTGCCGCCGTCCATAAGGACTCGAGTGAGGTGAAATCCGTCAATGATTGGGTCTAGAACCAATGCGGCAAATCCGCCGTGGCGGATACTAGTGGGATGGTCCCTGCAATTGGAAGTGATCGGACAGGAGGACCATGGGTTGAACTTCGTGGCGACTGGCTCCAACGCGTATACGTCCCTTAACGCACGCTTCCGCTCCCTCTTGGGGATGTGGGTTGCATATATCATGTTCACCGTCCGCACTTGTGGGGGGAACCCCTTCTGTCCTCCGTTGTTTGGCGGTCTAGGCTCCTCCTCCTCGTCGCTATGTAGCCCCTTGTCTTTGTTTTCGGCATTTAACTTGCCGGCCTGCTTGAACACCCAACAATCCCTGTTGGTGTGGTTGGCGGGCTTGTCGGGGGTGCCATGTATCTGACACGAGCGATCGAGTATACGGTCCAAACTGGACGGGCCCGGAGTACTTCTTTTGAATGGCTTTTTCCACTGACTGGGCTTAGAGCCTCTGAGTCCGGTATTAACTGGCGTATCCTCAGTATTGTCTCTGTTAATGCGGCGCTTGTGTTTGTTGCGACGTGACCTACCATTGCTGTCCTTGGTATCCGAAGTACCAGGGCTCTTTGATATGTTATTGCTGCGAGCCAGCCAGCTGTCTTCTCCCGCGCAAAAGCGGGTCATGAGTGTCGTGAGGGCTGCCATAGATTTCGGCTTTTCCTTGCCAAGGTGCGGGGCAAGCCACTCATCACGGATGTTATGCTTGAAGGCTGCTAAGGCCTCTCGTGATCCCGGACAATGACGATTTGATTTTTCTTGGTTAGGAATCGTGTCTAGAATTGCCTGGCCGATTCCTCTGGCTGTTGAATTATGTGGCTCAAGTCATCGGCATCTGGTGGTCGCACGTAAGTGCCCTGGAAGTTATCGAGGAATGCGGCTTCCAGATCTTCCCAACACCCAATGGATTCTGCTAGCAAGCTGTTGAGCCAATGTCGAGCTGGTCATTTAAGCTTGAGTGGGAGGTATTTGATGGCGTGTAGATCATCGCCACGGGCCATGTGGATATGAAGGAGATAGTACTCAATCCATACTGCGGGACCTGTCGTACCATCGTATGATTCAATATTCACGGGTTTGAAACCCTCTGGGATTTGATGATCCATTACTTCATCTGTGAAGCATAGCGGGTGTGCGGCGCCTCTGTACTGGGCTATATCACGACGCAGCTCAAATGAGTTTTGTCTGTTGTGTTCAGCCCGGCCGGATTTACTTTTACTGTATCCGGCGTGACGGTTATCGTCTCGTGTAGTGGGGCGCCCTCGCGATCCGTAGATCGATCTTGCTTGCTTTGCTTTGTCTTCCAATATGTCTCGTAGATCTAGCGCATTTCCCCGTGCCTTGGTATTTTTTGAGTGACACCGGGGTGCGGCTTGAGCTGTGGGCCGAGAGGCCTCTCTGTCGCGGCCACGAGGTGGCCGATCAGCCGCGCCGTACGCTGGAGATGTAGGTTTTAATGCTTCCCGTCGGTGTCAAAACCGGCGGATCTTGGGTAGGGGGTCCCGAACTGTGCATCTAGGCGGATGGTAACAGGAGACAAGGGACACGATGTTTTTACCCAGGTTCGGGCCCTCTCGATGGAGGTAAAACCCTACCGCTGCTTGATTAATATTGATGATATGGGTAGTACCAGAGTAGATCTACCACGAGATCAGAGAGGCTAAACCCTAGAAGCTAGCCTATGGTATGATTGTTGTTCGTCCTATGGACTAAAACCCTCCGGTTTATATAGACACCGGAGAGGGCTAGGGTTACATAGAGTCGGTTACAATGGGAGGAGATCTACATATCCGCATCGCCAAGCTTGCCTTCCACGCCAAGGAAAGTCCCATCCGGACACGGGACGAAGTCTTCAATCTTGTATCTTCATAGTCCAGGAGTCCGGCCAAAGGTTATAGTCCGCCATCCGGACACCCCTAATCCAGGACTCCTCAAGAGCTCCTGAACCAGGCTTCAATAACGACGAGTCCGACGCACAGATTGTCTTCAGCATTGCAAGGCGGGTTCCTCCTCCGAATACTTCATAGAAGATTTTGAACACAAGGGTAGTGTCCGGCTCTGCAAAATAAGTTCCACATACCACCGTAGAGAGAATAATATTTACACAAATCCATCCTGCTGACGTATTCTGCAGCGTGACATCACACCACGGCCAAGCCTTTATTCGAATCGTTTTTACTGTCCCACCTCAGCGCACTTAGCGAGGCGGTTTCCTTGCATGTCTTGTCGAAGCAGAGATTGTGTCCCCTTATTCCGGGATTCTCATCAATACGGGCGTGGGTAACCCAATCGTGCCCGTTGGTATGTCTCCTCCATCGAAGGCGAGTCCCGAACGGTCACGGGGAGGGCTCTTGGTATTCAACCTCTTTATAAAGAGACCAAGGCTCGACTCCTTTCTTTCAATCTTAATTGAATCCGCCTCTCACATTGAGTTCCAACACCCAAAGCTCCAGATTCAGGCGCTTCGGACCTTCGATGATGTCCGGTTCCGACCTTCAAGGCCGGTGGATGCCTTCCTCCGTTACAGAAGAAGACGTGCTAAAGCTAAGAGATGCCAGGTATCTGACCGGAAAAATCTCGCATAGGTTGCCTGCTCAAGGGCAGGTTATTCCCACTCCCAAGCCTGGTGAGAGCGTGGTGTTCACGTCTCACTTCCTTCGGGGGCTTGGTTTCCCGACGGACCCCTTCATGAGGGGGCTCATGTTTTATTATGGGTTGGAATTTCACGACTTGGCTCGAGTCCATCCTCCACATCTCATCGCTCATTATGCATGCGAAGCCTTCCTCCGTATTACTCCTCACTTGGATTGTGGCTTAAGACCTTCAAAGTAGAGCTGAAGATGATCAAGGGGCAGCACGCGGAGTACGGAGGTGCTGTTATACACAAGAATGCAGACGCTCCATGGCCCAAGGGCTCTTTTCAAGAGGAGTTCAGCTTATGGCAACGAGAGTGGTTTTATATCACAACTCCAGGGGCACCAAGTGGGTGGCACCACCTGCCTTTCGCTCGGGTCCCCCACCACAGCTAGTGTCATGGGTCAATAAAGGGTTTGACTGGGGGCCATCCAAGGACGTGCCCTTGTTGATGGGCCGCATTCGAGATCTCCTAGAAAGAGACATCAATCTGGTCGTAGTGACGCAGGTCATGTTGATTCGCCGCACCCTGCCCTGCAAACGTCGCCCCCTCCGCCTGTAGGAGTTTAGTCCGGAGGGAGCATGAGCCCTCCAACATTTTACGGGCGTGACGCCCATGGAGAGGTACAAATTGTTCTTCGGATCACAAGCAATGTGTCCGGACTCGACCGAGGACGCAGGTCTGAGCTGCAATCGCCCGGATACTCGAGTAAGTAGCCCTGTACCCGGACACGCTATCCGTATATTTATCATAAAATTGCCCTTAAAAGAGTTGTCCCTTAAACAGGAGTGGATAGCGAAAGCAAAGCTAATCAGTGTCCGCCCCCTCCCCGAGACCACGCCGGATCGCGTTAACCAGGATCTTGGAGGTTGCGCCTTTGAAAGAAGGCGAAGGGGAACAAGGAAGCTACCGCCTCCTGAAGGAGGCTGTCAGAAAGGAGGAATCGAGAATTCCTCTATCTAGGGGAAGAAGAGGACCGCCTCAAGACCCGGAGACCATGGTCTCAAAGCGGGGAAGAAATCTTCGTCGGAGGGTCCCACTGGGGATGCCTCGGCCGCCTTTGTGCCCCCAAGGGGATCAGCCTCCACCGAGCCGTAAGTAGAGAGGGAGTTTTTAAAAGAGAGACATCCTGTTCTATTTACGAGGAAGATAACCGAAATTTTACCTTGTAGTTCGGATCTCAGCCCTTCTCAGCAGAGCTCATCTTGAGGGATCTTCGTCCAGGAGATGATGGAGAGCGGAACGCCTCCTCCTCTGTCGTACCGCCTTGTGGCGGGCGACCTGAGGTGTCGCCACGGAGGGTTTCTCCGAATCCGGCTGGGCGGAGGGCGTCGTATGGCCCCCAAAGCCCTCCGTGTCCGGCCTTGAAAAAAGGCCATCGGACGAGTCCGCACCGTCTGGTGCTGCAGTCGGAGGAGCTGAAGGATCTGCTCGGGCGGCGTCTATCTCGGAAAGAACACCGTGTGTTGATGGGTACGGTGATTGAAAGGATTTCATCCGCGGAGAGCGGGTTGTATGAGGCCGTCAGGAGTTTACTGACAGGTTTTGAGGTACGCGAAATGATGTACCTTTTGACAGTTCCGCATATATAAGATGCGCCATGTGTAGATAGTAGCCCCTGAGACTCGGTGCGTTGTC
Organism: Aegilops bicornis; assembly: GCA_021605145.1. Lineage (NCBI taxonomy): Eukaryota > Viridiplantae > Streptophyta > Magnoliopsida > Poales > Poaceae > Aegilops > Aegilops bicornis. The sequence continues at coordinate 268,196,026 of CM038675.1, read as the reverse complement.
AAAATGACGGCGCGCCGAGGATCATAATCCTGTATAATATGTCGCCTTCGTATGTAGGTGGCGAAGTGTTGATGGCTAGCCGGAATGATGAATTTGCCGAGCTAAAGCGGCAACTTGACGTGGCAGATGCCGACATCGCGCTTGTCAACAAGCGGCTTGACGAGGCACAAGGTATGTAATTTCTCCGAAGACACCTGGTAAGAGGAGCTTGATGCCCGTATCTTACAACATGTGTGCTTGATGCAGATGGTGCCGCTGCCATGGAGAACCTTCGGGCGGAACTTGCCCGAGCCAAGGAGCAGGCCAGGAAAAGCGATGCGGCTGCCATAAAGGCGGCTGAAGAGCTGAAAGCCGAACAGGTTGCTCACTGCCGAAGCAAGAAGGAAATGGCCGAGATGGCTGTGAAGTTAAAAAATGCTACCGACCGCTGCAAGCTTCTTGAAAAAGAAGATCGGGCGGAAGGACACTGGAGAAGGCCACTATCGAGGCCAAGGATACTCGCTCTGCGATGAGAGCTATGAAGGAGGAGCTACGTCAGGCCGGAGATATCGCGGCTGGAAAGCCCTTTATGCTGCGGATGAAGTTCGGGGATCCTAAATATGCTCCATTGGACCGGCTGTGGAGTGCGGCGAACACTTATCTGGACTTGGCGGCGAGTGTCGTGGACGCGGCTGAACACTTCCGAGATCAAAAGGATCACGAAATGGAAAAGCTTTTTTGGTCGCAGTTCCACAATCCAGAGCGCCCACTTCCATTAACCGATCGTTTGGCCACATGGGCGGAGCTGAATAGGTTATCCGGACTCGCCATGAAGTATGTCGTGAGTCATCTGTGGCCGGAAAGGCCCGAGCCAAGAGTTATTTTAGCTTGGTGCAGCAGTTCCTTGGTACGGTGCCGCATATCAATGAAATTAAGAGGTCGGCGTGCATAGAGGGTGCGCGGATGGCTCTTGCCCGTGTCAAAACATACTGGGCGGAGATGAATGCCATCGCTGTTGCATCCCAAGATTCGGACAGGAGCCGAGTACCTGCCGAGCACTATTTTCAGGAAGTTCTGTAGGGCGCTCGTTTAATAGAGACACAATGCTCGAAGGATATTATGTTCGAATAACATGTATTATTGTAAAACAATGTTTCGAGGGAATATAAAAGCTTTTTATACTTGTGCCTTCAAGAATTAAAATACCTCCTGTGCGGCCGTTAATGTATATGTGTATATAACCTAAAAGATGGCAGTCTTCGGCTTCAACCCCCACGCATATAATGCGGGGGGTTTCGCAGAAGGCGCATTTTCACACTTAATCCAACGTCTTGGTCCTATTAAGGAGGTGATAGTGCAGCGAACTAGGCAACTGGACTATAATGCTTTATCACTTTCACTTAGCCATAGGAGTTTGACAGTGGGGCTACTATATAGCCCCTAGGGGCACCGCGTTCACCCGAATATGGGGCGCGTGTGTGCCTGGCCGGGAAATAGCCCTTCGTTAATGCGGAGGAATCCTAAAGATTCCGGCGGGTCATCGAGTGGTTGACCAGTCTCACGCTATATCATGACAGTCGGTTTCGGCTTTCTCTACTAAGGTGCTCGCTTTGGCAACCGAGGCACAATCACAAGAGTTCTCCGGTGCCGCCTTAGCCGATAGAGTGGAACGTAAGGCAGCAAAACACAGAGCCGGGCAAACCCAACATTTGACCAAAGACATGATTCGAGCTGATGCATATAAGGCCAAACTCGCGGCCGAATACTCCCTAAGGTATTCGGTCTTTATGAAAACGGGCTGAACAACGCCCTTGGTAATAAGCCCTCGTGTCCGTGCACGCGCAAAATTCGACGCGTGGCCACATGCCAAGACGCCAGCCTCCTCCTCGGTTATACCAAAAACCGGGGATGTGTATCAACAAGAGACAGTGAAAAAGGTTTACGTGAGGTCTTAATCTAAAAGAATACTTGAAGCGGGTCCCTCATCGCACGTCTGCTTTGTGTCTCCGTTGTTCCGTATCCTGGACGGGTGTAGCACGGTGTTCATCTGTAAAAGAGAGGAACTTAGTTGAGAAAGATCGTGCGAAAATGTAAGTTATATTAAATAAACAAAGTATAATTCAAAAAATGGGTAACGTTGAGCTTTATTGTCTCTCGTTGTACATGCACGGAGCCCCTTGTACTGGGGTAGGTGGCTAGTAAGCCCTTGTATGTTTACGCCGGACTCGTCTAGCCATGTCCGGGGTCTGAACGACCTGTTTAGGTGCTTTGATTAGTGAAGCCGGTTTAGTGTGTGGCTGTCAAGGCAGCCGCACAGTCTTCCGCGCCGAGGAACACTCGATGTTTCCCTTTAATGAGATGATGCCTCATGGATCGGGCATTTTAAGCGTAAGAGATGCATAATGCGGTATTGCGTTAAAGCGGGCGAAAGCTTCGCATCCCAAAGAGTGCTTGATAGCTACTTGTAAATGGGGCGATGTGGAAGGTTAGCTTTTCATGGGCGGAAGTTGTCGGGGAGCCGAACATAACTTCTAGCAGGAGAGAACACATACAATGGGCATCTGGGCCTGGCGTTACCCTTGAAAGGAAGTGTTGCTATGGCGAATTTTTGTTGGGTCTATCCCCATTTTATGGATTGTGTCCTGATATAGCAGGTTTAGATCATCGCCGCCGTCCATTAGGACTTGTGTAAAGTGGAGTCCGTCAATTATCGGATCTAATATCAAGGCAGTCCAGCCTGCGTTCGGATAATTCTAGAGTAATCTCGATGGTCGAAGGTGATTGGTTTTAACAACCAGTGGCGGGACTCCTGCAGGATAGGCCGTATGGCGCGGCGTATCTCTATAGGCGCCACTGCTGTTTTCCCTTTGTCACGTGAAGTGAGTTTACTGTTTTGACTTCTTGTGGGAAGTTCTTTTGTTTTCGGTGCTCGCTTGTGGGGTTCGCCATCGTCCTCGCTTGGTGTGTCGAGCCCCTTGTTTTCGGCGTTGAGTTTGCCGGATTGCTTGAAGAACCAACAATCTCTGTGGGTATGGTTTGCAGGCTTCCCGGGAGTACTGTGGATTTGGCATAACTTGTCCAAGATTTTGTTTAGGTTAGATAGCTCATCCCTGTTATCCCTGAGGGGCAGTTTTTTCTGATTTTGCCGAGAGCTTTTGAATCTGGCGTTGACTGCCATGCTCTTCGGGCTGTTTCCCTTGGTCCGGCGTTGGTCCTTGCTGCGTTGCGGTTTCCCGTTTCCATCCCTAACTTCGGATGTACTTGGGTCGCTGGTACTGCATCTTGCCAACCAGCTATCCTCTCCTGCGCAAAAGCAGGTCATGAGGCTTGTTAATGCGGCCATTGTTCTTGGCTTTTCTTGGCCGAGGTGTCTGGCGAGCCATTCGTCTCGAACACTGTGTTTGAAAGCCGCTAAGGCTTCGGCGTCCGGACAGTCGACTATCTGGTTCTTTTTAGTAAGAAATCTGTTCCAGAGTTTCCGGGCTGACACTCCGGGTTGTTGAGTTATATGACTTAAGTCGTCTGCATCCGGAGGTCGGACATAGGTCCCTTGAAAATTTGCCCGAAAAGCATCCTCGAGCTCTTCCCAACTTCCAATGGTGTTTTCGGGAAGGCTTTTAAGCCAATGCCGGGCTGGCCCTTTGAGCTTGAGGGGTAAGTATTTTATGGCGTGGAGATCATCTCCTCTAGCCATGTGTATGTGGAGGATATAATCCTCAATCTAGACTCCAGGGTCTGTTGTTCCGTCGTACGCCTCTATGTTTACGGGCTTGAATCCCGCTGGAAATTCATGGTCCAGCACCTCATCGGTGAAACATAGGGGGTGTGCGGCACCCCTATATTTGGGTGTGCCACGATGTTCGGATACTTGTTGCGTTGCATTGCTTACTAAAGCTTGCTTTCTTGGCCCATAGATAGATCTGGTTGGGCCATCTTTTTGATGCGAATCCTTGAGCGGATCGCGTGCCGGCTTGTGTGCAGCGCCGTTTGCCGCTCTATGTTGGCCATGGGGTTGTTTATCCGACCAGGTGGCTTCCTTATTTTTTGATTGCGGGGGCTCTAAGGCCTCTTCGTCAAATTCCGGCAGTAATTTTCGCTTCGGATAGCTCTTTGTGTGGCGACTGTCGCCGTATTTGTCTGCGGTGTTGAGTACTTTGCTCCATCTAATTCTGAGTGCATCTTCCGCTGTTTTGAGCTTCCGCTTTTGCTTTTTCAGGCTACGCGCAGTGGCGACGAGCCTTTTGTGGAGGTTCTTCTGCTCCAGCAACTTGTCCGGTGTGAGGTCGTCCAGACTGTTATCTTCGCCGGGGACGGGCTGTTCGGTTTGTTTATCCAAGTTGCCCTGTTCGGACGGTTGCTCGATGGCATGTTCATCGTCCGCCGGTTCGCCCTGCTCTGTGGCTGGGTCTGTATGGCTGCTGTCTCTGTCGAGGTGGGGTTTAGAGCGGCGCTTACGCCGCCGCTTTGGCTGCTTTTCGAGGAACGATCCTCGTTGCGTCCTTTGTTCCTCGTCGTCGTCTGTTTTAGGTGTGTCCACCATGTATACATCGTGAGATGAGGTGGTTGTCCAGTGCCCTATAGGCGCTGGTTCCTGTTCGTCTCCTAACTCGTCGTCCATACCGTCGATGTCTTCAAAGTCGAAGTCGAGAATGTCGGTTAAATCATCGATAGTGGCTATGAAGTGGGTGGAGGGTGGGCTTTGAATTTCTTCGTCATCCGCATCCCAACCTTGCTGACCATAGTCCGGCCAGGGCTCTCCTGATAAAGAGAGAGACTTTACTGAATTCAGAATGTCACCGAAGGGCGAGTGCTGAAAGATGTCCGCGGCGGCGAACTCCATGATCGGCGCCCAATCGGTTCGATCGGCAGGGGCGCAGAAGGTCCGGAGTCCGGCACCTTGGAGTCACGAGCTTCGCAGAGGACAAGGCTGGTGTTTGGCTTGATCGCCGTAAAGATTGCAGCCCCCGAGGCGATGTCCAGCCACCCGTCCTCAATTGGCGCAGTCGGCTCCGAGCTAAGGGTCGGAGCGGACACGGGTGCGGCCTCTGTGGCAATCGCTCGGGCGATGCTAGATCATGCCCATCGTGACAAAGGCGGCACGCCGGCTGTGGCTCGAACCCGTCGAAGATCAAGTCTCCGTGGACGTCAGCCGTGTAGTTCAAACTTCCAAATCTGACCTGACGGCCAGGGGCGTAGCTTTCGATCTGCTCCAGATGGCCAAGCGAATTGGCCCGCAGTGTAAAGCCGCCGAATAAGAAGATCTGTCTGGGGAGAAGAGTCTCACCCTGGACCGCATCGTTGTTGATGATTGGAGGAGCCATCGGGCCTGGGAAGAGAAAAGTCAAGAAGCCTCTAATGACCAACATAAGGGAAAGGAAGAAAGAAAGACGCGCCAACTTGAGATTTTTTGGCATTATCATCACAAAGAAGATATTCCGGTATGACGACACAGAGGAACTCTCAATGAAAGCACCAACGTCGGTGTCAAAACCGGCGGATCTCGGGTAGGGGGTCCCGAATCGCAAGGCCTAGGCGGATGGTAACAGGAGACAAGGGACACGATGTTTTACCTGTGTTCGGCCCTCTCTATGGAGGTAAAACCCTACTCCCGCTTGATTAATATTGATGATATGGGTAGTACAAGAGTAGATCTACCACGAGATCAGAGAGGCTAAACCCTAGAAGCTAGCCTATGGTATGATTGTTGTTCGTCCTACAGACTAAAACCCTCCGGTTTATATAGACACCGGAGAGGGCTAGGGTTACAAAGAGTTGGTTACAATGGGAGGAGATCTACATATCCGCATCGCCAAGCTTGCCTTCCACGCCAAGGAAAGTCCCATCCGGACACGGGACGAAGTCTTCAATCTTGTATCTTCACAGTCCAGGAGTCCGGCCAAAGGTTATAGTCCGGCCATCCGGACACCCCCTAATCCAGGACTCCCTCACTTCCTCCTCTAATCGGGGTAGCAACCTGCGCTTTGGGTAGCTCTTGGAGGGGCGTTCGAGTTCGTATTCCTCGGCCGCAAGGACTTCAGTCCATCTGTTAGCTAGCAAGTCTTGATCAGCTCTAAGCTGCTGCTGCTTTTTCTTAAGGCTATTCGTCGTGGCCATAAGCCGACGCTTGAAGCGCTCTTGCTCGACGGGATCCTCAGGCACGACAAATTCGTCGTCGTCGAGGCTTGCCTCGTCTTCGGAGGGAGGCATGTAATTATCATCCTCAACCTCTCTATCTGCTGCTCTCTCAGGAGGGCTGGCTTCTCCATCCTCCTGCGCTGAATCTTGCTGGAGGGGGTTGTCTTGGGCACTGTCCGAGGTGTTATTATCTCCTATGCCGGTATCACCGTTTTTGCTTTGGCGAGACTTAGAGCGGTGCCGCTGACGCCGGCGCTTAGGTTGCTTCTTGGAGGGGTCATCCTCCGTTGTTCCGTTGCCATTGCCCTCTTTGGGTGTATCCACCATATATATGTCATATGATGAGGTGGCTGTCAAGTGCCCTGTGGGCGGTGGTTCATGTTCGTCTCCTACATCGTCGTCCATACCGTTGATGTCTTCGGAGTCGAAGTCGAGCATGTCGGTCAAATCATCGATAGTGGCTACGAAGTGGGTGGTGGGTGGGCGTCGAATTTCTTCGTCATCCGCATCCCAATCCTGCCGGTCATAATCCGGCTAGGACTCTCCTGACAAGGAGAGAGACCTTAGTGAATTCAGTATGTCGACGAAGGGCGAGTGCTGAAAGATATACGTGGCGGTGAACTCCATGATCGGCGCCCAATCGGATTCGATTGGCAGGGGCGCGGATGGTTCAGAGTCCGGAGGAGAGTCCGGCAATGTGGAGTCACTAGCCTCGCGAAGGGTAAGGCCGGTGTTCGGCTCGATCACCGTTGAGGCCGCGGCCTCCGTGGCGCGGTCTAACCACCCGTCCACGGATGGCGCAATCGGCTCCGAATTGAAGGTCGGGGCGATTGCAGGTGCGGTCTCCTGAACACTGTTCGGTGACAGAGCTAAATCATGCCCATCGTGACAGTGCGGCGCACTCGGCCGGGGCTCGAATCCATCGAAGATCAAGTCTCCGCAGATGTCGGCCGTGTAGTTTAAGCTTCCAAACCTGACCTGATGGCCAGGGGCGTAACTTTCAATCTGCTCCAGATGGCCAAGCGAATTGGCCCGCAGTGCAAAGCCGCCGAATACAAAAATCTGTCCGGGGAGAAAAGTCTCACCCTAGACTGCATCACCATCGATGATTGAAGGAGCCATCAAGCCTAATGATGATGACACAGAGGAACTCTCAATGAAAGCACCACTGTCAATGTCAAAACCGGCGGATCTCGGGTAGGGGGTCCCGAACTGTGCGTCTAGGCGGATGGTAACAGGAGACAAGGGACACGATGTTTTTACCCAGGTTCGGGCCCTCTCGATGGAGGTAAAACCCTACTCCTGCTTGATTAATATTGATGATACGGGTAGTACAAGAGTTGATCTACCTCGAGATCAGAGAGGCTAAACCCTAGAAGCTTGCCTATGGTATGATTGTTCTTCTGTCCTACGGACTAAACCCTCCGGTTTATATAGACACTGGAGGGGGCTAGGGTTACACAGAGTCGGTTACAAGGAAGGAGATCTACATATCCATATTGCCAAGCTTGCCTTCCACGCCAAGGAGAGTCCCATCCGGACACGGGACGAAGTCTTCAATCTTGTATCTTCATAGTCCAACAGTCCGGCCAAAGGTTATAGTCCGGCTGTCCGGATACCCCCTAATCCAGGACTCCCTCGGTCGCCGACAAACTCCCTCCTTTGCAGGGAAGGCATGACACCAGTGTTGGGCGTGTGGTTCTTGTCAAGGCGGTCTTCACGTCCATTGCAATTTATCATCTCACGCCTCTCGACATCCCCGTGGAGGGCCTTAACGCAATTAACAGTCTTTGGTGTGCTTACCTTTTGGCGGGCGCTGACAAAGTTTCAGGAGAAAAATGCAAGATCAACTGGGACCCAGTCTGCAAGCCTAAACAATTTGGTGGCTTGGACAAATTCACTAAGGCCCTTCGTCTCCGATGGCTATGGTTCAAGTGGATGGACAAAAGCAAGCCATGGATAGGCATGGGGTCTCCATGCACCGAGGACGACCGCAAATTTTTTGCGGCCGCTACAGTGGTTACAGTGGGAAACGAGCGCACGGCTAGGTTCTAGAACTCGCCATGGCTGCATGGTTTGTGCCCCGTGACTTAGCAGCGAGCATCTTTGCCATCTCCCGCAAGAAGAATTCCTCCGTCCAGCAAGCCCTTACCAACAACAACTGGATCTCTCTCATTGACACCTCCAATGGCCTATCACTTGCACATGTCCCGCATTTTACTCACCTATGGGAAAAGATATACAAGATCTCTCTGATTGATGACATTGAAGATTCCATCATTTGGACATTCACCAAGGATGGGTTGTACTCGGCCTACAAGGCACGGTTTGAGGGACTCACTTCATCCGATCTCGTTCACTCAGTATGGACGCCTCCCCCCCCCCTGACGCAAGTTCTTTGTTTGGCTAGTCCTTCAAAATAGGATTTGGAGTTCAGATCGCCTTATACGTTGCGGATGGCCAAACTGTGGCCTCTACCCACTTTGCAAGCAATGTCAGGAGTCAGCCGCCTATCTCCTCTTCCAATGCCGATACACCACCCACATTTGGAATCATATTCTTTCGTGGCTTGGCATGCATGATGTCTACTACACAACCTTATTCTTGTAGACATTGTTGGGCCTCCAAGTGGAGAGGTTTGTAGGATAGTAGAATTTCCCTCAAGTGGATGACCTAAGGTTTATCAATCCGTGGGAGTCGTAGGATGAAGATGGTCTCTCTCAAACAACCCTGCAACCAAATAGCAAAGAGTCTCTTGTGTCCCCAACACACCCAATACAATGGTAAATTGTCTATGTGCACTAGTTCGGCAAAGAGATGGTGATATAAGTGCAATATGGATGGTAGATATAGGTTTTTGTAATCTGAAAATATAAAAACAGCAAGGTAACTAATGATAAAAGTGATTTGATACATCGCCAATGTATCTATAATTTTCGATTGTTCCATGCTATTATATTATCTGTTTTGGATGTTTAATAGGCTTTACTATGCTCTTTTATATTATTTTTGGGACTAACCTATTAACCGAAGGCCCAGTGCCAGTTTCTGTTTTTTTGCCTATTTCAGTGTTTCGCAGAAAAGGAATATCAAACAAAATGAAACCTTCGCGATGATCTTTCTTGGACCGAAAGCAAACCAGAAGACTTGGATATGAAGTCGGAGACGCAACGAGGCGGCCACGAGGCAGGAGGGCACGCCCAGGGGGGTAGGCGCGCCCCCCACCCTCGTGGGCCCCTCGTAGCTCCACAAACGTACTTCATTCGCCTATATATACTCTTATACCCTAAAAACATCAGGGGGAGCCACAAAACTACTTTTCCACCGCCGCAACCTTCTGTACCCGTGAGATCCCATCTTAGGGCCTTTTCCGGCGATCTGCCGAAGGGGGAATCGATCACGAAGGGCTTCTACATCAACACCATAGCATCTCCGATGAAGCGTGAGTAGTTTACCACAGACCTTCAGGTCCATAGTTATTAGCTAGATGGCTTATTCTCTCTCTTTGGTTCTCAATACAAAGTTCTCCTCGATGTTCTTGGAGATCTATTCGATGTAATACTTTTTGTGGTGTGTTTGCCGAGATATGAAGAATTCTGGATTTATGATCAAGATTATCTATGAATAATATTTAGTTCTTCTCTGAATTCCTATATGTATGATTTGATATCTTTACAAGTCCCTTCGAGTTATCGGTTTAGTTTGGCCTACTAGATTGATCTTTCTTGCAATGGGAGAAGTGCTTAGCTTTGGGTTCAATCTTGCAGTGTCCTTTCCCAACGACAGTAGGGGCAGCAAGGCACGTACTCTATTGTTGCCATCGAGGATAAAAAGATGGGGTTTCTATCATATTGCTTGAGTTTATCCCTCTACATCATGTCATCTTGCTTAATGTGTTACTTTTTTCTTATGAAATTAATACTCTAGATGCATGCTGGATAGCGGTCGATGTGTGGAGTAATAGTAGTAGATGCAGAATCATTTCGGTCTACGTGACACGGACGTGATGCCTATATTCATGATCATGCCTAGATATTCTCATAACTATGCGCTTTTCTATCAATTGCTCGGCAGTAATTTGTTCACCCACCGTAATATATGCTATCTTGAGAGAAGCCACTAATGAAACTTATGGCCATGAGTCTATTTTACATCATATTAGTTTCCCGTCAACTTGCCAATTTTTGTCTCCGTTTATTTTGCAATCTTTACTTTCCAATTTATACAACAAAAATACCAAAAATATTTACTTTACTATCTTTATTTGATCTCACTTTTGCGAGTGATCGTGAAGGGATTAATAACCCCTTTATCTCGTTGGTTGCAAGGTTCTTGATTGTTTGTGCAGGTACTAGGTGACTTGCGTGTTATCTCCTACTGGATTGATACCTTGGTTCTCAAAAACTGAGGGAAATACTTACGCTACTTTGTTGCATCACCCTTTCCTCTTCAAGGGAAAACCGACGCATGCTCAAGAGGTAGCAAGAAGGATTTCTGGCGCCGTTGTCGGAGAGATCTACGCTCAAGTCAAGACATACCAAGTACCCATCATAAACTCTTCTCCCTCGCATTACATTATTTGCCATTCGCCTCTTGTTTTCCTCTTCCCCACTTCTAAAACGATTTCCAAAAACCCTTTGCCTTTCCTTCGCCTCTTTTCCATTCGCCTCTTTTCGCTTGCCTCTTGTGTGCTTGTGTGTTGGATTGATTGTTTGTCACGATGGCTCAAGATAACACTAAATTATGTGACTTTTCCAATACCAACAACAATGATTTTATTAGCACTCCGATTGATCCTATTACCGATGCTGAATCTTGTGAAATTAATGTTGCTTTGTTGAATCTTGTCATGAAAGATCAATTTTCTGGCCTTCCTAGTGAAGATGCCGCTACCCATCTAAACAACTTTGTTGATTTGTGTGATATGCAAAAGAAGAAAGATGTGGATAATGATATTTTTAAATTGAAGCTATTTCCGTTTTCTCTTAGAGATCGTGCTAAAACTTGGTTCTCTTCTTTGCCTAAAAATAGTATTGATTCATGGAATAAGTGCAAAGATGCTTTTATCTCTAAGTATTTTCCTCCCGCTAAGATCATCTCTCTTAGGAACGATATTATGAATTTTAAGCAACTTGATCATGAACATGTTGCACAAGCTTGGTAGAGGATGAAATTAATGATACGTAATTGCCCTACACATGGTTTGAATTTGTGGATGCTTATACAAAATTTTATGCCGGATTGAATTTTGCTTCTAGAAATCTTTTAGATTCGGCTGCGGGAGGCAATTTTATGGAAATCACTTTAGGAGAAGCTAATAAACTCCTAGATAATACTATGGTTAATTATTCTCAATGGCACACCGAAAGATCCACTAGTAAAAAAGTTCATGCGATTGAAGAGATTAATGTTTTGAGTGGAAAGATGGATGAACTTATGAAATTGTTCGCTAATAAGAGTGTTTCATATGATCCTAATGATATGCCTTTGTCCACTTTGATTGAGAATAATAATGAATCTATGGATGTGAATTTTGTTGGTAGGAACAATTTTGGTAACAACGCGTATAGAGGAAACTTTAATTCTAGGTCGTTCCCTAGTAATTCCTCTAATAATTATGGTAATTCCTACAACAACTCTTATGGAAATTTTAATAAGATGCCCTCTGATTTTGAGACTAGTGTTAAAGAATTTATGAGTTCGCAAAAGAATTTCAATGCTTTGGTTGAACAAAAATTGCTTAAGATTGATGAGTTGGCTAGGAACGTGGATAGAATTTCTCTTGATGTTGATTCTTTGAAACTTGGATCTATTCCACCTAAGCATGATATCAATGAGTCTCTCAAAGCCATGAGAATTTCCATTGATGAGTACAAAGAAAGAACCGCTAGGATGCGTGCTAAAAAAGATTGCTTTGTGAAAGCGTGTTCTTCTAGTTTTCATGATAATAATGATGAAGATCTAAAAGTGATTGATGTGAATCCTATTAAATCTTTGTTTTCCAATATTAATCTTGATAAAGAAGGGACTGGAGGTGAGTCAACTTTAGTTAAAAGGCGTCCCAATGATTCGGTGTTTTTAGATCTTGATGCTAAAATTAATAAAGTGGGATTGTAGAGGTCAAAACTTTACATAGCAATGAACCCACTAATTTGGATTTCAAGGAATTTAATTATGATAATTTATCTTTGATAGATTTTATTTCCTTGTTGTAATCCGTGTTGAATTCTTCTCATGCTTATAATTAGAATAAAGCTATTACTAAACATATCGTTGATGCTTTAATGCAATCCTATGAAGAAAAGCTTGAGCTAGAAGTTTCTATCCGTAGAAAACTTTATGATGAGTGGGAACCTACTATTAAAATTAAGATTAAAGATCATGAATGATATGCTTTATGTGATTTGGGTGCTAGTGTTTCCACGATTCCAAAAACATTGTGTGATGTGTTAGGTTTCCGCGAATTTGATGATTGTTCTTTAAATTTGCATCTTGCGGATTCCACCATTAAGAAACCTATGGGAAGGATTAATGACATTCTTATTGTTGCAAATAGGAATTATGTGCCCGTAGATTTCATTGTTCTTGATGTAGATTGCAATCCTACATGTCCTATTATTCTTGGTAGACCTTTCCTTAGAACGAATGGTGCAATTACTGACATGAAAAACGGAAATATTAGATTCCAATTTCCGTTAAGAAAAGGCAAGGAACACTTTCCTAGAAAGAAAATTCAATTGCCTAATGGATCAATTATGAGAGCCGCCTATGAATTGCATACCAAAGATGGCAATACCTAGATCTATTCTTGCTTTATGCCTAGCTAGGGGCGTTAAACGATAGCGCTTGTTGGGAGGCAACCCAATTTTATTTTTGTTCTTTGCTTTTTGTTCCTGTTTAGTAATAAATAATTCATCTAGACTCTTTTTACATGTGGTTTTATGTTTAAATTAGTGTTTGTGCCAAGGATAAACTTTGGGAAGACTTGGGTGAAGTCTTTGCGATCTTGCTGTAAAAAATAGAAACTTTAGCGCTGACGAGATTAGCTGCCATTTTTTATTGGAGAGTGCTTTTAGGTTGATTGTTTTTGCAGATGATTAATAGACAAATTCATCACTTCCAACAATTTATTTCAGAATTTTTGGAGCTCCAGAAGTATTTGTTTGATACAGATTGCTACAGACTGTTCTGTTTTGACAGATTCTGTTTTTCGTGTGTTGTTTGCTTATTTTAATGAATCTATGAGTAGTATCGGGGGGTACGAACCATAGAGAAGTTGGAATACAGTAGTTTTAACACCAATATAAATAAATAATGAGTTCATTACAGTACCTTAAAGTGGTGGTTTGTTTTCTTATACTAACGGAGCTCATGAGATTTTTTGTTAAGTTTTGTGTTGTGAAGTTTTCAAGTTTTGGGGTAAAGATTTGATGGATTTTGGAATAAGGAGTGGCAAGAGCCTAATCTTGGGGATGCCCAAGGTACCCCAAGGTAAAATTCAATGACAACCAAAAGCCTAAGCTTGGGGATGCCCCGGAAGGCATCCCCTCTTTCGTCTTCGTCTATCGGTAACTTTACTTGAGGCTATATTTTTATTCACCATATGATATGATTTTTGCTTGGAGCGTATTGTATGATTAGAGTCTTCGCTTTTTACTTTACCACAATCATTCTTGCTGTACACACCTTTTGGAGAGACACGCATGAATCGGAATTTATTAGAATACTCTATGTGTTTCACTTATATCTTTTTAGAGCACGGTGGTGGTTTTATTTTATAGAAATTATTGATCTCTCATGCTTCACTTATATTATTTTGAGAGTCTTTTAGAACAGCATGGTAATTTGCTTTGGCTATAAAATTAATCCTAATATGATGAGCATCCAAGATGGGTATAATAAAAACTATCATATAAAGTGCATTCAATACTATGAGAAATTTGATTCCTTATGATTGTTTTGAGATATGAAGATGGTGATACTAGAGTCATGCTAGTTGAGTAGTTGTGAATTTGAGAGATACTTGTGTTAAAGTTTGTGATTACCGTAGCATGCACGTATGGTGAACCGGTATGTGATGAAGTCGAAGCATGATTTATTTATTGATTGTCTTCCTTATGAGTGGCGGTCGGGGACGAGCGATGGTCTTTTCCTACCAATCTATACCCCCTAGGAGCATGCGCGTAGTGCTTTATTTTGATGACTTGTAGATTTTTGCAATAAGTATGTCAGTTCTTTATGACTAATGTTGAGTCCATGGATTATACGCACTCTCACCCTTCCAACATTGCTAGCCTCTCTAATACCGAGCACTTTTCGCCGGTATCATACACCCACCATATACCTTCGTCAAAACGGCCACCATACCTACCTATTATGGCATTACCATAGCCATTCCGAGATATATTGCCATGCAACTTTCCACCGTTCCGTTTATTATGACACGCTCCATCATTGTCATATTGTCTTGCATGATCATGTAGTTCACATCGTATTTTTGGCAAAGCCACCGTTCATAATTTTTCATACATGTCGCTCTTGAATCATTGCACATCCCAGTACACCGCCGGAGGCATTCACACAGAGTCATATTTTGTTCTAAGTATTGAGTTGTAAGTAAATAAAAGTGTGATGATCATCATTATTAGAGCATTGTCCCGGTGAAGAAAGGATGATGGAGACTATGATTCCCCCACAAGTCGGGATGAGACTCCGGACGAAAAAAATAAGAATAAAAAAGAGGCCATAAAAAAGTGAGAAAGGCCCAAATAAAAAAATGAGAGAAAAAGAGAGAAGGGACAATGTTACTATCCTTTTACCACACTTGTGCTTCAAAGTAGCACCATGATCTTGATGATTGAGAGTCTCCTATGTTGTCACTTTTACACTAGTGGGAATTTTACATTATAGAACTTGCTTCGTATATTCCAAGATGGGCTTCCTCAAATTGCCCTAGGTCTTCGTGAGCAAGCAAGTTGGATGCACACCCCCTTAGTTTCTTTTGTTGAGATTTCATACACTTATAGCTCTAGTGCATCCGTTGCATGGCAATCCCTACTCACTCACATTGATATCTATTGATGGGCATCTCCATAGCCCGTTGATATGCCTAGTTGATGTGAGACTATCTTCTCCTTTTTGTCTTCTCCACAACCATCATTCTATTCCACCTATAGTGCTATGTCCATGGCTCACGCTCATGTATTGTGTGAAGATTGAAAAAGTTTGAGAACATCGAAAGTATGAAACAATTGCTTGGCTTTTCATCGGGGTTGTGCATGATTAAATACTTTGTGTGATGAAGATAGAGCATAGCCGGACTATATTATTTTGTAGGGATAACTTTCTTTGGCCATGTTATTTTGTGAAGACATGATTACTTTAGTAGTATGCTTGAAGTATTATTGTTTTTATATCAATATTAAACTTTTATTTTGAATCTTAAGGATCTGAACATTCATGCCACAATAAAGATAATTACATTGAAAATTATGTTAGGTAGCATTCCACATCAAAAATTCTGTTTTTATCATTTACCTACTCGAGGACGAGCAGGAATTAAGCTTGGGGATGCTTGATACGTCTCCAACGTATCTATAATTTTTGATTGTTCCATGATATTATATTATCTGTTTTGGATGTTTAATGGGTTTTACTATGCTCTTTTATATTATTTTTGGGACTAACCTATTAACCGAAGGCCCAGTGCCAGTTTCTGTTTTTTTTGTTGCCTATTTCAGTGTTTCGCAGAAAAGGAATATCAAATGAAATCCAAACGGAATGAAACCTTCGCGGTGATCTTTCTTGGACCGAAAGCAAACCAGAAGACTTGGAGATGAAGTCGGAGACGCAACGAGGCGGCCACGAGGCAGGAGGGCGCGCACGGGGGGTAGGCGCTTCACACTCGTGGGCCCCTCGTAGCTCCATCAACGTACTTCTTTTGCCTATATATACTCTTATACCCTAAAAACATCAGGGGGAGCCACAAAAACACTTTTCCACCGCCGCATCCTTCTGTACCCGTGAGATCCCATCTTGGGGCCTTTTCCGGTGATCCGCCGGAGGGGGAATTGATCACGGAGGGCTTCTACATCTACACCATAGCCTCTCCGATGAAGCGTGAGTAGTTTACCACAGACCTTCGAGTCCATAGTTATTATCTAGATGGCTTCTTCTCTCTCTTTGGTGCTCAATATAAATTTCTCCTCGATGTTCTTGGAGATCTATTTAATGTATAATTTCTGCAGTGTGTTTGCCGAGATCTGATGAATTGTGGATTTATGATTAAGATTATCTATGAATAATATTTGGTTCTTCTCTAAATTCTTATATGTATGAATTGATATCTTTGCAAGTCTCTTCGAATTATCGGTTTAGTTTGGCCTACTAGTTTGATCTTTCTTGCAATGGGAGAAGTGCTTAGCTTTGGGTTCAATGTTGCGGTGTCCTTTCCTAGTGACAGTAGGGGTAGCAAGGCACGTATTGTATTGTTGCCATCGAGGATAAAAAGATGGGGTTTATATCATATTGCTTGAGTTTATCCCTCTAAATCATGTCATCTTGCTTAATGCGTTACTCTGTTCTTATGAACTTAATCCTCTAGATGCATGCTGGATAGCGGTCGATGTGTGGAGTAATAGTAGTAGATGCAGAATCATTTCGGTCTACTTGACACGGACGTGATGCCTATATTCATGATCATGCCTAGATATTCTCATAACTATGCGCTTTTCTATCAATTACTCGGCAGTAATTTGTTCTCCCACCGTAATATATGCTATCTTGAGAGAAGCCACTAGTGAAACCTATGGCCCCCGGGTCTATTTTACGTCATATTAGTTTCCCGTCAACTTGCCAATTTATGTCGCCGTTTATTTTGCAATCTTTACTTTCCAATCTATACAACAAAAATACCAAAAATATTTACTTTACAATCTTTATTAGATCTCACTTTTGCGAGTGGCCATGAAGGGTTTGACAACCCCTTTATCGCGTTGGTTGCAAGGTTCTTGATTGTTTGTGCAGGTACTAGGGGACTTGTGTGTTATCTCCTACTGGATTGATACCTTGGTCCTCAAAAACTGAGGGAAATACTTACGCTACTTTGCTGCATCACCCTTTCATCTTCAAGGGAAAACCAGCGCATGCTCAAGAGGTAGCAAGAAGGATTTATGGCGTCGTTGCCGGGGAGATCTACGCTCAAGTCAAGACATACCAAGTACCTATCATAAACTCTTCTCCCTCACATTACAGTATTTGCCATTCGCCTCTCATTTTCCTCTCCCCCACTTCTAAAACGATTTTCGAAAACCCTTTGCCTTTCCTTCGCCTCTTTTCCGTTCGCCTCTTTTCGCTTGCCTCTTGTGTGCTTGTGTGTTGGATTGATTTTTTGTCACGATGGCTCAAGATAACACTAAATTATGTGACTTTTCCAATACCAACAACAGTGATTTTATTAGCACTCCGATTGCTCCTATTACCGATGTTGAATCTTGTGAAATTAATGCTGCTTTGTTGAATCTTGTCATGAAAGATCAATTTTCTGGCCTTCCTAATGAAGATGCCACTACCCATCTAAACAACTCTGTTGATTTGTGTGATATGCAAAAGAAGAAAGATGTGGATAATGATATTGTTAAATTGAAGCTATTTCCGTTTTCGCTTAGAGTTCATGCTAAAACTTGGTTCTCTTCTTTGCCTAAAAATAGTATTGATTTATGGAATAAGTGCAAAGATGCTTTTATCTCTAAGTATTTTCCTCCCACTAAGATCATCTCTCTTAGGAACGATATATGAATTTTAAGCAACTTGATCATGAGCATGTTGCACAAGCTTGGGAGAGGATGAAATTAATGATATGTAATTTCCCTACACATGGTTTGAATATGGATGATTATACAAAAAAAATTATGCCGGATTGAATTTTGCTTCTAGAAATCTTCTAGACTCGGTCACGGGAGGCACTTTTATGGAAATCAATTTAGGAGAAGCTACTAAACTCCTAGATAATATTATGGTTAATTATTCTTAGTGGCACACCGAAAGATCCACTAGTAAAAAAGTTCATGCGATTGAAGAGATTAATGTTTTGAGTGGAAAGATGGATGAACTTATGAAATTGTTTGTTAATAAGAGTATTACATCTGATCCTAATGATATGCCTTTGTCCACTTCGATTGAGAATGTTAATGAATCTATGGATGTGAATTTTGTTGGTAGGAACAATTTTTGTAACAACGCGTATAGGGGAAACTTTAATTCTAGGTCGTTCCCTAGTAATTCCTCTGATAATTGTGGCAATTCCTACAACAACTCTTATGGAAATTTTAATAAGATGCCCTCTGATTTTGAGACTAGTGTTAAATAACTTATGTGTTCACAAAAGAATTTCAATGCTTTGGTTGAAGAAAAAATGCTTAAGATTGATGAGTTGGCTAGGAACGTGGATAGAATTTCTCTTGATGTTGATTCTTTCAAACTTTGATCTATTCCACCTAAGCATGATATCAATGAGTCTCTCAAAGCCATGATAATTTCCATTGATGAGTGCAAAGAAACCGCTAGGATGCGTGCTAAAAAAGATTGCTGTGTGAAAGCGTGTTCTTCTAGTTTTCATGATAATAATGATGAAGATCTAAAAGTGGTTGATGTGACTCCTACTAAATCTTTGTTTCCCAATATGAATCTTGATAAATAATGGATTGGAGATTAGTCAACTTTAGTTAAAAGGCATCCTAATGATTCGGAGTTTTTAGATCTTGATGCTAAAATTAATAGAAGTGGGATTGAAGAGGTCAAAACTTTACATAGCAATGAGACCATTATTTGGGATTTCAAGGAATTTAATTATGATAATTTCTCTTTGATAGATTGTATTTCCTTGTTGCAATCCGTGTTGAATTCTCCTCATGCTTATAATCAGAATAAAGCTTTTACTAAACATATCGTTGATGCTTTAATGCAATCCTATGAAGAAAAGCTTGAGCTAGAAGTTTCTATCCCTAGAAAACTTTATGATGAGTGGGAACATACTATTAAATTAAGATTAAAGATCATGAATGTTATGCTTTATGTTATTTGGGTGCTAGAGTTTCCACGATTCCAAAAACTTTGTGTGATGTGTTAGGTTTCCGTGAATTTGATGATTGTTCTTTAAATTTGCATCTTGTGGATTCCACCATTAAGAAACATATGGAAAGGATTAATGATGTTCTTATTGTTGCAAATAGGAATTATGTGCCCGTAGATTTCATTATTCTTGATATAGATTGCAATCCTACATGTCCTATTATTCTTGGTCGACCTTTCCTTAGAACGAATGGTGCAATTATTGACATGAAAGAGGGAAATATTATATTCCAATTTCCGTTAAGGAAAGGCATGGAACACTTTCCTAGAAAGAAAATTAAATTGCCTTATGAATCAATTATGAGAGCCACCTATGAATTACATACCAAAGATGGCAATACCTAGATCTATTCTTGCTTTATGCCTAGCTAGGGGCGTTAAACGATAGCGCTTGTTGGGAGGCAACCCAATTTTATTTTTGTTCTTTTCTTTTTGTTCCTGTTTAGTAATAAATAATTCATCTAGACTCTGTTTACATGTGGTTTTATGTTTTAATTAGTGTTTGTGCCAAGTAGAACCTTTGGGAAGACTTGGGTGAAGTCTTTGCGATCTTGCTGTAAAAAACAGAAACTTTAGCGCTGACGAGATTAGCTGCCATTTTTTACTGGAGAGTGCTTTCAGGTTGATTATTTTTGCAGATGATTAATAGACAAATTCATCACGTCCACAAATTTATTTCAGAATTGTTGGAGTTCCAGAAGTATTTGTTCGATACAGATTGCTACAGACTGTTCTGTTTTGACAGATTCTGTTTTTCGTGTGTTGTTTGCTTATTTTAATGAATCTATGAGTAGTATCTGGAGGTACGAACCATAGAGAAGTTGGAATACAGTAGGCTTAACACCAATATAAATAAAGAATGAGTTCATTACAGTACCTTAAAGTGGTGGTTTGTTTTCTTATACTAACGGAGCTCATGAGATTTTTTTTGTTAAGTTTTGTGTTGTGAAGTTTTCAAGTTTTTGGGTAAAGATTTGATGGATTTTGGAATAAGGAGTGGCAAGAGCCTAAGCTTGGGGATGCCCAAGGCACCCCAAGGTAAAATTCAAGGACAACTAAAAGCCTAAGCTTGGGGATGCCCCGGAATGCATCCCCTCTTTCGTCTTCGTCTATCGGTAACTTTACTTGAGGCTATATTTTTATTCACCACATGATATGTGTTTTGCTTGGAGCGTCTTGTATGATTAGAGTCTTTGCTTTTTATTTTACCACAATCATCCTTGCTGTACACACCTTTTGGAGAGACACGCATGAATCAGAATTTATTAGAATACTATATGTGCTTCACTTATATGTTTTGAGCTAGATAATTTTGCTCTAGTGCTTCACTTATATCTTTTTAGAGCACGGTCATGTTTTATTTTATAGAAATTATTGATCTCTCATGCTTCACTTATATTATTTCGAGAGTCTTTTAGAACAGCATGGTAATTTGCTTTGGCTATAAAATTAGTCCTAATATGATGAGCATCCAAGATGGGTATAATAAAAACTATCATATAAAGTGCATTGAATACTATGAGAAGTTTGATTGCTTATGATTGTTTTGAGATATGAAGATGGTAATATTAGAGCCACGCTAGTTGAGTAGTTGTGAATTTGAGAGATACTTGTGTTAAAGTTTATGATTCCCATAGCATGCACGTATGGTGAACCGTTATGTGATAAAGTCGGAGCATGATTTATTTATTTATTGTCTTCCTTATGAGTGGTGGTAGGGGACGAGTGATAGTCTTTTCCAACCAATCTATACCCCTAGGAGAATGCTCGTAGTGCTTGGTTTTGATGACTTGTAGATTTTTGCAATAAGTATGTGAGTTCTTTATGACTAATGTTGAGTCCATGGATTATACGCACTCTCACCCTTCCAACATTGCTAGCCTCTCTAATACCGAGCACCTTTCACCGGTATCATACACCCACCATATACCTTCCTCAAAACAGCCACCATACCTACCTATTATGGCATTTCCATAGCCATTCCGAGATATATTGCCATGCAACTTTCCACCATTCCGTTTATTATGATACGCTCCATCATTGTCATATTGCTTTGCATGATCATGTAATTGACATCGTATTTTTGGCAAAGCCACCGTTCATAATTTTTCATACATGTCACTCTTGAATCATTGCACATCCTGATACACCACCGGAGGCATTCACATAGAGTCATATTTTTTCTAAGTATTGAGTTGTTATTCTTGAGATGTAAGTAAATAAAAGTGTGATGATCATCATTATTAGAGCATTGTCCCGGTGAGGAAAGGATGATGGAGACTATGATTCCCCCACAAGTCGGGATGAGACTCCGGACGAAAAAAATAAATAAAAAGAGGCCATAAAAAAGAGAGAAAGGCCCAAATAAAAAAATGAGAGAAAAAGAGAGAAGGGACAATGTTACTATCCTTTTACCACACTTGTGCTTCAAAGTAGCACCATGATATTCATGATAGAGAGTCTCATATGTTGTCACTTTTATACTAGTGGGAATTTTACATTATAGAACTTGGCTTGTATATTCCAATGATGGGCTTCCTCAAATTGCCCTAGGTCTTCGTGAGCAAGCAAGTTGGATGCACACCCACTTAGTTTCTTTTTTTGAGCTTTCATACACTTATAGCTCTAGTGCATCCGTTGCATAGCAATCCCTACTCACTCACATTGATATCTATTGATGGGCATCTCCATAGCCCGTTGATACGCCTAGTTGATGTGAGACTATCTTCTCATTTTTGTCTTCTCCACAACCACCATTCTATTCCACCTATAGTGCTATGTCCATGGCTCACGCTCATGTATTGCGTGAAGACTGAAAAAGTTTGAGAACATCAAAAGTATGAAACAATTGCTTGGCTTTTCATCGGGGTTGTGCATGATTAAATACTTTGTGTGATGAAGATAGAGCATAGCCAGACTATATGATTATGTAGGGATAATTTTCTTTGGCCATGTTATTTTGAGAAGACATGATTACTTTATTAGTATGCTTGAACTATTATTGTTTTTATGTCAATATTAAACTTTGATTTTGAATATTATGGATCTGAACATTCATGCCACAATAAAGAGAATTACATTAAAAATTATGTTAGGTAGCATTCCACATCAAAAATTCTATTGTTACATTTACCTACTCGAGGACGAGCAGGAATTAAGCTTGGGGATGCTTGATACGTCTCCAACATATCTATAATTTTTTATTGTTCCATGCTATTATATTATCTGTTTTGGATGTTTAATGGGCTTTACTATGCTCTTATATATTATTTTTGGGACTAACCTATTAACCGAAGGCCCAGTGCCAGTTTCTATTTTTTTGCCTATTTCAGTGTTTCGCAGAAAAGGAATATCAAACAGAATCCAAAAGGAATGAAACCTTCGCGATGATCTTTCTTGGACTAAAAGCAAACCAGAAGACTTGGAGATTAAGTCGGAGACGCAACGAGACGGCCACGAGGCTGGAGGGCGCGCCCAAGGGGGTAGGCACACCCCCACCCTCGTGGGCCCCTCTTAGCTCCACCGATGTACTTCTTTCACCTATATATACTATTATACCCTAAAAACATCAGGGGGGCCACAAAACCACTTTTCCACCTCCGCAACCTTATGTACCCGTGAGATCCCATCTTAGGGCCTTTTTCGATGATCTGCCGGAGGGGGAATCGATCACGGAGGGCTTCTACATCAACACCATAGCCTCTCCGATGAAGCATGAGTAGTTTACCACACACCTTCGGGTCCATAGTTATTAGCTAGATGGCTTCTTCTCTCTCTTTGGTTCTCAATACAAAGTTCTCCTTGATGTTCTTGGAGATCTATTCGATGTAATACTTTTTGCGGTGTGTTTGCCGAGACCAGATGAATTGTGGATTTATGATCAAGATTATCTATGAATAATATTTGGTTCTTCTCTGAATTCTTATATGTATGATTTGATATCTTTGCAAGTCTCTTCAAATTATCGGTTTAGTTTGGCCTACTAGATTGATCTTTCTTGCAATGGGAGAAGTGCTTAACTTTGGGTTCAATCTTGCGGTGTCCTTTCCGAGTGACAGTAGGGGCAGCAAGGCACGTATTGTATTGTTGCCATCGAGGATAAAAAGATGGGGTTTATATCATATTGCTTGAGTTTATCCCTCTACATCATGTCATCTTGCTTAATGCATTACTCTGTTCTTATGAACTTAATACTCTAGATGCATGTTGGATAGCGGTCGATGTGTGGAGTAATGAGTAGATGCGTAATCGTTTCGGTCTACTTGACACGGACGTGATGCCTATATTCATGATCATGCCTACATATTCTTATAACTATGCGCTTTTCTATCAATTGCTCGGCAGTAATTTGTTCACCCACTGTAATATATGATATCTTGAGAGAAGCCACTAGTGAAACCTACGGCCCCCGTGTGTATTTTACATCATATTAGTTTCCCGTCTGAAAGACCGTGGATGTCGCCTAGAGGGGGGGGTGAATAGGCGCTTTAAAATAATTACAGTTGAGGCTTGAACAAATGCGGAATAAACCTAGCGGTTAATTTGTCAAGCACAAAACCTACAACAACTAGGCTCACCTATGTGCACCAACTACTTATGCTAAGCAAGATAAGCAACTATGTGATAGCAAGATATATGACAAAGAACAATATGGCTATCACAAAGTAAAGTGCATAATTAAAGGGCTCGGGTAAGAGATAACCGAGGCACGCGGAGACGACGATGTATCCCGAAGTTCACACCCTTGCGGATGCTAATCTCCGCTTTGGAGCGGTGTGGAGGCACAATGCTCCCAAGAAGCCACTAGGGCCATCAGTAATCTCCTCACGCCAAGACAATGCAAGATGCCGTGATTCCACTAAGGGACCCTTGAGGGCGGTCACCGAACCTGCATTACAAATGGCAACCCTTGGGGCGGTCACCGAACCCGTACACTTTGGCAACCCTTGGGGGCGGTCACCGGTACCAGTCAAATTGCTCGGGGCGATCTCCACAACCTAATTGGAGACCCCAACGCTTGCCCGGAGCTTTACACCACAATGATTAAGCTCCGAACACCACTAACTGCCTAGGGCGCCAAGGCACCTAAGAGGAACAAACTCTAGGGTGCCCAAACACCCAAGAGTAATAAGCTTCTCAAACTTCACTTCCACGTATCACCGTGGAGAACTCAAACCGATGCACCAAATGCAATGGCAAGGGCACACGGAGTGCCCAAGTCCTTCTCTCCCAAATCCCACCAAAGCAACTAATGCTAGGAAGGGAAATGAGAGGAAGAACGAAAGAAGAACACGAAGAACTCCAATATCTAGATCCAAGGAGTTCCCTCACTTAGAGGAGAAAGTGATTGGTGGAAACGTGGATCTAGATCTCCTCTCTCTTTTCCCTCAAGAACTAGCAAGAATCATTGGAGGGATTGAGAGTTAGCAAGCTCGAAGAAGGTCAACAATGGGGGAAGAACACGAGCTAAAAAGGATTAGGATGAATGGGGAAGAAGACCCCCTTTTATAGGAGCTCCCGAATCCAACCGTTATGTTCACAGCCCGCATAGAGCGGTACTACCGCTCCAAGGAGCGGTACTACCGCTAGGGCGGTAGAACCCCTTCAAAACACAACAGCGAGGAGGCAAAAAGGCCAAAAGAACCTTCGGAGCGGTAGTAACGATCGACCTCACGGAACTACCGCTCGACCTCACGGTACTACCGCAAATGGTAGCGGTACTACCGCTATGAAGCGGTACTAAAAAATACTTCTGCCTACTTCCGCTGAGCAAAACACGAGATTTTTGGTCCGGGCGGTACTACCGCTTAGGAGCCATGGTAGTACTGCTCTGGGGCGGTACTACCGCTCAGGAGCTGTAGTACTGCTCGGAGCGGTAGTAAAAATTACATCCGCTCTAGTCGCGGTAGTACTACCGCAGCCTTTTACAAAAACAGCCATAACTTTTGCAAACGGACTCCGAATTCAACGAAACCAAGTTTGTTGGAAAGCTAGAAACAAGGGCTAACACAATCTTGAGAGAAATACCAATAATAAGCAAATGAGAAAAGGCCCAAAAGAAAATGGTGAGAACCCTTCCTCGGAAAAGACCGGTAAAACCTCCAACACCGAAAACATCATAGAAGACGCATGCAAACTCCGTTTCGATGAACTCAAGCTTGTCATAAAGATGACCATAAGCTCTAAGACTCACAAAGAGAACCAAACAAGAACCAAGAAACATGATGCAAGGATGCAATGGTTTGAGCTCTCGACGAACGATACGATCAAGCTACTCACTTGAGAGCCCCCTTGATAGTACGGCTATCGATCCTATAACCCGGTCTCCCAACTACCACCATGAGACCGGTAAAATAGAAAACCTATCAAGGGCAAACCTTTGCCTTGCACATGATCCACTTGAGCTAGATGATGACGATCTTGTCCTCCTCAAGATGGACCACCTTTCTTGATTGCGTTGGGTCGATGGAGACTAGATGATTGCTCCCCATACTCCACTATGGGTGAGCCACTCTTGACACATCTTCACAAGTCCATTGACACCACAATGGATGGCAAGCTTCAAGCACTTGATCTCTTCGTGATGCTCCACTTGAACTTGCACACGGCAATCTTGATGACGATCACCACTTGATGTCATCCTTTCCATGGGTTGTATGATATCTTCCTCTTGACGCAAGCCCATGGACACGCACCTAACCCCACATAGACTCTCACATAGACCATGGGTTAGTACACAAAGAGCAATGGATAATGCTTACCATACCATGGGATCACTTGATCCCTCTCGGTACATCTTCTACGCTTTGTGAGTTGATCAACTTGATTCACTCTTGACTTAGTCTTGATCAACCTTGAATCTGTCCAACTCTCTTCGTTTGGATGATGTCTTGAAGGTAAACATGAATGATCACACAATCTTCTTATTCAAGACATGCTTGCAATAAGCTCAACACTCACATGACCAATCTTTGGATAATTCCTTAATAGCACCTTGGTCAACACATAAACTCCTTGAAACCAACACATGGACTTCAAGAAATGCCTATGGACAAATCCTTCAAATATAACTCAATGCAACCATTAGTCCATAGAGAATGTCATCAATTACCAAAACCACACATGGGGGCACTGCATGTCCTTTCACCGTCAACTTGCAATTTCTGTCGCCGTTTATTTTGCAATCATTACTTTTCAATCTATACAACAAAAATACCAAAAATATTTACTTTACTATCTTTATTAGATCTCACTTTTGCGAGTGGCCGTGAAGGGATTTACAACCCCTTTATCGCGTTGGTTGCAAGGTTCTTGATTGTTTGTGCATGTACTAGGTGACTTGCGTGTTTTCTCCTACTGGATTGATACCTTGGTTCTCAAAAACTGAGGGAAATACTTACGCTACTTTGCTGCATCACCCTTTCATCTTCAAGGGAAAACCAACGCATGCTCAAGAGGTAGCATGAGCACAAACGGTATTGCAATGCTTCAAAACAAGGCATGGGGTTCATACTTTCACTAGTGCAAGTTCTCTCAACAAGGATAACATAATTAGATCATATAACTATCCCTCAACATGCAACAAAGAGTCACTCCAAAGTCACTAATAGCGGATAACAAACGAAGAGATTATTGTAGGGTACGAAACCACCTAAAAGTTATTCTTTCCGATCAATCCATTGGGCTATTCCTATAAGTGTCACAAACAGCCCTAGAGTTCGTAGTAAAATAACACCTTAAGACACAAATCAACCAAAACCCTAATGTCACCTAGATACTCCAATGTCACCTCATGTATCCGCGGGTATGATTATACGATATGCATCACACAATCTCAGATTCATCTATTCAACCGACACAAAGAACTTCAAAGAGTGGCCCAAAGTTTCTACCGGAGAGTCAAGATGAAAACGTGTGCCAACCCCTATGCATAGATTCCCAAGGTCACAGAACCCGCAAGTTGATCACCAAATCATACATCAAGTGAATCAATAGAATACCCCATTGTCACCACGGGTATCCAACGCAAGACATACATCAAGTGTCCTCAAATCCTTAAAGGCTCAATCCGATACGATAGCTTCAAAGAGAAAACTCAATCCATTACAAGAAGGTAGAGGGGGAGAAACATCATAAGATCCAACTATAGTAGCGAAGCTCGCAGTACATCAAGATTGTGCCAAGTCAAGAACATGAGAGAGAGAGAGAGAGATCAAACACATAGGTACTGGTACATACCCTCAGCCCCGAGGGTGAACTACTCCCTCATCGTCATGGAGAGCACCGAGATGATGAAGATGGCTACCGGTGATTATTCCCCCCTCCGTCAGGGTGCCGGAACAGGGTCATGATTGGTTTTTGGTGGCTATAGAGGCTTGCGGCGGCGGAACTCCCGATCTAGGTTTCTTTTCGGGGGTTTCTGTATTTATAGGAATTTTTGGCGTCGATCTCATGTCAGGGTGATCTCCGAGTCATCCACGAGGCAGGGGGCGCGCCCTCCACCCTCGTGGATGGCTCAGGACTCTTCTGGCCCAACTATTTTACTCCGGGGGCTTATTTTGGTCCATAAAAAATCATCAAAAATTGGCACGTCAATTGGACTCCGTTTGGTATTCCTTTTTCTGTAAAACTCAAGAACAAGGAAGAAAACAAAAACTGGCACTGGGCTCTGGGTTAATAGGTTAGTCCCAAAAATTATATAAAATAGCATATAAATGCATATAAAACATTCAAGACGGATAATATAATAGCATGGAACAATAAAAAATTATAGATACGTTGGAGACGTATCAAGCATCCCCAAGCTTAATTTCTGCTCGTCCTCGAGTAGGTACATGATAAAAACAGAATTTTTGATGTGGAATGCTACCTAACATATTTATCAATGTAATCTTCTCTATTGTGGCAAGAATATTCAGATCCATAAGATTCAAAGCAAAAGTTTAATATTGACATAAAAATAATAATACTTCAAGCATACTAACAAAGCAATCATGTCTTCTCAAAATAACATGGCCAAAGAAAGCTATCCCTACAAAATCATATAGTCTGGCTATGCTCTATCTTTATCACACAAAATATTTAAATCATGCACAACCCTGGTTTCAGCCAAACAATTGTTTCATACTTTAGTATTCTCAAACTTTTTCAACTTTCACGCAATACATGAGCGTGAGCCATGGACATAGCACTATAGGTGGAATAGAATGGTGGTTGTGGAGAAGACAAAAGGAGAAGATAGTCTCACATCAACTAGGCGTATCAACGGGCTATGGAGATGCCCATCACTAGATATCAATGTGAGTAAGTAGGGATTTGTTGGCGAACGTAGTAATTTCAAAAAAAATCCTACGCACACGAAAGATCATGGTGATGCATAGCAACGAGAGGGGAGAGTGTTGTCCACGTACCCTTGTAGACCGAAAGCGGAAGCATTAGAACAACGCGGTTGATGTAGTCGTACGTCTTCACGGCCCGACCGATCAAGCATCGAAACTACGGCACCTCCGAGTTCTAGCACACGTTCAGCTTGATGACGATCCCCGGACTCTGATCCAGCAGAATGTCGGGGAAGAGTTCACAAGACGACGGGCGTGGTGACGATCTTGATGTTCTACCGTCGCGAGGGCTTCGCCTAAGCACCGCTACAATATTATCGAGGACTATGGTGGAGGGGGGCACCGCACACGGCTAAGAGATCAAGAGATCAATTGTTGTGTCTATGGGGTGCCCCTGCTCCCGTATATAAAGGAGCTAGGGGGAGGCAGCCGGCCAAGGAGTAGGGCGCGCCAAGGGGGGAGTCCTACTCCCACCGGGAGTAGGACTCCTCCTTTCCTAGTAGGAGTAGGAGAGAAGGAAGGGGAAGGGAGAAGGGAAGGAAGGAGGGGGCGCAGCCCCTCCCCCTAGTCCAATTCGGACTAGGCCTTGAGGGGCGCACGGCCTGCCCTAGGCAGCCCCTCTCTCTTTCCCGTATGGACCAATAAGGCCCAATACTTCTCCCCGGCGAATTCCCGTAACTCTCCGGTACTCCGATAAATACCCGAATCACTCGGAACCTTTCCAATATCCGGATATAGTCGTCCAATATATCGATCTTTACGTCTCGACCATTTTAGACTCCTCGTCATGTCCCCGATCTCACCCGGGACTCCGAACTCCTTCGATACATCAAAACTCATAAACTCATAATATAACTGTCATCAAAATCTTAAGCGTGCGGACCCTACGGGTTCGAGAACAATGTAGACATGACCGAGACATGTCTCCGGTCAATAACCAATTGCTGAACCTGGATGCTCATACTGGCTCGCATATATTATACGAAGATCTTTATCGGTCAAACCACATAACAACATACGTTGTTTCCTTTGTCTATCGGTATGTTACTTGCCCGAGATTCGATCATCGGTATCTCAATACCTAGTTCAATCTCGTTACCAGCAAGTCTCTTTACTCGTTATGTAATGCATCATCCCGCAACTAACTCATTAGTCACATTGCTTGCAAGGCTTATAGTGATGTGCATTACCGAGAGGGCCCAGAGATACCTCTCCAACAATCAGAGTGACAAATCCTAATCTCGAACACGCCAACTCAACATGTACCTTCAGAGACACCTGTAGAGCTCCTTTATAATCACCCGATTACGTTGTGACATTTGGTAGCACACAAAGTGTTCCTCCGGTAAATGGGAGTTGCATAATCTCATAGTCATAGGAACATGTATAAGTCATGAAGAAAGCAATAGCAACATACTAAACGATCAAGTGCTAAGCTAACGGAATGGGTCAAGTCAATTACACCATTCTCCTAATGATGTGATCCCGTTAATCAAATGACAACACATGTCTATGGCTAGGAAACTTAACCATCTTTGATTCAACGAGCTAGTCAAGTAGAGGCATACTAGTGACATTTTGTTTGTCTATGTATTCACACATGTACTAAGTTTCCGGTTAATACAATTCTAGCATGAATAATAAACATTTATCGTGAAATAAGGAAATCAATAATAACTTTATTATTGCCTCTAGGGCATATTTCCTTCAGTCTCCCACTTGCACTAGAGTCAATAATTTAGTTCACATCACCATGTGATTTAACACCAATATTCACATATGTATGTGATTAACACCCATAGTTCACATCATCATGTGACCAACACCCGAAGGGTTTACTAGAGTCAATAATCTAGTTCACATCGTTATGTGTTTGACACCCAAAGAGTACTAAGGTATGATCATGTTTTGCTCATGAGAGAAGCTTGGTCAACGGGTCTGTCACAATTAGAGCCGTATGTATTTTGCAAATATTCTATGTCTACAATGCTCTGCACGGAGCTACTCTAGCTAATTGCTCCCACTTTCAATATGTATCCAGATTTAGAGTCATCTGGTTCGGTGTAAAATCTTGCACCCATATAACTCTTTACAACGGGCTCTTTTATCACCTCCATAATCGAGAAATATTTCTTTAGTCCTCACTAAGGATATTCTTGACCACTGTCCAGTGATCTACTCCTAGATCAAAATTGTACTCCCTTACCAAACTCAGAGCAAGGTATACAATAGGTCTGGTACACAAAGATAGCATACTTTATAGAACCTATGACTGAGGCATAGGTAATGACTTTTCATTCTTTTCTATTTTCTGCCATGGTCGGGTTTTTGAGTCTTACTCAACTTCACACCTTGCAACACAGGCAAGAACTCCTTCTTTGACTGTTCCACTTTGAATTACTTCAAAATCTTATCAAGGTATGTACTCATTGAAAAATCTTATTAAGTGTCTAGATCTATCTCCATAGATCTTGATGCTCAATGTGTAAGCAGCTTCACCGAGGTCTTGCTTTGAAAAACTCTTATTCAAGTATCCTTTCATGCTATCCAGAATTTCAATATCATTTCCAATCAACAATATGTCATCCACATATAATATTAGAAATGCTACAGAGCTCCCACTCACTTTCTTGTAAATACAGGCTTCTCCAAAAGTCTGTATAAAACCATATCCTTTGATCAACTCATCAAGCATATATTCCAACTTTGAGATGCTTGCACCAGTCCATAGATGGATCGCTGGAGCTTGCACATTTTGTTAGCACCTTTAGGATTGACAAAACCTTCTGGTTGCATCATATACAACTCTTCTTTAATAAATCCATTAAGGAATACATTTTTGACATCCATTTGCCAAATTTCATAGATGTGGCAATTGCTAACATGATTCGGACAGACTTTTAAGCATCTATACGAGTGAGAAAATCTCATTGTATTCAACACTTTGAACTTTGTCAAAAACCTTTTTCGACAAGTCTAGCTTTGTAGATAGTAACACTACTATCAGCGTCTGTCTTCCTCTTGAAGATCCATTTATTTTCTATGGCTTGCCGATCATCGGGCAAGTCAATCAAAGTCCACACTTTGTTCTCATACATGGATCCCATCTCAGATTTCATGGCCTTAAGCCATTTCGCGGAATCTGGGCTCATCATTGCTTCCTCGTAGTTCGTAGGTTTGCCATGGTCAAGTAACATGACCTCCAGAATAGGATTACCGTACCACTCTGGTGCGGATCTTACTCTAGTTGATCTACGAGGTTCGGTAGTAACTTGATTTGAAGTTACATGATCATCATCATTAGCTTCATCACTAATTGGTGTAGGAATCACAGGAACAGATTTCTGTGATGAACTACTTTCCAATAAGGGAGTAGGTACAGTTACCTCATCAAGTTCTACTTTCCTCCCACTCACTTCTTTCGAGAGAAACTCCTTCTGTAGAAAGGATCCATATTAAGCAACAAAGATCTTGCCTTCGGATCTGTGATAGAAGGTGTACCCAATAGTCTTTTTTGGGTATTCTATGAAGATGCACTTCTCCGATTTGGGTTTGAGCTCATCATGCTGAAACTTTTTCACATAAGCATCACAACCCCAAACTTTAAGAAACGACAGCTTAGGTTTATTGCTATACCATAGTTCATACGGTGTTGTCTCAACGGATTTAGATGGTGCCCTATTTTACATGAATGCAACTGTCTCTAATGCATAACCCCCAAACGATAGTGGTAAACCGATAAGAGACATCATAGATCGCACCATATCCAATAAAATGTGGTTACGACGTTCGGACACACCATAATGTTGTGGTGTTCCAGGTGGCGTGAGCTATGAAACTATTCCACATTGTTTTATATGAAGGCCAAACTCATAACTCAAATGTTCTCCTCCACGATCAGATCGTAGAAACTTTATTTTCTTGTTACGATGATTCTCTACTTCACTCTGAATTTCTTTGAACTTTTCAAATGTTTTAGACTTGTGTTTCATTAAGCAGATATACCCATATCTGCTCAAATCATTTGTGAAGGTCGAAAAATAACGATACCCGCCACGAGCCTTAATACTCAATCGGTGCGCATACATCGGTATGTATTATTTCCAACAAGTCAAGAGCTCGTTCCATTGTTACGAAGAACGGAGTTTTAGTCATCTTGCTCAAAAGGCACGGTTACGCAAGCATCAAATGATTCATAATCAAGTGATTCTAAAAGTCCATCATTATGGAGTTTCTTCATGCGCTTTACACCGATATGACCCAAACGGCAGTGCCACAAATAAGTTGCACTATCATTATCAACTTTGCATCTTTTGGCATCAATATTATGAATATGTGTATCACCATGATCAAGATTTAATAAACCATCAACATTGGGTGTATGACCATAGAAGGTTTTATTCATGTAAATAGAATAAGAATTTATTCTCTGTCTTAGATGAATAATCGTATCGCAATAAACATGATCTAATCATATTTATGCTCAACGCAAACACCAAATAACAATTATTTAGGTTCAACACTAATCTCGAAAATATAGGGAGTGTAATGATGATGATCATATCAATCTTGGAACCACTTCCAACACACATCGTTACTTCACCTCAACTAGTCTATGTTTATTACGTAACTCTGTTTGAGTTACTAATCTTAGCAACCGAACAAGTATCAAATACTCACGGGCTACTATAAACACTAGTAAGGTACACATCAATAACTTGCATATCAAATATACCCTTGTTCACTTTGCCATCCTTCTTATCCACCAAATATTCAGGGCATTTCCGCTTCCAGTGACCATTTCCTTTGCAGTAGAAGCACTTAGTTTCAGGCTTTGGTCCAGCTTTGGGCTTCTTCACGGGAGTGACAACTTGCTTGCCATTCTACTTGAAGTTTCCCTTTCTTTCCCTTTGCCCTTTTCTTGAAAACTAGTGATCTTGTCAATCATCAACACTTGATGTTCTTTCTTGATTTTTACCATCGTCGATTTCAGCATCACGAAGAGCTCGGGAATCGCTTTTCGTCATCCCTCGCATACTATAGTTCATCATGAAGTTCTACTAACTTGGTGATGGTGACTAGAGAACTCTGTCAATCACTATCTTATCTGGAAGATTAACTCCCACTTGATTCAAGCGATTATAGTACTCAGAAAATCTAAGCACTTGCTCACTAGTTGAGCAATTCTCCTCCATCTTTTAGGCGAAGTATTTGTCAGAGGTCTCATACCTCTTGACACGGGCATGAGTATGAAATATCAATTTCATCTCATGGAACATCTCATATGTTCCGTGACGTTTCAAAAATGTTTGTAGTCCCGGTTCTAAGCCATAAATCATGGTGCACAAAACTATCAAGTAGTCATCATATTGAGCTAGCCAAACATTCATAACGTCTGCATCTGCTCCTGCAATAGGTACATCACCTAGCGGTGCATCAAGGACATAATTCTTCTGTGCAGCAATGAGGAAAAACCTCAGACCATGGACCAAGTCCGCATCATTGCTACTAACATTTTTCAACTTAGTTTTCTCTAGGAACACATATAAAAACATAGGGAAGCAACAACGCGAGCTATTGATCTACAACATAATTTGCAAAGTACTACCAGGACTAAGTTCATGATAAATTAAAGTTCAATTAATCATATTACTTAAGAACTCCCACTTAGGCAGACATCTCTCTAGTCATCTAAGTGATCACGTGATCCAAATCAACTAAACCATGTCCGATCATCACGTGAGATGGAGTAGTTTTCAATGGTGAACATCACTATGTTGATCATATCTACTATATGATTCACGTTCGACCTTTCGGTCTCCGTGTTCCGAGGCCATATCTGTATATGCTAGGCTCGTCAAGTTTAACCTGAATATTCCGCGTGTGCAACTGTTTTGCACCCGTTGTATTTGAACGTAGAGCCTATCACACCCGATCATCACGTGGTGTCTCAGCACGAAGAACTTTCACAACGGTGCATATTCAGGGAGAACACTTCTTGATAATTAGTGAGAGATCATCTTAAAATGCTACCGTCAAACAAAACAGAATAAGATGTATAACAGATAAACATCATATGCAATCAAAATATATGACATGATATGGCCATGATCATCTTGCGCCTTTGATCTCCATCTCCAAAGTATTGTCATGATCTCTACCATCACCAGCACGACACCATAATCTTCATCATCTTGATATATATCAATGTGTCGTCACATGGTCGTCTCGCCAACTATTGCTCTTGCAACTATTGCTATCGCATAGCGATAAAGTAAATCAATTATTTGGCACTTGCATCTTATGCAACAAAGAGACAACCATAGGGCTTACGCCAGCTGTCGATAACTTCAACAAAACATGATCATCTCATACAACAACTTATATCTCATCACGTCTTGACCATATCACATCACAACATGCCCTGCAAAAACAAGTTAGACGTCTTCTACTTTGTTGTTGCAAATTTTACGTGGCTGCTATGGGCTGAGCAAGAACCGTTCTTGCCTACGCATCAAAACCACAACGATAGTTCGTCAAGTTAGTGTTGTTTTAACCTTCTCAAGGACCGGGCGTAGCCACACTCGGTTCAACTAAAGTTGGAGAAACTGACACCCACCAACCACCTGTGTGCAAAGCACGTCGGTAGAACCAGTCTCGCGTAAGAGTACGCGTAATGTCGGTCCGGGCCGCTTCATCCAACAATACCGCCGAACCAAAGTATGACATGCTGGTAAGCAGTATGACTTGTATCGCCCACAACTCACTTGTGTTCTACTCGTGCATATAACATATACGCATAAAACCTAGGCTCGGATGCCACTGTTGGGGAACGTAGTAATTTCAAATTTTCCTACGCACACGGAAGATCATGGTGATGCATAGCAACGAGAGGGGAGAGTGTTGTCCACGTACCCTTGTAGACCGAAAGCGGAAGCATTAGAACAACGCGGTTGATGTAGTCGTACGTCTTCACGGCCCGACCGATCAAGCAATCAAACTACGGCACCTCCGACTTCTAGCACACGCTCAGCTCAATGACGATCCCGGACTCCGATCCAGCAGAATGTCGGGGAAGAGTTCCATCAGCACGACGGTGTGGTGACGATCTTGATGTTCTACCGTCGCAGGGCTTCGCCTAAGCACCGCTACAATATTATCGAGGACTATGGTGGAGGGGGGCACCGCACACGGCTAAGAGATCAAGAGATCAATTGTTGTGTCTATGGGGTGCCCCCTGCCCCCGTATATAAAGGAGCTAGGGGGGAGGCGGTCGGCCAAGGAGTAGGGCGCGCCAAGGGGGGAGTCCTACTCCCACCGGGAGTAGGACTCCTCCTTTCCTAGTAGGAGTAGGAGAGAAGGAAGGGGAAGGGAGAAGGGAAGGAAGGAGGGGGCGCAGCCCCTCCCCCTAGTCCAATTCGGACTAGGCCTTGGGGGGGGCGCGGCCTGCCCTAGGCAGCCCCTCTCTCTTTCCCGTATGGCCCAATAAGGCCCAATACTTCTCCCAGGCGAATTCCCGTAACTCTCTGGTACTCCGATAAATACCCGAATCACTCGGAACCTTTCCGATATCCGAATATAGTCGTCCAATATATCGATCTTTACGTCTCGACCATTTCGAGACTCCTCGTCATGTCCCCAATCTCATCCGGGACTCTGAACTCCTTTGGTACATCAAAACTCATAAACTCATAATATAATTGTCATCAAAACCTTAAGCGTGCGGACCCTACGGGTTGGAGAATAATGTAGACATGACCGAGACACGTCTCCGGTCAATAACCAATAGCGGAACCTGGATCCTCATATTGGCTCCCACATATTCTACGAAGATCTTTATCAGTCAAACCGCATAACAACATACGTTGTTCCCTTTGTCATCGGTATGTTACTTGCTCGAGATTCGATCATCGGTATCTCAATACCTAGTTCAATCTCGTTACCGGCAAGTCTCTTTACTCGTTATGTAATGCATCATCCCGCAACTAACTCATTAGTCACATTGCTTGCAAGGCTTATAGTGATGTGCATTACCGAGAGGGCCCAGAGATACCTCTCCGACAATCAGAGTGACAAATCCTAATCTCGAAATACGCCAAATCAACATGTACCTTCGGAGACACCTGAGAGCTCCTTTATAATCACCCGATTTGTTGTGACGTTTGGTAGCACACAAAGTGTTCCTCTGGTAAACGGGATTTGCATAATCTCATAGTCATAGGAACATGTATAAGTCATGAAGAAAGCAATAGCAACATACTAAACGATCAAGTGCTAAGCTAACGGAATGGGTCAAGTAAATCACACCATTATTCTAATGATGTGATGCCGTTAATCAAATGACAACACATGTCTATGGCTAGGAAACTTAACCATCTTTGATTCAACGAGCTAGTCAAGTAAAGGCATACTAGTGACTCTTTGTTTGTCTATGTATTCACACATGTACTAAGTTTCCGGTTAATACAATTCTAGCATGAATAATAAACATTTATCATGAAATAAGGAAATAAATAATAACTTTATTATTGCCTCTAGGGCATATTTCCTTCAGGATTGCCATGCAACGGATGCACTAGAGCTATAAGTATATGAAAGCTAAAAAATAAACTAAGTGGGTGTGCATCCAACTTGCTTGCTCATGAAGACCTAGGGCATTTGAGGAAGCCCATCAACAAGCCAAATTCTATAATGAAAACTCCCACTAGTATATGAAAGTGACAACATAGGAGACTCTCTATCATGAAGATCATGGTGCTACTTTGAAGCACAAGTGTGGTAAAAGGATAGTAGCATTGCCCCTTCTCTCTTTTTCTCTTTTTTTTGTTTTCTCTTTTGGGGGGGGGGGGGCTCTATTTTTTTAGCCTCTTTTTTATTTTATTTTTCATCCGGAGTCTCAACCCGACTTGTGGGGAATCATGGTCTCCATCATCCTTTCCTCACCGGTACAATGCTCTAATAATGATGATCATCACACTTTTATTTACTTACAGCTCAATACTTAGAAGAAAATATGACTCTATATGAATGCCTCCGGTGGTGTACCGGGATGTGTAATGAATAAAGAGTGACATGTATGAAAGAATTATGAACGGTGGCTTTGCCACAAATACGATGTCAACTACATGATCATGCAAAGCAATATGACAATGATGGAGCGTGTCATAATAAACGGAACAGCGGAAAGTTGCATGGCAATATATCTCGGAATGGCTATGGAAATGCCATAATAGGTAGGTATGGTGGCTGTTTTGAGGAAGGTATATGGTGGGTGTATAGTACCGGCGAAAGTTGTGCGATACTAGAGAGGCTAGCAATGGTGGAAGGGTGAGAGTGCGTATAATCCATGGACTCAACATTAGTTATAAAGAACTCACATACTTATTGCAAAAATCTACAAGCCATCAAAACAAAGTACTACACGCATGCTCCTAGGGGAAGGGTTGGTAGGTTTTAACCATCGCGCGATCCCGACCTCCACTCATAAGGAAGACAATCAATAAATAAAACATGCTCCAACTTCATCACATAACGGTTCACCATATGTGCATGCTACGGGAATCACAAACTTTAACACAAGTATCTCTCAAATTCACAACTACTCCAATAGCATGACTCTAATATCACCATCTTCATATCTCAAAACAATCATAAGGAATCAAACTTCTCATAGTATTCAATGCACTTCATATGAAAGTTTTTGTTATATCCCTCTTGGATGCCTATCATATTACGAATAAATTTATAACCAAAGCAAATTACCATTTTGTTTAAGACTCTCAAAATATATAAGTGAAACATGAGAGTTCATCTATTTCTTCAAAATAAAACCACCGACGTGCTCTAAAAGATATAAGTGAAGCACTAGAGCAAACGACAAACTACTCTGAAAGATATAAGTGAAGATCAATGAGTAGTCGAATAATTATGCAACTATGTGAAGACTCTCTAACATTTAAGAATTTCAGATCTTGGTATTTTATTCAAACAGCAAGCAAAACAAAAGAAAATAAAATGACGCTCCAAGCAAAACACATATCATGTGGTGAATAAAAATATAGCTCCAAGTAAGG
Source organism: Aegilops bicornis (assembly GCA_021605145.1). NCBI lineage: Eukaryota > Viridiplantae > Streptophyta > Magnoliopsida > Poales > Poaceae > Aegilops > Aegilops bicornis. The sequence goes on along the minus strand of CM038675.1, from coordinate 268,157,373 downwards.
TTACCGATGAACGAAGACGAAAGAGGGGATGTCTTCCGGGGCATCCCCAAGCTTAGGCTCTTGGTTGTCCTTGAATATTACCTTGGGGTGCCTTAGGCATCCCCAAGCTTAGGCGCTTGCCACTCCTTATTCCATAGTTCATTGAATCTTTACCCAAAACTTGAAAACTTCACAACACAAAACTCAACAGAAAACTCGTAAGCTCCGTTAGTATAAGGAAATAAAATCACCACTTTGTGTACTGTTGTAAACTAATTATTTATTTATATTGGTGTAATATGTACTGTATTCCAACTTCTCTATGGTTCATACCCTCCGATACTACTTATAAATTCATCAAAATAAGCAAACAACACATAGAAAACAGAATTTGTCAAAAACAGAACAGTCTGTAGTAATCTGTAACTCTCAAATACCTCTGTAACTCCAAAAATTCTGAAATAAATTGGTGGACGTGAGTAATTTGTATATTAATCCTCTGCAAAAATAATCAACTTAAAAGCACTCTTCTGTAAAAAAATGACAGCTAATCTCGTGAGCGCAAAGTTACTGTTTTTTACAGCAAGATCACATTAACTTCACCCAAGTCTTCCCAAAGGTTCTACTTGGCACTTTATTGAAACAAAAGCTATAAACATGATTAATGCAGTAGCTTAATCATGTGGACACACAAAAATAGTAGAGGTAAATATTGGGTTGTCTCCCAACAAGCGCTTTTCTTTAATGCCTTTTTAGCTAGGCATGACGATTTCAATGATGCTCACATAAAAGATAAGAATTGAAACATAAAGAGAGCATCATGAAGAATATGACTAACACATTTAAGCCTAACCCACTTCCTATGCATAGGGATTTTGTGAGCAAACAAATTATGAGAACAAGAATCAACTAGCATAGGAAGACAAAACAAGCATAACTTCAAAACTTTTAACACATAGAGAGGAAACTTGATATTCTTGCAATTCCTACAAGCATATATTCCTCCCTCATAATAATTTTCAGTAGCATCATGAATAAATTCAACAATATAACCATCACATAAATCATTATTTTCATGATCTACAAGCATAGAAAATTTACTACACTCCACATAAGCAAAATTCTTCTCATTCGGAATAGTGGAACTATCATAAGAAACTCGAATACTACAAATTGTTTCCGCATTAAAGGAGTAATGTTCAGAAAATGGGTAATCATAATCATGACAAGTTTTATAAATATAATCATCACTACTTTTTATAACATAAGTATCATCACAATAATCATCATAAGTAGCAACTTTGTTCTCATCATAATCAATTGAAACCTCTTCCAAGATAGTGGAATCAATACTAAATAAAGTCATGACCTCTCCAAATCCACTTTCATAATTGTCACAATAAGATTCAACACCCTCGAAAATAGTGGGATCATTACTTCCTAAAGTTGACACTCTTCCAAACCCACTTTCATCAATATAATCATCATAAATAGGAGGCATGCTATCATCATAATAAATTTGCATATCAAAACTAGGGAGGTTGAAAAATATCATATTCATAAAATATAGCATCCCCAAGCTTGGGACAAACATTAATTGCAGCAAATAAATTCTCAAACATGTCATTCTCATCAAACATAGCATCCCCAAGATTGGGCCTTTGCATATCATAAGCATAATCAGTCTCATCATTAATAGTATGGATAGCACCAATAGTATAGCAATTATCATCATCACAATTAGTAATAGGAGCAACATCATTTGAAAGGGATACCTTTTTACCTTTGCTTCTTCGTCTTTTCTTTTTCTTCTTCGCATCATGTGTGGGTTTAGTCCTCTTTTTGGAGCTCCTTATTAATGAGATTGGTTGAATAGAAAGCTCCTCCTCGATACCTGATTCATCATAAGAAAGAATAGGAGGATATTGGGAAATCTCTTCCCTTTCATTAGTATTCTCTTCATCTTCTATTTTTTTCTTGTCTTTATGTAATTGGCAATATAAGGATTTTCAATGCAATTCACTGCACAATACATATAAACTTCCTCTAGATCAAAATCAAGAACTTTATCCAGAACAAATTCTGGAAGATCATTAGTTATACATTTCATTTGTTCATAACCCACAAGCAAACTAAGTTCATTATGATGCTAAGGAAATCAAGTCATCACATTTTTTGGACACGATTCGATCATAAAACAATTTGCATTGGAGATTTAAATGATCACGTTCATTGCAAAGTTCACAAGGATGGCAAAGAAATTTTAAATTTTCAGCACAAGCATCTAGCCTCTCTTGCAACCATTTAGTTTCTAAATACTTATGCCTCTTGCAAAATATATCTTCCCTATTTGGTGTGTGCTTGCAAGCTCTATGCACTCCACAAAATTTGGCATGCTTATAAGAGATATTTTTATCATGACTAGTGCAATCATCATTAGTACTACGGATATTCAAAGAGTTCATACTAACAACATTTCAATCATGCTCATCATTCAAAGATTGTATGCCAAACATTTTATTGCATTCTTCTTCTAACATTTTGGCACAATTATCGGAATCCTTATTTTCACGAAAGACATTAAAAAGATGCAGCATATGAGGCACCCTCAATTCCATTTTCTTTTTGTAGTTTTATTTTATAAACTAACTAGTGATAAAACAAGAAAGTAAAAGATTCGCTTGCAATATCTAAAGATATACCTTCAAGCACTAACCTCCCCGGCAACGGCGCCAGAAAAGAGCTTCATGTCTACTACACAACCTTCTTCTTGTAGAAGTTGTTGGGCCTCCAAGTGCAGAGGTTTGTAGGACAGTTCCAAATTTCCCTCAAGTGGATGACCTAAGGTTTATCAATCCGTGGGAGGCATAGGATGAAGATGGTCTCTCTCAAACAACCCCGCAACCAAATAGCAAAGAGTCTCTTGTGTCCCCAAAACACCCAATACAATGGTAAATTGTTTAGGTGCACTAGTTCGGCGAAGAGATGGTGATATAAGTGCAATATGGATGGTAGATATAGGTTTGTGTAATCTAAAAATATAAAAACAGCAAGGTAACTAATGATAAAAGTGAGTACAAACGGTATTGCAATGCTTCGAAACAAGGCCTAGGGTTCATACTTTCACTAGTGCAAGTTATCTCAACAAGGATAACATAATTAGATCATATAACTATCCCTCAACATGCAACAAAGAGTCACTCCAAAGTCACTAATAGCGGATAACAAACGAAGAGATTATCGTAGGGTACGAAACCACCTCAAAGTTATTCTTTCCGATCAATCCATTGGGCTATTCCTATAAGTGTCAGAAACAGCCCTAGAGTTCGTAGTAAAATAACACCTTAAGACACAAATCAACCAAAACCCTAATGTCACCTAGATACTCCAATGTCACCTCAAGTATCCATGAGTATGATTATCGATATGCATCACACAATCTCAGATTCATCTATTCAACCAACACAAAGAACTTCAAAGAGTGCCCCAAAGTTTCTACCGGAGAGTCAAGACGAAAATGTGTGCCAACCCATATGCATAGATTCCCAAGGTCACGGAACCCGCAAGTTGATCACCAAAACATACATCAAGTGAATCAATAGAATACCCCATTGTCACCACGGGTATCCCACGCAAGACATACATCAAGTGTTCTCAAATCCTTAAAGACTCAATCCGATAAGATAACTTCAAAGGGAAAACTCAATCCATTACAAGAAGGTAGAGGGGGAGAAACATCATAAGATCCAACTATAGTAGCGAAGCTCATGGTACATCAAGATCGTGCCAAGTCAAGAACACGAGAGAGAGAGAGAGAGAGAGGGAGAGAGAGAGAGAGAGATCAAACACATAGCTACCGGTACATACCCTCAGCCCCGAGGGTGAACTACTCCCTCCTCGTCATGAAGATGGCCATCGGTGCCGGAACAGGGTCCCGATTGGTTTTTGGTGGCTACAGAGGCTTGCGGCGGCGGAACTCCCGATCTAGGTTTCTTTTCGGGGGTTTCTGTATTTATAGGAATTTTTGGCGTCGGTCTCACGCCAGGAGGGTCTCCGAGTCATCCACGAGGCAGGGGGCGCGCCCAGATGGCTCGGGACTTTTCTGGCCCAACTATTTTACTCTGGGGGCTTCTTTTGGTCCATAAAAAATCATCAAAAATTGGCACGTCAATTGGACTCCGTTTGATATTGTTTTTCTGTAAAACTCAAAAACAAGGAAAAAACTGAAACTGGCACTGGGCTCTAGGTTAATAGGTAGTCTCGAAAATCATATAAAATAGCATATAAAACATCCAAGATGGATAATATAATAGCATGGAACAATCAAAAATTATAGATACGTTAGAGACGTATCAATGCATCACATTTGTACGGCGGTATGGCGGATAAGAGCTTCGGTGAGAGAATGGTGGAATGGCGACCTTCAGATTCGCCTTGGATCCCCTAAGGCGCTCGCCTCCTTGATGATGTTCATCTCATGGGAGATATGGACGGAGCGTATGATACGTCTCCAACGTATCTATAATTTTTTATTGTTCCATGTTGTTATATTATCATTCTGGTATGTTTTACAATCATTTTATAGCAACTTTATATCACTTTTTGGGACTAACCTATTGACATAGTGCCCAGTGCCAGTTGCTGTTTTTTCCTTGTTTTTTAAATTGCAGAAAATTAATATCAAACAGAGTCCAAATGCAGTGAAACTTTTTGGAGATATTTTTGAACCAGAAGACATCCAGTGGGCCAGAGAAGCACCTAGGGTGTGCCCTGAGGAGGGAACGACCCACCAGGGCACGTCTGGGGGCCCAAGCGCGCCCAGGTGGGTTGTGCCCACCTCGGTGGCCTCCCGCACCGCCTCTTCACCCTATAAATTTCCAAATATTCCAAAAACCCACGGGAGAACCCTAGATCAGAAGTTTCGCTGCCGCAAGCCTTTGTAGCCACTAAAAACCAATCTAGACCCCATTCCGGCACTTCGCCGGAGGGGAAATCATCACCGGTGGCCATCTTCATCATCCCGGCGGCCACCATGATGAGGAGGGAGTATTCCACCCTCGGGGTTGAGGGTTTGTACCAGTAGTTATGTGTTTAATCTCTCTCTCTCTCTCTCGTGTTCTTGAGATGTCACGATCTTGATGTATCACGGGCTTTGTTAATATAGTCGGATCATATGGTGTTTCCCCCTCTCTATCTTATTGTGAATTGAGTTTTCCCTTTGAGATTTTGTTTTATCGGATTGAATACTTTTATGGATTTGAGAGCACTTGATATATGTCTTGCATATGAATACCCGTGGTGACAACGGGGTATCATATTGATTCACTTGAGATATGTTTTGGCACACAACTCGCGGATTCTCAAGGTGACATTGGGTAAATCTATGCGTAGGGGCTGATGCATGTTCTCGTCTTTTGTTTCTCCGGTACAAATCTTGGGGTACTCTTTGAGGTTCTTTGTGTTGGATTGAGTATTATGAATCTAAATTTGCTTTGGTGTTATTTTAGTACGAACTCTTGATAGATCATCGGAAAGAATAACTTGGTGTTATTTTAGTACGAACTCTTGATAGATCGATCGGAAAGAATAACTTGGTATTATTTTAGTACGAACTCTTGGATAGATCGATCGGAAAGAATAGGTACAAACAATTTCTTCTTATGTTCTCCGCTAGATAGGAACTTTGGAGTGATTCTTCATCGCACTTTGAGGGATGGTTATATGATCCAATTAGATTAGCATTGTTGAGAGATTGCACTAGCGAAAGTACGAACTCTAGACCTTGTTTTCAAGCATTGCAATACCGTTTGTGCTCACTTTTGTTACATGCTAACTTGCTGTTTTTTATTATCACTATCACAAAAATCAATATATACTATCATTACTACACTTGTATCATCATCTCTTCATTAACTAGTGCACATATACAAATTATCATTGTATTTGGTGTGTTGGGGACGCAAGAGACTTCTTATTATTTGGTTGCAGGGTTGTTTGAGAGAGACCATCTTCATCCTACGCCTCCCACGGATTGATAAACCTTAGGTCATCCACTTGAGGGAAAATTGCTATTGTCCTACAAAACTCTGATGTTGGAGGCCCAACACGAGTCTACAAGAATAAGTTGCATAGTAGACATCAGCGTAATGCAAGGGTCTTTCGACACACAACCATCCCGTCCATGGTTCTAATCAATAAGATCAAAGAGAAGGTGTCTCTTTGGGCGGTGGCAGGTGCGAAGCACATGAGTGTTGTAATGTCGCGAGAGTAGACCTTTCTATTTTGCCGCCCCGCGGTTTTTGTTTGAAACTTTCTTTCTTAATCAATGAAATGATAAATCTTTTGCCTTGTTTAAGAAAAAAAACACGCAAACGCCACAGACTGGCCCCCCACCGGCCCTCAAGGTCCCAGTGAATGAAGCACATACCAAAAAATTCATCTTACGCGTACCAAGACTGATGGGTCTGAGAGTTAAAAAAAATTAAAACAGATGGGTCTGACCAATGGAAGTCATGTCGTCTGTTAGCTTAGCAATGGAACCTAATAAAAAAACTAACTAAATTCAAAAGTAACTATGAACAAAGAAATTACATTCTAGGAGTAGGAAGTTGACAACTGTACTACACCGTTGCTGGATGTGGATCAGATCAGTATTGGCAAGCTAGAGTGATGATGTTATTCTAGAAGGCAGGGCCCACAGCGACGGCGCCACAGAACCGGCTGATCCATTGTGCCACACCAACAGAAATCCATTCCCGCCTTCCTTCTAGACGACAGTCGACACTCAACAGTGACGTCCCATCCCCAACCTAAGTGATCGATGTCATGTCCCCACCTCTCCACCACCAACATCCAAACCTATCCCGAAACGCTGGCATGCATGGACCCTTCATAATCACAAGCTTCAGCTCCCCTCGCGCTCCAACCCGAAGTGCTCAACTCGCTAACTCACTCCCAGCTCACTCGACCCCCCAGCTCCCAACTCTACCCCGACCAAGCGAAGCGAGCCGAGAAGATCTTAGCCAATGGCGGGAGCAGTGCCTCTGGCGCCGCCGATGGTGGCCGCGGCGAGGCCGGCGGCGGGCTCGCTCTACGAGGCGCTGCGCGTGGGGCGCGCGGCGACGCAGGTGGAGATCAGGACCGCGTACCGCTCCATGGCCAAGCGCCTCCACCCCGACGTCGCCTCCTGCGGCCACGGGGGTCCCGATGCGTTCCTGGAGATCCGGAGGGCGTACGAGACGCTGTCGGACCCGGCCGCCAGGGCGCGCTACGACAGCTCGCTCGGGATGTTCCGCGGCGGGGGCGCCGGCGGCGTGATGCGGGTGCGGAGGTGGGAGACGGACCAGTGCTGGTGAAGTGGTGATCCACCAAGCCATGGTATGGGCAATAGCATCGCTCCCAGGAAGTCAGGAACGTGGATGAGCTGCAACGGCCTGTGTTGGTTGTCCTCGGGGTAGCTAGTGCTAAGTTAGTGGAGAGGTTGTGATGTGGGCCCAGCCGTCGGTCCCCCTATGCAGCCGGCCCCACTTTTTGGTCCTTTTTGGGGCCACTTTTTGGCCTTGGTGGTGTAGCTTTTGTAAATAGTATATTCAAGCTTGCTACTGTTCAGCTGCTTTTCTCTCAATATATTTTAGCTTCAGGTGTTTGAGAATCCCAGACTCGAAATAGACTGTACGCTGGCTTTCGTTTTATATGCCCTGTCTTACAGAAGATTTGTTTTCGAAAATCTTGTAAATCTGACGTCAAGAGACCATGCTACGTTTTAAAGGTATAAAATCGGTATTTTCTTTCCATTTCAGGTAGAGTTCAGAATACAGATTTCCAGTGAAAGAATAACTTCCCCGCAAAAAAAATGTGATAGTGACTGATAAGCCTTCGGTGTCAAAAAGAGATGGACGTTCCCTGGGTTGCCAGGCCAGGAAACAAGGATTCCTGATTCCAACACGAGCAAACCCAAAGTAAGAAGTGCTACACGACCGACATTTTTGCATCCGATGTACTACTCGCTCCGTCGCATAATATAACAGTGTTTTTGACACTAATACGTCTGATGTACTGCCCCGTGCGTTTCATAATGGTAAACGTTTAACAGCGGTCGACCGGCTGAGCGCTGGGCCGGTCTCGTGCACGTTGTTCGAGAATCAGACGCTTCGCTAGCATCCCACGTGTGTTTTCGTTGGGCCCACCCAAGCCTTATCTTCCTAACCTGGTCAGCCCTTGATTCTTAGCCACACATTCCACGCGTCTTCTTCCTCTCTTCACTGACGCTCGCGCTGGCCGTCGCTGCTTTCACCATGCCATGGATTTCATCTCGTCCCTTCTTCAAGCCTTGCCTCGCTGCTATGGTCTCGCACCTCCCAGCTGCTCCATGCCTCCCTTGCGAGCTCGAGGCGACGTCGCTCGCACACCTGCGGGATGCAACACCATTTTTATTGCAAGGCCACCACGCTCAGTGGCGGTGCCAGGATCAGAAGTCTATGATGCCATTTCAAATCTGTGATGTCAAATACATGTATTCTCACCAATTTTATAAAAAAATACATGATTTCTACTTGTGTACAAAAGATTTGCCATAAACCTGTGTGGTCAATTGACCACACTCCTCTCAACGTGGCTTCGCCACTGACCACGCTCCTGCTACGGCTTCGTTTTTTATTTAGCCAGTTGCAGCATTTTTATTTGTGGTTCCAGCTTTTATTTTGCCGGTAGCAGCAATTTTATCATCCACCACCAATTTTTGGTTCGCCGGTTCCAGCAATTTTTCCACCACCAGTAGCTTTTCCTGTCACTCGTTCCAGCTTTTGATTTCGCCGGTTGCAACAATTCCTTTGTCAACAATAGCAATTTTTGATTCGCTGGTTGTAGCATTTTATTTTGCCGGTAGTAGCTTTTGACAACAATGGTTCCAGCTTTTTGATTTCGCCGGTGCCAACATATGTGGTCACTGGTTCCAGGCTTCACCCGAAAGCTTCCACCATTTGATTCGAAAGCTTCCACAGTTTGATTCGAAAGCTCCAACCACACACCATGTAAGTGAAAAAGCTACAATCGTTCACCCGAAAGCTTCAACCACAGTTTAAAAAAGCTTCAAGCTTTTTGAGTCATCTTTGTGGTAGCCTAAGCACCGGAGACATCGATGAAACAGTCACCATGGATGTCCCTTACAGAGCTTCACCTTTTTTATTGAATGCTACAACCGCCGCACGAGATGCTACATCCGGTGACGAGGGATGCTAGAACCGATACTTTTTTTTTCTGGAACCAAATGAAGACGACGATTTCTGCTGCCACCGCCATCGGATTTTGCTACAACCTGCAAGGTTTTTTGCTACATTCATCCACGGCTGAGTTGCGACCCCGCGACGGCGGCGACGAGATTTTGTTGCAACCATCATGGATTTTTGCTACGTCCGAGAAATTATTTTGCTACGTCCATTCACGGCGGAGCTGCGATCATTCACGGCGACGACAATGATTTTGCTGCAAGCATCGTAGATTTTTGCTACGACCGGCCATATTTTTTGCTATGTCCATTCATGACGAGCTGCGACCTGCGGCGACTCCAAAAGCACTGCTGCGGCAACGAACGGCTGCCCAGGGACGAGGACCACGACGCCGCGGCAGCTACGATGCTGTGGATGAGGCTTTTTCATGCTGGAACCGGCGAGGATTCATGCTACAAGCTCCATGAATCGATTTTTTTTTTTAGCACGAGTAGGTTGTGTGAGGGCGGCGAGCAGCGGCGAGCTCGGGGTATGCAGCAGTGCTTTGGACTCGGTCGCCTACGAAGCAAGGAAGCGCGTACGATGGCTAGCAGTCAATGCATCGCATAGGAATCGTACGGTCACTGGTCGACCGGCTGAATCGTTGCGCTAGTGCCCATAATGGTATAAGAATGTTTTCAACGCTAACTAGATTACTGTCCTGTGTAGATCAGACGTTAGCACGGCCCTTCTTTCTTCCATTGGCCGACACAGAACCAGCGCGCTGAGGACGCATCAAAACTTCCGCATGTTCCAACTCCAACTCCCTCCGAAAAATAAACAAACTGACATCGTCGGTGCCGCGGCAGCTCCATGGTTCACACCAGAACGTTTAAACTGCCATCGTCAGCATCAGGATTCACACACGACACTGGCACGGTGGCCACAAACATCTCAACGCATGTGGCAAGGAATGCAAGTAACGAGCTAAAGCGCTCCACCAAACAAGGTGGTAGGCGCCATAAGTACGGACTCGAACATAACCAATTTACAACACCTTCTAGGTAGGGGTATGGTATCACTGCCACATTGCCGGTTCAAGAGCCACTTCTCAAAATTCCCTCTGTACACGGGCTCACGAATAGATCATATGGTGGTTCAAACTTACAGCGGCTACAGAATGCGCCCTATCATATCACTTGTGGGTCATCATCACCGAGTTGATTACATGCATCATTAGGCGGATGTTGTTGGCTTCCAGTGGGCTGGTTCCTGGTACCGACTGTTGGCGGGCCAAGACGCCATAGACTTGCTCAAATATTGGCCTCACATGCGCTGCAATCATCTGATGGGTTGGTTGGATTGCCATGGCGACCGCCGTCATCCATTGAAGCTTCAGGGGTGTGTCGTTGGCTATGTCGCATGCCAGTTGCTGGAAAAGGGCCAGAAGGACCCCTTGGTTCAGAGGAACGGGGTTCAGTCTACACAGACCTTGCAAATCAACCTGCCAGAAAGGGTATCAGGTATCAACACTTATACATATGCTAGTTAAAAGGTTGTATGGCCTGATGAAAGTGTTCCTCCATGGTGTAACGAAAGCATGGGTGCATCAGATGGACTAACTATGAGATGCAAGTTTGTATGTCTACATCTCTTGATTTGCTCAAGAAAATGGGGAATAAGCCAACCACACTTAAAAAATTGAAGTGTGGCCCATACCTGAGAGCACAACCAAGATACCATGGAGACGTCACTTCTTTGAAGAGCCATTGTAAACGCCTCATCGAATTTTTGCTCAGATAATAGTCTGGTTAACTCCTTCATCGGGTCCAGTGGAACATCAGCCTAAAACAGCAATTACAACCAGTAAACCAAATGCTTGATGTTTTCAATATTCAGAAAACACACAAATGAACTGTGGTGGGGTGGGGGGTTAAGACTATTATCAAATAGGTAGGGCAAATAGGTAGACCCCTTATTTCAATATTCAGAAAACCCACGTATTCAATTGTACAGAAGGATAAGGATGGAAACAGTCTGATAGAGCAAATAGGTAGACCCCTAGAGAGTGGAAAATTTAGTATTTAGTACCTCGGGGAGGTTGGGTATTGGTCCGTTGATGGGCTGCAAAGCAGTATTATGTGATATTGGGTTCCCTGATGCAACTAGTGCCAAAAGCTTGCGCTGGCCATCAAGTAACTCTGATGTAAGACCCTGGGTAATTGATGATGCTGAATTGATTGTTTCCTGAAAAAAAAAATCAAATGAGAATGAAAGTATGAGCATTGCTCAGCATATGGGAAAACTGTATCATAATATACTCCCTCCGTTCCTAAATATAAGTCTTTAGAGAGATTTCACTATGGACCACATACGAAGCAAAATGAGTGAATCTATACTCTAAAACGCATCTAGATACATCCGTATGTGGTTCATAGTGAAATCTCTACAAAGACTTATATTTAGGAACGGAGGGAGTATACAGCTTGTGTCTTCATATTTATGGCCTCTGGCACTGCATGTAATAAGAACAAAATGAAAGACTTGCAAGCCTACCCTTAAAGTCTGTGCCAATGGACTATGTGCTGCTGCAACCTGCTGCTGGATAGCAGTGCCATGCTCAGACATGCCCTTCTGGAATGCACCATCCACTTGCTCAAACATTGTCTTACAAGATTGTTCAAATGCTGGGATAATTGATGACTCAAAGCTTGACCGTAAAGCATCCTGCAGGGCCCAAATTAAGAAGCAATAAATCAATGCTGACAAAATGATCATCCATGGTAATAACCCAATCCAGATATGTAGTGAGTTGCTTGGTGACCCAATGGAATCTCATTTTGTATGTACAGTTATAGAAGTTGGGGTTGGATATGCAAGATTTTGTTTGGTTGCCAAAATAGTAAATTACAAGATGCTTGGCTGACTAAATTAGCATGGTACAGTATTTGGAGTGAATGGATGTGTGCCTATGAGATATGCCCATGCTACATGGCACTATGCGACAAATCTGCTCACAAAATACAATGTTCCATGATCTTATTCTTAGACATCACCTACCCATATGATCTTCCTAAAGAACACCTAAAAACAACTCCAACGTGCACAATCCCATGCAAGGATAGGTTCATTCCACCAGCCATTCAATTCTAAATATGTAATGCGCACGAAACATAATAACTGTGAAAAAACAAATCAAATTGGCACAAACAAATCATGCTTACCATGTTCCATTTGAAATTAAGAGCTTTGCTGCTAATGATCTACAAGGACTATATATGCGCCAAAGATACATACCTGAAGTGCCTGCTTGGCAGATGTATGGAACTGTGTTTGGATCTGCTTAGCAACAGTAGCTTCAAGTTTCGTACTTATGGACTTATCCAGCTGATTCGCAACCTTTTCCCCGAGAACTTTCTGAAACGGAAAAATTGATGAGAAATGAGGGAAATCACAATATAGGGAACAACAAGAATAGCCCCAACCTGAAGCGAATCCGAAACAGCAGAAGACAAGGACTTCTCAATGATAGGTGTTGTTGTTCGTGCAATGGTGGGTCCCAACAACGATATTTCTCTCTTTAATGATTTCTCCAGTATAGCAGGAATGTCCTTGTTTACAGAAGTTGTGATTAGAGTAGAAATCTGCTGCATTCGCTCCCTTTCAACCTTTTCATGCCTTGCATTTTCCTCCTGGATACGAGCCCACATGGCATCAACGTTAGCCTTTATGGACTTCTCAATATTACGCCCGAGTGATGTCTCAATCCTTTTGCCCTCCTTTGCAATAGGAGCAGACACAATTGTGTTCAGCTGCTTTTGCATGTCAGTATGCATTGCCATAAGCTGCAATGGCACAAGCATTGTCAATATCGTAATGCCTTGCATCAGAACTAAAATTTAAGGCTGTCTTTGTGCAAGATAAATTATGTCATGCTTCCATGGCATCAAGTAACAAAAAATACTTTCATATTATGGAACAACATGAACACAAGAATAGTTCAGAAATTATAGAAAACTAGGACAGTGCAATCAAGATTAGAGGTTAATATGGTGCACAGTCACTTGCTTGGAAACTAATCCCTCAATTCCAAATTACTTGGAAGTTCTAGCTTTGTCCTAAGTCAAACTTTTTAAAATTTCACCAAGACTACAGAAAAAATATACGAGCATCTACAGCACCAATTAGTTTCATTAAATTTGCCTTAAAATATATTTCATACTCTATATATTTGACTTTGTAAATATTAGCACATTTTTCTATATACTTGGTCAAACTTAATAAAGTTACTTAGGACGAAGCTAGAACTTCAATTAATTTGGAAGGGACGGAGTAGAATGTTTACTATACAACCAGGATGTTTTACAACATCTATTTTTTTTGCGGGTGATTTACAACATTAACTGTATGCTGCTGTATTCAAGCAACATGCATTGGCATTGTCCAAAGGCATTTTAACAAGCAGTTAGAGAGCAGCAGTCCTCAGAAAGTCAGAAGTAGATAAGCCCCTGATCTATTTCCAACTCTAAAGTTCAATATGCGGATCAGGAATGATGCGCAATGCACAATCACAGGTTAGAATCTCAATTTCAGGCTTATTATTTGACCTGAAACACACATGCTTATTCCGGATCACATGAAAGAACTGGCATTTCCTTTTATGTAATGGTGAGTGACAATTTCATTCTTGTAACTAAACAAAAGCCAAGCTGACACCTAAGTTCCAGCTGTTTTAATTACTTCAACCATCAAAACAAAGGGGATGAACTGATAAATCAGCTATAAATTTTGATCAACCACAACTCAATTTATCTAACAAATGTTCATGTTTAACTGGGCTGCAGTCTTAGCACATTTTCTAGCAACTATTTCGATGTAAATCATTTGAAGTCTACCAGCATCGAATAATGTCAGACAAGTTTCAGCACTAAGGGAGAGAAACTTCTATTGTAATCACCTGTTGCAATGTTCCTTGAATGGCAGATACTTGCGGGACAGAATCAATGGCAGGGTTTGTATTGCTTGGGTGTTCATGTGATGAATCAGTAGAGTTGAAAGTGCTTGTAAGAGGAGACATCTGCCCAGACACCTGAGGATGCAGAACTTTCTCCTCTTTGGTAGGTGAGGGTAACTGCAAGTTCCTTGACGAAGAGCCATTGATGTTTTCAGTAGCTTCAGCTGTTCTTCTTGGAAGATTTTCATCCCGAGCACCAGAATGTTGTTTCAGAAGTGTGGGGTCTGATCTCTGTGAATCTTCCACACTGTACTTGTCAGTTGTTACCGAACGTTCACTAATTGTCTCTACAGTTTGCTCTGAAGACATGTTAAGTCTCTCCATTTTCTCTTGAACAATTTGGGTCTCCTTAACATCCTCAAATCCAATATTTTGATCTGCTTTTTTCTCAACCACAAGTTTTGACTCCATTTCTACATTCTGTGGGCTGCCATTAGCAGTCGATTCAGCAGATGGGAGCACACCTGAAATAATTTCAGATGGGGTAATCAAGTGTGTGGCATTCACTCCGACCTTAAACGTGGGATGAGGATCTGAAACTGAACCATCAACCTGGCCACCTCTTGGCTCTTCATTCCCAAAGCAATCCTTCCTATCAAATGCTCCTTGCCCACTTGTAACATCAGAATCCATCCTTTTCTTTGAATAATCAACAGATGACTTGTCCCCATCATGATCACCAAGAGATGGACCTCTTGAAGCATCTCTTCTCAAGACAGCTTCTGCATAAGATCCGGCATTATCCATGTTTGATGAAGGAGTTGGGGATGAAACATGAGTAGCAGTATCAGCTTCTGTGTACACAGACAATGGGGATGAAATTTTAATACCAACATCAAGAGTGTGAATTAACTGAAGCAATAGGGTGTTAAGTTACTATTGTGTTACCTGTTCCCTGATGATCACTCAGTGGTTTAGTTTCTGTTGATGACTCCACTGATGCCACTTCTAGAGGTCTCTCATATACATGGGAAATAGCCAGATCCCTACCAAGCCCAGCGTTATCAGCTGTAGGAGGCAAACAGAGTGATAACTCCAATCCATACTGCTGGATAGCCATTGTCTGTACACAATAGACTTGTACTACATGTTCACCATCAGGCTGGCTTTCATGTGTTCCCGTCAGACTTAAAATAGGCATTGCAACTGTGAAATCTGCTATATAGTCCAGACGGGTAGAAGCAGGATCTGAACCATACTCAACATGAATAGCATATATAGCGTTCTTTTTGGCATTCGCAAGCAAAATAAGGCTAGCTTGTGGCAACACTGCTACTTGGTTGAAAAATGCTTCCTCAAACCTATTTTCCAGAGAACTCACAAGTTCCAGAGTTTGAGTGCATCTCCAAGTCTCAGATTCACTTGGCAACAACCAACCTTCCTTATCAGAGGAAGCCCAGATTTTTACTTCTCGGTTGAGAGGCCCCTGCAATATTACACCATGAAAGAATTATGCTAAATGAAGGCATATGCAAGATTAATTTCCAAGTTTGCAAGAGTGTCCATGCATTGTTTATCGTAACGACATACTGATAACAGGAAAACCTATGCAAACTATAATTAGGACACAGTGATCCTTTCTGCACTATTTAACTCCAGTTTTCAGGCACTGTCATGATGTTTAAGCATGGTGAGATCAATCAATCCTATATGAACTGGGCAACTGTGTTGTGGTTATTCATTGTTTACAGAATAACATGCTGCTGAGGGTAGAAGAATGCATACCGCTGTAACGAGATTTATATGATTTGGTTGCTCTGGTGCTGTAAGGAAAGAAACCGAATAAACAGCTTTACCATCATGCGGTTTCATCACAGATAAAGGCACTGTCCTGCGGTCATCCCAGATTTTTACCTGCCAAAATAAACAGTACACATTATAAACTGCATCTACAGATTCAGAGAGTAACTTTTGGTCACATGGCGCCAACAAAAGAACAGGTAGGTTATTCCCAGATCGCCCATCACAAAAGAAGAAACTTCTACGAGAATGGCATTTTTGCCCATGTCTAGCAGGATAACAAAAATTAACTGAACTAAGATCGGCAGTCCTAGCATGCTTTAGTTGCATACAGCTCACAGTGGAGCTGGACAGCATATTCAAACATTTTAGACACTATCAATTAAATCGAAACAAATCTGAATCTGAATGTGCAATGGAACTGAAGTTTAAGCGGGATGTTCAGGATCATTTGCTTTGCCAACCATTTATTTACTGTGCTATTGCCTATCATGAAGTATAGGTTTCTTAACCAATAACAGGATATTTTGTACAAACCGTGCCATCTTTTGATGCTGAAGCCAGACGGGTAGTCATCCATTGAGATAAGGACAGATCTGTGACATCCCCGTCATGTTTACCAACCAAGTGCACACCATCAATGAGCTTATCAAGTGAACATTTAAGAGGCTCTTCTTTACTGAAGTCTCTTCCTCTTCCCACTTTTGTTATGTCTATTTTTAAGACACAGTTCCCTATTCCAACAAACAGAATTTCCTGCAAGATGAGTGCATAATTCATTAACAGAAAACCAGTAAGACACCGAAAGCGACAGGTGGTATAGATGAGGCTCTACTTGCTTATGGGAGTGCCAGCATATTCTTGGATGGTAAGTTCCAGCATCTCCTACTATCTGGATGGCCATTTCAATCTTTCCTGTGATTTGTGGTTTATTTTCCTCATCGGGTCCCTCGTCAATCTTCCATACATATATACGCCCATCTACGCTTGCACTGTCGAGAAGCAAAACAAAATATTAACTGTGTGTGAAAGAGAAGGATTAGTGATGAAACCAGCTATGGTGTGCAATAACTGGAGGGCACTACACCCTTCTGTCAGGTGAGCACCATCCAATAAAATGATGGCACAGTAGCAAAGGTACCCAACAGAGCTACCCTAAAATTATAAGAAAAGGCATCCAGAAGGTCCCATATATCGATAGAAGTACCTTGCTAAACGATGGACATCTTCTGCAAAGAAAGCCATGTCCGTCACCCTCTGCAGCAAACAAAATAAGGCCACGCTAAATATAATAAAGAAATGCACCTTCATGCGAACTAAAATCAACATTACCTCATGAAACAAGACAAATACAGAACTAATAAAAAATTGGCGCTGAAAATCAGATATGTACAGCTCATATTATATAAGTACGATAACAGATGACAAATGGACCCGTCAGTATGAGAAAGAAGAATTAATTCCAGTGGACTATAAATATGACTAATCATTAATAACCTGAACCTGGCTTATGCAGCAAGCATATTAGCTATTCCCTTTGGATTTCTGCTGCACATAGCACCATATTATTTCACTTGACAACATAACCTTCCAATAAATATTCCACCCATAATTAGTTAATAGTTAGTAGTCAAGACCTCAGACTGGAATATGACTGTCATCATATGCAATATAAGAGTCCAGATTTGCTGCCCCCGGTACGTAGGGAACAACACTAGATCCAGCGCGAGTTCGTACTTTGAGATTGCATGTTTTGTGTATAGTTTATACCAATCAATTTCAGGTGAACTAATCTGTATCTAGTTTATACCAATCAATTTCCATGCATCCCAGCATTGGAAATGAATTTATGATTGAGGCATAGTCTACACCATAGCATCACACCGTTTCCTCGCCACACAAATTAATGCTTATAGGGAGCTCATGCATAGAGCAACAAATCTGCACTAACATCACGGGCTCCAACAAGGCACTTGAGCATATAAACTACTCAACAGCAAAAAGTTATTGGTACGATCAGTCTATAGAAGACATACCTGTGTGTGCCCACGAAGGAGCGAGCGGAGTGCGGTGTTGATGTTGAGCACGCGGATGTTGCCAAGCTTGAGGCCGTACACGATGTACGTTCGGTTTACAGCGATCTGCCGGCCCAGCACCAACCCCGGGTCCGAGGTGTACTTGGTGATGGGCGTCACTTCCAGCTGTGGCGGCTGCGCCTCCCCTGGCAGCCGCGAGTCCACGTCGTGCACGGCCCTGTCCCCCGGTCCCAGCAGCCTGCCCCGGGGCATCTTGCTGCTTGTGCTTGTCATCCTCGCCGGCGGCGCGGACGGCATGGCTGGCAGCGGCGCCACCGGGCTGCCAGAGAACTCCGATGACGTAGGCGGCATGGACACCATGGACTCGAGGTGGGTGGGCGCGGTGTTGCCCAGCAGCTGCATGAGCCGAGCTCCCGGATTGGGGCCGGGGCTGTGGTTAGGGATAGGGTTTGCGGCGGGGTTAGGGTTCGCGAAGGCGGCGACGGGGAGGTGGACGGCGTTGGGATCGGTGGGGTAGTTGAGGTACGGGTTTCGGTGGAAGGGCGGGGTGGCGGGCGGGTAGGAGTAGGGGCCCGGCGGCCCGGTGGCCATCGGCGCGCCGGGCGGGGCGCCCGGGAAGATGCCAGTGGGGGCCGGCACGGTTGTGGGGTGGTTAGGGTTTGGGGGGGGCTTGAAGAGCCTGCTGAGCTCGAAGGGGACGTTGGGGTTGGGATTAGGGTTTCCGGAGGGCGACGCCATGGGAGGCCGCTCGAGGGCGAGGTGGATCTGCAGTTGAAGTGGGGTTGAGATGAGGAAGGGGATGCAGGAGGAAGACGTAGAGGAGGGTCCCAGAGGAGGGAGGAGGGAGGAGGCAGAGGAGGAAGACAGAGGATGCTCCCCTGGTTTTTGCGGTTTGAGGATTTTGGGAGCAATGGCAGCTGTCACTGCCCACCTCTTATGATCAGTTTAAGTTGAAGTTTAAAGGAATGTACGTTTAAGTTTGTTTAAGATAAGACTAAACGAGTGTAAGTTTCAAAAAAAAAATTAGTGAAAGAGGGATGAATGGGTTCTTAAACGTTGATTAAGACAGCGAATTGAGCATAATACGGATGATCAGTTTTTCTCTGGTCGAGGAACCAGTCCACTAGGATTCAAGTCCTGATCTTAGCATTGTTGTTTGTATTTTTTTGGATTTAGGAGTTGTTCGGCAATCCGCGGTTTCCAAATCGCAGAATCCGTGGAGCAGCTATTTCTCCGCTCCATGATTTTCAACTACAACTCCGACTCGCATGAAATCACGGAATATGTGGAGCAATTGTTTCCCGCCCACGATTTTCAACTACAACTCCGCTGCAATTGTTTCTCCGCTCCATGATTTTCAACTACAACTCCGCCTGCTCCGGGAGCTGGGTCGTGGAGTGGAGGGACTCCGAACAGGCCTTTAGTTTAGGCTTTTCGACGATGTTTGTGTTGGAAATATGCCCTAGAGGCAATAATAAATTAGTTATTATTATATTTTCCATGTTCATGATAATCGTTTATTATCCATGCTATAATTGTATTAATAAAAGCCTCAGATACATGTGTGGATACATAGACAAAACCATGTCCCTAGTAAGCCTCTAGTTGACTAGCTCGTTGATCAATAGATGGTTACGGTTTCCTAACCATGGACATTGGATGTCGTTGATAACGGATCACATCATTAGGAGAATGATGTGATGGACAAGACCCAATCCTAAGCCTAGCACAAAGATCGTAGTTCGTATGCTAAAGCTTTTCTAGTGTCAAGTATCATTTCCTTAGACCATGAGATTGTGCAACTCCGGATACCGTAGGAATACTTTGGGTGTACCAAACGCCACAACGTAATCGGGTGGCTATAAAGGTGCACTACGGTATCTCCGAAAGTGTACATTGGGTTGGCACGAATCAAGGCTGGATTTGTCACTCCGTGTGACGGAGAGGTATCTCTGGGCCCACTCGGTAGGACATCATCATAATGTGCACAATGTGACCAAGGGGTTGATCACGGGATGATGTGTTACGAACGAGTAAAGAGACTTGCCGGTAACGAGATTGAACAAGGTATCGTATACCGACGATCGAATCTCGCAAGTACTATACCGCTAGACAAAGGGAATTGTATACGGGATCGATTGAGTCCTTGACATCGTGGTTCACCCGATGAGATCATCGTGGAACATGTGGGAGCCAACATGGGTATCCAGATCCCGTTGTTGGTTATTGACCGGAGAACGTCTCGGTCATGTCTACATGTCTTCCGAACTCGTAGGGTCTACACACTTAAGGTTCGATGACGCTAGGGTTATAAAGGAAGTTTGTATGTGGTTACCGAATGTTGTTGAGTCCGGATGAGATCTCGGACGTCACGAGGAGTTCCGGAATGGTCCGGAGGTAAAGATTTATATATGGAAAGTTGTTGTTCGGGTTCCGGGAAAAGTTCGGGGTTTTCCGGTATTGTACCGGGAAGCTTCCAGAAGGTTCCGGACGATTCCGGAGGGGTCCGGAGGTCAGGAAATTGTTCCACCACGTCCAATACAGTAGCATGGGCTGTAGGGGGGCGCCCTAGGCCAGGGGCACCAGCCCCCCCCCCAAGGCCCATGCGCATGGGAAGGGGGAAACCCTAAAGGGGAGGGCCTCCACTTGACTTGGGAGGCACTCCTCCCCTTGCCGCCGCCCAACCCTAGATGGGATCTAGGGGCGGCCCCTCTTCCCCACCTATAAATAGTGGAGGGTGGGAGGGCAGCCGCACCCCAAGTTCTCGGGCGCAGCCCTCCCCTCTCCCAAGTACTCCTCCTCTCCCATGGTGCTTGGCGAAGCCTGTTTGGACTACCCCGCTCCTCCATCACCACCACGCCGTGGTGCTGCTGCTGGATGGACTCTTCCTCAACCTCTCCCTCTCACCTTGCTAGATCAAGGCATGGGAGACGTCACCGGGTTGTACGTGTGTTGAACACGGAGGTGCCGTCCGTTCGGCACTAGGATCTCCGGTGATTTGGATCACGCAAGTGCACGACTCCATCAACCCCGTTCACTTGAACGCTTCCGCTTAGCGATCTACAAGGGTATGTAGATGCACTCTCCTTCCCCTCGTTGCTAGTCTCTCCATAGATAGATCTTGGTGACACATAGGAAAATTTTGAATTTCTGCTACGTTCCCCTAAAGTGGCATCATGAGCCAGGTTTATTGCGTAGATTCTTTGCACGAGTAGAACACAAAGTAGGTGTGGGCATTGATTTTGTTCAATATGCTTACCGTTACTAGTCCAATCTTGTTTCGACGGTATTGTGGGATGAAGCGGCCGGACCGACCTTACACGTACTCTTCACGTGAGACAGGTTCCACCGAATCGACATGCACTTGGTGCATAAGGTGGCTAGCGGGTGCCGCCTCTCCCACTTTAGTCGGAACGGATTCGATGAAAAGGGTCCTTATGAAGGGTAAATAGCAATTGGCATATCATGTTGTGGTTTTGCGTAGGTAAGAAACGTTCTTGCTAGAAACCCATAGCAGCCACGTAAAACATGCAAACAACAATTAGAGGACGGCTAACTTGTTTTTGCAGGGGTATTCTATGTGATGTGATATGGCCAAGAAGAATGTGATGAATGATATGTGATGTATGAGATTGATCATGTTATTGTAATAGGAATCACGACTTGCATGTCGATGAGTATGATAACCGGCAGGAGCCATGGGAGTTGTCTTTATTTATTGTATGACCTGCGTGTCAGTGAACAACGCCATGTAATTACTTTACTTTATTGCTAACCGGTAGCCTTAGTAGTAGAAGTAATAAGTTGGCGAGACAACTTCATGGAGACACGATGATGGAGATCATGATGATAGAGATCATGGTGTCATGCCGATGACGATGATGATCATGGAGCCCCGAAGATGGAGATCAAAAGGAGCAATATGATATTGGCCATATCATGTCACTATTTGATTGCATGTGATGTTTATCATGTTTATACATCTTATTTGCTTAGAACGACGGTAGTAAATAAGATGATCCCTCATTAAAATTTCAAGAAAGTGTTTCCCCTAACTATGCACCGCTATGCGAAAGTTCGTTGCTTGAAGCACCACGTGATGATCGGGTGTGATAGATTCTTACGTTCACATACAACGGGTGTAAGCCAGATTTACACACGCGAAACACTTAGGTTAACTTGACGAGCCTAGCATGTACAGACATGGCCTCGGAACACAAGAGGCCGAAAGGTCGAGCATGAGTCGTATGGAGGATACGATCAACATGAAGATGTTCACCGATGATGACTAGTCCGTCTCACGTGATGATCGGACACGGCCTAGTTGACTCGGATCATGTAATCACTTAGATGACTAGAGGGATGTCTATCTGAGTGGGAGTTCATGAGATGAACTTAATTATCTTGAACATAGTCAAAAGATATTTGCAAATTATGTCGTAAGCTCGCGCTTTAGTCCCACTGTTTAGATATGTTCCTAGAGAAAATATAGTTGAAAGTTGACAGTAGAGATTATGCGGTCAGTAGAAAGCTTATGTCATTAATGCACCGCTCAGTGTACTAAACCCCAAACGTCGTCTGTGGATGATGCGAACATCGGACATACACGTTTTGATAACTACGTGATAGTTCAGTTAAATGGTTTAGAATAGAGGCACCAAAGACGTTTTCGAAATGTCGCGAATATATGAGATGTTTCGAGGTTTGAAATTGGGATTTCGGGCTAGTGGCCATGTCAAGAGGTATGAGACCTTTGACGATTTTCTTAGCCTGCAAACTAAGGGAGAAAAGCTCAATCGTTGGGCTTGTGCTCAGATTGTCTGAGTACAACTATCACTTGAATCGAGTGGGAGTTGATCTTCCAGATGAGATAGTGATGTTTCTCCAAAGTCATTGCCACCAAGCTGCTAGAGCTTCGTGATGAACTATAACATATCAGGGATAGATAGGATGATCCTTGAGGTATTCGCGATTTTTGACACCGCGAAAGTAGAAATCAAGAAGGATCATCAATTGTTGATGGTTGGTGAAACCACTAGTTTCAAGAAGGGCAAGGGCAAGAAGGGATACTTCATGAAACGGCAAATCATTTCTTTGCTCTAGTGAAGAAACCCAAGGTTGAACCCAAACCCGAGACTAAGTGCTTCTGCGTGATAAGGGGAACAGGTCACTAGAGCGGAATTACCCTAGATACTTGGTAGATGAGAAGGTCGGCAAGGTCGATAGAAGTATATTGGATATACATTATGTTAATGTGTACTTTACTAGTACTCCTAGTAGCACCAGTGGTATTAGATACCGTTCGGTTGCTAAGTGTTAGTAACTTTCGAAATAAAAGAGCTACGGAATAAGCGGAGACTAGCTAAAGGTGAGTCGACGATATGTGTTGGAAGTGTTTCCAAGTTTGATGTGATCAAACATCGCATGCTCCCTCTACCATCAAGATTAGTATTAAACCTGAATAATTGTCATTTGGTGTTTGCGTTGAGCATGGACATGATTGGATTATGTCTATCGCAATACGGTTATTCATTTAAGGAGAATAATGGTTACTCTATTTATTTGAATAATACCTTCAATGGTCTTACACCTAAAGGAATGGTTTATTGAATCTCGATCGTGGTGATACACATTTTCATGCCAAAAGATATAAGATAGTATGATAGTACCACTTACTTGTGGCACTGCCATGTAAGTCATATAGGTATAAACCGCATGAAGAAGCTCCATGTTGATGGATCTTTGGACTCACTCGTTTTTGAAAAGTTTGAGACATGCGAACCATGTCTATTGGTGTATACGCATGAAGAAACTCCATGCAGACGGATCGTTTGGACTCACTTGATTTTGAATCACTTGAGATATGCAAATAATACCACATGGGCAAGATGACCGAGAAGCCTCGTTTTCAAGAAGATGGAACAAGATAGCAACTTGTTGGAAGTAACACATTTTGATGTGTGCGGTCCAATGAGTGCCGAGGCATCTTGATGAATATCGTTATGTTCTTACTTCACAGATGATTCGAGTAGATGTTGAGTATATTTACTTGATGAAACATAAGTCTGAATTATTGAATGGTTCAAGTAATTTCAGAGTGAAGTTGAAGATCAATGTGACAAGAGGATAAAATGTCAATGATATGATCATAGAGATGAGTATCTGAGTTACAAGCTTTGGCACGCAATTAAGAGATTGTGGAAATTGTTTCACAATTAATACCGCCTGGAACACCATAGTGTGATGGTGTGTCCGAACATCATAGTTGCACCCTATTGGATATGGTGCGTACCATGATGTCTCTTATCGAATTACCACTATCGTTCATGGGTTAGTCATTAGAGACAACCGCACTCACTTTAATAGGGCACCACGTAATTCCGTTGAGACGACACCGCTTGAACTGTGGTTTGGAGAAACCTAAGTTGTCGCTTTCTTAAAAGTTTGGGGCATGCGACACTTATGTGAAAAAGTTTCAAGTTGATAAGCTCGAACCCAAAGCGGATAAAATGCATCTTCATAGGACACCCAAAAACAGTTGGGTATACCTCCTAATTCAGATCCGAAAGCAATAGGGATTGTTTCTTGAATCGGGTCCTTTCTCGAGAAAAGTTTGTCTCGAAAAGTTCGATGGGAGGATGGTGGAGACTTGATGAGGTTATTGAACCATCACTTCAACCGGTGTGTATCGAGCACGGGAAGTTGTTCTGTGGCACCTACACCAATTGAAGTGGAAGCTTATGATAGTGATCATGAAGTTTCGGTCAAGTCACTACCATACCTCGTGAGGGTGACAAGGACGCGTACTGCTTCGGAGTGGTACGGTAATCCTGTCTTGAAGGTCATGTTGCTAGACAACAATGAACCTACGAGCTATGGAGAAGCGATGGTGGGCCCAAATTCCGACAAATGGTTAGAAGCCATGAAATCCGAGATAGGATCCATGTATCAGAACAAAGCATGGACTTTGGTGGACTTGCCCAATGATCGGCAAGCCATTGAGATAAATGGATCTTTAAGAAGAAGACGGACGTGGATGGTAATGTCACCATCTATGAAGCTCGACTTGTGGCGAAGAGTTTTTCACAAGTTCAAGGAGTTGACTACGATGAGATTTTCTCATCCGTAGTGATGCTTAAAGTCCGCCGGAATCATGTTAGCACAAGCTGCATTTATGAAATCTAGCAGATGGATGTCAAAACGAGTTTCCTTACCAGTCGTAAGGAAAGGTTGTATGCGATACAATCAGAAAGGTTTTGTCGATCCTAAGGATGCTAAAAGGTATGCTAGCTCCAGCGATCCTTCCATGGACTGGAGTAAGCATCTCGGAGTTGGAATATACACTTTGATGAGATGATCAAAGATTTTGGGTTTATACAAAGTTTATGAGAAACTTGTATTTCCAAAGAAGTGAGTGGGAGCACTATAGAGTTTCTGATAAGTATATGTTGTAAACATATTGTTGATCAGAAATGATGTAGAATTTCTAGAAAGCATATAGGGTTATTTGAAAAGTGTTTTTCAATGGAAAACCTAGATTAGGCTACTTGAACAATAAGCGTCAAGATCTATAAGATAGATCAAAATGCTTAATAATACTTTCAAATGAGCACATACCTTGACGTGATCTTGAAGGTGTTCAAGATGGATCAGTCAAAGAAGGAGTTCTTGCCTGAGTTGTAAGGTACGAAGTTAAGACTCAAAGCTCGACCACGACAGAAGAGAGAGAAAGGACGAAGGCCGTCCCCTATGCTTTAGACGTAGGCTCTATAGTATGATATGCTGTGTACCGCACCGGAAGTGTGCCTTGCCATGAGTCAGTCAAGGGGTACAAGAATGATCCAGGAATGGATCATTGGACGTGATCAAAATTGTCCTTGGAGTAAATAAAGACATGTTTATCGATTATGGAGGTGATAAAGAGTTCAGCGTAAAGGTTTATGTCGATGCAAGCTTTAACACCTATCCGAATAACTCTGAGTAGCAAACCGGATACGTATAGTGGAGCAACCATTTGGCATAGCTCCAAGTGGAGCGTGGAAGCAGCATTTACAATATGACCTAGAGATTTGTGAAGTACATACGGATCTGAATGTTGCAGACCCGTTGACTAAAACTTCTCTCACAAGCAAAACATGATCAAACTCCAGAACTCATTGAGTCTTAATCACATGATGATGTGAACTAGTTTAATGACACTAGTAAACTCTTTGGATGTTGCTCACATGGTGATGTGACCTGTGAGTGTTAATCACATGGCGATGTGAACTAGATTATTGACTCTAGTGCAAGTGGGAGACTGTTGGAAATATGCCCTAGAGGCAATAATAAATTAGTTATTATTATATTTTCCATGTTCATGATAAGCGTTTATTATCCATGCTATAATTGTATTGATAGGAAACTCAGATACATGTGTGGATACATAGACAACACCATGTCCCTAGTAAGCCTCTAGTTGACTAGCTCGTTGATCAATAGATGGTTACGGTTTCCTAACCATGGACATTGGATGCCGTTGATAACGGGATCACATCATTAGGAGAATGATGTGATGGACAAGACCCAATCCTAAGCCTAGCACAAAGATCGTAGTTCGTATGCTAAAGCTTTTCTAATGTCAAGTATCATTTCCTTAGACCATGAGATTGTGCAACTCCGGATACCGTAGGAATACTTTGGGTGTACCAAACGTCACAACGAATCGGGTGGCTATAAAGGTGCACTACTGGTATCTCCGAAAAGTGTCTACATTGGGTTGGCACGAATTGAGATCGGGATTCGTCACTCCGCAGACGGAGAGGTATCTCTGGGCCCACTTGGTAGGACATCATCATAATGTGCACAATGTGACCAAGGGGTTGATCACGGGATGATGTGTTACGAACGAGTAAAGAGACTTGCCGGTAACGAGATTGAACAAGGTATCGGTATACCGACGATCGAATCTCGGGCAAGTACTATACCGCTAGACAAAGGGAATTGTATACGGGATCGATTGAGTCCTTGACATCGTGGTTCGTCCGATGAGATCATCATGGAACATGTGGGAGCCAACATGGGTATCCAGATCCCGCTGTTGGTTATTGACCGGAGAACGTCTCGGTCATGTCTACATGTCTCCCGAACCCGTAGGGTCTACACATAAGGTTCAATGACGCTAGGGTTATAAAGGAAGTTTGTATGTGGTTACCAAATGTTGTCTGAGTCCGGATGAGATCCCGGACGTCACGAGGAGTTCCGGAATGGTCCGGAGGTAAAGATTTATATATGGAAAGTTGTTGTTCGGGTTCCGGAAAAGTTCGGGGTTTTCGGTATTGTACCGAAGCTTCGGAAAGGTTCGGACGATTCGGAGGGGTCCGGAGGTCCGGAAATTGTTCCACCACGTCCAATACAGTAGCATGGGCTGCAGGGGGTCGCCCTAGCCTTAATGGGCCAGGGGCACCAGCCCCCCCAAGGCCCATGCGCATGGGAAGGGGGAAACCCTAAAGGGGAGGGCCTCCACTTGACTTGGGAGGCACTCCTCCCCCCTTGGCCGCCGCCCCAACCCTAGATGGGATCTAGGGGGGGCCCCTTCCCCCCACCTATAAATAGTGGAGGGTGGGAGGGCAGCCGCACCCCAAGTTCTCGGGCGCAGCCCTCCCTCTCCCAAGTACTCCTCCTCTCCCGCGGTGCTTGGCGAAGCCCTGCTGGACTACCACGCTCCTCCATCACCACCATGCCGTTGTGCTACTGCTGGATGGAGTCTTCCTCAACCTCTCCCTCTGACCTTGCTGGATCAAGGCATGGGAGACGTCATCGGGCTGTACGTGTGTTGAACGCAGAGGTGTCGTCCGTTCGGCACTAGGATCTCCGGTGATTTGGATCACGACGAGTACGACTCCATCAACCCCGTTCACTTGAACGCTTCCGCTTAGCGATTTACAAGGGTATGTAGATGCACTCTCCTTCCCCTCGTTGCTAGTCTCTCCATAGATAGATCTTGGTGACACGTAGGAAAATTTTGAATTTCTGCTACGTTCCCCGACAGTTTGTGCAGTAGGAGGAGACGTTTCGTCAACTACGAAGGTGCTTGTGATATTTTGGCGAAGGAATTCGCCTTGACGCCGCCCACTCGCGATCGCAGAAACTGAACCGGTGACCAAAATTTTGGCTGGGATCCAAAATATTGGCTGTGAACCAAATGCACGCCATCCCCCATCGGTCAACGCCAAATTATTGGCATGGCAGGTTGGGGCTACCATCCAAACAACCCCTTATATGCAACATACTCTTTATGTCATTAAACCGATGTAGAGTATCGTACAAATGATACAGTTGTTGTGCATGCCATAAATAGAGGAAAGCACGCACGACGACAAATATAAGGTATAACTTAAGGCATGTTTTGTGTTTATGTATGGAGGGCATCACTCCCCGATTTGTTGTGATTCTTCTTGCCTTTGTATTGTGGCACGCGGTGTCGTTCCCTCCATGCCTCCCACAGAAGGAAATATGCCCTAGAGGCAATAATAAAGTTGTTATTTATATTTCCTTATATCATGATAAATGTTTATTATTCATGCTAGAGTTGTATTAACCGGAAACTTGATACATGTGTGAATACATAGACAAAACAAAGTGTCCCTAGTATGCCTATACTAGACTAGCTCGTTAATGAAAGATGGTTAAGTTTCCTGACCATAGACATGTGTTGTCATTTGATGAACGGGATCACATCATTAGGAGAATGATGTGATGGACAAGACCCATCTGTTAGCTTAGCATAATGATCGTTAAGTTCTATTACTATTGCTTTCTTCATGACTTATACATATTCCTCTGACTATGAGATTATGCAACTCCTGAATACCGGAGGAACACCTTGTGTGCTATCAAACGTCACAACGTAACTGGGTGATTATAAAGATACTCTGCAGGTGTCCCCGAAGGTGTTTGTTGGGTTGGCATAGATCGAGATTAGGATTTGTCACTCTAAGTATCGGAGAGGTATCTCTGGGCCCTCTCGGTAATGCACATCACAATAAGCCTTGCAAGCAATGTGACTAATGAGTTAGTTGCGGATGATGCATTATGGAACGATTAAAGAGACTTGCCGGTAACGAGATTGAACTAGGTATGATGATACTGACGATCGAATCTCGGGCAAGTACCATACGGATGACAAAGGGAATAATGTATGTTGTCATTGCGGTTTGACGATAAAAATCTTCGTGAAATATGTAGGAACCAATATGAGCATCCTGGTTCCGTTGTTTGTTATTGATCGGAGATGTGTCTCGGTAATGTCTACATAGTTTCCGAACCCGTAGGGTCCGCATGCTTAACGTTCGATGACGATTTGTATTATGAGTTAGGTGTTTTGGTGACCGAAGATTGTTCGGAATCCCAGATGTGATCACGGAGATGACGAGGAGTCTCGAAATGGTCGAGAGGTAAAGATTGATATATTGGAAGATGGTATTCGGACACCGGAATGGTTTCAAGTGGTTCGGCTATTTTTTCGGAGTACCGAGGGGTTACCGGAACCCCCCGGGGGAAGTCTTGCGCCTCATGGGCCATGGGAGAGAGAGGGGACAGCCCACAAGGGGTGCCCCCATGGGAGTCCGAATTGGACTATGGGGAGGGGGTGGCGCCCCCTTTCCCTCTCCTACTCCCTCTCTCTTCCCCCCTTTCCCACTCTGGAGAAGGAAAGGGGAATCCTACTAGGACTAGCAGTCCTAGTAGGACTCCCCCCATGGCGTGCCCCTCTAGGCCGGCCGCCTCCTCCCCTCCTCCTTTATATACGGGGGCAAGGGGGCACTCCAAGACACAACAGTTATTCTCTTAGTCGTGTGCGGTACCCCCTCCAAAGTTTACTCCTCCTGTCATAGCATCGTAGTGCTTAGGCGAAGCCCTGCGTGGATCACATCACCATCACCGTCACCATGTCGTCGTGCTGACAAAACTCTCCCTCGACCCTCTACTGGATCAAGATTCCGAGGGGCGCCATCGAATTGAATGTGTCTGAACTTCCGGAGGTGTAAATGCCCGTACTAGATCGGTTGGATCGCGAAGACGTTCGACTACATCAACCGCGTTAACCTAACGCTTCCGCTTTTGGTCTACGAGGGTACGTGGACACACTCTCCCCCTCTCATTGCTATGCATCTCCTAGATAGATCTTGCGTGATCATAGGAATTTTTTTGGTATTGCATGCTACGTTCCCCAACAGTGGCATCCGAGCCAGGTCTATGCGTAGATGATATGCACGAGTAGAACACAAAGGGTTGTGGGCGATAATAGTCATACTGCCTACCACCGACGTCTTATTTTGATTCGGCAGTATTGTTGGATGAAGCGGCCCGGACCAACCTTACATGACCACGTTCATGAGACCGGTTCCACCGACAGACATGCAACTTGTTTTGCATAAAGGTGGCTGGCGGGTGTCCGATGACCCACAAGTATAGGGGATCTATCATAGTCCTTCGATAAGTAAGAGTGTCGAACCCAACGAGGAGCGAAGGAAATGACAAGCGGTTTTTAGTAAGGTATTCTTGCAATCACTGAAATTATCGGTAATGTGAGATAGTTTTGTGATAAGGTAATTTGTAACGGGTAACAAGTAACAAAAGTAAACAAGGTGCAGCAAGGTGGCCCAATCCTTTTTGTAGCAAAGGACAAGCCTGGACAAACTCTTATATGAAGGAAAATGCTCCCGAGGACACATGGGAATTATCGTCAAGCTAGTTTTCGTCACGCTCATATGATTCGTGTTCGTTACTTTGATAATTTGATATGTGGGTGGACTGGTGCTTGGGTATTGCCCTTCCTTGGAAAAGCATCCCACTTATGATTAACTCCTATTGCAAGCATCCGCAACTACAAAAGAAGTATTAAGGTAAACCTAACCATAGCATGAAACATATGGATCCAAATCAGCCCCTTACGAAGCAACGCATAAACTAGGGTTTAAGCTTACATCACTCTAGCAACCCATTATCTACTTATTACTTCCCAATGCCTTCCTCTAGGCCCAAACAATGGTGAAGTGTCATGTAGTCGACGTTCACATAACACCACTAGAGGAAAGACAACATACATCTCATCAAAATATCGAACGAATACCAAATTCACATGACTACTTATAGCAAGACTTCTCCCATGTCCTCAGGAACAAACGTAACTACTCACAATTCATATTCATGTTCATAATCAGAGGGGTATTAATATGCATAAAGGATCTTAACATATGATCTTCCATCAAATAAACCAACTAGCATCAACTACAAGGAGTAATCAACACTACTAGCAACCCACAGGTACCAACATGAGGTTTTGAGACAAAGATTGGATACAAGAGATGAACTAGGGTTTGAGAGGAGATGGTGCTTGTGAAGATGTTGATGGAGATTGACCCCCTCCCGATGAGAGGATCGATGGTGATGATGATGGTGATGATTTCCCCCTCCTGGAGGGATGTTTCCCCGGCAGAACAGCTCTGCCGAAGCCCTAGATTGGTTCCGCCAAGGTTCCGCCTTGTGGCAGCGGTGTTTCGTCCCGAAAACTTCCTCCTGATTTTTTCTTAGACGCAAGACTTCATATAGCAGAAGATGGGCACCGGAGGCCTGCCAGGGGGCCCACGAGACATGGTGGCACGCCCAGGGGGTAGGGCGCGCCCCCCACCCTCGTGGCTAGGGTGTGGGCCCCTCCGGTTAATTCTTTCTCGAGTATTTTTTATTAATTCCAAAACGTGCCTCCGTGAAGTTTCAGGACTAGTTGTGCAGAATAGGTCTCTAGTATTTGCTCCTTTTCCAGCACAAAATTCCAGCTACCGGTATTCTCCCTCTTCATGTAAACCTTGTAAAATAAGAGAGAATAGGCATAAGTATTGTGACATAATGTGTAATAACAGCCCATAATGCAATAAATATCGATATAAAAGCATGATGCAAAATGGACGTATCAATGTCTGTTTCTCCAACTTTAGTTGAATCGGATTTGACTACGGCCGGTCCTTGTTGAAGGTTAAAACAACACACTTGACGAAAAATCATTGTGGTTTTGATGCGTAGGTAAGAACGGTCTTGCTAGAAGCCCGTAGCAGCCACGTAAAACTTGCAACAACAAAGTAGTGGACGTCTAACTTGTTTTTGCAGGGCATGTTGTGATGTGATATGGTCAAGACATGATGTGATATAAGTTATTGTATGAGATGATCATGTTTTGTAAAAGTTATCAGCAACTGGCAGGAGCCTTATGGTTGTCGCTTTATTGTATGAAATGGAATCGCCATGTAATTGCTTTACTTTATCACTATGCGGTAGCGACAGTTGTCGAAGCAATAGTTGGCAAGACGGCAACGACGCTACGATGTAGATGAAGGTGTCAAGCCGGTGACAATGGAGATCATGATGGTGCTTTGGAGATGGAGATCAAAGGTACAAGATGATGATGGCCATATCATGTCACATATTTTGATTGCACGTGATGTTTATCTTTTATGCATCTTATTTTGCTTAGTACGGCGGTAGCATTATAAGACGATCCCTCACTAAATTTCAAGGTATAAGTGCTCTCCCTGAGTATGCACCGTTGCTAGAGTTAAATCGTCTTGAGACACCACATGATGATCGGGTGTGATAAGCTCTACGTTCACATACAACGGGTGTAAGACAGTTTTGCATGTGCGTAATACTCAGGTTAAACTTGACGAGCCTAGCATATGCAGATATGGCTTCAGAACACTGAGACCGAAAAGTCGAATGTGAATCATATAGTAGATATGATCAACATAGAGATGTTCACCATTGAAAACTACTCCATCTCACATGATGATCGGACATGGTTTAGTTGATACGGATCACGTGGTCATTTAGATGACTCAAGGGATGTTTATCTAAGTATGAGTTCTTTAGTAATATGATTAATTGAACTTAAATTTATCATGAACTTAGTCCTCATAATTTTTGCATATTTATGTTGTTATAGATCAATGGTCCGTGCTACCGTTCCCTTGAATTTTAATGCGTTCCTAGAGAACACTAAGTTGAAAGATGATGGTAGCAACTACACGGACTGGGTCCGTAACTTGAGGATTATCCTCATTGCTGCACAGATGAATTATGTCCTGGAAGCACCGCTAGGTGCATGGCCTACTGCAGGAGCAACTCCGGACGTTATGAGCGTCTGGCAAGCTAAACCTGATGACTACTCGGTAGTTCAGTGTGCCATGCTTTACGACTTAGAATCGGGACTTCAAAGACGTTTTGAACCTCATGGAGCATATGAGATGTTCCAAGAGTTGAAGTTAATATTTCAAGCAAATGCCCGAGTTGAGAGATATGAAGTCTCCAACAAGTTCTATAGCTGCAAGATGGAGGAGAACAGTTCTGTCACTAAACACATACTCATAATGTCTGGGTACCATAACCACTTGACTCAGCTGGGAGTTAATCTTCTGGATGATAGTGTCATTGACAGAGTTCTTCAATCACTGGCACCAAGCTATAAAGGCTTCATGATGAAGTCCCGGGCTGAAGTCCCGGTTCGTAAGGCCCTTTAGTGTCGGTTCTGTAACCGACACTAAAGGGTGGGGACTAAAGGTCCCCCCCCTTTAGTACCGGTTCAGCACAAACCGTCGCTAAAGGGCCACCCACGTGGCACGAGCCAGCGCCGGGGCGGGGAGTTCTTTAGTACCGGTTGGTAACACCAACGGTACTACCAGTTTGGGGGTTTTGGGTTCATGATTTCTTTTTCCTTTAATTTTGTGTTTTCCATTTAATTCTTTTTCATTTGCTGGTATTTTACGATACTACGTATTGTACATGTTATGCATATATATAAATAGAATTTCTCATAGAACCGATCATATATATATATATACATATATATATATATATATATATATATATATATATATATATATATATATCATCGAATGTCTCGCACCACCATTCACACATGCACATGTATATATATACAATTTGGTATATACAATTTCTCCTACATGGAGGCATTATCATGTAGCGGGTAATGGAATTCCCCTGTGGGCTCTATGACATGGTCGAGCAAAAATCCCGCTATTTCCTCTGCAATTGCCCGTACGCGATCCGTTGGTAGGAGCTTGTCCCGCACCTCATCAAATTTTTAAGGAGATCAATATGCATGTATTAGTCGTTTTGTGTGATTAGATATTGATAATGGTGTAAAAACTATGAATAGTGTTCTGGCAAACGTACCCATAGCTGTCTATCAGATGTGCTCCTTTCAGACGCCGTCATGCGAATGTTCTTGCAAACGTAGTATGCACGTAAATCAGTCCCCGGCGCCTGCCTCACGACCTTTACGAGAATAGAATTCAATCAGATGATAATTAATCAAGCATGATAATTAATGGTATTGAAACTAGAATTAAAGAGATGGTAGCTAGCTAGTAGTACTTAATTAATTACTTACCTTGGGTCGAAACCAATACAGATTTTCTTTGAACGGGCCTGGAACATCTTTGATGAACCTTCGCCAAGCCCTGCACGCAGGCAAAGAAAATGAATAAAGGAGTTATTAATTAGTTGATATCAGCAAATGACGAACTAAAGAGGCCGACATATAGTTCAATAATGATTGGAATTACCTGTTGACTATCCCCTTCACGATTGAGTAGTCTTTAGCTTCTTTAAGCAGTGAGTCCAGTACTTCAACTGTTCCTTCATCAACTTTAATGATTAACAAGATCCAGTGGTACATGCATGCGCATACATTTGCATGTATAAATATAAAAAATGATATCATGGTACCTGTAACATTTTTTAAATGATTGGATTGTGATTTCTTATATACAAATTTAAAAAATGAAATCGTTGCATATGTCAAAATTCTATATGCATCTATAACATCGATCATCGTCTAACAATTTGACATTAATCTAATTCATCTAGCTAAAACTAACATTTCTAAAATTTCTAACATTTCTATATAACTAACATTTCTAACATTTCTATAACTAAAAAACATAAAAAATTTCTAACATTTCTATAAACATTTCTATAACTAAAAAACATAAAAATTACTAACATTTTATAACTAACAATGTGTGTGTGTGTGTGTGGCCATGGCGGGCAGGAGCTCACCCGGCGAGGCGGCAGAGGCGGCGGCAGCGGGGATGGAGGCAGGCGGCGACAGGGGACGGTGGCAACGGGGATGGCGACAGGCAGCGGGACTGGCGGCTACTGGTGGCGGCAGGGACGAGGCGGCGGCAGGCGGCGGTGGCAGGCAGAGGAAGAGATGGCCCACGAAATTCTTAAGTGCTATATATAGGAGGGGCCTTTAGTACGGTTGGAGCCACCAACCAAGATTACTAAAGGTCAAATTAACTTGACCAAGCGGCGGAAGCGCACCCTTTAGTACTGGGGTCGTGGCTGCAACGGTACTAAAGGGGGTCTTTAATCTTGGTTGCAGCTACAACCCGGTACTAAAGGGTGTCTTGTATCACCCATAATGCACAAAGTTTATCCCACCTCGCTAGTCGAGGAGCCCCTGGACCTGTTTATAAGCCCCAGCGCGGGCACTGCATTGAGCTCCTCTCTAATGCAGGCCTTCTGGGCCTAATACTCCTACTCTGCCTTGTGGGACCTACTGGCCTAGCGGGCCTGCATCCTGGCCCAACTACAGGTTGGGTTTCTAGTCGTATGCAGGCCGTTGTGGCCCAGTAGGCGGGCTTTTTTTAGTTTTTTCTATTTTCTACTTTATTTAAATTATTTTATTTATTTCTGAGTTGTTTTTTGTTGTATTTAGATTTTATTTTGTGAATATTTTTAATTTAGGTACAAAAAATACAGACTTTCTGTTTATGCGAGTAGTTTTCACATTTGAATAGTTTAAATTTGAATTATTTGAAATTTATGTGAATCACTAGTTTGTGAATTACTTAACTTTAAAAATAGATTTTTCAGTGATTCTTTTTTCTTATGTTTAATATTAGTGTGTTTATATTCAATTTGGTAATACCTAGGTTATTAAAAAAATGAAATGCCTTTTAACAGATGAGTTTTCGTCCGAAACCCTGATACTTTTTTGCACATGTTATGGGGGTGAAATGATGATACCATGCCAACTTTCAACCTTTTCAGAGTTCATTTGAAGTGTTTTTCAATTTCAGGGTCATTTAGCTAAAAAAATCAGTAAATGCATGAAAAATAGCAAATGATGTCGAAAGGGTTGAAAATTCATGACATGGATTTGAATGGTGCATACTAAGCGCACAAAAGCCTGGAGTTGAAATAAGTTTAAAAAATGAAATGGCTTTGTAACATAAGTTTTAAATGCGAAACCCTGATACTTCGAAAGAGATTGTCCATTTTGTACACGAAGTGCATCCAGTTTTTTCTGTAACCCTCTCAACTTTTTTGCACATGCTATGTGGGTGAACTGATGGTACCATGCGAACTTTCAACCTTTTCAGAGTTCATTTGTAGTGCTTTTCAATTTCAGGGTCATTTAACTCAAAAAAATCAGTAAATGCATGAAAAATAGCATATGACGTCAGAAAGGTACACATTTGTCTGAAGCACAAAAGTACACGTTTCAAGTGCCAAAACACATAAGCACCCTAACTATTACAAAGATTCCCTATGGTTTTTCCAAAGTGGGACTTTCTAGATATACAAGTCCGGAAACTCACTAGAGAAGAAAGTGATGACAAGTGAAGCCGATCACATCCCAGTGGGATCTTTGGGCCATGTGAAACTTTTTCTTCGCGTGTGTCCCTTTGCACCGTAACCATGGAGAATCTTCATCATTTAACTGGATGCTCGGGTCAATATTCACTCTGAATGGAGAAATTTCATCAAACTTTTCATAATCTTCTGATATGTCTGTCTTGTTATCCACTCCCACGATGTTTCTTTTCCCTGAAAGAACTATGTGGCGCTTTGGCTCATCGTATGATGTATTCGCTTCCTTATCTTTGTTGGGATCTACCGTAGGGTGCGTCGACTGCAAATTAAAATTTTCCTCTGAGCGAACAACCAAGAACATGCTACGGAGATGGATCACGATTCGTTACCACTAGGCGATGCAAAGGCCGTGCAGCGGAAGAAGAGTTGGGGCAGCGCGTCCGCGTGGATCGTCTCCTCCTCGTGCGATCTCCCTCGAACAGCCAGTCGTCCGATCCCACATACAAGTTCGCCGGAGCAGCGCAGGTGCACCGCCTCTAACAGTATCCGCGCGTGCAGGAGGAACACCGTGTGGCGGACTACTAGGTCCGATCACACAGTCGACGGCGAGTGGAGATGTCTATTCGCAACACATGCAAACCTAGTGACAACGCCGAAGTGATCAGCTCAATGAGTGTGCCGCACCTCCACTATATATAGGCGTCCGTCGCGGGCTCAACACTTGGGCCTCGCACGGACCCTAAAGCCCATAAGTCTACTCAGCCACAATCCGAATACAACTCGGATCACATCCGACCAGTGTCCTCGGATCTGACCTCGTAGGTTCCTTCCCTTAAGCGCGTGACCCCTTAGGTTCAAGTCGGCTTGGTCGCAGTTCGGATCACCTCTGAACTGCACGGTTAATGTGACCTCTAGCAAGGCATGCCGAACACCAAGCAGACTATGAAGCTGGTTAGCGAACCTGTACATCACACTTCCATTCCTTTTGCCACACGATATATGTTGTCGAGCTCAAGGCGAGTATGTCATCCTTGTGCTAGATCGACCTCTTTCTCGTTCCAGTGATGCCGACCACTATCCGGATTATCTCATAAGCCTTGTCACATGGCCATGCTTATCCTGGTCGGATCACACGACGGGCCCAGAGTATATCTCTCACAGTGGGAGGGCAAATCCCATCTTGCTCGACCATGTCTCGCATGACATGGAGTGCAGACAAGCTGAAACCTACCTTTGTAACTACCCAGTCACGGAGTAGCTTTGGTCGGCCCAAAGCAAGTAAGTCAGCATTCCGAGTACATGTGCCAGCTCAGGTCTTAGGACATAGAACGTATGTTGTACTAGAGACTCACATATGACATATCGCTGCGTCTCATAGTTGGGTCTGTCCGACTTGGACCTTATCTCGACTCAGATCCGACTATGTCGAATCTGACCAGACCTTTCCAAGTCCATATTATCCGGTTAGCATCCAATGCTCCATGGCTAGTGAGACCAAGCCATCAACCGTGTCATATGCTACTCTAGTTGGTTGCGCATCCACACAACCCTTTCGACTAGGGACCTTTTAGGACAATTATCATACAATGCATAGTCCCACAAACAAGTCACGTACTTGCTGATACACATCATTGATAATGTCCAAGGACTATCTTTATTCATAAACACATAGGAAATATCATCATACATGATTGCCTCTAGGGCATACTCCAACAATCTTTTCTTTATCTCGGCTTGGTAGACATGTCCTTCACATAGAAAACTTGCGCCACATCATTGGCTAGGACGAATGGTTCGTCTGCGTACGCAAGATTGTTGAGATCCACTGTTGTCATTCCGTACTGCGGGTCTTCCGTTACCCCGCCTCGTGTCATATTGACCCATTTGCACCGAAACAAAGGGACGTTTAAACCAAGTCCATAGTCAAGTTCCCATATGTCCTCTATGTAACCATAATATGTGTCCTTTCCCGTCTTGGTTATTGCATCAAAGTGAACACCACTGTTTTGGTTGGTGCTCTTCTTATCTTGGGCGATCGTGTAAAATGTATTCCCATTTATCTCATACCCTTTGAAAGTCATTATATTCGAAGATGGTAACTTGGACATCAAGTACAGGTCATCTTCAATAGCGGCATCATGCATGGCACGTGTCTGCAACCAACCAGTGAAAGTCCCCGTTTGTTCACGTGTAATCCAGTCGCCAGACTGCTCCGGGTGTTTGGAGCGTAGAAAATTCTTGTGTTCCTGCATATACGGAGCCACCAAGGCGGAATGCAGAGAAGCTGTGTAGTGTGCTTGAGTGAGAGAATGCCCGTCCATACATATTATTTGATTCCTCCTAGCGTGCCTTTTCCACCAGTCTGCCCTTATGCCGCGATTCAGAACACCAATCGGCTTAAGGTCGAGAATAAAGTCAATACAAAACTTCGGTGACCTCCTTATTTTCATGGCCCTTGGAGATGCTTCCTACATCCCTAGCACGGTTATGAACATATTTCTTTAAGACTCCCATGAACCTCTCAAAGGGGAACATATTGTGTAGAAATACAGGACCCAGAACGCTAATCTCTTCGCATAGGTGAACTAGGACGTGCGTCATGATGTTGAAGAAGGATGGTGGGAACACCAACTCGAAGCCGACAAGACATTGCACCAAATCATTCTCTAACCTTGGTATGATTTACGGATCGATTACCTTACGAGAGATTGCATTGAGGAATGCACATAGCTTCACAATGGCTAATCGAGCGTTTTCGGTAGAAGCCCCTCAATGCAATCGGAAGCGATTGCGTCATAATCACGTGGCGATCATGAGACTTTAGGTTTTGGAATTTTTCTCTGCCATATTTATTATTCCCTTTATATTCGACGAAGCAGACGGTACCTTCATACCGGCGGGCATTCAAAGAAGATTTCCTTCTCTTCTTTGGTAAGTGCGTGGCTGGCATGACCACGATGTATGTCGTATTTTCCGAGCATACGTTGCTTTGGTCCTCCGTGCCTCCGGTGTATCTTTTGTCTTCCCATACACGCCCAAGAAGCCAAGCGAGGTCACATAAAGATTCTTCGTCACGTGCATCACGTCGATTGCGGAGCGGACCTCTAGGTCTTTCCAATAGGGCAGGTCCCAAAATATAGATTTCTTCTTCCACAAGTGTGCGCCTCCGTCAGCGTCATTCGGGATAGGTTGTCTGCCAGGACCCTTTCCAAAGATTACCTTCAAATCCTTGACCATATCATGTACATCAGCACCAGTACGGTGGCGAGGCTTTGTCCGGTGATCCGCCTCACCTTTGAAATGCTAGCCTTTCTTTCTTACGGGATGCCTGCTCGGAAGAAATCGACGATGTTCCAGGTACACATTCTTCCTACAATTATCCAAATATATACTGTAGGTATCATCCAAACAGTGCGTGCATGCGCGGTATCCCTTGTTTTTCTGTCATGAAAGGTTCTTGAGAAGGCCAATAATTGATGGTCACGAACAACAATGCCTTTAGGTCAAATTATTCCTGTCTTTGCTCATCCCACGCACGTACACCTGTTCCATTCCACAGTTGTAAGAGTTCTTCAACTAATGGCCTTAGGTGCACATCAATGTTGTTCTTGGGTTGCTTAGGACCTTGTATGAGCACTGGCATCATAATGAACTTCTGCTTCATGCACAACCAAGGAGGAAGGTTATACATACATAGAGTGACAAGCCACGTGCTATGGTTGCTGCTCTGCTCCCCAAAAGGATTAATGCCATCTGCGCTTAGACCAAACCATACGTTCCTTGCATCACCTGCAAACTCCTCCCTGTACTTTCTCTCGATTTTTCTCCACTACGACCCGTCAGCGGGTACTCTCAACTTCCCGACTTTCTTACGGTCTTCGTTGTGCCATCGCATCGCCTTGGCATCCTCTTTGTTTAGGAACAAACATTTAAACCGTGGTATTAGAGGAGCATACCACTCACCTTGGCAGGAATTTGCTTCTTCATGGGGCACTCGCCCTTGACATCACCAGGGTCATCGCGGTTGATCTTATAGCGCAATGCACCGCATACCGGGCACGCGTTCAAATCCGTGTACTCACCGCGGTAGAGGATGTAGTCATTAGGGCATGCATGTATCTTCTACACCTCTATCCCTAGAGGGAAGACAGCCTTCTTTGCTTCGTACGTACTCTCGGGCAATTCGTTGTCCTTTGGAAGCATCTTCTTTAACATTACAAGCAACTTTCCAAATCCCTTGTCAGATACACCATTCTCTGCCTTTCATTGCAGTAATTCCAGTGTGGTGCCTAGCTTTTTCTTGTCGACTTATAATTCGGGTACAACAATTTTTGTGATCCTCTAACATGCGCTGCAACTTCTTCTTCTCCTTTTCACTTGTGCAGTTTCTCTCTACATCGGCAATGGCCCGACCTAGATCATCAGTTGGCTCATCTGATGCCTCTTCTTCAGCTTCTTCCCGCATTGCCGGCTCAGCTTCTTCCCGCATTGCCAGCTCAGCTTCTTCCCCCATTGTTGTATCATCGTATTCAGTGAACCCATGGCGGGATAGCTATCGCGTCCTCTTCTTCTTCATTTTCTTCCATCATAACCCCTCTTTCTCCGTGCTTGGTCCAAACATTATAGTGGGGCATGAAACCGACTCAAGCAGTGGGCGTGAGTGGTTCTTGATTAGAGTAATTGTGATCATTCTTACAGGCAACACATGGACAAGGCATAAAACCATCCGCCCGCTTGTTTGCACGAGCATAATCGAAAAGTATGCACACCATCAACGAACTGGGAGAGCATCGGTCATCGTACATCCATTGCCGGCTCATCTTCATCACACAACACGAATAGACCAAATTAATACAAGTTCATACATAAAGTTCATACAACACTTATTCTCATAAATCAAACATATAAATAACTCTCTAGCTAAAGCATTTAAATGCAACAACAAATGCGATCAAGATCGCAACTAAGGTAACAATTGATCCAACAGCATAATGATACCAAGCCTCACTATCAATGGCATATTTTCTAATCTTTCTAATCTTTCTAATCTTCAAGCGCATTTTCTCCATCTTGATCTTGTGATCATCGACGACATCGGCAACATGCAACTCCAATTCCATATTCTCCCCCTCAATTCTTTTCAATTTTTCTTTCAAATACTCGTTTTCTCTTTCAACTAAATTTAGCCTCTCGACAATAGGGTCGGTTGGAATTTCTGGTTCACATACCTCCTAGATAAAAATACCTATGTCAACTTGATGGGCATAATTTGTCATAAACATGAAATGCAACAAAATAGTTATAAGAAAATATACCACATCCGAAACATAACTTGGACGAGGGCCGACGGGACGGATATCAAAACCATGACACTATGAATAACAAAACAACGTACGGGTAAGATAATTATACAAGTAACTATATATCTAAATCACACAAACATGATTTTTTTATATAAAAAGATAAGAACAAGATGCTCACTCCACAAGGTGGTACTGGCGACAGGACGGTGCGGATGATCGACGGTGGTTAGGATGAGGCAGGAAGGCACTAAGTAAACCACACCTACATATGCAAACTAAGAGTTATTTTGAGCTCAAATTTCATATAAATCAAATAAACTAGCTACCACATATAATTCCACCCAAATTACTAAAACCCACAAATTAATGACTATATAAAGCATTGCAAGAGCTAATCTAGCGTTGAGAGATGAAAGGACAAAGTTGCTTACCTTTGTGCTAACTTGAATGGATGGGGCCTTCAAATCTTGACAAAATTTGGGCAAAATGTGTGATCAGCTCAAGGTAGAGGGAAGAACAGAGAGGAGAGGGAAAGGGGAAAAGCGAGCAAGCTCGATCACGGGTGGACGAAGGGTTTATATGGGGCGACCTTTGAAATGCGGGTTCGTGCCACGAACCGGTACTAAAAGGTCCGGAGGGGCCCCAGACTGACAACATCCTGCCACCACTCTCTTTAGTACCAGTTCGTGGCACGAACCGGTGCTAAAAGTTCGTCACAAACCGGTACTAATGAAAGCGGCCCGCCTAGCCGTTGGAACCGGCACTAATGGTCACATTAGTGCTGGCTCAAATACAAACCAGGACTAATGAGCTGAACATTTGACCCTTTTTCTACTAGTGAAGGGATGGAAAAGACAATTCCCGAGCTCTTCGCAATGCTTAAGGCTGCGGAGGTAGAAATTAAGAAGGAGCATCAAGTGTTGATGGTTAACAAGACCACTTGTTGGGGATATTACTCTTTGGCGTAAACCGGCCGGAGAGGCGGAGTTATCCCATAATGGTTCACTTTGCACAAGCCCATGAAAGGCAGAGCGGTGGTGCTTTGTGAAGGCCTGGGGCCCAAAGGCGGTTTAAGGTCTATAGGCGTAAACCGACATTGATACTCTAAACTTGTGTTGTAAGATAGAAAGAGCGAGAGACCGAGCCGACGGCGTTTATGAGCCGACCTCGGGACCAGAAACCAAGGCGTCAACCCATGTATATAAGGGACGACCCGGGCGGCGGTTTAGGATCATCAGACAACAACTCGAGACCTGTGCAAAGCGTATTCGCTCCTGGTCATCGAAACCCTAGCAATCCCACGGCAAGCGGATCGTGAGGCTTGTACCTTCACCGCAAGGGGCTGAACCAAAGATAAACTCTCTCAAGGCCCCATGTCTGCTTTAACCCCTTTAAGCTAACCCGCTGCGATTGAAAGGATCGATATAGTTGACTAGAGGGGGGGGGGTGAATAGGCAACTAACAAGTTTTAGGCTTTTCTTTAGCAATTTAAACTTTGCAATAATAAAGGTTGTCTAGATGTGCAACTAGGTGGACAACCTATATGATGCAAACAACACAAGCACAAGAGCAAGCAAGGATAGGAACACAAATAAACTTGCACAAGTAAAGGGATAAGATAACCAAGAGTGGAGCCGGTGGAGACGAGGATGTGTTACCAAGTTCCTTCCTTTTGAGGGAAATGCGTCTTCGTTAGAGCGGTGTGGAGGCACAATGCTCCCCAAGAAGCCACTAGGGCCATCAGTAATCTCCTCACGCCCTCGCATAATGCAGAGCCGTGATTCCACTATTGGTGCCCTTGAAGGCGGCGACCGAACCTTTACAAACAAGGTTGCGGCAATCTCCACAACTTAATTGAAGGCTCCCAACAACACCATGAAGCTTCACCACAATGGAATATGGCTCCACGGTGACCTCAACCGTCTAGGATGCTCAAACACCCAAGAGTAACAAGATCCGCAAGGGATAAGTGGGGGGAATCAAATATCTTGTGGTGGAAGTGTAGATCGGGCCCTTGTCACCCAATCCGAGCAAATCAACAAGTTTGATTGGCTAGGGAGAGATCGGGCCAAAATGGAGCTTGGAGCAATAATGGAGCTTAGAGAGAGAAGAGGTGGTCAACTAGAGGTAGAAGACGCCCCTTATATAGTCGTGGGAAAAATCCAACCGTTATCCACATATTCAGCCCGCGACGTGC
The DNA here is from genome assembly GCA_021605145.1 of Aegilops bicornis. NCBI lineage: Eukaryota > Viridiplantae > Streptophyta > Magnoliopsida > Poales > Poaceae > Aegilops > Aegilops bicornis. The sequence goes on along the minus strand of CM038675.1, from coordinate 268,113,244 downwards.
GGTACTACCGCTCCAGGGGGGGCGGTACTACCGCAGCAGCTGCATGAGCCGAGCTCCCGGATTGGGGCCGGGGCTGTGGTTAGGGATAGGGTTTGCGGCGGGGTTAGGGTTCGCGAAGGCGGCGAAGGGGAGGTGGACGGCGTTGGGATCGGTGGGGTAGTTGAGGTACGGGTTTTGATTGGAAGGGCGGGTGGCGGGCGGGTAGGAGTAGGGGAGCGGCCCGGTGGCCATCAGCCAGCGTCGGTAGGCGCCCGGGAAGATGCCGATGGGGGTCGGCAGTTGTGGGATGGTTACGGTTTGGGGAGGCTTGAAGAGCCTGCTTGAGCTCGAAGGGACGTTGGGGTTGGGATTAGGGTTTCGGAGGCGGCGCCATGGGAGGCCGCCGAGGTGAGGTGGATCTGCAGTTGAAGTGGGGTTGAGATGAGGAAGGGGATGCAGGAGGAAGACGAGAGGAGGGTCCCGGAGGAGGGAGGAGGGAGGAGGCAGAGGAGGAAGACAGAGGATGCTCCCTGTTTTGCGGTTTGAGGATTTTGGGAGCAATGGCAGTCATCACGCCCACCTCTTATGATCAGTTTAAGTTGAAGTTTAAAGGAATGTACGTTTAAGTTTGTTTAAGATAAGATTAAACGAGTGTAAGTTTCAAAAAAAATAGTGAAAGAGGGATGAATGGGTTCTTAAACATTGATTAAGACAGCGAATTGAGCATAATACGGATGATTAGTTTTTCTCTGGTCGAGGAACCAGTCCACTAGGATTCAAGTCCTGAACTTAGCATTGTTGTTTGTATTTTTTTGGATTTAGGAGTTGTTCGGCAATCCGCCGGTTTCGCGAAATCGCAGAATCCGTGGAGCAGCTATTTTCCCGCTCCATGATTTTCAACTACAACTCCGCTTGACTCATGAAATCACGGAATATGTGGAGCAATTGTTTCCCGCTCCACGATTTTCAACTACAACTCCGCTGCAGCTGTTTCTCCGCTCCATGATTTTCAACTACAACTCTGCACCTTTCCGGGAGCTGGGTGGAGTGGAGGGACTCCGAACAGGCCTTTAGTTTAGGCTTTTCGACGATGTTTGTGTTGGAAATATGCCCTAGAGGCAATAATAAATTAGTTATTATTATATTTTCCATGTTCATGATAATCGTTTATTATCCATGCTATAATTGTATTGATAAGAAACTCAGATACATGTGTGGATACATAGACAAAACCATGTCCCTAGTAAGCCTCTAGTTGACTAGCTCGTTGATCAATAGATGGTTACGGTTTCCTAACCATGGACATTGGATGCCGTTGATAACGGATCACATCATTAGGAGAATGATGTGATGGACAATACCCAATCCTAAGCCTAGCACAAAGATCGTAGTTCGTATGCTAAAGATTTTCTAATGTCAAGTATCATTTCCTTAGACCATGAGATTGTGCAACTCCCGGATACCGTAGGAATACTTTGGGTGTACCAAACGTCACAACGTAATCGGGTGGCTATAAAGGTGCACTACGGTATCTCCGAAAGTGTACATTGGGTTGGCACGAATCGAGACTGGATTTGTCACTCCGTGTGACGGAGAGGTATCTCTGGGCCCACTCGGTAGGACATCATCATAATGTGCACAATGTGACCAAGGGGTTGATCACGGGATGATGTGTTACGGAGCGAGTAAAGAGACTTGCCGTAACGAGATTGAACAAGGTATCGGTATACCGACGATCGAATCTCGGGCAAGTACTATACCGCTAGACAAAGGGAATTGTATACTGGGATCGATTGAGTCCTTGACATCGTGGTTCATCCGATGAGATCATCATGGAACATGTAGGAGCCAACATGGGTATCCAGATCCCGCTGTTGGTTATTGATGGAGAACGTCTCGGTCATGTCTACATGTCTCCCGAACCCGTAGGGTCTACACATAAGGTTCGATGGCGCTAGGGTTATAAAGGAAGTTTGTATGTGGTTACCGAATGTTGTTGAGTCCCGAATGAGATCCCGGACGTCACGAGGAGTTAGGAATGGTCCGGAAGTAAAGATTTATATATGGAAAGTTGTTGTTCGGGTTAGGAAAAGTTCGGGGTTTTCCGGTATTGTAGGAAGCTTCGGAAGGTTACGGAGGATTCCGGAGGGGTCCAGAGGTCCGGAAATTGTTCCACCACGTCCAATATAGTAGCATGGGCTATAGGGGGGCGCCCTAGCCTTAATGGGCCAGGGGCACCAGCCCCCCCAAGGCCCATGCGCATGGGAAGGGGGAAACCCTAAAGGGGAGGGCCTCCACTTGACTTGGGAGGCACTCCTCCCCCTTGGCCGCCGCCCCCAAACCTAGATGGGATCTAGGGGGGCCGGCCCCCTTTTCCCCCCCACCTATAAATAGTGGAGGGGTGGGAGGGCAGCCCCCCCCCAAGTTACAGCGCAGCCCTCCCCTCTCCCAAGTACTCCTCCTCTCCATGGTGCTTGGCGAAGCCTATTTGGACTACCACGCTCCTCCATCACCACCACGCCGTTGTCTTTGCTGCTGGATGGACTCTTCCTCAACCTCTCCCTCTCACCTTGCTGGATCAAGGCATGGGAGACGTCACCGGGCTGTACGTGTGTTGAACACGGAGTTGCCGTCCGTTCGGCACTAGGATCTCCGGTGATTTGGATCACGACGAGTACGACTCCATCAACCCCGTTCACTTGAATGCTTCCGCTTAGCGATCTACAAGGGTATGTAGATGCACTCTCCTTCCCCTCATTGCTAGTCTCTCCAAGATAGATCTTGGTGACACGTAGGAAAATTTTGAATTTCTGCTACGTTCCCCTAAAGTGGCATCATGAGCCAGGTTTATTGCGTAGATTCTTTGCACGAGTAGAACACAAAGTAGTTGTGGGCGTTGATTTTGTTCAATATGCTTAGCGTTACTAGTCCAATCTTGTTTCGACGGTATTGTGGGATGAAGCGGCCGGACCGACCTTACACGTACTCTTCACGTGAGACAGAGTTCCACCGATCGACATGCACTTGGTGCATAAGGTGGCTAGCGGGTGCCAGTCTCTCCCACTTTAGTCGGAACGGATTCGATGAAAAGGGTCCTTATGAAGGGTAAATAGCAATTGGCATATCACGTTGTGGTTTTGCGTAGGTAAGAAACGTTCTTGCTAGAAACCAATAGCAGCCACGTAAAACATGCAAACAACAATTAGAGGACGTCTAACTTGTTTTTGCAGGGTATTCTATGTGATGTGATATGGCCAAGAAGAATGTGATGAATGATATGTGATGTATGAGATTGATCATGTTCTTGTAATAGGAATCACGACTTGCATGTCGATGAGTATGACAACCGGCAGGAGCCATAGGAGTTGTCTTTATTTATTGCATGACCTGCGTGTCATTGAACAACGCCATGTAATTACTTTACTTTATTGCTAACCGGTAGTCTTAGTAGTAGAAGTAATAAGTTGGTGAGACAACTTCATGGAGACACGATGATGGAGATCATGATGATAGAGATCATGGTGTCATGCCGGTGACGATGATGATCATGGAGCCCCGAAGATGGAGATCAAAAGGAGCAATATGATATTGGCCATATCATGTCACTATTTGATTGCATGTGATGTTTATCATGTTTATACATCTTATTTGCTTAGAACGACGGTAGTAAATAAGATGATCCCTCATTAAAATTTCAAGAAAGTGTTTCCCCTAACTGTGCACCGTTGCAAAAGTTCGTCATTTCGAAGCACCACGTGATGATCGTGGTGTGATAGATTCTTACGTTCACATACAACGGGTGTAAGCCGATTTACACACCCAAACACTTAGGTTAACTTGACGAGCCTAGCATGTACAGACATGGCCTCGGAACACAAGAGACCGAAGGTCGAGCATGAGTCGTATGGAGGATACGATCAACATGAAGATGTTCACCGATGATGACTAGTCCGTCTCACGTGATGATCGGACACGGCCTAGTTGACTCGGATCATGTAATCACTTAGATGACTAGAGGGATGTCTATTCGAGTGGGAGTTCATGAGATGAACTTAATTATCCTGAACATAGTCAAAAGATATTTGCAAATTATGTCGTAAGCTCGCGCTTTAGTCCCACTTGTTTAGATATGTTCCTAGAGAAAATATAGTTGAAAGTTGTGATGAGAGATTATGCGGTCAAGAGAAAGCTTATGTCATTAATGCACCGCTTCGATTATCGAACCCCAAGCGTCAAATGTGGATGATGCGAACATCGGACATACACGTTTTGATAACTACGTGATAGTTCAGTTAAATGGTTTAGAATAGAGGCACCAAAGACGTTTTCGAAATGTCGCGAATATATGAGATGTTTCGAGGTCTGAAATTGGGATTTCGGGCTAGTGCCCATGTCAAGAGGTATGAGACCTTTGACGATTTTCTTAGCCTGCAAACTAAGGGAGAAAAGCTCAATCGTTGGGCTTGTGCTCAGTTAATAAAGTACAACTATCACTTGAATCGAGTGGGAGTTGATCTTCCAGATGAGATAGTGATGTTTCTCTAAAGTCATTGCCACCAAGCTGCTAGAGCTTCATGATGAACTATAACATATCAGGGATAGATAGGATGATCCTTGAGGTATTCGCGATTTTTGACACCGCGAAAGTAGAAATCAAGAAGGACCATCAATTGTTGATGGTTGGTGAAACCACTAGTTTCAAGAAGGGCAAGGGCAAGAAGGGATACTTCATGAAACGGCAAATCACCGCTTTGCTCTAGTGAAAAAACCCAAGGTTGAACCCAAACCCAAGACTAAGTGCTTCTGTGATAAGGGGAACAGTCACTAGAGCGGAATTACCCTAGATACTTGGTAGATGAGAAGGCTGGCAAGGTCGATAGAAGTATATTGGATATACATGATGTTAATGTGTACTTTACTAGTACTCCTAGTAGCACCAGGGTATTAGATACGGTTCGGTTGCTAAGTGTTAGTAACTCGAAATAAAAGAGCTACGGAATAAGCGGAGACTAGCTAAAGGTGAGTGACGATATGTGTTGGAAGTGTTTCCAAGTTTGATGTGATCAAACATCGCATGCTCCCTCTACCATCAAGATTAGTATTAAACCTGAATAATTGTCATTTGGTGTTTGCGTTGAGCATGGACATGATTGGATTATGTCTATCGCAATACGGTTATTCATTTAAGGAGAATAATGGTTACTCTATTTATTTACATAATACCTTCAATGGTCTTACACCTAAAGGAATGGTTTATTGAATCTCGATCGTGGTGATACACATTTTCATGCCAAAAGATATAAGATAGTATGATAGTACCACTTACTTGTGGCACTGCCATGTAAGTCATATAGGTATAAACGCATGAAGAAGCTCCATGTTGATGGATCTTTGGACTCACTCGTTTTGAAAAGTTTGAGACATGCGAACCATGTCTATTGGTGTATACGCATGAAGAAACTCCATGCAGATGGATCGTTTGGACTCACTTGATTTTGAATCACTTGAGATATGCAAATCATACCACATGGGCAAGATGACTGAGAAGCCTCGTTTTCAGTAAGATGGAACAAGATAGCAACTTGTTGGAAGTAACACATTTTGATGTGTGCAGTCCAATGAGTGCTGAGGCATCTGATGAATATCTTTATGTTCTTACTTCACAGATGATTCGAGTAGATGTTGAGTATATTTACTTGATGAAACATAAGTCTGAATTATTGAATGGTTCAAGTAATTTCAGAGTGAAGTTGAAGATCAATGTGACAAGAGGATAAAATGTCAATGATATGATCATAGAGATGAGTATCTGAGTTACAAGCTTTGTACGCATAATTAAGAGATTGTGGAAATTGTTTCACAATTAATACCGCTGGAACACCATAGTGTGATGGTGTGTCCGAACATCATAGTTGCACCCTATTGGATATGGTGCGTACCATGATGTCTCTTATCGAATTACCACTATCGTTCATGGGTTAGGCATTAGAGACAACCGCACTCACTTTAATAGGGCACCACGTAATTCCGTTGAGACGACACCGTTTGAACTGTGGTTTGGTTTCTTAAAAGTTTGGGGCTGCGACACTTATGTGAAAAAGTTTCAAGTTGATAAGCTCGAACCCAAAGCGGATAAAATGCATCTTCATAGGACACCCAAAAACAGTTGGGTATACCTCCTAATTCAGATCCGAAAGCAATAGGGATTGTTTCTTGAATCGGGTCCTTTCTCGAGAAAAGTTTGTCTCGAAAAGTTGAGTGGGAGGATGGTGGAGACTTGATGAGGTTATTGAACCATCACTTCAACCAGTGTGTATCGAGGCACGTGAAGTTGTTCCTGTGGCGCCTACACCAATTGAAGTAGAAGCTTATGATAGTGATCATGAAGTTTCGGATCAAGTCACTACCGTACCTCGTAGGATGACAAGGACGCGTACTGCTTCGGAGTGGTACGGTAATCCTGTCTTGAAGGTCATGTTGCTAGACAACAATGAACCTACGAGCTATGGAGAAGCGATGGTGGGCCCAAATTCCGACAAATGGTTAGAAGCCATGAAATCCGAGATAGGATCCATGTATCACAACAAAGCATGGACTTTGGTGGACTTGCCCAATGATCGGCAAGCCATTGAGATAAATGGATCTTTAAGAAGAAGACGAACGTGGATGGTAATGTCACCATCTATGAAGCTCGACTTGTGGCGAAGAGTTTTTCACAAGTTCAAGGAGTTGACTACGATGAGATTTTCTCATCCGTAGCGATGCTTAAAGTCCGTCGGAATCATGTTAGCACAAGCTGCATTTATGAAATCTAGCAGATGGATGTCAAAACGAGTTTCCTTACCAGTCGTAAGGAAAGGTTGTATGCGATACAATCAGAAAGGTTTTGTCGATCCTAAGGATGCTAAAAGGTATGCTAGCTCGGTGATCCTTCCATGGACCGGAGTAAGCATCTCGGAGTTGGAATATACACTTTGATGAGATGATCAAAGATTTTGGGTTTATACAAAGTTTATGAGAAACTTGTATTTCCAAAGAAGTGAGTGGGAGCACTATAGAGTTTCTGATAAGTATATGTTGTAAACATATTGTTGATCAGAAATGATGTAGAATTTCTATAAAGCATATAGGGTTATTTGAAAAGTGTTTTCAATGGAAAACCTAGATTAGGCTACTTGAACAATAAGCGTCAAGATCTATAAGATAGATCAAAATGCTTAATAATACTTTCAAATGAGCACATACCTTGACGTGATCTTGAAGGTGTTCAAGATGGATCAGTCAAAGAAGGAGTTCTTGCACGAGTTGTAAGGTACGAAGTTAAGACTCAAAAGCTCGACCACGGCAGAAGAGAGAGAAAGGACGAAGGCCGTCCCTATGCTTTAGGCGTAGGCTCTATAGTATGCTATCTTGTGTACCGCTTAGGAAGTGTGCCTTGCCATGAGTCAGTCAAGGGGTACAAGAATGATCCAGGAATGGATCATTGGACAGCGGTCAAAATTGTCCTTGGAGTAAATAAAGACATGTTTATCGATTATGGAGGTGATAAAGAGTTCAGCGTAAAGGTTTATGTCGATGCAAGCTTTAACACCTATCCGAATAACTCTGAGTAGCAAACCGGATACGTATAGTGGAGCAACCATTTGGAATAGCTCCAAGTGGAGCGTGGAAGCAGCATTTACAATATGACCTAGAGATTTGCGAAGTACATACGGATCTGAATGTTGCAGACCCGTTGACTAAAACTTCTCTCACAAGCAAAACATGATCAAACTCCAGAACTCATTGAGTCTTAATCACATGATGATGTGAACTAGTTTAATGACACTAGTAAACTCTTTGGATGTTGCTCACATGGCGATGTGACCTGTGAGTGTTAATCACATGGCGATGTGAACTAGATTATTGACTCTAGTGCAAGTGGGAGACTGTTGGAAATATGCCCTAGAGGCAATAATAAATTAGTTATTATTATATTTTCCATGTTCATGATAATCGTTTATTATCCATGCTATAATTGTATTGATAGGAATCTCATATACATGTGTGGATACATAGACAACACCATGTCCCTAGTAAGCCTCGATTTGACTAGCTCGTTGATCAATAGATGGTTACGGTTTCCTAACCATGGACATTGGATGCCGTTGATAACGGGATCACATCATTAGGAGAATGATGTGATGGACAAGACCCAATCCTAAGCCTAGCACAATGTAACTGGGTGGCTATAAAGGTGCACTACAGGTATCTCCGAAAGTGTACATTGGGTTGTACGAATCGAGATGGGATTAAATCACTCCGTGTGACGGAGAGGTATCTCTGGGCCCACTCGGTAGGACATCATCATAATGTGCACATTGTGACCTAGGGGTTGATCACGGGATGATGTGTTACGGAACGAGTAAAGAGACTTGCCGGTAACGAGATTGAACAAGGTATCGGTATACCGACGATCGAATCTCGGGCAAGTACTATACCGCTAGACAAAGGGAATTGTATACGGGATCGATTGAGTCCTTGACATCGTGGTTCATCCGATGAGATCATCGTGGAACATGTGGGAGCCAACATGGGTATCCAGATCCCGCTGTTGGTTATTGACCGGAAAACGTCTCGGTCATGTCTACATGTCTCCCGAACCCGTAGGGTCCACACACTTAAGGTTCGATGACGCTAGGGTTATACAGGAAGTTTGTATGTGGTTACCGAATGTTGTTCAGAGTCCCGGATGATATCCCGGACGTCACGAGGAGTTTCGGAATGGTCCGGAGGTAAAGATTTATATATGGAAAGTTGTTGTTCGGGTTCCGGGAAAAGTTCGGGGTTTTCCGGTATTGTACCGGGAAGCTTCGGAAGGTTCGGAGGATTCCGCAGGGTCCGGAGGTCCGGAAATTGTTCCACCACGTCCAATACAGTAGCATGGGCTGTGAGGCGCCCTAGCCTTAATGGGCCAGGGGCACCAGCCCCCAAGGCCCATGCGCATGGGAAGGAAACCCTAAAGGGAGGGCCTCCACTTGACTTGGGAGGCACTCCTCCCCCTTGGCCGCCGCCCCAACCCTAGATGGGATCTAGGGGCGGCCCCTCTTCCCCACCTATAAATAGTGGAGGGTGGGAGGCAGCCGCACCCCAAGTTACAGGCGCAGCCCTCCCCTCTCCCAAGTACTCCTCCTCTCCCGCGGTGCTTGGCGAAGCCTGGCTGGACTACCACGCTCCTCCATCACCACCACGTCGTTGTCTTTGCTTTGGATGGAGTCTTCCTCAACCTCTCCCTCGACCTTGCTGGATCAAGGCATGGGAGGCGATCATCGGGCTGTACGTGTGTTGAACGCGGAGGTGTCGTCCGTTCGGCACTAGGATCTCCGGTGATTTGGATCACGGCAAGTGCGACTCCATCAACCCCGTTCACTTGAACGTTTCCGCTTAGCGATCTACAAGGGTATGTAGATGCACTCTCCTTCCCCTCGTTGCTAGTCTCTCCATAGATAGATTTTGGTGACACGTAGGAAAATTTTGAATTTCTGCTACGTTCCCTGAGAGTTTGTGCAGTGGGAGGAGACGTTTCGTCAACTACGAAGGTGCCTGTGATATTTTGGCGAAGGAATTCGCCGCCAGCGCCTCGCCCACTCGCGGACTGCAGAAACTGAACCGGTGACCAAAATTTTGGCTGGGATCCAAAATATTGGCTGTGAACCAAATGCACGCCATCCCCCATCGGTCAACGCCAAATTATTGGCATGGCAGGTTGGGGCTACCATCCAAACAACCCCTTATATGCAACATACTCTTCATGTCATTAAAGCGATGTAGAGTATCGTACAAATGATATAGTTGTTATGCATGCCACAAATAGAGGAAAGCACGCACGACGACAAATATAAGGTATAACTTAAGGCATGTTTTGTGTCTATGTATGGAGGGCATCACTCCCCGGTTTATTGTGATTCTTCTTGCCTTTGTATTGTAGCACGCGGGGTCGTTCCCTCCATGCCTCCCCTGAAGGAAATATGCCCTAGAGGCAATAATAAAGTTGTTATTTATATTTCCTTATATCATGATAAATGTTTATTATTCATGCTAGAGTTGTATTAACCGGAAACTTGATACATGTGTGAATACATAGACAAAACAAAGTGTCCCTAGTATGCCTATACTAGACTAGCTCGTTAATGAAAGATGGTTAAGTTTCCTGACCATAGACATGTGTTGTCATTTTATGAACGGGATCACATCATTAGGAGAATGATGTGATGGACAAGACCCATATGTTAGCTTAGCATAATGATCGTTAAGTTCTATTGCTATTGCTTTCTTCATGACTTATACATATTCCTCGGACTATGAGATTATGCAACTCCTGAATACCGGAGGAACACCTTGTGTGCTATCAAACGTCACAATGTAACTGGGTGATTATAAAGATACTCTGCAGGTGTCCCCGAAGGTGTTTGTTGGGTTGGCATAGATCGAGATTAGGATTTGTCACTCTAAGTATCGGAGAGGTATCTCTGGGCCCTCTCGGTAATGCACATCACAATAAGCCTTGCAAGCAATGTGACTAATGAGTTAGTTGCGGATGATGCATTATGGAGCGATTAAAGAGACTTGCAACGAGATTGAACTAGGTATGATGATACTGACGATCGAATCTCGGGCAAGTACCATACGGATGACAAAGGGAATAATGTATGTTGTCATTGCGGTTTGACGATAAAGATCTTCGTGAAATATGTAGGAACCAATATGAGCATCCAGGTTCCGTTGTTGGTTATTGATCGGAGATGTGTCTCGGTCATGTCTACATAGTTTCCGAACCCGTAGGGTCCGCATGCTTAACGTTCGATGACGATTTGTATTATGAGTTAGGTGTTTTGGTGACCGAAGATTGTTCGGAATCCCAGATGAGATCACGGACATGACGAGGAGTCTCGAAATGGTCGAGAGGTAAATATTGATATATTGGAAGATGGTATTCGGACACCGGAATGGTTTCAAGTGGTTCGGGTATTTTTCCGGAGTACCGAGGGGTTACCGGAACCCCCCGGGGGAAGTCTTGCGCCTCATGGGCCGTGGGAGAGAGAGGGGACAGCCCACAAGGGGTGCCCCCCATGGGTGTCCGAATTGGACTAGGGGGAGGGGGTGGCGCCCCCTTTCCCTCTCCTACTCCCTCTCTCTTCCCCCCTTTCCCACTCTGGAGAAGGAAAGCGGAATCCTACTAGGACTAGGAGTCCTAGTAGGACTCCCCCCATGGCGTGCCCCTCTAGGCCGGCCGCCTCCTCCCCTCCTCCTTTATATACGGGGGCAAGGGGGCACTCCAAGACACAACAGTTATTCTCTTAGCCGTGTGCGGTACCCCCTCCAAAGTTTACTCCTCCTGTCATAGCATCGTAGTGCTTAGGCGAAGCCCTGCGTGGATCACATCACCATCACCGTCACCATGTCGTCGTGCTGACAAAACTCTCCCTCGACCCTCTGCTGGATCAAGAGTCCGAGGGACGTCATCGAATTGAATGTGTGCTGAACTCGGAGGTGCCGTACGTTCCGTACTAGATCGGTTGGATCGCGAAGACGTTCGACTACATCAACCGCGTTAACCTAACGCTTCCGCTTTTGGTCTACGAGGGTACGTGTACACACTCTCCCCCTCTCGTTGCCATGCATCTCCTAGATAGATCTTGCGTGATCATAGGAATTTTTTTGGTATTGCATGCTACGTTCCCCAACAGTGGCATCCGAGCCAGGTCTATGCGTAGATGATATGCACGAGTAGAACACAAAGGGTTGTGGGCGATAATAGTCATACTGCCTACCACCGACGTCTTATTTTGATTCGGCGGTATTGTTGGATGAAGCGGCCAGGACCAACCTTACATGACCACGTTCATGAGACCGGTTCCACCGACAGACATGCAACTTGTTTTGCATAAAGGTGGCTGGCGGGTGTCTGATGACCCACAAGTATAGGGGATCTATCATAGTCCTTTCGATAAGTAAGAGTGTCGAACCCAACGAGGAGCAGAAGGAAATGACAAGCGGTTTTTAGTAAGGTATTCTCTGCAATCACTGAAATTATCGGTAACAGATAGTTTTGTGATAAGGTAATTTGTAACGGGTAACAAGTAACAAAAGTAAACAAGGTGCAGCAAGGTGGCCCAATCCTTTTTGTAGCAAAGGACAAGCCTGGGCAAACTCTTATATGAAGGAAAATGCTCCCGAGGACACATGGGAATTATCGTCAAGCTAGTTTTCGTCACGCTCATATGATTCACGTTCGTTACTTTGATAATTTTATATGTGGGTGGACTGGTGCTTGGGTACTGCCCTTCCTTGGAAAAGCATCCCACTTATGATTAACTCCTATTGCAAGCATCCGCAACTACAAAAGAAGTATTAAGGTAAACCTAACCATAGCATGAAACATATGGATCCAAATCAGCCCCTTACGAAGCAACGCATAAACTAGGGTTTAAGCTTCATCACTCTAGCAACCCATTATCTACTTATTACTTCCCAATGCCTTCCTCTAGGCCCAAACAATGGTGAAGTGTCATGTAGTCGACGTTCACATAACACCACTAGAGGAAAGACAACATACATCTCATCAAAATATCGAACGAATACCAAATTCACATGACTACTTATAGCAAGACTTCTCCTATGTCCTCAGGAACAAACGTAACTACTCACAATTCATATTCATGTTCATAATCAGAGGGGTATTAATATGCATAAAGGATCTTAACATATGATCTTCCATCAAATAAACCAACTAGCATCAACTACAATGAGTAATCAACACTCATCGGCAACCCACGGTACCAACCCGAGGTTTTGAGACAAAGATTGGATACAAGAGATGAACTAGGGTTTGAGAGGAGATGGTGCTGGTGAAGATGTTGATGGAGATTGACACCCTCCCACTGAGAGGATCGATGGTGATGATGATGGTGATGATTTCCCCCTCCCGGAGGGATGTTTCCCCATCAGAACAGCTCCGCCGGAGCCCTAGATTGGTTCCGCCAAGGTCCGCCTTGTGGCGGCGGTGTTTCTTCCCGAAAGCTTCCTCCTGATTTTTTCTTAGACGCAAGACTTCATATAGCAGAAGATGGGCACCGGAGGCCTGCCAGGGGGCCCACGAGACATGGGGGCACGCCCAGGGGGTAGGGCGCGCCCCCCACCCTCGTGGCTAGGGTGTGGGCCCCCTCTGGTTAATTCTTTCTCCAGTATTTTTTATTAATTCCAAAACGTGCCTCCGTGAAGTTTCAGGACTAGTTGTGCAGAATAGGTCTCTAGTATTTGCTCCTTTTCCAGCACAGAATTCCAGCTGCCGGTATTCTCCCTCTTCATGTAAACCTTGTAAAATAAGAGAGAATAGGCATAAGTATTGTGACATAATGTGTAATAACAGCCCATAATGCAATAAATATCGATATAAAAGCATGATGCAAAATGGACGTATCAATGTCTGTTTCTCCAACTTTAGTTGAATCGGATGAGACTACGGCCGGTCCTTGTTGAAGGTTAAAACAACACACTTGACGAAAAATCATTGTGGTTTTGATGCGTAGGTAAGAACGGTCTTGCTAGAAGCCCGTAGCAGCCACGTAAAACTTGCAACAACAAAGTAGTGGACGTCTAACTTGTTTTTGCAGGGCATGTTGTGATGTGATATGGTCAAGACATGATGTGATATAAGTTATTGTATGAGATGATCATGTTTTGTAAAAGTTATCGACAATGGCGGGGAGCCTTATGGTTGTCGCTTTATTGTATGAAATGGAATCGCCATGTAATTGCTTTACTTTATCACTATGCGGTAGCGACAGTTGTAGAAGCAATAGTTGGCAACACGGCAACGACGCTACGATGGAGATCAAGGTGTCAAGCCGGTGACAATGGAGATCATGATGGTGCTTTGGAGATGGAGATCAAAGGTACAAGATGATGATGGCCATATCATGTCACATATTTTGATTGCATGTGATGTTTATCTTTTATGCATCTTATTTTGCTTAGTACGGCGGTAGCATTATAAGACGATCCCTCACTAAATTTCAAGGTATAAGTGCTCTCCCTGAGTATGCACCGTTGCTAGAGTTCGTCGTGCCGAGACACCACATGATGATCGGGTGTGATAAGCTCTACGTTCACATACAACGGGTGTAAGACAGTTTTGCATGTGCAGAATACTCAGGTTAAACTTGACGAGCCTAGCATATGCATATATGGCTTCAGAACACTGAGACCGAAAAGTCGAATGTGAATCATATAGTAGATATGATCAACATAGAGATGTTCACCATTGAAAACTACTCCATCTCACGTGATGATCGGACATGGTTTAGTTGATATGGATCACATGGTCATTTAGATGACTCAAGGGATGTTTATCTAAGTAGGAGTTCTTTAGTAATATGATTAATTGAACTTAAATTTATCATGAACTTAGTCCTCATAATTTTTGCATATTTATGTTGTTATAGATCAATGGTCCGTGCTACCGTTCCCTTGAATTTTAATGCGTTCCTAGAGAAAGCTAAGTTGAAAGATGATGGTAGCAACTACACGGACTGGGTCCGTAACTTGAGGATTATCCTCATTGCTGCACAGATGAATTATGTCCTGGAAGCATCGCTAGGTGCATGGCCTACTGCAGGAGCAACTCCGGACGTTATGAGCGTCTGGCAAGCTAAATCTGATGACTACTCGGTAGTTCAGTGTGCCATGCTTTACGACTTAGAATCGGGACTTCAAAGACGTTTTGAACCTCATGGAGCATATGAGATGTTCCAAGAGTTGAAGTTAATATTTCAAGCAAATGCCCGAGTTGAGAGATATGTAGTCTCCAACAAGTTCTATAGCTGCAAGATGGAGGAGAACAGTTCTGTCACTAAACACATACTCATAATGTCTGGGTACCATAACCACTTGACTCAGCTGGGAGTTAATCTTCTGGATGATAGTGTCATTGACAGAGTTCTTCAATCACTGCCACCAAGCTATAAAGGCTTCATGATGAAGTCTCGGGCTGAAGTCCCGGTTCGTAAGGCCCTTTAGTGTCGGTTCCGTAACCGACACTAAAGGGTGGGGACTAAAGGTCCCCCCCCCCCCTTTAGTACCGGTTCAGCACAAACCGCCGCTAAAGGGCCACCCACGTGGCACGAGCCAGCGCCGGGGCGGGGAGTTCTTTAGTACCGGTTGGTAACACCAACCGGTACTACCAGGTTTGGGGGGTTTTGGGTTCATGATTTCTTTTTCCTTTAATTTTGTGTTTTCCATTTAATTCTTTTTCATTTGCTGGTATTTTACGATACTACGTATTGTACACGTTATGCATATATATAAATAGAATTTCTCGTAGAACCGATCATATATATATATATACATATATATATATATATATATATATATATATATATATATATATATATATCATCGAATGTCTCGCACCACCATTCACACATGCACATGTATATATATACAATTTGGTATATACAATTTCTCCTACATGGAGGCATTACTGCGGTAGCGGGTAATGGAATTCTCCTGTGGGCTCTATGACATGGTCGAGCAAAAATCCCGCTATTTCCTCTGCAATTGCCCGTACGCGATCCGTTGGTAGGAGCTTGTCCCGCACCTCATCAAATTTTTAAGGAGATCAATATGCATGTATTAGTCGTTTTGTGTGATTAGATATCGATAATGGTGTAAAAACTGTGAATAGTGTTCTGACAAACGTACCCATAGCTGTTTATCAGATGTGCTCCTTTCGGACGCTGTCATGCGAATGTTCTTGCAAACGTAGTATGCACATAAATCAGGCCCCGGCGCCTGCCTCACGACCTTTACGAGAATAGAATTCAATCAGATGATAATTAATCAAGCATGATAATTAATGGTATTGAAACTAGAATTAAAGAGATGGTAGCTAGCTAGTAGTACTTAATTAATTACTTACCTTGGGTCGAAAACAATACAGATTTTCTTTGAACGGGCCTGGAACATCTTTGATGAACCTTCGCCAAGCCCTGCACGCAGGCAAAGAAAATGAATAAAGGAGTTATTAATTAGTTGATATCAGCAAATGACGAACTAAAGAGGCCGACATATAGTTCAATAATGATTGGAATTACACATTGACTATCCCCTTCACGATTGAGTAGTCTTTAGCTTCTTTAAGCAGTGAGTCCAGTACTTCAACTGTTCCTTCATCAACTTTAATGATTAACAAGATCCAGTGGTACGTGCATGCGCATACATTTGCATGTATAAATATAAAAAATGATATCATGGTACCTGTAACATTTTTTAAATGATTGGATTGTGATTTCTTATATACAAATTTAAAAAATGATATCGTTGCATATGTCAACATTCTATATGCATCTATAACATCGATCATCGTCTATTTGACATTAATCTAATTCATCTAGCTAAAACTAACATTTCTAAAATTTCTAACATTTCTATATAACTAACATTTCAATAACATTTCTAATATTTCTATAACTAAAAAACATAAAAAATTTCTAACATTTCTATAAACATTTCTATAACTAAAAAACATAAAAATTACTAACATTTTATAACTAACAATGTGTGTGTGTGTGTGTGGCCATGGCGGGGCAGGAGCTCACCGGCGAGGCGGCTGACGGCGGCGACGGGATGGAGGCAGGCATGTGAGGCCAGTGTGTGACGGGGATGGCGACGGGCGGCAACGGGGACTGCGCGGCTATGGGTGGCGACGGGGACGGGGGGCGGCGGTGACGGGGCAGAGGAGAAGAAGCAGAGGAAGAGATGAAAACTGACGAAATTCGTAAGTGCTATATATAGGAGGGGCCTTTAGTACCGGTTGGAGCCACCAACCAGTACTAAAGGTCAAATTTGGCCAGCCCAAGCGGCGGGAAGCGCACCCCTTTAGTACCGGGTCGTGGCTGCAACCGGTACTAAAGGGGGGTCTTTAGTACTGGTTGCAGCTACAACCCGGTACTAAAGGGTGTGCGCTGTCACCCCGCAATGCACAAAGTTTATCCCACCTCGCTAGTCGACGAGCCCCTGGACCTGTTTATAAGCCCCAGCGCGGGCACTGCATTGAGCTCCTCTCTAATGCAGGCCTTCTGGGCCTAATATTCCTACTCTGCCTTGTGGGACCCTATCGGCCTGGCAGACTGCATCCCAGCCCAACTACAGGTTGGGTTTCTAGTCGATCTTGCAGCTGTGGGCCCAAAGAGGGCGGATTTTTTAGTTTTTTCTATTTTCTGCTTTATTTAAATTATTTTATTTATTTCTGAGTTGTTTTTTGTTGTATTTAGAGTTTATTTTGTGAATATTTTTAATTTAGGTACAAAAAATACAGACTTTCTGTTTATGCGAGTAGTTTTCACATTTGAATAGTTTAAATTTGAATTATTTGAAATTTGTGTGAATCACTAGTTTGTGAATTACTTAATTTTAAAAATAGATTTTTCAGTGATTCTTTTTTCTTATGTTTAATATTAGTGTGTTTATATTCAATTTGGTAATACCTAGGTTATTAAAAAAATGAAATGCCTTTGTAACAGATGAGTTTTCGTCCGAAACCCTGATACTTCGAAAGAGGTTGTCCATTTTGTACACGAAGTGCATCCAGTTTTGCCGTAACCCTCTCTACTTTTTTGCACATGTTATGGGGGTGAAATGATGATACCATGCCAACTTTCAACCTTTTCAGAGTTCATTTGAAGTGTTTTTCAATTTCAGGGTCATTTAGCTAAAAAAATCAGTAAATGCATGAAAAATAGCAAATGATGTCAGAAAGGGTTGAAAATTCATGACATGGATTTGAATGGTGCATACTAAACGCACAAAAAGCCTGGAGTTGAAATAAGTTTAAAAAAATGAAATGGCTTTGTAACATAAGTTTTCGTCTGAAACCCTGATACTTCGAAAGAGATTGTCCATTTTGTACACGAAGTGCATCCAGTTTTTTCTGTAACCCTCTCAACTTTTTTGCACATGCTATGTGGGTGAACTGATGGTACCATGCGAAATTTCAACCTTTTCAGAGTTCATTTGTAGTGCTTTTCAATTTCAGGGTCATTTAACTCAAAAAAATCAGTAAATGCATGAAAAATAGCATATGACGTCAGAAAGGTACACATTTGTCTGAAGCACAAAAGTACACGTTTCAAGTGCCAAAACACATAAGCACCCTAACTATTACAAAGATTCCCTATGGTTTTTCCAAAGTGGGACTTTCTAGATATACAAGTCCAGAAACTCACTAGAGAAGAAAGTGATGACAGTGAAGCCGATCACATCCCAGAGTGGGATCTTTGGGCCATGTGAAACTTTTTCTTCGCGTGTGTCCCTTTGCACCGTAACCATGGAGAATCTCCATCATTTAACTGGATGCTCGGGTCAATATTCACTCTGAATGGAGAAATTTCATCAAACTTTTCATAATCTTACGATATATACATCTTGTTATCCACTCCCACGATGTTTCTTTTCCCTGAAAGAACTATGTGGCGCTTTGGCTCATCGTATGATGTATTCGCTTCCTTATCTTTGTTGGGATCTACCGTAGGGTGCGTCGACTGCAAATTAAAATTTTCCTACGAGCAGAACAACCAAGAACATGCTACGGGAGATGGATCACAATTCGTTACCACTAGACGTGCAGTGCCGTGCAGCCGAAGAAGAGTTGGGGCAGCGCGTCCGCGTGGATCGTCTCCTCCTCGTGCGATCTCCCTCGAACAGCCAGTCGTCCGATCCCACGTACAAGTTCGCCGGAGCAGCGCAGGTGCACCGCCTCTAGCGGTATCCGCGCGTGCAGGAGGAACACCGTGTGGCGGACTACTAGGTCCGATCACACAGTCGACGGCGAGTGGAGATGTCTATTCGCAACACATGCAAACCCTAGTGACAACGCCGAAGTGATCAGCTCAATGAGTGTGCTGCACCTCCACTATATATAGGCGTCCGTCGCGGGCTCAACACTTGGGCCTCGCACGGACCCTAAAGCCCATAAGTCTACTCAGCCACAATCCGAATACAGCTCGGATCACATCCGACCCAAAGTGTCCTCGGATCGACCTCGTGAGGTTCCTTCCCTTAAGCTGCGTGACCCCTTAGGTTCAAGTCGGCTTGGTCGCGATTCGGATCACCTCTGAATCGGTTGCGGTTAATGTGACCTCTAGCAAGGCATGCCGAACACCAAGCAGACTATGAAGCTGGTTAGCGAACCTGTACATCACACTTCCATTCCTTTTGCCACACGATATATGTTGTCGAGCTCAAGGCGAGTATGTCATCCTTGTGCTAGCCCGACCTCTTTCTCGTTCCAGTGATGCCGACCACTATCCGGATTATCTCATAAGCCTTGTCACATGGCCATGCTTATCCTGGTCGAATCACACGAGGGGCCCAGAGTATATCTCTCTTGGTCGGAGGGGCAAATCCCATCTTGCTCGACCATGTCTCGCAGCATGGGTCTGGACAAGCCTGAAACCTACCTTTGTAACTACCCAGTCACGGAGTAGCTTTGGTCGGCCCAAAGCAAGTAAGTCAGCATCCCGAGTACATGTGCCAGCTTAGGTCTTAGGACATAGAACGTATGTTGTACTAGAGACTCACAGATGACATATCGCTACGTCTCATAGTTGGGTCTGTCCGACTTGGACCTTATCTCGACTCAGATCCGACTATGTCGAATCTGACCAGACCTTTCCAAGTCCATATTATCCGGTTAGCATCCAATGCTCCATGGCTAGTGAGACCAAGCCATCAACCGTGTCATATGCTACTCTAGTTGGTTGCGCATCCACACAACCCTTTCAACTAGGGACCTTTTAGGACAATTATCATACAATGCATAGTCCCACAAACAAGTCACGTACTTGCTGATACACATAATTGATAATGTCCAAGGACTATCTTTATTCATAAACACATAGGAAATATCATCATACATGATTGCCTCTAGGGCATACTCCAACAATCTTTTCTTTATCTCGGCTTGGTAGACATGTCCTTCACATAGAAAACTTGCGCCACATCATTGGCTAGGGCCGAATGGTCTGTTCACTGCGTCACATAAGATTGTTGAGATCCACTGTTGTCATTCCGCATCGCGGGTCTTCCGTTACCCGCCTCGTGTCATATTGACCCATTTGCACCGAAACAAAGGGACGTTTAAACCAAGTCCATAGTCAAGTTCCCATATGTCCTCTATGTAACCATAATATGTGTCCTTTCCCGTCTTGGTTGTTGCATCAAAGCGAACACCACTGTTTTGGTTGGTGCTCTTCTTATCTTGGGCGATCGTGTAAAATGTATTCCCATTTATCTCATACCCTCTGAAAGTCATTATATTCGAAGATGGTAACTTGGACAGCAAGTACAAGTCATCTTCAATAGCGGCATCATGCATGGCACGTGTCTGCAACCAACCAGTGAAAGTCCCCGTTTGTTCACGTGTAATCCAGTCGCTAGACTGCTCCGGGTGTTTGGAGCGTAGAAAATTCTTGTGTTCCTGCATATACGGAGCCACCAAGGCGGAATTTCAGAGAACTGTAGTGTGCTTGAGTGAGAGAATGCCCGTCCATACATATTATTTGATTCCTCCTAGCGTGCCTTTTCCACCTGCGCCCTTATGCCGCGATTCAGAACACCAATCGGCTTAAGGTCAGGAATAAAGTCAATACAAAACTCAATGACCTCCTTATTTTCATGGCCCTTGGAGATGCTTCCTTTCCGCCTAGCACGGTTAAGAACATATTTCTTTAAGACTCCCATGAACCTCTCAAAGGGGAACATATTGTGTAGAAATACAGGACCCAGAACGCTAATCTCTTCGCATAGGTGAACTAGGACGTGCGTCATGATGTTGAAGAAGGATGGTGGGAACACCAACTCGAAACTGACAAGACATTGCACCAAATCATTCTCTAACCTTGGTATGATTTATGGATCGATTACCTTCTGAGAGATTGCATTGAGGAATGCACATAACTTCACAATGGCTAATCGAACGTTTCCGGTAGAAGCCCCCTCAATGCAATCGGAAGCAGTTGCGTCATAATCACGTGGCAGTCATGAGACTTTAGGTTCTGGAATTTTTTCTCTGCCATATTTATTATTCCCTTTATATTCGACGAGAAGCCAGACGGTACCTTCATACCGAGCAGGCATTCAAAGAAGATTTCCTTCTCTTCTTTGGTAAGTGCGTAGCTGGCATGACCCTGATGTATGTCGTATTTTCCGAGCATACGTTGCTGGTCCTCCCGTGCCTCCGGTGTATCTTTTGTCTTCCCATACACGCCCAAGAAGCCAAGCAGGGTCACGCAAAGATTCTTCGTCACGTGCATCACGTCGATTGCGGAGCGGACCTCTAGGTCTTTCCAATAGGGCAGGTCCCAAAATATAGATTTCTTCTTCCACAAGTGTGCGCCTCCGTCAGCATCATTCGGAATAGGTTGTCTGCCAGGACCCTTTCCAAAGATTACCTTCAAATCCTTGACCATATCATGTACATCAGCACCAGTACGGTGGCGAGGCTTTGTCCGGTGATCCGCCTCACCTTTGAAATGCTAGCCTTTCTTTCTTACGGGATGCTGCTTTCGGAAGAAATCGACGATGTTCCAGGTACACATTCTTCCTACAATTATCCAAATATATACTGTAGGTATCATCCAAACAGTGCGTGCATGCGCGGTATCCCTTGTTTTTCTGTCATGAAAGGTTACTGAGAGAAGGCCAATAATTGATGGTCACGAACAACAATGCCTTTAGGTCAAATTATTCCTGTCTGTGCTCATCCCACGCACGTACACCTGTTCCATTCCACAGTTGTAAGAGTTCTTCAACTAATGGCCTTAGGTGCACATCAATGTCGTTGCCGGGTTGCTTAGGACCTTGTATGAGCACTGGCATCATAATGAACTTCTGCTTCATGCACAACCAAGGAGGAAGGTTATACATACATAGAGTGACAAGCCACGTGCTATGGTTGCTGCTCTGCTCCCCAAAAGGATTAATGCCATCTGCGCTTAGACCAAACCATACGTTCCTTGCATCACCTGCAAACTCCTCCCTGTACTTTCTCTCGATTTTTCTCCACTACGACCCGTCAGCGGGTACTCTCAACTTCCCGACTTTCTTACGGTCTTCGTTGTGCCATCGCATCGCCTTGGCATCCTCTTTGTTTAGGAACAAACATTTAAACCGTGGTATTATAGGAGCATACCACATCACCTTGGAAGGAATTTGCTTCTTCATGGGGCACTCGCCCTCGATATCACCAGGGTCATCGCGGTTGATCTTATAGCGCAATGCACCGCATACCGGGCACGCGTTCAAATCAGTGTACTCACCGCGGTAGAGGATGTAGTCATTAGGGCATGCATGTATCTTCTACACCTCTATCCCTAGAGGGAAGACAGCCTTCTTTGCTTCGTACGTACTCTCGGGCAATTCGTTGTCCTTTGGAAGCATCTTCTTTAACATTACCAGCAACTTTCCAAATCCCTTGTCAGATACACCATTCTCTGCCTTTCATTGCAGTAATTCCAGTGTGGTGCCTAGCTTTTTCTTGTCAGCTTCGCAATTCGGGTACAACAATTTTTTGTGATCCTCTAACATGCGCTGCAACTTCTTCTTCTCCTTTTCACTTGTGCAGTTTCTCTCTACATCGGCAATGGCCCGACCTAGATCATCAGTTGGCTCATCTGATGCCTCTTCTTCAGCTTCTTCCCGCATTGCCGCTCGACTTCTTCCCCATTGTTGTATCATCGTATTCAGGGAACCCATGGCCAGGATAGCTATCGCCGTCCTCTTCTTCTTCATTTTCTTCCATCATAACCCCTCTTTCTCCGTGCTTGGTCCAAACATTATAGTGGGGCATGAAACCGGACTCAAACAGGTGGACGTGAGTGGTTCTTCAGTTAGAGTAATTGTGATCATTCTTACAGGCAACACATGGACAAGGCATAAAACCATCCGCCCGCTTGTTTGCCTGAGCCGCAATCAGAAAAGTATGCACACCATCAACGAACTGGGGAGAGCATCGGTCATCGTACATCCATTGCCGGCTCATCTTCATCACACAACACCGAATAGACCAAATTAATACAAGTTCATACATAAAGTTCATACAACACTTATTCTCATAAATCAAACATATAAATAACTCTCTAGCTAAAGCATTTAAATGCAACAACAAATGCGATCAAGATCGCAACTAAGGTAACAATTGATCCAACAAAGATAATGATACCAAGCCTCACTATCAATGGCATATTTTCTAATCTTTCTAATCTTTCTAATCTTCAAGCGCATTTTCTCCATCTTGATCTTGTGATCATCGATTTACATCGGCAACATGCAACTCCAATTCCATATTCTCCCCTCAATTCTTTTCAATTTTCTTTCAAATACTCGTTTCTCTTTCAACTAAATTTAGCCTCTCGACAATAGGGTCGGTTGGAATTTCTGGTTCACATACCTCCTAGATAAAAATACCTATGTCAACTTGATGGGCATAATTTGTCATAAACATGAAATGCAACAAAATAGTTATAAGAAAATATACCACATCCGAAACATAACCCGGACGAGGGCCGACGGGGACGGATATCAAAACCATGACACTATGAATAACAAAACAACGTACGGGTAAGATAATTATACAAGTAACTATATATCTAAATCACACAAACATGATTTTTTTATATAAAAAGATAAGAACAAGATGCTCACTCCACAAGGTGGTACTGGCGACAGGACGGTGCGGATGATCGACGGTGGTTAGGACGGAGACGGGAAGGCACTAAGTAAACCACACCTACATATGCAAACTAAGAGTTATTTTGAGCTCAAATTTCATATAAATCAAATAAACTAGCTACCACATATAATTCCACCCAAATTACTAAAACCCACAAATTAATGACTATATAAAGCATTGCAAGAGCTAATCTAGCAGTGAGAGATGAAAGGACAAAGTTGCTTACCTTTGTGCTAACTTGAATGGATGGGGGCCTTCAAATCTTGACAAAATTTGGGCAAAATGTGTGATCAGCTCAAGGTAGAGGGGAAGAACAGAGAGGAGAGGGGAAAGGGGAAAAATAGAGCAAGCTCGATCACGGGTGGACGAAGGGTTTATATGGGACGACCTTTAGTACGGGTTCGTGCCACGAACCGGTACTAAAGGTGCTGGAGGGGCCCCAGACTGACAACATCCTGCCACCACTCTCTTTAGTACCAGTTCGTGGCACGAACCGGTGCTAAAAGTTCGTCACAAACCGGTACTAATGAAAGCGGCCCGCCTAGCCATTGGAACCGGCACTAATGGTCACATTAGTGCTGGCTCAAATACAAACCAGGACTAATGAGCTGAACATTTGACCCTTTTTCTACTAGTGAAGGGATGGAAAAGACAATTCCCGAGCTCTTCGCAATGCTTAAGGCTGCGGAGGTAGAAATTAAGAAGGAGCATCAAGTGTTGATGGTTAACAAGACCACTTGTTGGGGATATTACTACTGGGCGTAAACCGGCCAGGAGAGGCCGGGTTATCCCCATAATGGTTCACTGTACCTGAAGCCCATGAAGACAGACGGTGGTGCTTTGTGAAGGCCCAGGGCCCAAAGACGGTTTAAGGTCTATAGACGTAAACCGACATTGATATACAAACTTGTGTTGTAAGATAGAAAGAGCAGAGACCGAGCCGGACACGTTTATGAGCCGGCCTCGGGACCCTGTAAACCGACGGGCGTCAACCCATGTATATAAGGGGACGACCCGGCGGCGGTTTAGGATCAACAGACAACAACTCGAGACCCAGGCAAAGCGTATTCGCTCCCTGGTCATCGAAACCCTAGCAATCCCACGGCAACTGGATCGTAGGCTTGTACCTTCACCGCAAGGGGCTGAACCAGTATAAACTCTCTGCGTCCCATGTCTGCTTTAACCCCTTTAAGCTAACCCGCTGCGATTGAAAGGATCGATATAGTTGACTAGAGGGGGGGGGGGTTGAATAGGCAACTAACAATTTTTAGGCTTTTCTTTACCAATTTAAACTTTGCAATAATAAAGGTTGTCTAGATGTGCAACTAGGTGGACAACCTATATGATGCAAACAACACAAGCACAAGAGCAAGCAAGGATAGGAACACAAATAAACTTGCACAAGTAAAGGGATAAGATAACCAAGAGTGGAGCCGGTGGAGACGAGGATGTGTTACCGAAGTTCCTTCCTTTTGAGGGGAAGTATGTCTTCGTTAGAGCGGTGTGGAGGCACAATGCTCCCCAAGAAGCCACTAGGGCCACCGTAATCTCCTCACGCCCTCGCATAATGCAAGAGCCGTGATTCCACTATTGGTGCCCTTGAAGGCGGCGACCGAACCTTTACAAACAAGGTTGCGGCAATCTCCACAACTTAATTGAAGGCTCCCAACAACACCACGAAGCTTCACCACAATGGAATATGGCTCCACGGTGACCTCAACCGTCTAGGATGCTCAAACACCCAAGAGTAACAAGATCCGCAAGGGATAAGTGGGGGGAATCAAATATCTTGTGGTGGAAGTGTAGATCGGGCCCTTGTCACCCAATCCCGAGCAAATCAACAAGTTTGATTGGCTAGGGAGAGATCGGGCCAAAATGGAGCTTGGAGCAATAATGGAGCTTAGAGAGAAGAGGTGGTCAACTAGAGGTAGAAGACGCCCTTATATAGTCGTGGGAAAATCCAACCGTTATCCACATATTCAGTTGACGACGCTGGGGTACTACCGGCCTGTGGGAAGCGGTACTATCAAAGAACAGATGAGCCGAGCTCCGGATTGGGGCCGGGCTGTGGTTAGGGACAGGGTTTGCGCGGGGTTAGGGTTCATGGCGGCGACGGGACGTGGACGGCGTTGGGATCGGTGGGGTAGTTGAGGTACGGGTTTTGGTGGAAGGCGGGGTGGCGGGGCGGGTAGGAGTAGGGGCGGCCCGGTGGCCATCAGCATGCCGGGCGCCGGGAAGATGCCATGGGGGTCGGCACGGTTGTGGGATGGTTACGGTTTGGGGAGGCTTGAAGAGCCTGCTTGAGCTCGAAGGGGACGTTGGGGTTGGGATTAGGGTTTTGAGGGCGACGCCATGGGAGGCCGCTCGAGGGCGAGGTGGATCTGAAGTTGAAGTGGGGTTGAGATGAGGAAGGGGATGCAGGAGGAAGACGTAGAGGAGGGTCCCAGAGGAGGGAGGAGGGAGGAGGCAGAGGAGGAAGACAGAGGATGCTACCCTGGTTTTTGCGATTTGAGGATTTTGGGAGCAATGGCAGGTATCATCGCCCACCTCTTATGATCAGTTTAAGTTGAAGTTTAAAGGAATGTACGTTTAAGTTTGTTTAAGATAAGATTAAACGAGTGTAAGTTTCAAAAAAAAAATAGTGAAAGAGGGATGAATGGGTTCTTAAACGTTGATTAAGACAACGAATTGAGCATAATACAGATGATTAGTTTTTCTCTGGTCGAGGAACCAGTCAACTAGGATTCAAGTCCTGAACTTAGCATTGTTGTTTGTATTTTTTTGGATTTAGGAGTTGTTCGGCAATCCGCCGGTTTCGCGAAATCGCAGAATCCGTGGAGCAGCTATTTTCCCGCTCCATGATTTTCAACTACAACTCCGCCAGCTCCGCGAAATCACGGAATATGTGGAGCAATTGTTTCCCCGCTCCACGATTTTCAACTACAACTCCGCCTGCAGCTGTTTCTCCGCTCCATGATTTTCAACTACAACTCCGCCTGCTCCGGGAGCTGGGTCGTGGAGTGGAGGGACTCCGAACAGGCCTTTAGTTTAGGCTTTTCGACGATGTTTGTGTTGGAAATATGCCCTAGAGGCAATAAAAAATTAGTTATTATTATATTTTCCATGTTCATGATAATCGTTTATTATCCATGCTATAATTGTATTAATAAAAACCTCAGATACATGTGTGGATACATAGACAAAACCATGTCCCTAGTAAGCCTCTAGTTGACTAGCTCGTTGATCAATAGATGGTTACGGTTTCCTAACCATGGACATTGGATGCCGTTGATAACGGGATCACATCATTAGGAGAATGATGTGATGGACAATACCCAATCCTAAGCCTAGCACAAAGATCGTAGTTCGTATGCTAAAGATTTTCTAATGTCAAGTATCATTTCTTAGACCATGAGATTGTGCAACTCCCGGATACCGTAGGAATACTTTGGGTGTACCAAACGTCCTGGCAATCTGGGTGGCTATAAAGGTGCACTATGGTATCTCCGAAAGTGTCTATTGGGTTGCACGAATCGAGACTGGGATTTGTCACTCCGTGTGACGGAGAGGTATCTCTGGGCCCACTCGGTAGGACATCATCATAATGTGCACAATGTGACCAAGGGGTTGATCACAGGATGATGTGTTACGGAACGAGTAAAGAGACTTGCCGGTAACGAGATTGAACAAGGTATCGGTATACCGACGATCGAATCTCGGGCAAGTACTATACCGCCAGACAAAGGGAATTGTATACGGGATCGATTGAGTCCTTGACATCGTGGTTCATCCGATGAGATCATCATGGAACATGTGGGAGCCAACATGGGTATCCAGATCCCGCTGTTGGTTATTGAGGAGAACGTCTCGGTCATGTCTACATGTCTCCCGAACCCGTGAGGGTCTACACTTAAGGTTCGATGGCGCTTAGGGTTATAAAGGAAGTTTGTATGTGGTTGCGAATGTTGTTCAGAGTCCCGAATGAGATCCCGGACGTCACGAGGAGTTAGGAATGGTCGGGAGGTAAAGATTTATATATGGAAAGTTGTTGTTCGGGTTAGGAAAAGTTCGGGGTTTTCGGTATTGTACCGGAAGCTTCGAAGGTTCGGAGGATTCGGAGGGGTCCGGAGGTCCGGAAATTGTTCCACCACGTCCAATATAGTAGCATGGGCTATAGGGGGCGCCCTAGCCTTAATGGGCCAGGGCACCAGCCCCCAAGGCCCATGCGCATGGGAAGGGGGGAACCCAAAGGGAGGGCCTCCACTTGACTTGGGAGGCACTCCTCCCCCTTGGCCGCCGCCCCCAACCCTAGATGGGATCTAGGGGGGCCGGCCCCCTCTTCCCCCCCACCTATAAATAGTGGAGGGGTGGGAGGGCAGCCGCACCCCAAGTTCTGGCGCAGCCCTCCCCCTCTCCCAAGTACTCCTCCTCTCCCGCGGTGCTTGGCGAAGCCCTGCTGGACTACCACGCTCCTCCATCACCACCACGCCGTTGTGCTGCTGCTGGATGGACTCTTCCTCAACCTCTCCCTCTCACCTTTTGAGGGGAAGTACGTCTTCGTTAGAGCGGTGTGGAGGCACAATGCTCCCCAAGAAGCCACTAGGGCCACCGTAATCTCCTCACGCCCTCGCACAATGCAAGAGCCGTGATTCCACTATTGGTGCCCTTGAAGGCGGCGTGAACCTTTACAAACAAGGTTGGGGCAATCTCCACAACAATTGGAGGCTCCCAACAACACCACGAAGCTTCACCACAATGGAATATGGCTCCACGGTGACCTCAACCGTCTAGGATGCTCAAACACCCAAGAGTAACAAGATCCGCATGAGGATAAGTGGGGGAATCAAATATCTTGTGGTGGAAGTGTAGATCGGGCCCTTGTCACCCAATCCCGAGCAAATCAACAAGTTTGATTGGCTAGGGAGAGAGATCGGGCCAAAATGGAGCTTGTTGCAATAATGGAGCTTAGAGAGAGAAGTGGTGGTCAACTAGAGGTAGAAGACACCCCTTATATAGTCGTGGGAAAAATCCAACCGTTATCCACATATTCAGCCCGCGACGCGCGGTACTACCGCTCCAGGGGGGGCGGTACTACCGCGAGGCTGCGCGGTACTACCGTGGCGGACCATGGTACTATCAGCGGAAGACAGCCGGAACTAGCTCGACTAAGGGGCAGTACTACCGCTATGCCGGTACTACCGCAAGGCGGAGAGTCACGGCTTTGGGAAGGGCGCGGATGAAATAAATTACATCCGTGCCAACTTCATTGAAACTGCGGTGGTACAAAATCCGACGCGGTACTACCGCTGCCGAGGCGGTACTACCATGGCGCCTACTACCGTGAAACTACGGTACTCGGTAGGAGGGCCACGGTACTACGGCTCATAGGGAGCAGTACTACCGTGGGCTCCAGCAGTACTACCGCTACGAATGAGCGGTACTACCGTGGTGGCGCGGATGTAAAAATTACATCCGCCCTACTACCAAGACCGAGCGGCACTAGGCTCGGGAGCAGCGGTACTACCGCTCCAGAGGAGCGGTACTACCGTGACACCCAATAGATTATTGCAGGTACTTGGCGGTACTACCGTACACAAGAGTAGTTGTCGATTTCCGCACAACAAATATAACGAAGGGAAGCTCCAAAATGCAGGGAAAGGAGGGACAAATGTACGTGTTGATTCCGCCCAAACCTTTCCGACGCGGACCCCCTCTTAATAGTACGGCTCTCCTACGACTCAAATCCACCAAAAGGAAACGTAGGACGACGCCGTCTTCAATAGTCTCCGAGGGGCACCGAATCGTCTCGTGCCTAGTGATGAACCATATGAGGAACTCAAAGCATACGATTAGTCCGAAAAAGTATCGTCATCAATCACCAAAACACTTACGGGATAAATATGCCCTTACAATCTCCCCCTTTTTGGTGGATTGATGACAATATGGGATTTGCACAAAGATACAATAATATAGAGCAAGGGCAAACCCCTCCTCTCCAAAATATAGACGGGCTCCCCCTAGATGTGTGCACTCTGGATGAATGCTTTGGACTGCATACCACACTTACTAGGATCACCACTCCCCCTATATTTTAGAGACAAAGGCCCGAAGAATAACATCTAAGCAACATATAGCACGATATAACACAAGCTTGCTAAGATAGATAGAGTGCATATGTCTTACACCATATGAAGGAAAAGCAACTTTAACGAGGTTCAAACAAGGTTCAACCGAAAACGCAATAAACACACCAAACACGACACAAGACTCGCAAATCCCTACGCTCTCTCTCCCTTTGGCATCGAGACGCCAAAAAGGCAGAGAGGACACCTACACACAAGCGGTGGCTCAAGCAGGAGGGAATTCGTCCCAACCCTATCCGTCAGACTCCTCAGCAGTAGGGATGGACTCCTCGACGTCCTCCTCAGAATCAGTCCACTTGTAGCCTTGCTTCTCCATCCACTCGACCTCTAGAGTGATGTGCTCCTCAGACCCGCCAGACACATCCTCACCATAGAGCTTCAAGATCTTCTGTCCCGGCGGCGACTCTACTTGGATGCCTCGTGAGTCCTGTACTGCCCCTTGGCTTGCATGCGAGAAAAGAGTCTTCATCTTGTCCTTGACCGTGGCCCATGAAGGCATAGAGGAGCTCTGGGAAGGCCTAGCAAAGATGGCCCTCAAAGAACATTCTCGGCGACATCCTCCTCTCCAACAGCAGCCCTAGCAGCAGACGCCTCGGCACGAGTAGTAGTGTTGGCCCAATTGGGTTTGACACGCAGACAGATGGGTCATGGCGAATCCAGTCAGGGGCAAGGACCTCCTCACTAGGGAACATCTTCTCCCAGGTCCTCGAGATCAGCAGAAACAGATAGGGCCCATAGATAGGCACTTTGCGGTTGAACACCGCAAACCGAAGTTCACACCACATGATGTGAGAGACATCAAGTGGCTGGGTCTGAGACAAATGAGCCTCCTCACAGATGAGCATCATATCCACCATATAGGCATGGACCTTGTCCTTGTCACCAATGCGAGGGAACAAGGAGTTGCGGAAGATGCGGTACATGATATCCAGAAAAGAGTTGAGCACCAACCCTATCTTGCCACTTGGAAGCGTCTTCTCAACATAGTACGGTGCAAGCCTGTCCTTGTTGGCAGAGTCAGAGTTGGCATGGGGAGAACACCCACGGGAGAGTCGAGCCCGTCATCAGGAACTTGGAGCAAATCCATGAACTCCTTCCAGGTAGCAGTCAGCTTACGGCCATTGGTCATCCAGGTCATCCTCCTCTCCTCATTAGGGTGAAAGTAAACTGAAGCAAAGAACTGACCAATGAGCTCACGATCATAGTCAAGGTGAAAGGATATCACATGCTCAATGCCAAACTGCTCCACCAAGTCCAGAGCCTCTCCAAAGTAGGCACGTAACTTGTCCTTCCTCAAGTGATGCATGTCAATCCACTTCACATCCACATAGGTATTAGCTTGTTCTTGATGACGTCCAGATAGACGTTGGTTTAATGCTTGTTCTAGAACAGCTCACAGCCCCTGACAGAGGAACGAGGGGTCACGTACGGATCAATTTGCCTGAGACGGACATAGTCAGATTGGGGCATCTCATCCATGCCCTTGGCGGGCTCCTTGAACTTGTTAGCGTAGTCTTGACATGGCGCTTTGGGGGCGGAGGAGGAGCCCTCTGGTGCTTCACGGGGTTCTTGAGACGCTTGGAGCCATGTCACGGCTGGGATTGGACCGTGAGAGCCACCACCGAGACACACACGCATAAAGCACCAAAGACGCAAAGAAAATCAATGCAAAGGCCACGATGAAGCACAAGAAACACATAGGAGACATATGAGAAAGTTGGCATGCGATAGGTGTGAGCCACGGTGGGGCCCACTTGCCTGCTGTGACACTAAAGCATTAGTACTGCTCCAAACGCGGTAGTACCGTGCGAGGTCACGGTAGTACCGTGGTTGGAGCAGAAGTAAGGATTTAGTGCCGCACAAAGCGTGGTAGTACCACACCCGAAGGGCGGTAGTACCGTGCAAGCGGTAGTACCGCGTCGCAGCAGATCCAACTAGCGATTTGAATCTGAAAAGAACCGCGAAACAACGGCGGTGCTACAGTGATCAGATCTAGCGCATGACAACAATACACATATAAATCCTATGCAATACCACACTCCTTCATCCTATTCTTGCAGAGATTAAGCCTATCAATCTCAAGAACACACAAGCCTCCCCCAAAACCTAGAAACACCAAACACCATCAACATGGAGAGGGAGTTGGGGAAAACCTGGGTCCATAGCAAGAGCACGTGGTGGGGAACGATCCCACCGGTCGGAATCACGGGAGGGCAGCCGGTGGAGGAGATCCGGCGAAGAATGCCGGTTCCGTTCTTGAGCAAGGGAGAGAAGGAGGCGATGTGGAAAGAGGACTGCGAATGGGCATGGGGAGTTAGGATTCCCCCTGCCCGTCCTTATCCCCACGCCCCTGAACCGACGCGGTAGTACCGTGTATCATCGCGGTAGTACCGCTCGGGCGAAAGTTCCGCACCGAGGCGGTAGTACCGCTCAACCAGGCGGCAGTAAAAAAATACTGCCGTGTGGTCGCGGTAGTATCGTGCTCCCGCAAGCGGTAGTACCGTGGCAGGCCGCGGTAGTACCGCAGCTGGCCGCGGTAGTACCGTGAACTCAAGTCACCGCAAGTTTCAAAAACGAGAAGAGGGCCTTTGCAAGGAAACTTTTCACACACAAGAAACCACAAGATCTAGCACAAACCAGAGGCAAAATACAACAAGAAACCACCAAGCGACAAGGCCTCTCAAGGAGAGAGGGCGGTGGCCGAAGCCACCTATGTTTGAGTTGGATGGTATGGCACCGCGAAGAATTATCCTTGGGCCCATGACCAAAACTCGTCTTTGGAACACAGGTACCATAAAAAATGGTTAATGTGAAAGAGGTGATCGATTTATGAATAATGGGGGGGGGGGGGGGAGGGATAGTTAATTGAGAGAACAACACTCCCCTATGTCCATGCCTACACCTAAACTAGACAACAAGTTGAGTGTGTGGCGGGGAGTGCACGGCTCAAGTCACATTGCTCAAATCGATGATATTTAGCTCATGCCTTAACTTCATGAAATCTTGCTTCATCTAAGGGCTTCGTGAATATATCCGCAAGGTTATCCTAAGTGTTGACATACTTGAGCTCGATCTCCCTCGCCTAATGTGATCCGGATGAAATGATACCGAATCTCGATGTGCTTCGTCTTGAAGTGTTGCACGGGTTGAGAGAAATCTTGATGGCACTTTCATTATCACACCAAAGAGGCACTTTGTCACAAATGACACCGTACTCCTTTAAAGTTTGCCTCATCCATAGGAGTTGATCACAACAACTACCGGCCGCCACATATTCCGCTTCGGTGGACGAGAGAGACACACAACTTTGCTTCTTGGAAGACCAACTTACCAAGGAGCAACCAAGAAATTGGCACCCTCCGGAAGTGGACTTCCTATCCACTTTATCTCCCGCCCAATCGGAATCCGTAAATCCTTCAAGCTTGAAGTTTGCTTCTCTTGGGTACCATAAGCCAAAGTTTGGGGTATGAGCCAAATATCGAAAGATTAAACGGCCGCCACATAGTGACTTTCCTACGGTGCGGCTTGAAACCGTGCACACATTCCCACACTCAACATGATATCCGGTCTAGATGCACAAAGGTAAAGCAAGGATCCAATCATGGAGCGATATACCTTTTGATCCACCGCTTTACCATTGGGATCAATGTCAAGTTGGCACTTGGTGGGCATTGGAGTAGTAGCCGACTTGACATCACTTAGCTTGAATCCTTTGAGCATGTCTTGAGTGTATTTGGCTTGGTTGATGAAGGTTCCTTCTCTTCTTTGTTTGATATCGAAACCAAGGAAGAACTTCAACTCTCCCATCGAAGACATCTTGAACTTGGAGGTCATGAGAGCGGCAAATTCCTCATTGAAAGCTTTGTTAGGAGAACCAAAGATAATATCATCAACAAATAGTTGGCATACAAACAACTCCCCATTGACCTTCTTAGTAAAAAGAGTGGGATCGATTTGCCCCACTTCAAATCCACGATCTTGTAACAACTCGGTAAGGTGGTCATACCACGCACGTGGGGCTTATTTAAGGCCATAGAGTGCCTTATCGAGTTGATACACATGATCCGGGAAGTAGGGGTCCTCGAACCCGGGGTTGCTTGACATAGACCAACTCATTAATGGGACCATTAAGAAAAGCACTTTTCACATCCATTTGTTGCAACTTAAAGTTGTGATGGGAAGCATAAGCAATCAACAAGCGAATGGATTCAAGGCGAACAACGGGAGCAAAGGTTTCACCGTAGTCGATACCCTCGACTTGGGAGTAGCCTTGTGCTACCAATCTTGCCTTGTTGCGAATGATGTTCCCATGAGCATCTTGCTTGTTCTTGAAAATCCACTTGGTCCCAATGACGTTGTGGTTCTCCGATGGCCTTGGCACCAATCTCCACACCTTGTTGTACTCGAAGTTGTTGAGTTCTTCATGCATGGCATTGAGCCAATCCGAGTCTTCGAGCGCCTCATAGACCTTTTGAGGTTCAACACAAGAGACAAACGCGTGATGTACAATAGTTTGCCAATTGTCTCTGAGTGCTTACCCTTTTCTTAGGCTTCCAACCACATTCTCCATGAGATGGCCTTTGGTGGTGAGTTTGGAAGCAATTTTGGTGACCTGACGCTCTAATTCCTCCTCGGAGGTGAGATGAGGAGGGTCACTTGATCATCTTGAGCGCCAGTCTTGAGCATGATCTTCATCTTGAGCATGCTCGGGGAGAGAACTTGACCTTGGGCATCATTTGAGGTGATATCATCGTCTTGAGCACGATCTTGCCCTTGGTCTTGTTCATGAGGTTGAGGGCCTTCACTTTGTTCTTCGGAAGCATGTGGGCCTTGGGTTGGTGATGGCTCCACTTGAGTGGAGCATTGTCCTTCTCCTTCGACCACAAGGGGTTCCTCAATGGGTAGGATAAAACCAACTCCCATTCTTCTTATGGCTTGGGGAGGAATTTCATCACCTACATCACAAGTGCCACTTTGCTCCACTTGGGAGCCGTTATTCTCATCAAACTCCACGTTACACGTCTCCTCAATAAGTCCCGTGGATTTATTGAGGACACGGTAAGCATGAGAGTTTGTAGCATAACCAACAAATATGCCCTCATGAGCTCTAGCTTCAAATTTAGACAAACGAACACCTTTCTTGAGAATGAAACACTTACACTCGAACACCCGAAAGTACTTGAGGTTGGGCTTGTTGCCGGTGAGTATCTCATAAGGAGTCTTGTTCAAGCCTTTGCGGAGATAGAGCCGATTGGATGCATGCCATGCGGTGTTGATGGCTTCGGCCCAAAAGTTGTATGGAGACTTGAACTCCGCCATCATGGTCCTTGCCGCATCCATAAACGTCCGGTTCTTTCTCTCCGCAACACCATTTTGTTGAGGGGTATATGGTGCAGAATATTGATGCTTGATTCCCTCATCACTAAGAAACTCATCCAAGGTGTAGTTCTTGAACTCGGTGCGTTGTCACTTCTTATAGTCAAGATCTTTGCATTATGTTGACGTTGAGCTTCATTTGCAAAGTCGATGACGGTTTGTTGAGTCTCACTCTTCCTCTTGAAGAAATATACCCAAGTGTATCTTGAATAGTCATCCACAATCACCAAGCAATACTTTCTACCTCCAAGACTATCAAATGATGGTGACCCAAAGAGATCCATGTGAAGGAGCTCCAAGGGTCTCTTTGAGTATAGGATGGTCGTGGGAGGGTGAGCCTTCTCATGAAGCTTTCCTTCAATACAAGCACTGCAAGCACGATCTTTGGCAAAAATAACATTTGTTAGTCCATGGACATGCCCCCCCTTGAGAAGACTTTGCAAAGATCTCATATTGACATGGGCTAAACGGTGATGCCAAAGCCATCCCACGTCAACTTTAGCCATTAGGCATGTCGCGGTCTTAGTGGGTCGCTCCAAAAAGTTAATCACATAGAGACCATTTTCGACATGCCCAACAAAGGCTACTTTAAGAGTCTTGCTCCACAAGAGGGCCATGGTATCAATGTCAAAGAAGGTAGCAAAACCCATGACTGCAAGTTGACGAACGGGAAGCAAATTGTATGCAAGGGACTCAACAAGCATGACTTTCTCGATCGTAAGATCATGAGAAATGACAACCTTGCCGAGACCCAATACCTTAGAATGTGATGCATCACCCCACTCGACATTGGTGGGCATAGATGGAATCTCTTGCACGTCCACCACCATGTCCTTGCTCGGGTCATATGATTTGTTGCTCCACTATCGAGCAACCATGATCCCCCAGGAAGCAAACCCTACAAGAGATCAATGCTTGGTTTTAGGTACCCATTTGGTAATGGGTCCTTTGATGTTAATAACGAGGGTCTTAGGAACCCAAATAGACCATTCAATGTACTCATAAGAAGAACCATCAAATTTAGCATAAACATGCCCATCACTAGCACGGCACAACACATATGAGGGGTTAAAGTCAGGCTATGTTCATGGGAATGACGTTTTCCTTCTTGGCATTGCCACCCTTTGCACGGTTCTTCTTCTTCTTGGAAGCACCCTCTCCCTCCCTCACAAAAGTTTGCTTGAGAGGAGGAGGTTGCTTGGTCTTGTCATTCTTCTTCTTGCTCTTGGGCTTGGGCGCGAACCCAATCCCCTCGGCCACAAATTCCTTTTGATTACTCAAAAGGTCGTTAAGGTTCTTCTCACCTTGAATGCATGTGACAAGGCCCTTTTCAAGTTGCTCCTTCAACTTAGCATTCTCCTCAACAAGATGCACATGCTCACAACAAGGGTTAGTAGCATTTGCATTATCAATCAATATCATATGAGGAAAGGTGGCTTTCTCCTTGGTTAGATTCACTTGGAGCTGATCATGAGACTCTTTGAGACTAGCATGAGCACCCTTCAAGACTTTGTGAGCCTTGTCGAGAATGTCAAAGTCCTCGTTGAGTCTAGCAAGATCAACTCCAAGCTTTGCCTTCTCGGAGCTAAGCACACGAGACACAACAAGAGCATGATCAAGGTCTTTCTTTAATTTAGCATGATCATCGTTGTATGACTCCTCAAGAGCCAAACAAAGACCACGCTCTTCCTCAAGAGCATTGGAAAGATCCGAAATCTCATCGGCATAGTCACAACTATGGCCTTCCATCTTAGAGATGGTTTCTTCATGAGTCTCGATCATGACATTGGCTTCACCAAGTTGTTCCAAGAGAGCAACGAAGTGCTTCTTGGATTTGCCCTTGAGTTTACTCATAAAGATCTCAAATTCATTTTCCTCCACATTAGTCCCCTCATGTTCATCAATGCAATCCGTCAAAGAAGAATGATTGATGATGGTAGTTTTGATGTTGGTGGTTACCTTGTTGGTGGCTTTAGCCATGAGGCACTTAAGCGGTGATGCTTTCATTGGGTGAACCAAGAGAGACACCGAGGAGTCATTGCAATGGCCACGGAGGCCATGGCAACCGATTCACCATCCTCATCATCATCATCATCCTCATTGTACTCTTCTTGAACCACCAAGGCTTTGTGAGGAGTCTTCTTTGGGAAGTTGCTCTTGTTGGGGAAAGACTTGGCCTTGTCCTTACGGATGAGCTTGCCACCATTGTCTTCCCTCTTCTCATATGGAAACTCCGCAACAAAGTGACTCACATTGCCACAATTGAAACAAGTCCTCACTCGTTGCTTGCCCTTAGTGCCACTTGAGTTGCTCTTGTTGAAGTTGGGCCTTGAGTTCGTCTTGCTCCAAAATTGTCTTGAAGCAAGGGCCATGTGTTCATGATAATCATACTTAGTATCTTCGAGGTTGCTCTCTTCTTCTTCTTCCTCTCCATCTTCTTCGACACAAATCTCGGCCTTCAAAGCGAGGTTGGGCTTCTTTGCTCTTTGGGAGCGAAGCACCGCATTGTCGGCGGTCTTGTCCAATATGCTCATATCCACAAACTCATCCAACACATCACTTGAGGACAGGGTGTGGAAGTCCGGTCGTTGATGGATGACGGAGGACATGGCTTTGTGGTAGGGCATCATTGCCTTGAGGAATTTGCGCTTGATCCAGTTGTCATCTGTGTCCTTACTTCCATGATCCCGGAGGAAGACAATAAGCTTGGTTACTCTCCGATAGAGCTCACGAGGTTCTTCTTCTTCCTTCATTGCAAACTCATCGGCTTCATCTTGGACCACTTCATAATTGGAACGTTGAATGCTTGCGCTTCCTCGATAAAGGGAAACCACCTTGAGCCAAGAATCTTTGGCACGGGAGTAAGGCGGAGATGAGGAGATCTTCGAAGGATTGCTTCTTGGATGATGAAGAGAGCATTCTCATTGAATTGATGGTCCACGACCTCTCTTGGAGAAAAGTTGCTCGGATCATGCAGATAGAAACCTTCTTCAATGATTCTCCAAAGGTTAGTGTTCACATGATTTAAAATGACGCTTAAACGATAAACCCAAGAATCAAAATCCTCCTTTTTATCAATCTTAGGTGGTGGACCGGCATGATTCAAATGAGTGGAAGGAATCGGTCCACCATAAACGGGAGGTTGCACATGGGCAAAGATGCCGGTGCCATTCTTACCACTAGACGAGGGGGCTTTTTCACTAGTAGCTTCCCCCTTATCGGAGTTAGCATCCGCTCCCGTGTTGGCGGGATCACCCACTTTCACGGTTGCGGTGGAAAGTTTAAGCCCTTCTAGGAATTCCTTAAACATGTCCTTGACCTCGCTCGTCATGGAGTTTTTCAATGTGTCCAACGCCACATTTAATTCCTCACGAGAGATCGAGGTACCCCATCTCCGTAGATGATATCGGATTCAAGCATCGAGTGCTCCCCACATCATCTACAACGTCGACCATACTCTTCGGACGGTAAAGTCCTTAAAAAGAGACGAGGCTCTGATACCAATTGAAAGGATCGATATGGTTGACTAGAGGGGGGGTGAATAGGCAACTAACAATTTTAGGCTTTTCTTTACCAATTTAAACTTTGCAATAATAAAGGTTGTCTAGATGTGCAACTAGGTGGACAACCTATATGATGCAAACAACACAAGCACAAGAGAAAGCAAGGATAGGAACACAAATAAACTTGCACAAGTAAAGGGATAAGATAACCAAGAGTGGAGCGGTGGAGACGAGGATGTGTTACCGAAGTTCCTTCCTTTTGAGGAAATGCGTCTCCGTTAGAGCGGTGTGGAGGCACAATGCTCCCCAAGAAGCCACTAGGGCCAGTAATCTCCTCACGCCCTCGCACAATGCAAGAGCCGTGATTCCACTATTGGTGCCCTTGAAGGCGGCGTAGAACCTTTACAAACAAGGTTGGGGCAATCTCCACAACTTAATTGGAGGCTCCCAACAACACCAATGAAGCTTCACCACAATGGAATATGGCTCCACGGTGACCTCAACCGTCTAGGATGCTCAAACACCCAAGAGTAACAAGATCCGCAAGGGATAAGTGGGGGGAATCAAATATCTTGTGGTGGAAGTGTAGATCGAGCCCTTGTCACCCAATCCCGAGCAAATCAACAAGTTTGATTGGCTAGGAAGAGAGATCGGGCCAAAATGGAGCTTGGAGCAATAATGGAGCTTAGAGAGAGAAGAGGTGGTCAACTAGAGGTTGAAGAAGCCCTTATATAGTCGTGGGAAAAATCCAACCGTTATCCACATATTCAGCTCATGACGCCGGTACTTACCGCCTGTGGGGCGGTATTATCATGAGGCTGCGCGGCACTTACCATGGCGGACCACGGTACTACAGCTGGCAGACAGCCGGAACTAGCTCGACTAAGGCGCAGTACTACCGCTTGCGGTACTACCGCAAGGCGGGAGAGTCACGGCTGGGAAGCGCGGATGAAATAAATTACATCCGTGCCAACTTCCGGAAACTGCGGTGGTACAAAATCAGCAGCGGTACTACCGCTCCCGAGGAGCGGTACTACCGTGTGGCGCCTACTACCGTGAAACTACGGTACTCGGTAGGAGGGCCACGCGGTACTACGGCTCATAGGGAGCACTACTACCGTGGGCTCCAGCGGTACTACCGCATGTTGGGCCAGCGGTACTAAGCGTGGTGGGGCGCGGATGTAAAAATTACATCCGCCCCTACTACCGCACCGGAGCGGCACTAGGCTCGGGAGCCGTGGTACTACCGCCCAGAGGAGCGGTACTCATCGGACACCCAAATGGGGTATCATGCAGGTACTTGCGGTACTACCGCAAGTACAGTAGTAGTTGTCAGATTTCTGCCCAACCAAGATAACGAAGGGAAGCTCCAAAATGCAGGGAAAGGAGGGACAAGTGTACGTGTTGATTCTGCCCAAACCTTTCCGATGCGGACCCCCTCTTAATAGTACGGCTCTCCTACGACTCAAATCCACCAAAAAGAAACGTAGGATGACGCCGTCTTCAATAGTCTCCGAGGGGCACCGAATCGTCTCGTGCCTAGTGATGAACCATCTGAGGAACTCAAAGCATACGATTAGTCCGCAAAAGTATCGTCATCAATCACCAAAACACTTACGGGATAAATATGCCCTTACAGCGATGGCTCCACGACTAAGTCCTTTCTCTAGGACATCTGCCGTGACAAAACCACGACAGTTGGCGCCCATCGTGGGGCTATCGCACGATGGTTTCGAGTTCTTAGAGGGCAGCTTCGAAGGGCTCAAGGGATACGCTGTGGGCCGGATGACCAAGAGTCGTCGCGGCAAGATCTACGTGGACTACGCAGGCTAGGGCCCCGAGGCCGGCTCAATCGAGTACGGGTACCGGGTCCCCTTCGGCGGCATACACGTTTTCATTGGTAAGATTGGCGAACCGGGCCTTGAGCCGGACATCTGCACCGGCATCGTCGAGACGGCTCAGCGTGCGAGATCTGCCCGGGTTAAGCCTGTCATGAAGCGTGCCTTCGTGGGAGTCATCCACAGAGTGGAATCTGAGGATAGATCGGAATCTGGTGGTGAAACCGTCGTCTATTCCGGCGACGAGTCATCGACCGGAGAGACCGAGTCATTGTACCAGTTGCAAGATGGCCAGATTGGGGGCTGTTCCGATGGCGACAGTATTCCGGAGCCCTTTGATCCGCCGAATCGGGTTGCGATTTTCATGGCCGGTACACAGCCAGCGCTCCACTCTTCGACCGTAGCGGTGATGATTTCCGGATCAGCAGCAGCGATAGCGGCCGGGGCAGGAGGCCCCGTGCGACCGCCATCTCAGGTTTTATCTGATTTATTTGACGCCTTGGCAGCACTGATGGCGGAGGTTAATCCGGCGAATCAAGATGAGCATAATGCGGAAATCACGAAGGTGAAAGATCAGATAACCTAGGCAAGGTCGACCTGGCAGCTAAGGATACCAGGATGGCTGCGGAATGGGCCGCATTGGATGCACAGGCTTACCGGCTTATGTTAGATCAGAGCGCGTCAAACGATGTCATGAGGAGAAGGTACTGGTCTCACCTGCCGCCGGTTTATGAGGCTAGGAACCTCTTTAATACCCCAGGAGCATGTACCAGTAATCCGCCAGTGATAAACCGGACAAAGGCACCTGGAACGGGAGCGCCGGCTCAGCACCGTCCAACAGATCCGCCTCGTCAGAACAATGTCCCGTCACAACACGTCCCAACACCGCCGGGTCACTACTCTAACCCGATGGATAACATTGTTGTTGCCGCTTCACGACTGGCGGCTCTCCCGATTGAAGGCGTGTCCCCAGTAGCGGTCGATACGCGACGGGCTAGGGAGGTCCTTCAGACAACTTTAACTCAGCAGCAGGCTTATTCATATAGTCGCGAAAGAATCCACTCTACTCCCCGCCCAAGCCGGAGTTACAGCAGGCATATCGATGAACCGGCCGTGTCAAGCAGTGCGCGAAACCGTAATCCGCCCCGCGGCCATAACCCGGCGGGTGGCGGTGGTGATGCTCAGGATGTGGTAGATCGTGCTAGGGCACGTCGAGAGGTCGAGTTAGCGGCGCAGCATGAAGCCCGCCAACTTACTCCGGTTCATCCAACCACATCGGTGGAACTAGGGGTTACTTCCAGCTCTTTGGGAGTGCCGTGTCTCATCCCAGCACTGTGCAACGTGCTCCTGCCCAAGGATTTCAAGGGCCCACGTAAAGTGCCGAATTACACCGCTGATTTATCCCCAAGTCATGGGTTGAAAGCTATGAGATGGCAATGGAGATGCTGGATGTGGATGATGTTGCGTGTGCTAAATACTTCACCATGATGCTGGAGGGGACAACCCGCACTTGGCTGAAGAACTTGCCGGCTAACTCCATTGGGTCATGGGCCGAATTAAGGGCCCAGTTTATCCAGAATTTCAAGGATACATGCAAGCAACCCATGTCAATTGTGGACTTAGCTGCCTGTGTCCAGGAGGAAGGAGAATCAACAACCCGTTGGGTGCGCCGGGTTTCGGAGATTTTGCATTCATCGGACCGCATCAACGCTGATACAACAGTTTTGACATTGGAAGGCAATTGCCGGTTTGCACCTCTAAAGTTGAAGTTGGACGGCTCAAACGTCATTGTAATGACATGGGAACACTTATGGCAGCTCTGGTAAAGTATGCCGACTCTTATAGTACCAAGGACCCCGAGTCTGACGATGACAAGACAGGGAAGGGAAAGAAGAGTGGCAACACCAAGGGGCAGCAGCATAACCCGACGGGTCATGGAAACAACGGTAAGCGTAAAGCGGATAACAGCTTAGATTTTGTGGCTAATACCAGCACGCAGGACAAAGGCCAGCGGCGTAAGGGTAAACCGCCCCAGCGTGGTGGAGGACCAAGTCCTAATCTGGAGCGCCTGTCTTATCTGTTAAACCAGCCTTGCCCAAAGCACGGGACGCAGGACAAACCGTCCACGCACCTTTGGAAAGATTGTTATATCATGCAGGAGTTCAAAAATTCCGACTTTTTTTGGTATGATCACGAACCGGGCGGCGGTTCAGGCCCTGGACCTCATGGGCCGGGTTACGGTGGAGGCAGTTCCGGTTCAGGTTTTCACGGTAATCAGAGCAAACATGGTAATCAAGGCAATCAGGGCAATCAAGGTAGTTATAATCATCAGGGCAATCAGCAGCAACAGCAGCAGTCGGGTTACCAGAGCAACCCGAAGCAGTTGAATAGTGGGCAATATCATGTCTTCACCACTAGTCTATGCAAGCGCGATCAGAAACTCCATAAAAGGGCAGTAAATTCCGTTGAACCGGCGGTGCCTCGTTACTTGTGCTAGTCTGAGCAGCCGATCGTGTGGAGTAGAGAGGATCATCCACCCGGGTTGATAATCCGGGTCATCTGGCATTGGTGGTGGCGCCTTAGGTTGGAGGTTATAAGTTCACTAAGGTACTCATGGATGGGGGGAGTAGTATCAATATTCTTTATTATGAAACCTTCCGTCGCATGGGGTTAACAGATAAAAATCTTAAGCCGTCCAATACGGTCTTCCATGGTGTAGTGCCTGGTAAATCGGCATATCCTGTTGGCAAGATAGCTCTGGAGGTGGCTTTTGGAGATGAGCATGACTCGAGATCATAGACACTGACTTTTGAAGTAGTGAAAATCAAGAGCCCGTATCATGCCCTATTTGGACGGCCGGCTTATGCTAAGTTCATGGCGAGGCCCTGTTATGTCTATCTGCAGCTCAAGATGCCGGGCCATAAGGGGACCATCACGGTCCATGGGAGCCGCAAGATTTCTTTAGAATGTGAAGAAGGTGATGCGGCTTATGTTGAGTCGGTTTGTGCAACAGAGGAGTTGAAGTTCTATAAGGACACTGTTGATCTGGCTGATATGACTTCTTTGAAAAAGCCAACTACAGAGCATGATCCGGCTTTGAAGTTTAAATCGGCTGATGACACTAAGCTTGTCGATTTCGTTCCTGGCGATTCATCCAAGCAATTTAGCATCAGCGCTAACTTGGATCTGAAATAGGAAAGCGCGCTCATCGAGTTCATCCGTGAGAATCGGGACATCTTTGCGTGGAAACCTTCTGACATGCCAGGTGTACCGAGAGAACTCGCTGAGCACACTCTCAATGTCGATCCCAAGTATAAACCGGTCAAGCAGTTTCTTCGCCGGTTCAATGAAGAAAGACGCAAGGCTATTGGTGAGGAGGTAGCGAGCTCTTGGCGGCTGGGTTCATCGTTGAAGTATTTCATCCTGAATGGTTGGCTAATCCGGTGCTGGTACTTAAGAAGAACGACACTTGGCGTATGTGTGTGGACTACACAGATCTCAACAAGGCCTGTCCAGCAGACCCTTTTGCCCTCCCTCGTATTGATCAAATCATTGATGCTAGGGCGGGTTGTGAGCGTTTGAGTTTTCTGGATGCATATTCTGGTTACCATCAAATCAAAATGGCAGTTAA
This sequence comes from Aegilops bicornis, assembly GCA_021605145.1. NCBI lineage: Eukaryota > Viridiplantae > Streptophyta > Magnoliopsida > Poales > Poaceae > Aegilops > Aegilops bicornis. Next base: position 268,069,007 of record CM038675.1, on the reverse strand, counting down.
GGACCAGGAGAAGACAATGTTTATAACTCCTTTTGGAGCCTTTTGCTATGTATCTATGCCTTTTGGGCTTAAGAGTGCCCAGGCGACTTATCAGCGCTGTGTGCAGAATTGTCTTCATGATCAGATCGACCGCAATGTTCATGCTTATGTGGATGATATTGTGGTGAAATCCAGAAAGGAGACATTTATAGATGACTTGAAGTAGACCTTTGATAACCTCCGGGTTTATAAAATGATGCTTAATCTGACCAAGTGTGTCTTTGGTGTACCAACAGGCAAACTCTTGGGCTTTTTGGTGTCTAACAGGGGCATTGAAGCTAATCCAGAAAAAATCAAGGCTATAACTTCTTTGGCTAAACCGAAGTGCATCAGCGATGTTCAACGCGTGGCGGGCCGGATTGCCGCCTTGAGCCGGTTTATCAGTCGCCTCGGTGAGAAGGCCATCCCTCTATATCAGATGCTGAAGAAGACGGATAATTTCATCTGGAGCGACGCCGCCAACGAAGCGTTTGAAGACTTAAAGCGCCAGCTAGCCGAACCGCATGTCCTTCCTGCTCCTGTTGATAAAGAGCCTTTGCTATTATATGTGGCTGCTAATGCCTGAGCTGTCAGTGTGGCTATTGTGGTGGAGCGCAAGGAGGCCGGAAAGGAGTATCCAGTTCAACGGCCGGTTTATTACATCAGTGAGGTACTTACTGAGTCCAAACAAAGTTACCCGCATTGGCATAAGCTAGTGTATGGAGTTTTTATGGCGAGCCGGAAGCTTAAGCAATATTTCGAGGGTCATCCCATCACTGTGGTCAGTTCTGCTCCTTTGGGGGATATAATCCAGAACAGGGAGGCGACTGGCCGGATTGCCAAGTGGGCTATTGAGCTTGGGCCTCATGGGTTGAAGTATATGCCCCGAAAGGCGATCAAGTCTCAGGCACTTGTGGATTTCATCAATGACTGGACAGAATTACAGGCACCAGAAGAGAAACCGGATCATACCTATTGGACTATTCATTTTGATGGGTCCAGGCAATTGGAAGGCTCGGGGGCTGGAGTCGTATTAACTTCGCCACGAGGTGATAAGTTTTGTTATGTTCTCCGTTTAATGTTCCCTTGCACTAACAATGCAGCTGAATATGAGGCTTTACTCCATGGTCTTGGATGGCTAAAGAGATGAATTTAAGCCAAGTTAAGTGCTTCGGTGACTCGGACCGGTGGCTCAACAGTGTATGCGGTACTTGGGATTCCAAGGACCCACTCATGGCGGCATATCGTTGAGAGGTGGATCTTGTTGCAGGTCACTTCAAAGGTTATCAAGTCGATCATGTGGCCCGGCGGAATAATGAAGCGACGGACGCCTTAAGCCGTTTGGGTTCCCAACGTAAACCGGTCCCACCCAATGTCTTCCTGGATGTGCTGCATAATCCATTTGTCAAGCTCCCAACAGAGGAGGATTTGGCTGTTCCTGACCCGGAGGCTCAATTGGTGGCGGCTCTTCATGTTATCTCGGATTAGACGGTTCCATATTTGGCGTATATGAACCAAGGCGAGTTACCAGAGGATGAAACTTCGGCCAGGCAGATAATCCTGCGGTCCAAGTCCATGACTATTATCAATGGAGAGTTACATCATTGTAGTGTGACAGGGGCGTTTCAGCATTGTGTATCTCCTGAAAGAAGGCCGTGAAATTTTGCGTGAGATCCACAAAGGAGATTGTGGTCATCACGCCATTTCAAAGTCTCTGGTAGCCAAGGCGTTTTGTCACGGTTTCTATTGGCTGACTGCTCATGCTGATGCTGAGGACTTGGTCAAAAGGTGTGATGGATGTCAAAAATTCTCACGACGCTCTCATGTACCGGCTCAAGAGTTGAGGATGATTCCAATCACTTGGCCGTTTGCAACTTGGGGGCTAGATATGGTTGGGCCCTTTAAGAGATCCAAGGATAAAAAGACCCACCTTTTGGTGGCAGTTGATAAGTTCACTAAGTGGGTGGAGGCGGAGCCAGTCAGTAAGTGTGATGCAGCTACCGCGGTTCAATTCCTCAAAAAGGTGATTTTCCGGTTTGGCTTTCCACACAACATTATAACTGATAATGGTACCAATCTGTCCAAAGGTGCTATGAAGGAGTTCTGTCAACATGAGCACATCCGGCTTGACGTGTCATCAGTGGCTCACCCCCAGTCTAATGGTCAAGCGGAGCGAGCCAATCAAGAAATCTTGAGAGGCATCAAACCCCAGCTTATGTTTCCTTTGCAGCGGACGCCGGGTTGTTGGGTGGAAGAGTTACCTTCTGTATTGTGGAGCATCAACACCACACCCAACAGATCAACGGGTTACACGCCTTTTTTCATGGTTTATGGAGCGAAGGCGGTTCTCCCTAGTGACATCCGTCACGACTTGCCTCGTGTGGCGGCATATGTCGAAACCGACAATGAGAAGGCACGACAGGAAGCACTTGACCTGTTGGATGAGGAGCGTGACATTGCAATAGCCCGTTCGGCGATTTATCAGCAAGATCTGCGTCGTTATCACAGCCGCCGGGTTAGAACCAGAACTTTTCAAGAAGGCGATCTGGTGCTCTAACTCATTCAGGATCAAACTGATATGCACAAGTTATCCCCGCCTTGGGAAGGACCTTTTGTGGTCAGCAAGAATCTGCATAACGGGTCATACTTCCTTATTGATGTTCGAGAGCGCAAATACTCACGTAAATCGGAGGAGGAGACCCACCGACCTGTTGGGGAACGTAGTAATTTCAAAAAAAATCTTACGCACATGCAAGATCATGGTGATGCATAGCAACGAGAGGGGAGAGTGTTGTCCACGTACCCTCGTAGACCGAAAGCGGAAGCGTTAGCACAACGCGGTTGATGTAGTCGTACGTCTTCACGATCCGACCGATCAAGTACCGAACGCACAGCACCTCCGAGTTCAGCACACGTTCATCCCGATGACGTCCCTCGAACTCCGATCCAGCCGAGTGTCGAGGGAGAGTTTCGTCAGCACGACGCCGTGGTGACGATGATGATGTTCTCCATCGACGCAGGCTTCGCCTAAGCACCGCCTCTGATATCGAGGTGGACTATGGTGGAGGGGGGCACCGCACACGGCTAAAAGATCAAACGATCAATTGTTGTGTCTATGGGGTGCCCCTTGCCCCCATATATAAAGGAGCAAGGGGGGGGGTGCGGCCGGCCTAGAGAGGGGCGCGCCAGGAGGAGTCCTACTTAGGACTTCCCCCCTTTTCCTTGTAGGACTAGGAGAGAGAGGGGAAAGAGGTGGAGGAGAAGAAGGAAGGGGAGCGACGCCCCCCTCTCCTTTTCCTATTTGGACTAGGGGGGAGGGGGCGCGACCCTTGCCCTGGCCGCCTCTCCTCTCTTCCACCAAGGCCCATTAAGGCCCATTAAGTCCCCGGGGTTCGGTAACCTCCGGTACTCTAAAAATCCCGATTTCACCGGAACACTTCCGGTATCCAAACATAGGCTTCCAATATATCAATCTTCATGTCTCGACCATTTCGAGACTCCTCTTCATGTCCGTGATCACATCCGGGACTCCGAACAACCTTCGGTACATCAAAACATATAAACTCATGATAAAAATGTCATCAAAACGTTAAGCGTGCGGACCCTACGGGTTCGAGAACTATGTAGACATGACCGAGACACGTCTCCGGTCAATAACCAATAGAGGAACCTGGATGCTCATATTGGCTCCCACATATTCTACGAAGATCTTTATCGGTCAAACCGCATAACAACATACGTTGTTCCCTTTGTCATCGGTATGTTACTTGCCCGAGATTCGATCGTCGGTATCTAAATACCTAGTTCAATCTCGTTACCGGCAAGTCTCTTTACTCGTTCCGTAATACATCATCCCGCAACTAACTCATTAGTTGCAATGCTTGCAAGGCTTAAGTGATGTGCATTACCGAGAGGGCCTAGAGATACCTCTCCGACAATCGGAGTGACAAATCCTAATCTCAAAATACGCCAACCCGACAAGTACCTTTGGAGACACCTGTAGAGCACCTTTATAATCACCCAGTTACATTGTGACGTTTGGTAGCACACATAGTGTTCCTCCGGTAAACGGGAGTTGCATAATCTCATAGTCATAGGAACATGTATAAGTCATGAAGAAAGCAATAGCAACATACTAAACAATCAAGTGCTAAGCTAACGGAATGGGTCAAGTCAATCACATCATTCTCCTAATGATGTGATCCCGTTAATCAAATGACAACTCATGTCTATGGTTAGGAAACATAACCATCTTTAATTAACGAGCTAGTCAAGTAGAGGCATACTAGCGATACTCTGTTTGTCTATGTATTCACACATGTATTATGTTTTCGGTTAATACAATTCTAGCATGAATAATAAACATTTATCATGATATAAGGAAATAAATAATAACTTTATTATTGCCTCTAGGGCATATTTCCTTCAGTCTCCCACGTGCACTAGAGTCAATAATCTAGATCACATCGTCATGTGATTTAACATCAATAGTTCACATCACCATGTGATTAACACCCATAGTTCACATCGTCATGTGACCAACACCCAAAGGGTTTACTAGAGTCAATAATCTAGTTCACATCGCTATGTGATTAACACCCAAAGAGTACCAAGGTGTGATCATGTTTTGCTTGTGAGAGAAGTTTAGTCAACGGGTCTGCCATATTCAGATCCGTATGTATTTTGCAAATTTCTATTACAACAATGCTCTGCACGGAGCTACTCTAGCTAATTGCTCCCACTTTCAATATGTATCTAGATCGAGACTTAGAGTCATCCATATTGGTGCCAAAGCGTGCATCGATGTAACTCTTTACGACGAACCTTTTGTCACCTCCATAATCGAGAAACATATCCTTATTCCACTAAGGATAATTTTGACCGTTGTCCAGTGATCTACTCCTAGATCACTATTGTACTTCCTTGCCAAAATCAGTGTAGGGTATACAATAGATCTGGTACACAGCATGGCATACTTTATAGAACCTATGGCTGAGGCATAGGGAATGACTTTCATTCTCTTTCTATCTTCTGGCATGGTCAGGCTTTGAGTCTTACTCAATTTCACACCTTGTAACACAGGCAAGAACTCTTTATTTTACTGTTCCATTTTGAACTAAATCAAAAACTTGTTAAGGTATGTACTCATTGAAAAAACTTATCAAGCGTCTTGATCTATCTCTATAGATCTTGATGCTCAATATGTAAGCAGCTTCACCGAGGTCTTTCATTGAAAAACTCCTTTCAGACACTCCTTTATGCTTTGCAGAATAATTCTACATTATTTCTGATCAACAATATGTCATTCACATATACTTATCAGAAATGCTGTAGTGCTCCCACTCACTTTCTTGTAAATACAGGCTTCACCGCAAGTCTGTATAAAACTATATCCTTTGATCAACTTATCAAAGCGTATATTCCAACTCCGAGATGCTTGCACCAGTCCATAGATGGATCACTGGAACTTGCATATGTTCTAAGCACCTTTAGGATTGGCAAAACCTTTTGGTTGCATCATATACAACTCTTCTTTAATAAATCCATTAAGGAATGCAGTTTTGTTTATCCATTTGCCAGTTTTTATAAAATGCGGCAATTGCTAACATGATTCGGACAGACTTAAGCATAGATACGAGTGAGAAACTCTCATCATAGTCAACACTTTTAACTTGTCGAAAAACCTTTTGCGACAATTCTATCTTTGTAGATAGTAACACTACTATCAGCGTCCGTCTTCCTCTTGAAGATCCATTTATTCTCAATTGCTTGCCGATCATCGGGCAAGTCAACCAAAGTCCACACTTTGTTCTCATACATGGATCCCATCTCAGATTTCATGGCCTCAAGCCATTTTATGGAATCTGGGCTCACCATCGCTTCTTCATAGTTCGTAGGTTCATCATGATCTAGTAGCATGACTTCGAACAGGATTACCGTACCACTCAGTGCGGATCTTACACTGGTTGATCTACGAGGTTCAGTAACAACTTGATCTGAAGTTCCATGATCATCATCATTAACTTCCTCACTAATTGGTGTAGGTGTCACAGGAACATATTTCTGTGATGAGCTACTTTCCAATAAGGGAGCAGGTATAGTTACCTCATCAAGTTCTACTTTCCTCCCACTCACTTCTTTTGATAGAAACTCCTTCTCTAGAAAGGATCCATTCTTAGCAACGAATGTCTTTCCTTCGGATCTGTGATAGAAGGTGTACCCAACAGTCTCCTTTGGGTATCCTATGAAGACACATTTTTCTGATTTGGGTTCGAGCTTATCAGGTTGAAGCTTTTTCACATAAGCATCGCAGCCCCAAACTTTAAGAAATGACAACTTTGGTTTCTTGCCAAATCACAGTTCATAAGGCGCCGTCTCAACGGATTTTGATGGTGCCCTATTTAACGTGAATGCGGCCGTCTCTAAAGCATAACCCCAAAACGATAGCGGTAAATCAGTAAGAGACATCCTAGATCGCACCATATCTAGTAAAGTACGATTACGACGTTCGAACACACCATTTCGCTATGGTGTTCCAGGTGGCGTGAGTTGCGAAACTATTCCGCATTGTTTCAAATGAAGACCAAACTCGTAACTCAAATATTCTCCTCCATGATCAGATCGTATAAACTTTATATTCTTGTTACGATGATTTTCCACTTCACTCTGAAATTATATGAATTTTTCAAATGTTTCAGACTTATGTTTCATCAAGTAGATATACCCATATCTGCTCAAATCATCTGTGAAGGTCAGAAAATAACGATACCCGCCGTGAGCCTCAACACTCATCGGATCGCATACATCAGTATGTATTATTTCCAATAAGTCAGTTGCTCGCTCCATTGTTCCGGAGAACAGAGTCTTAGTCATCTTTCCCATAAGGCATGTGTCGGTGTCAAAACCGGCGGATCTCGGGTAGGGGGTCCCGAACTGTGCGTCTAGGCGGATGGTAACAGGAGACAAGGGACACGATGTTTTACCCAGGTTCGGGCCCTCTTGATGGAGGTAAAACCCTACGTCCTGCTTGATTAATATTGATGATGTGTGTTACAAGAGTGGATCTACCACGAGATCAAAGAGGCTAAACCCTAGAAGCTAGCCTATGGTATGATTGTTGTTCATCCTATGGACTACAGCCGTCCGGTTTATATAGACACCGGAGAGGGCTAGGGTTACACAAAGTTGGTTACAAAGGTAGGAGATCTACATATCCGTATCGCCAAGCTTGCCTTCCACGCCAAGGAAAGTCCCATCCAGACACGGGACGAAGTCTTCAATCTTGTATCTTCATAGTCTTGGAGTCGGACCGATGATGATAGTTCGGCTATCCGGACACCCCCTAGTCCGGAACTCCCTCAGTAGCCCCCGAACCGGGCTTCAGCAGTCCGGCGCTTATATTGTCTTCGGCGTTGCAAGGCGGGTTCTCCTTCAAACTTTATGTTCCCGTCGAATAGTGTCCGGCTTCCTTATAAATGTTGAGCTCCTTGGCTTCTACGCCCAATAATGGCCTTCTTCCACGTGTCGTACGAATGCGAAAGGCTGGGGTATTTTTACATTTTACCCCTAGCCGTGCGAGCAAACGAGCCGCCTATAAGAGAGGCGAGGATCTAGATCCAGCTCACACCATCCTCCATCCGCAAGTTCTCATCGAAGCACCTCTGACAAAGATCCATTCCATAATGGATAGCCGACGCGGCTCCTCCTCTCGCGCTCCCAGCCCTAAGCCAGGAGATTGGGGAGATGCTCGATTCCCACACAATGAGCTAGTGGCACTCCAAACCGAGGGATATCTTCCCCAGCTTTCATGGTTCCGGTTCGAGCGGACTAGCCACCTACAAGGGTGGAAAGCGGAGAGCGTCCCCAACCCTTCCAAAGGGGAGCGGGTATGCTTTGTCCCCTATCTAATAAGGGGACTCGGATTTCCCATACATCCGTTTCTCTGGGGGCTCCTAGAGTTCTACGGACTCCAGCTTCATCACCTCACGCCTCCATTTTGCACATCGCGGGCTTCGTAGCTCTTTGCGAGCTGTTCTTGGGCATCGAGCCCCATTTTACGCTGTGGAAGAGATTGTTTTGTCTCATACCCCGTTCTCATGAGGGGTCGATATATCAAGTGGGCGGAGCCGAAATATGGCGCATCGCCGGGACCGGATATCTATCCGGCACCCGAAGAAGGCGTCCAAGACTGGCCTTGAATGGTTCTACATGGAGGACGCCCTCTGCGGATCCAGTTCGGATCGGCCTCCGAGTTCAGCAATGCTCCCTTGAAGAAACGCCTTGAGTTGGCGCCCATGAGTCCTCAATGGGAAGATGGTAGGAGCATCCATTATCCGATGGGCGGATTAGGTTATCGCCCACTCCGGATTGACCATGATTGGAGTCATGGCCACGTGCATTATGCGAGGGTGCAGCCACTCCAATATAGGGGCCACCCTATGTGGGATTTCAACGGGAAGATGGCGCCACCCGTCATGGCCGCAAAGGGCTGTGCTCAATGACCGATCCGCAAAGATCCTGTCCGGCTTGTACAAGGGAGAGGAGGAGGACTTCCTCCACACGAATCCGTTGAATGGATTCTCTATGAATAACCCTCGAGCTGGGTAAGCGGATGTTCATCTACCGATCCATACTTTTAAAGTCAAGTATCTTACTCTGTGATTTCGACGCAGAGCTGCTTTGGGGCGTGGAGGGCATCTGAAGCCTAACTCCATAGCCCGAGGATCCGAACGATCCTTGATCCCACCTCCGAAGAGGATCCGGACATAAAGGTGGAGCTGATTGACGGGGTGTTCCACCAACTTAGCATGGACAATGCCCTAGTCGCCATTACGGCTGACTACCCCGGTTTGTCTCCGGCCTCCCAAGTGACTACGACCGAGGTCTTGACACCATCATTTGATCCACGCTCAACTTTGACCATCCCATACTGATGGTGCATCGCAGGAGGTGCCTTTAAGGCGGGAAGCCGAACCCGCGGCGGCCGACCAACAAGGGTCAGTCCGGCCCAGCGGGCGGAAGAGGAGTGCGACGCGAACCGAAACGTCGCCGCAACGGTACGGAGCACCGCTATTTTTAAGGGAAGGGTCCTCGGGAGGTATATTAATGCTCATAACTTCTCCAGAAAGAGCGCTCGCCGGACAGTGTCCGGAGAGGTTGCCAATCAAGCCTCCGCCAGCCATGCTCCAACGCATGGTCCGGGAGGGGAGGCGAATACAAGGCATGAGCCAGACGCTCCTCTGACGGAGGATGCCGACAGCCTGTCCGGCACCCGGTCTGAGGTGGAGAGCACCATGAATCACAAAGCGCCGCCGACAGTTCTTCGTGACGCATGTTTCTCCCGAGGCGTTAAATGCCTTTGATGCGAAACGCGCACCTCCGTGCCGTTCAAGATGGGTTAACGAGCCATGGAGCGGTATGTGAAAGACATACGGGTAAGTAATTTTAATAGTTATATATGCCAAGAGCCCCGAGACTTAAAATATTTGAAATAACTGATTTAAGGATCAATTATTATGCAGGATCTTACGGAGAAGAATACCCATCTGTCCCGGGGAGCTCCAAGAGTGCAAGGCCCAACTTGAGGTCAAGATGGCCGCCAGTGGGGAGCCACAGAGACCCCCAACGGTAAGACGTACTTTGAAAAGATAATTATTTAACAAAGTGCGGCGTGAATCGACAATAATATTGCAGAGGGCACCGGACTAGATCCGGACAAGCAACAGCCATCAAGGCCGCCTAAAGGCGGCGAGAGGGTGCTTATGAAGGTGCAGCAGAGAGAAACAAGCTCCAAGATGCCCACACCCAGCGAGGAGAAGAGCTGAAAGGTGTTCGAGCCCAGTATGCAGCTCCGTGAAGGAGAATCAGCGGCTTAAATCACGGCATTTATAGTAAGTGCTTGAACAAATTCCTTTGAAAAGAAGAATTCGGCGAGGAAGTCGATTGATGAAATATGTCTTTAGGTGTGCTCACGTGTCGCCCTTGAATGCACAGGTCAACGGGTGACCAACTTCCCGAGCTGGTGCAATTGCTCGAACGTGTTCGGCGATGGCGAGTGGCGTCGTTCATGCTTTATGGCCATCCGTCTCCCCACCCGAGGGCCTTGGTGAGCTTCTTTGAGAAGCTTGAGAACGCGGCGACACCTCCGTTTGTGGAAGATATCGGCTGCCGTTAGGGCGCCAGCAGGCTGGGCCATGGTGAAGACAGCGTTACCCAAAGGTGACCCAAACCACATGGCCGAGGTCGGACTGCAAGGGGCTGATGGGAAGGAGATCCTGTGAAGCTTGATGTACGGCCAAGTAGAACTGGCCATGAAATATTCCCAATAGGACTGTAAATTAGATGACTGTTAGATGGGATTGAGGAGGAGTACAATCAGTTGGTTTGACGATGTAATTTGAAATGACATGTAAAATGCCTTCTAGCCGGATTGTAGATCGTTTGTCTTTGCGGACCGTTTCGCTTCAATCTCGGGACCCAACAGTCCGGAGTGTGTCCGAATACCCTTACGGTTATAAAAGAACCGGGGCATGCATGGAGACAAGGCGTCGGGGTCATAATTACTTTATCAGACAAGTGCCCAACTAGTTATGTTATATTACATGGTTAGTAAGAAACATCTTCCAGTGAGAATAGTTCCGTTAAGGGTTCCTTTCCCTGGGAGGCATGCCCTAAAGTGCAATGCCGGACTGCGAAAATAGCAGAAAAAGCATCTGGGGGCAGATAAATAAGTAAGTAATAAATCATATTTCAAGTCACCGACCGAATATTCTCTTAAGAATGCTAGCGTTCGGCTTCATCCAGTCCCGAGGTACACATCCGGTGACCCGGCAAGAGTAATCGCAGAGGTGCTCCCTTTACCTCCTAGCCGAACAATTGGGAATGTAGGGGTAAGCACAGGAGCCGAGCAACCTAAGCTTGGCCAAAACTTAAGTCATATCGATGCACAATGGTGAATAAAAGGTACATGCGGAAGTATGACACATGTATTGGGCATGAAGCCCGTATGAATAAGCTTACATTAAAGAAGCCCCAGGTATAATGAGTGCCAGGAGCACATCAAGTGTAAAGCGCAAATCAGCCTATAAAAGGTATTGAAAAAAAAGTGGGAAGAAGGAGGGGGACCAGAGACAGTAAAAAATATAAAAAGGTGGACGGGGGAGTGAGACGAACTCGGAGTTCGGCGTTAGGCGTAGAATCTTCCGAGACGGGCTGCGTTCCATGGGTTCGACTCGAGTCGGTTGTCAGATGCGTTACGTAGACGGTATGCTCCGCCGGCCAGGACTTGGTCGATGATGAAGGGACCTTCCCACTTGGGCTTAAGTTTGTCCTTTTTCTTGTCTGGCAGGCGTAGAACAAGTCCGCCAACATTGTAAGTTTTGGCCCGTGCTTCTACGCTTTGATATCTTCGAGCCTGCTGGCGATAAAATGCGGAACGAGCCTTTGCCACGTCCGCTCCTCCTCTAAGGCGTCCAAACTGTCCTGCCGATCCAACTCGGCTTCTCTTTCTTCGTACATGCGCACACGAGGTGAGTCATGAATTATATCGCAGGCGTAACTGCCTCTGCTGTATACCATGAAAAATGGTGTGAATCCAGTAGTTCGGTTTGGCGTGGTCCGCAGCCCCTGTGAGTACGGAGTCGAGCTCCCTGTACTCAAAGGCGTGTTAGATTCCTTGAGGGACCACACTAGTCCGGGTTTGATGCCGCTCATGATTAGACCATTTGCTCGCTCGACTTGACCGTTAGTTTGGGGGTGATAGGCGGGCGTAGTCGAGCTTGATTCCCATGTTTTGCACGAGTTTAACCTCGTCGGCCGTGAAGTTCGTGCCGTTATCGGTGATGATCTTTGTGGGGACGCCAAAACGGTGTACGACCCCGGATATGAAGTCTATCACCGGTCCGGATTCTGTCGTTTTAACCGGCTTGGCCACAATCCATTTGGTGAATTTGTCCACCATGACCAATAAGTATTTGTGCTTGTGGGTTCCCCCTTTAAGGGGTCCAACCATGTCAAGCCCCTAGACCGGGAACGGCCGGGTGATGGGTATAGTTTTGAGGGCGGTGGGTGGCATGTGGCTCTGATTAGCAAAGAGCTGGCAACCGACGCATCGTTGGACTAAGTCCTGAGCATCTGCCCGAGCTATCGGCCAATAAAATCCTGTACGGAAGGCCTTGCCTACAAGGGCCCGGGCTGCAGCGTGGTGCCCGCCGAGTCCGGCGTGAATTTCAGCCAGGAGATTTCGCCCTTCCTCTTCGGAGATACACCTTTGAAGGACTCCGGTTGTGCTTTTCTTATAAAGTTCTCCCTCATGGACCTTGTAGGATTTAGATCGCGAACTATGCAGCGGGCCTCATTTTGGTCTTCGGAAGTTCCTGCCGCATTAAGTAGGCTAGGAATGGTTCTGTCCACGGGCAATTATCGCCATTATTTCGTGAGTGAAGGTGTTATTTGATTGGGTGAGCCGCCGATTGTGTCGAGAATGGTGCGAGTTAGGTGATGCGGCTGGCTCCGGATTGTTATTTCCGGACTCCTCTTCCCATAATACGGATGGCTTAAAGAGCCGTTCGGGAAGATGTTTGGAGGGGCGGCGTCTCGTTTTGCGCCGATGCGTGCTAACACGTCTGCTGCACGGTTATTATCCCTGCTACATGGTGGAATTCGAGTCCTTCGAACCGAGCTGACATTTTTAGGACGGCGTTGTAGTAAGCTGCCATTTTGGGATCTTTGGCGTCAAAGTCTCCATTTACTTGGGTTATTGCGAGGTTTGAATCCCCGCGCACCTCTAGGCGTTGAATGCCCATGGAGATTGCCATCCGGAGGCCATGTAGAAGGGCCTCGTATTCGGCTGCGTTGTTGGAGTCCATGAACATTATTTGAAGTACGTATTGGATTGTGTCTCCAGTTGGGGACGTCAGGACGACGCCAGCCCCCAAGCCAGCCAACATTTTGGATCCGTCGAAATGCATGATCCAGTTGCCGCCATCCATGAGTACCTTAGTAAGACGGAAACCGTCCACTATTGGACTGAGGACCAATGCGGCTGGTGCTCTAGCTGTTCGGAATTTAGGTTCGTCGCTGGCGTTGAAGGTGATAGCCGTGTCGCTCCATGGATTTGTTGTTGCTACTTGGTAGACTTCGGCGAGGCTGCGGATTGTTCGTTTCTGCATGTTATTTGATGCGAAAGTCTCGAAGACTGTTAATCTTGTCTTTGGTACTTCTTTGGGTTGGTTGCCCGGGGCGAAAAAGCCTACGCCACTTTTGGCCACCTGCCGTAGTATCCAACACGCTCGAAGGCTGTGTGTTGGAGTGGCGCCCTCCATACTGTGGATTTTGCAGGGTCCATTGAGCCATCCCTCCAAAGACGGTTCCGCACTTAGGGGTTTTTGCTTTTTGGTTTTAACCCAAAGATGAAGCACCTTTTATTTCGGACTGGGTTTGTATTCGGGTCGGATTGTCCCAAAACCTAGTTTCGGTTTTCCAGGCACTCTCCATCGCCTTGATATTTTTGTACGATGGTCGCTAGGTCAGCGAGGCGTGAAACTTCGCGACGACTGATGGCATTTATGATTCCCTTGTCCGTGCAATTGTTGCAGAAGATTGAAATCGCGCTTTCTTCACAGCAGTCCTTTATCCCGTTCATAACCAGGAGGAATCTGGCCCAGTAATGATGTATTGTTTCATCGGGCTCTTGCCGTATTTGAGATAGATCGCTTATGTTTGGGTGGGCGGGTGGAATTAAGTTCGGAACCCGCCCGATGCGAGGCTCAAAGGCCAAGAAGCTTCCGGATTGAAGCTTGGTTTGCTAAGCGCTTCCCAACAAATCTGGTCCGATGCGACTTTAGGTTCGATTTGATTAAGCGTCCATCCTCCGCGGGAATCCGGCATGGAGGATCCGAATCCGGACATAGTTGGATTTTAACATAGAAGAAGAGTCGCCGCATTGTTCCTCTACCACGACAACGTGGTGGGTAACCTGGGGAGAGTTAATTTCTCTCAGATCGGTTTTAAGCCCAATCTGATCGTAGTCGGTAGCGACTCCCAGGGCGGCGATGCGATCCAAGAGCTCGTTTACGGAGGAGACCTCAATCGGATCTAGCGGCTCGGCGAATTCCGAGCTAACGTGAAGATCGCTTTCAATGACTTGAGAGGTCATTGTCGGGGCGGTGGCCGAACAGGCGGTCATGAGAAAACCGCCTAGCCGGATAGTCTGGCCGGCGGCCAAAGCTCCCTTGACGATGGCGCCATCTTTAAAGACGGGAAAAGGCATCCTTCCTTATGGTGACGGCACAAAGGAACTCTCAATGAAAGCACCAATGTCGGTGTCAAAACCGGCGGATCTCGGGTAGGGGGTCCCGAACTATGCGTCTAGGCGGATGGTAACAGGAGACAAGGGACACGATGTTTTACCCAGGTTCGGGCCCTCTTGATGGAGGTAAAACCCTACGTCCCGCTTGATTAATATTGATGATGTGTGTTACAAGAGTGGATCTACCACGAGATCAAAGAGGCTAAACCTAGAAGCTAGCCTATGGTATGATTGTTGTTCGTCCTATGGACTACAGCCCGTCCGGTTTATATAGACACCGGAGAGGGCTAGGTTTACACAAAGTCGGTTACAAAGGTAGGAGATCTACATATCCGTATCGCCAAGCTTGCCTTCCACGCTAAGGAAAGTCCCATCCGGACACGGGACGAAGTCTTCAATCTTGTATCTTCATAGTCTTGGAGTCCGGCCGATGATGATAGTTCGGCTATCCGGACACCCCCTAGTCTGGAACTCCCTCAGCACGGTTCGCAAGCATCAAGTGATTCATAATCAAGTGATTCCAAAATTCCATCAACATGGAGTTTCTTCATGCGCTTTACACCAATATGACCTAAACGGCAGTGGCACAAATAAGTTGCACTATCATTATCAACTCTGCATCTTTTGGCTTCAACATTATGAATATGTGTATCACTACTATCGAGATTCATCAAAAATAGACCACTCTTCAAGGGTGCATGACCATAAAAGATATTACTCATATAAATAGAACAACCATCATTCTCTGATTTAAATGAATAACCGTATCGCATCAAACAAGATCCAGATATAATGTTCATGCTCAACGCTAGCACCAAATAACAATTATTTAGGTCTAATACTAATCCTGAAGGTATATGTAGAGGTAGCGTGCCGACCGCGATCACATCGACTTTGGAACCATTTCCCACGCGCATCGTCACCTCGTCCTTGCCAAGTGTTCGCTTAATCCGTAGTCCCTGTTTCGAGTTGCAAATATTAGCAACAGAACCGGTATCAAATACCCAGGTGCTACTGCGAGCTCTAGTAAGGTACACATCAATAACATGTATATCACATATACCTTTGTTCACCTTGCCATCCTTCTTATCCGCCAAAGACTTGGGGCAGTTGCGCTTCTAGTGACCAGTCGCTTGCGGTAGAAGCACTTTCGGTTTCAGGCTTAGGTCCAGACTTGGGTTTCTTCTCTGACGAGCAACGCTTGCTGTTCTTCTTGAAGTTCCCCTTCTTCTTCCCTTTGCCCTTTTTCTTGAAACTGGTGGTCTTATTGACCATCAACACTTGATGCTCCTTCTTGATTTCTACCTTCGCAGCCTTTAGCATTGCAAAGAGCTCAGGAATTGTCTTATCCATTCCTTGCATATTGTAATTCATCACGAAGCTCTTGTAGCTTGGTGGCAGTGATTGGAGAATTCTGTCAATCACTATCTTATCTGGAAGATTAACTCCCACTTGATTCAATCGATTGTAGTACCCAGACAATCCGAGCACATGCTCACTGCTTGAGCTATTCTCCTCCATCTTTTAGCTATAGAACTTGTTGGAGACTTCATATCTCTCAACTCGGGTATTTGCTTGAAATATTAACTTCAACTCTGGAACATCTCATATGGTCCATGATGTTCAAAACGTCTTTGAAGTCCCGATTTTAAGCCGTTAAGCATGGTGCACTAAACTATCAAGTAGTCATCATATTGAGCTAGCCAAACATTCATAACGTGCATACGCTCCTGCAATAGGTGCATCACCTAGCGATTGCATCAAGGACATAATTCTTCTGTGCAACAATGAGGATAATCCTTAGATCACGGATCCAATCCGCATCATTGCTACTAACATCTTTCAACTTAGTTTTCTCTAGGAACATATCAAAAAATAAAACAGGGCAGCTAAACGCGAGCTATTGATCTACAACATAGATATGCTAATACTACCAGGACTAAGTTCATGATAAATTAAAGTTCAGTTAATCATATTACTTAAGAAATCCCACTTAGATAGACATCTCTCTAATCATCTAAGTGATCACGTGATCCGAATCAACTAAACCATAACCGATCATCACGTGAAATGGAGTAGTTTTCAATGGTGAACATCACTATGTTGATCATATCTACTATATGATTCACGCTCGACCTTCGGTCTCGGTGTTCCGAGGCCATATACGCATATGCTAGGCTCGTCAAGTTTAACCCGAGTATTCTGCGTGTGCAAAACTGGCTTGCACCCGTTGTAGATGGACGAGAGCTTATCACACCCGATCATCACGTGGTGTCTGGGCACGACGAACTTTGGCAACGGTGCATACTTAGGGAGAACACTTTTATCTTGAAATTTAGTGAGAGATCATCTTATAATGCTACCGTCAATCAAAGCAAGATAAGATGCATAAAAGATAAACATCACATGCAATCAATATAAGTGATATGATATGGCCATCATCATCTTGTGCTTGTGATCTCCATCTCAAGCACCGTCATGATCACCATCATCACCGGCGTGACACCTTGATCTCCATCGTAGCATCGTTGTCGTCTCGCCAATCTTATGCTTCTCGACTATCGCTACCGCTTAGTGATAAAGTAAAGCATTACGAAGCGATTGCATTGCATACAATAAAGCGACAACCATATGGCTCCTGCCCGATTGCCGATAACTTCGGTTACAAAACATGATCATCTCATACAATAAAATTTAGCATCATGTCTTGACCATATCACATCACAACATGCCCTGCAAAAAAAAGTTAGACGTCCTCTACTTTCTTGTTGCAAGTTTTACGTGGCTGCTATGGGCTTAGCAAGAACCGTTCTTACCTACGCATCAAAACCACAACGATAGTTTGTCAAGTTGATGCTGTTTCAACCTTCGCGAGGACCGGGCGTAGCCACACTCGGTTCAACTAAAGTTGGAGAATCTGACACCCGCCAGCCACCTATGTGCAAAGCACGTTGATAGAACCAGTCTCGGCGTAAGGCGTCTGGCGTAATGTCGGTCCGGACGCTTCATCCAACAATACCGCCGAACCAAAGTATGACATCTTTGGT
Source organism: Aegilops bicornis (assembly GCA_021605145.1). Classification (NCBI taxonomy): domain Eukaryota; kingdom Viridiplantae; phylum Streptophyta; class Magnoliopsida; order Poales; family Poaceae; genus Aegilops; species Aegilops bicornis. The sequence goes on along the minus strand of CM038675.1, from coordinate 268,051,634 downwards.
AAGCGATGACTTATATCGCCCACAACTCACTTGTGTTCTACTCATGCATATGACATCTACGCATAAAACCTGGCTCTGATGCCACTGTTGGGGAACGTAGTAATTTCAAAAAAATTCCTACGCACACGCAAGATCATGGTGATGCATAGTAACGAGAGGGGAGAGTGTTGTCCACGTACCCTCGTAGACCGAAAGTGGAAGCGTTAGCACACCGCGGTTGATGTAGTCATACGTCTTCACGATCCAACCGATCAAGTACCAAACGCACGGCACCTCCGAGTTTAGCACACGTTCAGCCTGATGACGTCCCTCGAAATCCGATCCAGCCGAGTGTCGAGGGAGAGTTTCGTCAGCACGACGACGTGGTGACGACGATGATGTTCTACCGACGCAGGGCTTCGCCTAAGCACCGCCACAAGATATCGAGGTGGACTATGGTGGAGGGGGGCACCGCACACGGCTAAAAGATCAAACGATCAATTGTTGTGTCTATGGGGTGCCCCCTGCCCCCGTATATAAAGGAGCAAGGGGGGGTGCGGCCGGCCTAGAGAGGGGGCGCGCCAGGAGGAGTCCTACTCCTACCGGGAGTAGGACTCCCCCCCCCCTTTCCTTGTTGGACTAGGAGAGAGAGGGGAAAGAGGTGGAGGAGAAGAAGGAAGGGGGGGGCGCCCCTCTCCTTGTCCTATTAGGACTAGGGGAGGCGCGACCCTTGCCCCGCCGCCTCCTCTCTTCCACCAAGGCCCATTAAGGCCCATTAAGTCCCACAGGGGTTCCGGTAACCTCCGGTACTCGGTAAAATCCCGATTTCACCCGGAACACTTCCAATATCCAAACATAGGCTTCCATTATATCAATCTTCATGTCTCGACCATTTTGAGACTCCTCGTCATGTCCGTGATCACATCCGGGACTCCGAACAACCTTCGGTACATCAAAACATATAAACTCATGATATAAATGTCATCGAAACGTTAAGCGTGCGGACCCTACGGGTTCGAGCACTATGTAGACATGACCGAGACACGTCTCCGATAAATAACCAATAGAGGAACCTAGATGCTCATATTGGCTCCCACATATTCTACGAAGATCTTTATCGGTCAGACCGCATAACAACATATGTTTTTGCCTTTGTTATTGGTATGTTACTTGCCCGAGATTCGATCGTCGGTACCTCAATACCTAGTTCAATATCGTTACCAGCAATTCTCTGTACTCGTTCCGTAATACATCATCTCGCAACTAACTCATTAGTTGCAATGCTTGCAAGGCTTAAGTGATGTGCATTACTGAGAGGGCCCAGAGATACCTCTCCGACAATCGGAGTGACAAATACTAATCTCTAAATACGCCAACCCAACAAGTACCTTTGGGGACACATGTAGAGCACCTTTATAATCACCCAGTTACGTTGTGACGTTTGGTAGCACACAAAGTGTTCCTCCGGTAAACGGGAGTTGCATAATCTCATAGTCATAGGAACATGTATAAGTCATGAAGAAAGCAATAGCAACATACTAAGCGATCAAGTGCTAAGCTAACGGAATGGGTCAAGTCAATCACATCATTCTCCTAATGATGTGATCCCGTTAATCAAATGACAACTCATGTCTATGGTTAGGAAACATAACCATCTTTAATTAACGAGCTAGTCAAGTAGAGGCATACTAGTGACACTCTGTTTGTATATGTATTCACACATGTATTATGTTTCCGGTTAATAAAATTCTAGCATGAATAATAAACATTTATCATGATATAAGGAAATAAATAATAACTTTATTATTGCCTCTAGGGCATATTTCCTTCACGACCGTGGAATATCGCTCATCTTCGGCCTTACTATACCTGAGCCATAGGCTCTGCTTATGTACATAGTTATGACAATGTATATATTATGATCAATATAATAAACCGAAGCCTAAGCTAAAGCGGGGTATCTGTTGTTTTTCTTATATCATGTGTGGTTACTGTTGGGGAACGTAGTAATTTTCAAAAAATTTCCTACGATCACGCAAGACCATGGTGATGGCATATCCACGAGAGGGAAGAGTGTCCGTCCCACGCACTCGTGAGACCGAAAGCGAAGCGTTATAACAACGCGGTTGATGTAGTAAATGCGTCTTCACGATCCGACCGATCCAAGCACCGAACGTCACGGCACCTCCGAGTTACGCACACGTTCAGCTTGATGGCGATCCCGGACTCCGATCCGGCAAAGTGTCGGGGATGAGTTCCGTCGACCTGACGGCGTGGTGACGATATTGATGCTCCACCGACGCAGGCTTCGCCTAAGCTCATGACGATATGACTTCTCCGGCGCGGGCTTCGCCTAAGCTCATGACGATATGACGAAGTGGAATATGGTGGAAGGGGCACCGCACACGGCTAAGGAAAGATCCGTAGATCAACTTGTGTGTTATGGGGTGCCCCCTGCCCCGTATATAAAGGAGCCAAGGGGAGGTGGCGGCCCAAGGGAGGCGCGCAAAGGGAGTCCTACTCCCTCCGGGAGTAGGACTCCCTCCAATCCTAGTTGGATTAGGATTCCGGAGGGGAAAGAGAGAGAGGGGCGGCCCACCTTTCCTAGTCCTAATAGGACTAGGGAAGGGGGGGGCGTGACCACCTAGGGCTGCCCTTCTCCTTTCCTCCAAGGCCCACTATGGGCCCATGTAGTTCAGGGGGTTCCGGTAACCTCCGGTACTCCGATAAATTCGATTTCACTCGGAACCTTTCCGATGTCCAAATGTAGGCTTCAATATATCAATCTTTATGTCTCGACCATTTCGAGACTCCTCGTCATGTCCGTGATCACATCCGGGACTCGAACAAACTTGGTGCATCAATACTTATAAACTCATAATGAATCATCATCGAAGCGTTAAGCGTGCGGACCCTACGGGTTCGAGAACTATGTAGACATGACCTATAATCATTCTCGGTCAATAACCAATAAGCGGAACCTGGATGCCCATATTGGTTCCTACATATTCTACGAAGATCTTTATCGGTCAAACCGCATAACGACATCGTTGTTCCCTTTGTCATCGGTATGTTACTTACCCGAGATTCGATCGTCGGTATCCAATACCTAGTTCAATCTCGTTACGGTAAGTATCTTTACTCGTTCCGTAATACATCATCTCACAACTAACTCATTAGTTGTAATGCTTGCAAGGCTTTAAGTGATGTGTATTACCGAGAAGGCCTAGAGATACCTCTCAGAGCAATCGGAGTGACAAAACCTAATCTCGAAATACGCCAACCCAACAAGTACCTTTGGAGACACCTGTAGTACTCCTTTATAATCACCCGATTCGTTGTGACGTTTGGTAGTACCCAAAGTGTTCCTCCGTAAACGGAGTTGCATAATCTCATAGTTACAGGAACATGTATGGGTCATGAAGAAAGCATTAACATACTAAGCGATCAAGTGTTAAGCTAACGGAATGGGTCATGTCAATCGAGATCATTCAACTAATGATGTGACCTTGTTAATCAAATAACAACTCCTTGTTCATGGTTAGGAAACATAACCATCTTTGATTAACAAGCTAGTCAAGTAGAGGCATACTAGTGACATCTTGTTTGTCTATATATTCACACATGTATTATGTTTCGGTTAATACAATTCTAGCATGAATAATAAACCTTTATCATGATATAAGGAAATAAATAATAACTTTATTATTGCCTCTAGGGCATATTTCCTTGATCTCCCACTTGCACTAGAGTCAATAATCTAGATTACAAAGTAATGATCCTAACACCCATGGAGTCTTGGTGCTGATCATGTTTTGCTCGTGGAAGAGGCTTAGTCAACGGGTGCGCAACATTCAGATCCGTATGTATTTTGCAAATCTCTATGTCTCCCACTTGGACTTGGTCCCGAATGGAATTGAAGCGTCTCTTGATATGCTTGGTCCTCTTGTGAAATCTGGATTCCTTTGCCAAGGCAATTGCACGATTGTCACGAGAAGATCTTCATCGGTCCCGATGCACTAGGTATGACACCTAGATCGGAAATGAACTCTTTCATCCAGACTCCTTCATTCGCTGCTTCGAAGCAGCTATGTACTCCGCTTCACATGTAGATCCCGCCACGACGCTTTGTTTAGAACTGCACCAACCGACAGCTCCACCGTTTAATAAAAACACGTATCCGGTTTGCGATTTAGAATCGTCGGGATCGGTGTCAAAGCTTGCATCGGCGTAACCATTTACGACTAGCTCTTTGTCACCTCCATATATGAGAAACATATCCTTAGTCCTTTTCGTATTTCGGGATGTTCTTGACCGCTGTCCGATGATCCATTCTGGATTACTTTGGTACCTTCCTGCCAAGCTTACTGACTAAGCATACGTCGGTCACGGTACACAGCATTGCATACATGATAGAGCCTATGGCTGAAGCATAGGAACATCTTTCATTTTCTCTCTATCTTCTGCTGTGGTCGGGCATTGAGTGCGACTCAATCTTACAGCTTGCAACACAGGCATAAAAACTTTCTTTGCCTGATCCATATTGATATTTTTGAAAATTTTTTCAAGGTATGTGATTTGTGTAAGTCGATTAAAGCGTCTTGATCTATCTCTATTGATCTTGTTGCCCTATATGTAAGCAGCTTCACGAGGTCTTTCATTGAAAAACTTTTATTCAAGTATCCTTTTATGCTATCCAGAAATTCTATATCATTTCCGATCAATAATATGTCGTCCACATATAATATCGAAATGCTACAGAGCTCCCACTCACTTTCTTGTAAATCTGAGGCTTCTCCAAAAGTCTGTACAAACCCATATGCTTTGATCACACTATCAAAGCGTTTATTCCAACTCCGAGAGGCTTGCACGGACCATAAATTGATCGTTGGAGCTTGCACACTTTGTTAGCATCCTTTGGATCGACAAAACCTTCTGGTTGCATCATATACAACTCTTCTTCTAGAAATCCATTCAAGAATGCAGTTTTTACATCCATTTGCCAAATTTCATAATCATAAAATGCGGCAATTGCTAACATGATTCGGACAGACTTAAGCATCGCTTCTGGTGAGAAAGTCTCATCGTAGTCAACCCCTTGAACTTGTCGAAAACCTTTCGCAACAAGTCGAGCTTTGTAAACAGTTATATTACCATCGGTTGATCTTCTTCTTAAAGATCCATTTATTTTCAATGGCTTGCCGATCATCGGGCAAGTCAACCAAAGTCCATACTTTGTTCTCATACATGGATCCCATCTCAGATTTCATGGCTTCCGACCATTTTGCGAATCTGGGCTCACCATCGCTTCTTCATAGTTTGTAGGTTCGCCATGGTCAAGTAACATGACTTCGAATAGGATTACCGTACCACTGCAGTGCGTATTTTACTCTGGTTGACCTCACGAGGTTCGGTGGTAACTTGATGCTGAAGCTTCATGATCATCATCATTAGTTTCCTCACTAATTGGTGTAGTTGTCACAGAACCATTTCTTGTGATAAACTACTTTCCAATAAGGGAGCAGAATCTGATTATCTCATCAAGTTCTACTTTCCTCCCACTCACTTCTTTTCGAGAGAAACTCTTTCTCTAGAAAGGATCCGAATTTAGCAACGAAAATCTTGCCTTCAGATGCATGATAGAAGGTGTACTTATGATCTCCTTTGGGTATCCTATGAAGACACATTTTTCCGATTTGGGTTCGAGCTTATCTGGTTGAAGTTTCTTTACATAAGCATCGCAGCCCCAAACTTTAAGAAACGACAACTTTGGTTTCTTGCCAAACCACAGTTCATAAGGCGTCGTCTCAACGGATTTTGACGGTGTTCTATTCAACGTGAATGCTGCCGTCTCTAAAGCATAACCCCAAAAGCGATAGCGGTAAATCAGAAATAGACATCATAGATCGCACCATATCTAGTAAAATCACGATTACGACGTTCGGACACACCATTTCTACGTGGTGTTCCGGGTGGCGTGGAGTTGCGAAAACTATTCCACATTGTTTCAAATGTAAACCAAACTCGTAACTCAAATATTCTCCTCCACGATCAGATCGTAGAAATTTTATTTTCTTGTTACGATGATTTTCCACTTCACTCTGAAATTCTTTGAACTTTTCAAATGTTTCAGATTTGTGTTTCATTAAGTAGATATACCCATATCTGCTCAAATCATCTGTGAAGGTGAGAAAATAACGATACCGCCGCGTGCCTCAACATTCATTGGACCACAAACATCGGTATGTATGATTTCCAACAAATCAGTTGCTCGCTCCATAGTTCGGAGAACGGCGTTTTGGTCATCTTACCCATGAGGCACGGTTACGCAAGTACCAAGTGATTCATAATCAAGTGATTCGAAGCCCATCGGTATGGAGTTTCTTCATGCGTTTTACACCGATATGACCTAAGCGGCGGTGCCACAAATAAGTTGCACTATCATTATCAACTCTGCATCTTTTGGCTTCAACATTATGAATATGTGTATCACTACGCCGAGATTCAACAAGAATAGACCATTCTTCAAGGGTGCATGACCATAAAAGATATTACTCATATAAATAGAACAACCATTATTCTCTGATTTAAATGAATAACCGTCTACGCATTAAACAAGATCCGGATATAATGTTCATGCTCCAGCGGCACCAAATAACAATTATTTAGGTCTAAAATTAATCCCGAAGGTAGATGTAGAGGTAGCGTGCCGATTGCGATCACATCGACTTTGGAACCATTTCCAACGCCAAGATCACCTCGTCCTTAGCTAATCTTCGCTTAATCCGTAGTTCTGTTTGAGTTGCAAATATTAGCAATGAACCGGTATCAAATACCAGTACTCTGCGAGTATTAGTAAGGTACACATCAATAACATGTATATCACATATACCTTTGTTCACCTTGCCATCCTTTTATCCGCCAAATACTTGGGGCAGTTCCGCTTCCGGTGTCCGTGCTTGCGGTAAAACACTCAGTTTAGGGCTTAGGTCCAGACTTGGGTTTCTTCTCTTGATCGACAACTTTCTTCTTGTTCTTTTTGAAGTTTCCTTCTTCTTCCCTTTGCCCTTTTCTTGAAACTAGTGGTCTTGTTGATCATCAACACTTGATGCTCTTTCTTGATTTCTACCTCCGCAGCTTTTAGCATCGCGAAGAGCTCGAGGAATTGTCTTAGTCATCCCTTGCATATTATAGTTCATCACGAAGCTCTTGTAGCTTGGTGGCGATGATTGGAGAATTACATCAATGACACTATCATCCGGAAGATTAACTCCCAGCTGAATTAAGTGATTGTTATACCCGGACATTTTGAGTATGTGCTCCTTGTGAACTATTCTCCTCCATCTTGCAGCTATAGAACTTATTGGAGACTTCATATCTCTCAATCCGGGCATTTGCTTGAAATATTAACTTCAACTCTGGAACATCTCATATGCTCCATGACGTTCAAAACGTCGTTGAAGACCCGGTTCTAAGCCGTAAAGCATGGCACACTTGAACTATAGAGTAGTCATCAGCTACGCTTTGCAGACGTTCACAACTTCAGCTCGGCATCTGCAGCACATCGTCACCCAGCGGTGCTTCCAGGGCGTAATTTTTACGTGCAGCAATGAGGATAATCCTCAAATTACGGACCCGATCCGTGTAATTGCTACCATCATCTTTCAACTTTGCTTTCTCAAGGAACGCATTAAAATTCAACGGAACAACATGACGAGCCATCTATCTACGGTAAACATAGACAAGCAAAATACTATCGGTACTAAGTTCATGATAAATTTAAGTTCAATTAATCATATTAAAAACTCCCACTTAGCAGACATCTCTCTAGTTATCTAAGTGATCACGTGATCCATATCAACTAAACCATGTCCGATCATCACGTGAGATGGAGTAGTTTCAATGGTGAACATCACTATGTTGATCATATCTACTATATGATTCACGCTCGACCTTTCGGTCTCCGTGTTCCGAGGCCATATACATTATATGCTAGGCTCGTCAAGTTTAACTGAGTATTCAGCGTGCAACTGTTTTGCACCCGTTGTATTTGAGCGTAGAGCCTATCACACCCGATCATCACGTGGTGTCTCGGCATGAAGAACTTTCGCATAGCGGTGCATACTCGGGAGAACACTTCTTGATAATTTTAGTGAGAGATCATCTTATAATGCTACCGTCAATCAAAGCAAGATAAGATGCATAAAGGATAAACATCACATGCAATCAATATAAGTGATATGATATGGTCATCATCATCTTGTGCTTGTGATCTCCATCGCGAAGCACCGTCATGATCACCATCGTCACCCGGTAGCGACACCTTGATCTCCATCGTAGCATCGTTGTCGTCTTGCCAACTATTGCTTCTATGACTATCGCTACTCCTTAGTGATAAAGTAAAGCAATTACATGGCGTTTGCATTTCATACAATAAGCGACAACCATATGGCTCCACGATTGCCGATAAGCTGGGTTACAAAACATGATCATCTCATACAATAAAATATAGCATCACGTCTTGACCACATCACATCACAACATGCCCTGCAAAAACAAGTTAGGCGTCCTCTACTTTGTTGTTGCAAGTTTTACGTGGCTGCTACGGGCTGAGCAAGAACCGTTCTTACCTACGCATCAAAACCACAGCGATACTTCGTCAAATAGACTCCGTTTTAACCTTCTCAAGGACCGGGCGTAGCCACACTCAGTTCAACTAAAGTGAGAGAGACAGACACCCGTCGGTCACCTTTAAGCAACAAGTGCTCGGAGCGGTGAAACCAGTCTCGGCGTAAGCGTCTGGCGTAATGTCGGTCCGGGCCGCTTCATCTCACAATACCGCTGAACCAAAGTATGACATCTTTGGTAGGCAGTATGACTTGTATCGCCCACAACTCACTTGTGTTCTACTCGTGCATATGACATCAACGCATAAAACCAGGCTCGGATGCCACTGTTGGGGAACGTAGTAATTTTCAAAAATTTTCCTACGATCACGCAAGACCATGGTGATGGCATAGCAACGAGAGGGAAGAGTGTCCGTCCACGTACCCTCGTAGACCGAAAGCGGAAGCGTTATAACAACGCGGTTGATGTAGTAAATGCGTCTTCACGATCCGACCGATCCAAGCACCGAACGTCACGGCACCTCCGAGTTACGCACACGTTCAGCTCGATGGCGATCCCGGACTCGATCCAGCAAAGTGTCGGGGATGAGTTCCGTCAAGACGACGGCGTGGTAGCGATATTGATGCTCCACCGACGCAGGCTTCGCCTAAGCTCGCGATGATATGACTTCTCCGGCGAGGGCTTCGCCTAAGCTCATGACGATATGACCGAAGTGGAATATGGTGGAAGGGGGCACCGCATACGGCTAAGGAAAGATCCGTAGATCAACTTGTGTGTTATGGGGTGCCCCCTGCCCCCGTATATAAAGGAGCCAAGGGGGAGGTGGCCGGCCCAAGGGAGGAGGCGCACCAAGGGAGTCCTACTCCCTCCGGGAGTAGGACTCCCCCTCCAATCCTAGTTGGATTAGGATTCCCGGAGGGGGAAAGAGAGAGAGGGGGGCCGGCCCACCTTTCCTAGTCCTAATAGGTCTAGGGGAAGGGGGGGGGGGCGCGGCCACCTAGGGCTGCCCTTCTCCTTTCCTCCAAGGCCCACTATGGGCCCATGTAGTTCCGGGGTTCGGTAACCTCCGGTACTCGATAAATTCGATTTCACTCGGAACCTTTCCGATGTCCAAATGTAGGCTTCCAATATATCAATCTTTATGTCTCGACCATTTCGAGACTCCTCGTCATGTCCGTGATCACATCCGGGACTCCGAACAAACTTCGGTGCATCAATACTTATAAACTCATAATGAACTGTCATCGAAACGTTAAGCGTGGGGACCCTACGGGTTCGAGAACTATGTAGACATGACCTATAATCATTCTCGGTCAATAACCAATAGCGGAACCTGGATGCCCATATTGGTTCCTACATATTCTACGAAGATCTTTATCGGTCAAACCGCATAACGACATACGTTGTTCCCTTTGTCATCGGTATGTTACTTACGAGATTCGATCGTCGGTATCAATACCTAGTTCAATCTCGTTACCGGTAAGTATCTTTACTCGTTCCGTAATACATCATCTCACAACTAACTCATTAGTTGTAATGCTTGCAAGGCTTTAAGTGATGTGTATTACCGAGAAGGCCTAGAGATACCTCTCCGACAATCGGAGTGACAAAAACCTAATCTCGAAATACGCCAACCCAACAAGTACCTTTGGAGACACCTGTAGTACTCCTTTATAATCACCCGATTCACGTTGTGACGTTTGGTAGTACCCAAAGTGTTCCTCCGGTAAGCGGAGTTGCATAATCTCATAGTTACAGGAACATGTATGGGTCATGAAGAAAGCATTAACATACTAAGCGATCAAGTGTTAAGCTAACGGAATGGGTCATGTCAATCAGATCATTCAACTAATGATGTGACCTTGTTAATCAAATAACAACTCCTTGTTCATGGTTAGGAAACATAACCATCTTTGATTAACAAGCTAGTCAAGTAGAGGCATACTAGTGACATCTTGTTTGTCTATATATTCACACATGTATTATGTTTCCGGTTAATACAATTCTAGCATGAATAATAAACCTTTATCATGATATAAGGAAATAAATAATAACTTTATTATTGCCTCTAGGGCATATTTCCTTCAGTTACATGGGGGCTTCTATTCATAAAGTGGCATCCGGTTTACACCTTGATTCAGCTTATAAAGCTTTATATAAAAAATCACTTGGGGGCTTGGTTGTATTTGAACCATAGCTACACCTCTTGATCGGTCTTGAAGCCACCCGGAAAAATCAATTGGGGCTTGGTCGTATTGAACCATAGTCACACCTCTTGATCGGCTCAAAGCCAAATTACTTCGGGGCCAAAGAGAGTGTCGCAAAAGAACAACTCAAACATAGGCACCCACTGAGCACAGCTCAAAATATTGCTTGGGGATTCTTTGCTATCGCAATGAACAAAGAATTTACACTTGTAATAGGCTATCTAGCCGTGGCTTGGAAGCCTAGTGTATACACCTAAAACCCCGGTTAGCCTGCCTTTTTAAGTAAGTCACTCCGTCCAGGTAAACCTGGTATGACCCGCCAAACTTCGACAAGTCAATCTGATAAGACCCTGAACTTGTCAAAGTTAAAACGACGATTGGTTAAGGATTGAGGACCATCTTAAAAGGCTTTGTGAAATGGTTTAACTCAGTGGCCTGGCAGCCCATGAAAAGCCTCAAATTTGGGGCCTGGCAGCCCATGAAAAGCCACGACTACAAGTTTTTTCGTATGCTTTTATTTGCCAAGTTTTTTCTCTTTTGATGATATTTATAATGTTCTGATAAACTGAAGTTCATTAAATCCGGCTTGACTTTCAACTACAAGTTGTCAGTATATGATTAGTCATAATCCAGAGATTATTAACCCGGTCTGGTTTTGACTATAAGTCGCCAGAATTGAATATGAATAAACCGGTGTTTATCATAACCCGGAGCGGTTTTATCATAAACCGACACAATATGACAGAAGATTAAGGTTATTACCCTCATTACAACAGTTGGTCAGCCAACATTATGACTCAAGGTCACAGGTATCAATTATTTCCATATTTGATTATCTTTTTACAGCCTTGGTTGTAAACCCTGGCTATATGTTTGGGCATCATGACCCGTCCGACAACCGCCAGGACACTTTCAATTTCTTATATGAAGGAGCAGCTACGGATTATGAATATCATATATCTTAAGCATGGCGAATTAACAAGCATCAGGCAAAATAAATATGCACGAAGTCAATATAGACCAAGCATTTGAACTAGCCTATTACAAGGCGTTTCAGTGCCCAAACGAATAATTATTTTTCAGCAAGTGTTGCGGCTCGCAGAAGGCTAACCCGATCTCCAGATCATGATTCGTCACCAGCTTGACCTGACGGTTGCGGATCATCTTGCACCGGTTCATCCTCTTCGTATCTACCCAGCGGCTGGAAGTCAATAGTTGCCCAGTCGATCCCAGTTAGGGCTTGGAACATAGCTTCGTCGCTTATAAGGGTGGACGGTTCAATGTCAGGGGCATAAGTGTGCTTGCGAATTGGCGGGATGAGATTTTGAACCTCAGGAGTTGGTGCAGCAACCCGTTTGTTGTTGACGTCATAACTTGCCTGATAATGTGAAAGATCAGCTTCTTCAGCTAATTGGCAAGCCAGTGGACGTACTTCTCGGTTTATGGCTCGGAGGTCATCATTGCCAAATTCTAATCCATCTTCTTTTAAGCTCGGATAGCCTTTGCTGACATCTTCCGGATCAAGATCGGCCACCCATGCTTTTGCCCGGGTTAGCACAGCCAGAGCACCAGCTCTTGCAGCAGATCTCTTTAACTCTTCTACCCGGGCAGGCAACATTGACAGCCTTTCTAAGGTCTCCTTGATTAAAGTTGGGGGCGACTTGTTGTGAGAAGCGGTGCAGATAATCTGTTGCGCACCGGTATATAACTGCCCTATAAGAGTATAGGCAGCCTTCATCTTCTTCTATACATCAGAGCCCAGATGACTAATGTGAGTTCCTGCATCATTACAAACATCAGTGAATCGGCAATGTATGGGATGATATGTTGAAAACTTAAAGCAAGGATGTTTACCAAACACAGCAGCCGTCATGGCATGTATCTGCCGCTTTACGCCAGTCAGCTCATCTACTACCGATTTAAGAGTTGCTTCTGCGTCCTCGGCTCTTTTCTGCAAAGCGGATTTTTCTGTGTTCCAATCCGCCCGCTCCTTGTTGAAACTCTCCTTCAGCTTTTCCATAGAGGCTAAAGCGCTGGTCAGCTCATCCTTTGCTTTGGAGGTTTTGGCTTGCTCAGACTTGATGTTTTCTTGCAGATCGACGGTTTGAGATTCCTTTTTTCTCAGCTCGGCCTATAAGAAACAGACATATTATGAGTTGACGGTACATATTTGAAGTACCAAGCACATAACAAGTTATGCACCTGATACTTGGGGGCTAATGCATATTTGCTTGTTCTCGGAAATTTCTACAAGTCCCAAGCACAATACAAGTATTACTCTTGGCACGAGGGGCTAATGTATGTTTGCTCAAAATCTTGATATAGAATTCTTTTAAAGTCCCGGTTCATCTTTATAAAGTTAAACCGGCCCTTGGGGGCTACACCAGTGAAAGATACAATATTGCAATTCTAAAATACCGGTTCATCTTAAAGAGATAACCCAATCCCTGGAGGCTAAGCATGTAAAGTTAAGTTATTACTAAGTCCCGGTTTGGATTGATATCATAAACCGTCACTTGGGGGCTACCGGAGTCTGATATTGCTAAGCCGGAATCTTACGATGGAGAAGGTGCAAAGATAAATGAATCGGCGGTTTAAGAGGGGACTAATGATCTGCGGTGTGACAGAAAACTAGAAAATATTCAGACCTAATTTCAAGTGCTTGAACAAGTTCATCAAGTTCAGATGAGTTTTTATATAAAGGAGATGCTCCAATAAGGAAAAAGGGGACTATGGCCACGGCCGCACAAGAAGTATCAGATCCAAACTAGCCATTTATGCTATAAGAAGAACAGGGAAGAACGGCGCCGGAGCTGCAATAAACTCTGATGAACACTGAACCCTAATGGTGGATCTAGAGCGAGGAAAAGAGGAACTTACTGATGCTGAGGAAACATCGGAGGAGCGTCGCGTTTATCTGGTGCGATCAGGTTGATGCATCAGCCGTTGTTGAGGTAGATGTGAAGATCGACGGCGGTGGCAGAGCTCGAAGGTTCAGTCGGCGCGAGGAAGAAGAAGATGCGAAGAGGCACGGGGGGGGGGGGGGGGGGGGGGAATGGAAAGACCCCCTGGTCCTATTTATAAAGGCAAAGGGATAAGTGACATGCGCGAGAATCAAGGAGCCCAAAAGTTAGATATATGGCAAAGCTGTCGCCTCGATTGTCGGAGGCTCATTAAGGAAGGTGAGCTATATGCAATTTTTAATAGCAGGTGACGTCATGGCGGTTTATCACGATTCTAGAAGATGACATCATGGCGGTTTACAAGATTTCTGTGAAGATGATGATGCGTTGAAGATTGACATGAACCAGTTCAAATCAATCTGGGGCCTAATGTTGGGGATATTACTACTGGGTGTAAACCGGCCAGGAGAGGCCGTGTTATCCCCATAATGGTTCACTGTACCTGAAGCCCATGAAGAGAGACGGTGGTGCTTTATGAAGTCCCAGGGCCCAAAGACGGTTTAAGGTCTATAGACGTAAACCGACATTGATATATAAACATGTGTTGTAAGATAGAAAGAGCAGAGACCGAGCCGGACATGTTTATGAGCTGGCCTCGGGACCCTGTAAACTGACGGGAGTCAACCCATGTACATAAGGGGACGACCCGGCGGCGGTTTAGGATCAACAGACAACAACTCAAGACCCAGGCAAAGCGTATTCGCTCCCTGGTCATCGAAACCCTAGCAATCCCACAACAACTAGATCGTAGGCTTGTACCTTCACTGCAAGGGGCCGAACCAGTATAAACTCTCTGCGTCCCTTGTCCGCTTTAACCCCTTTAAGCTAACCCGCTGCGATGGCTCCACGACTAAGTCCTTTCTCTAGGATATCTGACGTGACAAAACCACGACACCACTAGTTTCAAGAAAAAGGGCAAAGGTAAGAAGGGGAACTTCAGGAAGAATATTAAGCAAGTTGCTGCTCCCAGGAAGAAGCCCAAGTCTGGACCTAAGCCTGAAACTGAGTGCTTCTACTACAAAGGGACTGGTCACTGGAAGCAGAACTGCCCCAAGTATTTGGCGGATAAGAAGGATGGCAAGGTGAAAGGTATGATATACATGTTATTGATCTGTACCTTACTAATGCTCGTCATAGCGCCTGGGTATTTGATCTTGGTTACATTGCTCATATTTGCAACTCAAAGCAGGGCTCTGATTAGACGAAGATTGGCAAGGACGAGGTGACGATGCGCGTCGGAAATGGTTCCAAGGTCGATGTGATCGCCATCGGCACGCTACCTCTACATCTACCTTCGGGATTAGTTTTAGACATGAATAATTGTTATTTGGTGCCAGCGTTGAGCATGAACATTGTATCTGGATCTTGTTTGATGCGAGACAGTTATTCATTTAAATCAGAGAATAATGGTTGTTCTATTTATATTAGTAATATCTTTTATGGTCATGCACCCTTGATGAGTGGTCTATTTTTTGTTGAATCTCAATCGTAGTGATACACATATTCATAATATTGAAGCCAAGAGATGCAAAGTTAATAATGATAGTGCAACTTATTTGTGGCACTGCTGTTTAGGTCATATTGGTGTAAAGAGCATGAAGAAACTCCATGCTGATGGGCTTTTAGAATCACTTGATGCTTGCGAACCATGCCTCATGGGCAAGATGACTAATACTCTGATCTCCGGAACAATTGAGCGAGCCACTGACTAATTGGAAATATTGATGTATGCGGTCCAATGAGTGTTGAGACTCGCGGCGGGTATCGTTATTTTTTGACCTTCACAGATGATTTGAGCAGATATGGGCATATCTACTTGATGAAACATAAGTCTGAAACATTTGAAAAGTTCAAAGAATTTCAGAGTAAAGTGGAAAATCATACAAGAAAATAAAGTTTCTATGATCTGATCGCAGAGGCGGATATTTGAGTTACAATTTTGGTCTTCATTTGAAACAATGTGGAATAGTTTCATACCTCACGCCACCTGGAACACCACAGCGTAATGGTGTGCCCGAACATCGTAATCGTACTTTATTAGAAATGGTGCGATCTATGATGTCTCTTACCTATTTACCACTATCGTTTTGGGGTTATGCTTTAGAGACGGCTGCATTCACGTTAAAAAGGGCACCATCAAAATCCGTTGAAACGACACCATCTGACGTGGTTTGGCAAGAAACCTAAGCTGTCGTTTCTTAAAGTTTGGGGCTGCGATGCTTATGTGAAAAAGCTTCAACCTGATAAGCTCGAACCCAAATCGGAGAAGTACGTCTTCATAGGATACTCAAAAGAAATTTTTGGTACACCTTCTATCACAGATCCGAAGGCAAGACATTTTTTGCTAAGAATGGATCCTTTCTAGAGAAGGAGTTTCTCTTGAAAGAAGTGAGTGGGCGGAAAGTAGAACTTGATGAGGTAATTGTACCTTCTCTCGAATTGGTAAGTGTTTCATCACAGAAAACAGTTCCAGTGATGCCTACACCAATTAGTGAGGAAATTAATGATGATGATCATGAAACTTCAGATCAAGTTACTACCGAACCTCATAGGTCAACTAGAGTACGTTCCGCACAAGAGTGGTATGGTAATTCTGTTCTGGAAGTCATGTTACTAGACCATGACGAACCTACGAACTATGAAGAAGCGATGATGAGCCCATATTCCGTAAAATGGCTTGAGGCCATGAAATCTGAGATGGGATCCATGTATGAAAACAAAGTATGGACTTTGGTTGACTTGCCCGATGATCGGCAAGCTATAGAAAATAAATGGATCTTGAAGAAGAAGACTGACACTGA
Source organism: Aegilops bicornis (assembly GCA_021605145.1). NCBI lineage: Eukaryota > Viridiplantae > Streptophyta > Magnoliopsida > Poales > Poaceae > Aegilops > Aegilops bicornis. Next base: position 268,035,056 of record CM038675.1, on the reverse strand, counting down.
CGGTAATGTTACTGTCTACAAAGCTCGACTTGTTGCGAAAGGTTTTCGAAAAGTTCAAGGAGTTGACTACGATGAGACCTTCTCACCCGTAGTGATGCTTAAGTCTGTCTGAATCATGTTAGCAATTGCCGCATTTTATGATTATGAAATATGGCAAATGGATGTCAAACTGCATTCCTTAATGGATTTCTTAAAGAAGAGTTGTATATGATGCAACCAGAAGGTTTTGTCGATCCTAAAGGTGCTAACAAAGTGTGCAAGCTCCAAATGATCCATTTATGGACTGGTGCAAGCCTCTCGAGTTGGGATATAAGCTTTGATAGTGTGATCAAAGCATATGGTTTTCTGAGACTTTTGGAGATGCCTGTTTTTACAATAAAGTGAGTGGGAGCTCTGTAGCATTTCTAATATTATATGTGGATGACATATTGTTGATTGGAAATGATATATAATTTTTGGATAGCATAAAAGGATACTTGAATAAGAATTTTTCAATGAAAGACCTTGGTGAAGTTGCTTATATATTGGGCATCAAGAACTATAGAGATAGATCAATACGCTTAATTGGACTTTCACAAAGCACATACCTTGATAAAGTTTTGAAGAAGTTCAAAATGGATCAGTCGAAAGGGTTCTTGCCTGTGTTACAAGGTGTGAAGTTGAGTCAGACTCAATGCCCGACCACTGCAGAAGATAGAGAGAAAATGAAAGTCATTCCCTATGCCTCAGCCATAGGTTCTATCATGTATGCAATGCCATGTACCAGACCTGATGTGTGCCTTGCTATAAGTTTAACAGGGAGGTACCAAAGTAATTCAGGAGTGGATCACTAGACAGCGGTCAAGAACATTCTGAAATACCTAAAAAGGACTAAGGATATGTTTCTCATTTATGGAGGTGACAAAGAGCTTGTCATAAATGGTTACGTCGATGCTAGCTTTGACACTGATCCGGATGACTCTAAGTCGCAAACCGGGTACGTATTTATATTGAATGGTGGAGCTGTTAGTTGGTGCAGTTCCAAGCAGAGCATCGTGGCGGGATCTACGTGTGAAGCGGAGTACATAGCTGCTTTGGAAGCGGCAAATGAAGGAGTCTGGATGAAGGAGTTCATATCCGATCTAGGTGTAATACCTAGTGCATCGGGTCCAATGAAAATCTTTTGTGACAATACTGGAGCAATTGCCTTAGTGAAGGAATCCAGATTTCACAAGAGAACCAAACACATCAAGAGATGCTTCAACTCCATCCGCGATCAAGTCAAGGAGGGAGACATAGAGATTTGCAAAATACATATGGATCTGAATGTTGCAGACCCGTTGACTAAGCCTCTTCACGAGCAAAACATGATCATCACCAAGATTCCATGGGTGTTAGAATCATTACAATGTAACCTAGATTATTGACTCTAGTGCAAAGGTGAGACTGAAGGAAATATGCCCTAGAGGCAATAATAAAGTTGTTATTTATATTTCCTTATATCATGATAAATGTTTATTATTCATGCTAGAATTGTATTAACCGGAAACTTGATACAGGTGTGAATACATAGACAAAACAAAGTGTCCCTAGTATGCGTCTACTAGACTAGCTCGTTAATCAAAGATGGTTAAGTTTCCTGACCATAGACATGTGTTGTCATTTGATGAACGATATCACATCATTAGGAGAATGATGTGATGGACAAGACCCATCCGTTAGCTTAGCATCATGACCGTTAAGTTCTATTGCTATTGCTTTCTTCATGACATATACATATTCCTCTGACTATGAGATTATGCAACTCCCGAATACCAGAGGAACACCTTGTGTGCTATCAGACATCACAACGTAACTGGGTGATTATAAAGATGCTCTACAGGTGTCTCCGAAGGTGTTTGTTGGGTTGGCATAGATCGAGATTAGGATTTGTCACTCCGAGTATCGGAGAGGTATCTCTGGGCACTCTCGGTAATGCACATCACAATAAGCCTTGCAAGCAATGTGACCAATGAGTTAGTTGCGGAGTGATGCATTATGGAAAGAGTAAAGAGACTTGCCCGTAACAAGATTAAACTAGGTACGATGATACCGACGATCAAATCTCAGGCAAGTAACATACCGATGACAAAGGTAATAACGTATGTTGTCATTGCGGTCTGATCGATGAAGATCTTTGTCGGTGTCAAAATCGGCGGATCTCGGGTAGGGGGTCCCGAACTGTGCGTCTAGGCGGATGGTAACAGGAGACAAGGGACACGATGTTTTACCCAGGTTCGGGCCCTCTTGATGGAGGTAAAACCCTACGTCCTGCTTGATTAATATTGATGATGTGTGTTACAAGAGTGGATCTACCACGAGATTAAAGAGGCTAAACCCTAGAAGCTAGCCTATGGTATGGTTGTTGTTCATCCTACGGACTAAAACCCTCCGGTTTATATAGACACCGGATAGGGTTAGGGTTAGATAGAGCCGGTTACAATGGTAGGAGATCTACATATCCGTATCGCCAAGCTTGCCTTCCACGCCAAGGAAAGTCCCATCCGGACACGGGACGAAGTCTTCAATCTTGTATCTTCATAGTCTTGGAGTCCGGCGCACATGTTGTCTTCGGCATTGCAAGGCGGGTTCTTCCTCCGAATAATTTATAGAAGATTGTGAACACCAGGATAGTGTCCGACTCTGCAAAAATAAATTCCACATACCTCCGTAGAGAGAATAATATTACACAAGATCAATCTGCTGACGTATTCTGTGGCGTGACGTCGCACCACTACCAAGCCTTTACTCAAATTGTTTTTATTGCTCCACCTCAGCGCGTTTAGCGAAGCGGTTTCCTTGGCACGTCTTGTCGAAGCAGAGATCGTGTTTCCCTTATTCCGGGATTCCCATCAATACGGACGTGGGTAACCCACCCGCGCCATTGATTGTGACGCTTGGGGATAAGCGAGTTTTACCAGGCGGTGGGGACACATGTTTCTGTCCGCCCATATAAGGGATAAAGATCCAGCCCTTTTACCGCGCCTTCTTCCTCCTTGGCTTATCCATCTCCATGAACTCGAGCTCCAGCGCCCAAGTCCGCACTTCTCACCTCAACCTTCTCCAACTATGTCCGGAGCGGGAGGAAAGTGGATGGCCTCCTCCGTCACGGAGGGGCAGATCCAGAAGCTGCACGACGCCGGATATTTGTCCAACAACATCGCGCATCGGCTCCCCGACGAGGGAGAGCTCATTCCCAACCCCAGGCCCCATGAGAGGGTAGTAATTCTTCCCCATTTCCTCCGCGGACTGGGCTTCCCGCTTCATCCCTTTGTTCGGGGACTCATGTTCTACTACGGCCTAGATTTCCATGATCTGGCCCCGAATTTCATCCTCAACATCTCGGCGTTTATCGTCGTGTGCGAGGCCTTCCTCTGCATCAAGCCCCACTTCGGCTTGTGGCTCAAGACCTTCAGTGTCAAGCCAAAGGTTGTGAAGGGCAGCCAAGCGGAGTGCGGAGGCGCCATGGTGGGCAGGATGTCCGACGTTACGTGGGCTGGAGGGCACTTTCGTGGAAACCATCAAGGGTGGCAATCGGGTGGTTCTACATCACCGAGCAGCGTGACCCTGATTGGGTAGCGCCCCGAAGTTCAGATCCGCATCCCTACACGGCTCACCTCCCGGAAAGAGAGTGGCCGGATTTGGGTGAATTCGGAGGAGCCGACCGACTCCAAGCACATACGTAAGGTGGTGGACAAGAAGCTCAAGCTTGTCAACGTAGTCCAGGTCATGCTCATCCGCCGGATTCTCCCGTGCCAGCGACGGGGCTTCAATGTGGGAGTTTGATCCAGCGCAACACCAGACCCTGAGCGGGCTCTTCGACACTACGTACGAAGATGTCTGAAAGTGCTATTCAAAGGCGCCAAAGCTCCCGCATCCGCTACCGAAGATCGCGGATTCAGCTCGCAGCGTCCAGCTGATGAGGTAAGTGATTTCACCACTTGTTTTCCATAGTTTGGCTCTATGCGGGATCTAAACTCCCTTTACCTTTGGCAGGAATGGCTGGCGAAGACCGAACGGATTACCTGTCCGGCCCCATTGCCAGAGGACCCAGCGGATGCCCGCCTAACGGCTCTGCTGGCTCCGGCACCCCACGTGGTGCCGGAGAAGAAGGCCAAGAAGACGGCCACGGGGACTCGGAAGAGTTCCCGTTTTCAAGTGCTATCGGATGATGAATCTGAGGCCGACTCCTCCCACCAAGGCGTGGAGGAGAAGAAGAAAGCCTCTCCCCCAGTGGGGGGAGGGAAGAAAAGGAAGGCCTCCCCAACAAGGGAGGCCGAACGGTCCAAGAAGGGAAAAACTCTTCCCCCGGACTACTCTGCCCGGCCAAAGGATTTGACGACGAGGATCGGCCTCCAAGGGCCAAGCCTCGAGAGATCGTAAGTATCCGGACTTTAATAACTTCAAGGTTTTTTCTTTTCGCCACATAATGTATTTCTAACGCCGCATACAACCCTGCAGTCCGCCCAAGGATGATCTTCCCATTTCGTTGAGCGGGTCCTTGGGTGCGTCGGATATGGATTCCCTTCCGACTGCCTCCACCCCCCGTGCCACGGACGACGCCGAGGTGAGATCCCAAGAAAGGACCCACCAGGAGGAGGAGGCCCCGAAGGTATCACAGGACACCCTCCGGACTTTGCACGGACTCAACCCCGGAGGCCACAAAGTGGCTCCGAGTCCGTGGCGCACCCTTCGTAAGAAGGGCAAGATCGTGACGCCGGCTGCCTCCGGCCCAACCGGAGGTGCCGGATATTTGCCGGAGGCGCTCAACGGCGCCTCCATCGAAGAGGAACACCGCACCGTTATGAGTGCGGTGATTCGAAGGTTCACTCGCCAAGAGCGGGCTGACCGAAGCCTGCAGCAGCCTTCTAACAGGATTTGAGGTAAGAATTTCAATATATGTAAAAATGGTACCGCATAGACAATAGCCCTTGATGCTCGGTTCGGTGTTCGGAAAGAAAAGCCGGACTGAGGATCTTTAGAAAGATAAACGCAGGAGTCATAAAAAATATGTCAATATGGGATTGCAAGTCAGGTTGCTGCCGACCTCACCAAGACCGATCATGGAGGTCAATACTTTGAAGGAAAACCTCGAGCGGTCCGAGAACGAGCTCGGCCATGCCAAGAAGCAGCTCGAGGAAAAGGAAGGTGAGTAATACCTTATGAAAATTGTACCTTACAGAAAAGGATTTGGTTGCAAGAAAAATGACAAGGATAACATGGGTATTGTAGGGGCCACTAACGAGGTGGCGACCCTGAAGGAGGCGGTGGCCGCGGCCGAACGCAATGCGACATGAGCGCATTTGAGCGAGAAAAGCAGGAGGCGTGGGTGGCGGAGAAGAAGCAAGAGCTCCAAGATCTCGTGAAAAAACATGAGAGCTTGAGCGTGACTGAGACTCGAGAGTCCTGAGCTGCAACGGCTCTTGAGAGTGCCAAAGCCGCTAAGGCCAAGCCTACAAGGCCCTCCAGGAGATTGAGGCGGTGAAGAAAATAGCAGCGGTAAGGCATATTTCATGCAAAGTAAGCATGTGAGTGTTAATTACATTGTTTACCCAATTGGAGCTCTCTGTGAGGATTCGTAGATCTTCCTCACAACAGGTCCGATGTCCGCCGCATTCTACCGGGCCGAGGAGGGAGCTCGACGGAGAAGGTCTTCCGGTCTCAAGATGTCGAGGCCGGACATCCAGTGCTTTAGCGACCAGCTGAAGCAGCTGGTCGAGCTCCACAAGGCGGCCGAACAGGCCATGAAGGGCCTCATAGTCCGGCTGTGGCCTAAGGAGGCCATGCCTGGGAGCTACTTCGGCTTGGTGCGGCGACTGATGGATGCGTGCCCGTGGGTTGAAGTTATCAAGCATTCCGCTTGTATTAAGAGTGCCCGTCGGGCCCTTGCCCGTGCAAAGGTGCACTGGGGCAAGATGGATGCCCAGAAGCTTGTGACGGACCCGCCACCAGAGGGCAAGGAGCATCGCACGCCCGAGATGTATTATAAGAGTGTCTTTGAAGGGCGCCCGCACTATTGCGGTGAGTGCTCCAAAGATGTAATATTTGAGTAGACTCGCATTTTGTTATCATGTGCGCTGAAAACTTAGTTCATATGCGCTAAGCAACGCTTGTTAATTTAAAATATTACCTTCAGGCGGTTGTTTATCAAATCTGAGAGATGGCAAGTCGTCGGGTTTCAAATTTCCCCCATGGCACGAGTCTTTGGGGTGTTCGGGATAAACTTGAGCGCTCTTGTTCCCATTTTTGGGTCCATCTTGGGAGGCGCTCAACACAGCGAACAAGGCAACCGGACTTATAATGCTTGAACACTCTCACTTAGCCATAGAATTCTATAATTTTAAATTTCGTGAAGCCCCTAGTCTTTGGAAGGCTGAATTTGGGGCGCTATTCACGCCTTTGGCCGGACAAAGATCCGCTCCTCGCTCTAAGCGGCATAAATCTTTAAGGACTCGCAAAAACCTCTCGAACAGCGATCGGCTCTCGCCTCATCATGACGGTCAGTTTTAGCTTTCTCCATCGAGGCGTTAACCCAGCTCAAGCTGGGCGGAATCGCGATGGTTCTTCCAATGCTACCTTAGCCGATATAACGGAACATAAGGTACCAAAACATGGGAGCCGGGCAAACCCAACTATTGACCCAAGACATGATTCGGAGCCGATGCATATAGTGCTATAAGTTCGGGGTGCCGCACTTGTGAAAGTGTTCGGACTCATCACACCATAATGCGGGAAACAGAAGCCCCTGGTGTATATTAGCCGTACCAAAGTGTACGGATGCAACATGCCGTGAATGAACATATGTATGAAAAAGAAATGCAATTATAAGCGAAAAGGTGCTGCATTGTTTTATTCAATAAGTGCTGCTACGAATGCGTAACGATACAAATAGTGCGATAAGCAAGGTATGGGACTGTTAAACATGTCCTCCGTGGGGTAGGCTGCAGATTGGTGTATAAAATGCTCGTAATGGAGACCACCTGTTTATTCGTTGTAGCCTTTATCCTTCCCCGGCTGTTGCATCGTGAGTTGGCAGGTCTGCTGCCGACAGGCCTCTGACAAACGGAGTCATGTGGATAAAAAGTAAAAGGTAAAAAGAAAAGAAAAAGGGACGACACACTTGAGAGCCCCTGGTGTGGTTGAGCCGCAGTTTGGGTTTGTCATGGTCATGCCCCTCTCCCCATGCCCATGGTATCTTCAGAGCGTAATGGTGTACGTGGAGGACCTGCTTTGACGTTTCGCAGGAGCTGGGGTTGGGGCCGCACTACTACGCTGCGTTTCGAACGTGCTGTGGTCTTGTTGTAAGTTACTCCGGCGCTTAGTCAGTGTCCGCCGCTTAACGGCCGGACTCGAGAATTGCCTTAAGAGGCTGCATTGCGCTTGGCGGCGAGAGGCATTGTATGTTCCTCCGTGCGGAGAGAACGTTCGATGTTGCCGTTGACCGTGATGACTCCTCGAGGGCTGGCATCTTGAGCTTGAGGTATGCGTAGTGCGGCACCGCGTTGAACTTTGCAAACGCTGCACGTCCGAGCAAGGCATGATAGCCGCCATGAACGGGACTATGTCGAAGATTAACTCCTCGCTTTGGAAGTTATCCGGGATCCGAAGACCACTTCGGTGTAATTGAGCCTATACAATTGGCTTCTACACCTGGTATGACGCCTTTAAAGGTCGTTTTGGTAGGTTTAATCCTTGAGGGTCTATGCCCATTTTGCGCCTTTGTATCCTGGTAAAGCAGGTTCAGTTGCTTTGCCGCCGTCCATCGTGACTCGGTTAGGTGAAATCCATCGACGATTGGGTCTAAGACCGGTGCGCGAATCTGCCGCGGGCGGATCTTTGGTGGGTGGTCCTTCGGTCAAAAGTGATCGGGCAGGAGGACCATGGATTGAACTTCGGGCAACTGGCTCCATTGCGTAGACATCCACGAGTGCACGCTTCGCTCCCTCTTGGGTATGTGCGTTGCGTATATCATGTTCACCATCCGCACCTGTGGGGGGAAACCCTTCTGTCCTCTATTGTTCGGTGGTTGGGTCTCGTCCTCGTCATCACTATGCAGCCCCTTGTCACTGTTTTCGGCAATTAACTTGCCTTCCTGCTTGAATACCCAACAGTCCCTGTTGGTGTGGTTAGCTGGCTTTTCGGGGGTGCCGTGTATCTGGCACAAGCGGTCGAGTATTCGGTCCAAATTGGACGGACCCGGAGTAGTTCTTTTGAATGGCTTTTTTTGTTGACCAGGTTTAGAGCCTCTGAATCCGGCATTGACTGCCGTATCTTCAATATTGTCGCCGTTAATGCGGCATTTGTTTTTGTTACGACGCGGCCTGCCATTTCGGTCCTTGAAGTCCGGACTGCCAGAATTTTCTTTGAGGTTGTTGCTGCGTGCTAGCCAGCTGTCCTCACCCGCATGAAGCGGGTCATGAGTGATGTGAGGGCTGCCATGGATTTCGCTTTTCTGTCCTAGGTGCCGGGCAAGCCACTCGTCGCGGATGTTATGCTTGAAGGCCGCGAGGGCCTCCGCATCCGGACGGTCGACGATTTGGTTTTTCTTGGTTAAGAACCGTGCCTGTAATTGTCCGCCGATTCATCCGGCTGCTGAATTATGTGGCTTAGGTCATCAACGCCGGTGGTCGCACATAAGTGCCACGGAAGTTATCGAGGAATGCGGCTTCCGTGTCCTCCCAGCTCCCAATTGACTCTGCTGGCAAGCTGTTGAGCCAATGCCGGGCTGGTCCTTTAAGCTTGAGGGGGAGGTATTTGATGGCGTGAAGATCGTCACCGCGGGCCATGTGGATGTGAAGGAGATAGTCTTTGATCCAAACCGCGAGGTCTGTTGTGCCATCATAGGATTCAATATTGACGGGTTTAAACCCTTCGGGTATTTGATGATCCATTACTTAAATGCGTGAAGCGAGTGGGTGTCTTGGCGCCTACATCGGGCGATATCACGACGGAGCTCAAAAGAGCTTTGTCTGTTTTGTTCGGCCCGGCCGGACTTACTGTGTCCGGCGCGACGGTTGTCGTCACGTACCGTGGGGCGCCCATGCGATCCATAGATCGATCTTGATTGTCTTGCCTTGTCCTCCAATATATCTCGCAGGTCCGGAGCGTTCCCCTTTGGCCATGTGCTTTTTGAGCGATGACGGGGTACAGTTCTAGTGAAGAGCCTAGAGGCCTCTCTGTCGCGACCACGGGGTAGTCGGTCAGCCGTATTGTCTCCTCGTGATGCGGGTTCGTAAGCCTCCTCCTCTAATCGGGGGAGCAGCTTGCGTTTAGGGTAGCTTTTGGAGGGGCGTTCGAGCTCATGCTCTTTGGCCGCGAGGACTTCAGTCCATCTGTCGGCTAGCAGATCCTGATCACCTCTAAGTTGTTGCTGCTTTTTCTTGAGGCTATTCGCCGTGGCCATAAGCCTGCGTCTAAAATGCTCTTGTTCGACGGGATTCTCAGGCACAACGAATTCATCGTCGTCGAGGCTTGCTTCGTCTCTGGAGGGAGGCATATAATCTTCTACCTCTTCTTCTGCCGCTCTCTCGTGAGGGCTGGCGTCTCCATCTTCTGCTACTGGATCTTGCTGGAGTGGATTGTCTTCGGCATTGTCCGGTGTATTGTTGTCTCCGGTGCGAAATCTTCATTCTTGCTTTGTGGCGGGATTTAGAGCGGCGCCACGACGCCGGCGCTTGGGCTGTTTCTGAGGGGTCATCCTCCTCTGCTCCATCGCCGTTCCCATCTTTTGGGATGTCCACCATGTATATGTCGTATGACGAGGTGGCCTTCGATTGCCCTCAGAGGCGCTGGGTCTTGGTCGTCTCGGCATCGTCGTCCATCTTATCTATGTCTTCGAGTCGAAGTCGAGCATGTCGGTTAAATCTTCGACGGTGGCTACAAAGTGGGTGGTGGGTGGGCGTTGAATTTCTTCGTCGTCTGTATCCCACCCTTCCTGTCCGTAGTCCGGCAGGGCTCTCCGGATAAAGAGAGATACTTTAGTGAATTCAGGATGTCGCCAAAGGGCGAGCCGAAAGATGTCCGCGATTGAACTCCATGACCGTCGCCCAATCGGATTCGATTAGCGGTGGGCGCTGGGGTTCGGAGTCCGGAGAGGAGTCCGGCACCCTGGAGTCAAGGTCTTCGCAAAGGACAGGGATAGAGTTCGGCTCAATCGCCATAGAGATCGTAGCCCCCGAGGCGGTGTCCAACCACTCGTCCTCGATCGGGGAATCCGGCTCCGGATTAAGGGTCGGAGCGGATAGTGCGGCCTGTGGCACCTTTCGCTGCAGAGCTAGATCATGCCCATCGAGACAGTGCGGCATGCTTGGCTACGGCTCGAATCCGTCGAAGATCAAGTCTCCGCGGATATCGGCTGTATAGTTCAAACTTCCAAATCAGACCTGATGGCCAGGGGCGTAGCTTTCGATCTGCTCCAGGCTGTTAATTGCCCGCATGCAAAGCCGCGGAATCTGAAGATCTGTCCGGGAGAAAGGTCTCACCACGGACTACGTTGTTGTTGATGATCAAGGAGCCATCGGCCTATCGGCTGACATTTACAGCAGGAACTCTCAATGAAAGCACCAATGTCGGTGTCAAAACCGCGGATCTCGGGTAGGGGGTCCCGAATCGTGCGTCTAGGCGGATGGTAACAGGAGACAAGGGACACGATGTTTTACCTGTGTTCGGGCCCTCTTGATGGAGGTAAAACCTCACGCCTGCTTGATTAATATTGATGATGTGTGTTACAAGAGTGGATCTACCACGAGATCAAAGAGGCTAAACCCTAGAATCTAGCCTATGGTATGATTGTTGTTCGTCCTACGGACTAAAACCCTCCGGTTTATATAGACACCGGATAGGGTTAGGGTTAGATGCAGTCGGTTACAATGGTAGGAGATCTACATATCAGTATCGCCAAGCTTGCCTTCCACGCCAAGGAAAGTCCCATCCGGACACGGGACGAAGTCTTCAATCTTGTATCTTCATAGTCTTGGAGTCCGGCCGATGATGATAGTTCGGCTATCCGGACACCCCCTAGTCCGGAACTCCCTCAATATTTGTGGAATATGTAGGGACCAATATGAGCATCCAGGTTTCGCCGTTGGTTATTGATAGGAGATGTGTCTCAGTCATGTTTACATAGTTTCTGAACCCGTAGGGTCCGCACGCTTAACGTTCGATGACGATTTGTATTATGAGTTATGTGTTTTGGTGTCCAAAGATTGTTCGGAATCCCAGATGAGATCACGGACATGATGAGGAGTCTCGAAATGGTCGAGAGGTAAATATTGGTATATTGAAAGATGGTATTCGGCCACCGGAATGGTTTCGAGTGGTTCGTGTATTTTTCTGGAGTACCGAGGGGTTACCGGAACCCCCCGTGGGAAGTCATGGGCCTCATGGGACATGGGAGAGAGAGGGGACAGCCCACTAGGGGTGGCCGCATGCCCCCCATGGGAGTCCGAATTGGACTAGGGGAGGGGGCGGCGCCCCCCCTTTCCCTCTCCTACTCCCGCTCTCTTTCCCCCTTTCCCACTCTGGAGAAGGAAAGGGGAATCCTACTAGGACTAGGAGTCCTAGTAGGACTCCCCCATGGCGCGCCCCTCTAGGCTGGCCGCCTCCTCCCCTCCTCCTTTATATATGGGGGTGATGACCCACAAGTATAGGGGATCAATTGTAGCTCTTTTCGATAAGTAAGAGTGTCAAACCCAACGAGGAGTAGAAGGAAATGACAAGTGGTTTTCAATAAGGTAGTGTCAGCAAGTGCTGAAATTGTAAGTAGCAGAGTAGTTTGATAGCAAGGTAATTTAGAACGAGCAAGTAACGATAGTAGTAATAAAAGTGCAGCGAGGTAGCCCAATCCTTTTGAGGCAAAGGACAGGCCAAAATGGTCTCTTATGATAAGCAAAGCATTCTTGAGGGTACACGGGAATTTCATCTAGTCACTTTCACCATGTTGGTTCGATTTGTGTTTGTTACTCCGATAATTTGATATGTGGGTGGACTGGTGCTTAGGTGGTGTTCTTACTTGAACAAACCTCCTACTTATGATTAACCCTCCCGCAAGCATCCGCAACTACGAGAAAAGTATTAAGAATAAATTCTAACCATAGCATTAAACTTTTGGATCCAATCGGTCCCTTACGGAATAGCGAAAAAACTGGGGTTTAAGCTTCTGTCACTCTCGCAACCCATCATCTAATTGCTACTCCACAATGCATTCCCTTAGGCCCAAATGTGGCGAAGTGTCATGTAGTTGACGTTCACATGACACCACTATCAAAATATTGAACACATATCAAGTTCACTTGATTACTTGCAACATGATTTCTCCCGTGACCTGAAGAACAAAAGTAACTACTCACACATGATAATCATGCTCATGATCAGTGGGGTATTAAATAACATGATGGATCTGAACATATAATCTTTCACCAAATAAACCATATAGTAATCAACTACAAGATGCAATCAACACTACTAGTCATCCACAAGCACCAATCTATAGTTCCGGTAACAAGATTGAACACAAGAGATGAACTAGGGTTTGAGATGAGATGTGCTGTTGAAGATTTTGATGGAGATTTCCCTCCCCAAGATGGGATAGTTGTTGGTGATGATGATGACGATGATTTCCCCCTCCGGGAGGGAAGTTCCCCCGGCGAATCGCTCCGCCAGAGGGCAAAAGTGCTCCTGCCCAATTTCCGCCTCGAGACGGCGGCGCTGCGTCCCGAAAGTCCTCCCTCTATTTTTTCTAGGTCAAAATGACCTATATGCCAGAAGATGGGCGCCGGAGGTGGGCCTGGGTGAGCAAAGCCCACCAGGGCGCGCCTGGGCTCCCTGGCGCGCCCAGGTGGGCCCCCTATGGTAGTTATTTGCTCCAATATTCCTCGAATATTCCATAAAAATTCTTCGTGAAGTTTCAGCTTGTTTGGAGTTGTGCAGAATAGGTAGCCTGACGTAGCTTTTCCAGGTCCAGATTTCCAGCTGCCGGAATTCTCCCTCTTGGTGTGTACCTTGCAAATTATGAGAGAAAAGGCATTAGAATTACTCCAAAAAGCATTATTATGGATAAAAACATCATAAATAACAGTAAGAAAACATGATGCAAAATGGACGTATCAACTCCCCCAAGCTTAGACCTCGCTTGTCCTCAAGCGAAAACCAAAATCGAAAAACATGTACACATGCTTTGAGAGAGAGGTGTCGATAAAAACAAAATACGAACATAGGAGCATCATGTTGATTATTATAGCAGCAACAAATTTAAACATAAGATTTTTTGTCATAGAACTTTTATCATATACTTCTCATGAATAAGTAACAGTTCATCACACAATCGAAGTATAAAGCAAAAACTCTATTAGAAACCAACAAACTATGTCCTCAGTCAAGTTTGCAACTACAATACATCATCTTTTCAGGAAGGGTCACGTATTGGAGCCTTTAGGCAAGTCCACATACTCAACCATCATATAGTCTTCTATGATTGCTAACACTCATTGCGTACACATGAGCAAAACGTTTTAGCTGGACACATAGAAAGATAGGGGCTTATGGTTTTGCCTCCCAACATATTCACCTAAAGGGTGATGTCAACCATAATAACTCATGCTATCTATATTCAACTGGACATATGGTGCCTAGATCTTTCCTCACCACATGATGCTTGCCAAAGGAGAAAAACAAAAAGGAATAGAAGGAAAACTTTGACTCTTTGCAAAAAATTAAATACATAAAAGTAAAAGATATGCCCTTCGCAGAGGTTGCCATGCACTTATTTGTTTGTATGCTCAACCCCTTAGTGCAAAAGAACATCACGTTGCATTACCCCTTGTGATAGCGACCTTTATTATGTAGTCTGTCGCTTTTATTCTTCACCATCACAAGTTCATGCAATGCTCAATTTTCTCTTACACTAAATGATCTCACACATTTAGAAGCAATTTTTATTGCCTTTTTGCACCGATGACTACTTACTTGAGGGATCTTGCTCAATCCCTAGGTAGGTATGGTGGACACTTGAAAGTAAGATTTGGGTTTAAGGGTTTTTGGATGCACAGGTAGTATCTCTACTTAGTGCGGAATTTTTGGCTAGGAAAGATAGGGGGCCCGCACCACATGTTGAAGGATCTACGGCAATATGACTTCTATGTGAATATAGACAAACATAAACCATTAAGTTGTCTTCCTTGTCCAACTTCAAAAAATTTGGCATATAATATTTTGATGAGGGCTCACAATCACAAAAGATTTCTAGGATAGTATATTTATATGTGAATCTTCTCTTCCCTTATTAATTCTTTCATGAGTTGCATCATTGACTAATGCTATGTTTGTCAATCTCTAATAAAATTTTCTACTTATACTTTTCCTTATGTGGTGTCATCACCTACCATAGGATTAGTATATGATCTTCTTGATTTATTTCCTTTCTTTTATTCATTTCCTTTCTCTTTTTTCTCTTCCTTATTTCTTTTCTTTATTTGCAACATGAAAGTAAAGAAAGCAAAAACTCAAACTAAACTTTATTATACAACTTGCACATGATTACAAGGATAGATAACTAAGAAAACTCTCAAAGAAGAAAGGATCGAACTAAACTTTTATTCATCTAAAGAAAAAGATCGAACTAAAATAAGTAAAAGCAAAAAGATAGTGGGATGATACGATACCGGGGCACCTCCCACAAGCTTGGCGGAAGCCAAGGGGAGTGCCCATACCTGATACTCAATTCTCCTTTGGTGGTGAAGAGGGTGATGGTGGTGATGAGGTAGTATTCTCCAATATAACCATGAGTCGATCCTTCAAACCTTGAATCTCCCAAAGGGCTTGATGAATCAATTCACTGTTTTTCTTCACCTCAACCATTATGTGTTTATTCTCCGGGCCCCACGGTTTTGTTCCTGCACCGTTTTCTCTTGGCCGAGATATGTCCCAATTGGACGGTATGTGCCTACGAGGAGTATTCTCGAACCCATAATTGTGAATCAAATTGCAAAAATTGTTACTATGTAACTTGTGTAAAGGCCTCCTCGGAGGGAGTTCTTCTTGCACTTCTAGGCTTGCTGGATTATTTGAAGATTCCATGACTTGATGAGGATTGAGGTAAGTAGAGATGCCCGCTAGTGTGCCTATCTCGTAGGCCAGAGAGTGAACCCCAAAAGGATTTCCCTCCTCTTCCTCCACAACAGCCTCTCCAGCTTCATCTCTGCTTAAATCCTCCTGAACCACCCTTGTGTCTTCTTATCCATTATTGAAAGGTGAGGAAGACATGATGTTGGTCCAGATGAATCTGTCAGAAAACAGCAAAGAAAACACAACAGAGGATTTCTCCGCGATACGGTGATCAACAGGTTCGGGAAGTATATATAGATTTTTTATCTTGGAGGACAAGCATACGGTAGAAAAACGGAGTCCGGAAGGTGCACCAGGCACCTGGCGCGCCCTGGTGTCTTGTGCCCACTAGGGTACGCTTCCTGGAAATTCTTTATTTCCTAAATTTTAAAGTATTCCAAAACTAATAAAAAGTATTTTTGCGGATTTTTCGGAGTCCGTTTACTTACCGTATAACGTACCTCCTTATTTTCATGATTCTGGGGTGTTCCGGAAGGACTCCTTTATGTGTTCTTCTGGTGTCAAAGTTTGGATAATATTACTTTCAACATTAATGGGCGTACCTGAGATATAATATTTTATTCATTCTCCATTGACAACCTTCGGGTTAGTACCATCGGAATTATTTATTTTGATGGCTCCAGACTGATAAACCTCCTCGATAACATAGGGGCTTCCCATTTTGAGAGGATTTTTCCTGCAAAGAATCTAAAATGAAAGTTGTACAAAAGAACATATTCTCCAACTTCAAGCTGACGTTTTTGGATTCTTTTGTCATGCCATCTTTTAACTTTTACTTTGAATAATTTTGCATTTTCATAAGCTTGGGTTCTCCATTCATCTAATGAGCTAATATCTGATAACCCACAAGTATAGGGGATCGCAACAGTTTTCGAGGGAAGAGTATTCAACCCAAATTTATAGATTCGACACAAGGGGAGCCAAAGAATATTTCAAGGTATTAGAAGCTGAGTTGTCAATTCAAACACACCTGGAGATAAATTATCTGCAGCGAAGTGATCAGTAGCAAAGTAATATGATAGTTTTGATAGTAGTGACAGCAATTAAAGAATTGATATGATGATAGCAATAATTTTGTAGCAAGTGTAACAGTGATGATAGCAGTAGTAACTTGGCAAAAACAATATAAGATAAATTTGTAGGCATTGGATCGATGACTAGTTGGATGATATTCATCATAGACAGTTATAACCTAGGGAGATACAACACTAGCTCCAGTTTGTCAATATAATGTAGGCATGTATTCCGTAAATAGTCATACGTGCTTATGGAAAGAACTTGCATGACATCTTTTGTCCTACCCTCCCGTGGCAGCGGGGTCCATATTGGAAACTAAGGGATATTAAGGCCTCCTTTTAATAGAGAACAAGAACAAAGCATTAACACATAGTGAATACATGAACTCCTCAAACTACGGTCATCACCGGGAGTGGTCCCGACTATTGTCACTCCGGGGTTGCGGATCATAACACGTAGTAGGTGATTATAACTTGCAAGATCGGATCTACAACATGGATATAATTGTGATAACATAAACGGTTCAGATCCGAGTTCATGGCACCCGGGCCCAAAGTGACAAGCATTAAGCATAGCAAAGTCATAGCAACATCAATCTTAGAACACAGTGGATACTAGGGATCAAGCCCTAACAAAACTAACTCGATTGCATGATGAATCTCATCCAACTCCTCACGGACCAGCGAGCCTACGAAGGAATTACTCACTCCCGATGGAGAGCATCATGGAATTGGCGATGAAGAAGGGTTGGTGATGACGAAGAACGAAGATCCCCCTCTCCGGAGCCCCAAACGGACTCCAGATCTGGCCTCCTGATGATGAATAGGAGGTGACGTCGGCTCCATCTCGTGGATCGCAATAATTATTTCTCCCTGATTTTTTTCTAGAAAAATAGGATTTTATAGCGTCGGTTTGTGGTTCAGGGGCCACCAGTGGGGACAACCCACTGGCGCGCCAGAGGGGGCGCCCTGGTGGGTTGTGCCCACCCAGGTGCCCCCCTCTGGTGGATCTTGGCTCCAGAAATTCTTGTTTATTGTATAAAAAATCCTCGCAAAGTTTCGTTCCATTCCGAGAACTTTTATTTCTGCACAAAAACAACACCATGGTAGTTCTGCTGAAAACAACGTCAGTCCGAGGTTAGTTTCGTTCAAATCATGCAAATTAGAGTCCAAAACAAGTGGAAAAGCTTAGGAAAAGTAGACACGTTCGAGACGTATCAACTCCCCCAAGCTTAAACCTTTGCTTGTCCTCAAGCAATTGAGTTGATAAATTGAAAATGAAAAAGAAAAACTTTTACGAATTGTTTTGCTCTTGTTTGCATAAATAAGCTTAAACAACACCCAAGTTTTCAGCCAACATTATAACTAACCATGCCGACAATAACTCTTAAAGATTATATTAACTCATATCAATGACATAATCAGCTAGCGAGCAATAATAAGGTATCTCAAATAGCAACACGTTGTCAAAACAACCATGATATAATATGACAATAGTGGTATCTCGCTAGCCCTTTCTGAGACTGCAAAACATAAATGCAGAGCACCTCCAAAGTTCAAGCAGCGACTAAACATTGTAATTCATGTTAGAAAAGATCCAGTCATGATGCACCCAACATTAGCTACACACAATGCATAAGTCATGACAGCTGTGCTCTCAGGTTTTGGCGCTTATTTTAGAAGGTGACGACACAACATAAAAGTAAATAGATAGTACATTCGCAGAGGGAAGCAGTGATTTGCAGAGGTGCCAGAGCTCAAGTTTTAAAACAGAGGTAAATGATATTTTGAGAAACGCACCCTTCTCATTTACTTCACGACCATCAGTTATCAATATCTTCCATGCTAAGCACGCTAGTGGCGGTTCCCAAGCGATAAAAGTAAAGGTTTACTCCCCCTCCACTACAAAAAATACACTTCCATGATGATTTTATGACAGAATCAAGATAGTCATACATGTGCTATCGTAGAAGTGTTCCATGACATTACCAAAATTATCATCACAGAAGTGTCCACTTCCATGACGATAAATGGCGCGTCATGGAAGTGTTTTCGTCCGACACGTGGCATCCACCATAACAGGTCGCCGTTAAGCTATCGGGTCCGGTTTTGGATCCGATAACCCGTTAACAGCCCGCTATCGGGTCCACGTGTAAAATTCTCATTGGCCAGAGGAAACACATGTTGGCTCACCGTTGAGACAGATGTCATCCACTCATTGGACAGGAGGCGCCTATGATACGTCAACACGTGTCATGGCCCAACACAGGCCCATTCCGGTGAAAAGGCCGGCCCGTTTGACTTGGTCAAAAGGTAACAGGCCGGCCCACGGAAAGCCTGTTAACGGCATGTTCATATATAGCCCATTTACGGCCCGCTAACTCCCGACCCGTTACGGATATCGGAATTAAGCTTAGTAGCTTCATCTGGGCCGCCCAATATGATTCCAGCCCATTGTAACTTCTGGCCCATGTATGTCCCATGATGTCTTTCGGCCCATATGAGGCCCTTTGTAACTCTGGGCCCATTAAAGGCCCGAGATGAAACTGGCCCTTAATGAATAGTGTATCGTTTTATACCCATTAACGACCCATTATTCTGTTGGCCGTTTCTAGCCCGTGTTAACTTTCGGCCTTCTAACGGCCCATTTATTCTTGGGCTCATTTCTAGAATTCAGTTAGTTACGGTCTGTTATTGGCCTATTCCGTTTGTGGGCCAAATTCAGCCCGTGGTTACATTCGGCCCGTTTGTGGCCCGTTAACCCGTTGGGTTGTTTTCATAGCGTTATCAAATACATCCTATTAACGGCCCATTATGGTCCACGAATAGTATGGCCCATGTTTGGCAAAATGATTATACGCCCCGTAGAAGGCCCATGGATCCTACAACCTTAGAAGACCAATGGATCCTACGGCCCGTAGAAGGCCCATGGATCATACGGCCCCGTAGAAAGTCCATGGATCCTATGGCCCGTAGAAGGCCCATGGATCCTACGGCCCGTAGGAGGCCCATGGTTACAACAGTCCATGTGTTGCCATGATTATTGTGGCCTAGTTACCAAAATAGGTTATTGTGGCCACTAGAAAAACGCGGAAAAAGAACTGCAGTGACTAAAAGCAAACAACTAAACAAGACAATAAGGAAATAAATAAGCAAGCAACTAATGCTAGCCTATTACAGCTATTCCACATATTACATCCACTGGGCATCAAATTTCACCACCAGTGCAAATATAGGGAACAAAGCAGCATATTACATACACTGGCCATCAAAATTGGCCACCATCGCAAATAAGCATAGCAAAGAAAACAAGTCCATAATGAAACAACTTCGGAAGAGCTCAAGAAACGTTATACTGGTATCCACCATGTTGGCAATAAGCTTAGCAAGCTTATTAGCTTTGTCCTGCTTGGCGCTAAAATCCTCCAACGCTTGTCGTTGCACCGTAAAGTATGCATCTAAATGCTCCAGGGACTTCCAGGTCATACCGCTTCTTGTCGCAGCACAGATGATCGATCTCATTCAGCTTGTAGTTGAGACTCAAGAAACCGAACTGATTCAGATAGTGAGTTTGAATAGCTTGTGCAAGCGGTAGTGGCCAGTAACTCGAACAGTAGACCAAGACAGGACTTTGGGGTTGTCTCACTATCTTCAAGATAGTTTTCCTTAGCTGTTTTATCAGATTTGTTGGAGACCAACCAGGATGTCTCACTATCCTGAACCTTATCTGCATTACTTCCTTTACTATTGCTTAATAAGGCGCTCTTCACCAAAAATCTGTCAGCATTCTAACAGAAGAAACAAGCAGACACATAACATGTTTAGCATGTACTTGTTGGGGAATGTAGTAATTTCAAAAAAAATCCTATGCACACGCAAGATCATGGTGATGCATAGCAACAAGAGAGGACAGTGTTGTCTACGCACTCGTGAGACCGTGAAGTCGGCGTTGCTATGACAACGTGGTTGATGTAGTCGTACGTCTTCACGATCGACCGATCCTAGCACCGAAGGTATGACACCTCCGTGATCTGCACACGTTCAGCTCGGTGACGTCCCACGAACTCACGATCCAGTAGAGCTTCGAGGGAGAGCTTCGTCAGCACGACGGCGTGATGACGGTGATGATGAAGTTATCGACGTAGGGCTTCGCCTAAGCACCGCTACGATATGACCGAGGTGGAATATAGTGGAAGGGGGCATCGCACACGGCTTGGAACAATCAACTTGTGTGTTCTAGGGTTCCCCCTACCCCCGTATATAAAGGAGCAGGGGGGAGGCCGGCCGGCCCTTGGGGCGCGCCAAGGAGGGGGGGAGTCCTCCTCCTAGTAGGAGTAGGACTCCCCTTTCCTAGTCCAACATGGAAGAGGGAAGGGGGAAGGAAAGAGAGGGAGAGGGAGAGGGAAAGAGGGGCCGCGCCCCTCCCCTAGTCCAATTCGGACTCCTCATGGGAGGGGGCGCGTCACCTCTTGGGCGCCCAATACTTCCCCGGGGGGTTCCGGTAACCCCTCCAGCACTCTGGTTTTCTCCGAAACCACCCGGAACACTTCCGGTGTCCAAATATAGTCGTCCAATATATCAATCTTTATGTCTCAACCATTTCGAGACTCCTCGTCATGTCTGTGATCATATCCAGGACTCCGAACTATCTTCGGTACATCAGAACACATAAACTCATAATACCGATCGTCACCGAACGTTAAGCGTGCGGACCCTACGGGTTCGAGAACTATGTAGACATGATCAAGACATGTCTTCGGTCAATAACCAATAGCGTAACCTGGATGCTCATATTGGTCCCTACATATTCTACGAAGATCTTTATCGCTCACATCACATAACTACATACGTTGTTCCCTTTGTCATCGGTATGCTACTTGCCCGAGATTCGATCGTCGGTATCTCAATACCTAGCTCAATCTCGTTACCGGCAAGTCCCTTTACTCGTTCCGTAATGCATCATCCCGCAACTAACTCATTAGTCACATTGCTTGCAAGGCTTATAGTGATGTGCATTACCGAGAGGGCCCAGAGATAACTCTCCGACAATCGGAGTGACAAATCCTAGTCTTGATCTATGCCAACTCAACAAGTACCATCGGAGACACCTGTAGAGCACCTTTATAATCACCCAGTTACGTTGTGACATTTGGCAGCACACAAAGTGTTCATCCGGTAATCGGGAGTTTCATAATCTCACAGTCATAGGAACATGTATAAGTTATGGAGAAAGCAATAGCAGTAAGCTAAAATGATCAAGTGCTAAGCTAACGGAATGGGTCAAGTCAATCACATCATTCTCCTAATGATGTGATCCTATTTTTCAAATGGCAACTCATGTCTATAGTTAGGAAACTTAACCATCTTTGATCAACGAGCTAGTCTAGTAGAGGCATACTAGTGACACTCTGTTTGTCTATGTATTCACACATGTATTATGTTTCCGGTTAATACAATTCTAGCATGAAAAATAAACATTTATCATGAAATAAGGAAATAAATAATAACTTTATTATTGCCTCTAGGGCATACTTCCTTCAGTCTCCCACTTGCACTAGAGTCAATAATCTAGATTACACAATGATGATTCTAACATCCATGGAGTCTTGGTGCTGATCATGTTTTGCTCGTGAGAGAGGCTTAGTCAACGGGTCTGCAACATTCAGATCCGTATTTATCTTGGAAATCTCTATGTCTCCTTCCTGGACTTGATCGCAGATGGAATTGAAGCGTCTCTTGATGTGCTTGGTTCTCTTGTGAAATCTGGATTCCTTTGCCAAGGCAATTGCACCAGTATTGTCACAAAAGATTTTCATTGGACCCGATGCACTAGGTATGACACCTAGATCGGATATGAACTCCTTCATCCAGACTCCTTCATTTGCTGCTTCCGAAGTAGCTATGTACTCCGCTTCACACGTAGATCCCGCCACGACGCTTTGCTTAGAACAGCACCAACTGACAGCTCCTCCGTTCAATGTAAACACGTATCCGGTTTGCGATCTAGAATCATTCGGATCAGTGTCAAAGCTTGCATCAACGTAACCATTTACGACGAGCTCTTTGTCACCTCCATAAACGAGAAACATATCCTTAGTCCTTTTCAGGTATTTCAGGATGTTCTTGACCGCTGTCCAGTGATCCACTCCTAGATTACTTTGTACTACTAGATATTCTCTTTTAGCCAAGGGTCCAATTACCATCGGATATTTAAGTTCACCGTCGAATACTTTTATAACTGACGTACATCGTCGGCCATCTCCCGTCGGCTATGCTTCGTCGGCCATTACAGTAATAACCGACGGTACCATCATATTATATCTTTGCCCACGGTGAGAAGCCGACGGTGAGCCGTCGGATATCTTGTTTCCTACACTTGGCTCCTAGTAGGTCGAATGCGCTTATAGCCAACGGTTCACGTTCGGGTGTTTATCATCCGCCGGTTATTGTTTACCGTCGGTTTTCTTAATAGCCAACGGTATATACAACCCGTCGGGGTTACGTAGAACTGAGAGGAGAGCCGAACCATCGGTTAATATGATTACTGATGGTGCGTACACCCCTTCAGGGATTCCTTTAGTTGAGAGGTTAGCCTGCACCTTCAATTTAGAAAGTCGCCGACAGTCTAAAGTGCTTGCATGCATATTTTGTATCCAATATGTTTGTTGCACCATGGGCCATTTGTCAACCCTCACTGAATTAATTTCACTAAGAGATGTTGCACCACAGGGAAGTGCGATATATAACACAATATTTCATAATATTGGTATTTCAAATACATCTCATAATTACACAACCGCACATGACAAAAATATATATTATATTTACCATAATCTAAGTATTAAAACCTAATGATTTGCATATGAATTACATTTACCATAACAATCGATCTAGGAAGTCCTGAATGCAAAACAAAATAGTGACAAAGAGGTCCAGACAATTTTGCATAAGCTAAATTATCCACTAACTTTAGAGCTCTACTTTATCATAATGCTTATCGCCAAAGCTATCATCTCCCTTGTTGCCATAGATGTCATCCTCATCATCATCAATGTCATGATCATTCTCACAGCTCGGACCACTTCTAATATTTCTTCACACTCCTTAAGAAATGACAATACTAGATGTGAGAGAGATGCAAAACAATGCAATGCACTTGAAATTAAATTGAGCTACAGGGAACACATCTTATTAAGGAAGCTACAGGGAACAACTTTAATTGTTTTAGAAACATCCATACATGGAGATATATAGCTAATCACGTACTGTTGGAACTAGAAACTACATCAACAATTACTAGTGTTACACCAGTAATTCATTCCTTTCCAAACCATACATCCGAGCAATAGAAACTAAAATATATAGACGAACAGTAAAAATAAAACTAGTATTTTGCATCTTTAACCCACAAGGCTAAAGACTATTACTTTTTGACCTCTTAATATACTTCCATGTATTTTTGTGTATTCACGCAAGACAAAATCTATTTACCCATCGGAATATTCAGTTATTTGTGGTACTGTTTTCCTAATTGTTGTATATGTATTTTTACCTTTATACAACTATCCATTAATGGAAAAGCTAATAAAATGGTAAAGGATATCGTAATAGATTTCCCAAGAGAATGGATGTGGCTACCATGAATTTGGAGAGGCAAGAGAGATCTGGGGCACAAGCTACCTTCAGGTTCAAAGGATATCTTTTTGACGGGCAAGGAATTCCTCAAACACTTTACAAGGACAACACAAAACTTGAGCCTACATTTGCATAGTAACTGCATACGGAACAGAAAGTTAGACTGACCCATAAAGGATGAAAGCAGAAGGCGTATGTGTTGATGCTTGACTTGAACACTTCATTTCTGTACAGCTTAAGCACAGTGTAATCACTACAAAAAAATACACTTCCGTGATGATACTGTTTGTTACAGTAGGTCGCGTTTTTTGTCATGCATGTACATCCATGACAAATTTTTGACAGAATCAAGATAGTCATACCTGTGTTGTCATAGAAGTGTTCCATGACATTACCAAAATTATCATCACGGAAGTGTCCACTTCCATGACGATAAATCGCGCGTCACAGAAGTGCTTTTGTCAAGGGTGACCGACACGTGGCATCCACCGTAACGGAACACCGTTAAGCTATCGGGTCGGGTTTTGTATCCGATAACCCGTTAACAGCCCCGACCAATGGGGATTTTCCACATGTAAAATCATCATTGGCACAGGTGTCACTTATCCAATGGGCGAGACGCGCCTATGATATGTTGACACGTGGACCGGCCCATCAAGTTTAAATGGGCCGGCCCAACTGAAGGCCCACAAGATTTTGCGGACCATAATGGGCCGGCCCAGCTAAAGGCCCACGAGATTTTGCGGACCATAATGGGCTGGCCCAGCTAAAGGCCCACCAGATTTTGCGGGCCATAATGGGCCGGCCTAGGTAAAGGCCCACAAGATTTGCCTTAATGGGCCGGCCCAGGTAAAGGCCCACAAGATTCTTGCGGATCATAATGGGCCGGCCAGCTAAAGGCCCACGAGATTTTGCCGACATTAAAGGGCCGGCCATGTTTTGGGCCAAATGCCAGCCCATATTTGATCCGGTCCATTAATGGCCTGCCACGCTCCGGTCCTAATAGTGGCCCATATGAGATCCGACCCGTTAAAAGCCTACCATAGTCTGGGCCAAATTACGGCCCAGATCAGGTCCGACCCTTTAAGAGGCTTTGGGCTCAATTATGGCCCATATCAGATTCGGCCCGTCAACTGGACACTATGCTTTTGGGCCCACTTGCTAAAGGCCCACTTAGTAATTCGGCATGATATTAGTTTTGGCCTGTTAAGGGCCCGTTTAACATTTCGGCCCTATATTAATTTCGTCCTGTTAAAAGCTCGTCATATAGTTGGGCCTAACTATGGCCCGGTTTGCATCCGACCGCCGCAATGATATCCGATTGGGCCAAACAAGGACCGAGACAATTTTGGCCTGTTAAAAGCCCGTGATTTGATTCGCACAATCATGGGCCGGGGTTCATTTAGGTTGCTACCGGCCCGTGAGCTGTTCGGCACGTTTCAGGCCCAACCTACATCGTGATTGCATGACGGCCTGATTATGTATCGTAATTTTACATTTTGGCTGGTTTACTGCGAAGACAGGATATATATACAGTAAAATAACTGCAGCATCGTGAATAATAAAAAACCTAGACTATGCAATAAAGAAATTACGGCATATTACATCCACTGGGCATCAAAGTTCGCCACTATGATAATAAAGCACAAGCAGACAACATATTACATACACTTGGCATCAAAGATCGCCACCAGTGCAAATAAACACGCCGAAAAAATAATATACAAAACCGACATCACTTCAATAGAGTTCAAGAAAGGTTAGCCCTACTGGGGAGCTGCAACGCAAGCAGCTGAGCAAGATGATGAGACTGCGCTTGTTCAACACTTATATCTTCCTCACTCTGAAAGATAAACAAGCAGACATATGACAGGTTTTGTATATAAAAGTATCAGTGCTGACAATTCATCACATTTCTTACTAACGAATAAAGTGACACAGTTTAAAATTGCATTAACACAATATGGTATTGTTCAGGTCAAGATATGGCAGGAAATGACATTGTGAAGGAGTTGGCGGCTTCACGACACCACTGGATTACAGATCAAGAACTCATAAGTATCAATGGTTAGTGTGCTGTCAATTTATACCATTTGATATTGGCAAATAAAGAGACGGTTTAAATAATAGTAGAATGATATGACATTGTTCATAGTTAAGACATTGCAAAATATGACATTGTGCTGTAGTGGGTAGGTTCACCACACCACTGGATTAAGGATGAAGAACAGAAGCATACATGTAGTGCAAAAGAAGATCACTTGCTCTGTATAGTTTAATTTACATGGTATGAAGAAGGAACTTGGTTGTACAACTGAAAACTTAAATTGAGAAAGGACAAACTTTTGTTTATGACTACATAATAAACTTTAAACAAGCAATTTGATGCAAACACCCAAAAAAACAGCTGTCGTAGTCATGCCTAACCAAATATATACAACAAAGTTTGAAGGCTTGAGATGGACAAACTTACATTATTGGTGAAGACAGACTCTCTAAAGGCCTTGTCCATGCTGATGGGGGGCAATTCAAGAAGTTTACCATGTAATCTTCTTCAAAAGCATTGCCTTTATTCTACATTTTGTTAAGAGTAAATATAGATGTGATAATATACGAAAAAATGGAGAATATTTAAGATAAGATGAAGAGTGATGCTACATAACCAAGTAGCTACAAATGTAAGTGCAGCAATACAGGCAAAAGGTACAACCAAGAGCAATGCACAACTAAACTTCTCAGTACCAACCTTATGGTAAGAGTAAATATAGATCTGATGTGTAGAAAATGGAGGGCAAAGGAAAATAAGCTGCAGAGTGATGGTACATGAACAACTACATGTCATTATAAGTACACAGATAAAGGATAGCATGTACTGACAAGAACAATGCAGAGCTAAAAAAACATTGGCATTGGATATATTCTACACTAATGTAACCATTCATACAAATCAGATAATTTGGAGCGAAAAATTGATAAGCAAGCTATCATGCATGCTGCTGTCACATAATGAACCAGGTATGTATGCAAGTACAGTGATACAGGGCAACAGGTACTAACAAGAGCAAAGCAGCGGACAGCATATTTGCGATATCATGTCGTTCTTGTCAAACTGGAATTCTTCTTCGAGCATATTTCCTGCAAAAAAGATCTGTAAGGCACATGCAGATAAGTAGAAGTTCAAATTGTCATGTGATTTCATAGAAAGTACCTCATCCTGGGAACGAGACCAGTGCATAACAAGGTTTTTCCATTCAATGTCTTCTAAATTTAGCACAGGAGACTTCACCGGAAATTTGTTTATAGACTTGCCATCAAAGTGTGATTTCCTCGTGTAACACCGATCTGCTGCAATGCTTCCTTGAAAAGCACAAGCAAGCTTTGCTCGTCATGACTATCCTGATTGACCTCGCCTAGTTACAACAATGTAATGTAAATCATTGATGTGTTCAATCAACAGAAAACAGGAAAATAATAACCATGAATAATAGTACTTACACGTAAGTTGGACAGGAAGATGTGAAAATGGTGTTTGTCTTCACAATAATCTTCCCATGATGGGAATATATGCACCTAGTCCCTAACAACATTGAAAGCATTGTCTTTTAAACTAGGAATAAATGGAATGGGGTTCCAATATGCAGGAATTGGCCGTCTCTGCAGTTGGGATAGGTCTTCGGCGGGTGGACTTGCTGTACTCTTTGCTGGAGTGGGATTTTTTTGTGGTACAACTGGTGCTATGGCAAATGAAATCAGTATGCCTTTTGCTGGAGTGCAGGTCCTGTGTGGTGGGGCTAGTGGTGTGGCCAGTGAAGTATGGGTATAGTCTGGTGGAGTCGGTCCTACGTTTTGTGTCACTGGTTGTACAACCAATATAAGTGGGGTGCTGTCTGATTTCTCCGGCACCACCACGTTTTTCAAGGACTTTGCTGGTGCTCCTTGAGTTCGGCAAGCACCCTCTTCCTTTTTGATGTCTGATGCACAAGAACAACATTTGAGTGAAAAAACATGGTATGATGACAGATGGAATATGTATTGATAATGGATGGGCATGGCATCTCGAGTTAGATGATGAGTAAACTAAGCAGATGGCGGTGCAACAAAGTAGAAGAAATGCAAGACAACATATGCAAGATACGCACAATCAATAAAACCTTGCCAAATTAGAACAGGCACCTTGATGGGTGAACAGGACAGGCCATCTGCCTTTGACTCCTCGAGGTTAGAATAGTCATTAGGATGATATTCTGAACAAGAATCAACAGGTGGGGAGCGTATGAGTTTCATTGCTTCAAGGATGGCACTCAATGCCTTGGTGCCAATTTTGTAAGTCATTGCGGTGTTCCACAATATTCTTACGATGCGCGGATTCGATATTCACTTTAATTGCATATAATATCTGAGAACCATGAAAACATAAATAGCTGTGAGATTATCTTTGTAATGAAGATGATATTCTAATATAGGGGCGCCCCTGTAAACACTTGTGTGCTATCACTGGATTCTGATGAGAGAGCTCATGTGTGCTGTAATATGGTGCGTGCATTTATATAATCTGGCACAAGTACACAAAATCGGGAAAGTGGAACTGGCTGGAAATTACGGTGTTGTATTGCCGCTACTAATTGAAAGCCTATCGATCACGTCTGAGCCAGCTCTATCACCTGTTATTTGCAGATGTCCCTGCTCCCCTTCCCGACAAGGAACATACCGTGCTTCCCATACCAGAACACCTTGCAGACGGGTCACGGCCGAACCACCAGCCCCACCGCTGTGTTCCTCCGCCACCCCCACCTCGCCCCCACCCTCGCCGAGTTTTCTTCGTTTCGACGAGCGAGGCCCCACCACCGCCCCCACAACCACCATCCCCACCCGAGCCCCTTCCTTCAGACCGCGAACTCCGTGAGCTCTCAAAAATCGATGACCCAATTTTGAAATTTAGTCTATTGTGATTTAACTAGTGTGGAATATAAAAGGGGAAAACCATAAGCATTGCGAGTATGGTGTTGAGCGTGCCATGGCGGATCTGAAGGTGCAAACCGGACAAAGGCAACTTCGCAACCAAGACAAGAAATCAGAGTAAAGAAGTGGTGATCTATTTTCTTGCTGCGATAAATAAGTTGAGAAGATACGAAAGAGTACCGCCTCTGGTGCGGCGCCGTGTACGCATCTGCTGAGAATTTAACGGTGCTGTGGTAGCGATGGCTATCGGTGGCGTGGAAGCAGATCTAGAGGGTAGACGGTGGCGACGGGGTGCGGTGGACGAGACGGTCGTAGGAGCGGCGCCGACAAGGTGGACGAGGGCGGGGATGAAGCGAGAGGACGAGATGCAAGGATCCCGGTCCGAAGCCGTGGATGAGAGAGGTCGATCTCTTGTAATGGACGGCGGCATCGGGGTACCAGCTCCGACATGGTGGAGGAGGACGGCGGTGGATGGGGTGGCGGACGGCGACGGATGGAGGAGGGTGGGGTGGAGAGGGTGTTTTGGCGCCCACGAAGTACGAATGGGGAAAAGGGAGGTAGAAAGGAAGGGGGAACCATGTATTCCGGGTGTGCTTGTCTCAAATGCGAGGAAATTTACAAACTTAGCCCCCGTTTCAAATTTTTACTACATCACAGCAACATTAGTCGGTTGGGGATAGGACGGTAATCTCGCATACACCGAATATTTGCCGATGAGAGTTTGTTTTTGGCGCCCACCGTGTATGAATATGAATCGGGGAGGGAGTCGATTTCGGCCGAGGACACACTTTGTTTTGGCGCCCACCGTGTATGAATCCGGGTGAGAGGCGGTTACGTCACGTTTGGGTGAAATTACAAACCTACCCCTATCAAAACCTATAGAAATCCAGCAGATAGGCTGCGTGGCGAGGATAGGCGGTAGTGATTTCCATCTCGCAGATTTTGGTTTGGTGATTCTTGCGACTTTCCCCGCTTCGTTCAAATTTTGTAGAGTGCATGTTTACCGTGCCAACTCAATTCGAATCCCGTTTGTATTCTATTTTTTCAAGGGATCCATTTTCAATTGGAATTACATTCTATATACATCATTTTTATATATACTTTCAAAAGCACAACACCATTTATACATAAATATGGTTTACAAATGGCATGATCTCAGATTCATAAGGTTGTATCCATCAATTTGGATTTTCAAATATTTGAAACCACTTTATGTTGAAATCTAATGTATGCATTCCTCGCTAACTGTCTCCAATTAATGTGTGTTTCATGCGGGTTTTTTTTTTACTTCTCAAACATGTATAATGTGTTTCACACACGCAACATATAGTGTAATCCCGTTTAGACATTAATTGCATATAAACCATGCATTGTTTGTAATCAAGAATCTATGGATCACCAATATTGATAAACTATATAACATTACACGTGTGCCCAAATTCAAATGAATATGCATGTTTGATACACCAATTTGCGTTATGATATTATCGGTGTCATGATCTCCAGGTTAAATATTTGAATCCCTTTAATCCAGATATTCGTCTCATATAGCTATCACTCATGCTTATATAGGACTATCTCTCGGACCTATACACGCTCATCGTCTCTCGGGTATCTCTCGTGCTACCTGTATGTCGACAATGATCTTTTATCTTCGTAACACACTGACGGTACTCTCTCCCTTGACCTTCATCACTCTATCTCTCTCTAAGTATATCTCGCTCCCTGCTATGTGTCTCTAACTATGATTCTCCATGTGGAATCTCTTTCTCTCACACAAACACAATACTTTGTCTCCCGGGGTCTCATTTCTCTCTACTATTCCCATGTGTGCCTCTCGCACTCTCCTCTTTGAGAGATTTCTTTCGCTCATTTGTTAAGAGAACCTACGACTCTTCCTCTTCAATATCTCTTTCACACACAAACACAAACTCTGTCTCCCAGGGTCTCATATTTCTCCATTGTTCTCTTGTATGTCGCTCACACACACCCTCTCTCCCTAGATATATCTTGTGTTCCCTCGTATGTCTCTCTAGCTATCACTCTCATTGTGAAATATCTTTCTCTCTCATGAGACACAAAACTCCGTCTCTCTGGATCTCATTTTTCTCTCGATATCTGCTTGTATGTGACTCACACACCCTCTCTCTATCTCTCTCACACCCACACACATAACCCAGCCTTCTGATCCGCTCGACTCCTATCTCTAACGCACACTAGCTAGCATCTTTATCTTTCTATTTATCTGTTTCTCCATCAACCTTCTTTCTCGCCCTCACTCTTGATTCCTATCACGCACACTGCATATGTTTATCTCTACATGCAGTCAAGTGCCCTCTCACACACATATATAACTTCACCCTTTGAACCACCCGACGGTCATCTCCAACACCCAAACTAGCGGATGTCCCTCTAGCTAGCATCTCCATCTCTGTATCTATCTGTAGTTTCTCCACAACATTTCTTTCTCCCACGGAGTCTTGCTTCCTATCACCCACACTATATATGTCTCTCCATACATATGCATTTATAGGTTGGTCTCTTTTGCACAATCATTGCGCCTCAATCCTCTTGCCGCCATAGATGCATGCTCCAGCCCACGCCACTATCTCTTAAAGACAAAAACACATGCTCAATTGTCGGGCCTTCTTCCCTGCATTCTCACATGCATGCATATTGTCATATCGATCCGTCTCTCACATGTCGTTGATCTTATGACTTATGTCTTCTTTCTTTTATCTCGATCATGCACGCATGCACACACACACATCCCACATATACATGTATACCTCTCACACATGCACGTTCAAGGTCTCTACATCTCCATACGTAGTTAATTACCCTCAATCCTAACGCCACCTCGAATCATTCTCCTCTTTTGTGCACATAACTTCCGCCTGGATGGGTAAAACACACACTCACACTTAACAATCTCCTTCTAGCTACCCCCCTCCCCACCTCTCACTCTTCCCCTATATCTCCGAAACCAATAAGACCATCCCTTTGTTTAATTCCCGCCTACATGCACCATCGATATATAGTAGTCTTCCTCGGTGTTTCTCGAACAAACACGTTCTCTCGAAGTCGACTCCTCTCACGCGCACACACCTTCTCTTCCCTCTCTATGGTCATTTTCTCTCTCGCACCCCATCGTTGGTGGCCTCTGCCATACACATCACCTCTCTATGATGAAGCCATGCACACTTAAATTACATCCGCCACAGAGGACCCCGCGACACACACACACACACACACACACACACACGCACGCACGCACCCCCCCACACACACTAAGACTCCATCTCTCTCTCTCTCTCACACACACACACACAAACACACACACACACACACACACGCACGCACGCACGCACGCCCCCCACACACACTAAGACTCCATCTCGCTCTCTCTCTCACACACACAAACTAAGACTCCATCTCTCTCTCTCCTCTCTCTCTCTCTCTCTCTCTCACACACACACACACACCACACACACTAAGAATCCATCTCACACACACATGCTCTAGGCGGAGCATTTGTTCCTACCACCCTTCATCCAACCTTACCCGTATGATAAACAATCACCTTTATTTACTTGCATACCATGGACAAATTCCACTTTACTTTAGTAGTCAGCAAACTTATCATCTGTACCCTTGTAAAAAAACGAGTTGGCGGTGATGGTGTGCCTGCCATCTTGTAATACAAACCGTATGATCTATATCTGAGGATAGAAAGCAAACTATGATAATTTTACAAAAGATACCCGCACCTTTCTCCACATCATTATCTCCCGCAACCTCATTTCTCAGCAATTAAAAAAGGAATAAGTCTCTGGAACAATCTAGCATGCATGGTGGCTGCCAGCACCGGCCGGGCGCCAAATCCCATCCCCATGCCTCCGCCCATTCCGACCACCAGTCACCACCACTCTCCACTCCTCCTTGCCTTATCTCTCATCTTTCATTTTTTCGATGACATTCTCGAGATACCAGTTTTCTGATAAAATTCTTGAGATATCATTAGTTTTTACACATGGGATTACTCCTGCATGGGTCAACCACAACAGGTGTTCTGTAAAAAAATGCATATTGATGTTCCGTGCAATGCACGAGAATCTTACTTGTAATTATATAACGCAAATCACGAGCAGGAAGTGACTTTTTTTGACACAACCACGTTAACATGGCCACGTAAGTCACTAGCTAAAGTAAATACCATTATACTTATATCCCGATGCAAAAGGTTGAGTACATGTCCGAAGAGTAAGTCACACACATGCACTCTGTCTCTCTGAATCTCTCTCACACACACCAGTTACGTGACGCCCACTTAAGCAGACACGTATGTTACAATTTGTGCACCTGCGGGTACACGTGATGCTGCGCATTTATTTAAGCCGGAAGGCGAACCCAAACAGTGGCTGCATTCACTCCCCTCCCGCTGCCTCTTCTTCGTCGCCCGTCGCCCGGTAGCCATGGGTCGGCGAAGGTAACAACATACGCCATACTCACGGAGCGGCGCTTTAATATGGAAATTTTAGTGGTCATGCATGCATCTTTTTGTGCTAGCACTCCTATATAAGGGTTGATCGCTTCCAGCAGACGTCTTGTGAAGCGGTGGAAGAGGAAGGAGAAGGAAGCGGGCTGTGGAGTAACGCTTTTTACCACAATTTCTTAGGAAAATGAGTGCAATAATTGAGTAGTTTTGCAAACTACCAAGATTACTACCTGAAATGGTTCAAAACCTATACTCCCTTGCCGGTAGCGCTTCCCTTGAAACAGTCAGCGTCGCCCTAGAGCGTCAGTGACGCATTAATGCCCGACCAGAGCGGAGGCGGCCTCTCACTGGCGCCGGCTTTGAAGTGGCGCGACGGGCGAGAGAGCGCCGCTTACCGGTGCACGCGACTGCTCCGCGTCGAGGCTGGCCATAGGCCCTGTTTGGATCCATGGGTTAGAGTTAGTTTGAGCTAGTTGGGGCTCAAATAGCCCTAAAGTATCCAAGCATGAGGGTTTAATTGTACCGAACCCACCAACAAAAACTATCCCACCCAAGAGGTGCTAACTGGAGATAGTTCTCATTGGGACCACTAAAAAATCACTTTTCTCTCTCCATGAAGTGCATTTATTGTCAATCTAACCTCATCACCCAAACACCTCTTTGGCTACAGTTAGTTCAGGGTTAGTCATGAGTTAGTCTAACCTCTAGCTAAGTTAGAGTATCAAACATGAGCAGTATAGGACATGCAAGTTGCTCAAAGCATACAGGCAAATTCGTACGTGAAAGGATTTTTTCTTTTTGAAAACGGAACGTGAAAGGAATTTTTTTAGAATGCTCTTGGCATGTCACTAACATGTGATAGTTAACCGACCTCAATAGACGACATAAACGCCAGCCGCCGCACTTTGATAGAGTCGAGGAGGGAGATGCGATACAGGCTGCTGGATTACTAGAGATAGGTGTCACACGGAAGCCAAGAAATATGGTGATAGCGTGGGTTAGCCATGTACTAGTATGATGTAACTACACTGGGCTGCCGTGTTTCGTACTCTTCCAAATTAATTGTGGAGATGATTGGTTAATTTTATATCGCTGAATAATATTAAATATTATGAGTGCAGACGCTCCACCACGAGGTTCCTTGCTCCTTCTCGGTTGTTCGGAATCTATGTTCTTCCACTCTATTTTTTTACGTGAGCTTTGTTCATCCTTTTGCCAACACGCGAGACATCTAGCATCAAGGTGCACATGTTATGAAACGATCATTCCATATATATGAAGAACACGTGGGACTGGAACTACGAGACGAACATGTACCCGTGGAGTGGACGCATTTAACACGAGTAATGTAGCGCAGTAAGTGAAGTAGAAAGGCACAAATGGTATGAACATGCGTGGCATATAGGGTGTGTTTGGTCATGCGTTCGCCTCAAAGATAGTTGTTCCCTCTTCATGCATGCTCAACTCAACACCCCTCTTCATGCATGCTTCTAGTGTATTTGTGCTAAACTAGTGTGGACTCATGCACCCTCCATACACTCTACCAAGCACCCAAAAGTAGGTCGAGAAGGGAACTCTTGGGCAGCATTTGTCTCTTACTACATACTACCACTAAATGTTGTACGTGCAATGCACGGTGATGTTATGGAGTACGTGCCTAAGTACTCTACTACTACTATATTAGTTGGAGGCACATATTGACTTTTATATTTGTTTACATGTATGCCCCGATACCTTCCAACTAGACGTGTCTTTGTCTCAAGGTCGCACTTTGTATCATTCATACCATTAAGTACTACTACGTGTGGTCTCCGACCCAGAAGTAGAAGAAGTGGAGACGCTCTACCACGCTGTTTTTTTGTGCTGGGCTCTACCACGCTGTTCATGTCCCACTCCTTTCGGCGACGCAGGGACATCCAAAGACGCGTCGTGTTTGGCACCCTTCATCGTAAGAGTTGAAATGCTAGCATTCATCGTAAATAAAAATAATTATAAATCGGCAAAGTGATACTATTTTTTGAGAACCAATCAAGAGTGATACTATACCACGCGGTTTCCTTGCTCCTCGACATCGGAAAGAATACTTCCGCTCGCCAACATGTGGGACGCCGACCATCCCGGTCCACTTGCCATGCACGCAGAACTCCAAGGAGTCACCTAGTTCGTCATACCGCATGATAACAATGACTAATGAGCCGTCAAATCACAGGCCCACTTCCCACTTTGAAGTTGCTCGGACGAAGGAACCATCATGACTTCGTTGAATTCCGCTTGAAGAAAACTACTGCATCAGCAGATCGCTAGCTGATGAGTTACTCCAACAGATCCCTCCTTTCGTTCATAGGATAGGAATATGAAAATCATAGGAAGTGAGATGACATGCATCTCGATTCCTATAGAGAAAGAGATGCCATTTAATGCTTAGGATATGAATTTTTCCATTTAGTCTAGGCTAATGTACTGGTAACTTGCTCTAAAAACTACAGTAGTAACTAGTACTAGTATTGGTACATGATCGTACTCAGACACAGACACACACTCTAACTACTAGTACTACTACTTCTCACATGCTGGCCAAACGCCATCGTTCTCCTTCCCGGCTTTGTCGGCGACACCCCACCGTGCTTGGATCTCCGCCGACCTCTCCGCAGCAGCGCGTGCGTCTTTTTCTTTCTTCTTGGCGGCGGGCCTCTCTTTTCTTGAGTGCTTTCTCGACTTTTCCGCTCCCTGCATGCGGCTTTGGCCGCCTCTTGCTCTACCGCCCATTCGGCCTTGGCATCTTCAAATTCCCCCCACATAGTTGTGAGGTCGCGAGCGGCGATGAACTCGACACGGTGGGATGCCATCGCTTCCCTACCATTTTGTGTGCGGTCGTGGGCGGCGAGGAACTCGGCGCGGCGGGATGCCATCGCTGCCTTACCGGTTAGTGTGCGGCGCGGTGGCATGAATGACGCTTGGTGAGAGCTCTGGGGTGGAGTGGCCGGACAACCGTATAGTGCATTGGTTTGTCAAGAGCTCAAGGACAGAAGACGAAGCAAATTTGGATTCCCCTTCAATCCTGGTCATTTATTACCGAGTAAAATGCATTGGCGGTCATCGAACTTGTCTTGATAGCTCACTTTGATCATTGAATACGAGATATGGTGATTATACGATCGCGGCTCGGCGTGTAGCTCCGTATTTGTTCGGTTGACTACCAAACAACCGCATGCGCCTCATCAGCTTGTGTTCTTTATCTATCTATCTATGCGGTCCTACATCGTTGAAGAAAGAAATAAAACCAAAATTATGCGTATGTGACATTACTGTTTAGGCGTTCTTTGGAGGCCTCCGCGAACACCGAGCATGTATTCACCTGGCTCAACACCAACGGTCATACTCGTGACTCGGCGCCTTGCTCATGTATATTGTCCATCACATCGACAATCTATAAAACATCCTAGCTAGAGAGGGTACTATGGTGCGGAGTATGTACTATCGTGAGCAACCGATCATAGTGCCACTGCACACGAGTGTGTGTCTGATCGATTCGTCCATTATTCATAAGTTATGTATGGTTGTGTGGTGTCTAATGGTGGTCATTGAATGCTAGCTAGCGACAAGAGCAGTTGCATGGCGCCTGGTTGTCAATACGTGCCGCATACACTTCAAAGGCTCGTCATCCATGAGTTCACATTTTACCACCATGCCAGTTCGACCGCCTCGCCTATCAAACCCCTTCCATCGCTAGCGAGTGCTTCCCGCCTGAAAAAATCACCGTCTCTCCAGAACGTCAATGCCGCATTCACCATCCTTAACTGCAGGTGCAGTTGGTGTGTCACTGACATGCGGGCATGATGCCCATTGGGCCCACATGTTAGTGAGACAACGCACCTGCGGTTAAGTCACTGAAGCAGCGTCCGCATTCACGCCCGACGCGACCTCTCACTGGCGCTGGCATTATAGCAGCGCGCCGACCGAGAGAGCGCCACCCGCGCGGCATCACGGTGCAAGCGACTGCTCCGCGTTAATGACACCACGGCTGCCGACGAACCTACTCTGCTGCTAGCCGTCCATCCGTCTGCCGCGGCTCATTGCCATTCGCCCGCTATATTAATTGAGCCCCAGCTCCCAGCCATAGCCAAAGACCCACACTCATTCTCCTCCGGTCCCTTCCTTTTGTTGGCACCACTCCAACCATGGCCTCCGGGCACTCCAAAGATCTCTTGGACGTATTGTCGCAGGAGCAGACGAAGGACATCGGTGGCTCCGCTCCGGGCCCGCTCGAAAGCTCTCTTGGACGTACTCTTGCAGGAGCAGACGAAGGAGATCGCCGGCTCCCCCCCAGCCGCCCTCCGCCGCCACGACCACGAAGCCGGCGCGCGTGCGCGGGCGCAGCCGGCAGCGAGGAAGAGTAGTACATGGTAGGTCGCCACCGCTCTGGTCCTAGAAAGGCCACCGCTCCTCCACTTAGTCGATGCCAAGCTTGGTGGGATAAAAATTGGCGGCCGATTAGCCGCTTGATGGCGAAGTGGAGGAGGAAATCTTCATAACCTTGTGCTCCGAAGGAGGAGGTTATCAAGGCAGATAAGGAGGAGGCAAAGGCAATGGCCGACTTTCTCGGGTTCATGGCCGGATATGGTGGTCGGGGCCCGACGATTGTTTAGATTAGGTTTACAGTAGGTTTTAGTACGGTTTGTGCGAAATATATAATGAATTTCATCCAGTTTATAGGAAAAGTTCTCGAAATGTAATGAATTTCATCCGGTCAATTTGAAATTTGCTTTGTTTGCACGAATTTCGTCCGGTTAGTTCATATATTTGTCGAAAGGTATGCGGGCAACATCGGATGGCATCCATCAGTGTCCTCGGACAGATGCCGGTGTAAATTTGTGGGCTAGCTACCGGAGATGCCCTAACTATCATGCTATAATCGCTAACAATCCTCCATTATTTGGCAGGAACAGTTATCCTCGATCAAAATCAGATCCGTGATGTTTCGCACTCCTCCAGCGAAGAGTGTAAACTCTTGCTTACATAAAAATGGAGCAAGTGGACGGCACTGTAGCACGTCATATCACTCGAACTAGCCTGCCTAACGAGCGTGAAAGCACCGCCCTCGTCATTTTTTTCTGGATTTCTATCGATCGATCACGCGAAAATGTTACGCTTCGCAAGTTCTAAAGGAAAAGGCGGCACACTTACGACTCGTACGCGCCGCAACCCCGACAGTCCGGCTCGCACACCGCTCACCAGAGGGGACACGCGTTTTCTTGCAATTTCACTGACATGTGGGACCGTAATTGAGTAAACCGTCGATAGCGAAATCTAATCGTCATGGGCGGGCCGGTCGAGAAGAGAGAAACGGGGAGGGAGAAGAGATCGCCCGCCACAGCACGGACTCCAAGAAATATATGGTGATAATGTGAGGTGGGCCATGCCGGAGTCCGGACCGCCTCGAGCCCGCTCTCACCGCCTGGCCCCTCAAGACGCCAGCTGCCCGCCGCATGCATGCTTAGCAAGTAGTACTCCTTATGTGGAGGAGAGAGAGGCATTGACAAAGTCAAGGAGTGGGCTCTGCAAGAGCCCTTCTCTACATGTGCTCCTAGGTATAAAAAAATAATTCTAAAAAAAGGCATAAAAAACAATTGTCTTAAAAAAAGAAAGGTAAAAATCATTTGAGAGGAAATAGATAGAGAGAAAGTGAGAAAAGGTTGTAACCTGGGCATTACATGAGGAAGGAGGGAGTGGTGCACATGCCAAGTTCACTAGGCTGCCGTGTTTCACACTCCTCCGATGTAACAGTGGAGACAACAGCTTTCATCAAAAATAAACAATGAATACTCGTTGCTCGTCCTCTATATCGGAAAGAATACTTTCATTCGCCGACATGTGGGATGTCGACCATCCTGGTCCACCTGCCATGCACAAAATTATCCTGGTCTACCCCGTGCAGATCGCAGGCCCAACCTTTCCCACTGTAAGTTGTTCGGACAAAGGAACCATCATGACTTCGTTGAATTCCGCTTATTCAAGAAAACTTACTGTACCCACAATACTGCTACCACACGCGAAGACTGGACGGCATTGTACCACGTCATATCACTGAAACCCACTAGGCCAAACTAGCCCGCCTAGGTCATCTATTTTGGAACGGAGAGAGTACATCTCTGCACTGCTATGATTTTGTGTTGCACGTTCTGTGTACTTTTGCTACGATTTTCCTACCCTATGAACCAAATGAGGCCTGAATGTATGTCGACTATTATGCGATCGATCGCTAAGCCTACAATTTTAGGAGCTAGGGCTATTTGTCGATCGACGAGGGATAAGTATAAGCGTACCACGAGCTCATCAGCCCCAACGTTTCTCTTCGGTGAGTGTTTTGCAA
The DNA here is from genome assembly GCA_021605145.1 of Aegilops bicornis. Lineage (NCBI taxonomy): Eukaryota > Viridiplantae > Streptophyta > Magnoliopsida > Poales > Poaceae > Aegilops > Aegilops bicornis. The sequence continues at coordinate 267,995,440 of CM038675.1, read as the reverse complement.
GTACTATCGCTTGCACAGTAGCTAGCCTACTAACACCAAGAATCATCAAACAAGCCCTGATGATATGATAAACACTTCAAACTTACATCTAAGCATGCCATATATTACATCCAAAGCTGGTGAGGATACATCTGTTTCCATAACTCGGAGAGGGTTCGCATGATTCATCGCATGATTCACTATCAAACAAAAGTAGCAAGACCCGCCCACACAAGACAGTGCACTAGCCCTAAGATGGTTTGATAACACGCATCGTTCTGGTAATTAAACACAGGGCAATGCAAACTACCCTGAAGGATTAGCGCGACCAACTATTTCTTGTCATCGATCTCTCGGGCAATGACCACAACACGGACAGTGGCATGGGAATTGATTTCTGGGGCGATGTCCGCATGACTGACCGCGACATCGGAATCGATCTGCGGGGCGGTGTCCACAGGATGGACAGCGGCATCAGAATCGATCTCCGGGGCGATGCCAACAGGACGGGCCACGACATCGGAATCATCAAGGACGTCCACCGGCACCTGCACAACCCTAACATATTAGCAAGCACATTGCAAATAATCAAAAACTACAACTATGGTAATAAGCCATTATTTTTTACCTTGTGCAGCTCACCGGGGGATCTCATCCCTCTGGGGGCCATCTCCTCGTCCTCGATGGGGGCCATCACCTTGCCAGGGAAATACTGCTTTTCAACGGCGACTATCTCCTCAAACTCGGTCTTGAGCCTCACATAGGTGGCAATCAGAGTTCCTGGGGTAGGCACGGTGGGGCCCTTCTTTGTTCTTCCAACTTTCTTTGAGGAGTTCGTCCGTCAACGCCCTCAACTCTTGGGCGGTGCTTGTTTCTTGGAGTTCTTCGTCTCCATGGGTTGGCCCGCCAACATGGTCAACTCGTTGGTCGGTGCTCGCTTCGAGAGATCGCTGTCTCCAGTGGGTTGTCCGCAAGCAACTCTTTGCCTAGTGCTCTAGGATCCATCAATGAACCGACAAACAAAAAGCAATCGAAAGGAAACCACAATCGCAATGAAAACGGGAAAAGAATAGGATGTGAGAATCGGTCGGTGCTTCGCAAAAAGAAGATTCTTGGAATGAAAATATAGCAGCATAACTGATTCGCCCACCTTTCCTTTGTCGGTACAGAAGAAAAATGGCAGAAGTGAGTAGCCTGGAGTGAGGTTTTCTTCAAGAAAGGGAAGAAAGGGCTTGAACGAGCACTCGGTGAAATGATGGTTGCTTCATCCATCCAACTTGGAGGCCACCTTACTACCGGTAAAGGTGTGGGTTTTGTGATATGACGGGTCATGACGGCCACACTGGGGTGACAGGTGAGTCTCGACTGTAGCACCTCGCTGTGATTTGGTGGATGGCACACGGGCCCGGATGCTTTGAAATGTCCCGCATGTAGATATTGCGGCTAGTCATATAGGAGTGCTCAATATTGTGCACCGCGACCAAGGCAGAGAGGAAAACGAGAGAACTACGTAATTAATGCATGAGTTTAATTAGGGTAGTTTTGTAAAGTACGATATACATTCCTCCAATCGCAAAATGCCTTGGTTCATGAGATTTGAGATTTGAGCCCTATAAACCGGAAGGGAGGGAGTACTGCACATGGTGTAGTCTAGTCACTTGTTGAAAACTCTAGAAAGGCAAATACTCCTTTCCGGTTTACAGGGCTATACTACTCCCTCCGTCAAGGTGTGTAAGTCATCTTACGAAAACCAAATAGTCCCAAAACACTTAGGCGCGGTGCATTAACTTCTACCTTGTTTCTTGTTTCTTGACATATCAACCAATAAGAGATGAGAGGTGTGCATGCTTTTAATGACTTGCAATGGCTAGTTCATTGCATGCAATGCTAATCCAGGAGGTAACGGTGCTAAGCGCGTGGACCTATGCAGAATGAGTATCAACCAATGGATAATGGAGTTTAATTGTTAAACAATAGCAATTTTGTCTCATGCAAGAGCCTGGCTAGTACTCCAAGGAACCGTACCACGCGAGCGTTAGCAACTGCCACGTTCGGGTTGCGCTTGGCTCTTCGCCTCTTCGACAAGACGAACAATGATGTTACTCCTACTTCTACAGTATCGAATCCACTGTTGCATGTCCGTCCACCTCGTGCGGGAGGGATAGCGTGTAGAGAAAGCTTCTACTTACTGCTCCTGACTTCGCGTCTATGACAGGTGGGCCCAACAGGTGGTTGGCCCTCCTGTCATGCAGCCAAAGGCAGGTGCAGTTAAGGCACCGGAGCTCAGTCCTCGAGGGAGAGGGCGTTGTAGTAATCAAATTTCTCGGTCTTGTACGAGTTGACGAAGATATGGGTTTCTTGCTTGCTAGGGTTGCTCACTACGTATATATAGGCTGGAGCCTCCGTGCTTGCTTGCTGGGGTTGCTCTATTTACACACTCTCATCCTCTCCAGATCTAAACAAGATAGGGGTAGTAACACTGTCTTTCTCCCTTCAAAAAACACTTGTCTTTCTATCCTCACCGCTGGTTATAGATCCGGACGTATCCCCCTCCACCGGTGAAGGGGAGGAGGGGCAGCGTTTAGGCCGTCGTCGACAGCGAGGGAGGAGACCCACTGCCGGCCGCACTGCTATCTACGGCCGGCGCCGGGCGTGAGGTCCTCCGATCCTTCTGCTGCTTCACTGTGGGCGGGTCCGCCTCCCGCCCACCTATCCACATCCCGACGACCTTCAGGTATATCTTCATTCGAAACCTCCTTAGCTCTACTTCCCATTTCGCCACGTCATTGCATGTGCATCATTTTCTACCTCTCAGCCCCTCTCGATCGGATGGTCCAACGGCACATTTTTTTCTTCTATTGTTAGAGGTAAAGCTACTTCATGGAGTCGAATCTTGTACTACTTGGTTCAAACAAGAAATAAAGTGGGGGTGGGGGAATTTAGTATGTACATCGGACTTGGTACAAACATGAAGTAAAGGGGGTGAAAGTAGTATGACCGGGTCATCCAACCGGTCTCTTGGTTGAAAAGGGAAATATAGGGGTAACGTTGTACACAAAGTGGTATGACCAGGACTAGATTTGCTATCCACACATAGGAGTAGGTGGCTAGAGTGAACAAAAATGGGACCAACCCAGATATGTTTCTTGGTTGTTTGTTTCTCGGGGCAACAAACTATGAATCACCACTTTATGCCCCCTTACGTACATGGTGCCGGACTGCTTTGGTGCACCCACCGTCCCATGCCCTTATACCAAATATTTAGGCTCCGCTCGGAATAAAGGGCGTAAAAACATAGGTCTTGATGAAAATAGAGGAATAGGAAAGGAATGTAGGTATAAAACTATGGAACAATGAATCGGAGGAAACTCTCAAGAGAATGTGTTAGGATGGACTCTGAAATGTACAGATTTGTTTTTTTAGAGTAGCATGTTTGGCAGTATGAGATGCTATTTGTTTATTCAGCTGCACAGTGACTATTCTTGTCCTCACCTCACGTACCACACATAGGTTGATTTTTTTATTCCGGCAACACAGCACAACAACCTATCTAACACATGGCAGCGAGTGCCTGCCTCGGGCTTCCGCCAAAAAAATGAGCAGCGCGTGGATGTTTCTAATCCTATGGAATCAATACTACCAGACCAGCTTTCCTATGAAACACTATTCACCTTTCCCGTGTTCCGAATGGTTGGAAGGGAAAGAATACCGTAGGAATTGTGTTCCTACGAAAAATCCTGCACCTAACTTTGTGGAACCTAACGCAGCCTTAGCTGTTCTTAATCTAATGTCCTCGGTAAAATGAAGCCATGCCACTATTATAAGCCATGACAAGTTTAGCCAAATGTTTTTGCCTGTAATTGTTTGAGACTACATTGTTTCCTCTGTGCCTTTTTATGCAAACAGGGATGTCCAATTCACCTGGTTGTTGTTGTGACCTTTTGGTGCACTGCACAAAACTCTTCTTAAAAGAAGTGACTTTTGTGCTGTTTAACTGGAATGTCCGAATGGAACAGTTGGTTCATTTTGGTGGAACTGCACAAAGAGAGATCTGTGTTCTAATCCTCATCATCCATATTGGCGCCGTAACCTTCCTTTAGGTAAGAATGATATTTAATGCATGTGTTCATCTCTATTTTCCGACTGCCATGAGAAAATAATGCTATTTTTTACTAGTACACTTGTACTCCATCACTGACAAAACCAATTCTCAAATAGAAGGCCAATCATGAACTTGGTTTCACCAACTGGTGAGGAGAAAGAGAAACAGAGCATGAAGAGGAAGAAGAAGAAGAATAAGCGATTGCCAAGGCGATCTTGCTTTGAAGTTGAGGCCTCGATCGAGGCCATTCAAGGGCTCCGCAGCGACTACCTTACATGTGAGACGATCCTCCAGGAGCCCTTCCACTTCTGCTGTCTCACTTAATTAATTAGGAGTACTTAAGTACCACTAATTTATTCTTGCCTAATTTTCCTGTTGGAGTTAAACAAATCTTTAGTAGGACCCTATCTTTGAATCATGTACGTGTGTATGTTTGTCTATGGAGGTGAATCATGTGGTGGAGCAGGGAGGGAATATTATTAGTGTCATGACATAATAGTTCTATTGTTTTGCATGTCAATTAATTGCCATTGGTTAGTGAGGCAATGTTTTGCGTATTATCCATCATGAATTTGATGCTACTGTTTGTGTAATATGCTAATGTATTCCTATCCTTTGTCACTAAGCTAATGAAGGTTTCACCTTGTTCCTACTTGTGCAAACAGGGATCATGTTGTGCCAATCATACATTTTAGTGGAACTACACAAGACAATACAATGAACTGTATCCCAGCCAGTGCTTTAACTCTGCTGGAAGTTCTTGATAATCTTTTGATATAATCTCAGCACTGGTAAACAAGAGTGATTTCAACCATACATTTGAAGTGCACAAAAATATATACTATTGAGTGAGTGCTTTATCATCTCTTATGGGACTACATGAATAAGCTTTTTTTCTCAGGTTGGTACGGGCCTAAGGCCTTCATCCATATTAGTTTGCTGTCATCTCTATTTGTATCGTGCTACTGTCATGAGAAACTCCTTTATCTTTGCACGTTAAAATTTTGCAACCTATGATAAATGGCAATGCTTTGGATGTTGAGTTGAGCTAATTGGCACTGATTAAATAAACTAATACCTCTCTTTAAGCAAGACTACTATGTTGCTAACTTTACCCATTACGATAATGAGGGTGCTTCTATTTGTCAGTGTATGTTTCATCAACTAGTCCCACTATTACAGTAACCTCACTCTCTCAATATATGTGCCAACAGGGATGCTCAATTTTGGTGGATCTGCACAAAAACTTTGGGTGCTTCATTGCCTCGGCTGACTTCCGTCCTTTCCCGCCGATTCCGCTAAACTCCGCTTGCTTTCTTCCTTTGCTATCAGTCGCTTGGCTTATCTCGGCTTCCAGTCAAAGGAAATAGTAATTGATATGCTACCTCACACAGGTTGGTACTTGTCTTTATCCTGATTATTGTGCCTGTCATATGTATTGGTAATTTGGTATTGTGCTACTGTTTGCCGATTTCATAAAGGAGTAATTTGGAGCCTGAACTTCGCAGGCAAATCATTACATCGGGTGATTTGATGAGAACTGCACAAAATGATCGATGGACAGGTACTTATCTTCTGCTATGTACTCCAAAGTTCACTCGCATAAGCATCAATGTTGACAAGAAGTGCCTATATTCATTCGAGTATCAAACGGCGTCAACCAATTGTCAAACTCCAAGTATTAGGAGAGTGAACGCCAAAAATATTGCTTGGTGCATAGCCCAGAAAAAACGCAGTACAGTCTTTGGTCCCAACTTGTGCCTTTTGGTTATCGGCACATATGGTAGCGAACTATATGGCATGGAGTCTAAAGATTCCACACAAGTTGGTTGACGCGTATATTCATCTGGCACTTAATCAGTCTGCACGCCAAGGATGCTCCATTTCAGTTGAACTGCACAAAAAATTTGGGTGGTTCATTTTCTCAACCGCCTCCTTTCTAAATACGCAATGTAGAATTTTGGCGAGATACAGGGACCAAGATGAGCCAAGAACTAGTTGGATGAAAGTAGTGGCCAAGTTCCTCAAACCTCCACAGGCACGAGGCCACTATTTGAGGATAAACCTACAAGCAAAGTTCAGATTGTCTGTGTTGCCTCTTATGTACTCGAAAGTTTACTCGTACAAGAACTAATTTTAGCAAGAAGTACCTCCGATTGAACACCATTTACCAGTCTGTAGCCTAGGTAATTAAAGTTCGTCCATGGATCATATTGGTTGTGATCTCAATCATTTGGATGCATAAACATACTGAACATGTGTATATCTGAATCTTTTTGTGAATTATGTATGAATATTGTCGTGTGATCTATCAATCATTTGGATGCATAGATATGCTGAGCTTGTGTATATATGAATCTCTTGAGATGTTGACAGTGAATGTTGGCTATGAATATGAACGTGTCCTGTGAACATGCGTTTGATATGAATGTTTACCTTTTCTTTTGTATTTGTGTGTGAACTTGTTAGTATGCCTACTGTGGGGTATAAAACGCAGGTCTCTTATAAAAGTAATGTTGTGTCAAATTTATGTTTTCCCTTCTAACCACATTATATATATATTTATATTATTACTATTATCGTATATTTTATAGAGACTTATATATACATTATAAAAACATCCCACGTGTTATTAACTTATAAAAGTAAATGTTTAACGGAAGTTGGCAAGGAAAATCCTGGTTGTTTTTGACTCACAGGCAAAGAAAATCCTGGTGATTGCGTACAAAAGCTTGCGAAGATTTTAAGGACCAATTTAATAATAACGCGCTCATATTTATTTTGAGCAACAACTCGCTAATTTCTTAATTATATATATATATATATATAATGTGCCTCTCCGGTTTATTCTATAATATTAATTGCTCCTTCTAACATAACATTATATATATAATGAGCCCACCTAATACGTGTATTTCAAGGAAGTACAAATGGGCTGGGATTTCTTAGAAAATATAAATGGGCCTGATTGGCCTTAAAATTATTTGTTCACCCAGCCCGGCAAATGGACTATACATTCTAGAAAACATGGGTTAAATATATGCCACATTTTTGCAGGCTGACATGTGGGCCAATAGGTCGAAGCCTACGCAGGGCGTTGTCAACTTGGTCAACAAATGATTGTGTCATCCACAGCCATTGGATTTATATCCAACGGCCGGCATGCACCTTCAATCTCTCGTCTTCTTCCTCCAGCGTCGCCGGGACCGCCTGGTCTGGCCTCCGGCGGCTAGCGGCTCTGCTTAGCACGCATCGCTGCGAAGCGCTACCCCACCGCCGGCCAGGCTATCCCTCCACCCCTCCACACCTCCTGTTATTCTCCACGGACTATAGCCCCACGCCGCAACAGAACCAGTTATGACCCTTCTCCTCCTCTCAATCTGCGACTCCACTGCCGCGTTTTCCCATCTCCGAGTCGTTCCCGTCCGGCGCCTCGCCGTCGTCCACCACCTCGCTACGTTCGGTGCGGCGTGGTCAACAAACGAGAGTCATCAGAAGAGGACTGTACGTGGAGAGCCTGACGGCTAGGACCCACGAGGTCCATGGTCGCACGCAAGGAAAGTTCCTCCTTATTAAGCTGAAAAAAATGTTTCCTCCACCTGACAGCTGGGACCCACCGGTTGTATTGCGAAAAAAATATTCATCCTGTTGACAGCTGGGACCTGTCAGATTTGGTGACTGACTTGTGGGCCTACTAAGCAGACGTGTACGCACGGCTTTATCAACTTAATCAACAAATGATTCTAGCAGCTGGACCGTTGGATGTTAATCCAACAGCCGTGCTCCTTCTTCAACCTCTATTCTTGCTCCTGTCTCCCGTGGGCGGCACCGCGGGTGTGCTGCCGCGCACCCGAACCAGTGAAGTTTCCCACTCCTCTCCATCTGCGACTCCACTGCCCCGTCTTCCCCATCTCCGGGTCGTTCCAGTCTGGGTGCGCTCGGCACGGTGTGGTCAACAACCGAGAGTCATCGGAAGATGACTGTACATGAGAGTCTGACAGTGGGGATGCACCACACCCATGGACGCATGCATGCAATGGAACACGGCGAGGTCAACGTGGTCAATGACCGACTTCCATCGGAAGAGTATCAGATGCGTGGAGAGGCGACAAGCTGTGTCCACGATGACCGCAAGGAAGTGCCTCCTTATTACGCGGAAAATAATTATTCCTCCACCCGACAACGGGGACCCACCGGACGGGCCACCAGTATTTTGCGAAAAAATTGTTTCCCCCTGACTGCTGGGACCCACCGGACGGGCCACCATATTCCGCGAAAAAAATGTCCCCCCCGCTGTCAGCTCGGACCCACGGGAAGTGCCTCCTTATTACGCACAAAAAAATGAATTCTCCCCAGGCTAGGTGGGACCCTCCTTGGTGGGAGGCTGACTAGTGGGCCTACTAAGTTGACGGGGACGAAGGGCTTTGTCAACTTAGTCAATATGAACAATTCTAGCTCCAGTGACCGTACGATGTCCATCCAATGGCCGTAGTGCTTCTTCAACCTCTGGTCTTCTTGCTCCAGCCGCCCAAAGCAGCGCCGGTCGTGCCGCATGCTCCTGCCTCCCGTGGCGGCCAGGTCACGGAGGCTGCCGACCGCCTTACTATTCCCACCGCTGGCCAGGCCTCAAGGCAACGACAAATTTCACACCGCAGCCGAACCGGTGAACCCTCGTACTCCTCTCCGTGTGGGCTTCCATCGCCACGTCTTCCACGGCTCCGCGTCATCCCCTTCCTAGGCCTCGCTGCCGTCCCACCGTCGTGGTGCTCTCCGTGGCGTGGTCAACGTGGTCAAGGAACGACTTCCATCGGAAGAAATCTTGACGTCGAGAGGTCGATACCGGGTCCATGGCCACAACCCAGTTTTTTTTGTGATTCGCCAAGTAAGTCGCTTTGTCGAGCTGTTGGGCTGCAAATCTTTCAAGACGAGGAGAGCTTTCATTAATTGGCGAGAAAATGGCCCATCAGTAATGATAAATGGGCTATACATTTTTAAAACACATCAAACCGGCAATTAATTTCAAATATCTTTTTTTTTCATTTCAAGATTTTAAATTACATTAATTTTTATGCGTGGAGAATTTGTTGGATTTTATATTGATATACATTTATTTTTAAAATCAGTTTGAATGTGAGTCAAAATTTTGGGATTAAAAACAGTTCGGACCGCACAGAAATATGCAAAATTTCGTATAATTTTTTAACCGTGGCCACAATATGGGCTGTAATGCTAACAAAAAGTATATGGGCTCCAAAAAAAACCTTATGAATTAGCAAATGGGCTGTAAATTATTAGAAATAATGGCAGATGGGTTGTATGATGTTTTCCACAGATTTGAGGCTTTCCTAAAAAAAAGGTTGACGCCTTTACAAGCCGATTGTTGGATGTCCATCGAACGGCCGCCGTCGTGCTTCTTCAATCTCTGTTCTTCTGCTCCGGCCGCTCAAACAAGCGTCGGATGGACTGCTGCTCCCTCCTCCCGGCGGCAGGTTGCCGCCAAGCAGGCCTCACCGCCCCACTTGTACTCCCATCGCTGGCCTAGCCATCCCTCTACTCACCCACACCGCTATTATTCTCCGACGACGGCAGACGAACCAAGAAACCCTCAGACAACAGTCGTACTCCCCTCCGCGTGGGAAACAACTGTCGAGTCTTCCCTGCCTCCGTGTTGTTCCCTTCCTAGGCCTCGTCGTCGTCCACCACCCAGGTGCTCTCGGCGCGGCCTGGTCAACGTGGTCAACAACCGACATGCATCTGAAGTGGACTATACGTGGAGAGGCCGGCAGCTGGGTCCACGGCCGCACGCAAGGAAATGCCTCCTTATTACGCGTAAAATAATGATTCCTCCACCTGACATCAGGGACCCACCGAAAGGGCCTCTGTATTTAGCAAAGAAAACGTTACCGACGCTGACAGCTCGGACCCACCAGCTATATCTTCGCACGCAAGGAAGTGCCTCCTTATTACGCACAAAAAACTGAATACCCCCCTGTTAGTTGGGACCAAGTATAGTGGCAGGCTGACTTGTGGGCCTACTAAGTTGACGGGGATGGAGGGCTTTGTCAACTTAGTAAATATGCACGATTCTAGCTCCAGTGACCGTACGATGTCCACCCAACGGCCGTAGTGCTTCTTCAACCTCTGGTCTTCTTGCTCCAGCCGCCCAAACCAGCGTTGGTCGTGCCTCGTGCTCCTGCCTCCCGTGGCCGGCTGCGATGCGGCGGAGGCCTAACCGCCCCTACTACTCCCACCGCTGGCCAGGCCATCCCTCTACTCACCCACACCCCCTGTTATTCTGCGGCGACGATAGCCTCACACCGTTGCGAACCAGTGAACCCTCGTACTCCTCTACGCGTGGGCATCCACTGTCGCGTCTTCCCTGGCTCCGCATCGTCCCCTTCCTAGGCCTTGCCGTCGTCCACCGCCCTGGTGCTCTCGGCGCTGCGTGGTCAACGTGGTCAAGGAACGACTTCCATCGGACGTGGATTGTACGTGGAGAGGTCGGCAATTTGGGTCCACGACGCGGCAAGGAAGTGCCTCCTTATTACGTGCAAAATAATTATTCCTCCACCTGACAGCGGGGACCCAGTGGACGGGCCACCGTATTTCACGAAAAAAACATTTGCCCCTGACTGCTGGGACCCACCAGCTACATTTTCGCACGCAAGGAAGTCCGTCTGGGCAAAAAAAAATGATTCGCCCGACATTGGGACCCATCAGCTACATCTTCGCAGCAAGGAAGTGCGGCGATCGGGACCCACCTGGTCGAAGCGTACGTAGCGTTGTCATTCTGGTCGCGAACGTGTACGTACATACTAGTTGATGTAGAGGCGCGCACGTGTCGTAGTAGAGGCGCACCAGCCCTCCACACCGCGGGGTCCTGTTCAACCACCCCTCCACGGGCACCCCTACACCATCTACTGTTCATCCAGCCCTCCACACCATGGGGTCCTGTTCAACCACCCCTCCACGGGCACCCCTCCACCGTCTACTGTTCATCCAGCCCTCCACACCACGGGGTCCTATTCATCCACCCCTCCACGGGCACCCCTCCACCGTCAACTGTTCATCCAGCCCTCCACCACCCCATGGGGTCCTGTTCATCCAGAGGCAACGCCACCGCTCCTATTCATCCAACCCCCGCAACGCTCACTGTTCATCCTAGAGGCGGCATCGATCGGCTTCGATTAGCGGCGGTAGCAAAGGAATCGCCGATCGGGTTCGATTAACGACCATCGATCGATCGCTCGAGTTCGATAGCAGCGTAACCTGCGGTGCAATTATCGGAGTTCGATTAGAGCCCAACGCCTCGCTCGGGTTCAGTTAGAGCCAACGCCTCGCACACACATGCGTACGTGTACAAGAGAAACGTGCATCACTCGGCCCCCGACCTCCGACCTTAACCGGGAACTCCCCGAAATTTTCCTCTCTCTCGCTTCTACCACGGTTTTTTCCATCATGGACGGCCCAAAGAATGTCATGCAGCTGCGTCTCCAGCCCGCCCAGGACAAAAATCCCATTTTCTATCATGATTTTTTGTCATAGAAGTAGGAGCCCACCACATCTATGATGATACCGGGTTTTGTCACAATTATCGTCATAGAAGTGTCATATGTATGACAGAAAAAAATTCATTCGGCCCAAAATGTTACGGATGTGTCTTTTTTTTGTAATGAATAACCTAAATTGCAGAAGAGTATAATAAGTTTGTCAGCAAAGCCTTATCTGAATGTTTCTCATTTTATTGTTGTTGAAACTAGACTTACTGAAGCCGTTGACAAGGGCTCATGCTTCACCAATTTCACCTTGTTCCCAATGATCTTGGACAACCTCATCAGCCTGAATCCCCCTGCTTTCATTAGGCCTCTGTTATGGAAGATATTTCTGGTACCTTACCAAGATTCAAATAGTCCAGTGTGGCACAAACCATGGCAATGTTTTGCATCATCTAAATATGCACGTATTTCCTCATCTTGCTTTGCTCCTGAATAACTAGGAGTACAAATTAAGCTAAGTTACTACTATTATTCCCTCGTGGTAGTATTTCGAGCATAGTTGTGTGAATCATACCAATTTTGACATCTTAGCTAGCAAGGTTTTGACATAAAAAATCAATCAGACTAGACTAGATGGGGATTGCAACCTTAACTTGCAGAGCCGAACCCATATGCTCGCCATTGCGTGCCACCACCGCTAGCGTACTGTTGTTGTAGAAAGAGAAGAAAGAAGATACAAGGTGAGAGGAGAGAGGAAATTCCGGGAAGGGAGAGGAGGCACTGACCTTGCGTCGTAGCCCACCGAGTGTTGCACGCCGCCGCAAAGAACTGGTGAGAGACGAGATCTGGGTGCACTTGCACATTATGGGAGGATAGAAAGGGGTGAGAGGAGCAAAACGTCTCCAGCCTCCCCGAGCATAACTGCTGTGGAGTGGAGAGGTGATGGGAGGAGCCGATTTGAAGCTAGGCGACGGGGAGGTGAGGGCTGATCTTTGGAGGCAAGGTGAGGATAGGCCACGACGGCTACCAGGGGAGGTTAGACGAAAGCGACCGCGAGTTCGTGCCGAGTGGGCTATTTAGAATTTATTGTTTCGCGCTTGTGTGGGTTGAAACTTTCAACGCGCGTGTAAATACGACTGAGATTTTTTTTTGCTTCTTCTATATTCCTATGTACATTAGAGCATTAATCATAATTATATTCCATCAATTTAAGTGCAATGAAGTAAATTCAATGTATGATATTGAAATATATACTTTGCAACATTTTAAAATCAAATAAAATTAAAGAACGACCTTTTTATCACCTGACGAATCACTCTCCTCTAGTCCACTTTGTTCGCTTGATACATGTCCTAGGGGCCCACACATCGCTCTCCTCTAATCTAATAGCTTATTCCGAATGGATGAGCCCGTCTTGCTCGAGGGAAATCAATCTCATCTTTGAACCGTCTAAAAGCACACTCCTCCCCCATCCCACGAGCTCCGCTAAGCATCTGCTACTTTGGTGCACACCACCGCCGTCGACACTGCTTCAACTCCCAGACCAATGTGTTGCCAATTGCTCCTTTTGTCACTGCAAACCGCTCATACTGTTGCATGCACATGATGCGGTCGTCGTCGTTGGCTTAAGGCCGAGGAGTCGCGCACCACCAGCCACCGCCGCCACAAGAGGAGGGTGTCGCTGCTACAAGATGGTGAGATGACATCGAAGAAGTTTTGTGCTTGCAAGCGGCGGGGTTGGACTAGACGCGCTGCCAAACTGCGTGTGGTTCCTCTCGGGCGGCCAGTCCTTGTCGGTCTTCTGTGCGTCAATGTTGGCTCGCCCCACCGAACAGAGCTTCCTCAGCTAGGTAACTGCCTGGCGCTTTAGAGCTTAGATTCCGGGTCAAATCCCAACACAAGAGTCGAGGAGAAGAGGGAGGCAAGTCAAGTGAGGAGAGCTAATACATCTAGGCAGTGAACGACAACATATCTAAGTGGTGACTAGTGTTGAGAGTGATAGGATTAGGTCGACTCTAAAGCTATACATTAATACACACACATCAAATGTCCATGGACGTGTCCGCGGATAGCGCTAGGGGAGTCGTTCAACCAACCGTAGTTATCAATTCAGGACAACATGAGTGGGTCATGCGTGGGTTAGGTGGACCTAAAAGAAAATCACATGGGTTGTGAGGACATGTTGTCCAATGCCCCCCCATTTGCTTCCTATTTAGCATATTTTGGTGGTACAGACTGGTCCATGGACGTTTGGTGCATCCCATTGGATGGCTAAAAGTGTCCAAACCTTGAAAGCACTGGAACGAGTACGGAGCATCTCTAGAACAGGAATTAGTTGAGCTTATTGAAATATATTCCAGCTATGCACTCTACAGAAGATGGCCAGCAACCGGTACCATCCGGACTGCAAGCGATATCGGCCACTAGCCACTACTTAGACGCAGTGGCCACACACTCCACTTCAGCAAGATACCAAGTGAAAAAAAACACCTAGACATGTATATACATGACTACGCTGAGCACCTTTGCCTCCTCTACTCCGGCGAACGATGTTGTCAGAGAAGATAGGGTATTGGGCCAGGGAGGACGATCTCTTCTCATCCCTTAATGGGGTTTCTCCACATGATACTTTGTATGTGGACGTTTTTCAAACATGTCATTTTTTAAACCATCATATTTGTATTGTTTTGGACCAACTTTTAAAATCATCATATTAATGAAAAATAATAGTGCATTTATAGCAGTGGTAGAATTTAATTGTGGGAAATTTACTTATATGGAAAATATTTGGAATATAACCTGTCGTGGTTCTAAGTCTGACAGTAGAATAGGGGGGGTAGGAATGGAGAGGCAAGATCCTAGATATGGAGTAGTTGTATCATAAAGAGATTCTGAGTTCGGGCCCTTCTCGAAGGAAGTAATAGCCCTACGTCTCGGAGCCCGGAGGCGGTCGACTGGATTATATGCGTATGAGTTACAGGGGTGCGAACCCTTGTGCCTGTGGAGGGGGGTGGCTTATATAGAGTGCGCTAGGACCCCATCCCGCCCATGTTACAAGGGGTTTCAGGTACATTTAAGGTCGAGGGTTACTGGTAACGCTCCACATAAAGTGCAATGAAGACCATAAAAGCTACTTAATGACCGATCGTTTGTGTGCAGACTGACTTTAGATCTCCTGGCGGTCGACTGACCTTAGATCTCGTAGTCGAGTGTCTTCAAGTCCGTCGAGTGGAATGCTTCTAGGTCGATTGATAGGTGGTTTCTTCTAGAGACGTCCTTGGGGAGGGTACCTTGGACAGGTCCATGACCCTACCCTAGATGCGATGGCTTCATCATTAGCCCCGAATGGATCGAGGTTTGAGTGGGGAAGGAGTTGAGAACTCTTCCGACCCACTTTTCGTATGCGATGGGCATGTCTTGCTCTGGATCAATGAACTTAGGTGGCGGCATCAACTTCTTTTGATCGCCTTGATCCATTCTTTGTATCCGTCGAGTGAATTTTTCTTTACTTGGGGAACTCTGAACGACAGAGCGGAGGAAATCTCCCGTCGACAAGTTGCTCTGCAGTTAAATGGATTTGGCGGGATTTGAACTTCGGGGAGCGCGCGGGGCGGAGGAGGTCGCGGTACTCGGATGGGATAAGGCAGGAACGCCTCGATCTCCGCGCCACCTTTTTTGCCACGTATCACGCGCGCGACTGTTGCGGGATTTGACAGGATCGCTCGGGCCTACAAGTCAGTCACTCGGAAACAACGTCATATAAGGCGCCGGACGGGGGTTTTGAACAGGGCGCTCTCGTTTCTTCTCCCTCTTCCTCAGATTTATCCGCCGCGCTCGCCTCCATCTCAGCGTTGCTACTCTATGGGGCGCTTCGCCGGCGATGATGGTGAAGGAGAAGACGGCGGCTTTGGACCGGGCGAAGAAGGCGACGGCGAAGGCGAAGGGAAGGGCGACAAGTCGGGGCGGATCTTCATCAAGGGCCGGCCTACCGCAGGGCTGGATCCAGGGCGACTGGATCCGCTCGACGATCCGTCAGGAAGATCTTGACGACCTGGCCGATGAAGGACTAATCCCCCATGGATCAGCGCGGCTCCCGGGGAAGGAGTCGGAGCTGCAGCCTCTAGAGGGTGAGTGCGTCCTCTTGGCCACCCATGTTGATCGCGGGTTTTCTTTGCCTCCTCACCCTTTCTTTCGGGGATTTCGGAACTTCTTTGGGGCACAACTCCACCACTTCACACCCAACTCTATCGTGTATCTCGCTGCTTTCGTGTCCTTGTGCGAGAATTTCTTGGGCTGTCGGCCTCATTGGGGTCTTTTCAAGCACATTTTCACCTGTCGCTCGCAGACGGTGAGAAACGCCAATCCGAGTGTGACGAGAGAACCCAAGTGATTCAGATGTGTGGGGGTCTCGGAGTTCAGATGAGGGGGAAAAGTGCCTTTCCGGCCATGGTCCTTCCCGACTCGGTCCGCGGATGGCAGTTGACTTGGTTTTACTGCAAAGACCAGCCGATGCCAGGGCAGTCGACTGGACTCCCTCCTTTTTCTATGGACCAAGTGAGGAAGCCTTCCTCTCTGAAGGTGCTCCCGAAGGAGCAAAGCGGTAGCGAGTTAAGGTGCTGGTCAGCGTGTAGTCCAACATATCCGTGTGGGGTGACCGGCATGGATCTCTTGGAGGTCTTCCTTCGACGACACATCCAGCCTCTTCAATATCGAGACCATTCGATGTGGATGTATTCTGGCACTGAAGACACCACTCGGGTCCACCCGGAGGAGGTCGAGGATGCCACACTGGAGAGGTGGATGACTGCCATCACAGGGAAGAAGGACAACCCCCGAGGATCTAGGAGGATTCCTCCACTCGACCAATCATAAGAAGTAGATAAGGTCCAATTCTGCATCTCCGACTGTGATCCTGTTTTCTTCACTCTGCTTTGCTTAAAATCAGTCGACTGACTTCTGTCTTGTTTGTTGTCTTCTAGGCTACTACTGAGATGTACCTGATGCCTAATGGGGCGCAAGAACAGGTCGAGGAGGAGGAGGCGAGCGGAGGTGAAAGTCAGGAGGAATGGCAATCTGATGGTGAGGGGGATGAAGATGACGGCAGCTCCGGTGAAGAGGAGGAGGAGGAAGAGGAGGAGGAAGTCGACCCTCCTTACACGGAAAGGCGATCCAAGCTCACCCATGACCCCGCGGTCGAGCGAGGCAAGGATACTGCACCTGTCAGGAAGTCGACGAAACGCCCTCGGACAACCTCTCTGGCGCCGACTGAAAAAGCGCCGAAGCAACTCTGAGCGACGTCATCAAAGCCGGCGAAGGCCCTGCCCAAGATGAGGATGGCCATTCCCACCATTTCCGGGTAACAGCAGAACTTGTGTCTTCTCGTTTAGCATGGACATACTTTTGGTTGACTCGTTGGCTAATCAACTGATTTCTGAGATCTGCAGTGCTGCTACCTCCGAGACCTCAGCCAGGAACGAAGACCAGGAAATGGAATATGCTGCCATCTCTAACCTTGGTATGATCTCTGTAGTTTTGCTTTTGGTCGATTGGATTTCTGTCTTTTAACTTTGGGTCTTTCCTGTAGCCCCACCTCATGTCATTGATCTTCCTGATGATGACGACGAGGTGCCGTAGAGGCCAAGGAGGAATAGAAAGGCGCCGACTGGCAAGACGACTTAGATCGCATTAGTGTCTGAGACACCGGTTCAGGAGGTGGCAATACCACTCGGACTTCCGTGTCCTTATTTGTGCCAGCAGATTTCCAGTGTTACGCCTTCATTGTCGATCGCTGACCCGCCCTCCCTTTTCGCCATGCACCACGTCCCGAGAGGACCAAGTGGGTCTGCTAAGGAGAGCTATACGCCCGCGGGGATCATGATGGAGCAGGTTAAGGTGGTCCGGGAAGCCAGCCAGGCGGCCTATGATGCTAGCTCAGCTCTTCAGAACAACGTCCAGGTTAGTTGGTCACCGCTTGTTCTGTTAGGATATGCTATCAGAAGACTCTCTTTCCAAAGATCTTTGTATCTGTACACCCATTGGGTGTGTCGATTGAATTTTTGTATTGGTGGGGGCACGCTCAGTGCACCCACTGGGTGTAGTCCCCGAGACTATGGTGGACTTTGGCGATCATTGTAGTCTTTGTATTTTGAGTTTCTTCACTCTAACTTCTTCACTCGGTGCAGGTGGGACCATGTCGAATGGAATCTTGGAACCAATGGGGGCACGCTGAGTGCACCCACTGGGTGTAGTCCCCGAGACCATAGTCGACTGCTGGCAGTCAATTAAGGTCTGAAGAACCTGTGTGTGTTTTTTTTCGTGATGATACCGCGACTGACTACTGGCAGTTAGCTATGGTTTAGGATCATAACCTTTTGTCTCTTTCGGTCGACTGATCGAACCGAGTCGGTAGAACCAGTGGGGGCACGCTGAGTGCACCCACTGGGTGTAGTCCCGAGACTCTTGTTGAATATTTTGATTCGGCTGTAGTCTTAGAAATGTTACGATTTTTCTCTTAGTCACTCGGAAGCAACCTATCTTTGATATCTGTCGACTGATCCTTCACAGAAATCCTGCGAGCTTGTGGCTCGCTATACTGAATTGGAGATGAAACAGATCCAGCTCAACCTTGACTTGAAGCTTGCTCAGGAGAACTTGCAGAAGGCGAGAGACGAAGCAAAAGGTATGGCTGGTGAGAACTTGACGACTGTCTTTATCTTTCTGCCCATTCTCGATTCTGATCTCATTGTCATTTTGCAGATAAAATGGAGGAGGCTTTGAAGAAGAAGGACCATGACCTTGCTGAGGTGCAGAAGGCAGCTTTGGACAAGACGAAGCTTGCGGAAGAAAAGCTGGCTTCAGTCGGAAAACTTGAAGAGGAGAATACTAATCTGAAAGATGCTCTCGACGCGGCCATCAAGGAGGTCAATCGTCTGAAGAATGACAAGATAGCTCTGAGCGAAAAGGCTAGCGAACTAGTGGGGAAGAAGAACGATCTGGAGGCTTATCTGGGAGGGCTCGCCAAGAAGTTATTCCTCATGCTTGAAGGTAATCTCTTTTATCTGACTGACTCGTTATCATCGACTCACCGTAGATCTGTTGGCTTAACTTCAAACTGTGTTTACAGAATTCTGCCAAAACTTCGAGGAGGACACCAGTCAACTAGAGACAAACTTGGACCCCATTAACTCTCCTGTGAACTACGAGGCCGCTATGAACGTGTTCCGACTGGAGTCTCGTGTTGCTGGAGTTGTTGACTATCTTGCCCGACTGAAGGTTGCGGCGTCGCGAATCGACACAACACTCTGGCCTGGAGAGACGCTTCAAAATGACCTCGAGTCTCGATGACTCGGTAGAATGACGTTCTGTGTCGAGTGCAAGAATGGAAAAGTCTTCCGCCAGGTGTGGTGCTGACGTTGCTCTATCCCTGGTCCGTGTTCACTGCAAGGACGCGCGAGAGGACAAGTTGGCGTCCATCAAAGTGCCCAATAGCAAGAAGCATGACTTCCAATCTTTCATGGAAACCTTCATTGCTGCTGCCACTCGGATTGCTGATGGAATCGACCTGGACCAGTTTGTTGCGCCCTCCAGTCCTCCACCTGAGGAGTAAGAAAAACTTTTATGCCTCACCTTAAATTTGCCTCGGAATGCCGAGTGGTTTTGTAACCGATAAACTTTTACAGGCTTGACGCCTGAGCACTTCCGAATCCGTTATCTGAACTTTGCTTGTCGTTGAATATGCTTGCTTTTGCCTTCGAGTGAATTTTGTTCTTCACTTAATGCTTGAGGCGCAACTCTGAGGTGGAAACTCCAGTCGACCTACACTTGATCGCTCTTGCAAGTAGGGATGAAGCACAGATTGCAGTCGACCTCATCGTCCTTGCAGAGCGCATGTTGTATTTGTGGCGTAGCTCAAAAGGAGAAGGTTGCAGTTGATCTACACCTCGTCGTCCTTGCGTATCGGGGTGGTTTCGAACTTAGGCAAGTACTTGGACTGCAGCTAAGCCTCCGAGTAAGAGGATTTCTCTTCATTCGGTAGGATTTTTCAAATACTTAGGTGAGTACTGGACTGCAGCTAAGCCCTCGAGTGGGAGGACTGCTCTCCACTCGGTAGGATTTTCAAATACTTAGGCGAGTACTGGACTGCAGCTAAGCCCCCGAGTGGGAGGACTGCTCTCCACTCGGTAGGATTTTTAAATACTTAGGTAGTCTTGGTGCAGCTAAGCCCCGAGTGGGAGGACTGCTCTACACTCGGTGGGATTTTCAAATACTTAGGCGAGTCTTGGTGCAGCTAAGCCCCAGTGGGAGGAATGCTCTCCACTCGGTAGGATTTTCAAATACTTAGGCGAGTACAGGACTGCAGCTAAGCCCCCGAGTGGGAGGACTGCTCTCCACTCGGTAGGATTTTTCAAATACTTAGGCGAGTACTGGACTGCAGCTAAGCCCCCGAGTGGGAGGCTGGATCACCACTCGGTAGGATTTGTTAAACTTAGGCGAGTACTTGGACTGCAGCTAAGCCCCCGAGTGGAGTGCTGGCTCACCACTCGGTGAGGATCCCACAAACTTAGGCGAGTACTTGGTGTGCAGCTAAGCCCCGAGTGGGAGGCTGGATCACCACTGGTGGGATTTTTAAACTTAGGTGAGTACTTGGACTGCAGCTAAGCCCCGAGTGGGAGGCTGGCTCACCACTCGGTAGGGATTTTTAAACTTAGGCGAGTACTTGGACTGCAGCTAAGCCCCGAGTGGGAGGCTGGCTCACCACTGGTGGGATTTTTTAAACTTAGGCGAGTACTTGGTGCAGTAGCTAAGCCCCTGAGTGGGAGGCTGGCTCACCACTCGGTAGGATTTTTTTAAACTTAGGCGAGTACTTGGACTGCAGCTAAGCCCCTGAGTGGGAGGCTGGCTCACCACTCAATAGGATTTTTTTAAACTTAGGCGAGTACTTGGACTGCAGCTAAGCCCCCGAGTGGGAGGCTGGCTCACCACTCGGTAGGATTTTTTAAACTTAGGCGAAACGGATTCACAGCTAAGACTCCGAGTGGGAGGCTTGCTCATCACTCGGTAGGATTTTTTTTTACAAACTTGGGCGAAACGGATTCGCAACCAAGCCACCCATTGGGGGAGTTTCTGACGTAAACAAAAGCAACAACGATCCTTTGGGAAAATTATAACACTCTTGTCTTTGATAAATAAACTACAAAGGTATTTCTTATTACATCTCATCCGAATGAGTACTTAAGTATAAAAGGGGCGGAGCAGCTTCGCATTCCAGGCTCGAGGCTCATCGATCTGGCGATTGACGTTGTAAAGATGGTACGCTCCATTATGGAGAACTCTGGTGACGATGAAGGGACCTTCCCAAGTGGGAGCGAGCTTGTGTTGTTTCTGTTGATCCACTCAGAGGACCAAGTCTCCTTCTTGGAAGGCTCGACTCTTCACATTTCCGGCATGGAATTGACGCAAGTCTTGCTGATAGATGGTCGAGCGGATCAGGGCCATCTCTCTTTCTTCTTCTAGAAGGTCGACTGCGTCCTGCCGGGCTTGCTCTCCTTCCTCTTCAGAATAGAGTTCGACTCAGGGTGCATTGTGAAGCAGGTCACTCGGCAGAACTGCTTCAGCTCCGTAGACTTGAAAGAATGGGGTTCTCCCAGTCGACCGATTAGGAGTGGTCCTCAATCCCCAAAGAACTGAAGGAAGTTCTTCGACCCACGCGCCTGCTGCGTGCTTGAGTTCACGCATCAACCGGGGTTTCAGTCCTTTGGGAATTAAGCCATTTGCTCTTTCTGCTTGTCCATTCGACTGGGGGTTAGCGACTGAAGCGTAGTCGACTCGTGTGCCTTGAGAAGCGCAAAAGGCTTTGAATTTGTCAGAATCGAAGTTCGACCCATTGTCAGTGATGATGCTATGCGGGACTCCATATCTGAATATCAACTCTCTGACGAAACTGATACCAGTGGACGCATCGAGATTCTTGATAGGCTTAGCTTCGATCCATTTAGTAAACTTGTCGACTGCCACTAACACATGAGTGAAGCCGCTCCTGCCAGTTCTTAGTGGTCCAATCATATCCAATCCCCAAACAGCGAAGGGCCAGACGAGTGGAATGGTCTTCAAGGCTGACGCGGGTTTGTGTGACATATTGGAGTAAAACTGACATCCTTCACACTTGTTGACTATCTCTTTCGCCATTTCATTTGCTCTTGGCCAGTAAAATCCCGCTCGGTATGCTTTGGCCACAATGGTCCGAGAAGACACATGATGACCACAGGTCCCCGAGTGGATATCATCAAGAATTATCTGACCTTCTTCTGGTGTTATACACTTACATCCAACTCGATCGTGCTTTCTGCATCTGACTATCCCTTTATCACAGTAAAGGCCTTGGATCGACGGACGATCTGTCGAGCCTCTTCTTCGTTCTCTGGGAGTTCTTTCCTTAGGATGTACGCGATGTACGTCACCGTCCAGTCGGGAGTGATGACCAAGACTTCCATGATCAGGTCGACCACCGCTCGAACCTCAACCTCAGTCGGGTCTGTGGCACTTTTTGGTTGTGGAACTTCTTCAGTGAAAGGATCCTCTTGAACTGATGGTGAGTGGATGTGTTCCAAAAACACATTGCTGGGAATGGCTTCTCTCTTGGAACCTATTTTTGCTAAATCATCAGCTGCTTGATTTTTCAGTCGGGGTATATGATGAAGCTCTAACCCCTCGAATTTCTTCTCCAGCTTTCTCACTTCATTGCAGTAACCAGTCATGGCTGGACTTTTGACATCCCACTCCTTCATCACTTGATTAACCACCAAATCTGAGTCGCCATAGACCATGAGGCGACGGACACCGAGTGAAATGTCCATACGCAACCCATACAAAAGTGCTTCGTACTCTGCTTCGTTGTTGGAGGAATCAAAGTGAATTTGGAGAACATATCTGAGCTTATCTCCTCGGGGGGAAACTAACACAACCCCAGCACCGGAACCATTCAGCATCTTGGAGCCATCAAAGAACATGGTCCAGTGCTCCGAGTGAACTTGAGTCGGCAGTTGTTGTTCAATCCACTCAGCGACGAAATCTGCAATTGCTTGGGACTTGATAGCTTTCTTTGCCTCAAACTTGATATCTAGGGGAAGGAGTTCAATCGCCCATTTTGCCACTCGACCAGTTGCATCTCTGTTGTGCAGAATCTCTGACAATTGGAGCGTCGCCGACGACTGTAATGGAATAGTCAGAGAAGTAATGTGCAACCTTCTTTGTGGTCATATAAATCCCATATACAAGCTTCTGATAATGAGGATATCTTTGCTTCGACGGAGTTAAAACTTCAGAAACATAATATATTGGGCGCTGAACTTTGAAGGCTTTTCCCTCTTCTTCCTACTCGACCGTAAGTACTGTACTAACAACTTGTCCCGTGGCTGCAATGTAAAGCAGCAAAGGCTCTTCGCTGATTAGGGCAGCAAGCACCGGGTGGGTGGAGAGCAGAGTTTTTAGCTCTGCGAATGCTGCGTCAGCTTCAGGAGTCCACTCAAACTTGTCGGATTTCTTCATCAATCGGTAAAGAGGCAATGCCTTTTCACCGAGACGAGAAATGAATCGACTTAAGGTGGCCAAGCAACCAGTAAGTTTCTGGACATCGTGCACATGCACAGGACGTTTCATTCGGAGTATAGTACCAACTTTCTCTAGGTTGGCGTCGATCCCTCGCTCGGAAACGAGAAAACCGAGTAACTTTCCGCCAGGAACTCCGAATGTGCACTTTGATGGATTAAGCTTGATATCATACCTCCTGAGGTTGGCAAATGTCTCAGCAAGGTCGGTCGGCCAGGTCGAGAACCCTTCCGTGACTTGACCACAGTATCATCCATGTATGCTTCCACATTCCGGTGATTTGAGTGAGTAAACACTTGAATCATCCTCATGAACGTTGCTCCGGCATTCTTGAGACCGAATGGCATGGTGACATAGCAGAAGCACCCGAATGGAGTGATCAAAGCTGTTTTGATCTCGTCGGGTCCATACAGACGGATCTTCTCGGATAAACTCCGCTGCAAGGAGTCGAGCCACATCCTCGCCAATGGCCTTTCTCTTCTAGACGGCGGACCATCGAAGATGTTATACGGGCTGCAGCTGCTAAATTCTGAATCGGAGTTTGATGTACCTGAGTCGGTGGCGGAAAAAGTTGACGTCGACTGGAGTCTGGAACCCGTTGCCGCGCACGCTCATCTAGTACTCGC
The DNA here is from genome assembly GCA_021605145.1 of Aegilops bicornis. Classification (NCBI taxonomy): domain Eukaryota; kingdom Viridiplantae; phylum Streptophyta; class Magnoliopsida; order Poales; family Poaceae; genus Aegilops; species Aegilops bicornis. The sequence continues at coordinate 267,971,633 of CM038675.1, read as the reverse complement.
TGGAGGTTCTCCAATCGAGTGCGCTCAATAAGTTAATGGCCAAACGCGCGTCCTCTAAGGCACGAGCCTCGGGGGTTTCTCCAACGATAGGAGTGTGTAACGCATCCATGTTCCGGCGGCGAAGTTCTTCCCTCTGCAGCAAAGTGAGGGGCTCGGGTTGATACTCTTCGTGAACCTGCGCCGGATCGCCTCCGCCGCCGCCTCCGTCGGCGCGGGGAAAGCCATGAGGACTGCATGGTCCATTGACCATCAGAACCTCCGCCGCTGGATCACCGCTGTCGCACTCGGATGCAGTTTGTGCGGAGCCAGTCGACATATCGAACAGGCCGTAGAGAGATTCGTCGGGCTCGATTGCCGCGACTGGAGGAGTGGCTGACTGGCGGGCCACCGCATGCCTCACTGGCCGGAGCGCTTGCGCCGGCGGGAGACTGGGAGGGAGGACGGCACAGGAGCCGACCAAGACTGGATCGACGGTTGCCGTAGGAGGATGCCGTGGACGCACGCACGGAAGTGCGTTGCCCCGCGGACGGGGAGCGCGTCGATGTCGAGTGGAGCCTCCTGAAGCCAAGCGGAGTCGTCGGCGATGAATGTGAGCGCGCCGAGATGGATCTCGCGGCCCTAAACCAAAACTCCGCTTATAACCATGATGAAGGAGATCGGAACAATTGCAACTTCTTCAATAAGTCACTAAGACACCTGCCCCAAGGTGGGCGCCAACTGTCGTGGCTCTAAGTCTGATAGTAGAATAGGGGGTAGGAATGGAGAGGCAAGATCCTAGCTATGGAGTAGTTGTATACGCAAGAGATTTATGAGTTCAGGCCCTTCTAGGAGGAAGTAATTGCCCTACGTCTCGGAGCCCGGAGGCGGTCGTCGGTGTCAAAACCGGCGGATCTCGGGTAGGGGGTCCCGAACTGTGCGTCTAGGTGGATGGTAACAGGAGACAAGGGACACGATGTTTTTACCCAGGTTCGGGCCCTCTCGATGGAGGTAAAACCCTACTCATGCTTGATTAATATTGATGATATGGGTAGTACAAGAGTAGATCTACCACGAGATCAGAGAGGCTAAACCATAGAAGCTAGCCTATGGTATGATTGTTGTTCGTCCTACGGACTAAAACCCTCCGGTTTATATAGACACGGAGAGGGTTAGGGTTACACAGTCGGTTACAATGGAAGGAGATCTACATATCCGTATCGCCAAGCTTGCCTTCCACGCCAAGGAAAGTCCCATCCGGACATGGGACGAAGTCTTCAATCTTGTATCTTCATAGTCCAGGAGTCTAGCCAAAGGTCATAGTCCGGCCATCCGGACACCCCCTAATCCAGGACTCCCTCAGTAGCCCCTGAACCAGGCTTCAATGACGACGAGTCCGTGGCGCGATTTGTCTTCGGCATTGCAAGGCGGGTTCCTCCTCGAATACTTCATAGAAGATTTTGAACACAAGTATAGTGTCCGGCTCTGCAAAATAATTTCCACATAACACCGTAGAGAACAATATTTACACAAATCTAATATCTGGCGTATTTAGCGGCATGTCATCATACCAGCCAAGCCTTTATTGAATCATTTTCTTGTCCCACCTCGGTAGCATTTAGCGAGGCGGTTTCCTTAACGCGTCTTGTTCAAGCGGAGATCGTGTCCCCTTATTTCGGGATTCTCATCAATCTGAACGTGGGTAACCCAACCGTGCCATTAATTCTGGGCGCTTGGGAGATAAGCGAGTTTTACCGGTGGTGGGGGCGCATAGTTCCGTCCGCCCATATAAGGGGATAAGGATCCACCTTTTCCATCTACGCCTTCTTCCTCCTTTGCTTATCCATTTTCGCGCACTTGAGCTCCAACGCCCAAGTCCGCACATCTCACCTCGACCTTCTCCAGCCATGTCGGGCCGGGAGGCAAGTGGATGGTTTCCTCCGTTCTGGAGGGACACATCAAGAAGGCGAGGAAGGCGGATACTTGTCTAACGACATCGCGCACCGGCTTCCCGACAAGGCAGCTCATCCCCACCCCGGGCCCCATGAGAGGGTGGTGTTTCTCACCCACTTCCTCCATGGACTAGGTTTTCCACTTCACCCATTTGTCAGGGGCTCATGTTCTACTACGGCCTAGATTTCCACGATCTGGCCCCGAACTTCGTCCTCAACATCTCGGCGTTTATCGTCGTGTGCGAGGCTTTCCTCCGCATCAAGCCCCACTTCAGCTTATGGCTGAAGACCTTCAATGTCAAGCCGAAGGTTGTGGGCGGCCAACAAGCGGAGTGCGGAGGCGCCATGGTGGGCAAGATGCCCAACGTTACATGGCTTGATGGCTCCTTCGTGGAGACCATAAAGGGGTGGCAATCGGGGTGGTTCTACATCACCGAGCCGCGTGACCCTAAATGGGCAGCGGCGCCCGAGTTTCGATCTAGCTTTCCTACAAGGCTCACATCCTGGAAAGAGACGGGCTTGTCGTGGGGTAATTCGGAGGAGCTGTCCGGACTCCAAACCTGCGTCCAAAACCTGGTGAGCAAGAAGCTCAAACTCGTCAATGTAGTCCAGGTCATGCTCATCCACCGGATCCTCCCGTGCCAACAACGAGCTTTCAGCTTGTGGGAGTTCGATCCAGCGCAGCACCAAACCCTGAGCAGGCTCTTCGACTCTACGTACGAAGATGCCTGGAAGGTGCTGTTCAAGGGCGCCGAGGCTCCCGCATCCGCTACTGAGGATTGTGGATTCAGCGCGTAGCATCAAGCCAACGCGGTAAGTTATTTTGCCCTTTATGGGACACTTGTTTTCATAGTTTGACTCTATGCGGGATCTAAACTCCCTTACCTTTGACAGGATTGGCAGAGGACGTTCGGGCAGATTGTTTGTCGGCTCCCTTACCGAAGACCCAGCGGATGCCCACTTGATGGGGCTTATCGCCTGGCACCTTACGTGGTGCGGAGAAGAAGAGCCAAGAAGCGGCCACGGGAACTCGAAAGAGTTCCCGGCGCCAGTGGTGTCGGACTCATCGTCCGATGACTCGAGGCGGACTCCTCCCATGAAGGCAGCGAGGAGGAAGAGGTCTCCCCTAAGCGGGGAGAGAAGAAAAGGAAGGCCGCCCCAATCGGGGAGGCCGGAGGGTCCAAGAAGGGAAGGACCCTCCCTGGGACTACTTCCACCAATGCCGACGACGGCGAAGAAGAGTGGCCACCAGGGGCCAAGCCCTGGCGAAATCGTAAGTGTGCGGATACCAGAATAACTCATGGCGTTCCTTTGTTGCACTGATTACCTTGACGTCGGGTATAATCGTGCAGTCCGCCCAAGGCCGGGCTCGGCAACCGTCGGCGGTTCCCTGGGTTTGTCGGATGTGAACAACACTTCACTTCTGACCGCCTCCTCTCCTCGCGCTGCGGATGATGCCGAGGTGGCGTCGCAAAAGGGGCCAAGCCAGGAGGAGATGGTCCTGGAGGCGCCGCAAGGCGACCTCCCGGACTCCAGGCGAAAAGGGGATAAAACCCCTAAGGGCTCTAAGTCCGGCCCTAGGCCGGACACCACACCGGAACCTTCAACGGTTCCGGCATCCGGCAGGCGGCCCCCTACTAAGAAGGGCAAGCCAACGACGCCGGTGACCTCCGTCCAACCGGAGGCACCGGATAATCTGCTGGATGTGCTTAACGGCGCCTCCATCGACGAGGAGCACCGTACTATTATGAGTGCGGTGATCCAGAAGGTTCGATCCGCCAAGGCGGGCTGGCGGCTTTATGCCGACCTCCTAACAGGCTTTGAGGTACGTATTTAAGATATGTAAAAATATTACCGCATAGACAGTAGCCCCTGATGCTCAGTTTGGTGTTCGGAAAGAAAAGCCAAACTGAGGATCAAAAATATATACACATGAGTCTAACATAAGTTTGTCAATATGGGAATGCAGGTTGTGCTGCTGACCTCTGCCAAGACCGACTGCGGAGGTCAATATATTGAAGCAGAGCCTCGAGCGGTCCGAGGACGAGCTCGGCCTTGCCAAGAAGCAGCTCGAGGACAAGGAAGGTAATTAATACCTTATGTAAGTATATATAAAAAAATGTGGTTGCAAAAAAATGACAGGATCAGCGTGGGTATGCAGGGGCCACGAACGAGGTGGCGACCCTGAAGGAAGCGTTGTCCAAGGCCGAAAACAATGCGGCCGTGGAGCGCACCGAGCGAGAGAAGCAGGAGGCGCGTGTGGCGGCGGTGCAGCAAGAGCTCCAGGCTCTTGTGAAAAAACACGAGAGTTTGGAGCGTGACTCGAAGACTCGAGAGTCCGAGCTCGCCTCGGCGCTTGAGAGCGCCAAATCTGCCAAGCCGAAGCCCAAAAAGCCCTCCAGGAAATTGAGGCGATGAAGAAGATAGCGGCGGGTAAGGCATTCTTTATGCAAAGCAAGCACGCAAAAAGTGAATTACTTGTTACTTACCCGAGTCCGAGCTCTCCAGAGCATTCGCAGATCTTCCCGAGTGTGTCCGGCAGCCGCATTCTACCAAGCCGAGGAGGAAGCTCGGCGGAGAAGGTGTTCTGGTCTCGATATCTTTGAGGCGGACACCCGATGTTTTGAGCGACCAGCTGAAGCAGCTGGTCGAGCTCCATAAGGTGGCCGAACAGGCCATGAAGGGTCTCGCGATCCGGTGTGGCCGGGAAGCCATGCTGGAAGCTACTTGGTGGTAAAGGCGGCTGGTGGATGCCTGTCCAAGGCTTGAAGTCATCAAGCGCTCCATATGCATCAAAGGTGCCGTGGGGCCTTGCCCGTGCTAAAGTGCACTTTGGGGCAAGATGGGCCGAGAAGCTTGTGACCAGACGGACCACCGCCGGGCAAGGAGCATCGCAAGCCGAGATGTATTATGAGGCGTCTGAAGGTGCCCGCCGTAGCGGATGAGTGCTCCAAAGATGTAATTTTTGAGTAAACTTCGCATTTGTGATCTGTCACGCTGAAAACTTGTTTCATATGCGCTAAGCAACGCTTTTGAATTTAAAATATTACCTTCTGTGCGGCCCTTTATCAAAATTGAGAGATGATGAGTCGTCGGCTTCTGCCACCATGCCGCGAGTGCTGGGGTGTTCGGGATAAACTTGAGCGCACTTTTTCCCATTATTGGGTCCTTCGAGGGAGGCGCTCAACACAACGAACAAGGCAATCGTATTATAATGCTTGAACACTCTCACTTAGCCATAGAATTCTATAATTTTAAATTTCGACCAAGCCCCTAGTATTCGGAAGACCGAGTTTGGGGCGCTATCCACGCCTAGGCCAGACAAAGCCGACTCCTCGCTCTAAGCGGCATAAGTCTTTAGGGACTCGAAAACCTCTCGAACAGCGACCTGCTCTCGCCCTATCATGACGGTCAGTTTTAGCTTCCTCCACTGAGGTGCTCGGCCCGGCTCAACCGGGGCACAATCGCAGTGGTTGTCCCAGTGCTACCTTAGCCGATATAACGGAACGTAAGGTACCAAAACATGGGAGCCGGGCAAACCCAACTATTGACCCAAGACATGATACGTAGCCGATGCATATAATGCTATAAGTTCGGGGTGCCGCACTCATGAGAGTGTTCGGACTTCTCACACCATATTGCAGGAGTGCGTAAGCCCACAGTGTATTGGCCGTATCAAAGTGTACGGTTGCATAATGTCATAACTGAACATATTTTTATATATAAAAAAAGATAATGCGATAATAGACAAAAGCTATGCATTGTTTATTCGAAAAGTCTACGGTAAAAGCAGAACGATACAAATAGTGCGATAAGCAAGAGATGGGACTATTTAACATGTCCCCCCTCCAAGGGCGAGCTGCGGGATTATATGTGAAACAAGTATACTGCTCGTTATGGAGACCACTGGACACTCGGCGTAACTACGCCTCCTGGCTGTTGCATCGTGTGTTCGGCGATTATGCTGCCGGACAGGCCTTCCGGAAAGTGGAGTCCTGAAAGTAAGAAAGAAAGAAAAAAAAGAATGACAAAATCAGGAGCCCCTTGTGCGGTTGAGCCGTATTTTGGGCGTGCCGTGGTCGTGTCCCTCCCCTATGCCCATGGTATTTCCGGGCGTAGTTATGTACGCGCATAATCTTGGTTCGCAATTTCGCGGGGCTGGGGTTAGGGCCGCATTACTCTGGCGATGCTTTCGGGCGATGCGGGGAGGTCTTGTTGTAGGTTACTCGGTAGCGCTTGATGGTGTCCGGACATTTAATGGCCGGACTGGAGAATTGCCTTGACAGGCTGCTTTGTACTTCCGCCGCGAGGGCCGCCGTATGCTCCTCCGTCCGGAGAGAGTGTTCGGTGTTTCCATTGACTGTAATGACTCCTCGAGGGCCCGACATCTTGAGCTTGAGGTATGCGTACTGCGGCACCGCATTGAACTTTGCAAATGCGATTCGTCCGAGTAGTGTGTGATAGCCACTGCGGAACGGGACTATGTCGAAGATTAACTCCTTGCTTCAGAAATTATCCAGGGATCCGAAGACCACCTCAAGTGTATGGCTGAGCACATGCAGTTGGCCTCTACACGTGGTATGACGCCTTTAAAGGTCGTCTTTGTGGGTTTAATCCTTGAGGGATCTATGCCCATTTTTCGCACTGTATCCTGATAAAGTAGGTTCAGGCTGCTGCCGCCGTCCATAAGGACCCTAGTGAGGTGATATCCGCCATGGCGGATGCTAGTGGGGTGGTCCCTTCGATCAAAAGTGAACGGGCAGGAGGACCATGGGTTGAACTTTGGGCGGCGTGACTCAACGCATATCGTCCACGAGTGCATGCTTCCGCTCCCTTTTGGGTATGTGGGTTGCGTATATCATGTTCACCGTCCGCACTTGTGGGGAAACCCTTACATCCCCTATTTTTCGGTGACGGGGCTCCTCCTCGTCATCTCTATGCAGCCCCCTTGTCATTGTTTTCGGCGTTTAACTTGCCTGACTTCTTGAACACCCAAGAATCCCTGTTGGTGTGGTTGGCTGTTTTTTCGTGGGTGCCATGTATCTGGCACGAGCGATCTAGTATTCGATATAAATTGGACGGGCCGGAGTATTTCTTTTGAATGGCTTTTTCCGGCCGGGTTGAGAGCCTCTGAATCCGGCATTAACTGTCGTATCCTCAGCATTATCGCCGTTAATGCGGTGCTTTTGCTTGTTGCGACACGACCTGCCCATGTTGTCCTTGGTATCCGAATGACTAGGGATCTTGGTCATGTTATTACTACTGAGCTAATAGCTGTCTTCTCCAGCATAAAGCGGGTCATGAGTGTCGTGAGGGCTGCCATGGATTTGGCTTTTCCTGTCCTAGGTGCCGGGCAAGCCACTCGTCACGGATGTTATGCTTGAAGGCTGCAAGGGCCTCTGCGTCCGGACAGTCGACTATTTGATTTTTCTTTGGTAGGAACCGTGTCCAGAATTGCCTGGCCGATTCCTCTGGCTGCTGGATTATGTGGCTTAGGTCATCGGCGTCTGGTGGTCGCACATAGGTGCCCTGGAAGTTGTCGATGAATGCGGGTTCCAGGTCCTCCCAACAACCAATTGATTCTGCTGGCAAGCTGTTAAGCCAATGCCGAGCTGGTCCTTTAAGCTTGAGTGGGAGGTATTTGATGGCGTGTAGATCATCCCCGTGGGCCATGTGGATATGAAGGAGATAGTCCTCGATCCATACTGCAGGGTCTGTTGTGCCATCGTATGATTCGATGTTTACGGGTTTGAAGCCCTCGGGGATTTGATGACCCATTACTTCATCTGTGAAGCATAGTGGGTGTGCGGCGCCTCTGTATTGGGCTATATCACGACGTAGCTCAAATGAGCTTTCTCTGCTGTGTTTGGCCCGGCCGGATTTACCATATCCGGCATGACAGTTATCGTCACGTGTCGTAGGCGCCACGCGATCCATAGATCGATCTTGTTTGCCTTGCCCTGTCCTCCAATATATCTCATGGTCTGGCGCATTTCCCGTGCCTTGGTATTCTTTGAGCAGCGCTGGAGTGCGGCTTGAGTGGAGGCGAGAGGCCTTTACATCGTCATGACCACGAGGTGGCGGTGGAGCCGTATCATGCGCTTGTTGATGTAGGTCTAGGTGCTTCCTCCTCTAATCGAGGTAGCAGCCTGCGTTTTAGGTAGCTCTTGGAGGGGCGTTCGAGTTCGTACTCTTGACGCAAGGACATCAGTCCATCTGCCGGCTAGCAACTCTTGGTTAGCTACGAGCTGTTGCTGTTTTTCTTGAGGCTGCTCGCCGTGGCCATGAGCCTGCGTTTGAAACGCTCTTGTTGACGGGATCCTCGGGCCGCGACAAATTCGTAAATCGTCGAGGCTTGCCTCGTCTTCGGAGGGAGGCATGTAATTATCGTCCTCCGCCTCTCATGCCGCTCTCTCATGAGGGCTGGCTTCTCCATCCTCTGTCTTTGAATCCTCTTTGGAGGGGTTTTCTTCGGCATTATGCAGGGGTGTTATTGTCTCCGGTCTTTGGAATCGCCGTTTTCTTGCCGTGGCAGGATTTAAGCGGCACCGGCCTTGGCGCTTAGGCTGTTTCTTGGAGGGGTCATCCTCCGTTGTTCCATAGCCATTCCCTTCTGTTGGGGTGTCCACCATGTATATGTCATATGACAGGGTGGCCTTCCAGTGCCCTGTATGCGCTAGTTCTTGTTCGTCTCATGCATCGTCGTCCATACCGTCGATGTCTTCGGAGTCGAAGTCGAGCATGTCGGTTAAATCATCGACAATGGCTATGAAGTGGGTGGTGGGTGGGCTTTGAATTTCTTCATCGTCCGCGTCCCAACCTTGCCGACCATAGTCCGGCCAGGGATCTCCCAATAAAGAGAGAGACTTTAGTGAATTCAGAATGTCGCCGAAGGGCGAGTGCTGAAAAATGTCCGCGGCGGTGAACTCCATTATCGGCGCCCAATCAGATTCGGTTAGCAGGGGCGCGGAAAGTTCGGAGTCCGGAAAGGAGTCCGGCACCTCGGAGTCACGAGCTTCGCAAAGGACAGGTATGGTGTTCGGATCGATCGCCGTAGAGATTGCAGCCCCCGAGGCGGTGTCCAGCCACCCGTCCTCGATAGGCGCAGTCAGCTCCGAGCTAAGGGTCAGAGCGGACACTGGTGCGGCCTCCAGGACACTGTTCAGCGGCAGAGCTAGATCATGCCCATCGTAGCAGTGCGGCACGCTTGGCTGTGGCTCGAACCCGTCGAAGATCAAGTCTCCGCGGACGTCGGCCGTGTAGTTCAAACTTCCAAATCTGACACGATGGCGGGCGTAGCTTTCAATCTGCTCCGGATGGCCAAGCGATTTGGCCGCTTGCAAAAGCCGCGAATCTGAAGATCTGTCCAGGGAGAAAAGTCTCACCACAGGCAGCGTCGTTGTTGATGATCGAAGGAGCCATCGGGCCTAAAGGTGATGACATAGAGGAACTCTCAATGAAAGCACCAATGTCGGTGTGAAAACCGGCGGATCTCGGGTAGGGGTCCCAGGCGTGCGTCTAGGCAGATGGTAACGAGGAGACAAGGGACACGATGTTTTTACCCAGGTTCGGGCCCTCTCGATGGAGGTAAAACCCTACTCACCTTGATTAATATTGATGATATGGGTAGTACAAGAGTAGATCTACCACGAGATCGAGAGGCTAAACCCTAGAAGCTAGCCGATGGTATGATTGTTGTTAGATCCCTCTGGACTAAAACCCTCTGGTTTATATAGACACGGAGAGGGTTAGGGTTACCTGAGTCGGTTACAATGGAAGGAGATCTACATATCCGTATCGCCAAGCTTGCCTTCCACGCCAAAGAAAGTCCCAGCCGGACACGGGACGAAGTCTTCAATCTTGTATCTTCATAGTCCAGGAGTCCGGCCAAAGGTCATAGTCCGGCCGTCCGGACACCCCCTAATCCAGGACTCCCTCAGCGGTCGACTGGATTATATGTGTATGAGTTACAGGGGTTCGAACCCTTGTGCCTGTGGAGGGGCTGGCTTATATAGAGTGCGCTAGGACCCCAGCCCGCCCACGTTACAAGGGGTTTAAGGTACATTTAAGGTCGGGGGTTACTGGTAACGCTCCACATAAAGTGCTATGAAGACCATAAAAGCTACTTAATGACCGGCCGTTTGTGTGCAGACTGACTTTAGATCTCCTGGCGGTCGAGTCACCTTAGATCTCGTAGTCGAGTGTCTTCAAGTCTGTCGAGTGGAATGCTTCTAGGTCGACTGACAGGTGGTTTCTTCTAGAGACGTCCTTGGGGAGGGTACCTTGGACAGGTCCATGACCCTACCCTAGGTACGTGGCTTCATCATAACCATCGTTGTGTACATGTTTATCGCATTCGTCTATCAAAACATATCACCAAGGGTGAAAGTCAACCATCGGTTATTACTATCTCCCGTCGGGTATCTAATCAGATAACCGATAGTGACATATTGACCGTCGGTCATTTTCACTCATAGCTGAGAGTTTGGTTTTGACCTTCAGCTATTAAAATTCACCGTCGGGTATTACATGTAATGTCCGTGGGTACAAGCAAAACCGTCGGATACTACAATGAACCGTCGGGCATTAAATTGTATAACCGAGAGTTGGGTTTTCCCCGTCAGGTATTTTAGTACACCGTCGGTTATTAGTAGTCATACCCGTGAGTATGCAATAACCGTCAGCCACTATCAACACCGTCGGCTATTGCAATAATGACCGACGACCCGTCGGCTATTAGATTTCACCATCGGAAATATGGGGATTTCTAGTAGTGTTGGTACCTCCCTGCTAAACAAATAGCAAGGCACACATCATGTCTGGTACACAACATTGCATACATGATAGAGCCTATGGCTGAAGCATAGGGAACACTTTTCATTTTCTCTCTATCTTCTGCAGTGGTCGGGCATTGAGTCTGACTCAACTTCACACCTTGTAACACAGGCAAGAACCCTTTCTTTGCTTGATCCATTTTGAACTTTTTCAAAACTTTATCAATGTATGTGCTTTGTGAAAGTCCAATTAAGCGTCTTGATCTATCTCTATAGATCTTGATGCCCAATATATAAGCAGCTTCACCGATGTCTTTCATTGAGAAAATCTTATTCAGGTATCCTTTTATGCTATCCAGAAATTCTATATCATTTCCAATCAACAATATGTCATCCACATATAATATTAGAAATGCTACAGAGCTCCCACTCACTTTCTTGTAAATCTGAGGCTTCTCCAAAAGTCTGTATAAAACAATATGCTTTGATCACACTATCAAAACGTTTATTCCAACTCCGAGAGGCTTGCACCAGTCCATAAATGGATCGCTGGAGCTTGCACACTTTGTTAGCTCCTTTTGGATCAACAAAACCTTCTGGTTGCATCATATACAACGCTTCTTCTAGAATTCCATTCAGGAATGCAGTTTTTACATCCATTTGCCAAATTTCATAATCATAAAATGCGGCAATTGCTAACATGATTCGAACAGACTTAAGCATCGCTACGGGTGAGAAAGTCTCATCGTAGTCAACCCCTTGAACTTGTCGAAAACCTTTTGCAACAAGTCAAGCTTTGTAGACAGTAACATTATCGTCAGTGTCAGTCTTCTTCTTGAAGATCCATTTATTCTCTATGGCTTGCCGATCATCGGGCAAGTCAACCAAAGTCCACACTTTGTTCTCATACATGGATCCCATCTCAGATTTCATGGCCTCAAGACATTTTGTGGAATCTGGGCTCACCATCGGTTCTTCATAGTTCGTAGGTTCACCATGGTCAAGTAACATGATCTCCAGAATAGGATTACCGTACCACTCTCGTGCGAATCTTTTTATGGTTGACCTACGAGGTTTGGTAGTAACTTGATCTGAAGTTTCTTGATCAATATCATTAGCTTCCTCACTAATTGGTGTAGGTGTCACGGGAACCGGTTTCTGTGATGAACTACTTTCCAATAAGGGAGCAGGTACAGTTACCTCATCAAGTTCTACTTTCCTCCCACTCACTTCTTTCGAGAGAAACTCCCTTTCTAGAAAGGATCCATTCTTAGTAACAAATGTCTTGCCTTCGGATCTGTGATAGAAGGTGTACCCAACAGTCTCCTTTGGGTATCCTATGAAGACACATTTCTCCGATTTGGGTTCGAGCTTATCAGGTTGAAGCCTTTTCACATAAGCATCGCAACCCCAAACTTTAAGAAACGACAACTTTGGTTTCTTGCCAAACCATAGTTCATAAGGTGTCGTTTCAACGGATTTAGATGGTGCCCTATTTAACGTGAATGCATCCGTCTCTAAAGCATAACCCCAAAATGATAGCGATAAATTAGTAAGAGACATCATAGATCACACCATATCTAGTAAAGTACGATTACGACGTTCGGACACACCATTATGTTGTGGTGTTCTGGGTGGCATGAGTTGTGAAACTATTCCTTATTGTTTCAAATGAAGACCAAACTCGTAACTCAAATATTCTCCTCCACGATCAGATCGTAGAAATTTTATTTTCTTGTCACGATGATTTTCCACTTCACTTGAAATTCTTTGAACTTTTCAAATGTTTCAGACTTATGTTTCATTAAAGATATACCCATATCTGCTCAAATCATCTGTGAAGGTGAGAAAATAACGATACCCGCCGCGAGCCTCGATATTCATCGGACCACATACATCAGTATGCATGATTTCCAACAAATCTGTTGCTCGCTCCATAGTTCCGGAGAACGGCATTTTAGTCATCTTACCCATGAGGCATGGTTCGCAAGTGCCAAGTGATTCATAATCAAGTGATTCCAAAAGTCCATCAGTATGGGTTTCTTCATGCGCTTTACTCCAATATGACCCAAACGGCAGTGCCACAAATAAGTTGCACTATCATTATCAAGTCTGCATCTTTTGGCTTCAACATTATGAATATGTGTACTACTACTATCGAGATTCAACAAAAATAGACCACTCTTTAAGGGTGCATGACCATAAAAGATATTACTCATATAAATAGAACAACCATTATTCTCAGATTTAAATGAATAACCGTCTCGCATCAAACAAGATCCAGATATAATGTTCATGCTCAACGCTAGCACCAAATAACAATTATTTAGGTCTAAAACTAATCCCGAAGGTAGATGTAGAGGTAGCATCTTGTGGCGATCACATCGACTTTGGAACCATTTCCCACGCGCATCGTCACCTCGTCCTTAGCCAATCTTCGCTTAATCCGTAGTCCCTGTTTCAAGTTGCAAATATTAGTAATAGAACCAGTATCAAATACCCAAGTGCTACTGCAAGCTTTAGTAAGGTACACATCAATAACATGTATATCACATATACCTTTGTTCACCTTTCCATCCTTCTTATCCGCCAAATACTTGGCGCTGTTCCGCTTCCAGTGGCCAGTCCCTTTGCAGTAGAAACACAGTCTCAGGCTTAGGTCTAGACTTGGGTTTCTTCTCCTGAGCAGCAACTTGTTTGCCATTCTTATTGAAGTTCCCCTTCTTCTTCCCTTTACCGAAACTGGTGGTCTTGTTGACCATCAACACTTGATGCTCCTTTTTGATTTCTACCTCCGCAGCTTTTAGCATCGCGAAGAGCTCGGGAATTGTCTTATCCATCCCTTGCATATTATAGTTCATCACAAAGCTCTTGTAGCTTGGTGGAAGTGATTGAAGAATTCTATCAATGACACTATCATCCGGAAGATTAACTCCCAGTTGAATCAAGTGATTATTATACCCAGATATTTTGAGTATATGTTCACTGATAGAACTATTCTCCTCCATCTTACAGCTGTAGAACTTATTGGAGACCTCATATCTCTCAATCCGGGCGTTTGCTTTGAAATATTAACTTCAACTCCTGGAACATCTCATATGCTCCATGACGTTCGAAACGTCGTTGAAGTCCCGGTTCTAAGCCGCAAAGCATGGCACACTGAACTATCGAGTAGTCATCAACACACGACTGCCAGGAATTCACAATGTCTGCGATTGCGGCGTAGTGGTACACCTAGCGGTGCTTCCAGGACGTAATTCTTCTATGCAACAATGAGGATAATCCTCAAGTTACGGACCCAGTCCATGTAATTGCTACCATCATCTTTCAACTTTGCTTTCTCAAGGAGGGCATTAAAATTCAACGGAACAACAACACGGGCCATCTGTCTACAGCAACATAGACATGCAAAATTCTATCAGGTACTAAGTTCATGATAAATCAAAGTTCAATTAATCATATTACTTAAGAACTCCCACTTAGAAAGACATCCCTCTAATCATCTAAGTGATCACGTGATCCAAATCAACTAAACCATGTCCGATCATCACGTGAAATGGAGTAGTTTTCAATGGTGAAAATCACTATGTTGATCATATCTACTATATGATTCACGCTCGACCTTTCGGTCTCAGTGTTCCGAGGCCATATCTGCATATGCTAGGCTCGTCAAGTTTAACCCGAGTATTTTTGTGTGTGCAAAACTGGCTTGCACCCGTTGTATGTGAACGTAGAGCTTATCACACCCGATCATCATGTGGTGTCTCGGCACGACGAACTTTGGCAACGGTGCATACTCAGGGAGAACACTTGTACCTTGAAATTTAGTGAGAGATCATCTTATAATGCTACCGTCAATCAAAGCAGAATAAGATGCATAAAAGATATAAGTGATATGATATGGCCATCATCATCTTGTGCCTTTGATCTCCATCTCCAAAGCACCATCATGATCACCGTCGTCACCGGCTTGACACCTTGATCTCCATCGAAGCATCGTTGTCGTCTCGCCAACTATTGCTACTACGACTATCGCTACCGCTTAGTGATAAAGTAAAGCAATTACAGGGCGATTGCATTGCATACAATAAAGCGACAACCATATGGCTCCTGCTAGTTGCCGATAATTCCGATACAAAACATGATCATCTCATACAAGAAAATATAGCATCATGCCTTGACCATATCACATCACAACATGCCCTGCAAAAACAAGTTAGACATCCTCTACTTTGTTGTTGCAGGTTTTACGTGGCTGCTACGGGTTGAGCAAGAATCGTTCTTACCTACGCATCAAAACCACAATGATATTTCATCAAGTTAGTGTTGTTTTAACCTTCACAAGGACCGGGCATAGCCATACTCGATTCAACTAAAGTTGGAGAAACTGACACCCGCCAACCACCTGTGTGCGAAGCATGTCGGTAGAACCAGTCTTGCGTAAGCGTACGTGTAATGTCGGTCCGGGCCGCTTCATTCAACAATACCGCCGAATCAAAGTATGACATGCTAGTAAGCAGTATGACTAGTATCGCCCACAACTCACTTGTGTTCTACTCGTGCATATAACATCTACGCATAAACCTGGCTCGGATGCCACTGTTGGGGAACATAGTAATTTCAAAAAAATTCCTACGTACATGCAAGATCATGATGATGCATAGCAACAAGAGAGGAGAGTGTTGTCTAAGTACACTCGTAGACCGTAAGCGGAAGCGTTATGACAACGCGGTTGATTTAGTCGTACGTCTTCATGATCAACCGATCATAGCACCGAAGGTACGGCACCTCCGCGATCTGCACACGTTCAGCTCGGTGATGTCCCACGAACTCATGATCCATTAGAGCTTTGAGGGAGACCTTCTTCAGGACGATGGCGTGATGAGGTGATGATGAAGTTACCGACGCAGGGCTTCGCCTAAGCACCGCTACGATATGACCGAAGTGGAATATAGTGGAAGGGGGGCACCGCACATGACTTGGAACAATCAACTCGTGTGTTCTAGGGTGCCCCATGCCCCCGTATATAAAGGAGCAAGGGGGGAGGCCAGCCGGCCCTTGGGGCGCGCCAAGGAGGGGGGGAGTCCTCCTAGTAGGAGTAGGACTCCCCTTTCCTAGTCCAACTAGGAAGACGGAAGGGGGAAGGAAAGAGAGGGAGAGGGAGAGGGAAAGAGGAGTCGCGCCCCCTCCCCTAGTCCAATTCGGACTCCTCATGGGAGGGGGCACGCCACCTCCTGGGCTGCCGCCCTCTCTCTCCCCTCAGGCCCACTAAGGCCCAATACTTCCTCGGGGTGTTCCAGTAACCCTTCTGGCACTCCGGTTTTCTCCGAAACCACCCGGAACACTTCTGGTGTCCGAATATAGTCGTCCAATATATCAATATTTATGTCTCGACCTTTTCGAGACTCCTCGTCATGTCCGTGATCATATCCAGGACTCTGAACTATCTTTGGTACATCAAAACAAATAAACTCATAATACCGATCCTCACCGAACATTAAGCGTGCGGACCCTACGGGTCCGAGAACTATGTAGACATGACCGAGCGATGTCTCCGGTCAATAACCAATAGAGGAACCTAGATGCTCATATTGGTCCCTACATATTCTACGAAGATCTTTATCGGTCAAACCGCATAACTACATACGTTGTTCCCTTTGTCATCGGTATGTTACTTGCCCGAGATTCGATCGTCGGTATCTCAATACTTAGCTCAATCTCGTTACCGGCAAGTCTCTTTACTCGTTCCATAATGCATCGTCCCGCAACTAACTCATTAGTCACATTGCTTGCAAGGCTTATAGTGATGTGCATTGTTGAGAGGGCCTAGAGATACCTCTCCGACAATGGGAGTGACAAATCCTAGTCTTGATCTATGCCAACTCAACAAGTACCATCAGAGACACCTGTAGAGCACCTTTATAATCACCCGATTCACGTTGTGACGTTTGGTAGCACACAAAGTGTTCCTCCGGTAATCGGGAGTTGCATAATCTCACAGTCATAGGAACATGTATAAGTCATGGAGAAAGCAATAGCAGTAAACTAAAACGATCAAGTGCTAAGCTGACGGAATGGGTCAAGTCAATCACATAATTCTCCTAATGATGTGATCCCGTTTATCAAATGACAACTCATGTCTATGGTTAGGAAACTTAACCATCTTTGATCAACGAGCTAGTCTAGTAGAGGCATACTAGTGACACTCTATTTGTCTATGTATTCACACATGTATTATGTTTCCGGTTAATACAATTCTAGCATGAATAATAAACATTTATCATGAAATAAGGAAATAAATAATAACTTTATTATTGCCTCTAGGGCATATTTCCTTCAGTACTAGTATATGAAACTCATTTCGGTGAACCAGTTCATTAGTAAGGTGGAGAAGATTAAACTACCAAGTCTTCTATTGCCAGGTAGTACATTATAAAAGCATCAAATAAACATATATCTATGTCCTATGGTCACTGCATTGTCTTGCCAAATCAAAATAGAGACACGGTTCAAATCATATCAGTTCAAGAGAAATCAGCAATGAAAGAATACAAAGCGTGGGAAACTACATGTCACAACAAGATTTCAGATGGGTACCACGGGTCTACATGTACAACAGCACTATTGCTACCTCTTGAGCACTGCGTTGGATTTCCCTGAAGAGGAAAGGATGATGCAGCAAAGTAGCGTAAGTATTTCCCTCAGTTTTTGAGATCCAAGGTATCAATCCAGTAGGAGGCTACGCGTGAGTCCCTCGTACCTACACAAAGCAAATAACTCCTCGCAACCAACGCGAATAGGGGTTGTCAATCCCTTCACGGTCACTTAGGAGAGTGAGATCTGATAGAGATGATAGATAATATTGTTGGTATTTTTGGTATAAAGATGCAAAGTAAAATAAAAGGCAAAGTAAAAAAGGAAAGCAATATTAAAGTGATGGAAAATTAATATGATGAAGATAGACCCGGGGGCCATAGATTTCACCAGTGGCTTCTCTCAAGAGCATAAGTATTTTACGGTGGGTGAACAAATTACTGTTGAGCAATTGACAGAATTGAGCATAGTTATGAGAATATCTAGGTATGATCATGTATATAGGCATAACGTGCGAGACAAGTAGGCCGACTCCTGCCTGCATCTACTACTATTACTCCACTCATCGACCGCTATCCATCATGCATCTAGAGTATTAAGTTCAAGAAAACAGAGTAACACCTTAAGCAAGACATGATGTAGAGGGATAAATTCATGCAATATGACAAAAACCCCATCTTGTTATCCTCGATGGCAACAATACAATACGTGCCTTGCTGCCCCTCATCCTTTGGGAAAGGACCTTTGCAAGATTGAACCCAAAGCTAAGCACTTCTCCCATTGCAAGAAAAACCAATCTAGTAGGCCAAACCAAACTGATAATTCGAAGAGACTTGCAAAGATAACAAATCATACATAAAATAATTCAGAGGAGATTCAAATATTGTTCATAGATAATCTTGATCATAAACCCACAATTCATCGGTCTCAACAAATACACCGCAAAAAGAAGATTACATCGAATAGATCTCCACAAGAGAGGGGGAGAACATTGTATTGAGATCCAAAAAGAGAGAAGAAGCCATCTAGCTACTTACTATGGACCCGAAGGTCTGAGGTAAACTACTCACACTTCATCGGAGGGGCTATGATGATGTAGAAGCCCTTCGTGGTGGATGCCCTCTCCGGTGAACTCGAACAGGCCCCAAGATGGGATCTCGTGGATCTGAGAAAGTTCTTGGCGGTGGTATTAGGTTTTTGGCTCCGTCTACGATCGTTTGAAGTGCGTGAGGTATATATATAGAAGGAAGAAGTACTTGATTGGAGCAAGGTGGGGCCACGAGGGTGGGGCGCACACAGGGGTGGGGTTGGGGTAGGCGCGCCCCCTACCTTGTGCCCACCTCCTGGCTTTCTTGACGTGGGGTCCAAGTCTCTGGATCATATTCGGTGAGAAAATCACGTTCGAAGGTTTCATTCCGTTTGGACTCCGTTTGATATTCCGTTTCTTCGAAACTCTGAAATAGGCAAAAAACAACAATTCTGGGCTAGGCCTCCGGTTAATAGGTTAGTCCCAAAAGTAATATAAAAGTGGAAAATATAGCCCA
This sequence comes from Aegilops bicornis, assembly GCA_021605145.1. Classification (NCBI taxonomy): domain Eukaryota; kingdom Viridiplantae; phylum Streptophyta; class Magnoliopsida; order Poales; family Poaceae; genus Aegilops; species Aegilops bicornis. Next base: position 267,952,793 of record CM038675.1, on the reverse strand, counting down.
ATATGGTCCAAAACAGTATATAATATAGCATGGAGCAATCAAAAATTATAGATACATTGGAGCGTGTCGGGCATCCCCAAGCTTAATTCACCTTTCGTCTCGAGTAGGTAAATGATAAAAACAGAATTTTTGATGCGGAGTGCTACTTGGCATAATTTCAATGTAATTCTTCTTAATTGTGGTATGAATATTCAGAACCGAAATATTCAAGACAAAAGTTCATATTGACATTAAAAAAGTACTTTAAGCATACTAACAAAGCAATCATGTCTTCTCAAAATAACATGGCCAAAGAAAGTTATCCCTACAAAATCATATAGTCTGGTGTCGGGGAGGCTGATCTGACCCACGAACACCTATGGGACCGGCGGACCGAGCCCCTTTCGGTTCGGCGGGGGTCGGAGATCGCACGAAGAGCAGATCGAGGCGAAGCACACGAGAGGTTTACCCAGCTTCGGAGCTCTCCGGAGATAACACTCCCTCTTCTTGCATGTCTGAGTGTATTGAGTTCTTGCTCAGGAGCGCTGAGTGCTACAGTACACACAAGCTGCTAACGAGACCGAGCGTGAGTGTCGAACCTTTCGAACCCCTTTCTCTACATTGCGCATGGGCCTCCTTTTATATGCTCAAGGGGTCTCCGACAGGTGGCAACGTAGACAAGGGTAAAAACGGAAAAGGAGTGGTTGGTACAGCTACTTATGCGATTATACGATGTATCATACCTAACCCCGACGGCGGGGGACAAAGGCATTAAATGCCCGTCTCGTCGCCCTAACGGTGCAAACAGGGACCGTCGGGCGCCACCGCTTGCCACGATGGCAATCTTGTCGGCGCCGCTTGCCACCTCGCACCGGCTGCCTGACCTCTCGCCACGCGCTGGAAAGGTCCTAGGGCGACACGTTAGTGGATGTCTTTGGGCGTAGGTGCAGTGGTGGTCTGCCACGGCAAGTGCCTTGCCGCTGTTGTTGTCTTGTCGCGCCCGGAAGCTTGTCGCTCATTGGGCCTTCTCGGCAAGCTCCTCTTGTCGGGGCCTTGTCTTGTAGGTGCCTTGGGTGGCCTTCCCGGCAAGCTCCTCTTGCCGGGGCCTTGTCTCCTTGGCTTGAATACTTTGTTCTTGAATGGCTCCAAAGGAACCACGGAGGACCTTGGCGGTCACCAGTAAGCCTTGCATGCGGAGGCTTCAATCGCCCGTGCACAAGTTCGGGATACTAGGGTACCCTTACTCTAGTACACCGACAGGAGCCCCGGGCCTGGGCCACACTGCAGTGTCGGCGCTGTTGGGCCAGGCCCAAAACAGGGCACGGGCACACGCGGCCTGGGTCACGCCGTAACTCACCCCGGACCCACCACGCCCTCCACGAACGGCACGCGTCGAATGCGGCGTTGTGTGAGAGATCGTGGGCGAGATCATGGGGGGGTTTCTTTATTCGGAAAAGCGGAACGTCCGTCCCCTTCCCCTTTATAAGCAGGGGAAACAGGGGCAGTCCGCCCATCTTGCCAGTTGCTGTCCCATCTCGAAAAAACCTCCGCTGCTCCCCCCTTCTTCCCAAGGCTGAAAGGAGAGCAGCGCTCCGCCCCCCCATCGCCACCAGCATCACCAACGCCGTCGATCTCCTTCACCACCTCCGCCATGGCTCCAAAAGCCGACAAGGGGAAGGCCGTGAAGTCGGTCGAGGCGCAGCGGCTTGCGGCGCTGCGGAAGGAGCGGGCAATCTTTCCCCCCCAGCTCGCCGCGAGGGAGCTGAGGGAGAACTACTACCTCTTCTGGTCGATGGAGGCGAGCGCATCCAGCGCCTGAAGGTACTCCCCGCTGCTGCTTCGGAATTGGCCCCGACTGGGTATCCCTTCTTCGCGCTCTTCTTCTACTGTGGGCTCTGCCCGCCTTTCTCTGAATTCTTCTGTGACATCATGAACACCTACGGGTTCCGCCTCCTTGATTTCACCCCCAATGTTGTTCTGACCATGGCAGTTTTCGCACATCTCTGCGAAAACTTTGTCGGAGTCCATCCAAACGTAGCTCTTTTCCGCCACTTCTTTATACCCCGAGTTGAGAGAGGAGAGCCTCTTGCCGGAGGAATCGCTTGGATCTCGAGGATCGGCAAGAAGGAAGCCTATCTGGAGGGAGAGCTCCGCAGCAAGTGGGAGGAGTGGAGGGCAGATTGGTGTTGGATTGTTGAGGAGAACCCGCAGCCATTTACCGCCCAGCGCCAAACCCCAATAGTGTGCGGCAATGATTGGAGCAACGTGGCCCCGAAAGATGCTAGGCTGAAGATTGCAGTCACCCGAATCCTTCGCCTTAGACTTGCCGGGCTCACCGTAGGCACCGTTGGCGCAGACTTTCTTCGCCGCCGCATCGCCCCCTTGCAGGAGAGGAGGAGACCCGCCTGGGAGTTCCAGAATGCGGCAGATATCATGAGGCTGCGCCCAGGCCTCAACTTCAACTTCACCGTCTTGGAGCTTGACGCGATGCTCTTGGAGCTGTTCAAGCCCGATCCACGATCATCCGAAATGTTTAGGTTGCCGAGGGCGTCGTTCATTGTGCAACAATTCCTCGCTTGACCGCATCCGTGCAATGATGCCGTTGTGCGACTCGCATGGAATTGTCCCAACTTGGCAAGAGCCTGCAGATGATGTCGTGCGGCAGTTCTTTGACAATCTGGTAGAAATGCCGGTCCGCCCCGATGAACAGAGGGGCCTCACCCGCGACACCACCGATGATGAGATGCAGCGCATCGCCACCAGGTTGGAAGAAGCGGCAGCAACGCTGCCATGGGCGAAGTTCGGATTCACCGTGGAGGAGGCAGAGGCAGCAGAGGCGGCAAGCCTTGTCGGCGAAAGGAGTTTGCCGGCGAGGAAGAGCTTGCCGAGCACTGAAGCCGAGTCGGCGAGCCGCCGAGGGCGCATCCTCCCCACCTTCAAGCAGCTTGCCGCGGCGGAGCCCCAGCTCCACCAAGAAGGCGTCTTCGCAAGGCGGAGACGTGGCGGGGGCGGCAGACGGGCCAACAACCGCAGCGCGCGTGCGGCCTCGCTCCAGCGGCAAGCACCTTGTTGCAGCGGAGCACCTCACGCCGCTGCGGCAATCGGAGCGGGGCCCTCGCAGACCACCGGTTCCGCTCCGCCAAGCATCCAAGGAACCCACTCCTCCGCCTCGTCGTCTTTGAGGCGGGCCAGAATTTGATCTCTCCGCTCAGCTCCGGCGAGGAAGAAGAAGAGTAAGATTCTTTGCTGCACTTGTAATTCTTGATTTGTTGCTTTGTCTTGTATCTGATTTGCTTTACTCTGAACCCATTCGTTTTCGGGCTGGCCCGTAGAGTGTCGAAGAGCCAAGACCCGGTGATTGTCGTCGAGGCGAACCCACGCTGCAGCGAGGCGCGTCGAGACCACCTTGCCGGATGCGGCAACTCTTCTTCAAAGCAGCCCCCAACGCAGCCCCAGCGTAAGTATATGGTCTACTTCTTGCTGTTCGGCGTGCATGGGTGCTCTTTCTTTCTTGATATCATTTGTTGATTTGTGTAGGAGCAGAGCAGCCTCCTTCTGCTTCGACTACGCCGCCAAGGGAGGATTCCCCGGCAAGGGAGACTTCTCCGGCAAGGGGCAGCTCTCCGGCAAGGGACAGCACCAGCGATCCCCTGGCGGCGGAGACCATGACTGCAGACCCTAGCACAGGTAATCCTCTTGCTTGAAAACTTTCCTTGTGTTCTTCTTCTTCTGATTTTCTTTTTGAATATTTGCTTGACTTTTCTTCATTTTCGTCAAATCCATCCGCCACAGAGCCAATGGAGACCGAGGTCGCCGGCGAGGAGGACGCGTGCGGCAACATTGACGACGCCGCTGCCATCGAAGAAGAAGCTGGCGCTGACGAGCCCGCCGGCGAAGAGGCCGCCAAAGCTGCCGCCGCAGAAGCTGGCGAGGGGTCCGGCGATCGCACTGACGGCCCTGAGGCCGCAGGAGCGCCAGGCGCTACGCCGACCGCCGATCCCTCCGCCGCTGCTGCAGCGTCGGGCTCCGAAGAGCCCCAGCCCGGCGCCTATTTGAAGGCCGGCGATGGCGTCTTCATCAAGCTCCCATGGGAGTCGAGCTCCAGGGCGCCGGCCGAAGGAGAAACTTTTGATGAAGAGTTGCTCGCCTCCGCTGGACTGACGATGGTCGACGCGCCAAGCAGCAGCGGCGGCGAGCCTGAGGAGGAGCAGCTGCTGCGGAAGCTGTTGTCGCTCTACCGCGCCCGACAAGCCAAGCTGGAATCCCGGGAAGCGCTTGTCGCGAAGGCGGGAGCAGACATCGAGAAGTGCGCGGAGGAGCTCCGGGGCCTCAACCAGGAAGCTCTCCGGTCCTTGGCTGAGGAGCGGGAGTGGCTTGCCGAGGAGCGCAAAGCCTTCCTCCTCGAGAAGGCTGAAGCTGAGGAGCAACAGCGGCTTGCTTCCGAGAAGCTGTCTGCACAGGAAGGCGAGTTGGCGGAGCGGAAGGTTAATCTTGACAGCCACGAGGAGGATCTTGCCATGCGCGAGCAAACATTTGGCGGGGCTCTCAAGGAAGCAAAGGATGCTGCCGCAGCTGCCGAGGCCGCCAAGAAGGAGCTGGAGACGAGGGTGGCGCAGTTGGAGGCAAATCTCAAAGAGAGCGGCGAGGAGCTTGCTGCACTCAAGCACAAGCGCGAGAAGGACGCCTACACTCTTGGCGAGCTGCAGGGCCGTCTCGCCGAGAGGAGCAAGGAGCTCAAGCGCCGCCAAGGACTCCAATGCAGATCTTGAGTTGAAGCTAACTACTTTGACTCGGCCCGGGACGGCGCCCGAGGAGGCGGAGGTGGCCTTGAAGGAGAAGATCAAAGGCCGGCAGGCGCTGGCGAAATCTTCTTGCCGCCTAGAATACCTTTAAGGAGAATGTGGAGCACTGGACCGAGGGTCTCATGGATGTTGCTGCAGCCATCGACGAGGAGCTGGCGTAGCTGGGGATGGTGGATCTTGGATATTCCTCCGACGAGCACCTCCAACCCAGCGCCAAGCTTAGCTTGTTCTTCAAGGGCGTGGTAACGGCCCTCCAGCGACTTCGGGAAGAAGTCCCAGCAGCTGGCCGAGGAGTCGCGCGGATCTGCTGGGAGCTCTTCAAAAGGTCTGGTGAAGGTGGCCTTCCGCAATCCAGGCCTCAACCTCACCAACGTCCTCAAATCCTTGCCGCGGATGCTGATGTGGAGGCGCTCAAGACCCTTGTCGCACCCATCGTGGGACAGGGTGAGCGGGATCAAGAGGTTGAGGGCGACTGCGTAGATTAGACCGCCCGCTTTCTCTTTTTCTTGCCGCTCCTGGTCATGTTAGGAGAACAATCTATTAGCGCTGCGACAAGTTATCTTGTAATATAACTCTATTCTGGGTAGCAATTGCTATGTTATTTCCTTTACTTGATTCCTTCCTTTGTATGTTTTTGCCCTCGCTTTTAGGGAACTTGTCGGCGAGCACACAGGCATGGCTGAAGTCTTGGGATGTCGGCAGCCTTTGGCGGTGCCGCTTCCGACAAATAACCTTGTCGCAACTAGTCACAGCTCACTTAAGTTGTTGAGAGGACTCGAAACAAAGTAAGGGCGCAACTAGCTACTGAGTTGGTTCCTCTGCGCCGCAGGTTTTCCATACAAAGTACAGTCGTTCGAGGAAGATAACTTAAAATTTTTAAAACTGATTGCTCAAACTTTAGCAACTTAGCTTTTGATCGTTTGCTTCCCGGTAGGCTAGACTTCCTTGAGCGACGCTTGGTCCACACCATTATCTTCTCCTTTCCCCGGCAAACTTGTGTGCGAGGGAACCTTCCTTTCTTTGAGAAAGAGAAAGAAGAGAAAATAAAGATATGGAGCCTTATGGCTCGTTATTACTACCAGGGGTAGGTGCTGCACAAAGTGTCGGATAATGCATGCAAATAGAAGTAAAAAGCATGAAATTGACAAGGTGTGCGAAGCACGCTAAGCTACTTATGCACGGGGTCTGCGCTGGCTTTGTACAAAGGATTACATGCAACAGCGGCAAGACTTGTACAAAAGGTGGTTGCTTGAACAGGTTCCGGCAACAGCGCGCTTCTGAGTAAAACTTACGAAGATGCTCAATGTTCCAGGAGTTGCTCACGGAATGCCATCTTCGGTCTCAAGGCGGACAGCGCCAGGCCTAGTGACTCGTTTCACCCGGTAAGGGCCTTCCACTTCGGCGTCAACTTGTTGGAATTCTTGGCGGACTGAACGCACCGAAGAACACGGTCGCCTTCGTCGAGACTTCTGGCACTAACTTTGTGGCTATGGTAGCGGCGCAAAGCTTGCTGGTATCGAGCAGCTCGTCTGACAGCCTGAAGACGATCCTCCTCAAGGAAGCGGTCGTCATCTTGTCGCAGCTGCTCTTGCTCAAACTCATCATAGCGAGCACTCGAGGTGATCCGTATCACGAGTTCCGTGGGGAGAACTGCCTCTGCTCCATAGACTAGAGCGAAGGTGTGCGGCGGTGGCTCGATTTGGCGTCGTCTGATCGACCAAAGAACCACCGGCAGCTCCTCAATCGATTTCTTACGCACTTGTGCAGCACTGTCGAAGTTCTGGTCTTGAGCTGCGCAGCACTTCAAAGATTCGCCCTCTCCGCTTGACCGTTACTTCTCGGATGAGCAACGAAGCGAAGCGGAACCTTGGCGCCAAGATCTTGGACGTATTGCATGAAGGTGCGGCTCGTGAATTGTGTGCCATTGTCGGTGATGATCCTGTTAGGGATTCCAAAACGGCAAACAATCGACCTGAAGAACTTGACTGTTGACTATGTTGTCACCTTCCTCACTGCTTCCACTTCCGGCCACTTTGTGAACTTGTCGATTGCAACGTACAAGTACTCAAAGCCCCCGACAGCTTGGGGGAAGGGGCCGAGGATGTCGAGCCCCCAGACCGAAAATGGCCAGGATAAAGGGATCGTCTGGAGAGCTTGAGCTAGCTGGTGTATCTGCTTGGAATGGGCCAGCACGCTTCACACTTGGTTACTTGTGCGATTTGCATCACGGAGGGCTGTCGGCCAAAGAAACCTTGCCGGAATGCTTTGCGGCAAGTGCTCTGTGCCAATGTGGTCACCACATATGCCTCCATGTATCTCTGCCAACAGCTTCTGTCCATCTTCCTGGTGAATACACTTCAATTTCACACCGTTGAGTCTTCTTCTGTACAGTGTGCTGTCGACAAACTGGTACATACTTGACTGCCGGGCTACTCTTTTCGCTTCTTCTTGCTCTTTAGGAAGTTCTCTTGTCTGAAGGAAATGGACAATCTGCTGCGCCCATGCTGGAGCTTGCGGCTCGACAACAAGGACTAAAGGCACATCTGCTGCTTTGGGAACATTAGCTTCCACGACGAGAACCTGCGGCTCGGTAGGAGCTTGGCGTTCCCGGCAAGCTTGCCGGAGCAAAACTTGTCGGGAGCGTGCGCTTCAACGAAACAAACCCTAGGGCTTGTCGGAGCAGCATCGCTCCTCGGCATTGTTGGTGTTGATCTTGAGGACCTTCTTGGCAGCGGCCTTGGGAAGCTCTGCCGGAAAATAGTCACCAGAGATCAACTTCCTCTTCTTGCTCTGTCCAGTTGATGGTGTTACAGACGGTTGAGTCAGCTTGAGCACAAAAATCCCTGGTTCCACAGGTAACTTAAGTGCGGCGCACTTCGACAGGCCATCAGCAATGTCGTTCTGAGCTCTTGGAATATATTCCATCTGTAGGCCGTCAAAGTGCTCTTCTAGCTTTCTCACTTCATCAACATAAGCTTCCATCAACGGACTCTGATAACTCTTGTTCACTTGGCGGATGACAAGCTGTGAGTCACCCGACAATGAGCTTCTTGATCCCAAGGTCTCTGCGATCCTGAGACCAGCAAGCAAACCTTCATACTCTGCAGTATTGTTTGTTGCTTGCTCCTTGGGAAAGTGCATCTGGACTACGTACTTGAGGTGCTCTCCGGTGGGTGCAACGAGTAGCACGCCCGCACCAGCGCCTTGTAGCGAGAAGGCACCATCAAAGTACATCAGCCATTCTTTGCTTGCTTCCTTGACGAGGATGCTCGTTTCTGGAATTTCTTCATCTTGTGTTGGTGTCCATTCTGCTATGAACTCCGCCAATGCTCGCTTTGGATAGTTGATGTGCTCTCAAACTTGAGGCCAAAGCTTGGCAGTTCAGTGCCCACTCGACAATCCTGCTGTTGCCTCTGGATTTTGCATTATCCTCTTCAACGGAAAGCAGTGACGACTGTGATCTCATGTGCACGGAAATAATGGCGCAGCTTTCGAGGCCATGAGGAGGCTGAAAGCAATTTCTGCACACCAGTACCTTGACCTAGCCCCTGCAGAAGGAACCGACAAAGTAAACTGGGCGCTGCACCATTCTTTTACGCATCTTCTCATGCGTCTGCGTAGATCCATCCTTGTCGGGACGGAGCTTGCGGTGAAGCCCCGGCTTGTCGCTGGATGCATCCGCCATGGTTGCTAGCTCATCATCTGCCTCCCTCTCCGCTACTAACGCAGCACTAACCACTTGATTGGTTGCCGCTATATATAGCGCAACTTCTCTTGTGGCTTAGGTGCGACAAGTGTTGGAGTGGAGGACGAGTATCTCTTCAAGTCTGCAGCGCAGCCTCCGCTTCGGAGTCCATTTCATCGGACCTGTCTTTTCAAGATTTTGAAAAATGGCGAGGCGCTCAGCAGACCTAGAGATAAACCTGCTGAGAGCAGCTACGCAACCGGCAAGTCTTCGTACATCCTTGACGCGCTTCGGTGCTTCAATCTGCTCAATGGCCTTGATCTTGTCGGGATTAGCTTCAATTCCCCGCTGAGACACGAAGAACCCGAGAAGCTTGCCGGAAGGGACTCCAAACACACACTTCTCAGGGTTGAGCTTGAGGTTGATCTCGCGCAGATTTGCAAAGGTTTCGTCCAAATCTTGAATCAGAGTCGCCTTGTCCTTGCTTTTGACCACTATGTCATCCATGTAGGCTTCCACATTTCTGTGCATTTGCGGCTCAAAAGCGTCATGGACTACTCTTGCAAATGTTGAACCGGCATTCTTTAACCCGAAGGGCATCCGTACAAAACAGTATGTGCCACATGGGGTGATGAATGCGGTCTTCTCCTCATCCTCTTCTGCCATGAAGATCTGATGATATTCTGAGTATGCATCCAGAAATGAAAGCAAATCACATCCGGCCGTGGAGTCAACAATCTGGTCAATGCGCGGCAAGGGAAATGGGTCTTTGGGACAAGCTTTATTGACATCGGTAAAGTCGATACAAAGCCTCCATTTCCCGTTAGCCTTGCGTACAACTACAGGATTGGCCAACCACGTAGGATGGAGCACTCCTCGACAAGGCCTGCTGCTTCCAATTTCTTGATTTCTTCTGCGATGAACTCTTGGCGCTCCTTTGCACCTTCGACTTTCGCTTGCGGGCGCGCGCATGAGGACAAGCGGCAAGATGGTGCTCAATTACTTTCTGTGAACACCGGGGATGTCGACGGTTGCCACGCAAACACGTCGGCGTTAAGCCGCAGAAAAGCAACGGCGCGCTTTCCTATTTAGGGTCGAGAGTGGCGCGATGGTGAAGGTACCACCAGTGTCGTCCTCCTTGGCGGACACCTTCTTGGTCTCTGGAGGAGCTGCCATCGTCTTCTTACACTTGCGGTGGAGCTCGATGGTGCGTCCTCGGCGGTAGCGCAGCCGCTGCGAAGAGGTGCGCTTGCCGGAGTGGGCATCGAGCTCTTGCGGACTTGGTCTTCTTCTTTGCCCGGGAGCTTCAGCGGCAAGTGGCTTACTGTCTATTCTGCTTTGCTTCCCGATAGATCTTGTCGGCGCAGATAAGAGCATCCTTCTTGTCGCCAGGGGCGAGATGACACTTATCGGGCTGGCATCTTTAGCATGTTGTATGCATAGTGAGAGGCTGCCATGAATTTGGCAAGTCTTTGGGCGGCCAAGTATCCCATTGTAAAGGCAATGGAAAGTCGACAACGTCAAAAGTGACCCTCTCGATCCACGAAGTTCAACTTCGCTGCCAAATGTCACCGGCAGCGTGATCTTTCCCTTGGCTTGCTCCTTCCGGATTGATTCCTTGGAATGTGCGGTCTCTTCGAGCTCGCCATCGAGGATCTGGAGTTTACGGAGCACCGCGGAGGAGATCAGGTTCAAGCCGGCCCGCCGTCAACTAACATCTTGGTGACCTTGAGGTTGCGGATAGTTGGTGAAACCAACATCGGCAAGCACCGACCGCGATTACTTGATCGGGGTGGCCCTCAATATCAAAGATGATAGGCGTCTTTGGACCATTTCGAGGCCTGCGTGACTTGGCGGATGGTTACGCCGCATTGACTTCCGCATCCTTTGCTTGAGCTGGCGGTGTGAAGTATGCAGAGAAGCACCACCGTCAACGCACAGGACCTCTGTGGCTTTCTGGAACTCCTGCTCATCGGTCTCGTCATCATCCATGTCTTCATCATCGTCGTCGTCTTCATCCTTGTCGCGGCCGCGGGGAGGTCTGTCTCCTTGACGCTGCTTGGCCTTGCCGTGGCGTCCTCCTCGGCCGGGACGTTTCTTGCTAGCTCCTCCAGCACCTTCCTGGGCTTTCTCCTTGTCGCGTCATTCGTATTCAGCCTTCTGCTGCTCGACAAGCTACTCGACCTTCTTGCAGCTCTGGAGGTCATGGCCCTTGGTGCGGTGGATCTTGCAAGATCTTGCTTGTTGGAGCCGTCACCGCTTGTCGGCGGCCGCCACGACCTAGCAGTTGGTGCCAGCGGCAACCTCCTTGCCGGAGCTACCAGCTTTGGCTTTCTTGGCGCCACCTCTGTTGCCGGACTGCTCGACAACTAGCACATCTTTGCCTTTCTTCTTCCTACTATTTCGCCGCCGGTTTTTATTTGCCGTGGCGGTCTCCTCGCTATCAGATCCTCCTGCTTCAGTATTCTCTCCGGGGAGTCTCCTCCCTTCCTCAGCACGTGCACACTTGTCGGCCAGGTCATATAGCTCACTGACGTCTCTAATCTTGCACATCGCCATCTCCTCCCGCATCCTGCGGTTTCGTACATTCTGATGGAACGCGCTGATTACCGCGGCAGGGTGGACATCTGGGATGTTGTGCTGTACGTGGCTGAATCTCTGAATGTACTTGCGTAGGGGCTCTCCTTCCTTCTGGGCGACCAGATGAAGGTCGCTTTCTTGGCCATGGGGCTTGTGGCCGCCTGTAAAGGCGCCGACAAACTGATGGCATAGATCTGCCCAAGAGGATATGGAGTTGTCCGGCAAGTGCATGAGCCAGGACCTGACATTGGGCTTGAGCACCAGCGGGAATTAGTTGGCAAGGATCTTGTCGTCTCGCCCCCCGGCAGCTTGCACCGCGATGGTGTAGATGCTAAGAAACTCCGACGGATGCGTCTTGCCGTCGTACTTCTACGAATGCGTCGGCTTGAAGTTCTTCTTCTTTGGGCCCTTTGGACTTGCCGCAGCTCACGAGTGAACGCAGGGCAACCTATCAGCGTCGGCAAGTCGCTGGTTCCTCTGGCGCATGCATGTCAACAGAAGGGCCCAGCGGCTTGTCGGATTGACGCTGCGTTTCTCTTGGCGCTCGATGCGAGTTCGAGCATCTTCTTGCTGTCGTTCGTGAAGAACTTGGCGCTGATCGCGACGAGCTCGTGGATCCGATGATGCGGTGGAGTCACTGTCGAGGTGGATCCGGCGAGTCGGCGATCTTGGCCTTCTGGGCGGAGAGTGCATGGTGGTTGCACCCCCTCCGGTCTCGTCGCCACCGGCTCGTGTTTGGCAGTCCTGCCGCGGCAGCGATGCACTCGGTTGCCGCGGAGCGTCGCCGTTAAGCGGCCGATGAGACTACGAATGGTGGCCCTCCATTCGCCGACCTTGTCGGCCGTTGGAGGGTAATCCAGAGCGATTGAGCTCTCGCCAAAGCTTACCTGCTGGAGTGGTGGGTGGCGATGGCGAGCGGCGCGAGGCGGGATATGCTCGGACTTCTAACTATGTTAGAAGGAGCGATATCCCGTCTAGCGACCGATGCCTCGCTTCGCGCCCGACATGTTGGCGTGCATGCTGGTCTTGAGCATCCCGAGATCCACCAGCTCGATCTTGGTCCAACGGCGTATGGCATTGTGAATACCATGGCGTTGTCGGTCCCGCGCCTCTGAGGCAGGCGCGCGGTGCATATCTGGACGCCGAGGTCTGCGCAGCCTTGTCCTTGGACTTGGCAGCACCGTGAGCTCCCCGTCGCCGTCCATTCTTCGCGGCGTCTACCCCACCACCTGCTTGCTCGGCGGTGGTGGGTTCGACGCGGACGGAGCTGCTGCGAAGCCTTCTTCTTCGGTGGCATGTCGATGAAGATGATGAAGATCTAGCTTCGGCGTGGGCGCGGATCAGGTTCACACAATCCCGACGCACCCTACAGCGCGCCAAAGATGTCGGGAGGCTGATCGACCCATGAACACCTATGGGACGGCGGACCGAGCCCCTTTCGATTCGGGCGGGGCGGAGATCGCACGAAGAGCAGATCGAGGCGAAGAACACGAGAGGTTTACCCAGCCGGAGCTCTCCGGAGATAACACTCCTCTTTGCATGTATGCAGGTGTATTGAGTTCTTACTCAGGAGCGCTGAGTGCTACAGTACACACAAGCTGCTAACGAGACCGAGCGTGAGTGTCAAACCTTTCGAACCCCTTTCTCTACGTTGCGCATGGGCCTCCTTTTATATGCTCAAGGGGTCTCCGACAGGTGGCAACGTAGACAAGGGTAAAAACGGAAAAGGAGTGGTTGGTACAGCTACTTGTACGAAGGTACGATGTATCATACCTAACCACGACAGCGAGGGACAAAGGCATTAAATGCCCGTCTCGTCGCCCTAACAAAGGTGCAAGCGAGGGACCGTCGGGCGCCACCGCTTGCCACGATGGCAATCTTGTCGGCGCCGCTTGCCACCTCGCACCGCTGGCTGCACTGACCTCTCGCCTTGGCGCTGGAAAGGTTGAGGCGACACATTAGTGTATGTGCTGGAGCATAGGTGCAGTGGTGGTCTGCATGGCAAGCGCCTTGCCGCGGTTGTTGTCTTGTCGCGCCCGGAAGCTTGTCGCTCATTGGGCCTTCCCGGCAAGCTCCTCTTGCCGGGGCCTTGTCTTGTAGGTGCCTTGGGTGGCCTTCCCGGCAAGCTCCTCTTGCCGGGGCCTTGTCTCCTTGGCTTGAATACTTTGTTCTTGAATGGCTCCAAAGGAACCACGGAGGACCTTGGTGGTCACCCGGTAAGCCTTGCCGCGGAGGGCTGCAACTGCCCGTGCACAAGTTCGGGATACTAGGGTACCCCTACTCTAGTACACCGACATCTGGCTATGCTCTATCTTCACCACACAAAGTATTTAAATCATGCACAACCCCGATGACAAGCCAAGCAATTGTTCCATACTTTTGACATTCTCAAAACTTTTTCAATCTTCACGCAATACATGAGCGTGAGCCATGTATATGGCACTATATGTGGAATAGAATGGTGGTTGTGGAGAAGACAAAAAGAGGGGAAGATAGTCTCACATCAACTAGGCGTATCAACGGGCTATGGAGATGCCCATTAATAGATATCAATGTGAGTGAGTAGGGATTGCCATGCAACGGATGCACTAGAGCTATAAGTATATGAAAGCTCAACAAAAGAAACTAAGTGGGTGTGCATCCAACTCGCTTGCTCACGAAGACCTAGGGCATTTTTTAGGAAGCCCATCATTCGAATATACAAGCCAAGTTCTATAATGAAAAATTCCCACTAGTATATCAAAGTGACAAAATGAGAGACTCTCTATCATGAAGATCATGGTGCTACTTTGAAGCACAACTGTGGTAAAAGGATAGTAACATTGTCCCTTCTCTCTTTTCTCTCATTTTTTATTTGGGCCTTTTCTCTTTTTTATGGCCTTTTTTTCTTTTTTTAGTCCGAGTCTCATCCCGACTTGTGGGGAATCATAGTCTCCATCATCCTTTTCCTCACTTGGGACAATGCTCTAAAAATGATGATCATCACACTTTTATTTTCTTACAACTCAAGAATTACAACTCGATACTTAGAACAAAAATATGACTCTATATGAATGCCTCAGTGATGTACCGTGATATGCAATGAATCAAGAGTGACATGTCTGAAAGAATTATGAGCGGTGGCTTTGCCACAAATACGATGTCAACTACATGATCATGCTAACAATATGACAATGATGGAGCGTGTCATAATAAACGGAACGGTGGAAAGTTGCATGGCAATATATCTCGGAATGGCTATGGAAATGCCATAATAGGTAGGTATGGTGGCTGTTTTGACGAAGGTATATGTTGGGTGTATGATATCGGCGAAAAGTGCGCGGTATTAGAGAGGCTAGCAATGGTGGAAGGAAGAGAAGTGTGTATAATCCATGGACTCAATATTAGTCATGAAGAACTCATATACTTATTGCAAAAATCTACAAGTTATCAAAGCAAAGTATTACGCGCATGCTCCTAGGGGGATAGATTGGTAGGAAAAGACCATCGCTCGTCCCCGACCGCCACTCATAAGGAAGACCATCAATAAATAAATCATGCTCCGACTTCATCACACAACGGTTCACCATACGTGCATGCTACGGGATTCACAAACTTTAACACAAGTATTTCTCAAATTCACAACTACTCAACTAACATTACTCTAATATCACCATCTTCATATCTCAAAACAATTATCAAGCATCAAACTTTTCTTAGTATTCAACACACTCAAAAGAAAGTTTTACAAATCTTGAATACCAAGCGTATTAAGATTATTAAGCAAATTACCATGCTATTTAAGACTCTCAAAATAATCTAAGTGAAGCATGAGAGATCAATAGTTTCTTTAAAACAAATCCACCACCGTGCTCTAAAAGATATAAGTGAAACACTAGAGGAAAACTATATAGCTCAAAAGATATAAGTGAAGCACATAGAGTATTCTAACAAATTTTAAATCATGTATGGCTCTCTCAAAAGGTGTGTAAAACAAGGATGATTGTGGTAAACTAAAAAGCAAAGACTCAAATCATACAAGACGCTCCAAGCAAAACACTTATCATGTGGTGAATAAAAATATAGCTCCAAGTAAAGTTACCGATGGAAGTAGACGAAAGAGGGGATGCCTTCCGGGGCATACCCAAGCTTTGAGTTTTTGGTGTCCTTAGATTATCTTGGGGGTGAAATGGACATCCCCAAGCTTAGGCTCCTGCCACTCCTTGTTCCATAATCCATCAAAAGATTTCACCAAAACTTGAAAACTTCACAACACAAAACTCAACATAAATCTCGTGAGCTCCGTTAGTGAAAGAAAACAAAAGACCACTTCAAGGTACTGTAATGACCTCATTCTTTATTTATATTGGTGTTCAACCTACTGTATTCCAACTTCTCTATGGTTTATAAACTATTTTACTAGCCATAGATTCATCAAAATAAGCAAACAACACACGAAAAACAGAATCTGTCAAAAACAGAACAATCTGTAGTAACCTGTAACTAACGCAAACTTCTGGAACTCCAAAAATTCAGCCAAAATAGGACGACCTAGGAATTTTTTTTATTAATCAGCAGCAGTTGTAATCACTATTTTATCTCGTCCTGGTGATTTTTAACAATTGTCTTCGTGAACAGGAAGTTTTTGGAAATTACAGCAAGGTCAAATAACTATCATCCAAGAAGATCCTATAGGTTTAACTTGGCACAAACACTAATTAAAACATAAAACCACGTCTAAACAGAAGGTAGATGGAAGATTTATTACTAAGCATCAAGGAAAAATATTGGGTTGTCTCCCAACAAGCGCTTTTCTTTAAAGCCTTTTTAGCTAGGCATTGAGATTTCAATGAAGCTCACAAGAAAGACAAGAATTGAGGCACAAAGAGAGCATCATAAAACATGTGACAAACACACTTAAGTCTAACATACTTACTATGCATAGGCATATTATAGGCAAACAAATTATCGTAGCAAGCGAAAACTAGCATATGCAAGGAAGCGGAAAGGAACAATAGCAATCTCAACATAACGAGAGGTAATTTAGTAACATGAAAATTTCTATAACCATATTTTCATCTCCCATAATAATTACATGTAGGATCATAAGAAAATTCAACAATATAGCTATCACATAACATATTCTCTACACGATCCACATGCATGTGAAGTTGACACTCTTCCAAAATAGTGGGATTATCATTAACTAAAGTCATGATTTCTCCAAGCCCACTTTTATCAAAAGTTTCATAAGATTGAATGTTATCCAAATATGTGGGATCTAAAGTTGACACTCTTCCAAACCCACTTTCAATATTATTGCAAACACTATTATCAATCTTATATTCATCATGGGGCTTAAATAAATTTTCAAGATCATAAGAAGAATATCCCCAATCGTGACTATTGGACATAGCAAAACTAGCATACCCAAGCTTAAGGTTTTGCATATTATTAGCATAATTTACATCAATAGAATTTATAATAAAATCATTGAAATCATGCTTTTTATTCAAAGATCTATCGTAAATCACTTCATAAAGCACTTCATCACAATTTTCAGATTTATGGATTTCAGGCCAAACCTTATAAAGATAATCTAGTGCATCCAAATCACTAGGAATTGGTTCATCATAATTGGAACTCTTAAAAAGATTGGCAATCGGATGAGGATCCATAGATATTAGCTTCTCTGTTTAGAAATAAATACTCAACTATTTCAACCAAACGAGCAAAGGAGCCAAGTAAGACATCAAGGCAAGACGAACGGAAAAAGGGCGAATAAAATGGCAAGGGTGAAGTGGGGGAGAGAAAAACGAGAGGCAAATGGCAAATAATGTAATGCGAGAGATAAGGGATTGTGATGGGTACTTGGTATGTTGATTTTTGCGTAGACTCACAGCAGCGGCGAGAAATTCTTCTTGCTACCTCTTGAGCAACTGCGTTGGATTTCCCGAAGAGGAAAGGATGATGCAGCAAAGTAAGCGTAAGTATTTCCCTCAGTTTTTGAGAACCAAGGTATCAATCCAGTAGGAGGCTACTGTGAGTCCCTCGTACCTACACAAAAGCAAATAACTCCTCGCAACCAACGCGAATAGGGGTTGTCAATCCCTTCGTGGTCACTTACGAGAGTGAGATCTGATAGAGATGATAGATAATATTTTTGGTATTTTTGGTATAAAGATGCAAAGTAAAATAAAAGGCAAAGTAAAAAGCAAAGCAATATTAAAGTGATGGAAGATTAATTTGATGAAGATAGACCCGGGGGCCATAGATTTCACTAGTGGCTTCTCTCAAGAGCATAAGTATTTTACGGTGGGTGAACAAATTACTGTTGAGAAATTGACAGAATTGAGCATAGTTATGAGAATATCTAGGTATGATCATGTATATAAGCATGACGTCCGAGACAAGTAGACCGACTCCTGCCTGCATCTACTACTATTACTCCACTCATCGACCGCTATCCAGCATGCATCTAGAGTATTAAGTTCAAGAAAACAGAGTAACGCCTTAAGCAAGATGACATGATGTAGAGGGATAAATTCATGCAATATGATAAAAACCCCATCTTGTTATCCTCTATGAAAACAATATAATACGTGCCTTGCTACCCCTCATCCTTTGGGAAAGGACACATAAGATTGAACCCAAAGCTAAGCACTTCTCCCATTGCAAGAAAAACCAATCTAGTAGGCCAAACCAAACTGATAATTTGAAGAGACTTGCAAAGATAACCAATCATACATAAAAGAATTCAGAGGAGATTCAAATATTGTTCATAGATAATCTTGATCATAAACCCACAATTCACCAGTCTCAACAAACACACCGCAAAAAGAACATTACATCGAATAGATCTCCATGAGAGAGGGGGAGAACATTGTATTGAGATCCAAAAAGAGAGAAGAAGTCATCTAGCTACTAACTATGGACCCGAAGGTCTGAGGTAAACTACTCACACTTCATCGGAGGGGCTATGATGATGTAGAAGCCCTCCGTGGTGGATGCCCTCTCTAGCGGAGCTCCGGAATAGGCCCCAAGATGGGATCTCGTGGATACAGAAAGTTGCGGCAGTGGAATTAGGTTTTTGGCTCCGTCTCTGATCGTTTGGGGGTACGTAGGTATATATAGGAGTAAGAAGTACTTCGATGGAGCAAGGTGGGGCCCACGAGGGTGGGGGCACGCCTGGGGGGGTAGGGCGCGCCCCCTACCTCGTGCCCACCTCCTGGCTTTCTTAACGTAGGGTCCAAGTCTCCTGGATCATATTCGGTGAGAAAATCACGTTCCCGAAGGTTTCATTCCGTTTGGACTCCGTTTGATATTCCGTTTCTTCGAAACTCTAAAATAGGCAAAAAACAGCAATTCTGGGCTGGGCCTTTGGTTAATAGGTTAGTCCCAAAAGTAATATGAAAGTGGAAAATAAAGCTCAATATGGTCCAAAAGAGTAGATAATATAGCATGGATCAATCAAAAATTATAGATACGTTGGAGACGTATTAGTAATGTGCATGATATGAGAAGTCAACTGTATACACAATTGAAATTGAAATCAACATGGCTATTTATAAGAGCAAACCTGTTAAAGAAACATGCGTAAACATACTTGTTGTGCCATTGGAGTTTCCATTGGATGCGTAAACAAGATCAAAGAAGTATGCATGATAGCAATGGAATCTTAAATGAGAACAGTTGTTCCTCAGGTTTAAGCACTTGTTCTGCATGAACAGAGTACAGTAAGACGCAAGCATATAATACTTAAAATAAAATGAGCTCATAGACCTTACCACATTCTTTGTTCGGGACCAGTACAGAACAAGGCATTCCCAGTCATCGTCCAGTAAATGTGTCTCAGGAGAACGCAAGGGAATTTGATGAGTTTCTTTGCCTGTGAAGTACGTTTTCTTCAGGTAATTCCGATACTGCCACCAAGCATTCCTGAAGATAGCAGAGGTATTAGCACAGGTTACCTCATCCTGAGTTTCCAAATCGGTCCTTCTCTATAGAGAAAAATGGGGAAATTTGTTGTATTATAACCATCATGGAGGTAGAATGTATGGGACAAATTAAAGCAAAGTAATTGCCATGAATAACATTACTTACACATAATTCCTGGAAAAACACCTGCAACTGGCATTTTCCTTCATCTTCAGTATAATATTTCCATGATGGGAAGATACGCACATAGGATTTAACAACATCAAATGTGATAGATGCTAAACTATGAATGGCTGGTTGTGCTTCCTCCACAGGAATAGGTGTACTAACTAGTGGAGTTGGGGTTCGCCGTGGTAGTACTGGCGCTTTGGGCACTGGAGCTGCCTTACTAACTGCTCTTGTTTGAGAGCTCTGTGGTGGAGATGGTGTTGTGTCAACAGGAACTGGGTTACTATCTGTTGGGGTTGGGGTTAGATTGGGTGAAGCTGGTTCTCTGTCCATCGCAGTAGGGGTAAAATCTGCGAGAGTCTGGGTTATGTGTGGTAAGGCTGGTTCTCGTGCATGTACAACCGAGGTGCTATCTCCACCAAGAGGTAGCACTGTTTTATTTGAAGACTGTGTTTTTACTCCGCTAGATACTGCCATCACCCGCTCCAATTCAAATGGTTGATAAACAGGCAACATAGTTGAATGTACAGACATTATTGTATGAGAGACGGATGCAATACATAGTGTGGAAAAAATAGGGCATGAAATAGTTGACATGTATATTGTTTAACTAAAACAGATAGCATGACATAATTTCACATATATGATGTCTATCTAAACTGGATAGCATAGCATAACATAATTCAAAGATATGATGACTAACTAAACAGGATCGCATGACATAATTCACATACATGTTATCTAAGTAATCAGGATCGCATGATTTAATTCACATATGTGATTTATATGCTAAGCAAAGGGCATTCACATATATGATGTCTGAACTAAGAACATGGTGTTGAATATTGTGTATATGATGTCTACACTATGCAATGCAAGACACCATATGCATGATATGAGCAGTATAACTGTGCCAAGTTAGAGCATACACCTCGGTGGGGGAATAGGACTGGTCATCTGTCTCTGAATCCATCTCTGAGGAGCTATCAGGACCCAGCAAGAGATCTGCTTCGACAGGTAGCACTGTCTGCTCTGAAGGCCTTGTTTTCACTCCAGATTTTTCCATCACCCACTCAAATGGTTGATTCACAGGAAGAGTAGTTTAATGTACAAACATTGTCGACAAATGGAAATGTAATGAAGAAAAGGATGGGCAAGATATCATTCAAATATATGATGCCCAGTTAAACAGGATGGCATTGCACATTTCACATATATTATGGTTGGCTAAAAGACATGAGACTGCATAATTCCCATATATGATATTGAAACTAAACAGGTGGCATTACAGAACATGTCTAAACTAAGCAGATGACATATATGATGTCGAAAGTAGGCACTGCAAGGCAACATATGCATGATATGACTAACATCATCATGCAAAGTTAGAGCAAACACCTTGGGGGGTAAATAGGAGTGGTCAGCTACGTCTGAATCTGCCTCAGAACAAATATCTTCCTCTGGATTACAATCTGGAGAGAGGGGGGAGGGAGGGTTTGCCATTGAACTCACCATGGAGCGATGTCTGCATGACATTGTATTGCCGCGCAAAACGCTTCTATTTTTCTCTACATGTTCAGCATGACTGTGTACAATATCTGACATGCATACAAAAAAAGTATAATGAGATTATGTAAGGAGAGCATGCAGAAATCTAGAGTAATGGTAACAACCAGTGGATGGATCCAAAAATAATGATAGCAGGTTGATGATTGCTTTGATTTAATAAAAAAAGAGATGATGATTGCTTTACTATTTGTTTCCCATCCAAGATGAACAACATAGGCATACCCTAGGTGAACCAGATATTAGACAGAGATACTGCCGTGGACTTAACACGGCAGATGTCCTAGCGAAAGGACTTAGTCGTGGAGCCATCGCAACTAGGTTAGCTTAAAGGGGTTAATCGGGACAGAGGACATATAGAGTTTATACTGGTTCGGCCCCTCGCGGTGGAGGTAAAGGCTTACTCCAGATTTGGGATTGTATTGCTTGGGTCTCGATTACTAGGGAGCGAATACGCTTGACCTAGTTCTCTATCTCTTGTTTCTTGAGTTAACCCGCCGACGGGTCACCCCTTTATATACACAGGTTGATGCCCGGCGGCTTACAGAGTCCCGGCCGGCTCATACACATCGTGTCCAGCTTGGTGACTAACTAAGCTTGCCTTACGATACAAGTTATTCATGTGGCGGTTCATCCCCTTGGGCCTCAAGTCGCCTCTGGGTCTTGGGCCGTCAATGGGCTTGCTATGACCCGCCATCATCATTGATAAGTCGCCAGTGGTATGACACGGCCCCTCCTGGGCAGTTCATACCAAGTAGATATATCCCCAACATTAGGCCCCAGGTTGATTTGAACTTGTTCACATCAATCTTCAACACCCGACTTGTCAAAATCTTGCATCGTCCGTTTGATAAACTTTGTTGTATCCCGCCATGACGTCAGCTCACAGAATCTTCTTAAACCGCCATGACGTTGATACGTCTCCAACGTATCTATAATTTTTGATTGTTCCATGCTATTTTATTATCCATCTAGGATGTTTTATATGCATTTATATGCTATTTTATATGATTTTTGGGACTAACCTATTAACCCAGAGCCTAGTGCCAGTTTCTATTGTTTTCCTTGTTTTTGAGTTTTAGAGAAAAGGAATACCAAACGGAGTCCAATTGACGTGCCAATTTTTGATGATTTTTTATGGACCAAAAGAAGCCCCCGGAGTAGAAGAGTTGGGCCAGAAGAGTCCCGGGCTGCCCCCGAGGGTGGGGGCGCGCCCCCTATCTCGTGGACGGCTCGGAGACCCCCCTGACGTGAGACCTACGCCAAAAATTCCTATAAATACAGAAACCTTCAAAACATAACCTAGATCGGGAGTTCCACCGCCGCAAGCCTCTGTAGCCACCAAAAACCAATCGAGACCATGTTCCGATGGCCATCTTCATCATCCCGACGCTCTTCATGACAAGGAGGGAGTAGTTCACCCTCGGGGCTGAGGGTATGTACAAGTAGCGATGTGTTTGATCTCTCTCTCTCTCTCTCTCTCTCTCTCTCTCTCTCTCTCTCCTTCTCTCTCTCTCTCGTGTTCTTGATTTGGCACGATCTTGATGTATCGCGAGCTTTGCTATTATAGTTGGATCTTATGATGTTTCTCCCCCTCTACTCTCTTGTAATGGATTGAGTTTTCCCTTTGAAGTTATCTTATTGGATTGAGTATTTAAGGATTTGAGAACACTTGATGTATGTCTTGCATGTGCTTATCTGTGGTGACAATGGGATATTCACGTGATCTACTTGATGTATGTTTTGGTGATCAACTTGCGGGTTCAGTGACCTTGTGAACTTATGCATAGGGGTTGGCACGTTTTAAATCTTGACTCTCGGTAGAAACTTTGGGGCACTCTTTGAAGTTCTTTGTGTTGGTTGAATAGATGAATCTGAGATTGTGTGATGCATATCGTATAATCATACCCACGGATACTTGAGGTGACATTGGAGTATCTAGGTGACATTAGGGTTTTTGTTGATGTGTGTTTTAAGGTGTTATTTTACTACGAACTCTAGGGTTGTTTGTGACACTTATAGGAATAGCCTAACGGATTGATCGGAAAGAATAACTTTGAGGTGGTTTCGTACCCTACAATAATCTCTTTGTTTGTTCACCGCTATTAGTGACTTTGGAGTGACTCTTTGTTGCATGTTGAGGGATAGTTATATGATCCAATTATGTTATTATTGTTGAGAGAACTTGCACTAGTGAAAGTATGAACCCTAGGCCTTGTTTCCTAGCATTGCAGTACCGTTTTCACTCACTTTTATCATTAGTTACCTTGTTGTTTTTATATTTTCAGATTACAAAAACCTATATCTACCATCCATATTGCACTTGTATCACCATCTCTTCACCGAACTAGTGCACCTATACAATTTACCATTGTATTGGGTGTGTTGGGGACACAAGAGACTCTCTGTTATTTGGTTGCAGGGTTGTTTGAGTGAGACCATCTTCATCCTACGCCTCCCACGGATTGATAAACCTTAGGTCACCCACTTGAGGGAAATTTGCTACTGTCCTACAAACCTCTGCACTTGGAGGCCCAACAATGTCTACAAGAAGAAGGTTGTGTAATAGACATGAGACATCATTTCGCATTAACTTCGCACGAGGACCAGAACATCTTAACTGATCCTTATCTTAATAAACATCCCGAAATTCAAGGCGTCCATATAGCCACATGATGATTTTGGCCTCCTTGATTCCCGCGCATGCCTTGTACCCATCCTCTTATAAATAGGGAGGGGGGGTCCTGGTCTTCATTTTTCCCCTCACCTCATCGTCTTCATCTTCCTCCTTGCGACTTCGCCGCTGACCCTAGCTCTGCCACCGCCGTCCTCCGTCCACTGCGTCAACTCAGGCCGCTGCATCAACCTGATTAGACCAGAGAACGCCGGCGCACCACTGTTGTTCCACTACATCCGTAAGTACTCCTTTACCCATGCCTCAGATCCGTATTAGGGTTTGAATAGTTCATCAGTGTTCTTGTTGTTCTTCATTGTTTATCTATAATGCACTCGTTTCAATTGAAAATCGAATTAGAGGTGTGCAGAAGCTGTTTGACACCCCCCTCAAGCATAGGAAACATTCCTTCTATACATAGAATCTTCGCACAAATGAACTTTTCCACTGTCACAACCTTTAGGTTTAAAATTTACTTTTCTTTTTTATCCAGCACGTAGCCAAATGTTTACTGATAGATCAGAAGTATCATAGCTGCCATGGCGGCTTATATAATCTTGTTTAAACCACCATCATATGCTTCATAATCTGAATAACCCGGCAATATCCTCCGGCTTAACCATGCTTATTTATTCATCCTCATAACTCGGTTCTCTGGTTTGACAACTACATATTCTGAACTGGTAAATCCATAATCATTAGCCCTTCACGACAGTTTAAACTATAATTTGTAACTCGCCATGTATCTGCCGGTTTAATAACATCTTGAATCGTCTTGTTTAGGTCGTGCACCTAATCATGACTAAGACAGTTACATCATGCGATTGGGTCCCATCCATTGTCACAGAAGCAATGCTCCAAGAGTATGTCAAAATTGGCTTCTTACCAGCAAAAGACGTCATTCACTGGCATGCCCCAAACCCCGATGAAGTTAGACCTCAGCCGCAAGATGATGAGGTTATTGTCTTCACTGATCACATGAACCGGGGCTTCTCACTGTCGGGGTCAAAATTCTTCCGTGACGTTCTACATTTTTTGCAACTTCATCCTCAAGACATCGGACCCAATTCTATTTCAAATATCTGCAATTTCCAAGTCTTCTGTGAAGTATACCTTCAAGAAGAACCCAGTGTTGAACTCTTCAGAGAGTATTTTTATTTGAACCGCCAAAATGAATTCACTGACGGGCCCAGCCAGGAACTTGGAGGGATGTCAATTTAGTGACGAAGAGATGCTATTTTCCCTTATGCTCTGCTTCCAAGTCATCCCAAGGATTGGAATCAAACCTGGTTCTATTACAAGGGTACTTCTCCTGCTGATGAAAATCCCTTGCCAGGCTTCCGTGACCAGCGGCTCAACCCTAAGCACCCTCTCCCTGAACGGCTTACAACTGCTGAACGATCCAAACTTATGCCTACCTTTTCAAAAGTTAGAGCATTATTGGCTAATGGATTAACTGGGGACGACCTGGTTCGATGCTGGGTGCTTGGAGGATTATACCTTTAAGCCGCCGGTCCGGTTTAATGTGCACATATACTGGTGATGCCAAAGATCCCCTACGCTACAGCTCAACACGTTTGACTGATAAAGCCATTAATCATATGACCAAAACCCTTCTCAATGAAAGCTTGGATAGCTGCAGCAAACTGGGATTGAATCCCTTCTGCACACTCAACCCGGCACCGGATGTAAGTCTGTCCAGTTTATATACTTCACTTCATTGTTCATATAACTTGCAAATCTCCAACTTTTATTGTAATTTTTGTAGGCTGGAGCCGCCTTTTGGAAAAGGAAATATGATGAAAAGGCCACCAAGAAAGCCAGGGATAAAACTAAAGCCCTGAAGAAGAATAAAAAGAAATCCAATGCTTCTGATATGTCGAACCTGGATGAAGATGATGAGTCGGAGGTAGACCTTGATTCCCTTGGCTCTTTTTTCAACTATCTTAGTGACACTGATTGCTATCAGGATGACGCCGAAACTAGCCAGGTGGGAGATGACGAGGTAACTATTATTTCCTCTGACTCAGAGCCTTTGCCAAGACAGAAAATTCGACAAGTGATCCAGAAAGTAAGGTTTTCTCACCCTTTAGCTCACTTGGATCCTGTCGGGGATATACCCCGCGGCGTAAACCGGCCGGAAGTATAACCCGGCCGGACTTGGCGGTTTACTGAGATCCGGCTGGCACTTGGCGATTCACTGGCGACCCACCCTGACCTGGCGGTTTACAAGCAACCCACCTGGTCATTATGACTCACTGGTGATCCGGCATATGGGACAGACAGAGGACAAGGCCCAAGGCCCAGAAGGCCGGTTCACGTTTAATGGTGGGCCAGTTTATGAGGAAAGCATAAGGACTATTCTCCTACGAAGGAAGCAAGACTAGGACTCCACTTGTAATAGAGTAATCCTAATCCTAATAGGACTCCACATGTAACCCGCCCCTTCAACATATATAAGGAGGGGAAGGGCTCCCCAAAGAGGGGACAAGCAAGAAGAAACAATCTTAGGGCTAGACACAAAGAGGAGAGCCGGTTCTGGCGACTCCCTCGTGATGATAATGAGACCTAGCCTCAAACAGCATGTAGGGTTTTTTCCGGATGATGTTTCCCGGGGCCCGAAGCTGTCTAAATTCTTGTCTTGTGTTGCGTCTCTCGATTCCGCTCAACCCCTCTCAAGCTATCACATAGATGCGTTGGCCTCGCGACTAAGTCCTGACACTAAGGACATCTGACGTGACAAATCCGCGACAGTTGGCGCCCACCGTGGGGCGGGAGCACGGTGTTGTTGAGTTCTTGGAGGGCTCTTTTACAGGGATCGAGAAGTTCGCGATTAGTCAGAGGAAGAGGTGTATGCGCCATACAGTCGCGTAAGATAACCCGGCATGAGACAACCCTGGACAGAGTCGGCGTATTCATGAATTTGTGATTGAAATTATGGTTAACTTTGGAGTTGGCATATACAAGATTAGGGTGGCGCGATGCACGCCGCTACAACCGGATGATCCGTCGAATCCGGGTCGATTTCTCTTCAGCCATCATTGGAAAACAAAGCGAGGCTGACTGCCTGCTCAAGTTCCGAGATGATCAGGTATTGCAGCAAGTTGTGAGGAGATTTGACAGGTCGCTGCTGCTACTATTCGTCACCTGAAGGAAACGGGAGGTGATCTGCTACTTTGTTGATCGAAGTAGTACTACTATTACATCTCACGTAAAGCTATGGATGATCAGATCGGTTGTCCGTGAGTATGGAGGATTGTACAGAAAAAAAAACGACCCAGAAAAAGGACGTGGACATGGGCACGGTTTCGGCCCTATCCAGAGTCGCCCGCACGTCTCCTTCTTACGCCTGCTCCGCTGCGAACCGGCCTCGGCCAGCAGCCGCCGCCTGCCTTCGAGACCTCCATCTCCGCCTGCCTCAGATGTAGCAGGGCCGAACCGCCGCCGCCGTGAACTGCCTGTACCGTCGCCTCCGCTAAAGGCTCGTGGCCTCGCCTGGCTCTCCGCCAGCGTGGCCTGCGCTTCGCCATGCCGGTTCCTGTCGCCGCTGCCCAGACCAAGTTTTTTCTCGCAAGCTTCGTGAACGGGCGCCTAACAGAGCCGCCCATATCGCCAACCGTCTAACGCCCGCTATGCTGCAACCCTTCGAGTCGGCCGCCGCGGTGCACCTGAGCAGCTGCCTCCGCCCCGCGCGCCGGTTCACCACTGCTGTTAGCTACTGTTGTCCATGCGCGCCGGCTTACCGCCCGTACCTGCGCCCTTGCTCCTCTTCTACCATGCGTCGCCGCCGCGCCAAGTCAGCCGTTCCTACCTTGAGTCGCCACTGGCGTGAGCCGCCGCGAGTCGCTGCCCTCACCTCGCCTTGACCGGTTTTTGTTGTGAACTGCTGGCTTGTGAGTTGATTTTTGCTGGAGCAACAAGTGTGAGATACAGGAAAAGAAGTGGAAAACACAGATTCAGAAGATGCAACCTGACGCCACTGGCAAGTACCCGTAAGCCGGGTCTTTTACGATTGCGCCATGCAAACTTTGAATCTGAGAACATTACGCCGAAACCGGCGAGTTGTACTGTGGTTGTGGACCATGGTTCTTGTTGGTCGATCAACTTGGCTGTCATGTTGGTTTGCTAGTGTTGAACGACGTAGCCGCAGCAGATTTGTTATCGTATAAAAAAAAGGAGCTATGGTGCTAGGGAAACATCAGACATTTGACATGTGCAAGTCGCCGCCCGTGTGGTCTGGTTTACGTTGATTCATCAGATTCGTGCCTGCTCACTGTTCGACGGACGTGTGTAAAACGCCACTCCCGCGGATCGGTCTACATCGACAAACTGCGACCGGCTCTTCTGTTCATACCGGTTTACAACGCCGCGGCCGGCTCATCTATCTGCTCCCGCGGCCGATTCGGCCATGATTGACTTCAGTTCAAATGCCGCATATTGAGCCGCTGGGAGTCGCCGGTCCACGTGAACCGCCGGGATTGTATTGAGTCTCTGGTCTTCCTGAGCCACCTCTGTCGCGATAAATGGATCATCCATCGTCCGAACAAATCAGGGCAATTATTTATGACCAAAAGTGATATTATGCCACGGAGATGGAGGCACGCCAACATCTTTTGGCACAGGTCGTTGTTACTCAACGGACTCCCGCACCGGCTTAACAACGCCGCGGCCGTCTCTCGCGACCACGCCGGCTTACAACAAGGAGGACAACTTGCCCGTCCGCACCGGCTTACAACGCCATGGCCGACTCATCTGTCTGCTCCCGCGGCCGACTCGGCCGTGATTAATTTTAGCATCACTGTGGTGATCATCAACTCCATGGCGGATAATTTCTGTCCTAACACATCAGGTGATATCCATCTAAAATATATTTTATTAGTGCATATTATTTCTGTCAAAGAGCAGTTTATCTTTGCCTTGGTCTGAAATAGTGTATGCAGGACAATTATTCATAATACACGAGGTTTATACCATGGGTAATGGCACGCTACCGCAACGTCCCGCCGGTGTTCGTCCGTGCCACATTACACGGTGAATGGACGCGTGCAAGACGCCGTCCTTACGGCCCGGTTTACATCAGCATGCGGGACCGTGCTGCGTTTGACTTCGCCCGTCCAACCGGTTTACAACACCGTGGCGGTTCATCCGCCCAAGCCACCTCTAATATCGTGGGCGTCTCTACCTTCCATTTATTGTGGCCTGGTCTACATCAACATACCAGGCCGCACCTGTCTCGCATGAGCAAGTCACAGCTTGGGTAGCCCGGTTTTCTTTCAAAATGGAGGCAAATTATCATACACTATCAACCGCCGTCTACTGGATGGCTCAATGGGCAGGCGCACAAGTCGCCGCCACTACAATTTGGTTAACTTCAAATCGCCATTGGAAGTAACCATTGGCGAAAGGTCTTGACACGGCTCATACGGGATCATTTATAACCCGCCGCAGTCATCACAACCTTCTATGGATTCACATCGTGTTATCAACACCAATGATATACAAGTTATGCCGGTTTATATCACGGTCAAATATGGAGAGTTTCAAGCCAACTCCTCGAGTCACCTTGAGACTCGGGGGCTACGATGACATGACTAAGCAAATCTTGCCAACAAATTTAAGAACCCCAGGACGATGGAGGGAAAGATAACCCGGTCCCGTAGGCTACTGTTATTTGAAGGCCGTCAGAAAATTTCCGGCTTAGTAAGTATATGACAGTTACAAAATCCCGGCTCAATGAAGAAGTTCCGGATCATCAGAAAGGATTCCGGTTTAAAATCCGGCTCAAGGGGAGTCAGTCTCACTGAAGCTCTCAAGTATCCGGTTTACAATCCGGTTCAAGGGAAATATATTCTCCCACAAAGCTCTCAAGCGCTCAAATCCGGTTTAGAAATGTCCGGTTCAAAAGGAATTAACTTCGCAAGTTCGAGTTGAAAGGCCATCGAAAATTTCCGGTGAAAATGAAGATTCCGGTTTACAATCCGGTTCAAGGGAAAGATTTCTCCCACAAAGCTTTGAAGCTCTCAATATCCGGTTCAAAATCCCGGTTCAAGAAGGATTTATCTCTTGCAAAAAAGTTAAAGGGTGCCAAAGAAGACTTGCTGCCATGGTGCGCGGTCCAAACATGGGTATCATGCCTTATTGGCTTATCATATTATTGGTCACTTGGGGGCTTGGTCATATCCGAACCATAGCCACGCCTCTTGATCGGCCTAGTGCCACATATCACTTGGGGGCTTGGTCGTGTCCGAACCAATGCAACACCTTTTGATAGGCGAAAGCCACCAGATCACTTGGGGACATGGTCAAGTCTGAACCAGTCACGCCTCTTGATCGGCCTAAGGCCATAGAATCACTTTGGGGCTTGGTCGAACCCGAACCATTGCCACGCCACTTGATCGGCATAATGCCACGGTTTCAGTCGGGGACCTGGCTGACTTGAACCATAGCTACACCTTATTGGGAGCTTGGTCGTGTCCGACCATGGTAACACCATCTGATCGGCTCAGTAAAGCCTCTTTTTGTAAACGGTCTTATCATTGCCTTTGCTTCCATACTTTTTCATAACTGTTATTTGGTTTTTGTTGCATTTTTAAACCGACATTGTTAATCCGTTTCAAACTGTCAATTACAAATTGGCGGAACACGGTCAAATCCTAATCCGGAGACTATACGCGGTTTGATTTTATGTTACCATCTTATCATGGAGTAAACCGGTGTTCATTAACCGGCTTGACTTTCAATTACAAATTGTCAATACATGATCAAATCATAATCCGGAGACTATCCGCTGGTGCGGTTTGACTACGAGTCGCATGATATTATATATGGTTAAACCGGTGTTTATCACAACCCGCACGGTTTTATCATAAACCGACACAAGATGAAAGGAGTTATCATTACTCAAGATTGGGGTTATCACCCTTACTACAAAAGTTGGTAAACCAATGATGTGATTCAATGTCACGGTATGATATATTTCATTGATTATTCTTAAGTGCAGCCTTGGTTATAAACTTGGGTTATATGTTGGGCATTATGACCCGTCCGGCGGTAAACCGCCAGGACACTTTAAACTTGTTGTATGCAGAGACAGGTTGAATAAAGCATAATGATAAATTATCCGGTGTTTATTAAACCGACCTGGCTTTAAGATGATAAGTCGCCAGTATATGATGAGAAATTATCCGGTGTTTGTTAACCCGACCTGGCTTTGGACTATAAGTCGCCAGTACATATTTGGATTGCGCCATTGGAATCATGCGCTTATAAATCATTGGGTTATATTATTCAAATAGCCAAACTTGGCTGAATTTTCATTATGATATTGAATGAATAAGGTTTTTCATACCAGATTATATTATCTTGAATAGCCAACATGGCTAGATTTTTATTATGATTATCAATAACCAATATTATGATTGAGGTTTTCAAAGTCGCTTCAGCGCAATGGCTATTATTTTATCAATGGGTATGATTTATTCTACAATGGAGGGAATAGTCCCGAGTCGTTGCAGGCTTACGACCCGGCACTTGGGGGCTACATTATTTAAGTTTAGATTATATCAAATATGCAAGTCTCATGTCGCTGCAAGCATGCACCATGACACTTGGGGGCTAATGCAAAGTAATTTTTTGCTCATATTATTGAAGAACCCGACTCATCACATTATAATGAGTCGGCCCTTGGGGCTACACATCATTGCTCAAATCTACATGATTATACCTACAAAGTCCCCGCTCATTATTGCATAATGACCCGGCCCTTGGGGGCTACACTGGTTGAAGTTTTTATGAGTATAAGACAATTACAAGTCCTGAGTTCTTTGCAAGCATGACAACCCGACACTTGGGGGCTACATAGTATGGAGTATTCAGTTTTACTAGTCCTTTGGGATGAACAACATGGATTTCTTTGAAAGTGGTAGTATTTATACTGAGGCAAAGTCTTAAGCCACCACTTTGTTCTGCTCAAAGGCTTGGGGGCTACAACCAGCGTTGGCAGCAATCATGAACCGGTGTCTGCAACAATCATGACTCGGAATTATCAGTTTTATAACCCGATAATGGTGGTAATCATAAAACGGCAAGTTTTACATCTTCAAGCCGGCTGGATATCAGTTGAATATTTCAAAGACTAATATTTTTGTCAAGTTAGAGCATTGAAGGCCAATTCAAATGGATTCTTCATTTACAATATTTTTTCTGCAAGCAAATTGATTAAGAATCTGGTCTATAGACTAGTATTTTCTAGAAGTAGGAAAAGACAAGTATTTAATGATCAACAGGTGACGGTCTACAAGAATACATAACACGGAGCACAACCCGACAAAATTGATAATGTTTTTATGTTGCAGATTAGTTTAACATGGACAAATCCAAATTAAACTGGGGGCTAATGTCGAGGATATACCCCGCGGCGTAAACCGGCCGGAAGTATAACCCGGCCAGACTTGGCGGTTTACTGAGATCCGGCTGGCACTTGGCGATTCACTGGCGACCCACCCTGACCTGGCGGTTTACAAGCAACCCACCTGGTCATTATGACTCACTGGTGATCCGGCATATGGGACAGACGGAGGACAAGGCCCAATGCCCAGAAGGCCGGTTCACGTTTAATGGTGGGCCAGTTTATGAGGAAAGCGTAAGGACTATTCTCCCTCTGAAGGAAGCAAGACTAGGACTCCACTTGTAATAGAGTAATCCTAATCCTAATAGGACTCCACATGTAACCCGCCCCTTCAACATATATAAGGAGGGGAAGGGCTCCCCAAAGAGGGGACAAGCAAGAAGAAACAATCTTAGGGCTAGACACAAAGAGGAGAGCCGGTTCTGGCGACTCCCTCGTGATGATAATGAGACCTAGCCTCAAACAGCATGTAGGGTTTTTTCCGGATGATGTTTCCCGGGGCCCGAAGCTGTCTAAATTCTTGTCTTGTGTTGCGTCTCTCGATTCCGCTTAACCCCTCTCAAGCTATCACATAGATGCGCTGGCCTCGCGACTAAGTCCTGACACTAAGGACATCTGACGTGAAAAATCCACGACAGATCCCAACTTTATTTTGAAGCTACAACAACATGAGAACCGGCGCCGAACTCGGACTAGTGGAGGCAGAGAACTTTCCTCCGGTTTACCTAACACACCAGCCCCACGCAAACGCTAGAATGAGGTGCTTAAAAATTCCAACTCTATTTATCCCAAGGTAGGTCTTATTCGTCGACCACTTAATCCTTCTGACTCAAATTATCAGGGGACCTCTCACTCTTCGTGTGACGATTCATCTCAGACTCAGCTTCCGGCTTTCAAGACTGCCCCTGGGTACAAACTTCAACTTTGCTTTTTCACATTTCTATACTTATACTGAAATTTTCTATCCTCTTGCAGTGGAATAGCAAAAACTAGCAAAAAGGCTAAAATAAACAAGCCAGCAGAAGACCCCAAGACTCATGAACCGGAGAAGCAAGCACCAATATCTGATGCCTCCGTGCAACACCCGGAGGAACTTGCTGATGACCCGCCACCTGAGAATCCTGGTGCCTTTGCTGAGCATACAATTATTGATCCTTTGGGTGCTAAACTGCCAAGCCTAGTCA
The DNA here is from genome assembly GCA_021605145.1 of Aegilops bicornis. Lineage (NCBI taxonomy): Eukaryota > Viridiplantae > Streptophyta > Magnoliopsida > Poales > Poaceae > Aegilops > Aegilops bicornis. Next base: position 267,919,831 of record CM038675.1, on the reverse strand, counting down.
AGCCGTCAGAACAGGACACTGAAGAAGTAATAATCACTGGCACTAGTTTTCATGAACTGGGGAATCCTGTTGCTCTAGCAAAACATTCTGCCAAGGAAGAATTGATTGAGAAACACAAGGTAAAATTTGACATGGCCAATTATTCTCAAGCATTAACGAAATCGTCTCCGGCTACCTCAGCCAGGTGCACAGCAGCCGCGATCTGGAGATTGACATGGTCAAACACATGCACCAGAAATATGAGGTATCAACTTCTGCCTTTTCTGTAAGGTACATTCCTTGAGCTCCCAAGTCTACTGAATATGATAGAATTGAATATACTATAGACTTTTAGATAGTCATAAATATGTGAAGATCAAACTAGTAGCCCCCAAGGGCCGGCTTAAACTATCAAGTTAAGCTGGGACTTCAATTAATAGTGATCAACTTTGCACGCTGATTATTGTTTTGCGTATTGGTGTTGGCCACAAAGTCTAAACCGCCCTCAGCTTTGCGCTTACCGTTGCCACCGTGACCCGCCGTGCTATGCTGCTGTCCCTTCACACTGCCACTCTTCTTCCCCTTACCCGCCTTCTCCTGATCAGAGTCGGGGTCTTTGGTACTATCAGAGTTGGCATATTTGACGAGAGCCGCCATGAGCTCCCCCATATCATTGCAGTGGCGTTTAAGCCGCCCCAGTTTCTGCTTAAGGGGGAGAAAACGCAATTCTTCTCCAACATCAGGACTACTGAACCGACATTGATATTGTTCGACGAGTGTATAACACCTGAGATTCGGCGCAACCAATTGGTTGTTGACTCGCCCTCACCTTGGACACAAGAATCCAAATCCAGGATTGACATAGGCTGCTTGCACGTGTCTTTAAAATTTTGGATAAAACGAGCTTTCAACTCTGACCATGATCTAATGGAGTTAGCGGGCAGCCCTTTCAACCAAGTACGAGCCGGCCCATCCAACATGATGGTGAAATACTTAGCACATGCAGCATCACTAACATCCAACATCTCCATAGCCATCTCATAGCTCTCGATCCAAGCCTCCGGGGGTTGATCCGCTGTGTAATTAGGCATCTTTCGAGGGCCCTTGAAATCCTTAGGTAAACGCTCGCTGCATAGAGCCGGCACTAAACATGACACACTCAGGGTTCTAGAGGTCACTCCTGCCTCCACAGACGCTGACGGATAAACCAGAGATTGCTGTTGAGCCGCTAGCTGAGCCGCCAGCTCCGCCTCCCGACGCGCCCTGCCCTGATCAACCAAAGTCTCGACATCTAACCACCACGCGCCGGGTCATGCCTACGAGGTTGGTTATGGTGTTGCTCACTACTTGAAACTGCTGGCGAATCAATGTGCCTGCTATAACTCCGACTCGGTCGAGGGGTTGAGTGAATCCGCTCGCGTATATAAGAATAAGCCGCCTGTTGAGCCACAACTGTCTGAAGAAGCTCTTTGGCCCTCCGTGTCTCTATTGCTGTCAGAGACTCACCTTCAACTGGGAGAGCTGCCAATCATGTTGCCGCAGCAATCATGCTCTCCAAAGGATTAGAATAATGACCTGGCGGCGTCGGAACATGCCGAGGCGGAGCCATATCCAATCGAGGTGGATCCGCAACACGTGGCTGAACCGGCGCTCCAGTCACAGGCGCCTCAACCGCCGGGTTTACCACAGGCGGTCACTAGTCCCTGCCCCAGGTGTGTTGAAGAGGTTTCTCGCATCATAAACTGGAGGTAAACGACTCAGGTGTCTCCTTCTCATGATAGCATTCGAAGCGTTTTGATCCAAGGTAAGCCGGAAAGACTCTGCCTGAATCTGTTGTGCCTGAGCGTCCAAAGCAGCTTGCTCCATAGCCATCCTAGCGTTCTGAGCCGCCAACTCCTCCTTATCTTGAGCTATCTCATCTCGTAGCTTCGCCACATCGTCCTTATGCTGTTACTGAGTGTCCGGGGTCACCTCCACCCCCATCAAAATCGCCAAAGCCTCCAACAACTATGTCAGAACTTGAGCCGGCGGGCGCACAGAGCCGCTAGCACCAGCCGTCGCCGCAGCCGTTGAGCTGGAGGTCATAGTCGCGTCAGTCGTTGAGCCGAGCGCCGGCTGTGTACCGGCCATGAAGATCGCCACCCTGTTCGGCGGCTCATAGGGGTCCAGAATACTATCGCCATCGGAACAGCCCCCAAGTCGGCCATCGTGCAATTGATACGTTGAATTGGTCTCACCGGTTGACGACTCACCATCAGAGTAGATGGCCGTCTCACCACCAGACACAGATCCTTCCTCAAATTCCGCCCCATGGATAAAACCGACAAAGGCATGCTTCACGGCGGGTTGAACCTTGCTGGGTCGTGCACGCTCAGCCGTCTCGATGATGTCGGTGCAGGTGTCCAGCTCATGGCCCGACTCGCCGATCTTGCCGATGAAGACGTGGATTCTGCCGAAGGGGACCCGGTACCCGTACTCAATCGAGCCGGCCTCGGGGCCCCAGCCAACGTCGTCGATGTAGAGCTTGCCGCGACGGCTCTTGGTCATCCGGCCCACAGCGTACCCCTTGAACCCTGTGAAGCTTCCCTTCAAGAACTCAAAACCATCGTGCGCTGGCCCCATGGTGGGCGCCAACTGTTGTGGACTTAACACGGCAGATGTTCTAGCGAAAGGACTTAGTCGTGGAGCCATCGCAACTAGGTTAGCTTAAAGGGGTTAATCAGACAAAGGACACTGAGAGTTTATACTGGTTCCGCCCCTCGCAGTGGAGGTAAAGGCTTACTCTAGTTTTGGGATTGTATTGCTTGTGTCTCGATTACCAGGGAGCGAATACGCTTGACCTAGTTCCCGATCTCTTGTTTCTTGAGTTAACCCGCCACCGGGTCACCCCTTTATATACACAGGTTGATGCCCGGCGGCTTACAGAGTCCCGACCGGCTCATTCACATCGTGTCCGGCTCGGTGACTAACTAAGCTTGCCTTACAATACAAGTTATTCATGTGGTGGTTCATCCCCTTGGGCCTCAAGTCGCCTCTGGGTCTTGGGCCGTCAATGGGCTTGCTATGACCCGCCATCATCATTGATAAGTCGCCAGTGGCATGACCCGACCCCTCCTAGGCGGTTCATACCCAGTAGTTATATCCCCACTAGATACTATTCATTGATGCCTCGATATGTGCCCCACAACTAATTTAGAACTCAAGTTTGAACATCAATTTGGACCAGACTTGGAGTCTAAGAGGTGAACATGATGATAAAGTAGCAGGTAATATTAAGCAATGCATAACATAAGGAGAGACAAAAGAATGCGACCTCTCTTGTGGACCCGTGTACTCCTCAGGTTCATCTGCTGAGTTGATGATGGTGATGCTGTTGCGGTGGGTGCCGGCGGCACGGAAGGAGATCTGAGGCGGCAAAAGACGGTCAGGAGTCGTGATATCTGGTTTGGTGGATGCTTACAGCCGATGGAGCAGCTCGGTGAGGTGGACTGACGTCATGGCGGAGCAGGAAAAAACCACACAAAGTTTTCTTCGACACCTACACATGGCTGAAGTAATTTTGTAAGGGCTCATTTGGCTTGCATGATTCTAAAACCGCAGGGATAGGAAAAACACCGGAATAGGATAGGAATGCACATGGGAAACAGAGCATTTGTGAACACATGATTTCTGTCAATTTGGGTGTTTGGTTCACAGGAATTGGAGGAGCAGAGGAATGCAAAGAAACATGGCCAAAATAAAGTGAAACCGTATGAAAGCGTGTATAGTTAGAATGTTATTCTGCCACTAATCCACTTGGTCTTGTTTTCATGCATAGGATTTTGAAAAGTAGGTCCGGGTGGATGTTTTGCTCCATTCCTTTCAACAAAATGCATGAATAACTGAATAGTAGAGTGCCATAGGAAAATTTCCTATTGCTATGTTTTTCCGTCGAACCAAATTAGCCCTAATGGGTCGACATGAATGTAGAGTAATAAGTGATGCGTAAGTGTACAACCTCTTTGCCGTAGTCGTGTCGACCTCAACATCATTGGGTTGGTCACTGAAGAAGTTGAGGCAGAGGTGGCTGTCGGAGGTGTGGAGGAAGATCCGAGGAATATGTAGACGGTGTCCAGGGCACTGCTCTGTTGTGATGGATCGTTCCGTCGTTGGAGCTGCTCCAGTGAGCCGTAAGACGTCGAGGCTGAAGCAGCACAAGACAGACATTGTTAATCTCAAGTGGGATTCTAATAGCATCTCCTATAGATGATGTAAAATACATTACCAAAAAGTGATAGATGTAGAGCATGATTGGTTTGCTGCCAATATTTGGCTAGCCAAATGTTGGAATTGCCAAATATTGGCAATACCAAGACTTGCCAAATATTGGCAACTTTATGTGAGATAGGCAAACAACTCGGTAACCAACCAAGTAGTAGCCAATATTTGGCACAATGCCAAACATTGGCATGCCTATTTTTGGCACCAAAACAATTATGTTCGTAAAATTTACATCACCAAAAACCACCTGACTACAACAGATGAGGTAAAAACTGCTGACTCTGAACTTAACTCTCGAAACTGAAATTTACTGTGGAATCTGAATGTTACTGTCGAAACTGAACGCAATGGTAGCAGAGAGGCACTTCACATGTAGTTTAGGGAGGGCATGCAGTTCATCTTCAACTTGCACCCCCCCTGAGCCGCCAGTAACCACCGGCCGAACCGCCGGCCCCTGCTTCGCCTCGCCGCCCTGAAACAACTCCCCACCGTCGATCCGCCGCCGCCTCGCCGCCCCGACACAACTCCCCCCCGCCGATGCACGCTGCCGGCCAGCCCTCTAGCCTCCCAGCTGAGCTTTTTCTCCGGTGATCCCCACGCCGCCGCCTCACCACCGCGCCCCCAATCGCTGGCGACCATCGCCCCACCCTGAACCCTAAGATAGGTAGTGGGGTACCTCTCCAGTGAGTCCCCTCCCCGCTGCGGGTGGTTCTTCCTTAACTCCGGCGAGCCCCCCCACCCCCTGAAAATCGACTCACCAAAAGTTGATTCAGTTGACTGAAGTGTAGCTAAATTGGAGCAGAGCAGCAGCACAAGCGAAGGGGACAGTAGCAGCAGCAACGCGAGCGAGTGTGAGCCGGAGAAGCGGCAGCTGCGCAAGCGAGCGAGCGAGAGCCAGAGCAGGAGCAGCAGATCCGGCTGGTATGGACGCCGCCACTGAAGGGGCCTCGCACTGGGGGAGAGCCGCCATGGAGATGTCGTCCTCGGCACCGGCTTCGAGGTAGCCGCTCCATGGGGGTGCGGGATGGATCACCGTTGGCGCCGGGAGGTCGAGTTAAGGAGAAGGTGCAACGCGATGAGTGTACAACCTCTTTGGTGGCGCCGAGTAGGCCTCGGCTTCGTCCGAGGAGTCAGTGAGGATGTTGCGGTTCCGATGGAGCAGGTTAAGGCGGCGCTGTGGGCATGGAGCAACTGCGATAGAAGAGGCGATCGTTGGAGCAGCTCCTTGGAGGTGGAGGGCGGGGCGGCTGAACCGGCAGGACGACAAGATGGACGACGGATCCTCATCCAGGGAGGTGGATGAGGGACGTCGAGCTGTTGCGGTGGACGACATCGTTGGGGAAGAGGCTCCGGCTGGGCAACGGTGAGGTGGCAGACGGAGGAGGGTGGGGTTTCGCGGCTAGAGCAGAGAGGTTATGGCGGCCTGGGATTTCAAATGGCAAAAAGGAGGCGATGGGAGGGGGGAACCATGACTTAGGGACGCGCTTGTCCAAAATGTAGGGTGTGTTACAAAAGTACCCCCACCGATTTGAACTAGCGGCCCTTTCGGCTCAGGGTTAGAAGGGGGGTTTCGCGTGTCGGGATTTGGCAGCTGGAGGGAGTTTTCGTGCTCGTTGTAATTTCGGGATACAAAGGGGCGGGTTGTGAAGGTGCGAGTTTTGGGAGCACGATATCTGAATTTTCGGGATATAACAAGGCGCGGGTTGAATTTTAGGGACAAGTCTAACGTATAATATTGTACTTGTACATACCAAATCAATTCGCACTTCCCTCAACGAAAAAATAAAAAAAATAGAACTATTCACACCACACAAAGAGAGAGTCTTGTCCCATTTTACTATACAAATGCTATTCAATGCTATGAATCCATGTTATATCCAATTAAAAAATGTTGCTGGCTGTATAATGCATGTAACCTACTCATACCAACATTTTAGTGCATTCCAAATGTCTATACTACCGCTGCAATTCAAACTAAATTTGAATTCGTTTCTCTATTTGAATAAGAATCTACAATCATGATTGTTGCCAACTTCAACCATAATTCGTGTATTACCTGAACAACACACCACATGATTACTATAGAGATAGATATGAACTATGTGTACTATATGAACTCAAATTCAATTTTTGAATACACTTGATGTTGATTCCAAATAATAGTACATTTGATGTACTAACTAGATATTCATAATCTAAACCATGTTCCATATGTACACCGTGTTTATCACACAAATTATAGTGCCCCGCCCCCTACATTATGACAATATTTAGACCTGAGCTGCAAAAGCCACACATTAGCCCAAATTATAATCAGTGTTCTACATTATGATATCTTCTTCAAGTATCCGTATCCACTTTTTTATAATGAATTATTATATTTGTTCATCTTTTACACCTTCACGATCCTCTTCTCTTTGTAGCTAGCTAGCGCTAACTTTCTATTGTCCATGCACACGCCCGCCCCCCTCTCACCCTCCCTCAGCGTCCCCTCCATCGCGCATGTTCGTTATTTCTCTTTAGGTCGTTCACCCACGGTGTGTGTAGGCCCCCCAGATCCTTCTTTCCGGCACACACCGGTTGATATACCTCTCTAGCCAAGTGTGCCTACCACAAACACATACTTCCACTCTTCTCTTATCACCGTCCATGCCCCCTATGTCCAATACGGTTCCACGCAGGTGCACACTCCTGCCCCTCTTTTCATTGATCTCATACTCGCACACTCCTCCCCCTCGACATAGTAGGCCTCTCGCACCACCTCCTAGCCGCACCCGTCTCCCCCTGTCTGTCTCTCCGGACCTTATTTTATTCTAACACATGCATGCATGTGTACGTATACCGATCTCCCTACATATAGCTAGGTCGACTATAATTCTTTTTCCCCATGCACCGATAGACTTACCTCACTAGTTATGTCTCTCCCTTTCTCGGACACATGACGGTTGATCTTCCTATGTAGTTACGTATGCTTACCACAACCATATCGTCTCCCCTCATCATCCTTGCATACCTCCCGACCCGTCTCTCACACGCACGTGCATAGACAGACATCCCCGACCCTCTCTTATTGATATTGCACTTGTACCCTCGGTTTGTCTAGTAGGACTCTCCCACCATTTGTGAGACGCCACTCCACCACCAACCCTCCGACACTCTACCTCCCAACCTTATTCCTCTGCTACACATATTCATGGATGCCGATCGATCTCCCTCAATACATAGCTAGGTATCTCTCCTTCTCCACACATATACTAGCCGATCTACCTCTCTACCGTTAGGTCTCTGTCCCCTCCCCCCCCCCCCCCACACACACACACCGATAGTCGAACGTTGTAGGTAGGTATCCATGCCACAGAGAAAAACTGAACCTCTGCCCTCTCAAATTCCAGTAGGCCATCCGCCTTGTATCTTTGACGTGGCAAAACACAAATTCGATGGCAGTCTTTATCGATCGCGCAACCACACACTTCATCCATGTTTTCAATTCTATCGATATCTCACGCTGATGATCCCTCCACTCTCTTCTCGTAGATCGCTCCCTCTATATATGATATATCCATGACTCTGTTTCACACACATTGCATATGTTACGTTTTTTTGTTTGAGATATCATCGACACATTGCCTCTGTTTCGCACAAACCATCTCTCTCACACCCACCCACGTACGTACCTGCACCTAAAGAAGAGGTGCACGCAGGATGCACGTACTCACGTCTCGTTCCTAGCCACACCCGCGCCGGTACACGGTGGAGTTCGTTTCTGTACGAAAAGGCAGCCCACGTGATAATTTGACGCGTGTGTTGTTTACTCGAAGGAGGGTCGTGTACCACGTGTAGAAAAAACAAAGTTCGACTTGATGCGTTAGTATTAAATCAAGTTATATACTCCTCAATGGCACGTATAGAATATAAAACGATTGTCGTGGGGAAAATGGAAAAATCCGCTCCACTATATACAACGGAGCCTGCCTGCCGGGGTTTGTCTCTCGTCACACCATCTCACACAAGGAGGCGATGGCCTCTCTCTCTCACCGTTGGTCAGTGATCCCGTCGCATCCCGTCCGCCGGCAGAAAGGGAGGTTGTGCATCGTTTCTCCGGTCGACGGCCTTGAGGCAGCACGTCCCGATCTGCGGTACACGCCGTTCTCTCTGACCAAGCTCCGGTGCGGCAGGGCCTTCACCACTTGCTCGCTACCGCAGTATGGGCAGATCCCGGCCACCGGCGCCCTCCTAGTTTCATCGCGACGACCCTCAGGTACAGCTTCCTCCGGCCTTGCTCCACTGCCCATCTTCCCACGTTGCTGCATGTGGAAAATCCTGCATGCGGATCTTATTTAGTTGTTTGCTTAAAACGTATCTCGGCCGACATACTTTCCATCTTGCAATCTCGTCCTCAAACCATTTTTGATAAACCACCATGCTGCTATCTTTCCCTTATTACATGGAATATGCTTCTTTTTTGTCGGCGTATGTGTCTTCAACTCGTGTTATTGGGCAGTAATTGTTTCCTTTCTACCTCCTTTTGCAAACAGGACTATCCATTTCACCTCGTTGCTATTGCAACCTTTTGGTGAACTGCACAAATCACTTTTTTCTTAAGAGTGTTTTGTGCAGTTCCGCTAAAATGTCACACGGGCAACATTTTTACATTTATGTGGGGCTACAGAAAGGGATATTGGTTTTGCTATCCTCCTCATCCAACTCCGCGCCTAATCTTCTCCAACAAGTAGTTAGTCCTAAAGAGAGATCGCAGAGGTGATTGGATTCTATTTGTGTGTGTTATGTTTCATCATCTAGTTCCACTATTATTGTAATCACACTGACTGGATATCTTTGCAAACAGGGATGGTCAACTCGATTTTAGTGGAGCTGCACAAAATGATCGGATTGTGATGTCCTCCATACACCTCTTTTTTGGCTACAGAGCTGGGTGAAACTAGCTGCCAACCAACGAACACTGTGCCCAGGAAATGGAGCCATGCCTACGAACAACATCGATAAATTATATATTTTTCTTTATTTGTACACCTTCTCACAACTTTGTCTTCAGTTGTGATGTGAATATTGGCGCTGATCTATGAACCATTGAGATGCATTAGCAGCCATGGTAGTTTCATTTATATTTGATGGAATGTTGTAACGAGATAATCTTGAGGCAAGAGGACACATGAATCCTAACTTGAAACCTTTTTTTCCTGCGGGAACCAAAGTTGAAACCTTCATAGCATCACAGTACAATTTCATTAAAATTATGCGTACATATAAACAAATCCTGAAGGATTGATAGCAATGCCAGAAACAATTCAACTTCGTTTCGCCGACATGTGGGACATCCTTCATCCGGCTCCACCTGCCATGCAGCAATATTGAGTGCACAACTGCAGGGAAAGATTCACCCCGGTCGTTGCGCCGCAGTAGTAATGACTAGTGAGCAGTCAAATCACAGAGCCCCACCTTCGCCACAGTAAGTTGCTCGGACGAAGCAACCATCATTTCTCTGTTCATTGAATCCGCTGGTACTCCCATATTCCCAGAGTAATAACTTGCTCGGGCGAAGCAACCATCACTTCACCTTTCCCATAGTAAGTACTACTCCCTCCTTTTCGGTTTATAGGGCTTAATTTAAAAATCTCTTCAACCAAAGTAGATGATGAATGGTGGAATTAATTCCGTAGTTTGCAAAAGTACTACTCTTGTTTTTCTTAGAAAATTGTGTAAACCGATGCATTAATTACACCACATGCATGCATGACCACTTAATGACCAAGAACTTCTACATGCATTGGTGAGTTTTTTCTTCATCCTTGCATGCAGTGATTTAATACACCTTGAAATCTGAACATGTGATGGTAAGTAGTAGAACTGAGAGTTATAAAATGGAAAAACAAACTTTTTGAGATGAGCCCTATAAACCAGAAAGGAGGGAGTACCTCCTTTTTTTATTCTAGAAACAACCACGCGCGGATATTGGACGGTAGCAGCACATCAACTGAATCAAAAATCGAAACCAAGTGTTACTACTACACCAAACAAGTTCAAAACAAGAAACTAGACCCACTCACGGCACGACACGCCTATCTCATTTGGTCCATCAGTCAAAGTGCTTCCTCTTCTTGGCATAACAATAGAGTACAGTAATTTTTTTAGAATGCTCTTGGCATGTCGCTAACATGTGATGAGTTAACCGACCTCAATAGACGGCAAAAACGCTAGCCCGCCGCACTTTGAGAGAGACGAGGAGCAAGAAGCGATACAGGCTGGTGGATTACTAGAGCTAGGTGTCGCACGGAGGCCAATAAATATGGTGATAGCGTGGGTTGGCCTTGTATAGTATGATGTAACTACACTGGGCTGCCGTGTTTCGTACTCTTCCGGTCTACTGTGGAGATGATTGGTTGATTTTATATCACCAAATAATATAAAATATTATGAGTGCAGACGCTCCACCACGAGGTTCCCTGCTCCTTCTCGGTCGTCGGGCGTGCATGTAATGCTATTAATTAGCAAATAAAATTCTTGTTTCTTGACATATCAACCAATAAGAGATGTGGGCGTGCATGTTTTCAATGACTCGAGACTACCAAACACGACATGCAGTGGTTAGTTCATTGCATGCAATGCTATTAATTAACAAATAAACATTAAGTTCTCTTGTTTTTTCCTCCTTGGTCATGGTGCACAACCAAATATGACTTATTCACCTGGATGGAGGGAGTAATATAAAATATTATGAGTGCAGACGCTCTACTGCGAGGTTCCTTCCTCCTTCTCGGTCGTCGGGAATCTATGAGGATGTTTGGTTCATGGCCACACCACGTCGAATCTATGAGGTGAGTGTTTGGTTCAAGCCACACCTTAGTCAAGCCACACTTGGACCCCACAAGGCATACACACACAAAATAAGGCAAGATTCCCTTAGGCTTGCCAACTTGTGGCTCTCATTTTGATGAACTAACCTTAGGCAAGCTTGGCAAAAATGTGTGGCAAAGTGTGGCAATGCTAGGCCTAGAACCAAATAGCCCCTTTTTCACAACTAACCTTAGGCAAAGTGTGGCTGCCAAAAAAAGTGTGGCTATGGCCACCACAAGTGTGGCAAGATTTGGCAAAAAAATGAGCCTATGACATGTGGACCATATAACTAGAGAAGTGTGGTGATACGTCTCCAACGTATCTATAATTTTTGATTGCTCCATGCTATATTATCTACTGTTTTGGACTATATTGGGATTTATTTTCCACTTTTATATTATTTTGGGACTAACCTATTAACCGGAGGCCCAACCTGTAATTGCTTTTTTTGCCTATTTCAAGATTTCGAGAAACAGAATATCAAACGGAGTCCAAACGGAATAAAACCTTCGGGAACGTGATTTTCTCACCGAACGTGATCCAGGAGACTTGGACCCTACTCCAAGAAGTCAAAGAGGCGGTCACGAGGGTGGAGGGCGCGCCCACCCCCCTAGGGCGCTCCCCCTGCCTCGTGGGCCCCTCGGTGCTCCACCGACCTACTCCTTCCTCCTATATATACCTACGTACCCCCAAACGATAAGAACAGGAGCCAAAAACCTAATTCCACCGCCGCAACTTTCTGTATCCACGAGATCCCATCTTGGGGCCTGTTCCGGAGCTCCGCCGGAGAGGGCCATCATCACGGAGGGCTTCTACATCATCCTATCCCCTCCGATGAAGTGTGAGTAGTTTACCTCAGACCTTCGGGTCCATAGTTAGTAGCTAGATGGCTTCTTCTCTCCTTTTGGATCTCAATACAATGTTCTCCCCCTCTCTCGTGGAGATCTATTCGACGTAATCTTCTCTTTATGTCAATATGAACTTTTGTCTTGAATCTTTTGAATCTGAATATTCATACCACAATTAAGAAGATTTGCATTGAAATTATGCCAAGTAGCACTCCACATCAAAAATTCTCTTTTTATCATTTACCTACTCGAGGACGAGCAGGAATTAAGCTTGGGATGCCTCGATACGTCTCCAACGTATCTATAATTTATGATTGCTCCATGCTATATTATCTACTGTTTTGGACTATATTGGGCTTTATTTTCCACTTTTATATTATTTTTGGGACTAACCTATTAACCGGAGGCCCAACCCAGAATTATTGTTTTTTGCCTATTTCAGTATTTCGGAGAAATAGAATATCAAACGGAGTCCAAACGGAATAAAACCTTCGGGAACGTGATTTTCTCACCGAACGTGATCTAGGAGACTTGGACCCTACTCCAAGAAGTCAAACGAGGGTGGGGGGCGCGCCCACTTCCTAGGGCGCGCCCGCCTCAGGCCCCTCGGTGCTCCACCGACGTACTCCTTCCTCCTATATATACCTATGTACCCCCAAACGATCAGAACAGGAGCCAAAACCTAATTCCACCGCCGCAACTTTCTGTATCCACGAGATCCCATCTTGGGGCCTGTTCCGGACCTCCGCAGGAGAGGGCCGTCATCACGGAGGGCTTCTACATCATCCTAGCCCCTCCGATGAAGTGTGAGTAGTTTACCTCAGACCTTCGGGTCCATAGTTAGTAGCTAGATGGCTTCTTCTCTCTTTTTGGATCTCAATACAATGTTCTCCCCCTCTCTCGTGGAGATCTATTCGATGTAATCTTCTTTTTGCGGTGTGTTTGTTGAGACCGATGAATTGTGGGTTTATGATCAAGTCTATCTATGAATAATATTTGAATCTTCTCTGAATTCTTTCATGTATGTTTGGTTATCTTTGCAAGTCTATTTGAATTATCAGTTTGGTTTGCCCTACTAGATTGGTTTTTCTTGCCATGGGAGAAGTGCTTAGCTTTGGGTTCGATCTTGCGGTGTCCTTTCCCAGTGACAGAAGGGGCAGCAAGGCACGTATTGCATCGTTGCCATCGAGGATAACAAGATGGGTTTTTTATCATATTGCATGGAACTATCCCTCTACATCATGTCATCTTGCTTAAGGCGTTACTCTGTTTTTAACTTAATACTCTAGATGCATGCTGGATAGCGGTCGATGAGTGGAGTAATAGTAGTAGATGCAGGCAGGAGTAGGTCTACTTGTCTCGGACGTGATGCCTATATACATGATCATACCTAGATATTCTCATAACTATGCTCAATTCTGTCAATTGCTCAACAGTAATTTGTTCACCCACCGTAGAATACTTATGCTCTTGAGAGAAGCCACTAGTGAAACCTATGGCCCCCTGGTCTATTCTCATCATATCAATCTCCATCACTTTAATCTTGCTTTGCTTTTTTACTTTGCCTTTTACTTTTTACTTTGCATCTGTATATCAAAAATACCAAAAATATTATCTATCATATCTATCAGATCTCACTCTCGTAAGTGACCGTGAAGGGATTGACAACCCCTAATCGCGTTGGTTGCGAGTAGCTATCGTTTTGTGCAGGTACGAGGGACTTGAGCGTAGCCTCCTACTGGATTGATACCTTGGTTCTCAAAAACTGAGGGAAATACTTACGCTACTTTGCTGCATCATCCTCTCCTCTTCGGGAAAACCAACGCAGTGCTCAAGAGGTAGCAAGAAGAATTTACTGGCGCCGTTGTCGGGAGTCTACGCAAAAAGTCAACATACCAAGTACCCATCACAATCCCTATCTCCCGTATTACATTAGTTGCCATTTGCCTCTCGTTTTCCTCTCCCCCACTTCACCCTTGCCGTTTTATTCGCCCTCGCTTTCCCAATCTCCAGCTCTCTTTCAGTTTGCCTTTTTCTCGCTTGCCTTTTGTTTGCTCGTGTGTTGGATTGCTTGTTTGTCGCGATGGCTCAAGATACTACCAAATTGTGTGACTTCACCAATACCAACAATAATGATTACCTTTGCACTCCGATTGCTCCTCTTGCCAATACCGAATCTTGTGAAATCAATACTGCTTTGTTGAATCTTGTTATGAAAGATCAATTCGCCGGCCTTCCTAGCGAAGATGTTGCTACTCATCTTAATAGCTTCGTTGATTTATGTGATATGCAAAAGAAGAAAGACGTTGATAATGACGTTATTAAATTGAAGCTATTTCCTTTTTCGCTTAGAGATCGTGCTAAAGCTTGGTTTTCGTCTTTGCCTAAAAATAGTATTGATTCTTGGAACAAGTGCAAAGATGCTTTTATCTCTAAGTATTTTCCTCCCGCTAAGATCATCTCTCTTAGAAACGACATTATGAATTTTAAGCAACTTGATCATGAACATGTTGCACAATCTTGGGAGAGAATGAAATTAATGATACGTAACTGCCCTACTCATGGTTTGAATTTGTGGATGATTATACAAATTTTTTATGCCAGACTGAATTTTGCTTCTAGAAATCTTTTAGATTCGGCCGCGGGAGGCACTTTTATGGAAATCACTTTAGTAGATGCTACTAAACTCCTAGATAATATTATGGTTAATTATTCTCAATGGCATACTGAAAGATCCACTAATAAAAAAGTGCATGCAATAGAAGAAATCAATGTTTTGAGTGGAAAGATGGATGAACTTATGAAATTATTTGCTACTAAGAGTGTTTCTTCTGATCCTAATGATATGCCTTTGTCTACTTTGATTGAGAATAATAATGAATCTATGGATGTGAATTTTGTTGGTAGGAATAATTTTGGTAACAACGCCAGATAGAGGGAATTTTAATCCTAGGCCTTATCCTAGTAATCCTTCTAATAATTATGGAAATTCCTACAACAACTCTTATGGAAATTTTAATAAGATGCCCTCTGAATTTGAGAATAGTGTTAAAGAGTTTATGAATTCACAAAAGAATTTTAATGCTTTGCTTGAAGAGAAATTGCTTAAAGTTGATGATTTGGCTAGGAATGTTGATAGAATTTCTCTTGAGGTTGATTCTTTAAAGCTTAGATCTATTCCTCCTAAGCATGATGTCAATGAGTCTCTCAAATCCATGAGAATTTCCATTGATGAGTGCAAGGAAAGAACCGCTAGGATGCGTGCTACAAAAGATGCCTTTATTAAAGCGTGTTCTTCCAATTTCTATGAAAATCAAGATGAAGATCTAAAAGTTATTGATGTGTCCCCTATCAAATCTTTGTTTTGCAATATGAATCTTGATGAAACTGAATATGATCTTCCTTTACCTAGAAGGCGTTCCAAAAATTCGTAGTATTTAGATCTTTATGATGAAATTGATGAAAGTGGGATTGAAAGAAATAAAACCCTAGATGTTGCTAAACCCACTATATTGGATTTCAAGGAATTTAATTATGAAAGTTTCTCTTTAATTGATTGTATTTCCTTGTTGCAATCCGTGCTAAATTCTCCTCATGCTTATAGTCAAAAGAAAGCCTTTACTGAACATATTGTTGATGCCTTGATGCAATCTTATGAAGAAAAACTTGAGTTGAAAGTTTCTATCCCTAGAAAACTCTATGATGAGTGGGAACCAACTATTAAAATTAAAATTAAAAATCATGAGTTTTATGCTTTGTGTGATTTGGGTGCTAGTGTCTCCACTATCCCCAAAACTTTGTGTGATTTGCTAGATTTCCGTAACTTTGATGATTGCTCTCTAAACTTGCATCTTGCGGATTCCACTATTAAGAAACCTATGGGAAGAATTAATGATGTTTTTATTGTTGCAAATAGGAATTATGTGCCCGTAGATTTTATCATTCTTGATATAGATTGCAACCCTTCTTGCCCTATTATTCTTGGTAGACCTTTCCTTAGAACGGTTGGTGCGATTATTGATATGAAGGAAGGAAATATTAGATTTCAATTTCCATTAAAAAAGGGCATGGAACAGTTTCCTAGAAAGAAAATAAAATTACCATATGAAACTATCATGAGAGCCACTTATGGATTGCCTACGAAAGATGGCAATACCTAGATCTATCCTCGCTTTTATGCCTAGCTAGGGGCGTTAAACGATAGCGCTTGTTGGGAGGCAACCCAATTTTATTTTTAGTTTTTTTTGTTTTTTCTTCTGTTTAGGAATAAATAACCCATCTACCTTCTGTTTAGATGTGGTTTTGTGTTTTAATTAGTGTTTGTGCCAAGCTAGACCTATAGGATCTTCTTGGATGATAGTTATTTGATCTTGCTGTAATTTCCAGAAACTTTATGTTCACGAAAACAATTGTTAAAAATCACCAGAACGTGATAAAATACTGATTCCAATTGCTTCTGATCAATAAACAAATTGTCCTATTTTGGTAGATTTTTTGGAGTTCCATAAGTTTGCGTTAGTTACAGATTGCTACAGACTGTTCTATTTTTGACAGATTCTGTTTTTTGTGTGTTGTTTGCTTATTTCGATGAATCTATGGCTAGTAAAATAGTTTATAATCCATAGAGAAGTTGGAATACAGTAGGTTTAACACAAATATAAATAAAGAATGAGTTCACTACAGTACCTTGAAGTGGTCTTTTGTTTTCTTTCTCTAACGGAGCTCACGAGATTTCTATTGAGTTTTGTGTTGTGAAGTTTTCAAGTTTTGGGTGAAATATTTTGATGTATTATGGAACAAGGAGTTGCAAGAGCCTAAGCTTGGGGATGCCCATCGCACCCCCAAGATAATCCAAGGACACCAAAAAGTCAAAGCTTGGGGATGCCCCGGAAGGCATCCCCTCTTTCGTCTACTTCCATCGGTAATTTTATTTGGAGCTATATTTTTATTCACCACATGATATGTGTTTTGGTTGGAGCGTCTTGTATTATTTCTGTCTTTGTTTGCTAGTGTGCCACAATCATCCCTGATGTACACACCTTTTGAGAGAGCCATACATGAATTGGAATTTGATAGAATACTCTATGTGCTTCACTTATATCTTTTGAGCTATGTAGTTTTGCTCTATGTGCTTCACTTATATCTTTTGAGCTTTATAATTTTGATCTATGTGCTTCACTTAGATCTTTTAGAGCACGGTGGTGGATTTGTTGTAAAGAAACTTTTGATCTCTCATGCTTCACTTAGATTATTTTGAGAGTCTTAAATAGCATGGTAATTTGCTTAATAATAATATGCTTGGTATTCAAGATTTGTGAAACTTTCTTTTGAGTGCGTTGAATACTAAGAAAAGTTTGATGCTTGATAATTGTTTTGAGATATGGAGGTGATAATATCAAAGTCGTGCTAGTTGAGTAGTTGTGAATTTGAGAAATGCTTGTGTTTAAGTTTGCAAGTCCTGTAGCATGCACGTATGGTAAACGTTATGTAACAAATTTGAAACATGAGGTGTTATTTGATTGTCCTCCTTGTGAGTGGCGGTCGGGGATGAGCGATGGTCTTTTCCTACCAATCTATCCCCCTAGGAGCATGCGCGTAGTACTTTGGTTTTTGATGGCTTGTAGATTTTAGCAATAAGTATATGAGTTCTTTATGACTAATGTTGATTCCATGGATTATACGCACTCTCACCCTTCCATCATTGCTAGCCTCTTCGGTACCGTGCATTGCCCTTTCGCACATTGAGAGTTGGTGCAAACTTCGCCGGTGCATCCAAACCCCGTGATATGATACACTCTTTCACACATAAACCTCCCTATATCTTCCTCAAAACAGCCACCATACCTACCTATTATGGCATTTCCATAGCCATTCCGAGATATATTGCCATGCAACTTTCCACCATTCCGTTCTTCATGACACATCTATCATTGTCATATTGCTTAGCATGATCATGTAGTTGACATAGTATTTGTGGCAAAGCCACCGTTCATAATTCTTTCATACTTGTCACTCTTGGTTCATTGCATATCCCGGTACACCGCCGGAGGCATTCATATAGAGTCATACTTTGTTCTAGTATCGAGTTGTAATCATTGAGTTGTAAATAAATAGAAGTGTGATGATCATCATTCAATAGAGCATGGTCCCAAAAAAAGAAAGGCCAAAGAAAAAAAATGAAGGCCCAAAAAAGAAAATAAATAAAAAGGGGCAATGCTACTATCCTTTTTTCCACACTTGTGCTTCAAAGTAGCACCATAATCTTCATGATAGAGAGTCTCTTGTTTTGTCACTTTCATATAATAGTGGGAATTTTTCATTATAGAACCTGGCTTGTATATTCCAACAATGGGCCTCCTCAAGTGCCCTAGGTCTTCGTGAGCAAGCAAGTTGGATGCACACCCACTTAGTTTCTTTTGTTGAGCTTTCATACATTTATAGCTCTAGTGCATCTGTTGCATGGCAATCCCTACTCCTTGCATTAACATCAATTGATGGGCATCTCCATAGCCCATTGATTAGCCTCGTTGATGTGAGATCTTCTCCTTTTTTGTCTTCTCCACATAACCCCCATCATTATATTCTATTCCACCCATAGTGGTATATCCATGGCTCACGCTCATGTATTGCGTGAAGGTTTATAAGTTTGAGATTACTAAAGTATAAAACAATTGCTTGGCTTGTCATCGGGGTTGTGCATGATGACAGCATTCTTGTGTGACGAAAATGGAGCATGACTAACCTATATGATTTTGTAGGGATAAACTTTCTTTGGCCATGTTATTTTGAGAAGACATAATTGCTTAGTTAGCATGCTTGAAGTATTATTATTTTTATGTCAATATGAACTTTTGTCTTGAATCTTTTGAATCTGAATATTCATACCACAATTAAGAAGATTTGCATTGAAATTATGCCAAGTAGCACTCCACATCAAAAATTCTCTTTTTATCATTTACCTACTCGAGGACGAGCAGGAATTAAGCTTGGGGATGCCTGATACGTCTCCAACGTATCTATAATTTATGATTGCTCCATGCTATATTATCTACTGTTTTGGACTATATTGGGCTTTATTTTCCACTTTTATATTACTTTTGGGACTAACCTATTAACCGGAGGCCCAACCTGTAATTATTGTTTTTGCCTATTTCATATTTCGAGAAATAGAATATCAAACGGAGTCCAAACGGAATAAAACCTTCGGGAACGTGATTTTCTCACCGAACGTGATCTAGGAGACTTGGACCCTACTCCAAGAAGTCAAACGAGGGTGGGGGGCGCGCCCACTTCCTAGGGCGCGCCCCCTGCCTCGTGGGCCCCTCGGTGCTCCACCGACGTACTCCTTCCTCCTATATATACCTATGTACCCCCAAACGATCAGAACAGGAGCCAAAACCTAATTCCACCGCCGCAACTTTCTGTATCCACGAGATCCCATCTTGGGGCCTGTTAGGACCTCCGCAGAGAGGGCCGTCATCACGGAGGGCTTCTACATCATCCTAGCCCCTCCGATGAAGTGTGAGTAGTTTACCTCAGACCTTCGGGTCCATAGTTAGTAGCTAGATGGCTTCTTCTCTTTTTGGATCTCAATACAATGTTCTCCCTCTCTCGTGGAGATCTATTCGATGTAATCTTCTTTTTGCGGTGTGTTTGTTGAGACCGATGAATTGTGGGTTTATGATCAAGTCTATCTATGAATAATATTTGAATCTTCTCTGAATTCTTTCATGTATGTTTGGTTATCTTTGCAAGTCTATTTGAATTATCAGTTTGGTTTGCCCTACTAGATTGGTTTTTCTTGCCATGGGAGAAGTGCTTAGCTTTGGGTTCGATCTTGCGGTGTCCTTTCCCAAAGGATGTAAGGGCAGCAAGGCACGTATTGCATCGTTGCCATCGAGGATAACAAGATGGGGTTTTTATCATATTGCATGAAACTATCCTCTACATCATGTCATCTTGCTTAAGGTGTTACTCTGCTTTTAACTTAATACTCTAGATGCATGCTTTGGATAGCGGTCGATGAGTGGAGTAATAGTAGTAGATGCAAAAGGTGAGTCGGTCTACTTGTCTCGGACGTGATGCCTATATACATGATCATACCTAGATATTCTCATAACTATGCTCAATTTCGCCAATTGCTCAACAGTAATTTGTTCACCCACCGTAGAATACTTATGCTCTTGAGAGAAGCCACTAGTGAAACCTCCGCCCCGGTCTATTCTCATCATATCAATCTCCATCACTTTATTCTTGCTTTGCTTTTTACTTTGCCTTTTACTTTTTACTTTGCATCTCTATATCAAAAATACCAAAAATATTATCTATCATATCTATCAGATCTCACTCTCGTAAGTGACCGTGAAGGGATTGATAACCCCTAATCGCGTTGGTTGCGAGTAGCTATCGTTTTTTGCAGGTAAGAGGGACTTGAGCGTAGCCTCCTACTGGATTGATACCTTGGTTCTCAAAAACTGAGGGAAATACTTACGCTAGTTTGCTGCATCATCCTCTCCTCTTCGGGGAAAACCAACGCAGTGCTCAAGAGGTAGCATGTGCAAGCCACAAGTGTGGAAATGAACGAAACACATGTCTAAGATGTTGTGGCATGACTAAGGTTAGACGTGGCAACCTTAGGCCGGGAACCAAACATGCCATATGTTCTTCCACTCTCTTTTTTTGCGTGAGCTTTGTTCATCCTTTTGCCAACACGCGGGACATCTAGCATCAAGGTGCACGTGTCATGCAAGAAAATGGAGATAAGCAGTATGTAAGTGAGTCGTGCACTTCGAAGGCACCAAGTACTGTGCAATATTTTTTCTCCCCGATGGCACGTGAATAGTGCATGTACTCAATGACGGAGCACGGGATGGTAGCCATGGACATGGTCGGCCCTTTTTGGAGAGAGTACTAAATAACTTTGATGTGTTCCGTCAAATCGCAGAACGACGAGCTCCCTCGCCAATGCGTGCGCGGTGGCTCGCAGCACGAGGAGAAACTTTTGCTTACAAGCGGTGGACGTGCAACAGTTCATTTGGTGTCAGATTGCCAGAAGTACTACTGTAGTACCATCATTATTGTTCGACTTCCGGAAGAGGAGAAGAGCCAAGCGCAAGGTCACCTACTAACCTAGTACTAGTATAGCCAAAGTTGGTCCACCTTTTTAGAGCATGGTTAATTAATATAGGCGGCTCTTGCAAATACCACATCATTAACACAAGGTTTTGCGGCAGCAAGTACTCTCTTCGTAAACAAAAATAAAGGATTGGAGTGGCATGTCCACTTGAATCCCATAGCATTAACACAGTGTTCCCCTAAAAAAACCAAAGTGTTTGACACATGAAAAACAAAGGAAGTGAAAAAAAAGTTGGGTGGATGCTAGATTGCCAATTAACACATGATTACATGGGAAAAAAGTCTTATAGCATTCTATCCTATGAATCAAACGACCAATGTAGGTAGCACGGTGTTGCCTCTCATCGACCTCCTCTGCAGGAGTTTTCTTCTAGTAGTGGCGGAGCTTAGGCCAAGGACACGATTGATTTTCAAGTAGGGCTCGATTAACTCAACTATGTCTCCTAGCTAGCAGCGCCCACCTGCAAATGAGCGCCACCGTGAGCTGCACGGCAATGATAGAGGCTCTGGGAGGACCATAGGTAGGCGAGCGACGAGCCGACGAGGTAGCCCGACGACCCCTTGAGCTTGTAAATCAGGGTCAGGGTCCATTGGGTACATCTCTGACGACATCCGCGGCTTCCGACGGAGTCGTTCCCATTTTATTAGTGTAAATAATTAGTCAATTCCTAGTCAACAATCAAAACCGCCTAAACTCTAACATGTGAACACTAAAACCGCTCAAGGGGGCGATATACCCGGTTTTAGATATTTGAGGGTAAAATTCGTACCAAAATTGACTTTGGGGGGTTATTTGTCCATCAACTTACATTTGAGGGTGAAAAATATACTTCTTTCAATGGTCCGCTGGTCAGAGTATTCTTTTTAGATTTATAACATGTGGGACCGAGTGTGAGCGAACCGACCTCAATCGATGGCAAAATCGCCTGCCAGACGCACTTTGAGAGAGACGAGGAGCAAGAAGCGATACGGGCTGGTCGTGTCATGCAAGAAAATGGCTGATCTCATGTTTAAAACTTGTTCTACTATAGTAGAGGTAGATGTAGATGTAGATGTAGTGTAGACGTAGATGCAGATGTAGATGTACATGTTGAGGTGTAGAGATAAGACTACCCACAGTGGAAGTAACATAGGTGGTAACTTCACACAACTCTAGGCAAAACAGATGATGTGACGAGTAATTAATGAGGGAAGAGAGGCATGTGGTAACATAGCTAGTTACTGTAACATCACATATACCAAGACAAGATGAGTCTACAACCTAATAAATAAAATGTTGTATGACACCACACATATGTTACTCCCCACTATAGAGGTAGTAACATAGACTAGTAACATATGCATGTTACTACTCTAAGTTACTACCCATTGTGACTAGTCTAAGTGAGACTCACCAATGGTCACAACCGTAGGCCGAGTACATGGCGTTCCCCAAGACAAGATGAGTCTACAAGCTAATAAATGAAGCAATCTATAACATTAGTACTATGTTACTTTGCACTATGAAGGTGGTAACATAGACTAGTGTCATATGCATGAAACTAGTGAGTATGGGAGCACATGATATTTCCCCGTCCGGACCGATCCCAAGTTGGCTTCTCACCTTCTTGGCCCACCAAAAACCCCTCCCCCCTCCCGTGTGTGCTTCCTCCCGGCGCCAGCTGAGCCCGCCGCTCCACATTGATGGCAAGTTAGGGTGACGCGACCTCTCACTGCTTCCACCGTTGAAGCGGCGCACCGACCGAGGGCACCGCCCGCTGCATGCCCGACATTTCAGACTACACAGTGGAGAGTAACTTTAGAGCAAGTACTACAATTAGGTGACATAAGAAGGCTATAAGGATTTAAATATATTATTTGTGCTTAGTTGAAGGAGAGAGAAGAGGAGCGGGTTGTAAACTTGTAGCCGGTTGTAGCACGAACTCCAACATACTTTGTGAGACAAAAGGTGGGGCCATTATTAATGATATAGTATTATACTAAAGGGACTAACTATTGTACTAGCAGGCTATTAGGTTGGTTCTAGATGATGTGTCAACTTCATATAGCTGGATGTTGGCTATACTATTAACCATGCTCTAAGTGTGGTATGAGTGGGACTAAAGTTTAGTCCCATACTGCTAGGTGAGTGTGAGTTGCACCACTTTATAATGTGATCTATTCTACCATTTGCCTGAGCATGATAATAGGAAACCTACACGCGCGCTCTTCGGGAACGAGCCTGTCCAAGGACAAAAGCTATGCACGTGGTCTATATTTTTGTTTGTCGGAAAATTTATTAATTAATAGTTAATTGATGCCTTAATTATTCAGCCGTTTCTAATTCTTTTGGATGGTGGGGCTATTATTGACTTGGACATGGGGTTTGGGCCAAAGGCCTACTATTATACTTGGTCTTACTCGCACGACTGACCTGACAGGCTCTACCCTAGCTGCCGCTGTATCATATGGTTTCACACCATTCCAGATCTTAGCGCCACCACGCAATTCTTCTCCACCCCTCTTTCTGGCGTGCACCGCGAGAAGGGACAACAGTCCTCCGAACCCCGCCTTTCGTGATCCTGTACGGGAGAGGGGCGATCAAGTTTTTGGGGAGCACACTCCTGTGACTGCTGCCAGCGACGACTTCCTGAACGACAGCCTTCTTCCCCGACCTCGATAACCTCTTCATCAACGACATGAGTGACAACATCAACCACAGCGGTTCTGCTCCCGCTGTATAGTATGTGATTTTGTCCTCCTGGTTTAGTCCGCATCATTACTTTGATCTTTGCAATTGTCGTCATGATCTATTTACTGTTGATTCAGATTAAATCTCATAGTAAATTGCTCATATGTTCAACAATCCAATCCAAAAACCTGATTATAGGCAATTTACTCCGAGTGGTTTTGCTGCGCTTTTGAAGCCGCCTACTTTTAAGGGGGTGCAATATAAAAGGTGGTGCACAAGAGCAGTATATTGGTTTTAGATCATGTACTGCTATGATGCCACTAAGGGTAAGCCTGAGGGCGATCTTAATCCTACATAGTAGGAAGCTTTTGAGAACATGGATACCCTCTTCAAAGCCGCCCTGCTGAGTATTCTTGACGATTCCATTATGGATTCATATATGTCGTTTGACAGCGGCAAAGACATGTGGGCTATGCTCGAGGCCACGTTTGGGGCCTCGGGCGCTGACAATGAGTTGTATGTCATGGAGCAATTATGTGACTACAAGATGACTGATGAGCGCTCTGTTGTTCAGTAGACTCATGAGATACAGTCACTCGCTAAGGAACTTGAGTACTTTAAGTGTGTGTTGCCGGAAAAATTTGTTGCTGGGACCATCATTGCCAAGCTTCCACCTTCGTGGAACAATTTTTCTACTTCTGAAAAACAAGAGACATGAGTTTTCTATTTCGGATCTCGTTAGCACTCTTGATTTTGAAGAGAAGGCGAGAGCAAAAGACACACATTCTCGGGTCGATGAGGGAGCTTCTAGTGCCCACATGGTACACGAGAAGAACTTCCAGCTCAACCAGCCCCAAAACAACAAGAACAAATCTCAGGGGAAAGGCAAGTTTGATGCAAAGAACAAGCCATCACATTCTACCAACTTCAAGAAGAATTCTCATAACGGGAAGGGACACAAACCTCAATTTTGGTAGCACCGCACAAAATTATATGGCTACATCTACCTGCTGTCAGCTAACCTCATGGTGCTCTAGGTATTCCTACATTCGTAACTAGGTACAATGACCACGACAAGATGAAATAAGCTTATTCGTACGTTGACTTGCTGATTGCAGCGCAGAACGATCCTGTCATGTGTGGAGGAGCAAACAAGCAGTGCAGCCGAAGGTGGGAATCAACTAAGGACTTATGAAATTATATATAATCTTCCTCAGGCAGGTCAATATCCCCTTCGTCCAGATGATCGTGTTTTGTCATGCCGAGCTATTGATATGTGCTACTGTTTTGCAACAACGTTTAAGTATAGCTATTGTTTTCCTATCTTTTCAAATTCAGGACAATGAAGATGATTTTAGGGGAACTGCACAATATGGACTGATGTTGAGTCATCTCTATTGCCTCATGTGTTTTCTGCAAATGTGTTAGCATCAATTGCAAGATGAGGCAGCTAGCTAGCTGTGGAGTTGCCAACATGCTCAAAGTTCTCGCAACATTGAGAAGAAACAAGCATGCCCAGGAAATTAATGCGTGCACAGGGAGGCCCTTTGCTCAGAGAAGCATCGACTGATTTTCTTTATTTCCACACCTTCTCACAACTTTGTATTGGTTATAGTATGGTGAATCATTGAGATGCATAAACATGCTGAACTTTTGTTCTTCTGAATGTTAGTATGCATACCGTATCTTCTGAAGCTTAGTTTAATGTAAATGTTGACTAGCCTATGAACATTCACAACCTACTAAGTATATTGTAGGCATGTTATTTGACACCTCACTTTGCTGCGCTACACGACCAGTGTGAGTGTCTGCGTCCAGTACCACATCCTCTAATTTCGTGGATGCCAAGTTGAAAAAGGTTACCGATGAGTAGCCATAAGCTGGAGGCATCTCTTTTTTTCTTTGAAATGGGCAGTAAGCTGGAGAGTGTCTCGGGCTGCCTCTAGCACAAGGCCCTCCAGTACAAAACACGGGCACCTGACTGGGCCGATACAAAAGCCTATCCATCTTAAAGCCCATTTGTTTTTGTTTTTTGCATGGAGAAGCCCATATTTCTTGAAGAGGGGGCGATCCTAGAAAAACCCTCCTTCCTCGTCGCTTCCACTTATACTGCAGCTCGCTGGACTCTCCCGCTTCCGTCTCCCCCCAATTCCCCCGCTCCCCATCTTCCTCACTCGTCCAGAAAACCCCCGCTCACCTTCTTCCTCACTCGTATAGAAAACGCCTGCTCCTCTTATTCCAACCGTACAGAAAACCCCAGCCCTCCTTCTTCCCCACTCGCACTGCCACTAGGCTCGTCTCTTGCTACTCTGCTCAAACCCCTGAGCTCGGCGCGACGCCCGCAAGAAAAATGGAGTTCGCTGGGCCCAGCGCCAAGAAGATGAGGCTCCCGCCAGCGGCGACGCCGGTCGTAGATCCCGCACCCGACAGCGCGGGGAGAAGCGGCGAGCCTCCCCACCTGGATCTGAGGAACCGGTAGAATCTCCGGTGGACTGCATCAGCGATCTCCCGGAAGTCATCCTCAAGGAGATCATCTCGCTTCTGCCCACCAAGGATTGCTGCCGCACACAAGTCCTCTCAACTCGGCGGCGCCCGATATGGCGCAGTGCGCCCCTCAATCTCGACTGTCGTCAGATTTCTGTCCTTCCTGAATTTGATCTCCTCAGAGCCATCGTCTCCTCTCACCAGCAGGGCCCTGTTTGTCGGATCACGGGTTTCGGCAAAACTCTCAAGGTTCGAACACTGGGGTGCGCACGAAGATCCCCCTACCGATCCACGTCCTAGCTTCGCTAAGATCTCAAGGGCTACCTCTACGAACTCGCAACACAAGGGACACAAGATTTATACTGGTTCGGGCCATCATTGTGGTGTAATACCCTACTCTAGTGTGTGGTGGTTGATTGCCTCTTGGGCTAAGGAAGAACAGTACAAGGGTAAGAACAGCCTCCTGAGGCGAGGTGTTCTTGTGCTTGGTGGGTGTGAGGATCGGCTAAAGATCAGATGCCTCCTACTGTGGTGGCTAGTCCTATTTATAGAGGCCCTAGTCCTCTCCCCAAATATTGAGCGGGAAGGGAGCCAACAACGGCCAATTTGAAAGGGGACATCTATACAGCTTATCCTGACAAAAGTCGTCTTCGCCTGCAAAAGGCTCTGGTGGTGACGCCGTCTTGGGCTCCACGATGACCTCCATCCTGCCGTCCTGCTGGTCTTGGTCTCATTGCACTAATATGGAAACCTTTGCTTGAAGCCTCGGTACTCCGCGCCTGCGCTTGCCTCCTTAGCACCAAAGGGGAAACAAGGACACTGCACGCGCTGGCGCCCGCCTGATCTCGATCGTCATGGCTCACATCATTGGAACCTCGCGAGGTTTGCCTTGCCTTGAACACTCCACCCCTCGCGAGCCAGCCTGGTGAGGCCGCTCCTGAGGAGGTCTTGCATCGTCCGCCTCGCGAGGCTTGGCCCCTCGCGAGGGTCTTGAATGCCTTGTTGGTGAAGATGGGCCGTACGGGCCCGCTCACAGAGTCACGCCGTGGGCCGCAGGGAGGCAAGTCTGGGGACCCCCGTTCCCAGAATGCCGATAGTAGCCCCCAGGCCCAAGGCACGCTCGGGCTTGGCTTCGAGGGTAAGCCAAAGGTCAAGTACGGAGCACCGCGGGCCCCAATAGCATGCGGCCTTGGTCGACGCGTGGCGGTTGATTGGACGTGGGCATCTCCGCTTCCCCACGCTGCCTCGGAAACTGCCCGACTTGACAAAAGGCTAGCGTGGATAGCGCTTGTCTTCACTGCTTCCCTTCGCCTTGCTCGGATCCCCTTTCTTGCGCCCTGCCTCCGAAATCCCTAGATCTACTTCCATCCCCCTCCGCATCAGCGATCAATGGCGCCGCGTAAGGTCAAGCCCTCCTCGTCGCCGGCTTGGTACGAACTAGCGCTCGACGCACCTAACGTCTCGGAGAAGTGCCTCGTCGCCACGCGCTTGCTGACGACGGGGGAAAGCAACAAGAGGGGGAAGACGGGGCTCCAGGTTGCCTCCGACGCGCCGGAGCCTGAGGGGAGTACCTTTTTTCCCTTCTTCACGAGTAGCATCGCCGCGGGGCTGATTCCCCCCTTTTCTGACTTCTTCTACGAGGTCCTCGGCCACTACGGGCTGCAAGCGCTGCATCTTCATCCCAACTCCATCCTTCTCTTGTCCATCTTCGCCTACTATTGCGAGGCGTACCTCGGCGTGATGCCGTCCGTAGCTCTTCTGCGCCACTTCTTCTTCCTCTGCGTCAAGGAGGGTCACGCCTCCGGGTGTGCCAACTTCATTGTGGCCGGCAAGGCCAACTCGATCTCGAAGACGGGGAAGAAAACCGAAGGCTTCCGGAGCAAGTGGGCCATGATGGACGCTAAATGCGTCCACCCGCGCCTGACGCTGCCGACGGAGATGCCACAGTCTGACAAGGGGTGGTCCTGCGCGAAGCTCTCCGACGAGCGGGCGACGTTGGTGCTGGAGCAGATGAAGACCGACCTGAAGCCGGGCAACGCGAAGGCGGAAATGGTGACATGGGCCATGCTCCTGAGGGAATTCCTGATGTTGCGCGTGGCCCCGCTTCAAGCCCGTACGTGCCCCTTGTGGGAGCTTGGGGACGAAGAGGACAAGGTTCGCCTGAGATCGAAGGCCTTGTCCGACGGAGAGCTGGCCGCGGTTCTCCGCCTCCTGGTTGGGGACGACCAGGAGTACCCGCCGAGCATCTTCACCCCCTTGCTTCGCCGTGAGGACGGGGCGCAGGTCATGGCTTCCAGGCCGACTTTTGATGGGCGCGGGCTGGTGCCGCCAGCGCCTACCGGGGCCCCTGAGGCGCCGAAGCCGGTGGAGCTGTCTTCTGACGAGTCTCACGGGGAGGAAGAAGGGGAGGAGGAAGACTCGGAGGTGACCCCCGAAGGGACGGGGGACACCTCCCCCTTGAGCAAGGCTGACATCCTCCGCGCCCTGCCAGATGATGCCAAGGCCGACGCCTGCCAGGAGAAAGGGGAGCTGCCTGTTATCCCGACAAGGGGTAGGTCATCGTTGGTCTCCCAAGATATTGCTCGCGCCTTGGCGCCGTTTGGAGCTGCTTCCGGCCCCTCTAGTGCGCCGTTTTCTGCTCCCGAAATCTGCGCGCCCTGATGTCTACTATGCAACCTTCTTCTTGTAGACGTTCTTGGGACTCCAAGTGCAGAGGTTTGTAGGACAGTAGCAAATTTCCCTCAAGTGGATGACCTAAGGTTTTTTTCAATCCGTGGGAAGTGTAGGATGAAGATGGTCTCTCTCAAACAACCCTGCAACCAAATAACAAAGAGTCTCTTGTGTCCCCAACACACCCAATACAATGGTAAATTGTATAGGTGCACTAGTTCGGCGAAGAGATGGTGATACAAGTGCAATATGGATGGTAGATATAGGTTTTTGTAATCTGAAAAATATAAAACAGCAAGGTAACTAATGATAAAAGTGAGCACAAACGGTATTGCAATGCTAGGAAACAAGGCCTAGGGTTCATACTTTCACTAGTGCAAGTTCTCTCAACAATAATAACATAATTGGATCATATAACTATCCCTCAACATGCAACAAAGATTCACTCCAAAGTCACTAATAGCAGAGAACAAACGAAGAGATTATGGTAGGTTACGAAACCACCTCAAAGTTATCCTTTCTGATCGATCTATTCAAGAGTCCGTAGTAGAATAACACCTTAAGACACAAATCAACCAAAACCCTAATGTCACCTAGATACTCCAATGTCACCTCAAGTATCCGTGGGTATGATTATACGATATGCATCACACAATCTCAGATTCATCTATTCAACCAACACAAAGAACTTCAAAGAGTGCCCCAAAGTTTCTACCGGAGAGTCAAGACGAAAACGTGTGCCAACCCCTATGCATAAGTTCACGAGGTCACAGAACTCGCAAGTTGATCACCAAAACGTACATCAAGTAGATCACGTGATATCCCATTGTCACCACAGATAAGCACATGCAAGACATACATCAAGTGTTCTCAAATCCTTAAAGACTCAATCCAATAAGATAACTTCAAAGGAAAACTCAATCCATTACAAGAGAGTAGAGGGGGAGAAACATCATAAGATCCAACTATAATAGCAAAGCTCATGATACATCAAGATCGTGCCAAATCAAGAACACGAGAGAGAGAGAGAGAGAGAGAGATCAAACACATAGCTACTGGTACATACCCTCAGCCCCGAGGGTGAACTACTCCCTCCTCGTCATGGAGATCGCCGGGATGATGAAGATGGCCACCGGTGAGCGTTCCCCCCTCCGGCAGGGTGCCGGAACAGGGTCCCGATTGGTTTTTGGTGGCTACAGAGGCTTGCGGCGGCGGAACTCCCGATCTATTCTGCTCTCAGATGGTTTTAGGGTATATTGATATATATAGGCAAAAAAAGTCGGTCAGCGGAGCCACGAGGGGCCCACGAGGGTGGAGGGTGCGCCCAGGGGGTGGGCGCGCCCCCTGCCTCGTGCTCTCCTCGTTGATTCCCTGACGTGTACTCCAAGTCTCCTGGATTGCTTCCGTTCCAAAAATAACTCTCTAGAAGGTTTCATTCCGTTTGGACTCCGTTTGATATTCCTTTTCTGTGAAACATCAAACAAGGAAAAAAGCAAACCTTTGGGCTCGGGTTAATAAGTTAGTCCCAAAAATAATATAAAAGTGCATAGTAAAGCCCATTAAACATCCAAGATGGATAATATAATATCATGAATACTTCATAAATTATAGATATGTTGGAGACGCCCCAAGCTTAATTCATGCTTGTCCTCGAGTAGGTAAATGATAAAAGAAATAATTTATGAAGTGTGAATGCTAGCAGGTGCACAAGTTTGATCAATGATAATTTCAATCACCTTTTATAGCATCATAATATGTCATAATAGTAGCTCAACTCATAGAACTTTTCATGATGAAGTAACAAGCTATTCACATGTTAAAGTATAGATCATAGACTTTCTTGAAAACTAACAAACCGTGTTATTATTCATCAAACAATTACAATTCATCTTATTTTCAGGAAGAGTCTATGTCAGAGCTTTGATTTAGCAAATCCCACATACTCAACTATCATACAGTCTTCCATGATTGCTACCACTCAAAGCATATTTTTAGAACAAATAGCAACCATCGAACACAGAGAAAGATAGGGGCTTAATGTTTCGCCTCCCAACTTATTTATCATATAGATTATTGTCAACAATAATAATTCATGATCAAATATATTTCAATGGCCATATATGCTTAGATCTTTCCATCACATGATGCTTGCCAACTAAAGAGTAGGTTGGAATGAGAAGGATTACTACTGACTCTTGCATAAAGGTAAAAGATAGACCCTTCGTAGAGGGAAGCAGGGATTTGCAGAGGTGCCAGAGCTCGAAGCTAAAATAGAGATGAAAATAATTTTGAGAGGTATGCTTTCATTGTCAACATAACGACCAAGAGTTCCCAATATCTTCCATACTACATACATTATAGGCGGTTCCCAAACAGAAAGGTAAAGATTTTACTCCCCCTCCACCAACATTCACACTCCACGGCTTGTCCGAAACAATGGGTGCCGTCCAACTATCAACATTCCTGGGGGAGTTTTGTTTAAATTATTTGTGAATTTGTTTTTGATCTTTTGATCATAGGACTGGGCATCCCAGTTACCAGCTATTTTTTCTCGTGAATGATGAGCGGAGTCCACTCATCGTGAGAATAACCCACCTAGCATGGAAGATACTGACAGCCCCTAGTCGCTACATGAGTGATTCGGGCATACAAAACAGATTATTATTTGAAGGTTTAGAGTTTGGCACATGCAAATTTACTTGGAACGGCAGGTAAATACCGCATATAGATAGATATGGTGGACACTCATGGAAGAAACTTGGTTCAAGGAATTTGGATGCACAAGTAGTATTCCCGCTTAGTACAGATATTTTGGCTAGCAAAGGATTCTAAATAGCGAGCACCACATGTTAGAGGATCCATAACAATATAACTTCTATACAAATATACCCAAGCATAACTCATTATGTTGTCTTCCTTGTCCAACTTCAACTAATTTGCTCAGGTTTGAAAATAATTAACGGGGCTCACAATCATAGAAGATGTCCAAGATAGTATATTGTAGCGACCCGACCTCAGACGGTCAAGCCTACGTATTCTTGTGCCATCCTCGGATCAGTATCTTTGGCACACACAAGACATCAATGTATATATCAAAGTGCAATCACATGTATAAATAATGTAAAACTGATATATACCTCATAATACTCAATGAAACAATCAAACGGGTGTGGAGTCCCATCAACGCCATCGGCAGGTTGAGTGTAGACCGTAACCTGTATCGTAACTCTTACTCACGAGGGAATATCTACAACATGATACGTTGCAGCCGTAGGTCAAGACATTGAATGTACCGCAAGATCACAACATGAGAAAACAGATGGTAAAACTATACTATATGCAATTTGGCTTTGTGGCTCAGATTCGAGTTTTGTTTGCATAAAAGCTGATTTTATTTTACCTACATCAAAAGAATAGAATGAAGTCTGTACTATGGAGTTTCCTGTCATGACATGGTTCCGCCAACCGATGTCTCATAGCCCAAAATCATCATAAGTTGCCCACAATTAAGTTATCAATCCGGTGTTGAGAGTTCCGAGATAGATCCAAGTCCAGAGGCTCAAATTGTCCGTGAATCGGGACACGGCTAATCGATTAGGTTATAACCCTCTGCAGAGGTTTGTACACTTTACCCGCAAGATTCGATCCCTCTTTTACGTTCTCGCACTTCAGGTGTTTGAGAACAAGACGATCAAACATGATCTTCAAGAGTTCCTCGACCAATCGCTCGGTACTCATCCCATCCTACCGTAGTTCTACATCAGGTAGTACCGTCCCAGCCAGAGTCACCACTAAGGTCAACCAAGCCAGAGCCCATAATGACTTGCGGTTGCACAGGTAAGCTTCCGGCCATGAAGTATTCTTCCGTCTCTTTGAGTCTGGGTGAAGCTTTCCGCAAGATGTCATGGCGCTTCTCCATGCATCCCGGCCAACCACTGGTTTCTCCAGGTGCCCACAACCGTCCTTCACCCAAAGAGTGTGTATTGAATTCTTGTCTCGAGTCTTGAAGTCTTGAGGTCTTGAATATGCAGTCCTTGCAGATTCCATCATGGAGATGTCGTCATTGAAGTAGGGTTCTCCTTCTTCACACCACTCTCGAGCACTCATACCAAACCCCGACTACTATAGCGTAGCATTAAAACAAATAACGTCCGGGCTTGGTAACAGGGTGATGGGTTCCTACCTCATGCATACTACTCAACTACAAGGATTCAATAACACTACTGAGGGGTGGTTGCAATGGTGCCACTAAATGCAATAAAACATAGGTAAGAAAAAGCATGGTCAAGTGAACTTGCCTGGTTGACGATCTTCGAAAAACTAGGGTTTCGTAGTAGAAATCTTCGCACTCCGGAAATTCTACCGAGGCAAACAATAACTATAATAAGCACATAGCAATAGGATCACATAACACAACATAACAAAAGTAACATAACACAACAAACAACCAAAACTCAATCCAAAAGAAAAAAACTCAAATAAAGGCCACTCAAAGTTTTCCCTACTTCAAACAATAACAAAAATAGTTTTATATAATAAAAATTTCTTAATATAACCTAATCATGGTTTTAGGTTAACTTAACAGAAAAGGTTTCACTAAGCAACTAGGAGCAAAAGGAATTAATTAAAAGCTATTATAAAACTCATTCTAGGCCTAATCCAATTTCTATTAAGAAAAAAAATTTAAAACTTTTATTAATTATAAATAAAAGTTCATCTACTAGAATGACAGAAACTAACCTAGAATAACTAATCACAAGTGAAAAATAAATTAATTTACTAATTAATTTAATAGGAAAACAGAACTAGTTAATTAATTAGGATTAATAGGATTCTGTCTAAAAATAATTATTTATTAATCCTAAAATACCCAAATTAATTTCTAGGGTTTGGCAATGTCAAAATAAAGTGGTGACAAAAAGAATCATGCAAAAATAATTTTTCTAACTAAAGTTATAGCAGATTTGCTATTCGCTAAAACAATATTAAAGCATTTTTAATTATTTTTAACATAGCTAAATATATATTTTTCTGAAACTACATAAAATTTGCAATCCAACAAAAAAGATTCACTCAAAAATATTAAGCATAATAAAAGATATACATTTTTGAAAATTGAAACTATTCGCTAAAAGCAGAAAATCAAAATAAAGGAAAAAGGCCTAATGGGCCTATACTGTGCCCTGTGCGTTAGATAGCCTAAACGGGCCCTAGGTTTAAACTAAACGAACCGGTAAAAAAAATAAAACCTAACTAATAAATAAACCGATCGGAACCGGCCGGTTTTCTAAATAAAACTTACCCCTTCGGGGGTTCTAATCCTAGCCGCTCATCTAGGATCGGACGGGGGAGGATGCTGGGCTTCTGAGTCCGGGCGACGGCGGGGCGGGCTGAAGGCTTGAGCTTCGAAGGCCGAGGAGCTCCATGAGTCGCCGTAAGGGTGCGGGGAGGCCGGTGAGGAGTTCGGTGGGGTCGGGGGTGGTCGGGGAGGGCTGAGGCGTCGACGGCGGCGACAATGGCGGCGGTGCGAGCTTCGGGCTCCGGCGAGCACGAGCGGGAGGGAGAGGAGGTCCGGCGAGGGGGCGAGGGGGGGAACGGGGTGCGGGGAGGGGGTTTTATAGGGCGGGGGCCTCGTCGGGGAAGGAAGGGGATCGGGGGAGGGAATCGGCATCCCGGATCCTTCGATCCGCGATCCATGCATGGCGGCAAGCGTGGCGTGGGGGAGGAAGAAGGGGTGGGTCCCATGGTCGAGAGAGAGAGGGAGGCGCGAGGCGATCGGGTGGCCGGCGCGTAGCGATTCGGGCGAGGGGGCGAGGGGAGCCGGTCAGGGCTGGCCCGGCCTGGGCTGGCTGGCTTGGGCCAAAAGGGGTGCGGAGGGGGCGGCCACTGGCTGGCCTGGGTGGCTGGCCGGGCGCCTGGGGGTTTTTTTTAAATAAAACAAAAATAAAACACTATCTATACATATTTTATATAGGGTATATATATACCAAAATGATCAGGGGAATATTCCCTTTCATTTGAACATTTTTCCAAAGGCAAAATCCAAACTTTATAAAAATCCATTTTTTTTTAAATTCAAATAAAATTCAGATTTGAATTCCAAAACTTTTGGCAATGTTTTCTTCTGATATTTTTGGAGTGTCATGTTTGCTCCTCTCATACTTTTGACAAGTATTTACCAGGCATAGTTTTTGAAATGATTCCAGCTTGCCAAAGTTTGAATTCAAATTCAAACTCAAAATTTGAAAGAGGGTTTCAAGCATTTTCAAATGACTTTCAACTTGATACTTTTTAACTTCCAACTCATATTTCATATAATTGAAGAAGTCATTTTATCTTCCCTCATGAAAATCATTGAGTTGCATAAAGCTTTGAATTTGAAATCTTCCCAAATGAAATTCAAATCTTTTCCAAAACCCTATTCATTTCAAAATGGAAGAAGTCATGTCATCTTCACTCTAGGCTTTGGTGTTGGAATGAATTTGAATTCATTGAGATCCAAAAGGCAAAGGAGAAAGTTTTGGGAAAGTCATTTCATTCCCTCTCATTCAACTTTCAAAAGTTTCAATTTCTACTCAATTCCATTCAATCAATCAGTCAAACAATCAGACAACAACCATAGTTATTTATTTATTATAACATTCCAAAATTTAGAATTTTGGGATGTTACAAACCTACCACACTTAAAATGAATCTCGCCCTCGAGATTCGGAGAGGCTAGCAAGAAATAGGTTAGGGTTTGGGGTCTTCTCAAAATCCATCGATCGTCTCAGGGGGTCTAGGGTGCTACCACCCTTAGAAGCATGGTTACGGTTCCATCAAAACTCATATACTCCATCCTTATTACTGACAGTGTCGGTCTTCTCAGATATTAAGGATAATTCCTTCTCTGGGCTCTTCCGGTAGTGGCATAACCTTTTCCTCAATTCTTTTGTCCTTTACTCTTGGTAAGGTTATTCCGAGACTGGGTCTTCATAGCTGACGGGTCTGGCGCCAATTCTAAACAAATATCGGTATCTCATGGTGGTCAACGATTTATGGTTTTTCCTGCAGAAAACGGGTCTGGGTTGAACCTCACCGTATAACCTACGATTGGCAACGGTTGCCTGTAAAGGGTTCCATCGTCCTACCATTTTATGGTTTTATGGCTTATCGCGTCGGCACTCTTCTAAGGTTTTCAAGGCTCTCTGATTTTCCATCAACATATGATAGTTCATGATAGAAGTCTTCGGTATGGGGGCCAATCCATCCGTGCATTTGAATCATTACCACATACGTAAACAAAGTGAATCACGTATTCTAACACTTGGGCATACTCACAAGCATTGCAGAATTTCTTTTGTTGACGAACCGGGTTCGAGTAAATCCATTGATTCTCGCAAGCTGAACAAAACATCTATCGCTCTTCACAACTCTTAGGTTTTTACGTAATCTCCTATGAAACGTCTCACGATCAAATCGCAGTCTTCCCAAAATTTCTTTCTCCAGTGGGTACTTGATCCTTATCAATTCTTGGGCCTGTGGGTCATGGCCCACTTCAACACTAGTGTAGCTTTAGCTCATCCTTGGAGTAACTCTCATGTTACACCTCCTTAAATCCAAGAGTACTGTTTCTTCATACCATCATATCAAAAGCAAAACTCCAACTTTTTTTCCTTCTAACTACAGTCCATGGAATATATATTTTCCTATTCATTAGTCTAGTCTTCTTCACAGGTACTACCACCCTTAAAATGAAATTCACAAATCCATCCATAGACCATATTTCTCATATCCTCGAAAATGGTCAAAATCTTTGTTCACAGAGTAACAACCCATAAAATTCAACATATGAAATCATCACACCTTAACTTTATTGATTCATGCATTCATTACAATCTCTGAGAACCCATTACATAGCTCAACTCATCGAACTCATGAAAATGAAACTGCTTTCTATTACTCTTGTTTCCAATATCAAAATTCCAACTACTCAACTCCAGCTTTCATCTTGTCGGGACATTTAGTAGCATAATGTCCTGCTTCCTTGCAATGAAAACACATAACTTTCGATAAGTCTTTGGGCTTCTTGGAGATGGTGTCTACTCTTTGGGCTCTTGGCTTCTTCTCTGGACATTTACTAGCGTAATGACCTAAATCCTTGCACCTGTAACAAGTGATATGACTTAGGTCCTTCTCTGCAAAAATTGTGTTGTTCTGAAGATGCCTTCGTCTTCTCTTCCTGGATTTCTCCGTAATGATCGAGCTTCTATTTCTTGAGGGTCAAAGTTCACTTCTTGCCGTCGGAAGTCTCCGAGATACTCTTGGCTTTCCTTCATGCAATACTCTGAAAAATGTCCTTCTTCTCCACATGAATAGCAGGCTTGTGCGAAAAAATCTGTTTAGGCCTTCACCATCGTGGTCTTCAATAACTTCCTTCATCACAAGTTCTTCTAAATTTTTCCTGCGGGCTTCTTTAGCTGCTTCATAACTTCTTGTACCTTGGGGTAAATCTGACATTGAGCAGTAGTAGTGTATTTCCTTCACACAGAAACAAGTAACCCGCCTAATCGGGCATTCTTCGGTGAGTGATTTTCCTCACAAGGAGGGTATCCATCCTTGTGTTCCTCCTGGGTGTGTCCTATTTCTCCGCAAATCTTGCAGGCACAAGGTTTATTTCTTGGTGTATCATGGTGCTTCCGGATGAGACGTGATCTCAACAGGGTCTTCTTGAATTCCTCCCAAGTTCTTGCTCCTATAAATCCTTGTATGGATTGATGCATTCTCCACCGTTGCAGCACTTTCTCAGAAAGTAATGCGAACATCGTATTGGACCTCATACTTCCTTGAAACCAAATTGTTCCCGAAGTGATTCTCCATGTTCTGCATCCATAGCTCTGCCTCCGGCTGAGTCTTTGGTCCAGAGAATATCAGTCCAACTTCATTCATCATCTATGGGGTTTAAGGGTTTTAGGGTGAGATGAGAGAGAGGTGGGGAGGGTATACACACAATACAAACAATAGTTTTTGAAGAAACAAGTTTTACTTTGTGGCTGTCGGAAAACATCAAACAAATGACAGCTCACACATCGTCGCATCTAACGTAAGTGTGTAACAGGGTTTGGTCTTCTAAAGGTCAAATATTTCTTCAGAACTTCAAATCTTGAGTCTTCAACTGTTGTAGCTTCTAATACATGGTGAAATCCTCTTTACTCTGAAGGGGTCATCGGTTCTCCGATATCAAATCCTTCTTGGAGCGTCTTCATTGATCCTCCGGTGATCAAAGGATAAGGGTATATTCTAACTATTTGAGGTGAGAGGGTCTATTTGATAAATTCAGAAAAGATGAGAAGTAAGAGTCTTTTGTAAATAAAGTTTTTGAGATATCCTGTCCTAAGGGCTTTTCCGGTTTCTAGGGTCACGTCCTCGGTCAACATGTGCTCGATACCATCTCTCAGAGCGACCGACCTCAGACGGTCAAGCCTCTGTATTCTTACATGCCATCCTCGGATCAAGATGTCGGGCACACAGTACATCAATGTATATATCAAAGTGCAATCACATGTATAAATAATGTAAAACTGATATATACCTCATAATACTCAATGAAACAATCAAACGGGTGTGGAGTCCCATCAACGCCATCGGCAGGTTGAGTGTAGACCGTAACCCTGTATCGTAACTCTTACTCGTCGAGGGAATATCTACAACATGATACGTTGCAGCCGTGTAGGTCAGTACATTGAATGTACCGGCAAGATCACAACATGAGAAAACAGATGGTAAAACTATACTATATGCAATTTGGCTTTGTGGCTCAGATTCGAGTTTTGTTTGCATAAAAGCTGATTTTATTTTACCTACATCAAAAGAATAGAATGAAGTCTGTACTATGGAGTTTCCTGTCATGACATGGTTCCGCCAACCGATGTCTCATAGCCCAAAATCATCATAAGTTGCCCACAATTAAGTTATCAATCCGGTGTTGAGAGTTCCGAGATAGATCCAAGTCCAGAGGCTCAAATTGTCCGTAATCGGGACACGGCTAATCGATTAGGTTATAACCCTCTGCAGAGGTTTGTACACTTTACCCGCAAGATTCGATCCCTCTTTTACGTTCTCGCACTTCGTGGTGTTTGAGAACAAGACGATCAAACATGATCTTAGAAGAGTTCCTCGACCAATCGCTCGGTACTCATCCCATCCTACCGTAGTTCTACATCCGCTAGTATCTTGTCCCAGCCAGAGTCACCACTAAGGTCAACCAAGCCGTGAGCCCATAATGACTTGCGGTTGCACGGGTAAGCTTCCGGGCATGAAGTATTCTTCCGTCTCTTTGAGTCTGGGTGAAGCTTTCCGCAAGATGTCATGGCGCTTCTCCATGCATCCCGGCCAACCACTGGTTTCTCCAGGTGCCCACAACCGTCCTTCACCCAAGAGTGTGTATTGAATTCTTGTCTCGAGTCTTGAAGTCTTGAGGTCTTGAAGATGCAGTCCTTGCAGATTCCATCATGGAGTTGTCGCCATTGACGAGGGTTCTCCTTCTTCACACCACTCTCGAGCACTCATACCAAACCCCGTCTACTATAGCGTAGCATTAAAACAAATAACGTCCCGGGCTTGGTAACAGGGTGATGGGTTCCTACCTCATGCATACTACTCAACTACAAGGATTCAATAACACTACTGAGGGGTGGTTGCAATGGTGCCACTAAATGCAATAAAACATAGGTAAGAAAAAGCATGGTCAAGTGAACTTGCCTGGTTGACGATCTTCGAAAAACTAGGGTTTCGTAGTAGAAATCTTCGCACTCGGAAATTCTACCGAGGCAAACAATAACTATAATAAGCACATAGCATTAGGATCACATAACACAACATAACAAAAGTAACATAACACAACAAACAACCAAAACTCAATCCAAAAGAAAAAACTCAAATAAAGGCCACTCAAAGTTTTCCCTACTTCAAACAATAACAAAAATAGTTTTATATAATAAAAAATTTCTTAATATAACCTAATCATGGTTTTAGGTTAACTTAACAGAAAAGGTTTCACTAAGCAACTAGGAGCAAAAGGAATTAATTAAAAAGCTATTATAAAACTCATTCTAGGCCTAATCCAATTTCTATTAAGAAAAATAATTTAAAACTTTTATTAATTATAAATAAAAGTTCATCTACTAGAATGACATAAACTAACCTAGAATAACTAATCACAAGTGAAAAATAAATTAATTTACTAATTAATTTAATAGGAAAACAGGAACTAGTTAATTAATTAGGATTAATAGGATTCTGTCTAAAACTAATTATTTATTAATCCTAGAATACCCAAATTAATTTCTAGGGTTTGGCAATGTCAAAATAAAGTGGTGACAAAAAGAATCATGCAAAAATAATTTTTCTAACTAAAGTTATAGCAGATTTGCTATTCTGGCTAAAACAATATTAAAGCATTTTTAATTATTTTTTAACATAGCTAAATATATATTTTTCTGAAACTACATAAAATTTGCAATCCAACAAAAAAAAGATTCACTCAAAAATATTAAGCATAATAAAAGATATACATTTTTGAAAATTGAAACTATTCGGCTAAAACAGAAAATCAAAATAAAAGGAAAAAGGCCTAATGGGCCTATATCGTGCCTACAATGCGTTAGATAGCCTAAACGGGCCCTAGGTTTAAACTAAACGAACCGGTAAAAAAATAAAACCTAACTAATAAATAAACCGATCGAACCGGCGGTTTTCTAAATAAAACTTACCCCTTGGGGTTCTAATCCTAGCCGCTCATCTAGGATCGGACGGGGAGGGGATGCTGGGCTTACTGAGTCTGACGGCGGCGGGCGGGCGGCGGAAGTGGCTGAGCTTGAAGGCCGAGGAGCTCCCATGAGTCGCTGAGGGAAAGTGGGAGGCCGGTGAGGAGTTCGGTGGGCCTGGGGTGGTCGGGAGGGCCGAGGCGCCGACGGGCGGCGAAAATGGCGGCGGAAGCCGGCTCCATGAGCACGAAAGGGGAGGGAGAGGAGGTCCGCGAGGGGGCGAGGGGGGAACGGGTGCGGGAGGGGGTTTATAGGGCGGGGCCTCGTCGGGAAGGAAGGGATCGGGAGGAATCGGCATCCGGATCCTTCGGGATCCGGCGATCCATGCGGCGACGGGCGTGGCGTGGGAGGAAGAAGGGGTGGGTCCCATGGGTCGAGAGAGAGAGGAGGGGCGAGGCGATCGGGTGGCCGTGGCACAGAGCGATTCGGGCGAGGGGCGAGGAGCCGGCTTGGGTGGCTGGCTGGGCAGCTGGGTTGGCTTGGGCCAAAAGGGGTGCGAGGGGGAGGCGCTGGCTGGCCTGGGTGGTTCTGGGCGCCCGGGGGGTTTTTTTTTTAAATAAAACAAAAATAAAACACTATCTATACATATTTTATATAGGGTATATATATACCAAAATGATCAGGGGAATATTCCCTTTCATTTGAACATTTTTCCAAAGGCAAAATCCAAACTTTATAAAAATCCATTTTTTTAAATTCAAATAAAATTCAGATTTGAATTCCAAAACTTTTGGCAATGTTTTCTTCTGATATTTTTGGAGTGTCATGTTTGCTCCTCTCATACTTTTGACAAGTATTTACCAGGCATAGTTTTTGAAATGATTCCAGCTTGCCAAAGTTTGAATTCAAATTAAAAACTCAAAATTTGAAAGAGGGTT
This sequence comes from Aegilops bicornis, assembly GCA_021605145.1. Lineage (NCBI taxonomy): Eukaryota > Viridiplantae > Streptophyta > Magnoliopsida > Poales > Poaceae > Aegilops > Aegilops bicornis. Next base: position 267,878,250 of record CM038675.1, on the reverse strand, counting down.
TCAAGCATTTTCAAATGACTTTCAACTTGATACTTTTTAACTTCCAACTCATATTTCATATAATTGAAGAAGTCATTTTATCTTCCCTCATGAAAATCATTGAGTTGCATAAAGCTTTGAATTTGAAATCTTCCCAAATGAAATTCAAATCTTTTCCAAAACCCTATTCATTTCAAAATGGAAGAAGTCATGTCATCTTCACTCTAGGCTTTGGTGTTGGAATGAATTTGAATTCATTGAGATCCAAAAGGCAAAGGAGAAAGTTTTGGGAAAGTCATTTCATTCCCTCTCATTCAACTTTCAAAAGTTTCAATTTCTACTCAATTCCATTCAATCAATCAGTCAAACAATCAGACAACAACCATAGTTATTTATTTATTATAACATTCCAAAATTTAGAATTTTGGGATGTTACATATATTTATATGTGAAATCTCTCTTCCTTCAATATTCTTTCATGAATTGTTCAAGTGACCAATACAATGTTTGCTAACCTTCAAAAAAATTACCACCTCTACTTCTTAAATGTTAAGGCATTACTCCCCATGGGAAAGGCATATGAAACATATATAATTTCAGATTTATGACATTCAAATCATTCAACCATTTACTCATAGGATATAAGTGAAGCACACGATTAAATGACAAACTACTCCAAAAAGATATAAGTGAAGATCAATGAGTAGTTAAATAATTATGTAGCTATGTGAAGACTCTCTCTCATTTAATAATTTCAGATCTTGGGATATTATTCAAACAGCAAGCACAACAAAATAAAATAAAATGACGCTCCAAGCAAAACCCATATCATGTGGTGAATAAAAATATAGCTCCAAGTAAAGTCACCGATGAATGAAGACGAAAGAGGGGATGCCATCCGTGGCATCCCCAAGCTTAGGCTCTTGGTTGTCCTTGAATATTACCTTGTGGTGCCTTGGGAATCCCCAAGCTTAGGCTCTTGCCACTCCTTATTCCATAGTCCATCGAATCTTTACCCAAAACTTGAAAACTTCACAACACAAAACTCAACAGAAAACTCATGAGCTCCGTTAGCGAAAGAACAAAACACCACTTCAAAGTACTGTATTTAACTCATCTTTATTTATATTGGTGTTAAACCTACTGTATTCCAACTTCTCTATGGTTTATAAACTATTTTACTAACCATAGACTCATCAAAATAAGCAAACAACACACGAAGAACAGAATCTGTCAAAAACAGAACAGTCTGTAGTAATCTGTAACTAACGCAAACTTCTGGAACTCAGAAAAATATACTAAAATAGGAAGACCTAGATAATTTTTTTATTGATCTACTGCAATTGGAATAAGTATTTTATCACGTTCTGGTGATTTTTAACAATTGTTTTCGTGAACAGAAAGTTTCTGGAATTTTCAGCAAGATCAAATAACTATCATCCAAGAAGATCATATAGGTCTTACTTTGCACAAACACTAATTAAAACCACATCTAACCAGAGGCTAGATAGATTGTTTATTACTAAACAGAACCAAAAAGCAAGAAACTAAAATAAAATTGGGTTGCCTCCCAACAAGCGCTAACGTTTAACGCCCCTAGCTAGGCATGATGATTTCAACGATGCTCACATAAAAGATAAGAATTGAAACATAAAGAGAGCAGCATGAAGAATATTACTAGCACATTTAAGTCTAACCCACTTCCTATGCATAGGGATTTTGTGAACAAACAACTTATGGGAACAATAATCAACTAGCATAGGAAGGCAAGACAAGCATAACTTCAAAACTTTAAGCACATAGAGAGGAAACTTGGTATTATTGCAATTCCTACAAGCATATATTCCTCCCTCATAATAATTTTCAGTAGCATCATGAATGAATTCAACAATATAACCAGCACCTAAAGCATTCTTTTCATGATCTACATGCATATAATTTTTATTACTCTCCACATAAGCAAATTTCTTCTCATGAATAGTAGTGGGAGCAAACTCAACAAAATAACTCTCATGTGAAGCATAATCCAATTGAATTAAAATCATGATGACAAGTTTCATGGTTATGTTTATTCTTTGTAGCATACGTGTCATCACAATAATCATCATAAATAGGAGGCATGCTTTCATCACAATAAATTTGCTCATCAAAACTTGGGGGACTTGATACGTCTCCGTCGTATCTACTTTTCCAAACACGTTTGCCCTTGTTTTGGACTCTAACTTGCATGATTTGAATGGAACTAACCCGGACTGGCGCTGTTTTCAGTAGAATTGCCATGGTGTTATTTATGTGTAGAAACAAAAGTTCTCGGAATGACCTGAAACTCCACGGAACATATTCTTGGAAAATATTAAAAATATTGGCAAAAGAATCAAGGCCAGGGGGCCCACCACGTGTCCACGAGGGTGGGGGCGCGCCTGCCCCCCTGGGCGCGCCCCCCTGCCTCGTGGGCCCCCTGTTGCTCCGCCGACCTCAACTCCAACTCCATATATTCGTGTTCGGGGAGAAAAAAAATCAGAGAGAAGGATTCATCGCGTTTTCCCATACGGAGCCGCCGCCAAGCCCTAAAATCTCTCGGGAGGGCTGATCTGGAGTCCGTTTGGGGCTCCGGAGAGGGGGATTCGTCGCCGTCGTCATCATCAACCATCCTCCATCACCAATTTCATGATGCTCACCACCGTGCATGAGTAATTCCATCGTAGGCTTGCTGGACGGTGATGGGTTGGATGAGATTTATCATGTAATCGAGTTAGTTTTGTTAGGGTTCGATCCCTAGTATCTACTATGTTCTGAGATTGATGTTGCTATGACTTTGCTATGCCTAATGCTTGTCACTAGGGCCCGAGTGCCATGATTTCAGATCTGAACCTATTATGTTTTCATGAATATATGTGAGTTCTTGATCCTATCTTGCAAGTCTATAGTCACCTACTATGTGTTATGATCCGGCAACCCTGAAGTGGCAATAATCGGGACCACTCGCAGTGATGACCATAGTTTGAGGAGTTCATGTATTCACTATGTGTTAATGCTTTGGTCCGGTACTCTATTAAAAGGAGGCCTTAATATCCCTTAGTTTTTGTTAGGACCCCGCTGCCACGGGAGGGTAGGACAAAAGATGTCATGCAAGTTCTTTTCCATAAGCACGTATGACTTTATTCGGAATACATGCCTACATTACATTGATGAATTGGAGATAGTTCTGTGTCACCCTATGTTATGATTGTTACATGATGAACCGCATCCGGCATAATTCTCCATCACCGATCCAACGCCTATGAGCTTTTCATATATTGTTCTCCGCTTATTTACTTTTCCGTTGCTACTGTTACAATCACTACAAACCCCAAAAATCTTACTTTTGCTACCGGTACCGTTACTTCCATACTACTTTGCTACTAAATACTTTGGTGCAGATACTAAGTTATCCAGGTGTGGTTGAATTGACAACTCAACTGCTAATATTTGAACATATTGCTGAAAATGATAGGACTTTGCATGCTTCTAAAAGGAAGAAAAAGAAAAATGATAGGACTTTGCATGCTTCTAGTGAACATATTGCTGAACCACCTGAGAATCCTAATGATATTTCTATTTTCTGATGCTGAAACACAATCTGGTAATGAACATGAACCTAGTGATAATGTTAATGATGATGTTCATGATGATGCCCAACCTAGTAATGATAATGATGTAGAAATTGAACCTGATGTTGATCTTGATAACCCACAAACAAAGAATCAATGTTATGATAAGAGAGACTTTGTTGCTAGGAAGCACGGTAAAGAAAGGGAACCATGGGTTCTGAAACCCATGCCTTTTCCTCCTAAACTATCCAAGAAAAAGGATGATGAGGATTTTGAGCGCTTTGCTGAAATGATTAGACCTATCTTTTGCGTATGCGATTAACTGATATGCTCAAAATGAATCCTTATGCTAAGTATATGAAAGAAATTGTTACTAATAAAAGAAAGATACCGGAAGCTGAAATTTCCACCATGCTTGCTAATTATACTTTTAAGGGTGGAATACCTAAGAAACTAGGAGATCTAGGAGTACCAACTATACCATGCTCCATTAAACTATGTTAAAACTGCCTTATGTGATCTTGGAGCCGGTGTTAGTGTTATGCCTCTCTCTTTATATCGTAGACTTGACTTGAATAAGTTTAAACCTACTGAAATATCTTTGCAAATGGCTGATAAATCAACTGCTATACATTGCCGGTATTTGTGAGAATGTGCCTGTTGTGGTTGCAAACGTTACTATTTTAACGGACTTTGTTATTCTTGATATTCCCGAGGACGATAATATGTCTATTATTCTTGGAAGACCTTTTTTGAATACTGCAGGGGCTGTTATTGATTGCAACAAAGGCAATGTCACTTTTCATGTTAATTGTAATGAGCATATGGTACACTTTCCGAGGAAACAACCTCAGGTCCACAGTATCAATTCTATTGGAAAAATTCATCGATTATTTTTAGAGGTTTTGAATTTCCTCTTCCTACTATCAAGAAGAAATATGATATTCTTATTATTGGGGATGTGCATATCCCCGTTGAGGTAACATAGTGTTATTCGAAATTTCTCCGGTTTCATGCGATTCGGAATGAGTTTGTTAACAAGACATGATCAACCTTGTTAGTGGATTCCTTTTGATGAGCATGAGATGGATGAAGTTAGAAAGCACAACCTTCATACCCTACTTTTACTTTACATTATTTAGTTGAAATAAAGTAAAAATAGTATTTTTACATTCTGCTTTTCTCGATTTATCCGCAATATAAAAATACCCGAAAATAAAAGTTGTCCAAATGCCCTGCCAATTTAATATGATTTTTTCTGGAATATTTGAGAATATCTGGCACTGAGAACACATCAGGGGGAGCTGGCACCTGGCCACGAGGGTCCAGGGCGCGCCCACCCCCCTGGCGCGCCCCCCTGCCTCGTGGGCCCACGGTGGGCCCCCTCCACTTATGCCAGCCACCACACACTTCTTCTTCCTCCCAAAAAAATCACCATCCAGCTCAAGCACGAGTTCTAGCTCATTTTGCTGCGATTTTCGATCTCCTTGCTCAAAGCACATCTCACAAAACTGCTTTGGGGATTGTTCCTTGGTATGTGACTCCTCCATTGGTCCAATTAGTTTTTGTTCTATTGCTTTATTCATTGAAAATTTGTGCTGCCTAGGTGACCATGTTCTTGAGCTTGCATGTCAAATTTATATGGTTCCAAGTAGTTCTAATGCATGATATAGGCTCTAGGCACTTGTAGGAGTAGTTGCTATCAATTTTGTTGAGTTTGGTTTACTTTTATTTGAGGTTACTAAAAATTTCAGAATTTTTTCAGAGGAAAAAATATGCTTAGGAAAATGTACCAAGGTGGTTCTTCAAGGAAACAAGGACCCAGGCTTGCAATGCGTGATGCTGACGATGAACCACCAAGGAACGCTCCAGTGCGGCCTTGTGAATGGCCTTCAGAGGACTTTATGGATCGAGCGGGAATCAAGGAAGAATTTAACGCATATTTGCGTAACGCCGATCTTGTGAGCTTCGAGGAAGAAAAGTGCCGCCAGTACCACTATCTCACTAGTTCCTTTGTGAGGAGGTTTAAATTTTCATCTTCACGCAATTCTCAAACTGTCCTGTTTGATCTTTATGAAAAATCTTATACTACGGACTTAGAAGATTTTACCACTGCTAGCAAACTTCCATAATGGGGTAGTGCTAGTGAACCTCGCAAATCTGAATTTAGAGATTTTCCTGCTAGCATAACTGTGGGGGAATCTAGAGATATAGCACAAGCTACCATAGGGAGCATTCATTTTCCTGCTATACATTATTTTGCTCTCTTTATAGTTAGGTGCATAAATGGTAAAGATGAAGCATGTCATATGTGTGTCCCCGACCTTAGTATTCTTAGGAGTGCTATGTTAGGAGACAAATCTTATAATTTGGGAGCCATTGTTGCGTGTAGGTTGCACCATAATAGATTTAATGGAGATTTCTTTGGTGGAATTTATGCAACCCGTTAGCTGATTTTCTTGGTGTAACCATACGTGATGATGATATTGAGTTGCCTCCTGCTTATCTGGATTATGAGACTATGGTTCGTCATCATTTTGTTGAGAGGAACAATCAGTTCCTCCAGTACCGACTAATCTTTGACAGACGACGCACCTATAACGTCGCTCTCCCTGCTTCTACCTTCTTTGACTTTCAGGCAAAGGGGAGATATTAGATAACCGGAGAGGAGGCAGATGAGTATAAGAGGAGGGCTGAGATAGCTCACCTCCAAGCTGCAGCCCATGATGCAATGACTGCTGCATCATAGTACGACCCCAGCTACAGCTTTGGATATCCGCCAGGCCAGCCGTGGCTATACACCAACTTAGGCCAAAAGCCTAAACTTGGGGGAGTACGTATTTCCCACCGACATTACATTTATGTTCGCACACTCATTGATAGATGTCGGTGCTCATACTCTTTCACTGTAATATCCATGCTAGATTATTTTCCTTTTTATGCTTTCTTCTTGTGTGTTTGAAAAACATTAAGAAAAAAATAGTAGTAGCTTTTAGCTAGTTTACTTTTCTTGCTGTAGTAGTAATAATTAAAAGAAAACCCAAAAATATTTCATGTTCTTCTTTTTCTTGTTGGGAGCTTTCCCGCGTAAATAGTTTTATTTATTTTCTTTTCTTTGGGGGTCGATAGGAGAAGACAATGATTAAATTGTTGAAGTGGCTCTTATATGCATTATTGTTGATTTAACCAAAGAGCCCATATTGCCTTGTCTTCTCCTGTTTATTGAATGCTCGCAGATTCCAGCTTAGTCAGATGCACGTGCACTATTATTATTATTCACATCGTTCGGTCGTGCAAGTGAAAGGCAATAATGACGATATATGATGGACTGATTGAGACGAGAGAAGCTGGTATGAACTCGACCTCTCTTGTTTTTGTAAATATGATTAGTTCATCGTTCCTGATTCAGCCTATTATGAATAAACATGTTTGCAATGACAATTAAAGATTATAGTTGCTTATGCCATGCTTAATTAGCTAAGAGTTTATAATGGTTTACCTTGCGTGCCAACATGCTATTAAAATGGTTGTGATGTGGTATGATGGGGTGGTATCCTCCTTTGAATGATTCAAGTGACTTGACTTGGCACATGTTCACACATGTAGTTGAAACAAATCAACATAGCCCTCAAGATATTTATGTTCATGGTGGATTATATCCTACTCATGCTTGCACTCAGTTTATATTAATTTTAATGCATGTTCATGACTGTTGTCGCTCTCTAATTGGTTGCTTCCCAGTCTTTTGCTAGCCTTCACTTGTACTAAGCGGGAATACTGCTTGTGCACCCAATCCCTTAAACCCCAAAGTTATTCCATATGAGTACACTATACCTTCCTATATGCGGTATCTACCTGCCGTTCCAAGTAAATTTGTATGTGCCAAACTCTAAACCTTCAAATGAAATTCTGCTTTGTATGCTCGAATAGCTCATGTATCAACTAGGGCTGTCCTTATCTTCCATGTTAGGCAGGTTATTCTCAAGAGGAGTGGACTCCGCTCCTCACTCACGAGAAAATGGCTGGTCATCGGGATGCCCAGTCCCATGCTTTATGCAAACTAAATCAAAATAATTGCAAACAAAACTCCCCCGGGGCTGTTGCTAGTTGGAGGCACTCGTTGTTTCAAGCAAGCCATGGATTGATGCTTCGGTGGAGGGGGAGTATAAACTTTACCATTCTGTTTGGGAACCGCCTATAATGTGTGTAGCATGGAAGATATCGCCATCTCTTGGTTGTTATGTTGACAATGAAAGTATGTCGCTCAAAATCTTATTTATCTCTGCTTTAAAATCGAGCTCTGGCACCTCTACAAATCCCTGCTTCCCTCTGCGAAGGGCCTATCTATTTACTTTCATGTAGTCATCACCCTCTTATTAAAAAGCACTAGCTGGAGAGCAATGATGTCATTTGCATTCATTACTATTAATTTATACTGGGTATGACTGGATCTCTTTTACCATGAATTACAATGTCTAGTCAGTCCCTGGTCTTTAAAGGTGCTCTGCATTTATGTTTTACGGTCTCAGAAAGGGCTAGCAAGATACCATCTTATTATATTATATCATGATTGTTTTGAGAAAGTGTTGTCATCCGAGATTTATTATTATTGCTCGCTAGTTGATTATGCCATTGACATGAGTAAACATGAGATCTAAGAGTTATTGTGAATGTGGTTAGTCATAATCTTTGCTGAAAACTTGAATGATGGCTTTACATATTTACAACAACAAGAGAAACAGAGTTTGTAAAATTTTTTCTTTTTCACTTTCAGTTTGTCAACTGAATTGCTTGAGGACAAGCAAAGGTTTAAGCTTGGGGGAGTTGATACATCTCTGTCGTATCTACCTTTCCAAACACTTTTGCCCTTGTTTTGGACTCTAACTTGCATGATTTGAATGGAACTAACCCGGACTAACGTTGTTTTCAGCAGAATTGCCATGGTGTTATTTATGTGAAGAAACAAAAGTTCTCGGAATGACCCGAAACTCCACGGAACATATTTTTGGAAATTATTAAAAATATTGGCGAAAGAATCAAGGCCAGAGGCCCACCACGTGTCCATGAGGGTGGGGGCGTGCCCCCTGCCTCATGGGCCCCCTGTTGCTCCGCCGACCTCAACTCCAACTCCATATATTCGTGTTCGGGGAGAAAAAAATCAGAGAGAAGGATTCATTGCGTTTTACGATACGGAGCAGCCGCCAGGCCCTAAAACCTCTCGGGAGGGCTGATCTGGATTCTGTTCGGGGCTCCGGAGAGGGGAATCCGTCGCCATCATCATCATCAACCATCCTCCATCACCAATTTCATGATGCTCACCGCCGTGCGTGAGTAATTCCATCGTAGGCTTGCTGGACGGTGATGGGTTGGATGATATTTATCATGTAATCCAGTTAGTTTTGTTAGGGTTTGATCCCTAGTATCCACTATGTTTTGAGATTGATGTTGCTATGACTTTGCTATGCTTAATGCTTGTCACTAGGGCCCGAGTGCCATGATTTCAGATCTGAACCTATTATGTTTTCATGAATATATGTGAGTTCTTGATCCTATCTTTGCAAGTCTATAGTCACCTACTATGTGTTATGATCCGGCAACCCCGAAGTGACAATAGTCGGGACCGCTCGCGGTGATGACCATAGTTTGAGGAGTTCATGTATTCACTATGTGTTAATGCTTTGGTCTGGTACTCTATTAAAAGGAGGCCTTAATATCCCTTATTTTCCGTTAGGACCCCGCTGCCACGGGAGGGTACGACAAAAGATGTCATGCAAGTTCTTTTCCATAAGCATGTATGACTATATTCGGAATACATGCCTACATTACATTGATGAATTGTAGCTAGTTCTGTGTCACCCTATGTTATGACTGTTACATGATGAACCGCATCCGGCATAATTCTCCATCACCGATCCAATGCCTACGAGCTTTTCATATATTGTTCTCTGCTTATTTACTTTTCCGTTGCGAATATTAGAATCACTACAAAACCCAAAAATATTACTTTTGTTACCGTTACCGTTACTTCCATACTACTTTGCTACTAAATACTTTGCTGCAGATACTAAGTTATCCAGGTGTGGTTGAATTGACAACTCAACTGCTAATATTTGAGAATATTCTTTGGCTCCCCTTGTGCCGAATCAATAAATTTGGGTTGAATACTCTACCCTCGAAACTGTTGCGATCCCCTATACTTGTGGGTTATCAGGACTAAACATATCATCTTCATCAAACATAGCATCCCCAAGCTTGTGGCTTTGCATATCATTAGCATCATGGGTGTTCAAAGAATTCATACTAAAAACATTGCAATCATGCTCATCATTCAAAGATTTAGTGCCAAACATTTTATAGACTTCTTCTTCTAGCACTTGAGCACAATTTTCCTTTCCATCATTCTCATGAAAGATATTAAAAAGATGAAGCGTATGAGGCAAACTCAATTCCATTTTTTTGTAATTTTCTTTTATGGACTAAACTAGTGATAAAACAAGAAACTAAAAGATTCAATTGCAAGATCTAAAGATATACCTTCAAGCACTCACGTCCCCGGCAACGGCGCCAGAAAAGAGCTTGATGTCTACTACGCAACCTTTTTCTTGTATGCGTTGTTGGGCCTCCAAGTGCAGAGGTTTGTAGGATAGTAGAAAATTTCCCTCAAGTGGATGACCTAAGGTTTATCAATCCATGGGAGGCGTAGGATGAAGATGGTCTCTCTCAAACAACCTTGCAACCAAATAACAAAGAGTCTCTTGTGTCCCCAACACACCCAATACAATGGTAAATTGTATAGGTGCACTAGTTCATGAAGAGATGGTGATACAAGTGCAATATGGATGGCAGATATAGGTTTTTGTAATATGAAAATATAAAAACAGCAAGGTAACTAATGATAAAAGTGAGCACAAACGGTATTGCAATGCTAGGAAACAAGGCCTAGGGTTCATACTTTCACTAGTGCAAGTTCTCTGAACAATAATAACATAATTGGATCATATAACTATGCCTCAACATGCAACAAAGAGTCACTCCAAAGTCACTAATAGCGGAGAACAAACGAAGAGATTATGGTAGGGTACGAAACCACCTCAAAGTTATCCTTTCTGATCGATCTATTCAAGAGTCCGTAGTAGAATAACACCTTAAGAGAAAAATCAACCAAAACCCTAATGTCACCTAGATACTCCAATGTCACCTCAAGTATCCGTGGGTATGATTATATGATATGCATCACACAATCTCAGATTCATCTATTCAACCAACACAAAGAACTTCAAAGAGTGCACCAAAGTTTCTACCGGAGAGTCAAGACAAAAACGTGTGCCAACCCCTATGCATAAGTTCACGAGGTCACGGAACCCGCAAGTTGATCACCAAAACATACATGAAGTAGATCACGTGATATCCCATTGTCACCATAGATAAGCTCATGCAAGACATACATCAAGTGTTCTCAAATCCTTAAAGACTCAATCCGATAAGATAACTTCAAAGGAAAACTCAATCCATTACAAGAGAGTAGAGGGGGAGAAACATCATAAGATCCAACTATAATAGCAAAGCTCGCGATACATGAAGATCATACCACCTCAAGAACACGAGAGGGAGATCAAACACATAGCTACTGGTACATACCCTCAGCCCCGAGGGTGAACTACTCCCTCCTCGTCATGGAGATCGCCGAGATGATGAAGATGGCCACCGGTGAGGGTTCCCCCCTCCGGCAGGGTGCTGGAACAGGGTCCCGATTGGTTTTTGGTGGCTACAGAGGCTTGCGGCAGTGGAACTCCCGATCTATTCTGCTCTCCGATGGTTTTAGGGTATATTGATATATATAGGCGAAAGAAGTCGGTCAAGGGAGCCACGAGGGGCCCACGAGGGTGGAGGGCGCGCCCCCTGCCTCGTGCTCTCCTCGTTGATTCCCTGACGTGTACTCAAAGTCTCCTAGATTGCTTCCGTTCCAAAAATAACTCTCCAGGAGGTTTCATTCCGTTTGGACTCCGTTTGATATTCCTTTTCTGCGAAACACTGAAACAAGGGAAAAAGCGAAGCGGCCTTTGGGCTCAGGTTAATAAGTTAGCCCCAAAAATAATATAAAAGTGCATAGTAAAGCCCATTAAACATCCAAGATGGATAATATAATAGCATGAATACTTCATAAATTATAGATACGTTGGAGATGTATCACGCCCACACTCCAGGCCTCGAGGCTCTCAGGCTTCAAGCTCACCAAGCGAAGGGTGGACTATGTTGCGGTGGACCAGGAAGTGCTTGAGCTTCGTCTTGTTCTTGCTTATACTGTTGTATCCTGACGCTCGTCCTTGGTTGACCAGGCCGTCGCCTTCGGCGAAGAAGTGTCGCGACCAGACCCGAATGGATCTAGCGCTCTGTACTCAGTGTCATCCCTGGATCAGTAATGCCGACAAAGACAAGATGCCGAAGGATTTATAGCGAGTAGCAATCACACACTTATTACATCGTTGTCCACAAGGGAACTTAATACAATAATATGGCTTAAGGCCATCTAATAATAACAATGGAAGGCTTGGAAAACGAGTGAGTCCATCAACTCCGGTGACATCACCGAGTATAGAACCACAACCTAACATCTTACTGTAAATGCGAAAAGTGCGCAACATGAAAAGTTGCAGTTCAAACGGGTCGACACATGGAATATCTGGCAATGTAACACGTAAGAGCAATGATGCAATAAGCCTATACTACATGCATATATGGCTGGTGGAAAGCTCTATGGTTACAGTTTTTGCGAAAAGCCAATTTTTCCCTACATCAAAGGAATAATTTTATTTAACTATCATGGTGGTTGTTAAACATTGAAGATGGTTGACAGCATCCTCAATCCCAATTAAAAAGTACTCATTAAAAACCCAATACATTTATTTTAGAAGTAACATGTTGAGATTCACATGATAATCAAGTACTAGATACTCAAGATGTCCATAACCGGGGACACGGCTAATCATGATTAGTTTATACACTCTGCAGAGGTTTGCGCACTTTTCCCCACAAGACTCGATCGCCTCCGCTTGGTTCTCGCACTACATTGTGTTTGAGAAACGGATGACCGAGACATAGTCTTTCGTAAGCGCTTAGCACCTTACATGTGGGTAGACCGTACCAACCTACATCCCCTACATCAGCTAGTCTGCCCGTAAGAGTTCGCACAACTTAGTCAACTACGCCAGAGCCCATAATTGGCTTGTGGCTGCACACGGAAGTTTCTAGTTTGAATAATCTCATGATCCCTTAGAGCACAGGTGGCGGTCCGAAGAAATACAGGCAAATCCTCGATAGAAACCAGGTGCCTCAATCCACCCAGATGTGTGTTTAGGTTGCCACCTTAAATAAACCATTAATTAACAATCTCACATCTGTCATGGATATTCACTCACCCAATCCACGTCTACTAGCATAGCATGGCATAATCAAGCAAACGGAGAAGTAACTCCCAAGGTTTCATAAGTAAAACAGGTAATAGGTACTACCTCAATCTACTTCCCAATCCCACAATTTAATTAGATCCTAAACATGCAAGTGTTTGAGGGTTTGATCTAATGCATAAAACTGGGTAGTAGAAAAGGGATGATCAAAGTGTTACTTGCCTTCTTGATGATCCATGAGTCCTAGAGATTGAAATAACAAGCGGCGACTCCGGGTGATCTAACGCAGACAAACAACAAGCATAAAATAAGTACTAATCTAATGCAGGGGAAAATCTCGAATAAAATATCTAACCAGATAGTTCAACTTAAGAACCCTGGTTGCAAAAGAATCAAATCAAATAAAGCATCGAAAGTCGGAACTCGAGAGAGAACGACTCGGTTTAGCAAATCTGAAAATAGGTCAAAATTTCACAGTGGCAAAACTCTGTGAAAATAGGTTAGTCGGAACGGCGGTTTCATTCTGAAACTCCAGCGCTTGAATCACCTGATTAGATAAACGAGCAAGAAATAAAACAGTTTTGAAAATCAGATCTGAAATCAAATCGGAAAAATAACGGATTAATTCCGATTAAAAAGAAAAAGCATTTAACGAGTTAAAAAGTGAGCGTTCGTTAACAGAACGAATCTAACGAACATGTTCATTGAAGCGAACGGTTCGGTGGACGTTCGTTAAATAAGAAAACCGAAAAAAAATAAAACCAATCTAGGTTTTTCTAAAAAAACCGAACATATATATATTTTTTTTTAAAAAAAAAACCGGATCGGTTCACGGGGAAAACCGGATCGGCGGGGCGGCGAGGTCGGCTACCTCCGGGGCTCTTCGCCGGCGAGGTCCGGCGGGCTCGGTGGGGGGGTCCGCTGGCCTGGAGGGGGCGGCGAGGCGGCGGGGCTACCGGGCCAGGGACGGCGGGCGGGGCGGGCGGCGGGCGGGCGGCTCGGCTTGGCGCGGTGAGGGCGGGCGGCGGCGGATCGAGGTGAGGGAGAGGGGGGCGGTTATAAAGGGGGGGCGGTTTCCTTGGGGAGGGGGCGAGGGAGGCCGGGTCGAGGCGGGACTCGGGCGGCGGGCGGCGATGGCGGCGGCGGCGGGAGTCCGCGGGCGCAAGGCGAGGAGGAGGGAGGTGGGTCAGGCTGGGCACAGGGCTGGTTGGGCAGTGGGCCTCGGTCCAGTAGCGTTTTTTAATAAAAACAAAACAAATAAAATAAATATCAAATGAACTCCAAATTAATTAAAACAAATTTTCCCCGACTCCTAAAAATGAGTCGAACAAAATGAACTTTAAAAACAATATACTTGCATAAAATTTTTAAAGGCTCATTTTGCCTAAGCAAAATAAATCTTCCAAAACCAAATTTGGTTTATTTATAATATCTTCATTTTTCCTAATTGCTTGGGAAAGTCATATTATTCCCTCTCAAATATTTTTATAGGAAAAATGTTATGAAGATAATTTAAATAAATCCAATGATCCTATTTTCAAGATTTGGAAAATCCCAAATATGAAAATAATGAAACTTCCAACTCTCTCCGAGGGTCCTTGAGTTGCGTGAAATTTCTAGGATCGGAAAAATGCGAGAAAAATATGATATGCATAATGATCTAATGTATAACATTCCAAATTGAAAATTTGGGATGTTACAAACCTACCCCCTTAAGATGAATCTAGCCCTCGAGATTCGGGTTGGCTAGAAAATAGGTGAGGTGGTCCTTAAGCAAAACTTCCTCTCTTTCCTGTGTGGCTTCATCCTCGGTGTGGTGGCTCCTTTGAACTTTGCAAAACTTGATAACCTTGCTGCGGGTAACTCACTTTGGCATAATCGAGAATCTTAACCGGTTTTTCCTCATATGTCAAGTCATCCTTCAACTGAATTGCTTCCAATGGTACTGTGTCTCTTAACGGTACCTCTGCTATCTCGGGGTGACATCTCTTCAACTGAGAAACATGGAATACATCATGAACTCCTGACAGTCCTTTTGGCAATTCCAGCTTATACGCAACTTCTCCCATGCGTTGCAAAATCTTATATGGTCCAACGAAACGGGGTGCTAACTTTCCTTTAACTCCAAAACGCTTAACTCCTCGAAGCGGGGATACTCTGAGATATACTCTGTCTCCAACTTCATACTCAATCGCTTTGGCGCTTTGAATCGGCATAGCTCTTTTATCCGGATGGGCTACCTTGAGCCTGTCTCGAATCAACTTAACTTTCATTCAGACTCCTTAATCAAATCTGGTCCGAACAACCGACGATCTCCGGTTTAGTCCCATAACAATGGTGTCCTGCACCTTCTTCCATACAAAGCTTGAAAGGTGCCATCTTCAAACTGGTTTGGTAGCTGTTGTTGTAGGAGAATTCTGCATACGGCAAATTATCATCCCAACTAGATCCATAATCTAGTGCACAAGCTCTTAGCATGTCCTCCAAAATCTGATTGACTCTCTCGGTCTATCCATCGATTACGTGGGTGGAAAGGCATCGAATTCCAATCTAGTTCCCAATGTTTCGTGCAAGCTGGTTCCAAAATTTCAAGTAAATTGGGTTCCTCTATCGATACAATGCTTCTCGGAACTCCGTGTAAGCATACAATTCTGGTCATGTATATCTTTGCCAACTTAGCAATCGCTATAGGTAGTCTTGATTGGAATGAAATGGGCTACCTTTGGTCAAACGGGTCGACTATGACCCAAATCGAGTCATATCTGAACGAGTCTTTGGCAATCCTGTGATAAAATCCATGCCTAGTTTATCCCACTTCCATTCGGTATCGGCAATGGTTGTAACAATCTCACCGGCTTCGATGTTCTCGCTTTACTTTCGACATACGTCACAAACTGCTACATACTCCGCAATATCCTTCTTCATTCCGGTCCACCGAAAGTATTCTTCAAGTCCAAATACATCTTGGTATTTCTGGGTGAATCGAATAGGTGAATCATGGGCTTCTTGTAAAATCAACTTCACGATCTACGGGTCATTGGGCACATAAACACGGTCTTCAAACCATAAGGTATCGTGCTCGTCCTCACGAAATCCTTTAGCTTTTCCTTTGCTCATTTTCTCCTTTATAGAGGCAACTTCCTTATCCGCCTACAGGCTTCTCTGATTTTGTCCATTAGTGTCGACTGAATCTCCAATGCTGCTACATAGCCTCTCGGGACTATTTCCAAACATAGCTCTCGAAGGTCCTCGGCTAACTCATTGGGTATTCCTCCCATCATTAGGGTATTGACGTGGCTCTTACGGCTCAATGCGTCTGCTGACATTAGCCTTTCCGGGTGATATTGCAATCTCATGTCATAATCCTTGATAAGCTCTAACCATCTCCTTTGTGCGAGATTCAATTCATACGTGTGAAAATGTACTTCAAACTCTTGTGATCCGTATATACTTCACAATGGTTTCCAATGAGAAAATGTCTCCATGTCTTTAGGGCATGCACAACGGCTGCTAACTCCAAATCATGAGTGGCATAATTCAACTCATGAGGCTTAAGTTGTCGTGAAGCATACGAAACAACTCTTCCTTCCTGCATAAGCACTGCTCCAAGTCCTCGACGTGAAGCGCCGCAATATACCTCATAATCCTTAGTTTGATCTGGCGTTATCAAACTGGTGAGGTAACCAATCTTTTCTTCAACTCCTGAAAACTTGCCTCACGGTCCTCGGTCCATATGAATTTATTTTCCTTCTTCAACAATTCTGTCCTAGGCTTAGCAATCCTTGAGAAATTCTCAATGAATCTTCGGTAGTATCCTGCGAGTCCAAGAAAACTCGAATCTCTCCAACGGTCGTTGGTGCTTCCCATTTGGTTACGGTCTCAACTTTAGGTAGAATCATTGCTATCCCTTCTCCGGAAATAACATGTCCGAGAAATCCAACTTCCTTTAACCAAAACTCACATTTGCTGAATTTGGCATACAAGCTGGTGTTCCTCGGTTTCTCCAAAACCAATCGCAAATGTTCCTTGTGTTCCTCTTCATTCTTCGAGAAAATCAAAATGTCATCAATGAACACCACGATTTAACTTATCCAAAAACTCCATAAACACTTTGTTCATCGGGTTCATGAAATAGGCTGGTGCGTTAGTCGATCCAAATGACATAACGGTATACTCGTATAGTCCATATCTTGTGGTAAATGTTGTCTTGGGTATGTCCTGCTCCCGAATCTTCAATCGATGGTACCACGATCGCAAGTCGATCTTGGAAAACACCTTGGCTCCTTGCAAGCGATCAAACAGGTCATTTATCAGAGGTAGTGGGTACTTGTTTTTGATCGTTACTTCATTTAATCCACGGTAATCAACAACCATTCTCAAAGATCCATCCTTCTTCTCTACTAGCAAAACGGGTGATCCCCAAGGTGAAGAGCTTGGGCGTATAAAACCTTTGTCCAAAAGTTCCTTAATCTGCTTCTTGATTTCCGCCAAATCCTGTGCTGGCATCCTATACGGTCGCTTCGATATAGGGCCTGTTCCTGGCAACAGCTCGATCAAAAACTCAATGTCTCTATCCGGTGGCATTCACGAAACTCTTAGGAAATACATCAGAAACTCCTTCACCACTGGTACTTCTTCTGTACCACTCACGATAAGCAATTTACTTGTGCTCTCCTCGGCTCATGCCGTGATACATACTTAATCCTTCTTCCTTACGGTGTGGTGAGCAAAATTGACTTTGTGGTACAATCTATGTTTCCTCCATACTTTGATAACCAATCCATTCCTAATATCACATCCAATCCTTGGGATTCCAGAACTATTAGGTCCGAGGGAAAAACATAGTGTCCAATCCTTAATGGCAGTCGATCACACCATTTACTAGCCATGTACTCTGCTCGGGTGAGGTTACTAGCATGGGTGACCTAAGGGCTTGGGTTGGTAACTTGTACTTATCCACAAATCTTTGATATGTATGAATGCGATGCACCAAAGATCGAAAAGAACAAGCTGCAGTAAATGACTTAACCAAAAACTTACCAATTCTTGCATCGGGCTGATCTTCAACCTCCTCCACTTCAATGTGGTTCACCTGTCCTCTATTGAAAGGGTTGGGCTTCTTTCGAGCTTCCATTGCCATTTCCATTACGGCCTTACGGGCGATCATTTGCATAGTGCCCAGATCTTGCGGCACTTAAAGCAAGTAACATGACTTAGGTCTACTTTGGATGGTGTTGACGGGTTGGTGCGATTCGTCCGTTGCTTCCTCCATTCCGTTCCCATTTTTGGTGCTGTTATGGTTATGCGGATTTCCTCCTCCATGGGTATCTTTGGCCTGAATTCTGATTTAGGGGTATAACGAGGTTTCTGCTGAGCTCGCAGTTATACTTCCCTTGTCCATACTTCCGCTTGCAGTTCTTAATTCTTCTTGCTTTCCTTCAATCATGAGGGCTCGGTCTACTAATTCCTGGTAGTTATTGAAACTGGCTACCATCAACGGCATCTTGAACTCATCATTCAGTCCTTCTAGAAACTTCTCACCTTAGTTGCATCCGTAGTAACGTCATCCGGGGCATAACGTGCTAGTTTACTAAAGTCATCCACGTACTGGCCAACAGTCCTTCCTCCTTGGCGTAAGTTGCGAAACTCACGCTTCTTCATGGCCATAGCTCCTGCCGAAACATGAGCTGTGCGAAAAGCTTGCTGAAACTGATCCCATGTGACAGTGTCTGAGGTAAGTAGCTGTGAAATTCTCCCACCATGTCTTTGCGGGTCCTTCAAGCTGATGTCGCAAACTTCACTCTTTCTCCATCCGTGCATCCTGCGATGGTCAGCTCCTTCCTATCTTGCGGAGCCAGGTCATCTGCTACAATTGGCTCGGTGCTCTTTGGAATACATCGGCGGATTTAGTCTAAGGAAACGAGTCGGATGATCCGCAGTGGTGGTGGTGGCGGTGGGTTGTTGTTGTTGTTGTTGCCACAGTTACGCACCAATGTTTGAATCAGGGTGATATTCTGCTGAATCAATTGGGTGATCTCTGGCGGGAAAACAAATCCGGGTCGCGTCTCGGAGGCATCTGATGGGTTTAGAAAAGATGAGAATTTAGAATAGAATGAGGTCTAAGGGGAATCACTACCCAATGCACATGAGCAAATGCACACAAAATCACTTCATTCAATCAAACAAAGGCTTACAAAGATCTAACTATCGCAAAAGTGCGTGTACTATAATGTTTACATGGAGGTAATACTACTAATATGTGGGGGACTTCTACTAATTTGAACGGTGGAAGACTCCATAATGTCTACTCCAACCGTCTTCAAAGTCGGGTTCGCTTGGATCCGAATCGGTGTCGTCGATGTTGATGTAGTCGCTTGGGTGATTGACATCTCGGTCTTCATTCACGAGCGCCAACTTCTTCTTGAGTTCTTCAATCTCGTACTTAAGATCGTTATTGTGTCTTGCTGGAGCTACGTTCTCGTCCATATAGTCCTTGCGAGTTGTCTTGAGTTCTTCTTCAAGCTCGATGATCCTTCCTTTTGCATTTTGCAACTCCAACATATCATTGCACATCTGGTTCTCCTGGCGTCGAATGTGCTGGTTTAACTCTGGATAAATGCTGCAATGGATCTATCCTTCTTAGTGTTGACGATTTCCCATTTGTCGTCTCGGCGTCCATAAATCTGGTAGATTGTGTCCTTGAGGTCTTCTTGGTAAACTTCTCCAATGCGTCCCATGGTGATGTGAGCTGCCATGCTCTTTCCCGGACTCCAAGTTGGTGCCTTTGAAAACACTATCTATAGGCTTGGTGATTGGGGCGAATGTCCTTCTGGAACGTGAGCGTGAATCTTCGGTAGCTCCTCTTGAGCAGAGTGGCGTTGAAAGTTCGGTGAAGCTTGGTAATCCAATGTTCATGTACTTGGTAACCTCCTTCAAGTGAAATCCAAATGGTGTGCCTTCATCTGGTTGGGTGTACTTGATCTTCGCGTCCGTCATCCTAAAGAGAGTAGAAAAGATGAGGAGTTAGAAAATGAGAAGAGAGTAGTGATCTATGGCTTTATCTTAGTGGTCGTGTCCTATAGTCAGCGTGTGCTCTGATACCATTCTCTGTCGCGACCCGACCCGAATGGATCTAGCGCTCTGTGCTCAGTGTCATCCCTGGATCGATAATCTTGACTGACCTGATGCCTTGAAGGATTTATAGCAGAGTAGCAATCACACACTTATTACATCGTTGTCCACAAGGGAACTTAATACAATAATATGGCTTAAGGCCATCTAATAATAACAATGGAAGGCTTGGAAAGCGAGTGAGTCCATCAACTCCGGTGACATCCTTGAGTATAGAACCACAACCTAACATCTTACAAATGCGTTCGAAAAGTACGCAACATGAAAAGTTGCAGCCCGAAACGGGTCAGCACATGGAATATGCTGGCAATGTAACACGTAAAGAGCAATGATGCAATAAGCCTATACTACATGCATATATGGCTGGTGGTAAGGCTCTACGGTTACATTTTTTTTGCGAAAAGCCAATTTTTCCCTACATCAAAGGAATAATTTTATTTAACTATCATGGTGGTTGTTAAACATTGAAGATGGTTGACAGCATCCTCAATCCCAATTAAAAAGTACTCATTAAAACCCAATACATTTATTTTAGAAGTAACATGTTGAGATTCACATGATAATCAAGTACTAGATACTCAAGATATCCATAACCGGGGACACGGCTAATCATTATTAGTTTATACACTCTGCAGAGGTTTGCACTTTTCCCCACAAGACTCGATCGCCTCCGCTTGGTTCTCGCACTACATGGTGTTTGAGAAGCGGATGACCGAGACATAGTCTTTCTAAGCGCTTAGCACCTTACATGTGGGTAGACCGTACCAACCTACATCCCCTACATCAGCTAGTCTGCCCATAAGAGTTCGCACAACTTAGTCAACTACGCCAGAGCCCATAATTGGCTTGTGGCTGCACGGAAGTTTCTAGTTTGAAGAATCTCATGATCCCTTAGAGCCTGGGTGGCGGTCAGAAGAAATACAGGCAAATCCTAATAGAAACCAGGTGCCTCAATCCACCCAGATGTGTGTTTAGGTTGCCACCTTAAATAAACCATTAATTAACAATCTCACATCTGTCATGGATATTCACTCACCCAATCCACGTCTACTAGCATAGCATGGCATAATCAAGCAAACGTAGAAGTAACTCCCAAGGTTTCATAAGTAAAAGCAGGTAATAGGTACTACCTCAATCTACTTCCCAATCCCACAATTTAATTAGATCCTAAACATGCAAGTGTTTGAGGGTTTGATCTAATGCATAAAAACTGGGTAGTAGAAAAGGGATGATCAAAGTGTTACTTGCCTTGCTGATGATCCGCGAGTCCTAGAGATTCAAAATAACAAGCGGCGCACTCCGGGTGATCTAACGCAGACAAACAACAAGCATACAATAAGTACTCATCTAATGCACAGGGAAAATCTCGAATAAAAGATCTAACCAGATAGTTCAACTTAAGAACCACAGTTGCAAAAGAATCAAATCAAATAAAGCATCGAAAGTCGGAACTCGAGAGAGAACGACTCGGTTTATAAATCTGAAAATAGGTCAAAATTTCACAGTGGCAAAACTCTGTGAAAATAGGTTAGTTGAACGGCGGTTCGTTCTGAAACTCAGCGCTTGAATCACTGATTAGATAAACGAGCAAGAAATAAAACAGTTTTGAAAATCAGATCTGAAATCAAATCGGAAAAATAACGGATTAATTCCGATTAAAAAGAAAAACGACGAACGAGTTAAAAAGTGGCGTTAGATTAATGTAAACGAATCTAACGAACATGTTCATTGAAGCGAACGGTTCGGTGGACGTTCGTTAAATAAGAAAACCGAAAAAAAATAAAACCAATCTAGGTTTTTTTTAAAAAACCGAACATATATATATATATATTTTTTTAAAAAAAAAACCGGATCGGTTCACGGGAAAACCGGATCGTGGGCGGCGAGGTCGGCTACCTCCGGGCTCTTCACGGCGAGGTCGTGAGGCTCAAGCGGGGGTCCGGGGTCGTGAGGGGCGGCGAGGGCGGCGGGCTACCGGCGTCAGCGAGGGACGGCGGCGGGCGGCTCGGCTTGGCTGGTGAGGGCGGGCGGCGGCGGATCGAGGTGAGGGAGAGGGGCGGTTATAAAGGCGGTTTCTTTGGGGAGGCGAGGAGGCCGGGTCGAGGCGGGACTCCGGGGCGGCGGCGGCGATGGCGTGCGGCGGCGGGAGTCCGCCCAGGGCGCGCGAGGAGGAGGGAGGTGGTGGCCGGGCGCTGGGCTGGGGCTGGTCACGGGCCGGGCCTCAGTCCAGTAGCGTTTTTTTTAATAAAAACAAAACAAATAAAATAAATATCAAATGAACTCCAAATTAATTAAAACAAATTTTCCCCGACTCCTAAAAATGAGTCGAACAAAATGAACTTTAAAAACAATATACTTGCATAAAATTTTTAAAAGGCTCATTTTTGCCTAAGCAAAATAAATCTTCCAAAACCAAATTTGGTTTATTTATAATATCTTCATTTTCCTAATTGCTTGGGAAAGTCATATTATTCCCTCTCGAAATATTTTTATAGGAAAAATGTTATGAAGATAATTTAAATAAATCCAATGATCCTATTTTCAAGATTTGGAAAATCCCAAATATGAAAATAATGAAACTTCCAACTCTCTCCGAGGGTCCTTGAGTTGCGTGAAATTTCTAGGATCGGAAAAATGCGAGAAAAATATGATATGCATAATGATCTAATGTATAACATTCCAAATTGAAAATTTGGGATGTTACAAGAAGAGGAAGGAGGGTGCATCACTGTCACGCCCAAGATGCGACCCTATCCTAAAGGAACTCGAAGGTCCCACCAAGGATAGAAGCGCATCTTGAAGACGCTTTTGCAAGGTGGATATCATTACATCAACATTACATAATAGTGGGGATACATCCAAGACATACAATGTCACATGAATACAACAATACATCATATACAAGATCAACATCCGACTACGGATGAAACATAAAAATAAACTCTAACGACATCCACCCTGCTAGCCCAGGCTGCCGACCTGGAACCTATCCCCTGATCGACGACGAAGAAGAAGAACTCCAACACAAGTAAACATCGCTCTCGCATCATGATCATCGCATAACCTGCACCTGGAACTGTTGGTGTAGAAAACTGTGAGCCACGAGGACTCAGCAATCCCATTACCATGGGTATCAAGACTAGCAAAGCTTAATGGGAAAGGAAGGGGTAAAGTGGTGATGTTGCAGCAGTGACTAAGCATGTATGGTGGCTAACTTACGCAAATAAGAGCGAGAAGAGAAGCAAAGCAAGCGGTCGTCAACTAGTAATGATCAAGAAGTGATCCTGAACTCCTACTTATGCCAGACATAACCCAAAAACCGTGTTCTCCTCTCAATCAACCCCGAAAAGAGACACTCACGGTTACGCACACGGTTGGTGTATTTTAGTAGAGTTTACTTCAAGTTAACTACAACCGGATATCAACAAATTCCCATCTGCCACATAACCACGGGCACGGCTTTCGAAAGTTCAAACCCTGCAGGGGTGTCCCAACTTAGCCCATGATAAGCTCTCGCGATCAACGAAGGATATTCCTTCTCCCGGGAAGACCCGATCAGTCTCGGAATCCTGGTTTACAAGACATTTCGACAATGGTAAAACAAGACCAGCAAGACCACCCGGATGTGCCGACAAATCCCGATAGGAGCTGCACATATCTCGTTCTCAGGGCACACCGGATGAGCCAGACGTCGGGTTGGCATAGACCCTGATTGCCCAGGGGGCGCCGGACATCGCTCGGTTTGGGCCAGCACTTGGAGAAGCACTGGCCCGGGGGGGGGGGGGGGTAAAGAAAAGATGACCCTTGGGAGCGCGACTCCCAAGGGAAAAAGGCTAGGTGAGGCAAATGGTAACACTAAGGTTGGGCCTTGCTGGAGGAGTTTTTTATTCAAAGCGAACTATCAAGGGGGTCCCATAAATCACCCAACCGTGTTAGGAACGCAAAATCCGGGAACATAATACCGATATGACGGAAACTAGGGCGGCAAGAGTGGAACAAAACACTGTGCATAAGGCCGAGCCTTCCACCCTTTACCAAGTATATAGATGCATTAATAATATAAGAGATATTGTGATATCCCAACATAAACATAATCCAAATGGAGCAATCTTCATCTTCACCTGCAACTAGAATGCTATAAGAGGGGCTGAGCAAAAGCGGTAACATAGCCAAACAACGGTTTGCTAGGAAGGGTGACAAAGGTTAGGGGCTATCATGCAATTTGGGTGGCTTGAGCAGCAACTGGTAGGTAACACAGCATAGAGATAGAACGAAGCAACTAGAATAGCAATGATAGTAATGAGATCCAAGGTAACGGTCATCTTGCCTGAAATCCCGCTAGGAAGAAGAACGAGTCCATGAAGAAGACAACCGGGAGTAGTCGAACGAATCCTCACAACTCCGGAACGAAACCGAAGCTAACGAGAGAAGCAAACCGGAAAGAAGCAAACAACATAGTAAACTACCATCACATAATCATGGCATGATGCACAACCAAGTATGATGCATCTCCGGTTTAATGAGGCATGGCATGGGAAAGTGCAACAAACAATGCTACAAGTTAAGTGGAACTCAATATGCAACGAGTTGCATATCGACGAAACACCACATGCAATTATTTAGTTTGATCTCGTTATAAGCTACTCAACAATATTAAATGTTGTTAAACATGGCAAGAGGTGAGGCATAAGTAAACTAACTATTTAGGCAAATTTAAATTATGCCGCAACAACAAACAACAATTAGGAAAATCCCCATGTGCATATTTTAGATTCGGTACTGTTCTGCTCTAAAACATATTTTAATGTTGTTAAACAGGACAATAAAGTCCACCATGTTAAACTAGGCATTTTTCCACCCCATTTACATATAAAGTTTATTTAAAACCGAGTGACGGTTATTTAGTTATGAAATAAATCATTTTAGCATGGCATTTAAGCAAATTTAAACAAACAACATTTTAAACATTTCAAACATGGATGAAAGTGGCATAATGTGAAACTAGATGAAATTCTAAGCATTTTACATATATCAATTATTTACATATGATGCACCACTTGTGAGTTATTAATGCATGAACTCTAGGGGTTTTTCTGCAAAACTGCACTCTCTGGAAAAATACTAAAATGGCAGATCTGAAAAAAACAGAACTGGCCGGGCGAACAGGCGGCTGGCTCACCATGGGCCTTGGCCGGAACTGTGGAGAGGAGGAGGCAGGCCGACGCTGGGTTTGGGAGGCGCCGCCCACGCAGCAGGTGACGGTCAACGGCGCGGCGAAGGGAAGCGGAGCCTCTCTCGCCGGGCGTAACGAAAGCAGCCGGGCGCTGGTTCGCCAAGGCTCCGACAAGCGAGGATGGGGCGGATCCAGGTGGAGGCGACGCGACGACTTGACGAGGGGAGCCGGTCTGACGAGGAGGCCGGGAACGGCTCGTTCTGGCCGGAGCCGAGGCGTGGAACGAGGCATGATGGAGCTTCAGGTTCGGGCGGCCATGGCGGAGAGGCGCTCCGGGAAGAATATGGCAGCGGGCGGAGGCGACCTCCGGTGACGCGGGAGAGGCGAGGGAGGCCGGACGGAGCAACGGATCCAGGCAATGGGGCGGTGGCAAAACTCCTAGGCGAGGCAGGGAGGGAGAAAAACAACGGGGAAGGAGAGGAAGCCGGCGGTGCTCATCTGCTGCTGCTGCTGGCTCCTGCAGGCGCGGACGACGACGGCTGCGGGCGGCCGGACGCGTCCAGGACCAAGGGAGGAGGAGGCACGAGGCGCTGGTGCTGCTCGGGGTCGAGCCTTTGCTCTCCCGAGCAAGGAGGCGGCGGGATCGAGGGAAGCTTCGGGCTGGTTCTGGTTGGTGGGATTGGATCGGTGGAATGAGGGGATCCCGAGGAAGAAAGGTAGGTGGGTGGCGGCGGGGGAGGACAAACTTCCTAGATTTTAGGGTTTGGTCAAAATAGACTAGGGGTGAACTATATATATGCAAAAGGGGAATGATTTGGATCCTCCGATCGCGATCGGGCGGTCCGAAATAAATAGGTTAGGGAGTCCAAAAGAGAAACCGAAGATAATTAGGGAATGTTTGGGGATGATCTGTATCCAACGGTCACACCAGCCAGGGTCGGGTATAGGGGAGTTTCGGACACGCGCGCAAAGGGGTTAGGCGGCCACGGACACAAAGAGAGAAGCGACAAGTACGAACGGCTGCGAGTTTTATGAAAACATGCAGATGCAATGCGCATGATGCTATGATATGAAATGCAAGACATGAACAAAATGCAAAACAAAAGACAAAACCCAACCACGGAGGAAATAACATATCACATAGCCGGAAATGGCAAGAGTTGGAGTTACGATTATGGATAGTTGTATCCGGGGCGTTACAATCGCCCACGCCTGGGTCTGCAGCGGCTGCACTACCCTCTATGGAGAAAGGAAACACCAGCTCTTTTACTTCTCCGGCCTTGTCTCCCTCGCGAAGCCTGGAGGGGCGTCGTTCGGAGGGGTCAGCCCCCGAGGCCCCGCTGGCTCCGGAAGTGCCGGTGTCCGGCTCGGCTGTTGAGGTCCCACAGGCTCAGGAGCCCTTGGTCTCCCAGGCCCTGGTGACGAAGTCGCCTCCTCCTCCCGCTACGCCACTACTCCCAGCTTCTTCTGCCTCCTCTGCTGTCTTGGAGCGTGCCCTTTTGGAGATGGCCCAGCTGTGGGAAGATCTCCTGGGCATGGACCAGCGCCTGGTAGCCGGGCGCCTAGAGCTAGCCTCTGGCTGGCTTCACTCTGACTCGGCGGTTCGAGCGACGCTAAGCCAGGCCGCGATGGCCTCCGAGAAGGAGAAACGGGCCGCCGCCCAAGCTGCGGCCGATCGCGAGGCAGCGTTGAAGGACGCCGAGGCCGCCCACGACCCGCTGCCGAGTGTTGGAGGACGAGCTGAAGAGTATGCGCGACCAGCGCGCAGAGGAAGCTCGTGGCCGCCAGGCGAAGGAGGAGGAGATGAGGGCCCGGGAGGATGCCATCAGGGACCGTGACACCGAGCTGGGGGAGTTGGCGAAGGCGCAAGCCGCAGAGTGCGACCGGCTGGAGGAGCTGGAGCGGAAGGTGAAGGCGAAGGAGGTCGATCTTGACGCCAAGGCGAAGGTCCTGGCCGAAGACCGCGAGGCCTTCGCGCTTCTCAAGAAGAGGTCTCGCGTGGCGCTGAAGGCGCTCTACGAGAAGGGCTTGGAGAGGCCATTGACCACCGACAAGGACGGCCCTGCCAAGCTACTTCCCTACTTGGTTGACGCGCTCGAGGAGGTCGTGCCCGGCATTGGTCCCATGGCGGAGGGAAAAGCTCGTGTTCTTTCCTCAGCCGCCAGCTGGTCTTGACCACCTTCATCTTAGCGACCCTTCAGACGCCTTGACGAGCTCTTTGGAGCACATGTGGATGTGGCGTTATGCAGCCGCCACCACGGCCGTGAAGGGTCAGGTGGAGGCCCTGCTGAAGAAGTTCCGCGGCTTCACGCCTTCGACCGGCGGTGTCCAGGAGTGACCTGCGGCTCCTTTCCTGTTTCATTCCTGCAACATGCATCATGCCTCGTGGGGGCGATTAAACTTGTGCTTGGTATTTGGGAGAATAATATGGTTTGTAATAATATTTACTTTGAGATTTTGAGATTTTCTTCCTATTTGCTTTATGTTCTGCGTCGGCAGAGCCCGGCCCCGCGCATACCTCAGCCGCCGTTGGACCGACTGGAGACTAGGACGGACCCAAGGAGTGAGGGGCTACGTGACCAGTTAGGCTCCTGAGTCGCGATGCTTAGGAGTCCCCCTTGATGCGCAAACAGCTTATAGGAAGAAGACGCGAGGATAGGTTTAGTGTTCTACGTCGGCAGGGCCTGGCCATGCGCATACCTCAGCCGCCGTTGGACCGACCGGAGACCAGGATGGACCCAAGGAGTGAGGGGCTATGTGACCAGTTACGCTCCTGAGTCGCGATGCTCAGGAGTCCCCCTTGACGTGCAAACACCCTCCATACCTCTTCCCTCGCCGAGGCTCAGCTCGGGAGGGGCGCGCGACGACCAGGTCCAAGGGACCTGGCTAGGGCAGCGTCCGCTTGGGCGTGAACCGAGCGCAGCCCCCGTGCCCAGCCCCCTCGCGCGACTCTCCCGAGGGGAGGGTGTTGTGGTGAGGCCGGACACTGAGCTCTGGGGCTCCCTGAGATTGGTGCGGCCCTGAGGCCGCCCTCAGTTCTTTATCACCAGCGCGGAGCATAGTGCTTCCACTTGTGCATGGGCATAGCCGCTCCTCGGTAGTGTCGACGGCCAGCGTAGAGCATGGTGCTTCCACTGGTACGTGGGAGGGGGACTCCCTATTGCGGAGAGCCCCAGGCGTGTCTGACCCATACGACACGTGGTTTGCACGGCAGGGCTAGACGAGGTGTATCTAGGCACTCGTGAGCCAGCGTAGGACTCATGAGGCCCTACCTCAAGGCAGGTTGCGCCTGGTCTTGATTCCCGTTTGCTGTAGTGATCCTGCGAGGTGGTTAGTCAACCTGCGCCGAGCGAATCTCCTGAGGTTATTGCGTGAGAAAGCCAAGCACCAACGGCCCCGGGAGGTGACGTGAACGGGCCGGCCGCATGAACGAGCTCGGCCGTTGGATTTATCGACGCTGCGAGGGGAACTGAAACCTGACGCCGTTCCTAACCTTCTCATGCAAAGGGTCCTGAAGAAAAGACGGTCGGTGCGCGGTTCTCACAGGGAGGCGACAATCAAGCAGGTGATAGTCATAGGTAGATTAAGCATGGAAAGCATACTGGCTTAAGTAAGTGAAGGGAAGATACATGCCACTAGGCCAGGCCTGAGGGCTTGGGGATGATGCAGCCCGAGGGGAGTCCCCAGCAAGGTAAGCTAAAGACATGAAAAGGGATACGTGCCATAGGGACGAACCCACATGGCCTGGGAATGATGCAGCCCGGGGGGCGCTCCCAGCTAAATAAACTCGGAAGATGTCACACAGTTACATTGATGAAGGGATGTTGGGGCAGCTGAAGGTGCACGCTGGCGGCGGTCGCTCCTCACGAGCCACCGGGGCCCTGAGCCTCGGGAGGCTCTGGGGGTCCAGGCGGTTCCTTGAGGACCATCTCCATATCTGTCAGGGCGGCGTGGTGCCTGGCCTCCTAAGTCGCCAGGGCGCACCGCAAGTTGCACTAATAGGCGGACACCACGCTCGGTAGGCCAAAAGGCATGCGAACGTAGCTGTGCGGTGGACCCTCGCAGCGTCCCACGCGCGAAGGCCAGAAGAGCTCCTGAGATGCGGCCCTGTTGAGCCCTGGGACGTCGATGCAGACGCGCAGCCCGACATCCTCGCCTGGATGGGGAGCTGCGCCTGGTGAGCGGCGGTCGCCACACATGGCCCTTGCGTCTTGCAGTTCCTGAGTGGTCCTGGTGATGAACTCCTCAGCAGTGGGCGCTCCTCGCCCTGTGTTCTCCTGAGGGAAACATGTCGTGAATAACGCCTCCAAGTGGTGCCCGAGTGCCTCCCTCGTGATGTTGGCAAGGTCTGAGGCCCTCCAGAAGAGAGCCCCCGAGCCCTGCCCGAGAAGGGCACCGGGCGCGCTTTCCTATGCGATGGAGGGAGGCGCCCAGGTGCGGGCGCTGATCCTGACGAGGTTCCACTCGCGATGCCACCCTCCTGAGGTCCTGCACGGAGCAACTGCTTCTTCTTCTTGGGGGTGGCCTCAGGAGGGCACTCGCCCTTGCTGTCGGGGATTGTCAATTGCTGCAGCTTGGAAGGCACGCTCGAGGGAGCACACCGCGTCTCTTTCTTCGCACGGGACTGTGATGATTCCGCCACTTCCTTTCATCTTGAGGACATTGTAGTCGTGATGGGTCACCGCCATGAACTTGGCCAAGGCTGGATACCTGAGGATGGCATTGTACAGCAGATGGATGTGTGCGACGTTGAAGTCGATGAGCTCGGTGCGGTAGTTGTTGCGTTCTCCGAAGGTGACGGGAAGGCAGACCTGCCCGATCGGGGTAGTGGAGCCGTCGGTCACTCCTGAGAAAGGCTCGATGGGCTGAAGCTGGTCATACGGCACTTGGAGGTTGTCGAACGTGTTGACGGACAGGACGTTGAGCCCCGCGCCGCCATCGATGAGGGTCTTGGTGACTTGCACGTTGCTGATGACTGGTGAACAAAGCATCGGGAGGGCGCCAGCGGTAGCCGCGCACTTGAGCTGATCTGCTAAGCTGAACGTGATGGCGCACTTCGACCATCTGAGCGGGCTCGTGGCCTCGAGCTTGGGGAGGACTGCATTCACTTCGCGAGCAAACTGTTTGAAGATACGCTGCGAGGCTGGGGCCTGAGCTCCGCCCAAGATGCAGGAGATAGCACACAACTCCTGGAAGCCCCCAGCCCCCTCATCTTGATGGTGGTCGTCATTCCTTCTTGGTGGTGGCGGTAGTGGAGGAAGACCGGCGTTGCCCCGAGGACGATCTTCACGAGGCTGATCCCTCCAGGCGCCCTCGTGAGGCTGATCCTGGCAGCGGAGTCCAAACGGAATGAAACCTTCGGTAACGTGATTTTCAGAACAAACGTGATCCAGAGGACTTGGAGTGGACGTCAAGCAACCAACAAGGAATCCACGAGGTAGGGGGCGCGCCCTCCACCCTCGTGGCTCCACTGACCTACTTCTTCCTACTATATATACCTACGTACCCCCAAACCATCAAACGGAGCCAAAACCCTATTTCCACCACCGCAACCTTCTGTACCCGTGAGATCCCATCTTGGGGCCTTTTCCGGCGCTCCGAGAGGGGCATTGATCACGGAGGGCTTCTACATCAACACCATAGCCTCTCCGATGATGTGTGAGTAGTTTACCTCGGACCTTGGGTCCATAGTTATTAGCTAGATGACTTCTTCTCTCTCTTTGGATCTCAATACAAAGTTCTCCTCGATTCTCTTGAGATCTATTTGATGTAACTCTTCTTTTGCGGTGTGTTTGTCAAGATCCGATGAATTGTGGGTTTATGATCAAGATTATCTATGAACAATATTTGAATCTCCTCTGAATTCTTTTATGTATGATTGGTTATCTTTGCAAGTCTCTTCCAATTATCAGTTTGGTTTGGCCTACTAGATTGATCTTTCTTGCAATGGGAGAAGTGCTTAGCTTTGGGTTCAATCTTGCGGTGCTTTCGATCCCGATGTGAGGGGAAACAACACATATTGTATTGTTGCCATCGAGGATAAAAAGATGGGGTTTATATCATATTGCATGAGTTTATCCCTCTACATCATGTCATCTTGCTTAAAGTGTTACTCTATTCTTACGAACTTAATACTCTAGATGCATGCTTGATAGCGGTCGATGTGTGGAGTAATAGTAGTAGATGCAGGCAGGAGTCGGTCTACTTGTCACGGACGTGATGCCTATATACATGATCA
Organism: Aegilops bicornis; assembly: GCA_021605145.1. Classification (NCBI taxonomy): domain Eukaryota; kingdom Viridiplantae; phylum Streptophyta; class Magnoliopsida; order Poales; family Poaceae; genus Aegilops; species Aegilops bicornis. Next base: position 267,846,735 of record CM038675.1, on the reverse strand, counting down.
TACCTAGATATTCTCATAACTATGCTCAATTCTATCAATTGCTCGACAGTAATTCGTTTACCCACCGTAATACTTATGCTCTTGAGAGAAGCCACTAGTGAAACCTATGGCCCCCGGGTGTATTTTCCATCATATTAATCTCCCGTCAATAAGCTATTTCTATTACCGTTTATTTTGCTTTCTTTACTTTGAGTCTTTATCATAAAAATACCAAAAATATTATCTTATCATCTCTATCAGATCTCACTTTTGCAAGTGGCCGTGAAGGGATTGACAACCCCTTTATCGCGTTGGTTGCAAGGTTCTTATTTTTTTGTGTAGGTGTGTGGGACTTGAGCATGGCCTCCTACTGGATTGATACCTTGGTTCTCAAAAACTGAGGGAAATACTTATGCTACTTTATTGCATCACCCTTTCCTCTTCAAGGGAAAACCAACGCAGTGCTCAAGAGGTAGCAAGAAGGATTTCTGGCACCGTTGCCGAGGAGGTCTACGCACAAGTCAAGACATACCAAGTACCCATCACAAACTCTTATCCCTCGCATTACATTATTTGCCATTTGCCTCTTGTTTTCCTCTCCCCCACTCCACCTTTGCCGTTTTATTCGCCCTTCTTCTGTTCGTCTTTTCGTTTGCCTTTATGTCTTACTTGGCTCGTCTGCTCGTTTGGTTGGAATAGTTGTGTATTTATTGCTAAATAGAGAACCTAAGATCTATGTATCCTCATCCGCTTGCTAATCTTTTTAAAATATACAATTATGATGAACCAATTCCTAGTGACTTGGGTGCACTAGATTATCTTTATAAGGTTTTGCTTGAAATTCGTGAATCTGAAAATTGTGATGAAGAAATTTATGAAGAGATTCATGATATCTCCTTGAATAAAAAGCATGATTTAATGATTTTACTATAAATTCTCTTGATGTCAATTGTGCTAATAATATGCAAAACCCTAAGCTTGGGGATGCTAGTTTTGCTATGTCTACTACTTGTTGCAATGATCATGATTGGGGAGATTCTTCTTATGATCTTGAAAATTTATTTAAGCCCCATGATGAATATGAGATTGATAATAGTGTTTGCAATAATATTGAAAGTGGTTTTGGAAGAGTGTCAACTTTAGGTCCCACATATTTGGAGAATATTCAATCTTATGAAATTTTTGATAAAAGTGGGTTTGGAGAGGTCATGACTTTAGCTAATGTTAATCCCATTATTTTGGAAGAGTGTCAACTTCGCATGCATGTGGATCGTGTTGAGAATATGTTATGTGATAGCTATTTTGTTGAATTTGCTTATGATCCTACATGTAATTATTATGAGAGAGGAACATATGTTTGTAGAAATTTTCATGTTACTAAATTACCTCTCGTTATGTTGAGATTGCTATTGTTTCTTTCCGCTTCCTTGCATATGGTAGATTTTGCTTATCTTGATTTGTTTGCCTATAAGATGCCTATGCATAGGAAGTATGTTAGACTTACATATGTTTGTCACATGTTTCATAATGCTCTCTTTGTGTTTCAATTATTATCTTTCGTGTGAGCATCGTTGAAATCCTAAGCCTAGCTATGGGCATTAAACGATAGCGCTTGTTGGGAGGAAACCCAATTTTATTTTAGTTTTTTTGTTGCTTTTTGCTCCTGTTTAGGAATAAATCTTTGATCTAGCCTCTGGTTAGATTTTTGTGTGTGTTTTAATTAGTGTTTGTGCCAAGTAAAACCTATAGGATCTTCTTGGATGATAGTTATTTGATCTTGCTGAAAATTCCAGAAACTTTCTGTTCAAGAAAACAATTGTTAAAAATCACCAGAAAGTGATAAAATACTTATTCCAATTGAAGAAGATCAATAAACAATTTAGTTAGGTCATCCTATTTTGTTAGATTTTTCTGAGTTCCAGAAGTTTGCGTTAGATACAGATTACTAAAGACTGTTCTGTTTTTGACAGATTCTGTTTTTCGTGTGTTGTTTGCTTATTTTGATGAGTCTATGGTTAGTAAAATAGTTTATAAACCATAGAGAAGTTGTAATACAGTAGGTTTAACACCAATATAAATAAAGAATGAGTTCAATACAGTACCTTGAAGTGGTGTTTTGTTTTCTTTCGGTAACGGAGCTCACGAGATTTTCTGTTAAGTTTTGTGTTGTGAAGTTTTCAAGTTTTGGGTAAGGATTTGATGGATTATGGAACAAGGAGTGGCAAGATCATAAGCTTGGGGACGCCCAAGGCACCCCAAGGTAAATCCAAGGACACCAAAAAGCCAAAGCTTGGGGATGCCCCGGAAGGCATCCCCTCTTTAAATCTTAAATCCATCGGTAACTTTACTTGGAGCTATATTTTTATTCACCACATGATATGTGTTTTCCTTGGAGCGTCTTGTATGATTTGAGTCTTTGTTTTTTGTTTAACACAATCTTCCTCGCTGAATACACTTCTGAGAGAGACACACACGATTCAGAATTTATTAGAATACTCTATGTGCTTCACTTATATCTTTTGAGCTATATAATTTTTGCTCTAGTGCTTCACTTATATATTTTAAAGCACGGTGGTGGTTTTGTTTTATAGAAACTATCGTTCTCTCATGCTTCACTTATATCATTTTGAGATTCCTACAAAACAGCATGGTAATTTGCTTAAATTGTGAAATTAGTCCTAATATGATAGGCATCCAAGATTAGTAAAAACTTTCTTATAAGTGCCTTGAATACTAAGAAAAGTTTGATGCTTGATGATTGTTTTGAGATATGGAGGTAGTAATATTAAAGTTGTGCTAGTTGAGTAATTGTGAATTTGAGAAATACTTGTGTTGAAGTTTGCAAGTCCCATAGCATGCACGTATGGTAATCATTGTGTAACAAATTTGAAACATGAGGTGTTCTTTGATTGTCCTCCTTATGAGTGGCGGTCGGGGACGAGCGATGGTCTTTTCCTACCAATCTATCACCATAGGAGCATCTTGGCGTAGTGCTTGGTTTTTGATGACTTGTAGATTTTTGCAATAAGTATGTGAGTTCTTTATGACTAATGTTGAGTCCATGGATTATACGCACTCTCACCCTTCCATCATTGCTATCCTCTTCGGTACCGTGCATTGCCCTTTCTCACCTTGAGAGTTGGTGCAAACTTTGCCGGTGCATCCGAACCCCGTGATACGATACGCTCTATCACACATAAACCTCCTTATATCTTCCTCAAAACAGCCACCATACCTACCTATTATGGCATTTCCATAGCCATTCCGAGATATATTGCCATGCAACTTTCCACCGTTCCGTTTATCATGACACGTTTCATCATTGTCATATTGCCTTGCATGATAATGTAGTTGACATCGTATTTGCGGCAAAGCCACCATGCATATTATTTCATACATGTCACTCTTGATTCATTGCCCATCCCGGGTACACCGCCGGAGGCGTTCATATAGAGTCATACTTTGTTCTAGTATCGAGTTATAATGATTGAGTTGTAAATAAATAGAAGTGTGATGATCATCATTCATAGAGCATTGTCCCAAATAAAAAAAGAGAAAGGCCAAATAAAAAAAGGAAAGTCCCCCCCCCCCAAAAAAGAAGGGACAATGCTACTATCCTTTTTTCCACACTTGTGCTTCAAAGTAGCACCATGATCTTTATGATAGAGAGTCTCTTGTTTTGTCACTTTCAAATACTAATGGGTATTTTTCATTATAGAACTTGGCTTGTATATTCCAACAATGGGCTTCCTCAAATGCCCTAGGTCTTCGTGAGCAAGCAAGTTGGATGCACACCCACTTAGTTTCTTTTGTTGAGCTTTCATGCATTTATAGCTCTAGTGCATCTGTTGCATTGCAATTCTTACTCCTTGCATTGACATCAATCGATGGGCATCTCCCTAGATCGTTGATTAGCCGCGTCAATGTGAGACTTTCTCCTTTTTTGTCTTCTCCACATAACCCCCATCATCATATTTTATTCCACCCATAGTGTTATATCAATGGCTCACGCTCATATATTGCGTGAAAGTTAAAAAAAGTTTGAGATTACTAAAGTATGAAACAATTGCTTGGCTTGTCATCGGGGTTGTGCATGATGAGAGCATTCTTGTGTGACGAAAATGGAGCATGACCAAACTATATGATTTTGTAGGGATGAACTTTCATTGGCCATGTTATATTGAGAAGACATAATTGCTTAGTTAGTATGCTTGAAGTATTATTACTTTTATGTCAATATTAAATTTTTATCTTGAATCTTTCGGATCTGAATATTCATACCACAAATAAGAGAATTACATTGAAAATTATGCTAAGTAGCATTCCACATCAAAAGTTATGTTTTTATCATTTACCTACTCGAGGACGAGCAGGAATTAAGCTTGGGAATGCTTGATACGTCTCCAACGTATCTATAGTTTTTTATTGCTCCATGCTATATTATCTACTGTTTTAGACATTAATGGGCTTTATTATACACTTTTATATTATTTTTGGGACTAACCTATTAACCGGAGGGCCAGCCCAAATTGTTGTTTTTTGCCTATTTCAGTGTTTCGCAGAAAAAGAATATCAAATGGAGTCCAAACGGAATGAAACCTTCGGGAACGTGATTTTCGGCACAAACGTGATCCAGAGGACTTGGAGTGGACGCCAAGAAACCAAGGAGGAAGCCACGATGTATAGGGGCGCGCCCAGGGGGTTAGGCCCCTATACATCGTGGGCCCCTGGTGGCTCCACCGACCTACTTCTTCCTCCTATATATACCTACGTACCCCCAAACCATCAGATATGGAGCCAAAACCCTATTTCCACCGCCGCAACCTTACATGCATTCGTGAGATCCTATCTTGGGGCCTTTTAGGCGCTCACTTGAGGGGGCATTGATCACGGAGGGCTTATACATCAACACCATAGCCTCTCCGATGATGTGTGAGTAGTTTACCTCAGACCTTTGGGTCCATAGTTATTAGCTAGATGGCTTCTTCTCTCTCTTTGGATCTCAATACAAAGTTCTCCTCGATTCTCTTGGACATCTATTTGATGTAACTCTTCTTTTGCGGTGTGTTTGTCGAGATCCGATGAATTGTGGGTTTATGATCAAGATTATCTATGAACAATATTTGAATGTTCTCTGAATTCTTTTATTTATGATTGGTTATCTTTGCAAGTCTCTTCGAATTATCAGTTTGGTTTGGCCTACTAGATTGATCTTTCTTGCAATCGGAGAAGTGCTTAGCTTTGGGTTCAATCTTGCGGTGCTCGATCCCAGTGACAGTCAGGGAAACAACATGTATTGTATTGTTGCCATCGAGGATAAAAAGATGGGGTTTATATCATATTGCATGAGTTTATCCCTCTACATCATGTCATCTTGCTTAAAGCGTTACTCTGTACTTATGAACTTAATACTCTAGATGCATGCTGGATAGCGGTCGATGTGTGGAGTAATAGTAGTAGATGCAGGCAGTAGTCGGTCTACTTGTCACGGACGTGATGCCTATATACATGATCATACCTATATATTCTCATAACTATGCTCAATTCTATCAATTGCTTGTAACATCCCAAAATTATAAATTTTGGAATGTTATAATAAATAGATAGTTTTGATTGATTGTTTGATTGATTGACTGAAAGTGAGTGAAGTTTGAAACTTTTTGAAAGTTAAATGAGAGGGAACAAAAGGACTTTCCCAAACTTTCATTTTTGCTTTTATGATCTTCGGGAATTCAAATTCTTTTCATCACAAAAGCCTGGAGAGAAGATGACATGACTTCTTCCATTGATTTAAATGACAAAGGGTGTTGAAAATATTTGAATTTCATTTGAGAATATTTCCAATTCTGAAACTTTATGCAACTCAATGATTTTCATGAGCGAAGATAAAATGACTTCTTCAAAATATATGAAATATGAGTTAGGAGTTTTTAAAGAATTAAATTCAAAGTTTTTTTGAATTTATTTCCAATTTGGAGTTATTTGAGTTTTATTCAAACTATTTTTCTCCAAAAATAAAATATAAGGAAAATAGGGTAACATGATTCCCTACATCAGAAAATTGGAGAAAAATAAATTTGAAATCATTTTGGTATTTTTAAAATGATTTTTATTGGATTTTAGTAGGGCAGTAGCACTCTTTGTTTTATTTAAATTTGTGTGGATTTTATTTGACCTTACAAAAATGTTCATGTTGTAGAAAATCTTTTTCTGAAAATTATGATATATTATACGCCTATATAATATATTTATTTATTTTGTTTCATTACTTTTGTTTGTCTGTGTTTTTTAAAAAAAATGTGTTTAAAAAAAATTAGGCCGAAGCCGACCGAGCCAGGCCGGCCCAGCCCGAAGCCGAGCCAGCCCAGCCGAGCCACTCGCCACACAAGGCTGCGCTGTGAGCATGCCCAGCCCACCTCCCGGTCGTCCCCGACCCTCGGTCGAAGACCGCCGCCCGCACGACTCCGCCGCCGCCTCGACGTCCGTGCCGCCTCCGGACTCCTCTGCCCCCTCCCGCACGCAAGCTGACCCCCGCCTCCTATTTATACCGCCGCCCGGGCCCCGTTCCTCCTCATTTGTCATAAACCGCAGCCTTGCCGCCCTCACCGGAGTTCTCGCCTCGACGAGATCTGCTTCTTGCCGCGCCGTTCCATCACCTCGACCTCCGCCGACGCCGCCATCGCCTTCCCTCCTCGCGGCCGCTTCTCCCGACCCTGCGGCCCACGCTTGAGGAGCAGCCACCCGACGACCCGGCCTTGGCTGCCGTCTCCTTCTCCGTGACGTTAACGCCCACCCATGATGTAAGCCGCCGGTGCTCCTCGTCCGTCCGATCTAGGTTAGATGGATAGGATTAGATTAGTTTTTTTATTTGATTCATTTTCCCTTACTTAGTGAATGTTCACTGCTTTGCTTTCGCAGCGAACGGTTTTTTTACCAATAGATTTCTGACACGTGGCCAGGGACCTAGGTGTAGATTTTAATTTTTTCAGTTTAGTCCCTATTTTTCAAACGACCATAACTTTTTACTCGTTTGTCCAAATTCAACAAAACCAACGCCCACTTCTTCACTATGATCCCCTCTATTCAGTAATCCAACTCAAACATGTTTTTGAAAGTTTTAAAATTTGAATTCAAACAGATTTGTATTTGAACTTCGTTTGATCATAACTTGAGTTTTATAACTCCGTTTGAGTTGATTCTTTTTGCAAATCGAAGCTCTTGACCTAAACTTTCTGATAAGGCCAAATTCACTTAATTTTGGTACTGTTAGAAATTGTTTTATAAGGCAAGAGTTATTTGCTTGGTTTTGATATTTTTCAAATTGTTTTCTTCGTTCTCTCCGATCTTTTGAGTGATTGCTTATGTGTGGTTACTGTTGCTTGATTACGATAGATTGACCGGAGTGTGACGAGTAGAGCTATCAAGAGTTTTGAGTGCGAATCATCTTCATCAACGTTGCAGGCAAGTAACACTTTGATCATACCTTTTCTACTACCCAGTTTTTATGCATTAGATCTATCCTCAAACACTTGCATGATTAGGATCTAATTAAATTGTGGGATGAGAAGTAGATTGAGGTAGTACCTATTACCTGTTTTATTATCAACCCTTGGGAGTTACTTCTACGTTTGCTTATTATGCCATGCTATGCTAGTAGACGTGGATTGGGTGAGTGAATCCATGACAGATGTGAGATTGTTATTTAATGGTTTATTTAAGGTGGCAACTTAAACACACATCTGGGTGGATTGAGGCACCTGGTTTCTATCAGGACTTACTGTATTTCTTCGGACCGTCACCTGTGCTCAAAGGGATCATGAGATTATTCAAACTAGAAACTTCCGTGTGCAGCCACAAGCCATTATGGGCTCTGGCATAGTTGATTAAGTTGTGTGAACTCTTACGGGTAGACTAGCAGATGTAGGGGTTGTAGGTTGGTACGGTCTACCCACATGTAAGGTGCTAGCGCTTCTGAAAGACTATGTCTCGGTCATCCGTCTCTCAAACATCATGTAGTGCGAGAAATCCAACGGAGGCGATCGAGTCTTGTGGGGAAAAGTGCGCAAACCTCTGCAGAGTGTATAAACTAATCATGATTAGCCGTGTCCCCGGTTATGGACAATCTTGAGTATCTAGTTCTTGGATTATCCTGTTGATCTCATCATGTTACTCTAATTAATATTGTTGGGTTTTAATGAGTACTTTTAATTGGGATTGAGAATGCTGTCAACCATTCTCAATGTTTAACAACCACCATGATAGTTAAATAAATTTTATTCCTTTGCAGTAGGGAAAAATTGGCTTTTCAAAAACTGTAACCATAGAGCTTTCCACCAGCCATATATGCATGTAGTATAGGCTTATTCTTTCATTATTCTCTATGTGTTACTTTGCCAGCATATTCCATGTGCTGACCCGTTTTCGGGCTGCAACTTTCATGTTGCAGACTTTTCAGATGACAAGTGATACGTTAGGGTTACGATTTCTATACTCAACTTTGCCGTTGGTGTTGATGGGAATCCACAACCTTGTTACTTCCGCTATTTGGATTGAGGTAATAGTATTTACGTTATTTATACATGTGATTTACCTCTGTTATAAATCCTCGAAATCTTGTGTGTGTGTCAACATACCGATCCAGGGATGACACTTAAGCACAGAGACTTGATCCATTCGGGTCGGGTCGCTACAAGATGGTATCAGAGCACATGTTGACTGTAGGACGTGACCCTAGAAACTGACAAGCCCATAGGAAAGATTTTTCTCTGCAACTTCATTTCAAAAAGGATCTTTTACCTATCTTCTCTTCTGAGCTTATTCAAATATCCCCTTTTAGTGAGACCATACCCCTTTTCCCTTTTGACCACTCGAAGATTTGACCGATGAGACCACTCCAAGGAGATAAGATATCGGACAACTAAGACCATTTGGAATGAAGAGGATTTTACCGTGTAAATGGAAACTACAACTGTTGAAGACTCCGAAGACTAGGAGAATTTGAAGGCTTTGAAGAATTTCCAGATTTGTATGACCTAGCAAAGTTACCTTTATGGAACTTGGCAGACTATGGAAGTTATCAATACCCGAGATCAAGGTGTATTGGAGAAAGACCAGAATATGGAGCATCAGAACTCAATTTTTTGTCAAGGAAACCCCAATGCAGGAGATATCAACTATGGAGAGATATCTCATGTAAATGACAAGAGCGGAAACACACTATCCATGATGTTATCGCCCGCTTATGCTATTGTCACCATGGTGAGTTAAGCATGCATAAGCATGGAAGGATGGGATGGTAGAAGACTGAAGGAGCATCTGTCATCGAAGGATGCAGTTTTAACATTACTGGTGTATCACCAGGATCTGGAGTGTTACATCAAGAAGTTAAGGTGGATATGTAGGAAGCCGTATTTTGACAAGGAAGCAGTTCGTGAAGAACTCGGGATCCAAAAGCTAAAAGTAGACAAGCCGGAGGAGCTAAACATCGAGATACCGGAGATTCGTCAGGAACTGAAGGACAGTAGGACCATGGTTCATGTCAAGGATGTTGACACCAAGATGTTGGAACGCAATGGGAGACTTTGCGACAACAGAGATGATCTGGCAAAAGAACTTGAGAAGGACAAGCATGACCAGAAGAAGCCATCGGAGACATGACCAAGACTTGAAGAAGTTGATGACATTGAGATCTATATTACGTTAGAAGACCAAACCCCGTTGTACCTACGTTAGATGCGACATTTATGAGCTGTCATTTGTTTGTTGTTTTTCCGACAGCCACAATAAAATCTGTCTTTTCAAAACTATTGTTTGCATTGTGTGTATCCCTCTCTATCTCTCTTATCACACCCCAAAACCCATGGACCCAATAGAGGACGAATGGAGATGAGCTTGTATTCTCTGGACCGATGGGTCAATTGGAGACGGACCGATGGATTTAGAACATGGAGGATCACATGGAGAATAACCCTATACCCGGAAAGGATATGACCCAGCATGCTCTTGAGTGCTTTGAAAAAGGTGCCACTACCTGGTAGAGGATGTACCAAACCATCAATGGATGGCAAGGAGTAACCACTTGGAAGGAATTTAAGTGGACTTTGTTAAAGTCTTGGCTTGTGTCCCAGAAGTTGAGGCCTTATGGAAAAGATATGAAGAAACCTTGTGCATACAAGCTTTGTGGAGAAATAGGACACAACCATAAAGGAAATAAGGACAAATACCCTCATAAGTGGAGGGTTACCAAAGGAGTTAGCCGAGGATCTCAAGGAACTTCGGTTGGAGGTTGTTCCCAAAGGTTTTGTTGCAGCAATGGAAGTTCAGTCTACATTGTTGGGAAAGATCCGCGAAGCTCAGAAGGTTGACAAAGAGATTGCTGAGGTAAAAGAGAGGATGAGCAAAGGAAAGACCAAAGGTTTTCGTAAGGATGAGCACGGCACCTTATGGTTCGAGGATCGTGTATATGTGCCCAATAATGCAAAGATCAGGAAGTTAATACTTCAGGAGGCTCATGACTCACCATACTCGATTCTCCCTAGAGACACCAAGATGTATTTGGATTTGAAGGAGCGTTTCTGGTGGACTGGTATGAAGAAGGATATTGCCGAGTAGGTAGCCATATGTGATGTATGTCAGAGAGTGAAGACAGAGCATCATAAGCCAGTCGGATTACTACAGCCTATGCCGATACCCGAATGGAAGAGGGATAGGCTTGGCATGGATTTCATTACCGGATTTCCCAGAACCCGAATGGGACATGATTCTATCTGTGTAGTAGTTGATTCGCTTGACCAAAGTGGCTCACTTTATCCCAGTGAAAACCACCTATACAGGTGCAAAGTTGGCCAGGATATATTTGACAAGGATCGTATGTCTGCATGGAGTTCCGAGGACCATCGAGAGGAACACGGTTTACCTCAAGGTTTTGGAATCACCTGCACGGACTTTGGGTACTAGGTTAGAGTTCAGTACAACCTTTCATCCGCAGACAGATGGATAAATCGAGAGAGTCAATCAGATTCTGGAGGACATGTTGAGAGCATGTGCGCTAGATTATGGATCTAGTAGTGATGATAATCTACCTTACGCGGAGTTCTCATTCAACAACAGCTACCAAGTCAGTTTGAAGATGGCCCCTTTTGAAGCTTTGTATGGGAAAAGGAGCCAGACACCATTTGATGTGGGATGAAGTTGGAGACCGTCAGTTGTTTGGACCAAGTGTGATCAAGGAGTGGAAGAGAATGTTAAGTTGATTCGAGATAGATCAAGGTAGCTCGATCCTGTAGAAAAGTTTTGCAGACTCAAAAATGCAAGAAGGTAGTCGATAAAATCGGAGACAGAGCATATCTTCGTGTGTCCCCTCTGCGAGGAGTTAAACTATTTGCAGTTAAGGGAAAGTTAGCCCCGAGATTTGTAGGACCATACCGAGTTTTGGAGCGTATGGGAGAAGTGGCCAACAAATTGGAGTCACCCGAAGGACCGTCAGGAGTTCATGATATGTTTCACGTTTCCCAGTTGAAGAAGTGGCATGTAGAGATGGCCAATATTCCCATGTAAGGACGCCTGACCCTGGAAAGGATAATTGTCAGGACCCCGATTCCAAGTCACATCGATCTAGCTGGTAACACCTCATATCACTTTGCGGCCTCACACACGGTATTCCCACGGGTGTCGCCTTACCGATGCCGAGACCGTTTGGCGCCTTTTTGGCTCACGTAGATGATAGTGTCGCTAGCATCCATATGACAGAGAACCCGGCGGCATGGCTAGTCGTGAACCCAAAGCGGCGCTAACCCATGGGCGAGCATACATTAATCACATCGAGCATGTCGGTCATCAACGTATGAATCCGGGCTGTAGCATCGGGCTAACAGGACTCTGGTAACCCGGCATGTAGCAGGCTAGGCAGGACTCGGATGTCACCGCGTGACATTTCCCGAAGGACATACACAAGAACGAAGTGAAACACATACCCGGCCGATCAAGTGTCGGAGTAGTAGTCTTTGGGCTAGCAGGACTCCGGTGAACCGGGCTGTAGCGGACTACTATCGCTCAGGAAGCACTAGACTACATTTGCCCATATGAGAGGCTGCCAAGGATAAATAACTAGGTTGTCGGATCCCACACATACCAAGCATTTCAGACATACACACAATATGCTCGATATGTGTAACTACAACATGGCATCACAACATAACTCTACGACTCAAATATTTATTCATTAGGCTCCGAGGAGGCGAGATATTACGAACATGGGTCTCATGACCCAACATTGGAAACATACAAGTCAAAGCACAAGTGGAAGCTAAACACGTGCGAAATCTGAGACAACTATAAATGAAAAAGGCTTAGAAGCGACTATCTACCGAGATCTGCCGAGGGCGCAAGATCGTAGCTGAGGTAACAAGCTAAACGTCAAGTCCACAGCGGAACTACTAGCGAGACCGAGGTCTCTGCAAAAAACATAAAATAGGCAAACGTGAGTACAATTGTACTCAGCAAGACTTACATCAGAACTAACTACATATGCATCATTATCAACAAAGGGGTGGTGGGGTTTAACTGCAGCAAGCCAGCTTTGACTCGGTGGCTATCACGAACTACATTTGCAAGTCATTCTTTTGAGGTGGCACACGAGTCCACATATTCACCAATCAATACACCACTATGGATCCGATCCCGTCTTCCTACGAGAATGCCATCCATAGCACTCACGCTTATCTTGCGCATTTTAGAGTATCCACTTTCACTTGTCTATGAACTGTTATAGGCAACCCAGAAGTCCTTTACCGCGGACACGGCTATTCGAATAGATCATATTAACCCTGCAGGGGTGTACTTCTTCACACACGTTCTCGCCACTTACCGCCATGTACACGTCATGTATCTCGGCAACCTTCAAGCGGAAGCTTTGGCGAGGAGTCGGCCACGACGACTAACCACACAAGTCTCTAGTCGGGTTTATCGCCTATTCGGGTTCCATCCGCAAGGAGATCCGGCAGGGGTGTCGCTCACAGCCCCAAACGATGTGTGCAGGGTTCCCAAGCCCACCTCGACGGGTGGTTCTATGCTTGGTACACCGTGCCACGGTGCCTAGTCATCCCAAGCCCACATGCAGGTGCCACTTGGTAGACTACTAACACTACCTACAAACACGGAAGCTAGTTGCAACTCCTGGACAGAGATCAGGTTGGTTAATAAGTCGAGAGGGCACTTAAGCATTCCAATGCGTGGTAGTAACTGTTCATGGATCACAAACACAGAACTCAGTTCCTGAGGACGGCTGCAATGAGACAACCCACCATGTACTCCTACATGGCCTCTCACCGCTACCTTTACCAAATCGTGTACACATTTAGCTCTCAACAGTAGGACATGTTCACACACCTCCGATTCATCCCTGACGAATCAGACGTGACACAACTCTAAGCAATAGCAGGCATGACAAACAAACATGAATGAGTAGGCACATCAAGGCTCAAACAACTCCTACTCATGCTAGTGGTTTTCATCTATTTACTGTGGCAATGACAGGTCATGTAGAGGATAAAGGGGTTCAGCTACCGCAGCAAGTAACAGATGAATCATTGTTGTCCTAATGCAGTAAAAGAGAGCAGGAGCGAGTGAGTGGGATTGTATCAGAATGAATAAGGGTTTTTTGCTTGCCTGGCACTTCTGAAGATCATATAGTTCTTCATCGGTGTCATCGAACTCATCGTCGGTACGTCGTCTACTGAGAGGGGACAAACACCGGCAACTGAGAAAGAACACAATCAATGCAATGCACATTCACATGAATGACATGTCATGTTAAGGTACTGAATTCACCTAATGCAATATCTAGCCAATTTAATTGAAGTGGAACTCGAACAAGAACAAATTCCAACTCCAAATGTTATTTCATAAATTGCCCTAATCATCATTTGTCATATTCAGTGAGGTTAACTTGTTCAAACATGCATGATCATGGCATAAACAGATTATTCATATATTTATCGATCATTTTTCATATATAACTTATTTCCATTGGAGTTATAGATTATTTTCTATGAATTTTAGAAGTTAGCACTATTTCACGGAATTTCATGTAAAAGAATAAATCCGAGAAAAGAGTTATCGCATCGACATGGCGTCCTTTGTGATGTTAGCGGTCAACAGCGCGGTCCAGTCAAACCGACACATGGGTCCTGCGTGTCAGTGTAATTAGATTAGCTAAAAACAATTAGTACTAATCCTAACTAATTAACAGGGCCGGGCCCCACCTGTCAGTGAGTCGGTGGAAAAGTCAACTCGGGTCAAACCCGGGTCAAACTTCGCGGAGTTGACCACAGGCTCGTCGCCAGCGAGGGCAGGGGACGAGGAGGTCTGAGTTTCCTCCTCCGGCGACCAAATGGCCGGCGGAGGGCGGCTACGTGGAGCTGGAGCTCGTGCGCGTCGAGTGGTGCCGGTGGGAGGTGCTGGGATGGCCGGAAACAGCATCGGCGGCGAGCGAGGCGGCGGCCGTGGTTCGGGCGTGCTCGAGAACGGCGATGTGGTGTGCAAATGAGACGGCTGTCGCGCTAGTTTTGCTCTACAGGACGTTGCGAGTGCAACGGACGCACGCGTGGGACCAAAAGGTCACCGGGGCTTCGTCGGTGACGAACCCGTGCGGCGGCGCATTCGGGCACAGGTGACGCGGTGGCTACGGCGTGCAAACGAGGCAAGGGAGAGGGGTGTCCGGGACAGGAGCTCACGGTGATCACGTTGGGCGGATCGACGAGCCTGGGAAGCACCGAGCGGCGGAGCGTCCGAGGGGGATCTTCTGCGGCCGGCGATGAAGACGTTGAAGATGGCGATCTTGTGGGGCGTCCGTGATGCGTGTGTCCTCGAGGAGGCATAGACGACGGAGGCGGATCTCTGGACATCTTTGGGGAGGCTAGGCGGTGGATGTGGCCGCGACGAACGGCGTCGATGGCGGCGGCTCCGTTCGGTGGCTGCGCGCAGGAGAGGCAGGGGAGGAGAGGAGCTCGGGGAGAGTGAGAGAGAGGTCGGGGGAGGCATGTGGCGTCTCCAGGGCGACGTCAGGGGGGGAGGGGGCGACAGTAAGCAGGAGGTGGCTACGCGCGACGTTGACGCTCGCCACCGAGCTGCTTCGTGCGCTGGCATGGGGAAGAAGACAGGCATGCCCACAGTGGGTTGGGCCAGCCAATTTGGCCGCCAGTGGCTTTGGCCAGTGGGCTGCCGTAAGTGGCCCAGGTGAGTCTCTCTCTCTTTTATTTCTGTTTTTCTAATTTTCTGTAAACTTTATGGCTTTACTAAAAATACTAAAACAGATCCAAAAATCATAAAACTGCTCAATGCCACTGTTTGGAATATAACAAATAGCAACCATTTTAGTTTATGATTATTTGAGCATTTAAACTATTTATTAGCATTAAATGCCCAAATGCAAATACTTTATGAATTAATCCAGTGACCAAATATGTCATGAAAAATGTGCAACACCTCTGGTTATGGTTTATAGCATTTTTCCAGAAATGATGAACATTTTTAAAGCCATTTGGATTCACTGAAAAATATTTTTAGTTGAACCTATTTGAATTCCTTTAATGCTCGGGTTTAGGCAATCCCCATCTCAAAATTCCTTTGAAATCAAACATGATGCATGGATGCAGATGCCACTAATTACAACCAATTCTGGGGCTGTGACAACTCACCCCCACTAATCAAGAATCTCGTCCCGAGATTCAAGACGTGAGGTAAGAAGACAGAGGGGCACAAGACCAACACAATCTTCACGATCCAGGTTGCACCTCATAAGGTTGTTGATTTGTTGCATACGCTGATGTTGACATCCTTGCTTTTGAGATCTTCATCCACGCGATGACGACGGAAATAAACTCTACTAGGATTGATCTTCTCGAAGATTGAGCTATACCAAATCAACTCGCGGAATGAGATGTTGAAACATCTCGAGTTGATACACAAAACACATCGAGAGGGATGGAAGAACAACGACGGAGTTTGATTTGGTGGGCAACAATTCCATGCTTAGAAAGATGGTGGATGGTGTCAAGGTGGCGAGGAAATAATTGCCATGATTCCATAGTGGGGCACCTTGGGAAAAAGGTGACTCGTTGAGCTGTGCCCTTAGGTGGCAAAAATAATTACTTTTGATTCAGAGATCATTGAAACTCTTTAAACCAGCCTAAGGCATTCACAATCGATCATTTGAAGGAGTTCGAAGGAATGACATACTCGGACTAGAATGGATGATGTGGACTACCTTGTTGAAGACAACGCAATGGATGATTTTGCTTATCATTGGAAATGGATGGGACCCATGGTAGGACCACTGTTGAGAGCGATCCTGACCAGAAATTACCGCGAAGGGTAGCCCATGGTTGGATGGCACAATGGCGGTGCAACCTAGGGACAAGGTGCTAATGCTGGGAATGTTCCAACCATCATATCTGCACGAGATTGAACTGGTTGGTGTCGGGATAATCCAGACTCATCAAGTCTAGAAGGAAAAATGAAAGTTTGCAACACAAATCGACGAGATGACGTTGCGACACTCTCAGGGGATGAACTATGATAGCAAGCTCCAAAAGATGAGCTGGTTCTGCTACAAACATGTGAACACATTGTCCAAGACAAGCATGATCACGTGGTAGTCTTATAATGAAACACTACCAAGTTCAGGTGGGGGAACCATCATCGAGGATATCGAAGTCCTAACATAAGTCATGATTAGCTCTTATGAAGGAACTCCTTCTCCTTGAACAAATCAATCAGTGGCTTGGTGTGCTAGGGATACATATAGAATGAAGGTTGCAAGTCTCCAAACCATAGAATACTTCGCACGTATGCCTGACTGACTTGGGATGGTTCTAGAGGAAACAAAAACAATCTTTCTCGAACTGACGGCGGCAACTTGCACCAAATGCACGTGAATCAGAGAAAGTCACTTCTTTCATCCAACATATTCTTCACGAATGGGACATGAAGATAATGCTTATAAAAGTTTCCAACACTAGGTTGATGTTCAACATGAATCATGGGGGAGACAAAATGCTGCTGATGGGCTCAACAACAACTCATCGGAATTTCCATATCACTGGGCTTCCGCCATCATGTAAACACGGTGATAGTATTGGTCAGACCAAAAGATGTAATGGTGTATGCTCGAGGGATCAACCACGAGTAAGACAACATCACGAGTATCGTTGGTTCTGATTTGACTTGACGATGGCCCATACTCAAGTCAAGGTTTTGACAAGGCAATAGATCCAACAACTGATCACGAGGACCAATCGATGAAGATATCATCTTCCTTCAACACACACTCAAAACGATATCCCTTAAAATGAACTAAGTCGGACAAGCTTTCATCTTCCAACTCTCCAAGTTGTTGTTTAGCTTAACCAACTAGCTCAGGGTTATCCAACACGGAATTTTGGAGAAGGGGTGGTTTACAAGAAACCAACTTGATCACGAACTTAACATAGCGGTCAGGCGACAACCTGGTAGCACTTCCAAGAAGATATTTGGAAAAGTCACGAACCACCGATATGTTATTAAGCTCGAGAACAATCTTGCTTTTCAGTATAAGACGATATGATCAACTAAGCAAGAGATTGAATAATCCTAACTCTTTGATCGAAGGGTGCACCAGAAATAAGGACTAGGTAGCATGATCAATCTTAGTATGATGATTTAATAACCAACACGCTAAGAATGAGAATATTGTCCATTAACTACCAAGCAACGAGGTTGCTAGGAGTATCGATTTCACACATCACAATTCACTTGTCGGCATTCCGGTTACATCAACACGGGACCGAGGAATGAATAATGATAGAGAGAAGTATCACTACGTCAAGAATTCATAAAAGAAGCTGCAATTCTCATGACATTCCTGACATAAAGTGGGTAATACTTCAGGGTAGAACAGAACAAAAGCTGAATTGGCATTTTGATCTGCGGAATATAACTGCTTTGACCCAATTCTGGATATGGATGAGGTACTGGAGTTTGTTTCTCCTAGTCATTCCAGAGTAGAATGGCTTGACGGACCACATGAGTAGTAGGCATTGATAACATGAATGCACAACTACTCCTGACTACCAACTGATAGACGGGGATCGGAATACAGCTGCAATGGAAACAACTCAAAGGATCATATATCTTTCTGAGTTGTGGATGCATAGATTAGTATGTCGAACCAAGTTCAACATGTTTCTTCCGGGTAACCCATGCAGAGAGGTAGGACTGGCAGAGTCACAATTATGAATGGAGAACTCCTCAAGAGTACTCTGATTGTGATCTTTTGGTTCAAATAACATCTGTCTTAAATAGTTCATGGTATTTGGAAGAAGGAAATGCCACGGACCTCGAGGACTATCGCAAAGTTAATAATATCCTAAAGGAACTAGAAAACACTATCAACATGAGGTAAGTAGGGTGAATCTCGGGTTCAAGGACCCAGAAATAGAATACCTACTAACTAAGTGGCATCACGGAATGCTTTCGAGAATGATGGCCAAAATCATCACACCGGGAACACAAAAACATGGCCATATTACCAGGTGATCCTCTCAGATGCCTAGGGTCATAATACTAGTTCCAACATATATGCCAAGGCAAGGAATACCTCAACAGACGATTAGTGTGCTTATTCTGACCAAAAGGACACCGTGAACAGGAAGGAAGAATTTGCAAATGCATCAGATAGTTTAGAAACCTGGGATGACTCGGACAACATAATGGCTGTAAATGCTCAAAATGATTTGAGACATCCTGCAAAAATGGTGGCATAACCACTCGATCATCACAATATCAAGATTCTGAGACTAGCTATGAACATACGAAAGTAGTAAAAACTGAACTGGGATTTGGAACTATCAATTCTATAAGTATAAGGATTAGTAACACGTCATCCTAATATATAGATGAGAAGCCTAGTTCTTAAACCCCGTAGAAGAGAAAAGGATGACTCAGATTAGAAGGCCATGAGGTATAAGGAGTAAAAAGAGCCTTACGTTCCCTTCCACAATCAATTCCCTTACGTAACTAAAGCATTTCTAGACACAACTTCGACCAGTTTGGCTTGGTAATCCTACAGCAACAGCTCGATACCAAAGCTGTCGGGACTCGATTCCAAGTCACATCGATCTAGTGGTAACACCTCATATCACTTTGCGGCCTCACGCACGGTATTCCCACGGTGTCGCCTTACCAGGCCCGGGACCGTTATGCCTTTTGGCTCACGTATATGATAGTGTCGCTAGCATCCATATGACAGAGAACCCGGGCCGACATGGCTAGTCATGAACCCAAAGCAGCGCTTAACCCATGGGGACAGTATACATGAATCACATCGAGCATGTCGGTCATCAACGTATGAATCCGAGAGTAGCACCGGGCTAACAGGACTCCGGTAACCCGGCTGTAGCAGGCTTAGGCAGGACTCGGATGTCACCGCGTGACATTTCCCGAAGGACGAACCACGAGAACGAAGTGAAACACATGCCGGCCAGTCAAGTGTCCAGAGCAGTAGTGCCGGGCTAGCAGGACTCCGGTGAACCGGGCTGTAGCAGACTACTATCGCTCAGGAAGCACTAGACTACATTTCTCCATATGAGAGGCTGCCAAGGATAAACAACTAGGTTGTCGGATCCCACACATACCAAGCATTTCAGACATACACACAATATGCTCGATATGTGTAACTACAACATGGCATCACAACATAACTCTACGACTCAAATATTTATTCATTAGGCTCCGAGGAGCGAGATATTACAGACATGGGTCTCATGACCCAACATTCAGAGCATACAAGTCAAAGCACAAGCGGAAGCTAAACACGTCTGAGTACAGACAACTATAAATGAAAAAGGCTTAGAAGCCTGACTATCTACCAGATCCTGCCGAGGGCGCAAGATCGTAGCTAAGGTAACAAGCTAAATGTCGAAGTCCACGCGGAACTACTAGCGAGACTGAGGTCTCTCTGCAAAAACATAAAATAGGCAAACGTGAGTACAATTGTACTCAGCAAGACTTACATCAGAACTAACTACATATGCATCATTATCAACAAAGGGGTGGTGGGGTTTAACTGCAGCAAGCCAGCTTTGACTCGGTGGCTATCCTGAACTACATCGCAAGTCATTCTTTTGAGGTGGCGCACACGAGTCCACATATTCACCAATCAATACACCACTATGGATCTGATCCCGTCTTCCTACGAGAACGCCATCCATAGCACTCACGCTTATCTTGCGCATTTTAGAGTATCCACTTTCACTTGTCTATGAAATGTTATAGGCAACCCAGAAGTCCTTTACCACGGACACGGCTATTCGAATAGATCATATTAACCCTGTAGGGGTGTACTTCTTCACACACGCTCTCGCCACTTACCGCCATGTACACGTCATGTATCTCGGCAACCTTCAAGCGAAAGCCTGGCGAGGGAGTCGGCCACGACCTGACTAACCACACAAGTCTCTAGTCCAGGTTTATCGCCTATTCGGGTTCCATCCGCAAGGAGATCCGGCAGGGGTGTCGCTCACGGCCCCAAATGATGTGTGCAGGGTTCCCAAGCCCACCTCGACGGGTGGTTCTACGCTTGGTACACCGTGCCACGGTGCCTAGTCATCCCCAAGCCCACCTGCATCGGGTGCCACTTGGTAGACTACTAACACTACCTACAAACACGAAACTAGTTGCAACTCCCGGACAGAGATCAGGTTGATTAATAAGTCGAGAGGGGCACTTAAGCATTCCAATGCGTGGTAGTAACTGTTCATGGATCACAAACACGTAACTCGGTTCACGAGGACGGCTGCAATGAGACAACCCACCATGTACTCCTACATGGCCTCTCACCGCTACCTTTACCAAATCGTGTTCACACATTTAGCTCTCAACGATGGGACATGTTCACACACCTCCGATTCATCCACGATGAATCGGACTGACACAACTCTAAGCAATAGCAGGCATGACAAACAAACATGAATGAGTAGGCACATCAAGGCTCAAACAACTCCTACTCATGCTAGTGGGTTTCATCTATTTACTGTGGCAATGACAGGCCATGCAGAGGATAAAGGGGTTCAGCTACCGCAGCAAGTAACAGATGAATCGTTGTTGTCCTAATGCAGTAAAAGAGAGCAGGAGCAAGAGAGTGGGATTGTATCGGAATGAACAAGGGGTTTTTGCCTGCCTGGCACTTCTGAAGATAATATAGTTCTTCATCGGTGTCATCGAACTCATCGTCGGTACTCGCCTCACCGAGAGGGACAAACAAGCAAGAATCGAGAAAGAACACAATCAATGCAATGCACATTCACATGAATGACATGTCATGTTAAGGTACTGAATTCACCTAATGCAATATCTAGCCAAGTTAATTGAAGTGGAACTCGAACAAGAACAAATTCCAACTCCAAATGTTATTTCATAAATTGCCCTAATCATCATTTGTCATATTCAGTGAGGTTAACTTGTTCAAACATGCATGATCATGGCATAAATAGATTCTTCATATTTTTTCTGATCATTTTTCATATATAACTTATTTCCATTGGAGTTATAGATTATTTTCTATGAATTTTAGAAGTTAGAACTATTTCCTGGAATTTCCTGTAAAAGAATAAATCCAGAAAAGAGTTATTGCATCAGCATGACGTCCTTTGTGATGTCGGCGGTCAACGAAGTGATTCAGTCAAACTGACATGTGGGTCCTGCGTGTCAGTGTAATTAGATTAGCTAAAAACAATTAGTACTAATCCTAACTAATTAACAGGGTCAGGCCCCACCTGTCAGTGAGTCAGTGGAAAAGTCAAACTGGGGTCAAACCCGAGTCAAACTTGCCGGAGTTGACCCGGTGCTCGTCGCCGGAAGGGCCAGGGACGGCGGGGAGGTGCGGGTTTCCTCCTCCGGCGACCAAATGGCTGGCGGAGGGCGGCTACGTGGAGCTGGAGCTCGTGCGCGTCGAGTGGTGCCGGTGGGAGGAGCTGGGATGGCCGAAAACAGCGTCGGCGGCGAGCGAGGCGGCGGCCGTGGTTCGGGCATGCTCGAGAACGGCGATGTGGTGTGCAAACGAGACGGCTGTCGCGCTAGTTTTGCTCTACGGGACGTTGCGAGTGCAACGGACGCACGCGTGGGACCAAAAGGTCACCGGGGCTTCGCCGGCGACGAACCCGTGCGGCGGCGCATTCAGGCGCAGGTGACGCGGTGGCTACGGCAGGCAAACGAGGCAAGGGAGTGGGGTGTCCGAGACAGGAGCTCACGGTGATCACGTTGGGCGGATCGACGAGCTCGGGGAAGCACCGGAGCGAGCGGAGCGTCGAGGGGGATCTTCGGCGGCCGGCGATGAAGACGTTGAAGATGGCGATGCTGTGGGGCGTCCGGCGGTGCGTGTGTCCTCGAGGAGGCATAGACGACGGAGGCGGATCTCCTGGACATGCTGGGGAGGCTAGGCGGTGGATGTGGCTTGGCGAACGGGCGTCGGTGGCGTCGGCTCCGTTCGGTGGCTGCGCGCAGGAGAGGCAGGGGAGGAGAGGAGCTAGGGGAGAGTGGGAGAGAGGTCGGGGGAGGCACGGGGCGTCACTAGGGCGACGCGTCGGGGGGCAGGAAGCGGGGAGGTGGCTACAGCTGACGTCGGCGCTCGCCACCGAGCTGCTTCATGCGCTGGCATGGGGAAGAAGACAGGCATGCCCCTGGTGGGCTGGGCCAGCCAGCTGGGCCGCCAGGTGGGCTGCCAGGTAAGTGGCCCAGGTGAGTCTCTCTCTCTTTTATTTCTGTTTTTCTAATTTTTTGTAAACTTTGTGGCTTTACTAAAAATACTAAAACAGATCCAAAAATCATAAAACTGCTCAATGCCACTGTTTGGAATATAATAAACAACAACCATTTTTGTTTATGATTATTTGAGCATTTAAACTATTTATTAGCATTAAATGCCCAAATGCAAATACTTTATGAATTAATCCAGTGACCAAATATGTCATGAAAAATGTACAACACCTCTGGTTATGGTTTATAGCATTTTTCCAGAAATGATGAACATTTTTTAAAGCCATTTGGGTTCACTGAAAAATATTTTTAGTTGAACCTATTTGAATTCCTTTAATGCTAGGGTTTAGGCAATCCCCATCTCAAAATTCCTTTGAAATCAAACATGATGCATGGATGCAGATGCCACTAATTACAACCAATTCTGGGGCTGTGACAATAATGATGTTCCACGAAGTGGAGTATGGATTTCATAAGTATAAGTTTTTATCTCGGTATGTGGGATATCCCACGAGGATGAAGAGATGAAGTACCATTGGGTACAAGGAGGTAGAATGTTGGTAGTAAGGAGCAATTGCAACTCCATGATGAGTCTGAGTAATCACTTCTTAGTTTGGTGCAAATAGAAGGAAGAATGATAGTACAATTGGATGGATTTAAGAATACTAGGAAGTTGGAAGTTGGAATAATGATCAGAAGCCCGAGGATAAGTTCAAGGACTACAAGTGATGAGATGGGCCATAACCCACAGGCCCCAGGACTTGCCAAGAAACAAGCACATTCTTGCTGAAGGTAAAACCCTGGAAGAAGTTATGATTTTATCGATAGACGATTTATAGGAGTAACGCAAAACCTGAGAGTTGTGAAGGAATGATAGATGTTTGTTTGGCTTGCAGAATCAATGGATTTTCCGAACTTGGTTCATCGACAAGTGAAATTCTGCAATGCTTGTGAGGATGACCGAGTGTTAGAATGCGAGATTCGCTAAACCATGTACAAGGTAATGATTTGGGTGCGGGATGGATTGATCACCATACCGACTTACCCTTATTATTCGCTTTGCTATATGGGATGGTAAATCTGAGTGACTTACCCATAGTAGAGAGATGACGATCAAAACCTTGTTTGAACCTTAGAATGGTATAAGTTTTTTTCCCCTTGTACACAGCAGCTGTTGCCAATCGTAGGATATACGGTGAGGTTCAACCCGGACTGCTTTCTGCAAGAGAAACCATAAATTGTTGACCACCATGAGATATCGATAGTTGTTTAGAATTGGCGCCAGACCCGTCAGCTATGAAGACCCAGTTTCGGGATAACCTTACCAAGAGGAAAGGACAAAAGAATTGAGGAAAAGGTTATGCCACTACCGGAAGAGCCCAGAGAAGGAATTATCCTTAAGATCTGAGAAGACCGACACTGTCAACAATGAGGATGGAGTATATGAGTTTTTATGGAACCGTAACCATGCTTCTAAGGGTGGTAGCAACCGAGACCCTGGAGACGATCGATGGATCTTGAGAAGACCCCCAAACCCTAACCTATTTCTTTCTAGCCTCTCCGAATCTCGAGGACGAGATTCATTTTAAGGGTGGTAGTTTTGTAACATCCCAAAATTCTAAATTTTGGAATGTTATAATAAATATATAGTTTTGATTGATTGTTTGATTGATTGACTGAAAGTGAGTGAAGTTTGAAACTTTTTGAAAGTTAAATGAGAGGGAATAAAAGGACTTTCCCAAACTTTCATTTTTGCTTTTATGATCTTCGGGAATTCAAATTCTTTTCATCACAAAACCACGGAGAGAAGATGACATGACTTCTTCCATTTATTTAAATGACAAGGGGTGTTGAAAATATTTGAATTTCATTTGAGAATATTTCCAATTCTGAAACTTTATGCAACTCAATGATTTTCATGAGCGAAGATAAAATGACTTCTTCAAAATATATGAAATATGAGTTAGGAGTTTTTAAAGAATTAAATTCAAAGTTTTTTTGAATTTATTTCCAATTTGGAGTTATTTGAGTTTTATTCAAATTATTTTTCTCCAAAAATAAAATATAAGGAAAATAGGGTAACATGATTCCCTACATCAGAAAATTGGAGAAAAATAAATTTGAAATCATTTTGGTATTTTTAAAATAATTTTTATTGGATTTTAGTAGGGCAGTAGCACTCTTTGTTTTATTTAAATTTGTGTGGATTTTATTTGACCTTACAAAAATGTTCATGTTGTAGAAAATCTTTTTCTGAAAATTTTGATATATTATACGCCTATATAATATATTTATTTATATTGTTTTATTACTTTAGTTTGTTTGTGTTTTTTTACAAAAAAATTTGTTTAAAAAAATTAGGCCGAAGACGACCGAGCCAGGCCGGCCCAGCCCGAAGCCGAGCCAGCCCAGCCGAGCCACTTTCGCCCATGGCAGCGCCTTGTGGCAGGCATGCCCAGCTGCCCACCTCCCGGTCGTCCCGACCCTCGGTCGAAGACCGCCGCCCGCACGACTCCGCCGCCGCCTCGATGTCCGTGCCGCCTCCGGACTCCTCTGCCCCCTCCCGCACGCAAGCCGACCCCCTCCTCCTATTTATACCGCCGGTCGGGCCCCGTTCCTCCTCCTTTGCCGCAAACCGCAGCCGCCGCCCTCGCCGGGAGTTCTCGCCTCGACGAGATCTGCCGCGCGCCGTTCCGTCACCCTCGACCTCCGCCCGGCCGCCATCGCCTTCCCTCCTCGCGCCGCTTCTCCCGACCCAGCAGCCACGCCAAGGAGCAGACAGCCACCAAGACGACCCGACACCGCTGCCGTCTCCTTCTCTGGCGACGTCGACGCCCACCACCGCGGTAAGCCGCCGGTGCTCCTCGTCCGTCCGATCTAAGTTAGATGGATAGGATTAGATTAGTTCTTTTATTCGAATCGTTTTCCCTTACTTAGTGAATGTTCACTGCTTTGCTTTCGCAGTGAATGGTTTTTTAACCAATAGATTTCTGACACGTGGCCAGGGACCTAGGTGTAGATTTTAATTTTTTTCAGTTTAGTCCCTGTTTTTCAAACAACCATAACTTTTTACTCGTTTGTCGAAATTCAACGAAACCAACGCCCACTTCTTCATTATGATCCCCTCTATCCAGTAATCCAACTCAAACATGTTTTTGAAAGTTTTAAAATTTGAATTCAAACAGATTTGTATTTGAACTTCGATTGATCATAACTTGAGTTTTATAACTCTGTTTGAGTTGATTCTTTTTGCAAATCGAAGCTCTTGACCTAAACTTTCTGATAAGGCCAAATTCACATAATTTTGGTACTGTTAGAAATTGTTTTATGTTGCAAGAGTTATTTGCTTGGTTTTGATATTTTTCAAATTGTTTTCTTCGTTCTCTCCGATCTTTTGAGTGATTGCTTATGTGTGGTTACTATTGCTTGATTACGGTAGATTGACCGGAGTGTGACGAGTAGAGCTATCAAGAGTTTTGAGTGCGAATCATCTTCATCAACGTTGCAGGCAAGTAACACTTTGATCATACCTTTTCTACGACCCAGTTTTTATGCATTAGATCTATCCTCAAACACTTGCATGATTGGGATCTAATTAAATTGTGGGATGAGAAGTAGATTGAGGTAGTACCTATTACCTGTTTTATTATCTACCCTCGGGAGTTACTTCTACGTTTTCTTATTATGCCATGCTATGCTAGTAGACGTGGATTGGGTGAGTGAATCCATGACAGATGTGAGATTGTTATTTAATGGTTTATTTAAGGTGGCAACTTAAACACACATCTGGGTGGATTGAGGCACCTGGTTTCTATCAAGACTTGCCTGTATTTCTTCGGACCACCACCCGTGCTCAAAGGGATCATGAGATTATTCAAACTAGAAACTTCCGTGTGCAGCCACAAGCCATTATGGGCTCGCATAGTTGATTAAGTTGTGCGAACTCTTACGGGTAGACTAGCAGATGTAGGGGTTGTAGGTTGGTACGGTCTACCCACATGTAAGGTGCTAGCGCTTCTGAAAGACTATGTCTCGGTCATCCGTCTCTCAAACATCATGTAGTGCGAGAAATCCAACGGAGGCGATCGAGTCTTGTGGGGAAAAGTGCGCAAACCTTTGCAGAGTGTATAAACTAATCATGATTAGCCGTGTCCCCGGTTATGGACAATCTTGAGTATCTAGTTCTTGGATTATCCTGTTGACCTCATCATGTTACTCTAATTAATATTGTTGGGTTTTAATGAGTACTTTTAATTGGGATTGAGAATGTCATCAACCATTCTCAATGTTTAACAACCACCATGATAGTTAAATAAATTTTATTCCTTTGCAGTAGGGAAAAATTGGCTTTTCGCAAAACTGTAACCATAGAGCTTTCCACCAGCCATATATGCATGTAGTATAGGCTTATTCTTTCATTATTCTCTATGTGTTACTTTTGCCAAAGCATATTCCATGTCTTGACCCGTTTTGGCTGCAACTTTCATGTTGCAGACTTTTCGCATTTGACAGTAAGTGATACGTTAGGGTTACGATTTCTACACTCAACTTTGCCGTTGGTGTTGATGGGAATCCACAACCTTATAACTTCCGCTATTTGGATTGAGGTAATAGTATTTACGTTATTTATACATGTGATTTACCTCTGTTATAAATCCTCGAGTACTGTGTGTGTCAGCATACCGATCCAGGGATGACACTAAAGCACAGAGACTTGATCCATTTGGGTCGGGTTGCTACATTGCTCGACAGTAATTCGTTTACCCACCGTAATACTTATGCTCTTGAGAGAAGCCACTAGTGAAACCTATGGCCCCCGGGTCTATTTTCCATCATATTAATCTCCCATCAACAAGCTATTTTTATTACCGTTTATTTTGCTTTCTTTACTTTTAGTCTTTATCATAAAAATACCAAACATATTATCTTATCATCTCTATCAGATCTCACTTTTGCAAGTGGCCATGAAGGGATTGACAACCCCTTTATCGCGTTGGTTGCAAGGTTCTTATTTGTTTGTGTAGGTGCGTGGGACTTGAGTGTGGCCTCCTACTGGATTGATATCTTGGTTCTCAAAAACTGAGGGAAAAACTTACGCTACTTTACTGCATCACCCTTTCCTCTTCAAAGGAAAACCAACACAGTTCTCAAGAGGTAGCAACGAGCTCGGCGATGCGATCCAGCCAGTCCTCGTAGAGGTCATCGACTGGTCGGTAGCGCAGGAATTCGT
This sequence comes from Aegilops bicornis, assembly GCA_021605145.1. Classification (NCBI taxonomy): domain Eukaryota; kingdom Viridiplantae; phylum Streptophyta; class Magnoliopsida; order Poales; family Poaceae; genus Aegilops; species Aegilops bicornis. The sequence goes on along the minus strand of CM038675.1, from coordinate 267,818,738 downwards.
GGGCCATGAGGAGCGCGACCCGCGCGTCCGTGGGAGCGCGACGAGCGTGGGACGACGAACCAGCGGGAGTCAGCGACGGAGTGGCGGTGCGGCCGTCCTGCCGCACCGAGGGGTCCAACGAGGATGCTTGCTGCTCGTTCCCCGCCGGGCTGGTGGCGGCATTGGCGGCAGGCGACGGAGAACGGCGGGTTGGCCCGCTGACGGGAGCCGTCTGAGCAACATGGGTGGCGAGGGCAGCCCGGTGCTCGGCACGAGCGTGGCGTGCGTCCGCCATGGAGACGATGAAGCGACAGGACGTGGAGCGACGGAAGGGAAGATTCGGCGCACCCCTACCTGGCGCGCCAAATGTTGGATCACGGGTTCCGGCAAATATTGAGCGGGAAGGGAGCCAACAACGGCCAATTTGAAAGGGGACAACTAGTACAGCTTATCCTGACAAAAGCAGTCTTCGCCTGCAAAAGGCTCTGGTGGTGACGCCGTCTTGGGCTCCACGGTGACCTCAGTCCTGCCGTCCTGCTGGTCTTGGTCTCATTTCACTGATATGGAAACCTTTTCTTGATGCATTGGTACTCCGCGCCTGCGCTTGCCTCCTTAGCACCAAAGGGGAAACAAGGACACTGCACGCTGGCGCCCGCCTGATCTCGATCGTCATGGCTCACATCATTGGAACCTCGCGAGGTTTGCCTTGCCTTGAAATCTCTGCCCCTCGCGAGCCAGCCTGGTGATGTCTACTACGCAACCTTCTTCTTGTATACGTTGTTGGGCCTCCAAGTGCAGAGGTTTGTAGGACAGTAGCAAATTTCCCTCAAGTGGATGACCTAAGGTTTATCAATCCATGGGAGGCGAGGGTTGAAGATGGTCTCTCTCAAACAACCCTGCAACCAAATAACAAAGAGTCTCTTGTGTCCCCAACACACCCAATACAATGGTAAATTTTATAGGTGCACTAGTTCGGCGAAGAGATGGTGATACAAGTGCAATATGGATGGTAGATATGAGTTTTTGTAATCTGAAAATATAAAAACAGCAAGGTAGCAAGCGATAAAAGTGAGCACAAACGGTATTGCAATGCTAGGAAACAAGGCCTAGGGTTCATACTTTCACTAGTGCAAGTTCTCTTAACAATAATAACATAATTGGATCATATAGCTATCCCTCAACATGCAACAAAGAGTCACTCCAAAGTCACTAATAGCGGAGAACAAACGAAGAGATTATTGTAGGGTACGAAACCACCTCAAAGTTATTCTTTCGGATCGATCTATTCAAGAGTTCGTACTAGAATAACACCTTAAGACACATATCAACCAAAACCCTAATGTCACCTAGATACTCCAATGTCACCTCAAGTATCCGTGGGTATGATTATACGATATGCATCACACAATCTCAGATTCATTTATTCAAACCAACACAAAGTACTTCAAAGAGTGCCCCAAAGTTTCTACCAGAGAGTCAAGACGAAAACGTATGCCAACCCCTATGCATAAGTTCACAAGGTCACGGAACACGCAAGTTGATCACCAAAACGTACATCAAGTGGATCACATGAATATCCCATTGTCACCACAGATAAGCACATGCAAGACATACATCAAGTGTTCTCAAATCCTTAAAGGCTCAATCCGATAAGATAACTTCAAAGGGAAAACTCAATAAATTACAAGAGAGTAGAGGGGGAGAAACATCATAAGATCCAACTATAATAGCAAAGCTCGTGATACATCAAGATCGTACCACCTCAAGAACACGAGAGAGAGAGAGATCAAACACATAGCTCTTGGTACATACCCTCAGCCCCGAGGGTGAACTACTCCCTCCTCTTCATGGAGAGCACCGGGATGATGAAGATGGCCACGGTGAGGATCCCCCCTCAGGTGGTGCCTAACAGGTCCCGATTGGTTTTCGTGGCTACAGAGGCTTGCGGCGGCGGAACTCCCGATCTATTCTGTTCCCGAAGGTTTTAGGGTATATGGATATATATAGGTGAAAGAAGTCGGTCAGGGGAGGCACGAGGGGCCCACGAGGGTGGAGGGTGCACCCAGGGGGGTGGGCGTGCCCCCCTGCCTCATGCTCTCCTTGTTGATCCCCTGACGTGCACTCCAAGTCTCGTGGATTGCTTTCTTTCCGAAAATAACTCTCCCGAAGGTTTCATTCCGTTTTGATATTCCTTTTCTTCGAAACACTGAAACAAGGGAAAAAATAGGAACTGGCACTGGGCTCTGGGTTAATAGGTTAGTCCCAGAAATAATATAAAAGTGTTTAATAAAGCCCATAAACATCCAAAACAGATAATGTAATAGCATGGAACAATAAAAAATTATAGATACGTTGGAGACGTATCAGCATCCCCAAGCTTAATTCCTGCTCGTCCTCGAGTAGGTAAATGATAAAAACAGAATTTTTGATGTGGAATGCTACCTAACATATTTATCAATGATATCTTCTTTATTGTGGCAAGAATATTCAGATCCATAAGATTCAAAACAAAAGTTTAATATTGACATGAAAACGATAATACTTCAAGCATACTAACAAAGTAATCATGTATTCTCAAAATAACATGGCCAAAGAAAGCTATCCCTACAAAATCGTATAGTCTGGCTATGCTCTATCTTCACCACACAAAGTATTTAAATCATGCACAACTCCGATGACAAGCCAAGCAATTGTTTCATACTTTTGATGTTCTCAAACATTTTCAATCTTCACGCAATACATGAGCGTGAGCCATGGACATAACACTATATGTGGAATAGAATGATGGTTATGGAGAAGACAAAAAGGAGAAGATAGTCTCACATCAACTAGGCGTATCAACAGGCTATGGAGATGCCCATCAATAGATATCAATGTGAGTGAGTAGGGATTGCCATGCAACGGATGCACTAGAGCTATAAGTGTATGAAAGCTCAACAAAAGAAACTAAGTGGGTGTGCATCCAACTTGCTTGCTCACGAAGACCTAGGGCAATTTGAGGAAGCCCATGATTGGAATATACAAGCCAAGTTATATAATGTAAAATTCCCACTAGTATATGAAAGTGACAACATAGGAGACTCTCTATCATGAAGATCATGGTGCTACTTTGAAGCACAAGTGTGGTAAAAGGATAGTAGCATTGTCCCATTTTTCTCTCATTTTTTATTTTTTTATTTGGGCCTTTTCTCTTTTTTTATGGCCTCTCTTCTTTTTTTTAGTCCGGTGTCTCATCCCGACTTGTGGGGGAATCATAGTCTCCATCATCCTTTCCTCACTGGGACAATGCTCTAATAATGAAGATCATCACACTTTTATTTACTTACAACTCAAGAATTACAACTCGATACTTAGAACAAGATATGACTCTATATGAATGCCTCCGGCGGTGTACCGGGATGTGCAATGACTCATGAGTGACATGTATGAAATAATTATGAACGGTGGCTTTGCCACAAATACGATGTCAACTACATGATCATGCAAAGCAATATGACAATGATGAAGCGTGTCATAATAAACGGAACGGTGGAAAGTTGCATGGCAATATATCTCGGAATGGCTATGGAAATGCAATAATAGGTAGGTATGGTGGCTGTCTTGAGGAAGGTATATGGTGGGTGTATGGTACCGACGAAAGTTGTGCGGCACAAGAGAGGCTAACAATGTTGGAAGGGTGAAAGTGTGTATAATCCATGGACTCAACATTAGTCATAATGAACTCATATACTTATTGCAAAAATCTATTAGTTATTGAAACGAAGTACTACGCATGCTCCTAGGGGGATAGATTGGTAGGAAAATACCATCGCTCGTCCCCGACCGCCACTCATAAGGAATACAATCAATAAATAAAGCATGCTCCGACTTCATCACATAACGGTTCACCATATGTGCATGCTACGGGAATCACAAACTTTAACACAAGTATTTCTCAAATTCACAACTACTCAACTAGCATGACTCTAATATCACCATCTTCATATCTCAAAACAATCATAAGGAATCAAACTTCTCATAGTATTCAATGCACTTTATATGAAAGTTTTTATTATATCCCTCTTGGATGCCCATCATATTAGGACTAAATTCATAACCAAAGAAAATTACCATGCTGTTTAAGACTCTCAAAATAATATAAGTGAAGCATGATAGTTCATCTATTTCTTCAAAATAAATCCACCGTGCGTTTCTAAAAGATATAAGTGAAGCACTAGAGCAAACAACAAACTACTCCGAAAGATATAAATGAAGATCAATGAGTAGTCGAATAATTATGCAACTATGTGAAGACTCTCTAACATTTAATAATTTCAGATCTTGATATTTTATTCCAACAGCAAGCAAAACAAAAGAAAATAAAACGACGCTCCAAGCAAAACACATATCATGTGGTGAATAAAAATATAGCTCCAAGTAAAGTTACCGATGAACGAAGATTTAAAGAGGGATGCCATCCGGGCATCCCCAAGCTTAGGATTTTGGTTGTCCTTGAATATTACCTTCGGGTGCCTTGGGCATCCCCAAGCTTAGGCTCTTGCCACTCCTTATTCCATAGTCCATCGAATCTTTACCCAAACTTGAAAACTTCACAACACAAAACTTAACAGAAAATCTCGCGAGCTCCGTTAGCGAAAGAGAACAAAACACCACTTCAAGGTACTGTAATGAACTCATTGTTTATTTGTATTGGTGTTAAAACTACTGTATTCCAACTTCTCTATGGTTTATAAACTATTTTACTAGCCATAGATTCATCAAAATAAGCAAACAACACACGAAAAACAGGATCTGTAAAAAACAGAACAGTCTGTAGTAATCTGTAACTAACGCAAACTTCTGGAACTCAAACAATTCTACAAAAAATATGAAGACATAGATAATTTGATTATTGATCTTCTTCAATTGTAATCAGTATTTTATCACCTTCTGGTGATTTTAAACAATTGTTTTCGTGAACAGAAAGTTTCTGGAATTTTCAGCAAGATCAAATAATTATCATCCAAGAAGGTCCTATAGGTCTTACTTGGCACAAACACTAATTAAAACATAAAATCACATATAACCAGAGGCTAGATCAAATATTTATTACTAAACAGAACCAAAAATAAAGAACAAAAATAAAAATTGGGTTGCCTCCCAACAAGCGCTAACGTTTAACGCCCGTAGCTAGGCATGATGATTTCAATGATGCTCGCATAAAAGATAAGAATTGAAACATAAAGAGAGCATCATGAAACACATGACAAGAACATTTAAGTCTAACCCACTTCTTGTGCATAGGGATTTTGTGAGCAAACAACTTATGGGAACAATAATCAACTAGCATAGGAAGGCAAAACAAGCATAACTTCAGAACTTTAAGCACATAGTGAGGAAACTTGATATTATTGCAATTCCTACAAGCATATATTCCTCCCTCATAATAATTTTCAGTAGCATCATGAATGAATTAAACAATATAACCAGCACATAAAGCATTCTTTTCATGATCTTCTTGCATAGAAAATTTACTACTCTCCACATAAGCAAAATTCTTCTCATTCGGAATAGTGGGAGTATCATAAGAGACTTGAATACTATAAATTGTTTCCATATTAAAGGAGTAATGTTCAGAAAAAGGGTAATCATATTCATGACAAGTTTTATAAATATAATCATCACTACTTTTTAGAGCATAAGTTTCATCACAATAATCATCATAAGTAGCAACTTTGTTCTCATCATAATCGATTGAAACCTCTTCCAAGATAGTGGACTCATCACTAAATTAAGTCATGACCTCTCCAAATACACTTTCATAAATATTATAAGATTCAACATCCTCCAAAATAGTGGGATCATTACTTTGTAAAGTTGACACTCTTCCAAACCCACTTTCATCAATATAATCATCATAGGTAGAAGGCATGCTATCATTATAACAACTTTGCATATCAAAACTTGGGAGGCTAAAAATATCATCTTCATTAAACGTAGTATCCCCAAGCTGGGGACAAACATTAATTTCAGAAAATATATTCTCAAATGTGTCATCCTAATCAAACATAGCATCCACAAGCTTGGGCTTTTTCATATCATAAGCATAATCACTCTCATTATTAATAGTATGGATAGCACCAATAGTATAGCAATTATCATCATCACAATGAGTAATAGGAGCAACATCATTTGGGAGAGATACCTTTCTACCTTTGCTTCTCCGTCTTTTCTTTTTCTTCTTCACATCATGTGTGGGTTCAATCCTATTTTTGGAGCTCCTTATTAATGAGATTGGTTGGATAGAAGGCTCCTCCTCGTTACCTGATTCATCATAAGAAATAATAGGAGGATATTGGGAAGCCTCTTCCCTTTCATTTGTATTCTCTTCATCCTATATTTGTTTTATTTTCTTCATGTAATTGGCAATATAAGGATTTTCATTGCAATTCACCGCACAATACATATAAATTTCCTCTAGATCAAAATCAAGAAGTTTATAATGGGCAAATTCTGGAAGATACTTAGTTATACGTTTCATTTCTTCATAGCCCATAAGCAAACTAAGTTCATTATGATGTGCAAGGGAAATCAAGTCATCATAATTTTTGGAAACGATTAGATCATGAAACAATTTGCATCGGATAGTTAAATGACCACGTTCAATGCAAAGTTCACAAGTACGGCCAAGAAAATTTAAATTTTCAGCACAAACATCTAGCCTTTCTTGCAACCATTTAGTTCCTAAGTACTTATGCCTCTTACAAAATCTATCTTCCCTTTTTTGGTATGTATTTGCAAACTCTATGCACTCCACAAAAATCAACATGCTTATAGGAGACATTTTCATCATGATAGTGCAATCATCATTAGTACTATGGATATTCAAAGAGTTCATACTAACAACATTGCAATCATGCTCATCATTCAAAGATTTAATGCCAAACATTTTAATGCATTCTTCTTCTAACACTTTGGCACAATTTTCCTTTCCATCATACTCACGGAAGATATTAAAAAGATGAAGCGTATGAGACAAACTCAATTCCATTTTTTTGTAATTTTCTTTTCTGAACTAAACTAGTGATAAAACAAGAAACTAAAAGGCTCGATTGCAAGATCTAAAGATATACCTTCAAGCACTCACCTCCCCGGCAACGGCGCTAGAAAAGAGCTTGATGTCTACTACGCAACCTTCTTCTTGTAGATGTTGTTGGGCCTCCAAGTGCAGAGGTTTGTAGGGCAGTAGCAAATTTCCCTCAAGTGGATGACCTAAGGTGTATCAATCCGTGGGAGGCGTAGGTTGAAGTTGGTCTCTCTCAAACAACCCTGCAACCAAATAACAAAGAGTCTCTTGTGTCCCCAACACACCCAATACAATGATAAATTGTATAGGTGCACTAGTTCGGCGAGGAGATGGTGATACAAGTGCAATATGGATGGTAGATATGAGTTTTTGTAATCTGAAAATATAAAAACAGCAAGGTAGCAAGCGATAAAAGTGAGCACGAACGGTATTGCAATGCTAGGAAACAAGGCCTAGGGTTCATACTTTCACTAGTGCAAGTTCTCTCAACAATAATAACATAACTGGATCATATAGCTATCCCTCAACATGCAACAAAGTGTCACTCCGAAGTCACTAATAGCGGAGAACAAACGAAGAGATTATTGTAGGGTACGAAACCACCTCAAAGTTATTCTTTTGGATCGATCTATTCAAGAGTTCGTACTAGAATAACACCTTAAGGCACATATCAACCAAAACCCTAATGTCACCTAGATACTCCAATGTCACCTCAAGTATCGGTGGGTATGATTATACGATATGGATCACACAATCTCATATTCATCTATTCAAACCAACACAAAGTACTTCAAAGAGTGCCCCAAAGTTTCTACCGGAGAGTCAAGACGAAAACGTGTGCCAACCCCTATGCATAAGTTCACAAGGTAACGGAACTCGCAAGTTGATCACCAAAACGTACATCAAGTGGATCACGTGAATATCCCATCGTCACCACAGATAAGCACATGCAAGACATACATCAAGTGTTCTCAAATCCTTAAAGACTCAATCCGATAAGATAACTTCGAAGGGAAAACTCAATCCATTACAACAGAGTAGAGGGGAAGAAACATCATAAGATCCAACTATAATAGAAAAGCTCGCGATACATCAAGATCGTACCACCTCAAGAACACGAGAGAGAGAGAGAGAGAGAGAGAGAGAGAGAGAGATAGATCAAACACATAGCTACTGGTACATACCCTCAGCCCCGAGGGTGAACTACTCCCTCCTCGTCATGGAGAGCGCCGGGATGATGAAGATGGCCACCGGTGAAGGATCCCTCCTCGGTGAGGTGCCGAACAGGTCCCGATTGGTTTTGGTGGCTACAGAGGCTTGCGGCAGCGGAACTCCCGATCTATTCTGTTCCCCGAAGGTTTTAGGGTATATGGATATATATAGGAGAAAGAAGTCGGTTAGGGGAGCCATGAGGGGCCCACGAGGGCGGAGGGCGCGCCCAGGGGGTGGGCGCACCCTCCTGCCTTGTGCTTTCCTCGTTGATCCCCTGACGTGCACTCCAAGTCTCCTGGATTGCTTTCTTTCCAAAAATAACTCTCCCAAAGGTTTCATTCCGTTTGGACTCCGTTTGATATTCCTTTTCTTCGAAACACTGAAACAAGGAAAAAACAGCGAGGCCTTTGAGCTCGGGTTAATAGGTTAGTCCCAAAAATAATATAAAAGTGTTTAATAAAGCCCATAAACATCCAAAACAGATAATATAATAGCATGGAACAATAAAAAATTATAGATACGTTGGAGACGTATCACCTGGTGAGGCCGCTCCTGAGGAGGTCTTGCGTCGTCCGCCTCGCGAGGCTTGGCCCCTCGTGAGGGTCTTGAATGCCTTGTTGGTGAAGATGGGCCGTACGGGCCTGCTCGCAGAGCCACGCCGTGGGCCACAGGAAGGCAAGCCTGGGGACCCCCGTTCCCAGAACACCAACACTGTTCAACGCCTCTGCATCCCAACACGCTACCTGTTGTCCATACCCTGCACGATGGACGCTTGGCTGACAACCGTTGAATTAGGAAAACTCTAGTAATTCGAGTTCTACCATTACCACAAAAGTTTCGTACCACGAACACACCAAGAATTTGTGCCCACACCACCGTTGTCCATCTCGCAGTTTTCCTCCTCTCGCCACACCGCCACCTTCGCCTGGTGCCATCTACCACACGATCTGGTACAGATGCTTCGACTCCCACTGCTAAAAAAACTTTCGCTTGTGGTGGTTGATCTGTCGGAGGCCTCACTGCATAGCAACATCCACTCCAGTTGCCCTGCCCTGGAGTGCTTGCTGATTGTTTTGGGAACAGAAATCCCTATCAGTTGTCTCTAAATAAAGTCGCCTCACCTTAAAAGCATTGAAATTTGTTTTGAAGGACTGCAGCTCATCATCGAAGATGCCCCTTCACTTCAAAGGTTGCTCCTTGATGATTTCTATAAACCTTTGCAAATAACTGTCGTCTCTGCGCCCAAACTGGAGACATTGGGTGTAATTTGTGATTCGTTTAATGATCATAGGAAGTTGGTGTTTGGCTCCTCACTTTTTCAGGTACCGTATATTATCATATACACATTTGTAATCATAAGCTCAATTTTTCATTTGTTCGCACAAGTTTTATATCATCTTGGAGTACATTTTGGGTACTAATATTAGGTTATATGCTCAATGAAGAGTTCGTCCATGGATAGCCTATCAATGCTGCTAGATTCTGTCAAGATCTTATATATCGAAATGTTTAGTTTTGATCTAAACATAATTATTGGATTGCTACGATGCTTTCGATCTCTGGAGAATTTATATATAAAGGTGATGATTTCATGCACATTGAAAGCCCGTATATATTGTACTAGAATTAACCGTTCAGCTGTCGCTCTTTCGACATACTCTTTTTTCAGACCTTAACTGTTTTCAATCTTCATGTCTACTTAGGCACTGCTACCACATGGAGAAAAACGTATCACCAATCGGTGGCGTAATAAGCACCAGGATTTTCTCAGTTCTCATGACATTCATTTGAGGACAATAACTATGGATGGATATGCATCCAACCAGGCAAACAGAAGCTTTGTCACATTCTTCCTGTTGAATGCGAGGTTAGTATTGTCCATCGGGCTTAAGTTTTTTGTAAAGAGATTTCTCGCGGACGGACATGTTGAACAGCAAAAAAAGAATTTTTAGGTGGACAAACGGGCTTGTGAACATGCTCGGCTTCTATTTACAACAACTTGTAGTCATCCTCCAATAATTTTTTTGCACAGGATGTTGATTTTATGGATCAGACAGATCCATTTGTTTGTGACTGCGAAAAAAAGTGGTTGGGTTAGATGTTATTGCCATGTTCAATCTGGGTCTTGTCTAAATTTGATGAACAATTAATCCTTCGGCTTTTTATGCTCTTTGTAAGCTTCAGTTACATGTTGTTGCCCTCGTACTCCCCTCCGCCTGCCACTACACTGTCGCACCTTCCACTGCTCCGGTTCGTTCCCGTCCGAGGCCTCGCCGTCGTTCTCTGGCTTGGTTCGCTCGTTGTGCCCGCCGCCGTCTAGCTTGTCAACATGATCAACAACCGAGAGGAATCAGGAGATGATCAGACGTGGAGAGGTCGACGATGAGGGACCCACCAGGGTCATTGCATTATGCAAGCAGGTGCCTCGTTATTACTCCTACAAGCCAAAAAAACTTCCTCCTAATTGTTTGACAACTAGGTTCCACACCATTGTCAATGTAGTCAATAAACGAGAAAATTACACAATGAGCGGATAACACCAGGGACGCAACAACTCACCTAGTTGTTTTTTAGTTTTAGAGACGGAGCACAACTGCATGTTGTGCGGGGGCTGTGGCCCGTCTAGCCCACGCTTACGCTTTTATTTAAGCACATGATGAGCCCAGTTGATATCTCTTTTCTTTCTGAAAATGGCTAGGCCAGTTCTTTTCTTTTGGAGAATAACCAACCGAGGCCTACTTGCTTTTCTCAGCCCTGCTGGGCCACAAATCTTTCAAGACGAGGAGGGATGTAAGTAGTAAGAAATGGGCTTCCTCAGAAAATGGTCTATAAGTTGTAAGAAATGGGCTGTACATTTTTAAACCAAAGCCAACTGGCAATTGCATTAAAATATCATTTTTTCTGGATTTCTCTAATTATAAAAGGCAGAGTTGGTGATGATGGTGTGCCTGCCATCCTGCAATATAGGTCGTCCGATCTATATCTAACGGATAGGAAGGAAACTATGACAATTTACCCGCACTCCTCTCCACATTTGCAGATACGGCCTTCCCTCGTTCATCCTTTTCTCCCAAAGGATAAACTACTCATACAAATGCATCTTCATGTTCCGTGCAGCGCACAAGCATCTTGCTTGTAAATTTTTTAAATTTCATTCATTTTTTTGTGGAGAATTTTTTTGAATTTTTTTTATATAATTTTTTAATATTGTTTTTAACGTGACTCGAAATTTCATGATTAAAAGAGTTCAGACCCCACCGAAATATGAAAAATTTTGTTAAATTTTTTAGCAGTGCCCAGAATATATGGTCTGTAATGCTAATAAAAAGAATATGGGCTTCAAAATATCCTTAAGAATTAGCAAATGGGCTGTAAATTATTGAAAATAATAGCTAATGGGTTGTATGCTATTTTCCACATATTTGGAGGCTGACTTTTAGGCCTACTAGGTTGATGATGACGTTGTCCTAATTTTTTTTGACGTTCTTCTCAAAAAAAATGATGCACACACAAGGCTTTGTCAACTTAGTCAACACAAAGCAGTGACTATTGGATGTCCATCCAACAGCCGCCGTGCTTCTTGAATCTCTGATCTTCCTGCTCCAGCCGCCCAAGCCAGCGCCGGCGGGACTGCCTGCTCCCTCCTCTAGTGGCCGGCTGTGCTGCTGCCAAGCCATCCCTCTACCCACCCGCACATCTTGTTATTTTTCGGCGATGTCAGCCTCACCCCGCAACCGACTAGTCAGCGCTCCTACTCCCCTCAGCGTGGGCATCCACTGCCGCGTCTTCCCCAGCTCCGTGTTGTTCCCTTCCTAGGCCTCGCCGTCGTCTACTGCCCTGGTGCTCTCGGCGCGGCGTGGTAACCGAACGACATCCATCGGAAGTGGACGGTACGTGGAGAGGCTGACAGCTGGGTCCATGACCACACACAAGGAAATGCCTGCTTATTACGCGCAAAATAATGATTCTTCCACCTGACAGCTCGGACCCACCGGAAGGGCCTCTGTATTTCGTGAAAAAGACGTTCCCCCCGCTGACAACTCGGACCCACCAGCTATATCTTCGCACGCAAGGAAGTGCATCCGTATTACGGGCAAAAAAATGAATACTCCCCTGCTAGCTGGGACCCACCATAGTGGGAGGCTGACTTGTGTGCCTACTAAGTTGACGGGGACGGAGGGCTTTGTCAACTTAGTCAATATGAACGATTCTAGCTCCAGTGACCGTAAGATGTCCATCCAACGGCCGTAGTGCATCTTCAACCTCTGGTCTTCTTTCTCCAGCCGCCCAAACCAGCGCCGGTCGTGCCGCGTGCTCCTGCCTCCTGTGGCCGGTTGTGCTGCCGCGGAGGCCTCACCGCCCCCTACTATTCCCACCGCTAGCCAGGCCCTGCGGCGATGACAGACTCACACCGTAGCCAAACCAGTGAACCCTCGTACTCCTCTCCGTGTGGGCATCCACTGCCGCGCCTTCCACGGCTCCGCATCGTCCCCTCCCTAGGCCTCGCCGTCATCCACTGCCCTGGTGCTCTCGGCGCGGCGTGATCAACGTGGTCAAGGAACGGCTTCCATTGGACGAGTATTGTACGTGTAGAGGCTAACACCTGGGTCCACGACCGCAGCAAGGAAGTGCCTCCTTATTACGCGGAAAATAATGATTCCTCCACTTGACAGTAGGGACCCACCGGACGGGCCACCATATTTCGCGAAAAAATGTTTCCCCCCTGACTGCTGGGACCCACCAGCTACATCTTTGCATGCAAGGAAGTGCCTGACATTCAGGACCCACCTGGTCGAAGCGTACATAATGTTCTCATTCTGGTCGCGAACGTGTACGTACATACGATCGGTCGGTCTGCAGACTGCAGGCCCCAATGATGAACCATGGCCGTGTAAGGAAGGGCACGTGTCGTAGTATAGGCGTGCACGTGTCGTAGTAGAGGCGCGCACGTAGCATGTCACGCAGCCCCGTTAATATCGTGTACACGTACGTACAGCCAGGGTGCAAGAAAGTAAATACGGCCACATATACATACGGGCGGGGTCTCGAATGCCTACTCGCACATACGTACGGCCAGGGCTCGTGTACATGGCTGGGTCGGAACGGAGAAACTACGTTGTGTTCATCGGGAGCCAACCGGCTTGGATGGAACAACCGATCGAAACGAGGCCTAGCGTACCGCAGAACGGATGAAACGGCCTTGTGTTCGACCGGCCACGGTCGAAACGGATCATGTTCATCGGGAGGGGTCTGGTGTACCACAAAATGGAGGAATCAGACTTCTCTTGGACCTCCTACAGTCAAAACGGGGTCCTGTTGATCAGGAGGGGTGTGGTGTACCGCAAAACGGAGGAAACGGACTTGTGTTGGAGCGCTACGGTCGAAATGGGGGTCCTGTTCATCGGGAGGGGTGTGGCATACCGCAAAACGGGACTCCACGGGATACTGTTCATCTCCACCGTCGACTGCCTCCACGGGCTACTGTTCGTCCACAATCGACCTCCTCCAGCCTCCACCTGCGACTGTTCATCCACGGGCTCCTATTCATCCAGCCTCCACCGCTCCTCCATAGGCTACTGTTCAACCAGCCCTCTCCACGGGGTCCTGTTCAACCACGCCTCCACGGGCTACTGTTCATCCAGCCCTCCACCAGCTACTGTTCAACCAGCCCTCCACGGGGTCCTGTTCATCTAGCCCTCCACGGGGTCCTGTTCATCCACCCCCAACCGGCTCGATCGATCGGGGTCCTATTCATCTAGCGGCAACGACCTCTACTACCATGGGGTCCTGTTCATCCAACCCCCCACCAGGAACTGTTCATCCAGCCCCCCCAACAACGCTCACTGTTCATCAAGAGGCAACGGGTTCAATCGGCTTTAGTTAGCAGTAGTAGCGAAGGAACCGCTCGATGAGGTTCAGTTAACAGCCAGGGATCGATCGATCGCTCGGGTTCAGTAACACGTAGCCTGTAGTGCAATCGCTCGAGTTCAGTAGGCGAACGCCTTGCTCGGGTTTAGTTAGAGCCCAACGCCTCGCACCCATGCACGTACGTGTACAAGAGAAACACACATCGCTCGGCCCCCAACCACCCACCGTAACCGGAAACTCCCCGATATTTTCCTCGCCCTCGCTTCTACCACGGTATTTTCCGTCATGGATGGCCCAAAGAATGTCATGCAGCTGCATCCCGCCCAGGACGAAAAGCCCATTTTCTGTCATGATTTTTTGTCATAGAAGTAGGATCCCACCACATCTATGATGATACTGGGTTTTGTCACAATTGTCATCATAGAAGTGTCATAAGCATGACAGCAAAAAAAAATCGTTCGGCCCAAAATGTCACGGATGTGTCTTTTTTGTAGTGCTCCACCATCAATCACACTCCACGGCTTGTCCGAAACAACGGGTGTCGTCCATACCAACAACAGTCCCGAGGGAGTTTTGTTTAATTATTTGCATTTTTTTAGTTCGGGACCGGGAATCCCTATTACCGCCCTTTTCTCGTGCAATGGCAAGTGAATAAACACCCGACCTGAGAATAACCCGCTTAGCATGGAAGATACCGACCACCTCCTATCGTTCCATGAATGATCCAGGTACACAAAAGGGATATTTATTTGAAGTTTTTAGAGGGGGCACATGCAAATTTACTTAGGACGGCAGGGTAATACCGCATATAGGTAGGTATGGTGGACTCATCTGGAACAACTTGGGGTTCAAGGTTTTTGATGTACACGTAGAATTCCCACTTAGTACAGGTGAAGGCTAGCAATTAGATTGAGAAGCGGCCAGCTAGAGAGCAACAATGGTCATAAACATGCATTATGCATAAGTAACATTGGACACTGTCGGTGTCAAAACCGGCGGATCTCGGGTAGGGGGTCCCGAACTGTGCGTCTAAGGCGGATGGTAACAGGAGGCGGGGGACACGATATTTACCCAGGTTCGGGCCCTCTCAATGGAGGTAATACCCTACTTCCTGCTTGATTTATCTTGATGATATGAGTATTACAAGAGTTGATCTACCATGAGATCATAGAGGCTAAACCCTAGAAGCTAGCCTATGGTATGATTGTTGTTGTCCTATGGACTAAACCCTCTGGTTTATATAGACACCGGATGGGGCTAGGGTTACACAGTCGGTTACAAGGAGGAGATCTACATATCCGTATTGCCAAGCTTGCCTTCCACGCCAAGGAGAGTCCCATCCGGACACGGGACAAAGTCTTCAATCTTGTATCTTCATAGTCCAACAGTCCGGCTAAAGTATATAGTCCGGCTGTCCGAGGACCCCCTAATCCAGGACTCCCTCAGTAGCCCCTGAACCAGGCTTCAATGACGATGAGTCCGGCGCGCAGATTTGTCTTCGGCATTGCAAGGCGGGTTCTTCCTCCGAATACTCCGTAGAAGATCTTGAACACAAGGATAGTGTCCGGCCCTGCAAACCAAGTTCCACATACCACCGTAGAGAGAATAATATTTCCACAAATCTAATCTGCTGACACGTCCGGCAGCATGACATCATACCACAACCCGGTCATTATTCAAACCATTTTTCACAACCAGCTACTGCACGTATTGCGAGGCGTTTTTCTTGGCATGTCTTGTCGAAGCAGAGATCGTGTCCCCTTATCACGGGATTCTCATCAATACGGATGTGGGTAACCCAACCGCGCCATCAATTACGGTGCTTGGGGAATAAGCGAGTTTTACTAGGCAGGTGGGGAGGCGTATAGTTTCCTCCGCCCTTATAAAGGGACAAGGATTCCTCTTTTTACCCACGCCTTCTTCCTCCTTGCTCATCCATTCTTGCGCACTCGAGCTCCAGCACCCAAGTTCGCGTTTTTCTCCTCAAACCACTTCAAGCATGTCCGGAGCGGGAGGCAAGTGGATGGTCTTCTCCGTCACGGAGGAGAACATCACAAAGCTACGGGGAGCCAGATATCTGGCCGCGGACATCACACACCGGCTGCCAGATGCGGGGCAGATCATCCCTACGCCCGAACCCCATGAGAGGGTGGTTTTCCTTACCCACTTTGTCCGCGGACTGGGATTTCCTCTCCACCCGTTTGTCTGCGGGCTCATGTTCTACTACGGGCTGGATTTTCATGATATGGCCCCCAATTTCATCCTCAACATTTCGGCGTTTATCGTCGTGTGCGAGGCCTTCCTCCGCATCAGGCCCCACTTCGGCCTGTGGTCAAGACCTTCAATGTTAAACCGAAGGTGGTGGTCGGCCGACAAGCGGAGTGCGGAGGCGCCATGGTGGGCAAAATGCCTAACGCCACCTGGCTCAAGGCTCCTATGTAGAGACCATAAAGGGGTGGCAATCGGAGTGGTTCTACATCACCGAGCCGCGCGACACCAACTGGGTGGCGGCCCCCGAATTCCGATCCGGAATCCCCACGCGGCTCACCTCCTGGAAAGAGAAGGGCCTGTCCTGGGGTTCATCGGTGGAGCTGACCGGACTCCAGAAATGCATCAGAAACATGATGAGCAAGAAAATCAAGCTTGTCAACGTGGTCTAGGTCATGCTCTTCCGCCGGATCCTCTCGTGTCAACGACGGGCATTCAATTTGTGGGAGTTTGACTCGGCCGAGCACCAGACGCTGCGAGAGCTCTTCGACACGACGCACAAGGACGTCTGGAAGGTGCTGTTCAAGGGCGCCGAGGTACCTCCTCCCTTATCGAGGACCACGGACTTAGCGCAAAGCGCCCTGCCAATCCGGTAAGTTTTTATATCTCATAGGATGTTTATTTTCCCCATTTTAATCATGTGTGGGATCTAAGCCTCCATGCCATTAACAGGACTGGGTAGAGACATCGGAGCAGATTGATTGCCCAGCCCCCCTGCCTGAGGATCCAGCAGATGCTCTCCTAACGGAGATGCTGGTTCCGGCGCCTTACGAGGTGCCGGTGAAGAAGGCTAAGAATAAGGCCACGGGGACCCCAAAGGGTCTCCGGCACAAGGTTATATCGGACTCATCGTCCGAAAACTCCGAGGCGCACTCCTCCCACGAAAATGAGGAGGAGGAAGAGGAAAGTTCTCCCCCCCCCCCCCGGCCGGGGGAGACAAGAAAAGGAAGGCCGCCCCATCCGGGGAGGCCGAAGGGTCCAAGAAGGGAAGGACTCTCCTCCCGGACTGCTCCATGATGGCCGCCTACAGCGACGACGAGTGGTTGCCCAGGGACAAGCCCCTGGCGAGGTCGTAAGTATCCAGATACCATAGTAATTCATGGTATGTTTTATTGCACTACTTCTCATTACGCCGAACATGATTATGCAGTCCGTCCTGAGCCCATATCGACGTATCTTCGTCGGATGGTTCTTTGGACCCATCGGATATGAATAGCGATTCACTTCCGACCGCCTCTACCCCTCGCCCTACAAACAACGTCGAGGTGTTGTCTTAAAGGGCACCGAGCCGAGGGGAGGTAGTACTGGAGGCGCCTTGAGGCGACATCCCGGACCCTGGGCGCAAGGGGAGCAAGACTCCCATGGGCTCCGAATTCGGCCTCGAGCCGAACACTGCGCCGGAACCTCCAGTGGTTCCGGACTCTGTCAGGCGACCCCCTGTTAAGAGGGGCAAGCCGCCTGTGTCGGTGGCCTTTGTCCGTCCAGAGGCACCGGACAACTTGCTGGAAGCACTTCGCGGCGCTTCCATCAACGGAGAGCACCACACTATTATGAGTGCGGTGATCGAGAAGGTTCAGTCCGCCAAAAGCGGACTAACTGAAGCCTGTGCCAGCCTCCTAACAGGCTTTCAGGTAAGTAATCAAATTATAAGAAAATATTACCACATAGACAATAGCCCATGATGCTCTATTTGGCGTTCACGGAGAAAGGCCAAATAGAGGATCAAATAATGACCGCAGGAGTCTAATCAGAATATGTCTATGTGGATATGCAGGCTTCACTACTGGCCGCTGCCGAAGGCACTGCGGAGGTAGCTATACTGAAGCAGGACCTTGATCGGTCCAAGGAAGAGCTCGGCCTTACCAAGAAGCAGCTCGAAGAGAACAAAGGTAAGAGACACCCCGTCTGTATATTAAAAAGAAATTTGGTTGTAAAATAATAGGATCATCATGAATTTCCCAGGGGCCACGACCAAAGGGGCGACCCTGCAGAAGGTGATATCCAAGGCCGAAGACAAAGCGGCCACGGAGCGCATCGAGCGAGAAAAGCAAGAAGCCCGGGTGGGCGAGGTGCAACAAGAGCTCCAGGCTCTCACCAAAAAACACGAGTCCTTGGAGCTTGACTCTAAGACGCGAGAGTACGAGCTTGCGAAGGCCCTCGAAAGCGTATAAAACGCCAAGGCCGAAGCCCAGTAGGCCCTCCAGGAAATTGAGGCGGTTAAGAAGATAGCAGCAGGTAAGGCATTCACTATGCAAAGCAAGCATGTGAAGGAAACTTTCCTTTTACTTACCCGAGTTCGGAGCTCTCCAAGAGCGTTCGCAGATCTTCCCCGCAGTGTGTTGGATGCCGCGGAGTTCTACTGGGCTGAGGAGGGGAGCTCGACGGAGAAGTTGTTTTGGTCTCGATTACCTTTGGGACCGAACACCCAATGCCCTTTGAGCGACCAAACAAGCAACTGGTCGAGCTCCACAAGGCGGACGAACAGGCCATGAAGGGTCTTATAGTCCGGATGTGGCCTGGCGATCCCCTACCTGACAGCTACTTTGGTCTGGTGAGGCGGCTTGTGAATGCCTGTCCACGGCTTGAAGTCATAAAGCGGTCTGTCTGCATCGAGGGTGCGTGCAGGGCTTTTTCCCGGGCGAAGGTGCACTGGGCGAAGCTGGACGCCGTAAAGCTGGTGAAGGAGGGGCCGCCGGAAGGCAAGGAGCATCGCCACCCCAAAATGTATTATGACAGTGTCCTGAAGGGTTCCCGCCTTGTGGCGGAGGAATGTGCTAAAGATGTAATATTTGAATGAACATACTCATGTGATCCTGTAATGTGAAACGAGTTCATTTGCGCTATGCAACGCTTGTTAATTTAAAATATTACCTTCTGTGCGTCTGTTTATGAAATCTGAGGGTTGGCCAGTCGTCGGTTCTGCCCCCATGTAACTAGTACTGGGTGTTCGGGATAAACCTGAACACTCTTTATCCCAATTTTGGGTCCTTCGAAGGAGGTGTTCAGCACAGCGAACTAGGCAATCGGACTATAAAGCTTTATCACCCTCACTTAGCCATAGAAGCCTACAATTTTAAATTTTGGCGAAGCCCCTAGCATTCGGAAGGCCGAATTTGGGGCACTACATACGCCTAAGTCGGGCAAGGACGACTCCTCGCCCGAAGCGGAAAAAGTCTTTAAGGACTTGAGACCTCTCGAACAGCAACCAGCTCCCGCCTCATCATGACAGTCAGTTTTCGGCTTTCTCTACTGAGGTGCTCGTCCGGAAGAACCGGGACACAATCGTAGTAGTTCTCCCACCGCTACCTTAGCCGATTTTGCGTAACGTAAGGTACCAAAACATGGGAGCCGGGCAAACCCAACTATTGACCCAAGACATGATTCGGAGCTGATGCATATAATGCTATAAGTTCGGGGTGCCGCACTGTCGAAAGTGTTCGGACTCTCACGCCGTATTATGGGGTATACTGAAGCCCCTGGCGTACTAGGTGTACTAGAATGTACGGGTGCAATCTATCGTATTTAAGCAGACAGGAGAAATAAAAAAGGAAGGGTAATGCAATAAACGCTACGTGTTGTTATTAAATAGTACGTCAAAGCGTACAGATACAAGTGGTGCAATAAGCAGAAAATAGGACTATTTGACAAGTCCTATCTAGGGGCAAGCTGCGTATGGGTATTTAAAACAGGTATTTCGATCGTTATTAGAGACCACCTGGGGATTCCCTTGTACGTCTTAGCTTCTTGCCTCCTTTGTATTTCCTTCTCGTAATGCGTCCAGCAATCAGACTGCCGAAAAGGGCTTCCCGAGAGTAAGGTCCTGAAAGAGAGAAAATTATAAAGGTATACAGCCCTTGGGGCGGTTGAGCCGCATTGTGGGACGTGTCCTGGTCGTGCCTCCGCCTATGCCCATGGTATTTGTAGTGCGTAATTATGTACGCGTGGCGTAAATTTCGTCGCTTGATTGGGACTAGGACGGAGGGCGAATTGCTAGGCGAGCTCTGAACGTGCCAGGCGATCCTATTGCAGGTTACTCCGGACTTGCTTGAAGGTGTCCGGGAGCTTTATCGCCGAATTGGCGGTTTGCCTTAAAAGGCTGCTTTGTGCTTCTGCTGCAAGGGCCGCAGTGTGCTCCTCCGTGTGGAGCGAGCGTTCTATGTTTCCATTGACTGTTATAACCCCCTGAGGTCCTGGCATCTTGAGCTTGAGGTATGCATAATGCGGTACCGCATTGAATCTTGCAAATGCGGTTCGCCCGAGCAGTGCGTGATAGCCACTATGGAACGGGACGATATCGAAGATTAACTCCTTGCTTCGGAAGTTGTCCGGAGATCCGAAGACCACTTCCAGTGTGATTTAGCCCATGCAATGGGCCTCTACACCTGGGATGACGCCTTTAAAGGTGGTTTTAGTGGGTTTGATCCTCGAGGGGTCTATACCCATTTTGCGCATTGTATCCTGATAGAGCAGGTTCAGGCTACTGCCTCCGTCCATAAGGACTCGAGTGAGGTGAAATCCGTCAATGATGGGGTCGAGGACCAATGCGGCAGATCCACCATGACGGATACTAGTGGGGTGGTCCCTGCGATCGAAGGTGATCGGACAAGAGGACCATGGGTTGAACTTTGGGGCTACAGGCTCCATCGCATAGACGTCCCTTAGTGCACGCTTCCGTTCCCTCTCGGGAATGTGGGTTGCGTATATCATGTTCACCATTTTCACTTGTGGGGGGAACCTCTTCTGTCCTCCCGTGTTCGGCGGCCGGGGCTCCTCCTTGTCGTTGCTATGCAGCCCCTTGTCCTTGTTTTCGGCATTTAACTTGCCAGCCTGCTTGAACACCCAGCATTCTCTGTTGGTGTGATTGGCTGGCTTATCGGGGTGCCGTGGATTTGACAGGAGCGATCGAGTATGCGGTCCAAACTGGACGGGCCCAGAGTACTTCTCTTGAATGGCTTTTTCCGCTGACCGGGTTTAGAGCCACTGAATCCGGCATTGACTGTCGTATCTTCGACGTTATCGCCGATGTTGCGGCGCTTATGTGTGTTACGACGTGGGCTGCCGTTAGTATCTTTGGTATCTGAAGTGCACGGATTCCTTGATGTGTTGTTGTTGCGAGCTAGCCAGCTATCCTCGCCCGCGCAAAAGCGGGTCATGAGTGTCGTGAGGGCTGCCATAGACTTCTGCTTCTCTTGGCTGAGGTGTCGGGCGAGCCACTCGTCACGGATGTTATGCTTGAATGCCGCTAAGGCCTCTGCATCCGGACAGTCGACAATTTGGTTTTTCTTAGTTAGGAACATGGTCCAGAATTTTCTGGCCGATTCCCCTGGCTGCTGAATTATATGGCTCAAGTCATCAGCATCTGGTGGCCGCATGAAGTACCACGAAGTTGTCAAGGAATGCATATTCCAAATCCTCCCAACTGCCAATGGAGTGTGCTGGCAAGCTATTCAGCCAACGCCAAGCTGGTCCTTTGAGTTTTAGTGGGAGGTACTTGATGGCATGTAGATCATCACTTCGAGCCATGTGGATGTGGAGGAGGAAGTCCTCGATCCATACCGCGGGGTCTGTTGTACCATCATATGATTCAATATTTATGGGTTTAAAACCCTCTGGGAATTCGTGGTCCATTACTTCATCAGTGAAGCATAGGGGGTGTGCGGCGCCTCTGTGTCGGGCTATATCACGACGTAGTTCATACGAGTCTTGTCTGCTGTATTCAGCCCGGCCGGATTTGCTTTTGGTATATCCGGCGTGACGATCATCGTCTCGCGTTGGGGCGTGACCCCGTGATCCGTAGATCAATCTTGTATGCCCTGCTTTGTTTTCCAATACGTCTCGCAGGTCCCGCGTGTTGCCCCGGGCCTTGGTGTTTTTGGTTGAACGGCGGCGGGGTGCGGTCTGGACTTCGGGCTGATATGCCTCTCTGTCTCGGCCATGAGGTGGCCGATCATCCGCATCATACGCTAGTGACGTTGGTTTTAATGCTTCCTCCTCGAGTCGGGGTAGCAACCTGCGCTTTGGGTAACTCTTGGAGGGGCGTTCGAGTTCGTGTTCCTCGGCCGCAAGGACTTCGGTCCATCTGTCCGCTAGCAAATCTTGATCAGCTCGAAACAGTTGTTTCT
Organism: Aegilops bicornis; assembly: GCA_021605145.1. Lineage (NCBI taxonomy): Eukaryota > Viridiplantae > Streptophyta > Magnoliopsida > Poales > Poaceae > Aegilops > Aegilops bicornis. Next base: position 267,796,223 of record CM038675.1, on the reverse strand, counting down.
TTTTCTTCAGGCTATTTGTTGTGGCTATAAGCCGGCGCTTGAAGCGCTCCTGCTCGATGGGATCCTCAGGCACGATAAATTCTTCGTCGCCGAGGCTCACCTCGTCTTCGGAGAGAGGCATGTAATTGTCATCCTCCGTTTCTCCATCTGCTGCCTGTTCTGGAGGGCTAGCTTGTTCATCCTCCCACTCTAAATCTGGCTGGAGGGGATTGTCGTCATCTTCGGCACTATCCGGAGTGTTACTGTCTCTTGTGCCGGTATCACTACTTTTGCTATGGCGGGACTTAGAGCGGCGCCGCTGGCGTTGGTGCTTGGGTTGCTTCTTGGAGGGGTCATCCTCCGATGTCTTATCGCCATCGCCTTCTTTGGGGGTATCCACCATGTATATATCATATGATGAGGTGGCGGTCCAGCGCCCTGTGGGCGGTGGTTCCTGTTCGTCTCCTGCATCGTCGTCCATACCGTCGATGTCTTCGGAGTCGAAGTCGAGCATGTCGGTTAAATTGTCGACAGTGGCTACTAAGTGGGTGGTGGGTGGGGAGCGAATTTCTTCGTCGTCTGCATCCCATTCTAGCCGGACATAGTTCGGCCAAGGTTCTCCTGACAAGGAGAGATACCTTAATGAATTTAGCACATCGCCAAAAGGCGAGTGCTGAAAGATATCCACGGAGGTAAACTCCATGATCGATGCCCAATCGGATTCTATAGGCACGGACGCAGGCGGCTCAGAGCCCGTGGCTGGGGACGAATCCAATGGTTCGGCAACACGGCTCCCGTAAGGGGTGAAGTCAGTATTCGGCTCTATCGCCACTGAGAGTGCGGCCTCCGTGGCGGCGTCTATCCACCCGTCCTCAGATGGCGCAATTTGTTCTGGATTGAGGGCCGGAGTAGTTGCAGGTGTGATCTCCCGAACATTGTCTGACGGCAGAGTTAAGTCATGCTCGTCGTGATTGTGCGACGCACCCGACATGGGTTTGAATCCGTCGAAGATCAAGTCACCGTGGATGTCGGCAGTATAGTTCAAGTTTCCGAACCTGACCTGATGGCCAGGGGCGTAGCTCTCGATCTGCTCCAGATGGCGAAGCGAGTTGGCCCGCAGTACGAAGCTGCCAAATATGAAGATCTATACGGGGAGGAAAACCTCACCCTGGATCGCATCATTGCAGATGATCGAAGGAGCCATCAAGCCTTACGGTGACGGCACAGTGGAACTCTCAATGAAAGCACCAATGTTGGTGTCAAAACCGGCGAATCTCGGGTAGGGGGTCCCGAACTGTGTGTCTAAGGCGGATGGTAACAGGAGGCCGGGGACACGATGTTTACCCAGGTTTGGGCCCTCTCGATGGAGGTAATACCCTACTTCCTGCTTGATTGATCTTGATGATATGAGTATTACAAGAGTTGATCTACCACGAGATCTTAGAGGCTAAACCCTAGAAGCTAGCCTATGGTATGATTGTTGTTGTCCTACGGACTAAACCCTTCGGTTTATATAGACACCGGAGGGGGCTAGGGTTACATAGAGTCGGTTAGAAGGGAGGAGATCTACATATACGTATTGCCAAGCTTGCCTTCCACTCCAAGGAGGGTCCCATCCGGACACGAGACGAAGTCTTGAATCTTGTATCTTCATAGTCCAACAGTCCGGCTAAAGTATATAGTCTGGCAGTCCAAGGACCCCCTAATCCAGGAGTCCCGCAGACACTAACATGAGTAGGATATGAGCACCATGAACATAAAAATCATAGAGGCTATGTTGGTTTTGATACAACTACATGCATGAACATGTGCCAAGTCAAGCCACTCGAACATTCAGAGGAGGATACCATATCATCATACTACATCACAATCATTTTAACGCAATGTTGATATCCAAGATAAATCATTATCCACTCTTAGCTACTTATGTATGGAATGAGAAACTATAATATCTAATTCTCATTGCAAACATGTTTAATCATAATGGGCTGAATCATGGATACTAGGTTAAACATATTTACACAAACAGAACAAGTCAAGTTCATACCCGTTTCTCTTTGCCATGGCCAGTTCACCGAATATCGTCATTATGGCCTTTCACTTGCACGAACGAACGATATGAAAATAATAATAGTGCAAGAGTGCCTTGGAGTAAGCTGGAATCTGCAAAAAAATCAGCAGGAGAAGACAAGGTAAAATGGGCTCTTTATTAGATTAACATTTATTCATATGAGAGCCACTCAACATTTTCGTCATGGTCTTCTCCTCGGTAAGACTCAAATAAAAAGAAAAGAAATTCAGAGAAACACACTAAAATATTTTTGGAGTTTTTGGTTTTCTTGAACAAGCAAATAAAAAGGGAAAAGCAAAAACGAGAAAAACTATTTACACGGGAAAGCTCCCAGCAAGCAAAAGAAGAACAGGGAAATCTTTTTGGGTTTTCTTTTTAGTGCTACTACTAAACATACATAGAAAGTAAACTACTACAACTATTTTTTTTGGTTTTTCTAAAGTTTTTCAAACACACAAGAAGAAAGCAAGAAAATAAATCTAAGCATGGATGATACAATGAAAAAGTGTGAACACCAACAACTGGAATGATATGTGTGAACATGAATGTAATGTCAGTGAGAAACACGTACTCCCCCAAGCTTAGGCTTTTGGCCTAACTTGGTAATCGATTAGTAGCCTGGATAGTAGTTGGGGTACTGAGGAGCAGGCATCCACTCATCCCACTGCTGAGGCTCCTCCTCTGCCTCTGCAGCAGCCTGAGCGTTCCGCTAGGCGATGGTGTCCGCAGGCATAATCCTATTTCTGCCCCTGGCAACAGAACAAACAAAGCAGGAGCAGACAATGGAATAATATCACGAGTTTCAATGCTAAAAACCAGGTTATAAAGAATAGGAATGCCAGGAGAATTGTTATCAGTGAAATGGTGGTGATCCATGGTTGTGCGGTCTAGGTAAACCTTGGTCAGGGAATAGTCATGAGGGCGTATCTCAACATTAAAGTGAGCTGCCAAACGAGTAGCATAAATCCCACCATGTATTTTACCCTTGGACTTATTAATTTGGAGGTGACGAGCCACAATAGCTCCCAAGCTATAATTGTTGTCGCCTTCTAGTGCACTGCGTAAAATAGCAAGGTCTGGGGAACTGAGTGCACCCAGCTTCTCTCTAGCAAGCAAGCATTTTGCAATGAAAAGAGCAAAGTAATGAACAGCAGGAAAATGCAAGCCAGCGGCAGTGGTAGCTGACACCCCTCTCTCATCTCCCACTGTCAAGGTGCGATAAAAGGCCTCAAACTCTGCTGGCCTTGGCTCAGCTAAACTCCCGTCAGAATAGGTCATGCATATGTTACAAAATTCAGTAAGTGGTATCTGATGGTTTTCAGCATATAAATCAAACCGCACTTCAGGAGGATTATTCCTAGAAAGGAAAGTAAAACTTTGAACAAAGATGTTTGCGAGGATTTGATGTTGTTCACACTCATCCGCGATGAAGTCGGTGAGGCCGGCATTAGTAGCATATTGTGCGAACTCCTGAAGGATTCCAACCTCTTCCATGAACTGGGTGTGCGGCCATTCGCATGGCCGTACCTCCGCCAACCTCCGAGGATGGAGATCACTGTCAGACGACTCCCCAATAACACCCTTGGAGTTCTTCTTAGAAGCAAACTTCCTAAAGCTATTCATCTTTTTTCCTATGAACAAAATTCTGAAATTTTTAGTCCATAAATTTTTCCAACAAAACTTCACAAAATTGATAGCAACTACTCATAGGGACACATAGAGGCCATAGCAAGCATTCAAACTACTTAGAACTCTAAAAATTCAACATGCAAGCTCATCTACAGCAACACCAAGAGTAGCTAATTATTCAAAATATAAACCACTAAAACAAAAACTAATTGGGCAAACGGTGGAGTCACATACCAAGCAACAATCCCCCGAAACAGTTTCAAAAATGGAGCTTCGAGCAAAGAGATCGAAATCTGCGGGTTTGAGATCAAGAACACGGGAGAGAGAGCAATGGAGAATTTTTTTCTGGAGGTAAGCGATGATGTGGTGTGAAGGGATAAGTGAGGGGGCCCACATGGGGACCACAACCCACCAGGGCGCGCCTGGGGGTCCTGGCGCACCCAGGTGGGTTGTGCCCACCTGGTGCACCTCCCTCTGATATTATTTGCACCAGAAATTCTTAAATATTCAGAAAAAATCTTATTAAATTTTCAGAGCATTTTGAGAACTTTTATTTTTGGGTCATTTTTTATCGCACAGGAAATTTAGAAAACAGACAAAACATGGCATTTTATTTCATTTAACTAATAAAAACAGAAAACAAAAGGTAGGGACAGAAGGTAGTGCTTACTAAATTCATCAACTTCATACCGCTCAAAAATGATTCATTAATAAGGTTGATCAGGTCTTATTAACAACCACTTTCAGTTAGCATGAAACCGAAGAACTTTTGTAAATCACTAAGTTACCTCAATGGGTATATGAATGTCCCCAACAATAAGCATTTCATATTTCTTTTTGACAATAGGTAGAGGTATTTGGAAACTTCCAGTCGTGATTGTCGGAGATTTTTCAATAACATTAATACTATTAACTTGGAATTGTTTCTTCAGAAAGTGCACCGTATGCTCATTACCATTAATATGAAAAGTGAACTTGCTTTTATTGCAATCAATAACAGCCCCTACATTATTCAAGAAGGGTCTACCAAGGATAATCAACATATTGTCGCCCTCCGGCATCTCAAGTATAACAAGGTCGGTCAAAATAGTAACATTAGCAACAACAATGGGCACATCCTCAGAAATACCGATAGGTATGGCAGTTGATTTGTCAGCCATTTGCAAAGATATCTCAGTAGGTGTGAGTTTATTCAAGTCAAGTCTTTTATATAAAGAGAAAGGCATAACACTAACACCAGCTCCTAAATCACACAAAGCAGTTTTCACATAATTATTTTTGATACAACAAGGTATAGTTGGTATTCCCGGATCTCCAAGTTCTTTAGGTACTCCATATTTAAAAGTATAATTAGCAAGCATAGTGGATATTTCAGCTTTTGGTATTTTTCTCTTATCAGTGATAATGTCTTTCATATACTTTGCGTAAGGAGGCATTTTCAAGATATCAGACAAGCGAGTACGCAAAAAGATTGGCCTCAACATTTCAGCAAAGCGTTCAAATTCTTCATCATCTTTCTTTTTAGTTGACTTGGATGGAAAAGGCATAGGTTTTTGAACCCACGGTTCTCTTTCTTTACCATGTTTTCTAGCCACAAAGTCACTTTTATCATACCTTTTATTCTTAGGTTGTGGGTTGTCAAGATCAACACGTGGTTCTATCTCAACATCATTATCTGGTTCTTTTTCATTGTTTGGTTGAGCATCTTCATGAACCTCATCATTATCTTTTTCATTATCACTAGGTGGATGTTCATTACCATACCGAGTTTTAGCATCAGAGATAGAAGTTTCATTATCATTATCAAGCAGTTTCTCTACTTCAGGTTCACTAGAAGCATGCAAAGTCCTATCATTTTTCTTCTTCATTTTCTTTTTAGAAGGACTAGATGCACTAGTGTTATTTCTTTTTGAATCTTGTTCAATTCTTTTTTGGGTGTCCCTCGGGATAAAGTGGTTCCTGAGTCGTTTTACCTCCTCTAGTTGCAACTCTAACAGCAAAATCATGTATGTTGTTATTCATTTCATCAAGCAATTCTCTTTGAGATTTAGCAACTTGTTCTAACTGGGTTTGTACCATAGAATCATGTTTTCCAACACCTCTAACATCATTTGAGATTCTAAATAACAAGTCACTCAAGCGAGCAATCATATCAGAATTGTATTTCAATTGTTTCATAACATTTGCATTGAAGTGATCTTGTTTTCTAATATAGTTTTCAAACTCATAAAGGCATTGGCTAGGATGCATATTGTGAGGATTGTCATTGTCATGAATTTCATTAGAGAATTTACCTCTAACACCTTAGGCAGTGGTGGTGTATTAAGCCCTGTATTTCTTCAATAGGAGGTAAATTTTTAACATCCTCAGCTTTAATACCTTTTTCCTTCATAGATTTCTTTGCCTCTTGCATATCTTCAGGACTATGATATAATATACCCCTCTTCTTCGAAGTGGGTTTAGCCGGTGGTTCAGGAAGAGTCCAATCATTTCAATAATTCTTCAGCTTGCCCAATAGTTCGTTCCTTGAAAACACAACCAGCACAACTATCTAGGAAGTCCCTAGAAGCATCGGTTAGTCCATTATAGAAGATATCAAGTATTTCATTTTTATTAAGAGGATGATCAGGCAAAGAATTAAGTAACTGGAAAATCCTCCCCCAAGCTTGTGGGAGAGTCTCTTCTTTAATTTGAACAAAGTTAAATATTTCCTGTAAGGCAGCTTGTTTCTTATGAGCAGGAAAATATTTTTCAGAGAAGTAATAAATTATATCCTGGGGACTACGCACACAACCAGGAGCAAGAGTATTGCACCAAGCTTTAGCATCACCCTTTAATGAGAACGAAAATAATTTGAGAATAAAGTGATAGCGAGTCTTCTCATCATGAGTAAAAAGGGTGGCTATGTGATTCAACTTAGTAAGATGTGCCACAACAGTTTTAGTTTCATAACCATGGAAAGGATCAGATTCAACCAAAGTAATTAACTCTGGGTCAACAGAGAATTCATAATCCTTATCATCAATAAATATAGGTGAAGTAGCAAACTTAGGATCATATTTCATTTTAGCATTCAGAGATTTTTCTTTATACTTGCATAATAATTTCTCTAGATCATCTCTATCCCTACAAGCAAGAATATCTCTAGTTGTCTACTCATTCATAACATAACCTTCCGGTACCTTAGGCAATTCATATCTAGGAAGGCTAGTTCTAGCAGGTCTTTCAGGATTTTCAGTTTCAAGCTCATCATCAGATTCAACAACATCATGTTGTATTACTCTAGCAATTTGTTCATTAAGAAATTCACCAAGTGGCACATCAGCATCATCAACCAATGTACTAGCATCATCATAAGCATCATTCATAGGAGAAGTAGAATCATCAATAACTTGTGACATATCAAGATTAATAGCATGTGGTGGTGTTGCAAGTTTACTTATAACAGAAGGTGAATCTAAAGCAGAACTAGATGGCAGTTCCTTACCTCCCCTCGTCTTAGAGGGATAAATCTTGTCTTAGCATCCTTCAGATTCTTCATAGTGATAAGTTGATAATAATCCCAAGTGACTCAAAAAATATAGCTATGCTCCCCGGCAACGGCGCTAGAAAAAGGCCTTGATAACCCACAAGTATAGGGGATCGCAACAGTTTTCGAGGGTTAGAGTATTCAACCCAAATTTATAGATTCGACACAAGGGGAGCCAAAGAATATTTGAAGGTATTAGCAGCTGATTTGTCAATTCAACCACACCTGGAGATTAATTATCTGTAGCAAAGTGATCAATAGCAAAGTAACATGATAGTTTTGATAGTAGTGACAGCAGCAACAGTAACAATAACGGTGATAGCAATAATTTTGTAGCAAGTGTAACAATGATGATAGCAGTAGTAACTTAGCAAGAAAAATATAAGATAAATTCGTAGGCATTGGATCGGTGACTCGTTGGATAATATTCATCATGAGACAGCTATAACCTAGGGCGATACGACACTAGCTCTAGTTCGTCAATATAATGTAGGCATGTATTCCGTAAATAATCATACGTGCTTATGGAAAGAACTTGCATGACATCTTTTGTCCTACCCTCCCGTGGCAGCGGGGTCCATATTGGAAACTAAGGGATATTAAGGCATCCTTTTAATAGAGAACCGGAACAAAGCATTAACACATAATGAATACATGAACTCCTCAAACTACGGTCATCACCGGGAGTGGTCCCGACTATTGTCACTCCGGGGTTGCGGATCATAACATGTAGTAGGTGACTATAACTTGCAAGATCTGCTCTACAACATGGATATAATGTGATAACTTAAACAGTTCAAATCTGAGTTCATGGCACCCAGACCCAAAGTGACAAGCATTAAGCATAGCAAAGTCATAGCAACATCAATCTTAGAACATAGTGGATACTAGGGATTAAGCCCTAAAAAACTAACTCGACTCCATGATGAATCTCATCCAACTTCTCACCGACCAGCGAGCCTATGAAGGAATTACTCACTCCCGGTGGAGAGCATCATGGAATTGGCGATGGAGAAGGGTTGGTGATGACGAAGAACGAAGATCCCCCTCTCTAGAGCCGCAAATGGACTCCAGATCTGGCCTCCTGATGAAGAACTGGAGGTGACGGCGGCTCAGTCTCATGGATCGCGATAAATCTTTCTCCCTGATTTTTTCTGAAAAAATAGGATTTTATAGCTTCAGTTTCAGGGTCTGCGGGGCCACCAGGTGGGGACAACCCACCTGGGCGCACCAGGAGGGGGGGTGCCCTGGTGGGTTGTGCCCACCTGTGCCCCCTACAGTGGGTCTTGGCTCCAGAAATTCTTGTTTATTGTATAAAAAATCCTCGCAAAGTTTTGTTCCATTCCGAGAACTTTTATTTCTGCACAAAACAACACCATGGTAGTTCTGCTGAAAACAGCGTCAGTCCAGGGTTAGTTTCATGCAAATTAGAGTCCAAAACAAGAGGAAAAGCGTTAGGAAAAGTAGATACGTTGGAGATGTATCAATATCAAATAACCTCTTTTCACCAGCAAGCTTGAAATCATAGTTGAGCTCTTTGATGGCCCAATCTGCTTTATGTTCTAACTCAAGAGGCAAATGACAAGCTTTTCCATAAACCATTTTATAAGGAGACATACCCATAGGATTTTTATATGCTATTCTATAAGCCCAAAGTGCATCATCTAATTTCTTAGACCAATTCTTATTGGACCTATTGACAGTCTTTTGCAAAATTAATTTTATTTCACTATTGCTATGTTCAACTTGACCACTAGATTGAGGATGATAAGGTGATGCAATTCTAAGGTTAACATCATACTTGGCAAGCATTTTACATAAAGCACCATGAATAAAGTGTGAACCACCATCAACCATTAAATATCTAGGGACTCCAAACCTTGGGAAAATAACTTCCTTAAGCATTTTAATAGAGGTGTTGTGATCAGCATACTGGTTGGAATAGCTTCTACCCATTTAGTAACATAATCAACAGCAACCAAAATATGTGTATACCCATTAGAGGAAGGAAAAGGTCCCATGTAATCAAATCCCGAAACATCAAATGGTTCAACAGCAAGTGAATAATTCATAGGAATTTCTTGACTCTTACTGATATTACCTATTCTTTGACATTCATCACAAGATAAGACGAACTTACGGACATCCTTGAAGAGAGTAGGCCAATAAAATCCGACTGCTATACCTTGCGAGCAGTTCTATCTCCAGCATAATGCCCTCCATAAGCTTCAGAGTGACATTTCCGTAGTATTTTTCCATGTTCATGCTCAGGTACACAACGTCTAATAATACCATCTACTCCTTCTTTATAAAGACGTGGGTCATACCAAAAGTAATGTCTTAAATCATAGAAGAATTTTTTCTTTTGTTGGTAAGTAAAGCTAGGTGGTTAATATTTAGCAACAATGTAATTAGCATAATCAACATAACAAGGAGTACTGTGAGCAACATTTATTGCAGCTAACTACTCATTAGGAAAACTGTCATCAATAGGTAGTGGGTCATCAAGCACATTTTCAAGCCTAGACAAATTATCAGCTATGGGGTTCTCAACTCAATTTCTATAAATGATATGCGAATCAAATTCTTGTAACAAGAGAACCCATCGAATAAGTCTAGGTTTAGCATCTTTCTTTTCCATAAGATATTTAATAGCAACATGGTCTGTGTGAACAGTTACTTTGGAATCAACAATATAAGGTCTAAATTTAACACAAGCAAACACCACTGCTAAGAATTCTTTTTCGGTAGTAGCATAATTTCTTTGAGCGTTGTCTAGAGTTTTACTAGCATAATGGATTACATTAAGTTTCTTATCAACTCTTTGTCCTAGAACAGCACCAACAACATAATCACTAGCATCACACATAATTTCAAAAGCCAAGTTCCAATCAGGTAGTTAAACAATAGGTGCAGAAATTAAGGCTTTCTTGAGTGTTTCAAAGGCTTCTAAACAATCATCATCGAAAACAAAAGGAATATCCTTTTGCAAAAGACTAGTAAGAGGCCTAGAAATTTTAGAAAAGTCTTTGATAAATCTCCTATAGAAACCAGCATGGCTTAAGAAACTACGAATACCTTTTATATCTTTAGAACATGGCATTTTCTCAATTGCATCGACCTTAGCTTTGTCCACTTCAATACCTCTTTCAGAAATTTTATGACCCAATACAATGCCTTCATTAACCATAAAGTGGCACTTCTCCCAATTCAAGACAAGATTTATTTGTTCACATCTCTGCAAAACTTGATCAAGATTGCTTAAACAATCATCAAAAGACTTCCCATAAACAAAGAAATCATCCATGAAAACCTCAACAATCTTTTCACAAAAGTCAAAGAATATACCAGTCATACATCTTTGAAAGGTAGCAGGTGCATTGCATAAACCGAAAGGCATACGTCTATAAGCATAGGTTCCAAAGGGACAACTAAAAGTGGCCTTTTCTTGATCAGGTTGAGAAACAGGTATTTGTGAAAAACCAGAATATCCATCAAGGAAGCAAAAATGTGTGTGCTTAGATAATATTTCGAGCATTTGATCATAAAAGGCAGAGGGTAATGATCTTTTCTAGTTGCTTTGTTTAATTTTCTAAAATCAATTACCATTCTATAGCATGTAACAATTCTTTGTGGAATAAGTTCATTCTTATCATTAGGAACAACAGTTATACCTCCTTTCTTAGGGACACAATGAACATGACTCACCCATCTATTATCAGCTATAGGATAGATTATACCTGTTTCCAGAAGTTTTAATATTTCTGTTCTTACCACTTCTTTCATCTTCGGGTTTAACCGATGTTGGTGATCAACAACGGGTTTAGCATCAGATTCCATATTAATTTTGCGCTGACATAGAGTGGGCCTAATGCCATTTAAATCATCAAGAGTATATCCAATAGCAGCTCGGTGCTTCCTTAGAACTTTCAATAATCTTTCTTCTTCATGTTCTGAAAGGTTAGCACTGATAATAACAGGCTATATCTTCTTTTCATCAAGACAAGCATATTTCAAAGTGTCTGGCAATTCTTTTAATTCAAACACACGATCACCTTTAGGTGGAGGTGGACCTCCTAGAGTTTCAATAGGCAAATTGTGTTTAATCAGAGGACGTTGTTCAAAGAAAATCTGATCTATTTCATTTCTTTCATGCATATGAAAATCATTTTCATGGTCTAGCAAATATTTTTTCTAAAGGATCAGTAGGTGTACAGCAATAGAAGCAAGACCAATTAATTCATCCTTACTAGGCAATTATTTTTCATGAAGATTTCTACTAAACTTGGAAAAATTAAACTCATGAGACTCATCACAAAAACTAACACCGACAGTTTGTTTCTCAAAGTATATTTTAGCATTAACAGTGTTCAAGAAAGGTCTACCAGAAATAATGGGACAGAAGTCGTCTTGTGGGGAACCAAGAACAAGAAAATCAGTAGGGTATTTTATTTTCCCACACAAGACTTCAACATCTCTAACAATCCCAATTGGTGATATTGTGTCTCTATTAGCAAGTTTAATAGTAACATCTATGTCTTCTATCTCTGTGGGTGTTATGCCATTCATAATTTCGTGAAATAAGGTGTAAGGAATAGCACTTACACTAGCACCTATGTCACATAAAGCATGATAACAGTGATCTCCTATTTTAACTGAGATAACGGGCATGCCAACAACAGGTCTATGTTTATCTTTTTTATCAGGTTTGGCAATTCTAGCAGCTTCTTCACAGAAGTAAATAACATGCACATCCATATCTTCTTCTAAGAGATCTTTAACCATAGCAGTACTAGGTTCTACTTTAATTTGTTCATCAGGTTTAGGTGTTCTAATATAGCTTTTGTTGACCACAGTTGAAACTTTAGTATGTTCCTTTATCCTAACAGGGAAATGTGGTTTCTCAATATAAGCAGAAGGACAACTGGAGCAACATTATAAAGTATAGTTTCTTCTTTAACTGGTACCGGTTCTTTAGTTTCTTATTTAATAGGTGGGTGATATTTAAACCACTTCTCTTTAGGGAGATCAACATGAGTAGCAAATGATTCACAAAAGGAGGCTACTATCTCAGAGTCAAGTCCATATATAGTGCTAAACTTTTGAAAAACACCGGTATCCATAAAAGATCTAACACAATCATACTTAAGTTTAATACCTGAATCTTTACCTTCATCGATTTCCCAATCTTCAGAGTTGCGTTTAATTATTTCCAAAAGATCCCACCGGAATTCAATAGTCTTCTTCATAAAAGAACCAGCACAAGAAGTATCAAGCATGGTTTGATCATTACGAGAAAGCCGATCATAAAAGTTCTGGATAATAATTTCTCTTGAGAGCTCATCATTGGGGCATGAATATAACATTGACTTAAGCCTCCCCCAAGCTAGAGCGATACTTTCTCCTTCACGAGGCCAAAAATTATATATATAATTCCGATCACGATGAACTAGATGCATAGGAATTTTTTTATGGAACTCCAATTTCGAACGATTCCAATTCCAAGATCCAATATAATCGCATAGCCTATACCATGCTAGTTCTTTTCCCTTAAAAGATAAAGGAAAACCTTTTTCATTACTTCATCCCTGGGTAAACCTGCAAGCTTGAACAATCCACGAATTTGTTCTACATATATCAAGTGCATATCAGGATGTTCGGTTCCATCTCCTGCATAAGGATTAGCTAGCAGTTGTTCTATCATACCCGAAGGAATTTCATATTCAATATTTTTAGTAGGTGCATTAGGTTGAGGGGTAGCTAATTTTTGTTCCGGTCGAGGTGAAGATACCACGAACAAACCCCTCAAAGGATTGTTTTCCATAGTAACAAGTGACAATAAATTTCAGCACACTATATAAATGTTTCCTTACCAAAGGCGCTTCACTCCCCGGCAACGGCACCAGAAAATAGCCTTGATGACCCACAAGTATAGGGGATCAATTGTAGCTCTTTTTGATAAGTAAGAGTGTCTAACTCAACGAGGAGCAGAAGGAAATGACAAGTGGTTTTCAATAAGGTAATGTCAGCAAGTGCTGAAATTGTAAGTAGCACAGTAGTTTGATAGCAAGGTAATTTATAACGAGCAAGTAACAATGGTAGTAACAAAGTGCAGCAAGGTATCCCAATCCTTTTGAGGCAAAGGACAGGCCAAAACGGTCTCTTATGATAAGCAAATCGTTCTTGAGGGTACACGGGAATTTCATCTAGTCACTTTCACCATGTTGGTTTGATTTGTGTTCGTTACTTTGATAATTTGATATGTGGGTGGACCGGTGCTTAGGTGTTGTTCTTACTTGAACAAACCTCCCACTTATGATTAACCCTCCCGCAAGCATCAGCAACTATGAGAAAAGTATTAAGAATAAATTCTAACCATAGCATTAAACTTTTGGATCTAATCGGTCCCTTACGGAATACATCATAAACTGGGGTTTAAGCTTCTGTCACTCTCGCAACCCATCATCTAATTGCTACTCCACAATGCATTCCCTTAGGCCCAAATATGGTGAAGTGTCATGTAGTCGGCGTTCACATGACACCACTAAGGGAATCACAACATACATACTATCAAAATATCGAACACATATCAAGTTCACATGATTACTTGCAACATGATTTCTCCCGTGACCTCAAGAACAAAAGTAACTACTCACAAATGATAATCATGCTCATGATGATAGGGGTATTAAATAACATAATGGATCTGAACATATAATCTTCCACCAAATAAACCATATAGTAATCAACTACAAGATGTAATCAACACTACTAGTCACCCACAAGCACCAATCTATAGTTCCGGTAACAAGATTGAACACAAGAGATGAACTAGGGTTTGAGATGAGATGGTGCTGTTGAATATGTTGATGGAGATTGCCCTCCCCAAGATGGGAGAGTTGTTGGTGATGATGATGATGATGATTTCCCCCTCCTGGAGGGAAGTTCCCCCGGCGTAATCGCTCCACCGGAGGGCAAAAGTGCTCCTGCCCAAGTTCCGCCTCGAGACGGCGGCGCTCCGTCCCGAAAGTCCTCCCTCTATTTTTTTTCTAGGTCAAAATGACATATATACCAGAAGATGGGCACCGGAGGTGGGCCTGGGTGAGCACAACCCACCAGGGCGCGCCTGGGCTCCCTGGCGCCCAGGTGGGTTGTGCACACCTGGTGGGCCCCCTCTGGTAGTTATTTGCTCCAATATTCCTCAAATATTCCATAAAAATTCTCCGTGAAGTTTCAGCTTGTTTGGAGTTGTGCAGAATATGTAGCCTGACGTAGATTTTCCAGGTCCAGATTTCCAGCTGCCGCAATTCTCCCTCTTGGTGCGTACCTTGCAAATTATGAGAGAAAATGCATTAGAATTACTCCAAAAAGCATTATTATGGATAAACATATCATAAATAACAGTAAGAAAACATGATGCAAAATAGAAGTATCAGGGGGCAAGGGGGCACTCCAAGACACAACAGTTATTCTCTTAGCCGTGTGCGGTGCCTCCCTCCACAGTTTACTCGTCCAGTCATAGCATCGCAGTGCTTATGCGAAGCCCTGCACGGATCACATCACCATCACTGTCACCACGCCGTCGTGCTGACGAAACTCTCCCTCGACCCTCTGCTGGATCAAGAGTTCGAGGGACGTCTTCGAGCTGAACGTGTGCTGAACTCGGAGGTGACGTACGTTCGATACTAGATCGGTTGGATCGTGAAGACGGTCGACTACATCAACCGTGTTAACCTAACGCTTCCGCTTTTGGTCTACGAGGGTACGTGGACACACTCTCCCCCTCTCGTTGTTATGCATCTCCTATGTAGATCTTGCGTGATCGTAAGAAATTTTTTGATATTGCATGCTACGTTCCCCAACATCCCCACCCTTCATCCCTTCGCATTTCCTTGTTGCCACCCCTCTTATTAATGTGCATAACTCCTATATTCATGAATTGCTTTCCATACTAACAGCCGCACCTGTCCACAAACACCCTCCATATTGTGTAGCTATTTGACCAACCCGCTTGACTGTAGCGTCTGAGCATTTTCCTTACCAAGTAGCACCATCCTCTCTATTTCTATTTGAGTCAAGACTCTCTCCTAAATATCCAGAGCCTACCACCTTGTGCATTTTCCCTTGAGCATGGAAACTCAATGGTATCTGTAACATCCCAAAATTCTAAATTTTGGAATGTTATATTAAATAAATAACTATGCTTGTTGTCTGATTGTTGGTTTGATTGAATGAGTGAAACTGAGTGAAATTTGAAAACTTTTGAAAGTTGAATGAGAGGGAATGAAATGACTTTCCCAAAACTTTCTCCTTTTCCTTTTGGATCTCAATGAATTCAAATTCATTCCAACACCAAAGCCTAGAGTGAAGATGACATGACTTCTTCCATTTTGAAATGAATAGGGTTTTGGAAAAGATTTGAATTTCATTAGGGAAGATTTCAAATTCAAAGCTTTATGCAACTCAATGATTTTCATGAGGGAAGATAAAATGACTTCTTCAATCATATGAAATATGAGTTGGAAGTTAAAAAGTATCAAGTTGAAAGTCATTTGAAAGTGCTTGAAACCCTCTTTCAAATTTTGAGTTTTGAATTTGAATTCAAAACTTTGGCAAGTTGGAATTGTTTAAAAAACTATGCCTGATAAATACTTGATCAAAAGTATGAGAGGAGCAAACATGACACCCCAAAAATATCAGAGGAAACAATGCCAAAAGATTTGGATTCAAAACTGAATTTTATTTGAATTTAAAAAAATGGATTTTTATAAAGTTTGGATTTTGCCTTTGGTAAAATGTTCAAATGAAAGGGAATAATCCCAAGATCATTGTGGTATATAAATATCCTATATAAAATATTTATAGATATTGTTTTATTTCTCTTTTTGTTTTATTTAAAAAATAAAATTTTAAAAGAAAAACCCTCTGGGCGCCAGCTTAGGCTAACCAACCCAGAGCCCAGCCTGCTCAGCCCAGCCTGCCCACTGCCAATAGCCCAGCCAGCCTGACCCAGCTCTCCCCCCTGAAAAACCCCAGGCCTCGGCCACCCGATCGCCTCGCCTCCCTCTCTCTCTCGACCCTTGGGCCCCGCCCATCTTCTTCCCCCTCCACGCAGCGTAGCTCATGGGAGATCGCGGATCGAAGGATCCGGGATCCCCGATCGCCCGATTCCCAAGCGAGGCCGACCCTGGCTATAAAAGCCGGAGCCCCGCACCCCATTCCCCGAGACCTCACGGACCCCTCTCTCTCCCGTTCGACCACGCCGAGACCCGAGCTCCCTCCGCCGCCATTGTCGCCGCCGTCGGCCTTGACCCTCCCAAGCACCCCGACCCCAGAACCACTCCCGTGCTCCCGCATCCTGGCGACTCCCAGCTCCCGGACGGCCGGAAGCCCCGACTCTCGCCGTCGCCGGACTCCGATGCGTCGTCGAAAACATCCCCGTCCGATCCTAAATAAGCGGTTAGGATTAGAACCCCGAAGGGGTAAGTTTTATTAGAAAACCGGCGGTTCTTTCGGTTTAGTATTAGTTAGGTTTTTTATTTTTAGGCCCGGTTCGTTTTAGTTAACCCTAGGGCCCGTTTAGACTATTTAACGCCTGAGGGCAGTATAGGCCCATTAGGCCTTTTCTTTTTAATTTGATTTTCTGTTTTAGCAGAATAGTTTACATTTTAAAAATTCATATCTTTTATTCTGTTCAATATTTTGAGTGATTCTTTTTTGTTGGATTGCAAATTTTATGTAGTTTCTGTAGAATATATATTTAGCTATGTTAAAATTAATTAAAATGCTTTAATTTAGTTTTAGTCAGAATAGTAAATCTGCTATAACTTGAGTTAGAAAAATTATTTTTGCAGGATTCTTTTTGCCCCAACTTTATTTTGGCATTGCCAAACCATAGAAATTAACTTGGGTATTTTAGGATTAATAAATAAATAGTTTTAAGCAGAATCTTATTAATCCTAATTATTTAACTAGCTACTGTTTTCCTATTAAATTAATTAGTAAATAAATTTATTTTTAACTTGTGAATGATTATTCTAGGATAGTTTCTGTCACTTTATAGGATGAACTTTTATTTATAGTTAATAAAAGTTTTATTTTATTTTTCTTAATAGAAATTGAATTAGGCCTAATAGGAGTTTTATAATAGCTTTTAAATTAATTCTTTTTGCTCCTAGTTGCTTAGTGACTTCTTTTCTGTTAAGTTAACCTAAAACCATGGATAGGTTATGTTAGAAATTTTTTTTGTTATATAAAACTAGTTTTAGTTGTTGCTTGAAGTAGGACAACTATGAATGGGTTTTCTTTGAGTTTTTCCTATGAGTTTTGATTTGTTTGTTTTGGTGTGTTATGTTACTTTTGTTATGCTATTATGTTATGTGATCCTAGCTATGTGCTTATTATAGTTATTGTTTGCCTCGGTAGAGTTTCGAGTCGAAGATTGCTACTCTGAAACCCTAGTTTTGAAGATCGTCAACTGTGCAAGTTCACTTTGACCATGCTATCATACCTATGTTTTATTGCATTTAGTGACATCTTTGCAACCACCCCTCAGTAGTGTTATTGAATCCTTGTAGTTGAGTAGTATGCATGAGGTAGGAACCCATCCCCTGTTACCAAGCCGGGACGATATTTTATTTTAATGCTACGCTATAGTAGACGGGGTTTGGTATGAGTACTCGGAGTGGTGTGAGAATGGAGGATTCTACGTCAATGACGACAACTCCATGATGGAATCTGCAAGAACTGCATCTTCAAGACCTCAAGACTTCAAGACTCGAGACAGAATTCAATACACACTCTTGGGTGAAGGGCGGTTGGCGGGCACCTGGAGAAACCAGTGGTTGGCGGGATGCATGGAGAAGCGCCATGACATCTTGCGGAAAGCTTCACCCAGACTCAAAGAGACGGAAGAATACTTCATGCCCGGAAGCTTACCTGGGCAACCGCAAGTCATTATGGGCTCTGGCTTGGTTGACCTTAGTAGTGACTCTGGCTGGGACGGTACTAGCAGATGTAGAACTACGGTAGGATGGGTTGAGTACCGGACAGTGGTCATAGGTACTCTTTGGAAGACCATGTTTCGGTCATCTTGTTCTCAAACACCCTGAAGTGCGAGAACCTAAAGAGAGGGATCGAATCTTGCGGGTAAAGTGTACAAACCTCTGCAGAGGGTTATAACCTAATCGATTAGCCGTGTCCCCGATTCACAGCAATTTGAGCATCTGGACTTGGATCTATCTCGGAACTCTCAACACCGGATTGATAACTTAATTGTGGGCAACATATGATGATTTTGGGCTATGAGACATCGGTTGGCGGAACCATGTCATGATAGAAAACTCCATAGTACAGACTTCATTTATTCCTTTGATGTAGGGAAAATAAAATCAGCTTTTACGCATAAACAAAACTCAGAATCTGAGCCACAAAGCCAAATTGCATATTGTATAGTTTTATCATCTGTTTATTCTTGTTGTGATCTTGCCGGTACATTCTATGTACTGACCTACACGGCTGCAACGTATCATGTTGCTGATATTTGCTCGACGAGTAAGAGTTACGATCTGAGTTACGGTCTACACTCAACCTGCCGATGGCGTTGATGGGACTCCACACCCGTTTGATTGTTTCATTGAGTATTATGAGGTATATATCATTTTACGTTATTTATACATGTGATTGCACTTTGATATATACATTGATGTACTGTGTGTGCAAAGACATCTTGATCCGAGGTGGATGGCATACGTAACACGGAAGGCTTGACCGTCGAGGTCGGGTCGCTCTGAAATGGTATCGAGCACATGTTGACCAGAGGACGTGACCCTAGAAACCGGAAAGCCCCTAGGACTGAAAATCTCTAAAATTTTATTTTCAAAAAGACTCTTACTTCTCATCTCTTCTGATTTTATCAAATAGACACTCTCACCTCAAATAGTTAGAATATACCCCTTTTCCCTTTTGATCACATGAAGAATCAACTGAAGCCACTCCAAGGAGGACAAGATATCGGAGAACCAATGACCATTTCAGAGTAAAGAGGATTTCACCATGCGTTGGAAGAATTGCAGCTGCAACAATTGAAGACTCTGAAGACTTGAAGTTCCTGAAGAATTATTTGACCTTTAGAGACCAAATCCCTGTTATATACTTACGTTAGATGCGACGATTTGTGAGCTGTCATTTTGTTTGATGTTTTCCCGACAGCCACAAAAAAACATTTTTTTTAAACTATTGTTTGTATTGTGTGTATCCCTCCCCACCTCTCTCATATCTCATCCCAAAACTTTTGGACCCCATAGATGATGAATGAAGTTGGACTGATATTCTCTGGATCAAGACTTCGGTAGGAGGCAGAGCTATGGATGCAGAACATGGAGAATCACTTGGGAACAATTTGGTTTCAAGGAAGTATGAGGTCCAATACGCTCTTGATACTTTAGAGAAAGTGCTGCAACCTGGTGGAGAATGCATCAATCCATACAAGGATTTAAAGGAGCAAGAACTTGGGAGGAATTCAAGAAGACCCTGATGAGATCACGTCTTATCCGGAAGCACAATGATACACCAAGAAATAAACCTTGTGCTTGCAAGATTTGCGGAGAAATAGGACACACCCAGAAGGTTACGCAAAAACACGAGAGTGGTGAAGTAACGATAGATGTTTTGTTTGGCTTGCGAAACCATGGAATTACTCGAACCCGGTTCGAGAACAAGAGAAATTCTGCAATGCTTGTGAGTATGCCCAAGTGTTAGAATACGTGATTCGATATTTACGTATGTGGTAATGATTCAAATGCGGGATGGATTGGCCCCATACGAAGACTTCTATCATGAACTATCATATGTTGATGGAAAATTAGAGAGCCTTGGAAACCTTAGAAGAGTGTAAACACGATAAGCCATAAAACCATAGAATGGTAGTACGATGGGACCCTTTACAGCAACCGTTGCCAATCGTAGGATATACGGTGAAGTTCAACCTGGACCCGTTTTGCGGGAGAAACCATTAATGGTAGACCACCATGAGTGTTTCGATAGTTGTTTAGAATGGAGCAGACCCATCGACTAAGAAGATCCGGTCTCAGACGAACTTCAACTTTGTGAACCGACCCAAGCTTTTGAGGAAAACTCTATGCTTACAGCGGAAGAGCTTTAATGAAGGAGCTATTGTAAGATATGTGAAGAGACATACATTGTCGACCCTCGGAGGAAATATCTGAGTTTATTGGAACCATGACCTTGTTTTTAAGTGTGGTAGCACCCCTGACCTTTCTGACCAAGACATTTGCTAGAAACCCCAACCCCAAACCTTTTCTTGCTAGCCTCTTCGAATCTCGAGGACGAGATTCATTTTAAGTGTGGTAGGTTTGTAACATCCCAAAATTCTAAATTTTGGAATGTTATATTAAATAAATAACTATGCTTGTTGTCTGATTGTTGGTTTGATTGAATGAGTGAAACTGAGTGAAATTTGAAAACTTTTGAAAGTTGAATGAGAGGGAATGAAATGACTTTCCCAAAACTTTCTCCTTTGCCTTTTGGATCTCAATGAATTCAAATTCATTCCAACACCAAAGCCTAGAGTGAAGATGACATGACTTCTTCCATTTTGAAATGAATAGGGTTTTGGAAAAGATTTGAATTTCATTAGGGAAGATTTCAAATTCAAAGCTTTATGCAACTCAATGATTTTCATGAGGGAAGATAAAATGACTTCTTCAATCATATGAAATATGAGTTGGAAGTTAAAAAGTATCAAGTTGAAAGTCATTTGAAAGTGCTTGAAACCCTCTTTCAAATTTTGAGTTTTGAATTTGAATTCAAAACTTTGGCAAGTTGGAATTGTTTCAAAAAACTATGCACGATAAATACTTGATCAAAAGTATGAGAGGAGCAAACATGACACCCCAAAAATATCAGAGGAAACAATGCCAAAAGATTTGGATTCAAAACTGAATTTTATTTGAATTTGAAAAAATGGATTTTATAAAGTTTGGATTTTGCCTTTGGTAAAATGTTCAAATGAAAGGGAATATTTTCTGATCATTTTGGTATATATATACCCTATATAAAATATTTATAGATATTGTTTTATTTCTGTTTTTGTTTTATTTAAAAAATAAAATTTTAAAAGAAACCCCCGAGGCGCCAAATAGGCCAACCCAACCCAGGCCGGCCAGTAGCATGACCCAGCCTGCCCAGCCGGCCCACTGCCAATGGCCAGCCCGCCAGCTCTCCCCTCGCCTGAAAACCCCAGGCCTCGGCCACCCGATCGCCTCGCCTCCCTCCTCTCTCTCTCGACCATGGGCCCGCCCATCTTCTTCCCCCTCGCCCATAGCGTAGCTCATGGGAGATCGCCGGATCGAAGGATCCGGGATCCCGATCGCCTGATTCCCCGGCGAGGCCGACCCCTGGCTATAAAAGCCGGAGCCCCGCACCCATTCCCCGAGACCTCACGGACCCCTCTCTCTTCCGTTCGACCACGCTGAGACCCGAGCTCCCTCCGCCGCCATTGTCGCCGCCGTCGACGCCTTGACCCTCCCGAGCACCCCGACCCCACCGAACCACTCCCGTGCTCCTCAAGCATCAAGACGGCGACTCCCCGAGCTCCCCGACGCCGAAGCCCTGACAAGATTTCGCCGCCGCCCGCCACCGTCGCCGGACTCGATGCGTCGTCGGAAAACATCCCCGTCCGATCCTAAATAAGCGGCTAGGATTAGAACCCCGAAGAATAAGTTTTATTTAGAAAACCGGCCGGTTCTTTCCGGTTTAGTATTAGTTAGGTTTTTTTATTTTTAGGCCCGGTTCGTTTTAGTTAACCCTAGGGCCCGTTTAGACTATTTAACGCCCAGGGCACAGTATAGGCCCATTAGGCCTTTTTCTTTTTAATTTGATTTTCTGTTTTAGCAGAATAGTTTCTGTTTTAAAAAATTCATATCTTTTATTCTGTTCAATATTTTTGAGTGATTCTTTTTTTGTTGGATTGCAAATTTTATGTAGTTTCGGTAGAATATATATTTAGCTATGTTAAAATTAATTAAAAATGCTTTAATTTAGTTTTAGTCAGAATAGTAAATCTGCTATAACTTGAGTTAGAAAAATTATTTTTGCAGGATTCTTTTTGCCCCAACTTTATTTTGGCATTGCCAAACCATAGAAATTAACTTGGGTATTTTAGGATTAATAAATAAATAGTTTTAAGCAGAATCTTATTAATCCTAATTATTTAACTAGCTACTTGTTTTCCTATTAAATTAATTAGTAAATAAATTTATTTTTAACTTGTGAATGATTATTCTAGGATAGTTTCTGTCACTTTATAGGATGAACTTTTATTTATAGTTAATAAAAGTTTTATTTTATTTTTCTTAATAGAAATTGAATTAGGCCTAATAGGAGTTTTATAATAGCTTTTAAATTAATTCTTTTTGCTCCTAGTTGCTTAGTGACTTCTTTTCTGTTAAGTTAACCTAAAACCATGGATAGGTTATGTTAGAAATTTTTTTTGTTATATAAAACTAGTTTTAGTTGTTGCTTGAAGTAGGACAACTATGAATGGGTTTTCTTTGAGTTTTTCCTATGAGTTTTGATTTGTTTGTTTTGGTGTGTTATGTTACTTTTGTTATGCTATTATGTTATGTGATCCTAGCTATGTGCTTATTATAGTTATTGTTTGCCTCGGTAGAGTTTGAGTGCGAAGATTGCTACTCTGAAACCCTAGTTTTCGAAGATCGTCAACCATGCAAGTTCACTTTGACCATGCTTTCATACCTATGTTTTATTGCATTTAGTGACATCTTTGCAACCACCCCTCAGTAGTGTTATTGAATCCTTGTAGTTGAGTAGTATGCATGAGGTAGGAACCCATCCCCTGTTACCAAGCACAGGGGCGATATTTTATTTTAATGCTACGCTATAGTAGACGGGGTTTGGTATGAGTACTCGGGAGTGGTGTGAGAATGGAGGATTCTACGTCAATGACGACAACTCCATGATGGAATCTGCAAGAACTGCATCTTCAAGACCTCAAGACTTCAAGACTCGAGATAGGAATTCAATACACACTACTGGGTGAAGGACGGTTGACGGGCACCCTGGAGAAACCAGTGGTTGGCCGGGATGCATGGAGAAGCGCCATGACATCTTGCGGAAAGCTTCACCCAGACTCAAAGAGACGGAAGAATACTTCATGCCGGAAGCTTACATGCAACCGCAAGTCATTATGGGCTCTGGCTTGGTTGACCTTAGTAGTGACTCTGGCTGGGGCGGTACTAGCAGATGTAGAACTACGGTAGGATGGGTTGAGTACCGGACGGTGGTCGAGGAACTCTTTGGAAGACCATGTTTCGGTCATCTTGTTCTCAAACACCACGAAGTGCGAGAACGTAAAGAGAGGGATCGAATCTTGCGGGTAAAGTGTACAAACCTCTGCAGAGGGTTATAACCTAATCGATTAGCCGTGTCCCGATTCACGAACAATTTGAGCATCTGGACTTGGATCTATCTCGAACTCTCAACACCGGATTGATAACTTAATTGTGGGCAACATATGATGATTTTGGGCTATGAGACATCGGTTGGCGGAACCATGTCATGATAGAAAACTCCATAGTACAGACTTCATTTATTCCTTTGATGTAGGGAAAATAAAATCAGCTTTTACGCATAAACAAAACTCGAATCTGAGCCACAAAGCCAAATTGCATATAGTATAGTTTTACCATCTGTTTATTCATGTTGTGATCTTGCGGTACATTCAATGTCTTGACCTACACGGCTGCAACGTATCATGTTGCGTATATTTCCTCGACAGTAAGAGTTACGATCTGAGGTTACGGTCTACACTCAACTTGCCGATGGCGTTGATGGGACTCCACACCCGTTTGATTGTTTCATTGAGTATTATGAGGTATATATCATTTTACGTTATTTATACATGTGATTGCACTTTGATATATACATTGATGTCTTGTGTGTGCGACATATCTTGATCCGAGGATGTACGATAACACGGAAGGCTTGACCGTCACGAGGTCGGGTCGCTCTGATATCATAATATATTAGTCTTTGTTTGTATTTCATCCCCTTGTTCCAAGTTCCCACCCTGGTCTCATCTGTATTATTTGTTTTTGTTATATATCATAATATATCGCACACATGAAACCACAAACCTATCGCTTCGTTTCGTTACTAAGTTCTCGGCAAACAGTGCATCAACGGGTTTGAGAATTTTTCAGTCAGGTTGTTGGCAAGGCAAGTTTGGCATTTCATGGAGCTCCCGTAAGGTTTTAGTTCCCGACTTTTAAAAACTAAATATTCCCTCAGAGTCACTTGTTGGTATTGCTTTCCCCTGTAATGCTCCGACTAGTTTGAATGGGCCATTGAGCAATTTTGAGAGATCTCCAATCATATCAAGCAAGTACCAGCATGCTTCTTATACAACTCATAAGTCAAAAGTGTTATTAGTTAACCATGCACTGCATACTAGATTAGCTTGTTGCACTTCCACTTCAATTGCATGTGAGGGAATGTATTCCTGATTGTGTATTGCCGAAAAAATAGCATTGTAATCAGAAAACGATGCTCAGGTGGGCCAAACATAGCCTAAATAAGGACAGTTACCCGGGTATATATGTGTTGAGTGCTTCTACATGTTTGAAACAACACTTCATGCAACACGACTGGCATGTGTATTTTTCTCTATCAAGAAACTATGTAAATATTTTTTAGATGTGCATTGTTGCGTATTGCGGACGTAACAATGAGCAAAAGGTATTTATGATATTAAAATCATTAAAAAAACTGGACCCACTTGAAATAAAACTCGACCCAAAAATCATTAACATAAGTTCATATGATGTATCTTATTACTGTAAACAAAATTGACAAATGATATTTTAAAACATTGCAAAACCACGCATGATCCACCAATACACATTTTTCACATGTTCATCAAACTTAGTGTCTTTCTTTGCACCTTATACACACGGGGCGTAGTCAAGACCCAAGCTACAAGGGCTGTGGCTTGGGGCAAGGGTGTTGAACTCCTTCGTTAGGTCTAGCACAACAGCTATTGTAGCACTGTTGTTAGCCTAGGGCGTGAGTCAGCCCTGGCTACACCACTATGTGCACATCACTCTATTCACCTTTTATATGTTTCCTCCCCAAAATAGAGACAAAGATGAAGAAAAACAAGAAGTGACATGACCTTTTAGTTCTTTAGACAAAACATAAAACAAACTGAAAATCGTTGGACGCTAAGAGCATGTTTGGTTTACAGCCTAAGATTGCCACACCTAACCTTAGTCGTGCCACAATATCTTAGACATGTGTTTGGTTCATTACCACACTTGTGGCTTGCCACATTTCTCTAGCAACATGGTTCACATGTCATAGGCTTAAATTTTTGCCAAATCTTGCCACACTTGTGGTGGCCATTTTGTTAGCCACATATTTTATGGCAGCCACACTTTGCTTAAGCTTAGTTGTGACGTTAGTCATGAACCTAACGGACCCTAAATGTACTGTACCCGGGAGGCTGAAGTTCCTCGAATACGAGCGGGCGTCTAGGGGACAACTAAACTACAAACATAAGCACATAGTATAAGTGCATCTAGTGCCCCTTTAGTGATTTTGGTGTATTGAAGACTTATAGGTTAAGAGACTAATGAGTTTATGAGTGTACACAGGTCTATAAGTCTATGAGGAGTTTGATATTTACAGAGAAAGTCGACCCCTAAAAATGAAGTTCTTATTTGAAGACTTTGGATTTCTGAAGACTTTGAAAGTGAAGAAATTGGTGTGACCTTGAATACCTGGTATTCATTTGAGGAACATGAAGCGTGAAGACTTTTTGTTTTCGTAGTTTCATTTTCTCTTTCTTGAGTCATAGGAAACACCGTACTATTAAAGGGGTCGGGGAAATACTAAGGAAAAAATTCCATGTGATGCTCAACTCAAAATCCTACACCTACCAATACCTTCGAGTGAAGCCACTGGAAACCTCATACAGTTCAGTCAATTTCTTCAGTGACAGGGAAGAAGTTCTTCTGGTCTCTGAGGAATTTGTTCTGACTGAGGAGTTGGGAATTTGCCAGTGCGGATTGCCTACACAGTGAGGAACATGATAGTCCTGAGGAATTCGAGCCTCAAATTTCCGACCGTTGTTGTGCCTTGTGCGAGCTGTCCCAAAATATCTACCCACCTAACGGTCATATCATTGAAGGGCATTTATGTCTTATCATGTCGGGCTGCTCCCTAGGCTATAAATAGCCGCCCCCTACAACCACTAGCTGGTTGGCTGCTCCGAGAGAAACTGACACTTGTCATTTGAGAGCATCCCATCCTTCGAGGACTTTGAGCGAAAATCATCGAGTGAGGAAAACCCAAACCCAAACACCTACAAACCCAAAGTGATTGAGCATCACTGAAGAGATTGATCCTGCGTGGATCCGAAGCTTGTTACCTTTGAAGATTGTGCTTCTTCCAGACGGTGAGGCGTCATGGTCTAGAGCATCCAAGAGGAATTGTGGATCGCCGAGTGACCGAGTTTGTGAAGGTTCGGAAGTCACCTGAAGACTTACCACGAGTGATTGGGCGAGGTATGTGTGACCTTAGCTCAAGGAGAATACGGTGAGGACTGTGTGTCCTCAGGTTTAAATACCTAGCCGCTCCAACCAGATGTACAACTGAGACAGCAGATGGAACTGGTCTACCAACTCATTGTCTTCACCAAGCCTACTGGTTCTATTCCCTCAACTCTTCCATTTCCTCATAACTGTGTTGTGTGCTTGTTCATATCTGTGTTTGAATACTTTGACTTAAGACTTTCTCAATTTCCTTAGTTCAATTTCTTCAATCTGTTTGTCTTCATCATGTGTTATCTTTGTGATTACGCTTTCTGTACTCTGTGCTTGTCTTCATTTCATCATGATGACCATGCTTATGTTCTGTTATGTTTACTTCTGAGTACTTATTCCGCTGCAATTAGTTCTTCGCTAAGGAATTTCCTCACCAGCAAATTCCTCAGTGAAGAATTCATAAAAATCGCCTATTCACCCCCCCTCTAGTCGATATAACACACTTTCAATTGGTATCAGAGCAAGGTACTCCCTTGTTACGTGTGATTTTAGTTTAACCGCTTGGAGTTTTAGTTATGTCGAATTACGAGGTACGATCAAGGTCTCTGCTGGGTGTCCTACCTTTGATGGGACAGACTACCCCTACTGCAAGAATAAGATGCGAATGCATCTTGAGGCAATTGATAACGATCTCTGGTATGTTGTGGAAAATGGTGTTCCCTCAGTCACACCTTCTACGAATCTTGGCGATGTGAAGAGATTCAAGCAACTCGATTCTCAAGCGAAGAACATCATATGTGGCCATCTGAGCAAAGGACAATATGGAAGAGTGAGTGCTTTGGAAACTGCTAAGCTTATCTAGGATAGGCTATCCAAAGTCAATGAAGGAGTCTCAACACAGCGTGACTCTCGAGTTGATGTTCTTCACAATCTCTTCAACCGCTTCAAAAGACTTGACAATGAAAATGTTCAACAAACCTTCGATCGCCTCACTGACATCTCAAATGAGCTTCAAGCGCTTGGTGCCACTGACATCACCGACCATGAGGTGATGAAGAAATTGCTGAGATTGCTTGATTCCTCATTTGATACTCTGGCATTGATGATACAAGAACGTGCTGATTACAAGTCACTTGATCCCGCTGATATCCTCGAGAGGCTGAATACTCATGAGTTCCAGCTTGCTGAGAAGAGAGATCTCTATGGCTCGAGCTATGGCAGATCACGTGCACTGAAGGCCAAGGCAGTTTAAAGTGCGAAGATGAAGACTCGGCAGCAGCCTTGGTGATCTGAAGAACTGAGCCATGAATTAGCACTGCTCGTGAAGAAATTCCAGAAGTTCTCAAGACGTGGTCGTTTTGGAAAACCCTCAAGGAGCAATGATTCCTCATCCAGTGACTACAAGAAGAGGCTTTGTGACAAATGCAAGAAAGCTAGACACTACATTCAAGATTGTCCTCAGTGGGAAAAGGAATCAAAGAAGAAGAAAAACAAGGATTACAGTTTTGATGATGCGAAGAAAAAGAAGAAATCATCAAAGTCTTCATCATCAAAATCCTCAAAGTCTTCATCTCACAAGAAGAGCAGCTCCAAGAAGGCTCGGGCATTCATTGGCAAGGAAATGGACTCTGAGGCTGAATTTGAAGAAAATGAGGAAGAGGAGGCGTCAGAGGAGTCTGAATCCGGTGTGGCGAGCCTAGCTCTCGCTACAGCATTCGTCAGCAAGTCTATCTTCAACTCTAAAGAAAATGACCTCACCAACAAAGCTGATGAAGGCAATGACGCTCCCACTTATTGCTTCATGGCAAAGGGTTCCAAGGTACTCAAATATACCTCCTCTGAATCAAGTGAGAATGAATCTGATGAAAACCTCAAGCCCAGCTATTATAAACTTGCTAAGATTGCTGTGAAACAACAAAGGGCTTTTGAAAAGGTTCAAAACATGCTAGACAAAAGTGATGACATGTTGGGTGAAGAAATGGATCACACTAAAACTTTGACTGAAAATCTTCAGAGACTTCAGACTAGGTTTGACAACCTTCAAGGTCATCATAACAATCTCTTATCTGATCATGAGAAGCTTTCTTATGAATTTCTTCAAAGAAAGCAAGATCTTGAAAAGCTAAGAGTGAGTTATGAAGATCTTCAGAAGGACCGCGATTCATTACTTGCTCAACAAATCAGTGCTTCTCAGGAAGAATTTGTTCCTCCATGTTTGAAATGCATTGAACGTGAATCTGCTAATTCTTCACCCGAATGTTCAAATGCTTCTAATGTTTAAAATTCTTTATCTGCCTCTGCTATCACTAATTCCTCATCTAAGGAGATTGCTAGTATCACTGATGATGCAGGGTTGAAGGAATTGTACATGACAGGCATGTACAAAAGCCTCAAAGGACATCAAACTCTTTGTGATGTGCTTAAAAAGCAGATCCTCCACAGGAACCCTAGGAAAGAGGGTATTGCCTTTGAGAGGAAAATCAATACTGATGGTACATATTGAAAGCCTGAGCAGTACCCCAAAACCTCATGGGTTGCTGCAAAGGGACCTCCAGTTGATCCATCCAGTTTATCTGGCTTTACAAGTGAATCTTCTCATTCTACTGATGAGTCACTTGACTCCAACTATAAACTGTTCAAAAATCAGAATGGTGAAGTGTTTGCTAGATATGTTGGCACTAACTGCAGGAATGGTTCCCCTATGAAGAAAATTTGGGTTCCCAAAAGGTGCCTTGAAAGTCTTCAGGTGAATATCCTCATGACACCACACAGAAGAATAGGAACCCCAGATCAAATTCTTCATATGGACCAAATTCTTCATATGGATCCAAGTCCTCATACGGACCGAATTCCTCACGTGGATCATATTCCTCAAAAGGATCAAAGTCCTCATATGAATATCATCGTGCTAACAACTCTATTTCACAGGGAAGAGCTAAGGGCTATGAATATGTGCATTATTCTTCAAACCATTATGTTCATAAGTCCTCGAAGAATTTCTCTGCTTATTCATATGCTTACCCTAACACCTCTTATATGAAACGAAATGGATTGGCTTCTATGCCACCTTTCTCGTATGGAGCTCACAGAGTGATGAACTCTTTGCCACCCCTTCAGATGTGGGTGGTGAAGAAAAAGAACTAATCTCTTCTGCAGGGTCAGGTCTCCAGACGTGCGTGAACGTATGAAGAATTTTTTGGAGACCTGAAAAGTACCTGAAAGGACGCAAGCGAATCATGAAGAAATGAACTTTCATTTCTCACATCCTCATACTGCTTTATCTGTTCTATTACTTGATGAAATTGATCTGATGAATTGTGATGTCATATTCTTCACTGATGAAGTATATGAAGTTCGTAAGTTGTACTAATTCATCTGCAGGGTGATCAACCCAAAGCCACTGAGTGGGTCCTCGATAGTGGATGTACAAATCACATGACTGGTGACAAGAATCTATTGATGGATGCTCCCTTATCACCATCGCATCTGAAGCATATCATCTTCGCTGAGAAAGGCAAAAGTCAGGTATTGGGTCTAAGTAAGGTTGCGATCACAAAGGATCGACACATGGACAAAGTCATGCTTGTTGAGTCCTTAGGATACAACCTCATGTCTGTCTCAATATTTTGTGATCTTAATATGGTTGTTGTCTTTGGCAATTATCGTTGTGTTGTGGTTATGGAAGCTAACAATTCCAAAGTCTTCGAAGGCTTTAGGAGGGGAGACTTGTATATTGTTGATTTTCTCTATAGGACCACAACCAGACGTGTGCCTACTTGCAAAAGCTTCAGAAGGCTGGCTATGGCATCGACGACTTGGTCATGCAGGCATGAGCAATTTGCACATGCTTGCGAAGAAGAAGCATGTCATTTGTCGAAGTAATTAGACACGGATACCCTGAAGACGGCAAGACGATATTTCAAGACATCGGGGCTAGCAAAGCCCCTCAGTCCAACTACCCGGCCGGCTACTGGTTCTTGTTGCCGTTGCTCCACCAGCCGGCTTTGGCTGCCGCCTTTCGCCGCCCTGCCGGCTGCCGATTGCTTCCACCAGCCGGCGGCTGTTGCTGCCGCCCGCCCCATTCTTGGCTGCCGATCGCTTCCACCAGTGCTTGGCTACTCTGCCCGGCCGCCGCTGATTTGTTGCTCCACCAGGCCGACTGCTGGCTGCCGCCTGCTCCAACCAGCTGGCTGCCGACTGTAGCCTGACCCGACACCGACAAGACACCGACGGGATGACTGTAGCGCGACGTCATCTACAGTGTACCGTGTCCCCTGGGTACTGATTTATAAAGTATCCCAGGGGACAAGCATGACATGCACCATGCCTAGCCCATGCCACTACATAGCTTGGTTTGTAAGCTACCCAAGGTAGCTTACAACCAACACTACCACTACCCATGCCTACCACTATATAAGCTAGCTACATCCATCAGGGAAGACACACATGGACTCACACTCCCACACACTCACGCATGCATGCTCAGGCACATGCGGCCACACACACCTATGCTCATATGCATATACGAGATCAGGGGCCTACGGCACTGATATCAGATACAGTTCCAGGAGCACTCTATATTTCAGATATACCACATATACTAAGACATGCAGGAGTAGGGGTGTTATCTCTCCGGAGAGCCCCGAACCTGGGTAAACTAGCGCGTGCTACTCGCATACCCGTCCCTAGATATTCCGGTAGCAGTCTTGCCCTCACACGAAGCCACCTTGTGGCATATGTCGTCTTGCACCCCCCTTGAGAATACCACGACATTTGGCGCCCACCGTGGGGCGGTACTATGCTACCGCACTGCTGCTGGTTTCGCAGTCCGGGCGGGACCATCTTCGTCATCTCCGCCGCGACGTCGCCGTCGTCTCTCCGGTAGCGCTCGGGGGCCCGACATCGACACGTCCCAGGAGCGGCCGCGAGGGGCGGCGCGTCCTCGCCGTCGGCCTCGCCATCTTCATCACCACCATGACGTCGCCACCTCTCCGGCGTCGGTCGAGGGCTCGACATCAGCATGCCCTCTCCGCGTCTGTGCTGGGTGGTGCGTCTTCGTCACCATCATTGCAACGCCGACAGTCCGCCCGCGCATGCGCCGCGCGCGGGCTCGCTTCGGTCGGCCGTGTCCATCCACACATCGTTCGTGTCTGCTCCCCTCCACGATGTGCCTTGCTTCCAGCTGGAACGCGCGTTCGATCCTCCATATATCATCCACACTAGCTAGCTAGATGCAAGTCAACCCTAGTCAAACCATTAGCAAAACCGTGGTCAGATGCTACCCATACAATGGTCAGATGCACTTCCCAGAACAATGTGTTTCCTGCACCATGCTTGGTGCATCTCCGGCCGTACTCGCATCCGGCACCTCGCTCCCTCCTCTCCTGCTGCCTCCACCACTAACTCGCCATGGCGCTGCTGCCTCGTTGGAGCTGCTCTCGCCGCGCCCAAGCTCCGTCACCTGCGAGCACCCACTTGGGATTCAACGAATCCTCCGCCCGCCTCCACGCCGTGCGGCTGCACCCCCATGCCCGTCGCACCGCGCCCCGCACCGGGCCTACGCGTGTGCGCCCGCCGAGCTGCTCGGCCTCGCTCACGGGCTCCGCCCCGCTTCGGATGCTGCGCCCGCACGCCCGCCTTCACCTCCACCCATGGCCAGACCACCTGCGCCATTGCCCTCATGCGCGCGAAGGCCCCTGCCGCATGCACGCCCCAAAGCGCACGGGCCGCTTCGCTCTGATCCCGCTATGCCGCCCAGACGCCGCTTAGGGCCTTCCGCCTTGCGCCGGCTGCAGCCGGCTGCCGGACCGCTCGGCGCTTTCATCCCGCTGCGCCTGCCCTCTTCCGCGCGCGGCGTCTGGCGCCTCGCGCTGGCTCCGCCTTCTCGCTTAGCCCGGCCCGAGCATCCGCTCCTCCCGCGCTTGGCGCCCAGTAGCTCCACTCCGGCCTGCGTGCCGCCCGGCTCCGCGCCCGGCTGGCGGGCCTGACTGCTCCCGCTTGCTCCATGGCGGCTCGCCGCCTGCGCGCCTCCAGCGCGCCCATTACGGGCGGCTCGGGTCGCCGCCGACCTCCGCTCCCCAAGACGCGAGCTTCTCCACTGGTCGATGCAGCGCTACCCGGCTTCTCCGGGCCGATGCAGCGCCTGCCGGCTTCTCTAGCCGACTGGTGCCGCACCCGCCCGCCTTCCCGCCGGCCGGCTTGCTGCGCCTCGCGCGCTCCCGCAGAATCCCACTGCAGCCGCCTGCTGTCCTGAAGAAAAAGAAGAGGCCGTCTGCCCCATGCGAGGAAAAGAGAAAAAAAGTGGGAGGCCGGCTGACAAAAGAAAAATCAAAGGCCAGCTGGCCTTGAAAAAAAAGAAGAAGAAAATAAGACCAGCTCGTCCGCCCGCCCATGTCACCGCTCGTTCGGCTGGCCCGCGTCGCCGCCTTGCCGTCTCTTCGGTTGGTCCGCCCGCCTATCTCGACACTGGGCCAGCTGGAGAGCCCGTCTGACTAGTCGGACCTGACCGACCGGGCACGCCTAGCAGGTGCGCTGACGCGCCCCCGCAAAGAAAAAGACAAAGTAGTCATCGGGAGATCCGGCCCGATTGCTCAGCAGTCGGCCCGAATCTCGGGGCTACACCCAGCGGGTGCGCTGACGCGCCCCCGCGAAGAAGAAGACAAAGTAGTTGCCGGGAGATCCGGCCCGACTGCTCAGCAGTCGGCCCGAATCTCGGGGGCTACACCCAGCGGGTGCGCTGACGCGCCCCCGCGAAGAAGAAGACAAAGTAGTTGCCGGGAGATCCGGCCCGACTGCTCAGCAGTCGGCCCGAATCTCGGGGGCTACACCCAGTGGGTGCGCTGGCGCGCCCCCACGGAAGATTGCAGACAAGAGAAGAGTTTTGTCCGGCTGTCAGCAGCCGGCAGAAGAAAAGAAAGAGAGAAGAAGGAAAAAGGGCATTGCAAGATGCCTCGCCACCTGGCCGGTCGAGCCTGACCTGCCGGGATCCCCCTTCGAGCACCCGGGGGCTCGAAGGCTGCACCTAGCGGGTGCGCCGGCGCAGTCCGGAGCGTCGAGCCGCGCCGATTGTCTTCGGCAAACTCCGCCTCGGCTACGCGAAAACCAATGTAAGCTCCTCACCCGCATGTTTTTTGCACCACGCAAGCACGGATAACCCTGAGCGATGCTCGGGGGCTGTCTCCGTATTTTATTAGAGTTGCATCACTGTTCGCCCCGGCGCCAGCCAGAGTTGGCCTGGGGGTTGGCCGCTTGGCCTGAGACATTTTTTCCCGCAGAAGGCTTAGTAGCGTGTGCAGTACCAAAGGCCCACTCTCTGTCACAGACCGCAGAGCGGCTGTCCGGCTAGCAAGAGTGAGTGTTGGAGGCCACCACGCGAAAAACGTCCGGGAAGAAAAACGGTTCAGGCGACCCGGCTGTTTCCTTTACAAGTATTTGCTCGGTTAAATCCACTCCCAGAGTTTTAGTACTGTACACCCCGCTTCGCGGCCCACTCTCAGCCACAGACCGCAGAGCGGCTGTCCGGCAAGCAAGAGCACAAGCCAAAAAGCGAAGGGAACACGAAAAAGATTAAGGGGGCTCGGACGAAACCGAGTCGGCACCCTCCGCATAAAACATGCAATGCTAAAAGCAAACATTTGATATATCTGTGTGGACTAACTTTGCCTTTTTCATGATCATTTCTATGAACACTCGCCAAAAAACCTCCGCCCAACTTTGCCAAGTTGCCCGGAGCCTTGGGGGCCACTGTCGGGGTAATTGGACACGGATACCCCGAAGACGGCAAGACGATATTTCAAGAAATCGGGGCTAGCAAAGCCCCTCAGTCCAACTACCCGCCCGGTCTTGGTCACTGATCGCCGATCGCTCCACCAGTCGGCTGTTGCTGCCGCCCGCCACCGCCGGCTGTCCGGTTGCCGGCTGCCGATCGCCTTACCGCCGCTGTCATTGGGTCAGCCGATCGCTTCCACTGTGCCGCTATTGGCTGCCGACTACTCCAACCAGCCGGCTGCCGACTACAGCCTGACCTGACACCGACAAGACACCGACGGGACGACCGTACCGCGACGTCATCTACAATGTACCGTGTCCCCTGGGTACTGATTTATAAAGTACCCCAGGGGACAAGCATGACATGCACCATGCCTAGCCCATGCCACTACATAGCTTGGTTTGTAAGCTACCCAAGGTAGCTTACAACCAACGCTACCACCACCCATGCCTACCACTATATAAGCTAGCTCCATCCATCCATCAGGGAAGACACACATGGACTCACACTCCCACACACTCACGCATGCATGCTCAGGCACATGCGGCCACACACACCTATGCTCATATGCATATACGAGATCAGGGGCCTACGGCACTGATATCAGATACAGCTCCAGGAGCACTCTGTATTTCAGATATACCACATATACTCAGACATGCAGGAGTAGGGGTGTTATCTCTCTGGAGAGCCCCGAACCTGGGTAAACTAGCGCGTGCTACTCGCATACCCGTCCCTGGATATTCCGGCAGCAGTTTTGCCCTCACACGAAGCCACCTTGTGGCATATGTCGTCTTGCACCCCCCCCCCCCTTGAGAATATCACGACATCATTGGCATTGAAAATGTCAAATTCCTCAAGGATCACTTATGCGGAGCCTGTGAAGCTGGGAAGATGACAAAGGCTAAGCATCCAGCAAAGACTATCATGACTACTACTCGTCCATTTGAATTGCTTCATATGGATCTCTTCGGTCCTAACCATTATTCTGCAGTTTCAAATGATGCATCTCAATATGGCTTTGTTATTCTTGATGATTACTCTCGTTACACATGGGTACACATTGTTACTTACAAACATGAAGTGCAGGAAGTCTTCAAGCGATTTTCCTCGAGGGCTTCAACCAACTTTGGTGTGAAGACCAAGCACATTAGAAGTGACAATGGAACTGAGTTCAAGAATTCTGGTCTGGATAACTATCTTGATGAACTTGGTATTACTCATGAGCTATCTACCCCTTATACTCCTCAGCAGAATGGCGTCGTGGGGCGCAAGAACAGGACTCTTGCTGAGATGGCTCGCACTATGCTTGACGAATACAAAACACCTCGTCGTTTCTGGATTGATGCAATTGATACTGCGTGCCATATCATCAACAGAGTATATCTTCACAAATTCTTCAAGAAGACTGCCTATGAACTCCTCACTGACAAGAAACCCAATGTGAGTTATTTCAAAGTCTTGATTGCTAAATGTTGGATTAGAGATCCTCATCACAACTCAAAATTTGCACCAAAAGCACATGAAGGTTTTATGCTTGGTTACGGAAAGGACTGCACACCTCTGTAGTCTTCAACAACGTTCTTCACAAGGTTGTTGAAACTGTATATGTGCGGTTCGGTGAAACTAATGGCTTGCAAAGAGAGCACATACCTTCTGTGATAGATGAACCAGGACTTGAGGAATCTATCAAGTTCAAGGCTACTGAGGATGTCATTCCTACCGAAGAATCTGCTGAAGAATTCATTCCAGAACATGAAGAACATCGAGCTAATGCACCTGAAGAAAATGCTGAAGAAAATGGTCTTTGAAGAAAATCTTGATCAAATTCCTCGACGACAACCAGCTCATCCTCGCGTTGCAAAAGAAGTGCAAGTTGAAAAGATCATCGATGATATTGAAGCACCAGGTCCTCTCACACGCTCAAAAGCTTCACATTTATCTAACTTTTATGGGCACTGTGCTTTTGTCTCTATCATAGAGCCCCCTAAGGTCGATGAAGCATTTTTGGAGCCTGAGTGGATTCAGGCCATGCAAGAAGAATGACATCAATTCGAGCTCAACAACGTCTGGGAACTGGTCAAACGTCTAGATCCTCGCAAGCACAATATCATTGGCACAAAGTGGATCTACCGCAATAAGCAATATGAGAACGGCCTTGTGGTGAGGAATAAGGCACGGCTTGTAGCTCAAGGCTACACACAGGTTGAAGGAATTGATTTCGATGAAACTTTTGCACCTGTTGCTAGACTTGAGGCTATTCGCATATTACTTGCTTATGCTAACCATCATGATATCACTTTATATCAAATGGATGTGAAAAGTGCATTCCTCAATGGTAAGCTTGAGGAAGAAGTATATGTTGCTCAACCCCCAGGTTTTGAAGATCCAAAGAATCCTGACAAAGTCTTCAGACTCAATAAAGCCCTCTATAGCCTCAAGCAGGCCCCTCGGGCGTGGTATGATACTTGAAGGAATTCCTCATGAAGAAAGGCTTCAAACCCGGTTCACTCGACCCTACTCTTTTCACTAAATCTTATGATGGTGAACTGTTTGTGTGCCAAATATATGTTGATGATATTATCTTTGGTTGTACTGACCAACGTTATAGTGATGAATTTGCCTATATGATGAGTGAAGAATATCAAATGTCTATGATGGGAGAACTGAAATTCTTCTTAGGTCTTCAAATTCGACAACAACGCAATGGCATATTCATATGTCAGGAGAAATACCTCAAGGATGTACTGAGGAAATTCGGCACGCAAGATTGCAAAGGTTTCAAAATTCCTATGCCCACAAATGGCCATCTCAGTAATCGATGAAAATGGTATTGACTTCGATCATAAGGTATACCGCTCCATGATTGGCTCTTTATTGTATTTATGTGCATCTAGGCCAGATATTATGCTTAGTGTTTGCATGTGTGCCTGATTTCAAGCTACACCGAAGGAATCACACCATAAGGTTGTGAAGCATATTCTTCGATATCTAGCTCACACACCAACACTTGGATTATGGTACCCCAAGGGGTCGCCTTTCGATCTCATTGGATATTCTGACTCTGACTATGCTGGTGATCGTGTGGACCGCAAGTCAACATCTGGTACATGTCATTTCCTTTGACGATCTTTGGTCTGTTGGTCCTCGAAGAAACAGAACTACGTATCACTGTCTACTGCTGAAGCTGAGTACATTGCTGCTGGTTCTTGCTGTTCTCAATTGTTGTGGATGAAGCAAACTCTCAAGGACTACGGCGTCAACGTGAAGAATGTGCCTCTCCTCTGTGACAATGAGAGTGCCATCAAGATTGCTCACAACCCAGTTCAGCACTCGAAGACAAAGCACATTCAGATTCGTCATCATTTTCTTCGTGATCATGTGTTGAAGGCGACATTTCTATTGAGCATGTGAAGGCGAAGAACAGCTAGCCAATATCTTCACAAAGCCCTTGTATGAGAAGAGATTTAGCAAGTTGCGGTCTTGAGCTAAATATCTCAGAATCTTTGAATGTTCTTTGAAAAGGACACTCATCCTAACACTTATGCAAAAATTGATGACTTAGATGTGCAACACATGAAGAAAAGTTTTTCTTCAATCAATGAAGAATAACACTCTAAGTGTGAAGAAATTAACAAAGAATTTGATTCTCGAGCCCTCGACAATTATGCAGCGGTGTCTGAAATCATCATTCTTATACGGTGGGTCACACCACCACCAAAAGTTGAAAATCTTCAATTTGAGTTTTTCCTCAGTTTTGAAATTCCTCAGTTGTTCATGTTCTTCAACTAAGCAAAGTCTTCACTGTTCCCGTTGTTTTTCTTCATTGGTTATATATATAGATGAGTTTATGTCCTCTACAACATTCACTTATTGCTATTTCCTCAAGTTGCTTTTTCTGCTAAGTGAATGTGATCGGACCCTTCCCCCTCTATGCTAAACTCAACCCATTCTATTCACAAATTCTTCATGTGCGTTCTATTTGAAACTCGTTCAAAATCTTCACTGTGTCCTTGTCAGCTGAAGAATTTGTGAACGGAACGTTAAAACTTATCTTATCCAAATTTTCGGCTTTGCCGCTCAAACCGTTCCGCATCCCACGAAATACTTATCTATTCACCCACGATCTCACACGATCTCCACTTCTCAGTACGTGGGTGACACATGTCAAGCGAATGAGAAGGGTCAGGGGCACGTTCATCCAAATTCTTCGGGTGGACAGTTTTTCACCGTGGCTATAAATACCCCCCTCCCCTTCCTCACTTCCTTTACTCCGCTCGACCTCTCTCCAGCTTGAGCTTCTCAAACCCTAGTGCCGCCGCTACTTCATCGTCGCCAGTGAGGAAGAGCTTCACTACCTCGACCTCGTCGCCGTCATACTCGCGCCGGCCGCGGATTTCTTCCCTCCGCCGCCGCCGTAGTTGTCTTCCTCCGCCGAGTTAGGGCGTGGAAGATCTGCACAGACGAACTTCTCATCTCCACATCCCAGTTCGTCATGTTCTTCGTCCAGGGTAATTAAAAGTTACTTTTACTTCCCTCTTTGATTCAAATGATTACTACAAAATCTTCAAAGGTGTTTTTCTTCAAATCCTCACACACTAAACACCTCACATGTCATCTATTCTTGATTTGTTTCTCTAAGCAACAATTTTTCTTCAAGATTCCTCAATTGTGTGGATCTTCGATCTATACAACTCTGAAACCTAAGACAAAGAACGCTTAGTGAAATTCTTCAAGACTCATCTGGTCAAATTCCTCAAACTTGTTCTTTTTTATAATAAAAAAACCTTCTGAGAACGCATATGACCTCTCCAAATTCCTCGCAACTATACTCTGTTCACAGGTACTCATGTCCGCTGCTGAATCACTAGGTTCTCATCAACTGAACTCATTTGTAGCGTTCCTCGAAGAAAAGTTCCATACTTCTTCAAAGAATTCCATTGTTCAAATTCCTCATCTGAAGAAAATGGGTGATGGAAAGAAGCCACAGAAAGGAGGAAAGAGGCCTGAAATCAATACTGCCTTTAAGATCCCTGATGACATATACAAAGATTATTGCACTTCTGATGAGGCCAAGTTCGGAAAAGAGGACAAAAATCAGCGCAAGGTGCACATACAGAGGATAGAGAGGAGATGGGCAAGAGAGTGGAGAGAGTACATATATGTTACTCCCAAATACATGAAGAAATTCACACTCAATCCTCCATGCCCAAGACCTCCATTGGCACCTGGCCAAATAGCTAATCCCACCAGCCTCAAGCGTGGTGAGGATTATCCTGATGAATGGGCCAAGCGCCAGGCCAAGTTGGCTAGACAAGCCAGAGAAGCAGTGAGGAAATTCAACGAATACTCTGCTGCCGCTGCCGCTGCTGAGGCCTCTGTCAAGCCTAAGAAGGCCATGTCAAAGAAGCCTGCGCACAAGCCAAGTGCTTCGCCTTCAATGTCCTCAAGGCCAAGTTCCTCAGCAATGCCCACATGGCCAGAATCCTCAAAGCCCTCACGGCCAATTCCTCACGCTGCTCCTGCTCCTCCAAAGTCCTCTGCTCCTCCTAAAAAGTCCTCAGCACCTGTGCATCTTGCCACGTGCCAAAGGACTACAGGCATCTCTATTGCCTCAGGAGCTGATACGTCTCCAACGTATCTATAATTTTTTATTGCTCCATGCTACTTTATCTACTGTTTTAGGCAATATTGGGCTTTAGTATCCACTTTTATATTATTTTTGGGACTAACCTATTAACCGGAGGCCCAGCCCAGATTCTTTGTTTTATGCCTATTTGGTGTTTCGAGGAAAAGGAATATCGACGGAGTCAAAGCGGAATGAAATCAACTAGAGAAGTTATTTTGGAAGGAAACCCACCTGATGGACTTGGACCCCACGTCGGAAGATACGGAGGTGCTCACGAGGGTGGGCGCGCCCCTGCCTCGTGGGGCCCCGTAGCTCCACCGACGTACTCCTTTCACCCATATCTACCTCGTACCCTAAAACTTCCGAGCAGTAAGATAGATCGGGAGTTCCGCCTCCATAAGCCTCTGTAGCCACCAAAACCAATCGGGACCCTGTTCCGCACCTCACGGAGGAGGGATCCCATCACCGGAGGCCATCTTCATCATCCGGCGCTATCCATGACGAGGAGGAGTAGTTCACCCTCGAAATTTGAGGGTATGTACCAGTAGCTATGTGTTTGATCTCTCTCTCTCTCTCTCGTGTTCTCTCTCGTGTTCCCTCTATGGCACGATCTTGATGTATCCCGAGATTTGCTATTGTAGTTGGATCTTATGATGTTTCTCCCCCTCTACTCTCTTGTGATGAATTGAGTTTCCCCTTTGAAGTTATCTCATCGGATTGAGTCTTTTATGAACACTTGATGTATGTCTTGCCGTGTTTATCTGTGGTGACAATGTGCTTTCACGTGCCACTTGATGTATGTTTTGGTGACCAACTTGCGGGTTCCGCCCATGAACCTATGCATAGGGGTTGGCACACGTTCTTGATTCTCCGGTAGAAACTTTGGGGCACTCTTTGAAGTACTTTTATGTTGGTTGGATGAATCTGAGATTGTGTGACGCATATCATATAATCATGCACACGGATACTTGAGGTGACAATGGAGTATCTAGGTGACATTAGGGTTTTGGTTGATTTGTGTCTTAAGGTGTTATTCTAGTACGAACTCTTTTATAGATCAATCCGAAAGAATAACTTTGAGGTGGTTTCATACCCTACCATAATCTCTACGTTTGTTCTCCGCTATTAGTGGCTTTGGAGTGACTCTTTGCTGCATGTTGAGGGCTTGTTATATGATC
The DNA here is from genome assembly GCA_021605145.1 of Aegilops bicornis. Taxonomy (NCBI): domain Eukaryota; kingdom Viridiplantae; phylum Streptophyta; class Magnoliopsida; order Poales; family Poaceae; genus Aegilops; species Aegilops bicornis. Next base: position 267,754,854 of record CM038675.1, on the reverse strand, counting down.
TATCTATGTTATTATTGTTGAGAGAACTTGCACTAGTGAAAGTATGAACCCTAGGCCTTGTTTCCTATCATTGCAATACAGTTTACGCTCACTTTTATCATTTGTTACCTTGCTGTTTTTATTATTTCAGATTACAAAAACCTTTATCTACTATCTATTTTGCACTTGTATCACCATCTCTTCGCCGAACTAGTGCACCTATACAATTTACCATTGTATTGGGTGTGTTGGGGACATAAGAGACTCTTTGTTATTTGGTTGCAGGGTTGCTTGAGAGAGACCATCTTCATCCTGCGCCTCCCACGGGTTGATAAACCTTAGGTCATCCACTTGAGGGAAATTTGCTACTATCCTACAAACCTGTGCACTTGCAGGCCCAACAACGTCTACAAGAAGAAGGTTGTGTAGCATCAAGCTATTTTCTGGCGCCGTTGCCGGGGAGGTTAGTGCTTGAAGGTATATCTTTAGATCTTGCAATTGAATCTTTTTGTTTCTTGTTTTAGCACTAGTTATTTTATAAAAGAAAACTACAAAAAAATGGAATTGAGTTTGTCTCATACGCTTCATCTTTTTAATATCTTTCGTGAGAATGATGGAAAGGAAAATTGTGCCAAAGTGCTAGAAGAAGAAATTTATAAAATGTTTGGCACTAAATCTTTGAATGATGAGCATGATTGCAATGTTGTTAGTATGAATTCCTTGAATACCCATGATGCTAATGATATGCAAAGCCACAAGCTTGGGGAAGCTATGTTTGATGAAGATGATATTTTTGTCCCCAAGCTTTGATGAGCAAATTTACTATGATGAAAGCATGCCTCCTATCTATGATGATTATTGTGATGACATGTATGCTTTAAAGAATAATGATAACCATGAAACTTGTCATCTTGATCTTAATTTTCAATCACATGATAGTTATTTAGTTGAGTTTGCTCCCACTATTATTCATGAGAAGAATCTTGCTTATGTGGGGAGTAGTAAATTTTCTATGCTTGTAGATCATGAAAAGAATGCTTTAGGTGCTGGTTATATTGTCGAATTCATTCATGATGCTACTGAAAATTATTATGAGGGAGGAATATATGCTTGTAGGAATTGCAATAATATCAAGTTTCCTCTCTATGTGCTTAAAATCTTGAAGTTATGCTTGTTTTACCTTCCTATGCAAGTTGATTCTTGTTCCCATAAGTTGTTTTCTCACAAAATCCCTATGCATAGGAAGTGGGTTAGACTTAAATGTGCTGGTCATATTCTTCATGATGCTCTCTTTATGTTTCAATTCCTATCTTTTATGTGAGCATCATTGAAATCATCATGCCTAGCTAGGGGCATTAAACGATAGCGCTTGTTGGGAGGCAACCCAATTTTATTTTAGTTTCTTGATTTTTGGTTTTGTTTAGGACTAAATAGTCCATATAGCTTCTGTTTATATGTGGTTTTATGTTTTAGTTAGTGTTTGTGCCAAGTAGAACCTTTGGGAAGACTTGGGTGAAGTCTTTATGATCATGCTGTAAAAAACAGAAACTTTAGCGCTTACGATATCAGCTATAACTTTTTACTGGAGAGTTCTATTTAGTTGATTCTTTTTTAATATGATTACTAGACAAATTCCTCAGGTCCACCAATTTATTTTAGAATTTTTGGACTTCCAGAAGTTTGCGTTAGTTACAGATTACTACAGACTGTTCTGTTTTTGACAGATTCTGTTTTCTATGTGTTGTTTGCTTATTTTGATGAATCTATGGGTAGTAAAATAGTTTACAAACCATAGAGAAGTTGGAATACAGTAGGTTTAACACCAATATAAATAAAGAATGAGTTCATTACAGTACCTTGAAGTGGTGTTTTGTTTTCTTTCGCTAACGGAGCTTACGAGTTTTCTGTTGAGTTTTGTGTGGTTGAAGTTTTCAAGTTTTGGTAAGGATTCGATGGACTATGAAATAAGGAGTGGCAAGCGCCTATGATTGGGGATGCCCAAGGCACCCCAAGGTAATATTCAAGGACAACCAATAGCCTAAGCTTGGGGATTCCCCGGATGGCATCCCCTCTTTCGTCTTCGTTCATCGGTAACTTTACTTGGAGCTATATTTTTATTCGCCACATGATATGTGTTTTGCTTGGAGCGTCATTTTCTTTTTGTTAGTATTAGCTTGCTGTTATTTAGATTAGTGTTTTGCATCTTTAGTTTCAATAAAAAAAGTCAAGTATAGCCTTTGCCATGCTTATTTTGCTAGTATACATGTTGCTGTTTGAAAACAGAAAGTTTACCGCTGTTGCAAAAATTCTCTAGAAAATTCAGTGAGTGGTATAATGTTGAAACATTTTTCATATTGAGCTCCGATAAATTTATTACAGTGGTAATTTTAGTTCATAATTTTTGGAGTTAGGGAAGTATTGATACTCTTGCATTCTTTACAGACTGTACTGTTTTCACAGATTGCTGTTATGGTTGCATTGTTTGCATATGTTTGCTTGTTTAATGATTCTATTTGAGGATAGGAGTATTAAATATTCAGAGACATTTAGTATTAAATGTTGAATAATAATTTTAGTGATTTGTTACAGTAGAATATGATAAGGTTTTGCATTGGCTTATACTAACCTATCTCACGAGTTCTTGTTGAGTTTGTTGTGAATGAAGCTTTTGATAAGAAATAGAAAAACCATGATATGAGAGGAATTAAGGAGACACAAAAGTTCAAGCTTGGGGATTCCCAAGGCACCCCAAGATAATATTTCAAGAATTCTCAAGCATCTAAGCTTGGGGATGCCCCGGTAGGCATCCCACCTTTCTTCTTCAACAACTATCGGTTAGTATCGGTTGAGCCTAAGTTTTTGCTTCTTCATATGAGTTGAGCTATCCTTGCATTGTAGTTTTCTTTAGCTTTGCTTGCTGTTTGAATAAAGTATCAAGATCTGAATTATTTAATGAGAGAGAACCTTCATTTAGTTGCATAATTATTTAGCTACTCATTGATCTTCACTTATATCTTTCGGAGTAGTTTTTGTTATTGCTCATTGTGCTTCACTTATATCTTTTGAGCGTGATAATTTTTGCTCTAGTACTTCAGTTATATCTTTTAGAGCACGGTGGTGGATTTGTTTTAAATAAACTATTGATCTCTCATGCTTCACTTAAATTATTTTGAGAGTTATTAATAGCATGGTAATTTGCTTAATGTTAATATACTTGGTATTCAAGATATGTGAAACTTTCTTTTGAGTGCGTTGAATACTAAGATGAGTTTGATGCTTGATAATTGTTTTGAGATATGAAGATGGTGATATTAGAGTCATGCTAGTTGATTAGTTGTGAATTTAAAGAATAATACTTGTGTTGAAGTTTGTGATTCCCGTAGCATGCACGTATGGTGAACCGTTATGTGATGAAGTTGGAGCATGATTAATTTATTGATTGTCTTCCTTATGAGTGGCGGTCGGGGGAATGACGATGGTCTTTTCCTACCAATCTATCCCCCTAGGAGCATGCGCGTAATACTTTTCTTTGATAACTTGTAGATTTTTGCAGTAAGTATATGAGTTCTTTATGACTAATGTTGAGTCCATGGATAATACTCACTTTTCTTCCTTCCACCATTGCTAGCCTCTCTAATACCGTGCACCTTTCGCCGGTATCATACACCCACCATATACCTTCCTCAAAACAGCCACCATACCTACCTATCATGGCATTTCCATAGCCATTCCGAGATATATTGCCATGCAACTTTCCACTGTTCCGTTTATTATGACACGCTCCATCATTGTCATGTTGCTTAGGATGATCATGTAGTTGACATCGTATTTGTGGAAAAGCCACCATTCATAATTCTTTCATACATGTCACTTATGAATCATTGCATATCCCGGTACACCACCGGAGGCATTCATATAGAGTCATATTTTGTTCTAAGTATCGAGTTGTAATTGTTGAGTTGTAAGAAAAATAAAAGTGTGATGATCATCATTTTTAGAGCATTGTCCAGGTGAGGAAAGGATGATGGAGACCATGATTCCCCCACAAGTCGGGATGAGACTCCGGACGGAAAAGAAAAAAAGAAAAAAAAATGCCATAAAAAGGGAGAAAAGGCCCAAATAAATAAATAAATAAATATCAGAGAAAAAGAGAGAAGGGGCAATGCTACTATCCTTTTACCACACTTGTGCTTCAAAGTAGCACCATGATCTTCATGATAGAGAGTCTCCTATGATATCACTTTCATATACTAGTGGGAATCTTTCATTATAGAACTTGGCTTATATATTCCAATGATGGGCTTCCTCAAAATGCCCTAGGTCTTCATGAGCAAGCGAGCTGGATGCACACCCACTTAGTTTCTTTTGTTGAGCTTTCATATACTTATAGCTCTAGTGCATCCGTTGCATGGCAATCCCTACTCACTCACATTGATATCTATTAATGGGCATCTCCATAGCCCGTTGATACGCCTAGTTGATGTGAGACTATCTTATCCTTTTTGTCTTCTCCACAACCACCATTCTATTCCACCTATAGTGCTATGTCCATGGCTCATGCTCATGTCTTGCGTGAAGATTGAAAAAGTTTTGAGAATGTCAAAAGTATGAAACAATTGCTTGGCTTGTCATCGGGGTTGTGCATGATTTAAATACTTTGTGTGGTGAAGATAGAGCATAACCAGACCATATGATTTTGTAGGGATAACTTTCTTTGGCCATGTTATTTTGAGAAGACATGATTGCTTTGTTAGTATGCTTGAAGTATTATTATTTTTTTGTCAATATGAACTTTTGTCTTGAATCTTTCGAATCTGAATATTCATGCCACAATTAAGAAGATTTACATTGAAATTATGCCAAAGTATCACTCCGCATCAAAAATTCTATCATTTACCTACTCGAGGACGAGCAGGAATTAAGCTTGGGGATGCTTGATACGTCTCCAACGTATCTATAATTTTTGATTGCTCCATGCTAATTTATCTACTGTTTTAGGAAATATTGGGCTTTATTATCCACTTTTATATTATTTTTGGGACTAACCTATTAACCGGAGGCCCAGCCAATTCTTTGTTTTATGCCTATTTCAGTGTTTCGAGGAAAAGGAATATCAGACGGAGTCAAAACGGAATGAAATCAAATGGAGAAGTTATTTTTGGAAGGAAACCCACATGATGGACTTGGACCCCACGTCAGAAGATACGGGAGGTGCTCACGAGGGTGGGGGGGCGCGCCCACCCCCCTGGGCGCGCCCCCTGCCTCGTGGGGCCCCCGTAGCTCCACCGACGTTCTCCTTTCACCCATATATACCTACGTACCCTAAAACTTCCAGAACAGAACCTAGATCGGGAGTTCCGCCGCCGCAAGCCTCCAGAGCCACCAAAAACCAATCGGGACCCTGTTCCGGCACCCTGCCGGAGGGGGATCCCATCACCGGAGGCCATCTTCATCATCCCGGCGCTATCCATGACGAGGAGGGAGTAGTTCACCCTCGGGCCGAGGGTATGTACCAATAGTTATGTGTTTGATCTCTCTCTCTCGTGTTCTCTCTCATGTTCCCTCTATGGCACGATCTTGATGTATCCCGAGATTTGCTATTGTAGTTGGATCTTATGATGTTTCTCCCCCTCTACTCTCTTGTGATGAATTGAGTTTCCCCTTTGAAGTTAACTCATCGGATTGAGTCTTTTATGAACACTTGATGTATGTCTTGCCGTGTTTATCTGTGGTGACAATGGGATTTCACGTGCCACTTGATGTATGTTTTGGTGACCAACTTGCGGGTTCCGCCCATGAACCTATGCATAGGGGTTGGCACACGCTCTTGATTCTCCGGTAGAAACTTTGGGGCACTCTTTGAAGTACTTTTATGTTGGTTGGATGAATCTGAGATTGTGTGACGCATATCGTATAATCATGCTCACGGATACTTGAGGTGAAAATGGAGTATCTAGGTGACATTAGGGTTTTGGTTGATTTGTGTCTTAAGGTGTTATTCTAGTACGAACTCTTTTATAGATCGATCCGAAAGAATAACTTTGAGGTGGTTTCGTACCCTACCATAATCTCTATGTTTGTTCTCCGCTATTAGTGGCTTTGGAGTGACTCTTTGTTGCATGTTGAGGGCTTGTTATATGATCTATCTATGTTATTATTGTTGAGAGAACTTGCACTAGTGAAAGTATGAACCCTAGGCCTTGTTTCCTATCATTGCAATACCGTTTACGCTCACTTTTATCATTAGTTACCTTGCTGTTTTTATTATTTCAGATTACAAAAACCTTTATCTAATATATATTTTGCACTTGTATAACAATCTCTTCGGCGAACTATAGCACCTATACAATTTACCATTGGATTGGGTGTGTTGGGAACACAAGAGACTCTATGTTATTTGGTTGCAGGGTTGCTTGAGAGAGACCATCTTCATCCTACGCCTCCCACAGATTGATAAACCTTAGGTCATCCACTTGAGGGAAATTTGCTACTGTCCTACAAACCTGTGCACTTGCAGGCCCAACAACGTCTACAAGAAGAAGGTTGTGTAGTAGACATTAGGAGCTTCTGCTAGTTCCTCAGCTGCACCAAATTCTTCAACGGGACCCTCTACACTAAAGACAAAGGCCACTGCTAGACGAGGTTCTCGCCCAAGTCCTCACAAGAAGCGGGTCACCTTCCAAGTGTCTTTTGATGAAGACGAAGCTGATGATGAGGAACTTGCTGAAATCATCAGAGATAGGCAAGTCAGGGCTGCTAGAGCCAAGGGCACAAATGTGCCTCTGCTTTTGGATCCAAAGTTGATCGCCGACTACATTGATCTCTGGCACAAGGACCCAAACACTCCTATTCCTGATTTCAAACTGACTCCTGGCCAAAGTCATATGCTGACTGCATTCATCCAAGAAGAAAAATGGAAATATGAGAAGGCCAGGCAGCTCAAGAAAGCGCAGTACAAGAAGGAATGTTTTCTGAAGAAACACGTTGTCTCTATGACAACTGAAGAACTTGTCAATATTCAATCTGAGATCAAGAAACTCAGTGATGAATTTGACGTATACCGCGCTGACTGGCTTGGAGCCAAAGTCCGTTTTGTGAAGTTGACAGAAAAGTTCACTCCAAATGTTGCAGCTCCATCGCAACCAGAAATTCCTCAGGCTGAAGCATCTGCTCAGCCGACTGAAGAACATGCCAAAGACCGATGACATTCAGTTGCTGAAGAAAATGTGAGTTCCAGGCTGATGACCGCATTCCAAACCCGATGAAATTGCCAGGGCAACCACTAGTGGTGCGCCTGAAGAAAATGAAGAGGTCAGGGCAACTGCATCAGTTGTGCCTGAAGAAACTCAACCAAATTCCTCTGCTCCTCCTGCGCCTACCCCAACTCCGATCCTTCCATCTGCTTCAGATGTGAAGAAGACTAAGGCTGCAGAGCGTGCAGCAGTGAAGAAAAGGAAGGCATCGATTCTTGACTCGAAGAAGATGAAGTCTTTGACCAGCTCGTTTGCAAACCCCATTGATGTTGTTCCTATCTCAACCATGCCATCAAAGGACATTGTTCCTTATGATGAAGAATATGTGATTCCTAGCGAATCCGATGAAGAAAATCCTTGTGATGCTTCGTCAGAGCAGTTGGATGAAGAAATTGAAGTGGATACAATCCCTTCAACACCAGTTGTCTCCTCGCCCATGCCTTAGTTTACTCCTGAAGAGGCCGGTGTTGAAGAAATGGAAGATGAAGATGAGGACATTGGTTGTACCACACCCGTGCTAAATGACGACTTTTGGGAAAGTCAGCACCCCAACTCTCCACTCTTCACACCATTGCAACAGATTCCTCAGTCCCAAGAACTACGGTTCAAATGGGATCGATGAACCACATGCCACACCGTCTGTCCATGAAGAAATTCCAGCCACTAGTGCTGAAGAAAATGTAAATGAAGAATTGAAGACCCAGGCTGTCACTGAAGAAGAAGCTGAAATTCCTCAGCCTGTGGAGCCTGAGATTGCGATTCCTAAGGTAATAATGCAATTGACTGACACTCCTCAGCCCAAACCAAAGGATCCATTCTCAAAGAAGCAGAAATTCAAGGCTGATGATTTCTTCGGCGAGCACGTGTTCTTCACTGACTACAATCCCTATGATTCTGCTCATCTTAGAAGGAAGCACTTCTGGACCGCCAGCCAGGCAAACTTCTATTCCTCAGTACTCTTCAACAAGGACAAAGTCTTCGACCATGAGCATATTCCTCATGTGGACATGGAATCACTGACATGCTTCACACCTATCCTCAGTGTGCTTCATGACACAGGCCTCCTCAACTTTTGTACAAACATAGTTCATTGGAATGAAGAGCTCATTCTTCAGTTCTACGCAACATTGCACATCACAGGAGATGCTGACGATGTGAACTCCTGGGTTTTGGACTGGATGACCGAAAACACTCACTACAAAGCACTGGCCTCTGAATTAATTCACGCCCTGCCCATCAGCCCTCCACCTGAAGGAGCTCGTTGCATGTACCAAGAGCCTGAGCTTACTGATCACTATATGCAAGTGCTGATGAAGCCATTGAAAACATGGTCAAGCCTCAAGGACAAAATTCCTCGTGAAGGAATTGCAGTATGTACCAAGGACAGTCTATCGCATTCTGATGAAGACTATGAGTCCAATCAAATGACTGCTACACACAATGCAGTGAAGAAAAACCATTACTACCTCCATGAAGTCTTCGATCGCACCTGGGCTATTCTGTCACATGTATATGGTGAAGAAGATCTGAAGAACATGGGTCTCAAGGAAGATTTTGACTGGTCTGCACCTCCTCCGAAGAAATTAAAGAAGGTCAAGGTTCCTTGGTGGCCAGCTCATATTCCTCATCACGTGAAACCGACGAGTATGAAGACATGGACGACACTGCGGTAGGCCCTACAACGACACACGACCCCAACAACGCTGGCGCTCCTTCATCAACCTGAGATTCTTTAGGGGCGTTAGTACTCATTTTCGATCCTTTTGTTCATTCAATGAGAAAGGGGGAGAAATTTGAGTTAGTCTTCAAGCAGGTCTATCTTATATGGGCGTTGTTTTTTGCTAAGTTACAACTCTCGTTCTTCTGATGACTTGAGTTGTAAACTTGAACTCTATGGTGGCCTGATACTTTTGCTGCAATTTTCTGCATTCTTATTCCTCGCTAATGTTAATGCACGCATGCTGAATTACATCAGTCACCATATTTCATCATGTATTTCAAATTCTTCATATTATATGTCAAATGCGTGTATGAATTACAAGATATAGGGGGAGATCTCCATGATTTTACTCTTCAAGTGTGCACTGCTTCAAAAGCAAATTCCTCACTATGCACATCTTCAGGGGGAGTTCCTCTATACCTTGCAATCAAATTCCTCAATATCAGTACTTACACTTCATATGTTTATCCCCGTTGAAAACTTAACCTATATTGTCATCAATCACCAAAAAGGGGGAGATTGTAAGTGCATCTAGTGCCCCTTTAGTGATTTTGGTGTATTGAAGACTTATAGGTTAAGAGACTAATGAGTTTATGAGTGTACACAGGTCTATAAGTCTATGAGGAGTTTGATATTTACAGAGAAAGTCGACCCCTAAAAATGAAGTTCTTCGACTGAAGACTTTGGATTTTTGAAGACTTTGAAAGTGAAGAAATTGGTGTGACCTTGAAGACTTGGCATTCATTTGAGGAACATGAAGCGTGAAGACTTTTTGTTTTCGTAGTTTCATTTTCTCTTTCTTGAGTCATAGGAAACACCATACTGTTAAAGGGGGTCGAGGAAATACTAAGGAAAAAAATTTCCATGTGATGGTCAACTCAAAATCCTACACCTACCAATCCCTTCGAGTGAAGTCATTGGAAATCTCATACAGTTCAGTCAATTTCTTCAGTGACAGAGACAAAGTTCTCATGGTCGCTGAGGAATTTGTTCTGACTGAGGAGTTAGGAATTCGCCAGTGCGGATTGCCTACACAGTGAGGAACATGATAGCCCTAAGGAATTCGAGCCTCAAATTTCCGACCGTTGTTGTGCATTGTGCCAGCTGTCCCAAAATATCTACCCACCTAACGGTCATATCATTGAAGGGCATTTATGTCTTATCATGTCGGGCTGCTCCCTAGGCTATAAATAGCCGCCCCCTACAACCACTAGCTGGTTGGCTGCTTCGAGAGAAACTGATACTTGTTATTTGAGAGCATCCCATCCTCCGAGGACTTTGAGCGAAAATCATCCAGTGAGGAAAACCCAAACCCAAACACCTACAAACCCAAAGTGATTGAGCATCACTGAAGAGATTGATCCTGCGTGGATCCGACGCTTGTTACCTTTGAAAACGGTGCTTCTTCCAGACGGTTAGGCGTCATGGTCTAGAGCATCCAAGAGGAATTGTGGATCGCCGAGTGACCGAGTTTGTGAAGGTTCGGAAGTCATCTGAAGACTTACCACGAGTGATTGGGCGAGGTCTGTGTGACCGGAGCTCAAGGAGAATACAGTGAGGACTGTGTGTCCAGGATTGTGTGTCCTCAGGTTTAAATACCTAGCCGCTCCAACCAGATGTACAACTGAGACAACAGTTGGAACTGGTCTACCAAATCATTGTCTTCACCAAGCCTACTGGTTTTATTTCCTCAACTCTTCATTTCCTCATAACTGTGTTGTGTGCTTGTTCATATCTGTGTTTGAAGACTTTGACTGAAGACTTTCTCAATTTCCTCAGTTCACTTTATTCAGTCTGTTTGTCTTCATCCTGTATTATCCTGTGATTACGCTTTCTGTACTATGTGCTTGTCTTCATTTCATCATGATAACCACGCTTGTGTTCTGTTATGTTTACTTCTGAGTACTTATTCCGCTGCAAGTAGTTCTTCGCTAAGGAATTTTCTCACCCGCAAATTTCTCAGTGAAGAATTCATAAAAATCGCCTATTCACCCCCCCCCCCCCCGCCACCTTTAGTCGATATAACGCACTTTCACATAGGCTCCTGAACTTGGCCACATTGCGTGAGATTGAGATAAGAGTACACAGGAAAGAGAATATAGTTTTGCTGATAGCGACGACATTCAAGCACATGATGTAGCATTGCCTTAATACCATCCATACATCGACACGTACGATGCCATCATTCAACGATCGAGTTGAGTACCGAGTGCCCATCCTTCATGGCACCTCGCAGCACACCAAAGGAAAGAGGAGATAATAATTAACCAATCGTAATATGGTTTGCCGCATTTCTACTACTCACTCATAACACAAAAAAAAAATCCATTGTATAAATCCAAGCAATCTCGACAGGGCAGTATATTTATATTTATATTACTTTCAAGGATCATGATCACGCAAGGCAGCAGCAGACGATTAAATTATCCTACTTAATACATGATTTTCATAAGTCGCTATCAAAGTTTGGATAAATATCATTTACTGATGAAACAATGGTGAATATATGACATTGTAGAAAACAAGAGTATTTCGCAAAAAAAAAGGAGTTGCCACTTAGAACTCTACCCAAAATAATCCATGGAACAAGTGTTTTTCATTTGTAAAAGTCATAGAACACCTTAGAGCATCTCTAATAGAAGATGTAAAACAGGAGATGTAAAAATTTACATCTTCAAAAAAGTGCTTTTTACATCTCCAAAAAGGCGGCAACTCCAACCGAAGATGTAAAATGGTGATGTAAAAGTGCAATTCCAACTGATGATGCAAATGGAGATGTAAACTAGTTGTGCCGCCGGCGACCATCAAGCACGGAGAAGTGCCTCGGGTTTGCTCTACGAGCGACGGTTTGCAGCGGCGTTTGGCTCTACAGATAGCTGGGAGCGAGGCACGTCCTTTGGGGAAACGTGAGGAGTTGTGGTGGCCGAAACTCAGCGGGAGCAAGCTCGACGCGGCGGCCAGAGCATGGCGAGGCTGTGGGCGGCGGTGCGGGGCTGCGGGCGACGACGGTGGTGGAATCGAGCGGCGATGGTGCAATCGAGCGGCGGCGGTTCGGGGATGCAACCGGTGATGCGGGCAGGGCGGCGACGGTGGTGGAATCGAGCGGCGGCAGAAAAACGCCCGATTCGCGGCGTGCGGCGGCGGCCAAAAGTCGCAACCGGCGGGGAGGGGGGGGAGATCTGGTGCAGGGTGCGGCGGGCTTGCGGGCGGGAGACGGCGCTGCGGCAAGAGGAAGATGGGTTGGGGAAGGAAATGGAACGGCAGTTGGCGCGCGGCTGACATTTTTACATCTCCAGTGGGTGGAGATGTATATTTACTCCGCAAGGTTTTGGGGAAAGAAATGGAACGTTTTTACATCTTCAGTGGGTGGAGATGTATATTGCACTGCGAGGTGTTGTAGTTTATGGGTTTTTTTTTTTTTTTTGCATCTATCACTTGTCGGGGAGACGTTTTTGGCCTCGGACATGTAAAAATTAGGTATTTTTACATCTACATCTTCTATTAGAGATGCTCTTAGGATCGCACTCTCTTACTAATCCAGTGACTGAAACGCGTCGAAGAAATGCATCGCCATTCAACCTTGGAAATTAAGACGCTGGTGATCTATCGTGCTTTGAGACACCCAGCATATGAACCAATTCAAGATCGACACAAGGCCAAGAGCTTCTTGTGTCATCATGGGACGACAACAAAATCCTGGTTACTGTCACATCGTCAGTTTAACACAAACGTTACTGTCAACATGAGACAGGAGCACAAACATTACTAATACACAAAGCTTGCATGAAAATCACGAATACGATGGCGTGCACTCATAAACAACCGCAGACGGCAGTGGGATGTGCTAAGAAACACTAGAAGGTCAATACGCGGCCAAGGTTAATTGCTTCACAGTAAAAATGGGGCAGGAAAGATGTCACTTTCTAATGATGCACAAGTTCACTACAGTACAAGTTGCAAAAAAGGATAGCCAAATATCCAGTTTGACTAACCTTGGGTACATCATAACTTTTGGCACCTGGAAGTGAAGTGAAGAAGTCCACATACATTCAGGTGACAACCAAGGAGAATGTGCCATCGCCATTTTGAGTACATTTTTCCTCGGAGAATTTCATTCATCTCAACCATGGTCAAGATATCCATTTCCATCTTCGACGGCTCACTACAACTTCAAAGCATACAGCACGAACCCCTAATCATATTGTCTATGGGTGTGATTCATGGGAGAATCACATAGCATAATCAGCTAGTCACAGAGATGTCACAATAGCTGGATTGTTAAAGAGAGCTGCACTAGGTCTTCTGGCCTTTGCTGCGAGTGAGCTCAACTTTGTGAATCTGGAGCTTTTTCACTGGCATTAACTGTTTCACAAGCAACTGCAGTAACTGAGTTGGTGTCAGAGTTAACATCTGGAATTTGATCAGGCTTCTCCTCCTGCATCTCGACATCATGGCTACCAGGCAGCCCCTCCGCTTCTGCGTCAGCCATCTCTTCATCACCATCACCTCCTGCATACTGTGTTCCATTGGGCACTGCTGCAGGATGCTCTGCCGGCCTTTCAGGCTCTACATCAACAGAACCTGTGTTTTCTGTGATCACTGGTCCTTCTGAATTTGGCCCATGAGCAGTAGGGTAGGGTTCAGTACACTTAGTTATGGTAGACGTGACTAGGAGGTTCTGCAAATAAGAGAGCTTAAAATTGGTAAAAATGATCAATTTCATTTTACAAAGAACTACATTTAACCTATTAGCTGCTATTTCAAGCGACGGCTCAATAAATGGACAAGTCAAGACAGCACAGGGTAACAGAGCAAAGAACTAGATACTACATGATGGTGAAAGTTCAGTTAGCAAACCTTCTCCAAGGCCAAAGCAAGCTTCGACAATTTTGTGTATGTTCCTTTTGGATCCAACAAAATCTGTCAACACAGAACTAGTGTAAGACTCCTTTTGAAGCAACACCAATGCAACACAGAATGAAGGTATAACCTTCTGCGAGTACATACATTATAGACATTGGATCACTAATAGAAACTTTAGAAGCGGATTCAAAGGGAAAATTCATCACCTCACAAAGCCTTTGAAGTGTAAACGGAGGACCCTCTTCAAACCTCAAGAGAGCTGCGGAAATGTGCAAACAAAATGATCACAGATATGTACATGCTCCACAGAAAGTACATCAGATATCACCTCTTAACATCTATATTGAAGTTGAACCAACAAATGTCCAAGGTCTTCTATGAACTCAAGTGGAGATCCACTTCTAAGGCTCCATTATGATTGTTTCAAGTGTGCAAATCTCAGTAGAATCACACTAGGACATTTTGGAGATCCACTTCTAAGGCTAGCTATTTTTTTAACAGAAAATAAAGTTATATCTGAAACAATAAAACAAACAACAACAAAGCCCTTAGTCACAAACAAGTTGGGGCAGGCCCAAGAATTTATTTTAACCTAAATATGATTAGCCAAAGAACTGCCAGAGCAGTTTGTCCACATCAGCTTTGAAAATAAACACATCACACTGAGACCAAACTGAGTCTAGGTGTCCAGTGGAAAAAACATACTCCCTCCGTCCGGAAATACTTGTCGGAGAAATGGATGTATCTAGACATATTTTAGTCCTAGATAAATCGATTTTTATCCAATTGTGCGACAAGTAATTCCGGACGGAGGGAGTACAATTGAACTCTAGCAAAGTGCCATACCCACAAGCAATTCAAAACCCATCTAATGCTGCCCTTATTTTAACTGCGCGACATAGTTCCAAAGTATAAGATAGAAAAACATGTCAGGGATTTCTGAAACAACACGCCAACAATTTCAGTAACATAACTGAAATTTCCCAAACATGCTCTCTTATTCATGTTCTTAGAAGTAGATGTCCAGCAGTATATTTGTGCCTGGACTGCAATGACATAAAAGTGTCCAATTCATTTTCTTAAAGGTCAACATGAATTGCGCCTGGATTATGAACCATACTGAATTTAATAAGCTGAACTTAGTGAGAGGACACAAGGAGTCTGGGACCATATGAGATTATAAGGGTTTGAGAATTACATATACGTATCATACAATATAGAGAATTTTGTTAAAACTTTAACATCATAACAGCAACAAATTAAGACTCGAGACAAATTATCTTTGGTAGAAACTGAGACAAACTGAAGACTCATAACAGTACCATCATTGAGCTGGCTAAACAGCTCTGAGTGCGTCTCTCTAAACAAGGAATTCTGTTGCTGCCCGTCCTCTCGGATCACCATTTGAGCCTCAGAATATTCACCCAAGACCTTGATGTGTGAAATGATGGAAATCAGTTTAGAAGGTAAGTTAAGCTACTATAATCTGATGAACATAGCCAATACAACAATCTAGAAACAATGTGAAACTTTTTGATGGCATACCTCCCCATACCTGCATCAATTGGAGAGACAACAATCTCTTGAGAAAACTCCAGTCGTGCCTGTAAGACGGAAGTTAATCCCAAGGACAAGAGTAGAAGTAATCCCACTATAGTAATTTTGTCCAAATGCCCCTGACCATATCTCTTGAAAACAACACGTGAACAGCTAAATCAACCTAAAGTTTGGTTCACCTAGAAGAATAAAACCACTAAAAGTAGCACTAAGGGGGTTACTTCTTTTCAAATGATAGCTATTAACCCAATGAAACACATTTTATCCAAAGAGAAAACACATCAGGAAGAAAACTGAATTACAAATTGCAGACCTGAACACAAATATGAAGCATGAAGTTGCTTGCGACATTCAAGAACCTCTAATTAAGATTTAAAGTATGTAAATTCATCAGGGATTGGAATCTAGGGGGCAATGGATCCAGTATTATACCAGAACTTCCCCGTCTCAGCTATAACTTCGATGATGGCTCTCATTTCCTCAGGAGTAACATTGACAACTCCTTCATCATCCCTATATAATGAAATACATTTTTCAAATGTTTAGAACCAAATAAAAAAAACTGGATTCAGCAAATTGTGTATTTAAATATTAACAAGTTGAAATATCAAAATGTCTAGCTATGTTACTGCAATTTTAAGTCAATGAGTTTAAGATAAGAGTATATGTATGTGTTGCAAGAAAAAATAATTCCATCTTACAGTCATAGCATGAATTTTGAAGGCCAAATATATCACTGAATAGTTAAATAAACTTAACCCGATGCAGATCGAGTGTGAGAACATGAAAGGGGAAGGTATGTACTTGCTTGTTCTGTTATCTTGTGTCCAAACAGATTTTTATTTCTATATTTGAAATGCACTGAATATGCATTAGTGTGAACCATCTATACTTGTATGGGTGAGTGCTCATATTTTCCTCACACATACAGTCTGTCTTGATATAACATAAAAGTGAACACTCTCCCACCTCCCATGTGAGTGAGGTGAGAGAAAATGCCTATATATGGTTCCTCGAAGAAAAGAAGATGCACACATCTCTGCACTCATAAACATTTAATGCAATTTCTATGTTTGTTGAAATCAGAAGCAATATGGAATTACGAACTTGGTTCCATTCAAGCATATCACCAACTTGGCAACAAGCTGACAGCGATCACAATGAATATACAACATCACCAATACAGTATTGATATGGCATGGGAAATGACAGCGATCACAATGTAGTGATGTAATAGATCTAAACAAACTACAAATTCTAGGGAAATACAGGGTTGGATAAACATTTGAATGCAAACCATACAGAAAAGAAAGTGAGAATGACCCCAAAGAAAAGGCATAGCCATGGAGTGATGTGATAGTGCGAGTCTGCAAGAGAAAAGAAGTGATTGCATGTTTAATGGACAGGAAAATGTGTGTCGCCACAATGGTTGTTGGATTCTTATTTCACCATTCTTTAACTTTACTTGCATTCAGGTTAGCTGGTATGCACAAGCATCTACCTGGCCTCGCTTCAAGCTCATACGAACAACCAATGCAGCAATAGCCACGCGTCACACATACCTCAGTGATACCCAATTATTGTCCAGGTAACATGGGCATCTTTATCCTCTGTACTCTACATCTCTACCCAAGTACCCATGCATGCACATATAAGTTTCACTACCTAACAATCATTGGAAGCTTCTCGTGAAAAGGAAAAGGACAATAATTAAAGCTAGATCTACAGAACCACAGTGGCCACATAAATTTGAATGGATTACCCGTGCTTCCTGTCCTGGGTAGCCGCATCCTCGATAGGATGATCCGCGTCAGCAGCTGCTTCAGTCGTCACCATGGGTGCTGCCACGCTGTCAGCACGCTGGTCTGCATCTACATCTGCTTCAGTCATCACCATGGGCGCTGCCACGGCGTCAGCACGCTGGTCTGTGTCGACAGCCTCCTCTGGAACCACCACAGGCACTGTTGAGCCTTCAACACGCTGGTCCGCGTTGACAGCTGTCTCTGGCACCACCATAGGCACTGTCGAGCCCTCGATATGCTGGTCTGCGTTGACAGCTGCCTCTGGCACCACCATGGGCGCTGTTGAGCCCTCGACATGCTGGTCCGTGTTGACAGCCGCCTCTGGCACCACCATGGGCACCGTCGAGCGCTCGACATGCTGCTCTGCGTCAACAGCCGCCTCTGGCACCACCATGGGCACCGTCGAGCCCTCCACATGCTGACCTGCATGATCAGCCGCCTCCGGAGCCACCATGGGCACCGTCGAGTTCTCCGTCGCTGCACCCTCCATTCCCAACTCTTCCGGTAACTGCAGAATGGCAACAATTGTTAGACAAGAAATTCGGGTATTCACCACATCGTCCTGATTCCCTTAAACATCACTAATATTTCCACATCCTAGCTATCATAGGCAGTGACAGTCTCGTCATCCTCCCCGCATCTCCCATGGAAGCATCCCTTCCCCATCCCAAACTAACGATTCATCTCAGCACTAACCGCCACATGCTAGCTCCCCTGCACCGCGCCCCCAACCCTAGCAAGGTCATGGCCACGACGTATCCGCGCCCGAACAGCATGTACCACCACCAATCACGCCCAAATCACGGAACGGACGACCGCATCGATGCAATGCTACGGCACCGAACCAGCACCCACGTAATATCCGAGACTCGAGCCTCCCCGTGCCCAATCAACAAACGCGGCAACAAGCACGCCCCCGATCCAAACCAGCAAGGGAGGGCTCCGCGGAACCCGAAAGCCGGGAGAAGCGAGAGCCAAGGAGTGCGGGAAGGGGGAAGGAGGGGCGCACCTAGGACCTCGCTTTCCTGCGGCGGGGCGGCGGAGTGGTGGCCGGCGGGGCGAGCTCCGTGCGGCGGCCTGAGGAGCGGCGAGTGGGAGGCCGGCTGCGCGAGGGGCCTGCCTGGCTGGCAACCTGGCTAGGGTGGATCAGGACGAGAGAAGGTTGGGTGCGGCGGCTTCAGGAATCAGGAATCAGGATCGAACTATTACAAAACAGTAATTAGCCACCTGCGGCTTTCCACAGCGATTTGACGTCTACAGCCGTCAGATTAGGCTTTTCAACGTCCCAGATACCGTGAGCATCCCCCCCGCACTGCGTAGCCTCCCGTCTCTAACAATCAAGTCCAATGTAATCGGGCTGCTACTCCTCAGACCAACCTGGCCGAGACTCCTTGGGCCACGCGGGCACGAAAGGGTGACTCTTTTATCGGGCTATTTCCATTTGTAGCTAATCGCGGAGTGATTAACAAAAACATGGGATGAACGAGGTTGCATGCAATCGTATGGAGCGAGGCAAATCAATTATGTTCGCTTAATCGATGCAGCACCAGTGCATGCCCGATTTAAGCCGGCCTACATTCCTATCTGTGAATGCGGTTAGCAGATACACGCGTTTAATTGCTTTCCGCAACTGACTCCAATTAAATACTTGTGATAAGAGCGGTTGGGACGGTGAGGTTGGTAGTGACCGGCGTCGCCTCTGAGCTTGGTGGAGGTCGTCTTCACCGTCGGGAGGAGCAAGACGGGTGGCCTTGGGCGCAGCAGTGCACCGAAGAGCAGCACGGGACGGCTGGATCTGGCATTGTCCAACTCGGGCGAAGGAGGGCCTCAACCAGAGCAGGGAGTGGACCCGCGCCAAATTAAGGAAACGAATCCCTCCACAAGCCTCCCTAATACTCTCTCTTGGTGTGTCTATATCGTTTCTTATTACTACTATCATTAAATATATAATCTGTAGCTAGAATTGCCCAAGTACAATTCGTGTTTCAGTAGTGCCATGTTCTGAGCTTTCTAGAGATAGAAACAGAGTATGTTTTTTTGTCTAAGAAACCATAAAGCCAAAACAGGAGCGAACATGATTCCAACTGTGCTTGTTCTATACCTCTGGACGTTGAACAATAGTAGAAGAACTAGGATTGGAACGATTGCAATAACATCTGCCGAAAAAGTCTTGTGGCTTTTGAAAGTAGGATTATATGAAAATATGGGTTGATATGTCGGCGCTGATCTAATGACATGACATAATCAAACTGTTGCGATATTCATGAAGGGCATAAAAATGTCAAACCTGTATCAATTCCAGTAACTAGACATAGACCATTGACAGCAGAAATAACTGAACACACACACAAAAAATAGGAGGGTCAGCAATAATGCATTCTCGAGATGAATAGAAATTTCAGAATCTCTGTTGGTAGAAGAAACAAGGACAAATGAGTGTTGACATGAAGCACCTCACATTGATGAAATGGGGATGGCATCTCCAATCGCCATGGAAGTACCCATCAGAGCCAAGAACGGTAGAGTGTTTATAAAGAGTGGCTTCTTTTCTAGGCAGTTTTTGACAAACAGAACATGTTCAAGCTCAAGAGTAGGTAACTTAAGCCTAAAACTCTTCATCCACACGTTGTTGATTCTGTACAGGCTAACTTTTGCATACGTGCACATTAACGAACCATGAGATGGTACAGTCGGCAAGACAAACCAATCTGGACAAGGGCATACACAACCGACAATCTACAAGCGTTATTTACCGAACCAGTTTTGGAGGAACCGCAGAACTAGGATAATCTTCGAGACCAAGCTAGCATTCTGTGTTAGTCGACATGCTATTGTTTTGATATATAATCCTAATGCCTCTCCTGTTGTAATTTTTATCTGTTTTGAGTTAGATTGGTTTGACGCTCGATTTGTGTGTGGTAGGGAATTTTCCTTTGTACAAAGGTCGGTTCCATCTCCAACAATCTCCTCCGTGGCAACAAGACCAGTCAGTCTCTCCCACTCAAACTTGTTTGTTGGGGAACGCAGTATTTCAAAAAAAATCCTACGATCACGCAAGATCTATCTAGGAGATGTATAGCAACGAGCGGGGAGAGTATGTCCACGTACCCTCGTAGACCGAAAGCGGAAGTGTTAAGTAACGCGGTTGATGTAGTTGAACGTCTTCGCGATCCAACCGATCAAGTACCGAACGCACGGCACCTCCGCGATCTGCACACATTCAGCTCGATGACGTCCCTCGAACTCTAGATCCAGCTAAGGCCGAGGGAGAGTTTTGTCAGCACGACGGCGTGGTGACGGTGATGATGAAGTTACCGACGCAGGGCTTGGCCTAAGCACTACGCCAATATGACCGAGGTGGAAATCCGTGGAGGAGGGCACCGCACACAGCTAAAATCAACTTGTGTGTATATGGGGTGCCCCCTCCCCCGTATATAAAGGAGTGGAGGAGGGGGAGGGCCGGCCTCATGGGGTGTGCCCCAAGGGGGGATTCCTACTCCTACTAGGAGTAGGTTTCCCCCCTTTCCTAGTCCAACTAGGAGGGGGAGGAAGGGGAAGAAGGAGAGAAGGAAAGGAGGATCGGCCCCCCTCCCCAATTCGGATTGGGCTTGGGGGGCACCACTTGGCCACCTCCTCCTCTCTCCCACCATGGCCCGTGAAGGCCCATTAACCCGGGGGGGGGGGGTCTGGTAACCCCCCGGTACTCCGGAAAATGCCCGAACTCATCCGAAACCATTCCGGTGTCCAAACATAACCTTCCAATATATCAATCTTCATGTCTCGACCATTTATAGACTCCTCATCATGTCCGTGATCACATCCGGGACTCCGAACAAGCTTCGGTACATCAAATCACAAAACTCATAATACATATCGTCATCGAACGTTAAGCGTGCGGACCCTACGGGTTCGAGAATTATGTAGACATGACCGAGACTCATCTCCGGTCTATAACCAATAGCGGAACCTGGATGCTCATATTGGTTCCTACATATTCTACGAAGATCTTTATCGGTCAAACCGCATAACAACATACGTTGTTCCCTTTGTCATCGGTATGTTACTTGCCCGAGATTCGATCGTCGGTATCATTATACCTAGTTCAATCTCGTTATCGGCAAGTCTCTTTACTCGTTCCGTAGTGCATCATCCCGCAACTAACTCATTAGTTACACTGGTTGCAAGGCTTATAGTGATGTGCATTACCGAGAGGGCCCAGAGATACCTCTCCGACAATCGGAGTGACAAATCCTAATCTCGATCTATGCCAACTCAACAAACACAATTGGAGACACACAGAGCATCTTTATAATCACCCAGTTACGTTGTGACATTTGATAGCACACAAAGTGTTCCTCCAGTATTCAGGAGTTGCATAATATCATAGTCATAGGAACATGTATAAGTCATGGAGAAAGCAATAGCAATAAACTAAAAAATCATAGTGCTAAGCTAATGAATGGGTCTTGTCCATCACATCATTCTCTAATGATGTGATCCCGTTCATCAAATGACAACACATGTCTATGGTTAGGAAACTTAACCATCTTTGATTAACGAGCTAGTCTAGTAGAGGCATACTAGGGACACTCCGTTTGTCTATGTATTCACACATGTACTAAGTTTCCGGTTAATACAATTCTAGCATGAATAATAAACATTTATCATGATATAAGGAAATATAAACAACAACTTTATTATTGCCTCTAGGGCATATTTCCTTCAGTCTCCCACTTGCACTAGAGTCAATAATCTAGTTCACATCGTCATGTGATTTCACACCAATAGTTCACATCTTTATGTGATTAGTTCACATCTCAATGTGACTAATACCCAAAGGGTTTACTAGAGTCAATAATCTAGTTCACATTGCTATGTGATTAACACCCAAAGAGTGATCATGTTTTGCTTGTGAGAGAAGTTTAGTCAACGGGTCTGCCACATTCAGAGCCGTATGTATTTTGCAAATTTTCTATGTCTACAATGCTCTACGCGGAGCTACCCTAGCTAATCGCTCCCACTTTCAATATGTATCTAGATCGAGACTTAGAGTCATCCAGATCGGTGTCAAAGTTTGCATCGACGTAACTTTTTACGACGAACTCTTTGTCACCTCCATAACCGAGAAACATTTCCTTATTCCAATAAGGATAATTTTGACCATTGTTCAGTGATCCACTCCTGGATCACTATTGTACCCTCTTGCCAAACTCATGGTGAGGTACACAATAGGTCTAGTAGACAACATAGCATACTTTTATAGAACCTATGACTGAGGCATAGGGAATGACTTTTCATTCTCTTTCTATTTTCTGCCGTGGTCGGGTTTTGAGTCTTTACTCAACTTCATACCTTGCAACACAGGCAAGAACTCCTTCTTTAACTGTTCCATTTTGAACTACTTCAAAAACTTGTCAAGGTATGTACTCATTGAAAAAATTATCAAGTGTCTTGATCTATCTCTATAGATCTTGATGCTCGATATGTAAGCAGCTTCACCGAGGTCTTTCTTTGAAAAACTCCTTTCAAACACTCCTTTATGCTTTCCAGAAAATTCTACATTATTTCCGATCAACAATATGTCATTCACATATACTTATCAGAAATGCTGTAGTGCTCCCAATCACTTTCTTGTAAATACATGCTTCTCCAAAAGTCTGTACAAAACTACATGCTTTGATCACACTATCAAAGCGTATATTCCAACTCCGAGAGGCTTGCACCAGTCCATAAATGGATCGCCGGAGCTTGCACACTTTGTTAGCACCTTTTGGATCGACAAAACCTTCTGGTTGCATCATATACAACTCTTGTTTAAGATATCCATTAAGGAATGCAGTTTTGACATCTATTTGCCAAATTTCATAATCATAAAATTTGCTAACATGATTCGGAGAGACTTAAGCATCGCTACGGGTGAAAAGGTCTCATCGTAGTCAACTCCTTGAACTTGTCGAAAACCTTTCGCAACAAGTCGAGCTTTGTAGACAGTAACATTATCGTCTGTGTCAGCCTTCTTCTTGAAGATCCATTTATTATCTATGGTTTGCCGATCATCGGGCAAGTCAACCAAAGTCCACACTTTGTTCTCATACATGGATCCCATCTCAGATTTCATGGCCTCAAGCCATTTCGTGGAATCTGGGCTCATCATCGCTTCATCGTAGTTCATAGCTTCGTCATGGTCAAGTAACATGACTTCCAGAACAGGGTTACCGTACTACTCTAGTGCGGATCTTACTCTGGTTGACCTAAGAGGTTCGGTAGTAACTTGATCAAAAGTTACCATGATCATCATCATTAGCTTCCTCCCTAATTGGTGTAGGAATCACTGGAACTGATTTCTGTGATGAACTACTTTCCAATAAGGGGGCAGGTACAATTACCTCATCAAGTTCTACTTTCCTCCTACTCACTTCTTTCGAGAGAAACTCCTTCTCTAGAAAGGATCCATTTTTAACAACAAAGATCTTGCCTCCGGATCTGTGATAGAAGGTGTGCCCAACAGTTTCTTTTGGGTATCCTATGAAGACGCACTTCTTCGATTTGGGTTTGAGCTTATCAGGTTGAAACTTTTTCACATAAGCATTGCAACCCCAAACTTTAAGGAATGACAGCTTAGGTTTCTTGCTAAACCACAGTTCATACGGTGTCGTCTCAACGGATTTTTAGATGGTGCCCTATTTAACGTGAATGCAGCTGTCTCTAATGCATAACCCCAAAAAAGATAGTGGTAATTCGGTAAGAGACATCATAGATTGCACCATATTTAATAAAGTACAGTTATGACATTCAGACACACCATTACGCTATGGTGTTCCAGGTGGCGTGAGTTGCGAAACTATTCCACATTATTTCAAATGAAGACCAAACTCGTAACTCATATATTCGTCTCTGTTATCAAATCGTAGAAACTTTATTTTCTTGTTACGATGATTTTCCACTTCACTCTGAAATGCTTTGAACTTTTCAAATGTTTCAGACTTATGTTTAATCAAGTAGATATACTCATATCTTCTTAAATCATTTGTGAAGGTCAGAAAATAATGATACCCGCTGCGAGCATCAACACTCATCGGACCGCATACATCAGTATGTATTATTTCCAATAAGTCAGTAGCTCGCTCCATTGTTCCGGAGAACTGAGTCTTAGTCATCTTGCCCATGAGGCATGGTTCGCAAGCATCAAGTGATCCCAAAAGCCCATCAGCATGGAGTTTCTTCATGCGCTTTACAGCAATATGACCTAAATGGCAGTGCCACAATTAAGTTGCACTATCATTATTAACTTTGCATCTTTTGGCATCAATATTATGAATATGTGTATCATTACGATCGAGATTCAATAAACCATTTATTTTAAGTGTATGACCATAGAAGGTTTTATTCATGTAAGCAGAACAACAATTATTCTTTGACTTAAATGAATAACCGTATTGCAATAAAGATGATCCAATCATATTCATGCTCAACGCAAACACCAAATAACATTTATTTTGGTCCAACACTAACCTCGAAGGTAGAGGGAGTGTGCGATGGTGATCTTATCAACCTTGGAATCATTTGCAACACACATCGTCACTTTGCCCATAATTAGTCTCTGTTCATTTTGTAACTCCTGTTTCAAGTTACTAATCATAGCAATCGAACCAAAGATCAAATACCTGTGGGCTACTATGAATACTAGTAAAGTACACATCAATAACATGTATATCATATATACTTTTGTTCACTTTGCCATCCTTCTTATCCGCCAAGTATTTGGGGTAGTTCCGCTCAAAGGACCATTTCCTTTGCGAGGAAGCACTGGTTTCACGCTTGGGTCTAGCTTTGGGCTTCTTCATGGGAGTGGCAACTTGCTTGTCATTCTTCTTGAAGTTCGCTTTCTTTCCTTGCCCTTTACTTGAAACTAGTGGTCTTGTCAACCATCAACACTTGATGCTTTTCATGATTTCTACCTTCACGATTTGAGCATCACGAAGAGCTCGGGAATCGTTGGCCATCTCTTGCATATTATAGTTCATCACAAAGTTCGATAACTTGGTGATAGTGACTAGAGAACTGTCAATCACTATCTTATCTGGAAGATTAACTCCCACTTGATTCAAGCGATTGTAGTACTCAGACATTCTGAGCACATGCTCACTAGTTGAGCTATTCTCCTCCATCTTGTAGGCAAAAATACTTGTCAGAGGTCTCATACCTCTCGACTCGGGCATGAGTCTGAAATACCAATTTCAACTCTTGGAACATCTTATATGCTCCGTGGCGTTCAAACCGTTTTTGAAGCCCCGGTTCTAAGCCGTAAAGCATGGCGCACTAAACTATTAAGTAGTTATCATACCGAGCTTGCCAAACGCTCATAACGCCTCGTGACCGCTTTCGGTAAAGGTCCGTCACCTAGCGGTGCATTAAGGACATATTTCTTCTGTGCAGCAATGAGGATAATCCTCAGATCACGGACCTAGTCTGCATCATTCCTACTATCATCTTTCAACATAGTTTTTCTCTAAGAACATATCAAAAATAAACGGGGAGCTACATCGCGAGCTATTGATCTACAACATAGATATGCAAATACTATCAGGACTAAGTTCATGATAAATTTAAGTTCAATTAATCATATTACTTACGAACTCCCACTTAGATAGACATCCCTCTAGTCATCTAAATGATCACGTGATCCATATCAACTAAACCATGTCCGATCATCATGTGAGATGGATTAGCTTTCAATGGTGAACATCACTATGTTGATCATATCTACTATATGATTCACATTCGACCTTTCTGTCTCAGTGTTCCGAGGCCATATCTGCATATGATAGGCTCGTCAAGTTTAACCCGAGTATTCTGCATGTGCAAAACTGGCTTGCACCCATTGTATGTGAACGTAGAGCTTATCACACCCGATCATCAAGTGGTGTCTCAGCACGAAGAACTGTCGCAACGGTGCATACTCAGGGAGAACACTTATACCTTGAAATGTTTAGTAAGGGATCATCTCATAATGCTACCGTCGTACTAAGCAAAATAAGATGCATAAAAGATAAACATCACATGCAATCAAAATATGTGACATGATATGGCCATCATCATCTTGTGCCTTTGATCTCCATCTCCAAAGTACCGTCATGATGTCCATCATCACTGGCATGACACCATGATCTCTATCATCTTGATCTTTATCAATGTGTCATCACATGGTCGTCTCGCCAACTATTGCTTTTGCAACTATTGCTATCACATAGCGATAAGGTAAAGCAATTATATGGCGCTTGCATCTTATGCAATAAAGAGACAACCATAAGGCTCCTGCCAGTTGCCGATAACTTCAACAAAACATGATCTCATACAACAATTTATATCTCATCATGTCTTGACCATATCACATCACAACATGCCCTGCAAAAACAAGTTAGACGTCCTCTACTTTGTTGGTGCAAGTTTTACGTGGCTGCTATGGGCTTCTAGCAAGAACCGTTCTTACCTACGCATCACAACCATAACGATTTTCTATCAAGTGTGTTGTTTTAACCTTCAACAAGGACCGGGCGTAGTCACACTCGGTTCAACTAAAGTTGGAGAAACAGACACCCACTAGCCACATGTGTGCGAAGCACGGCAGTAGAACTAGTCTCATGAACGCGGTCATGTAATGTCGGCCTGGGCCGCTTCATCCAACAATACCGCCGAATCAAAGTATGACATGCTGGTAAGCAGTATGACTATTATCGCCCACAACTCATTGTGTTCTACTCGTGCATATAACATCTACGCATAGACCTGGCTCGGATGCCACTGTTGAGGAACGCTATATTTCAAAAAAAATCCTACGATCACACAAGATCTATCTAGGAGATGCATACAACGAGCAGGGATAGTGTGTCCACGTACCCTCGTAGACCGAAAGCGGAAGCATTAAGTAACACGGTTGATGTAGTCAAACGTCTTCGCGATCCAACTGATCAAGTACCGAACACACGACACCTCTGTGATCTGCACACGTTCAGCTCAGTGACGTCCCTCGAACTCTAGATCCAGCTGAGGCCGAGGGAGAGTTTCGTCAGCACGACGTCGTGGTGACGGTGATGATGAAGTTACCGACGCAGGGCTTCGCCTAAGCACTACAACAATGTGACCGAGGTGGAAATCTGTGGAGGGGGCACCGCACACGGCTAAAATCAACTTGTGTGTATATGGGGTACCCCCTCCCCCGTATATAAAGGAGTGGAGGAGAGGGAGGGCCGACCTCATGGGGTGCGCCCCAAGGGGGATTCCTACTCCTAGGAGTAGGTTTCCCCCCTTTCCTAGTCCAACTAGGAGGGGGAAGGAAGGGGAAGAAGGAGAGAAGGAAAGGGGGCCGGGCCCCTCCCCAATTCGTATTGGGCTTGGGGGGGGGGCGCTGAGGGAGTCCTGGATTAAGGGGTCCTGGGGCGTCCGACCTGTTGGACATGGGCCGGACTGATGGGCCATGAAGATACAAGACCGAAGACTCTCTCCCGTGTCCGGATGGGACTCTCCTTGGCGTGGATGGCAAGCTTGGCGTTCGGATATGAAGATTCCTTTCTCTGTAACCAACTTCGTACAACCCTAGTCCCCTCCGGTGTCTATATAAACCAGGGGGTTTAGTCCATAGAGGCAATCATAATCATATAGGCTAGACTTTTAGGGTTTTAGCCATTACGATCTCGTGGTAGATCAACTCTTGTAATACTCATATTCATCAAGATCAATCAAGCAGGAAGTAGGGTATTACCTCCATAGAGAGGGCCCGAACCTAGGTAAACATCGTGTCCCCTGTCTCCTGTTACCATCGACCTTAGACGCATAGTTCGGGACCCCCTACCCGAGATCCGCCAGTTTTGACACCGACATTGGTGCTTTCATTGAGAGTTCTGCTGCGACATCCCCAGAAGGTTCGATGGCTCTGTCAATCACCTACAACAATGCTGCCCTTGAGGAGGTTTTCTTCCTAGGCCAGATCTTTGTGTTCGGCAGCTTCGCACTGCGCGCCAACTCGCTTGGCTATCTAGAGCAGATCGACAGCTACACCCTAGGTCACCAGATTAGTTTTGGAAATCTGAACTACGTCGGTGATATCCGGAGAGACTTGATCTTCTAAGGATTCGCGCCCCCAACTTCCGCTCTGGCGTTAGATCCGGAGCATATGTCCAGGTCCGAAGATGGGCTTCCTGAGCTCGCCGGACTATCTGCGGCCACTAAGTCCATTGTGGGAGAGCCGGGGGAAGAGGTGTCGCGGGCAACCATCATGAAGCCAGACCCTTCTTCGGACACTAGCTACGAATCCTCGGAGTCGGCATCGTGTGAGTTCGGCCAAGGAGTCTCCCTCTCGCCGTACTTTACGGGCTCTCTTCTCTCGGGCCAAACCTCGCCTTTAAGCGAGGCTCTGGACTTAATGCGATCCCTTGTCATTACAGAGGAGCAATGTCTGAGCTATGCCCAGCCCGAACTAGGGGCTGAGAGAGGGAACTTTGAAAGTGCATCTAGTGCCACCCCTAGTTGGTTTTGGAGTATTGACGATAAACTTGGCTGAGGGACTAATGTGTTTGTGAGAATTGCAGGATAACACATGTAGTAGTCCCTCATTGATTCGGTTTTCCTACCAGAGATAACCCCTAAAAATGTGTGAAGACATTGAAGACAATGGTGGTCTGTGAAGATATTCACAACGAAGGTTATGACTCGAGAAGACATTCACGTGAAGACTATGGAGTGCGAAGACATAGTTGTTTCGTAGTTTCCTTTTCTTGTTTGTTGAGTCATAGGAACCACCGCACTGTTAAGTGGGGTCCAGGTGAACAAAGTCAGAGTGACAGAAGTGATGCTCAACCAAATCCTATGTCTTCGAGCGAAGACAATGAGAGCAAATCTTATCCAGAGCTGGATGAGTCAGCTTTACTTGTAGCCCAAGTCAAGCTGCCGCATGTGTTTGAAATCTGATCGTTGGACACATGTCAGTTCCTTAGTGACCCAGGGTAGTTTCGGACAAATCAGGTCAGGTTGCCTCCTGGCTATAAATAGCCCACCCCCTACACCATAAATTGGTGGCTGCTTAGAGTTAGTGCATGACTTTTGTCGTTTGAGAGCAACCCACCTCCGAAGCATTTGAGAGAGAGATCCTTGCGAGGACAAAGCCCAAAGCACCTGTGAGCCAAAGAGTGTTAGGCATCATCAAGTCTTTCTGTCCGCATGATCTGAAGACTTATTACACTTGAGGACTGTGAATCCTCCAGCCGGTTAGGCGTCGCGTTCTGAGCATCCAAGAGTCATTGTGGATTGCCGGTGAACGAAGTCTGTGAAGGTTTGGAAGTCTAACTTGAAGAATTACTAGAGTGATTGGGCGAGGACTAAGTGTCCTTAGCTCAAGGGGAATAAGGTGAAGACGCAGTCTTCTGAGTTGAATCTCAGCCTCTCTAACCAGACGTACAATTGTCATAGCAACTGGAACCGGTCCAACAAATCCTTGTCCTCACCAAGCAACTGGTTCTATCTCCTCCCTCTCTTTACTTACAGTTTGTCTTCATGAAGTCATTGCCTTCTTGCATGATCTGATTGACTTCGGTGTGTGAAGACTGTTGTTGTTTGGCTTCATACTATCTTCCATCCTGATCCATACTACCTAGCTGCTAATAGTCTTCATGCTTTCGTTTCATTGCTTACTTGACCATGGCTTGTCTTGTGTAGTCTACCTTCATAAAAATCGCCTACTCACCCCCTCTAGTCAATAACTAGCACTTTCAATTGGTATTAGAGCAAGGTGCTCCCTTGTTCTGTGTGATTCGGTTTAACCACCTGGAGTTTTAGCTATGTCGACTGCAGGGATAATCAAAGTCTCCGCTGCGTGCCCTGCCTTCGTTGGCACTGATTACCCCTGCTGGAAGAATAAGATGTGTATGCATCTTGAAGCCATTGATGTCGACCTCTGGTATGTCGTCAGGAACGGCGTTCCCAAGGTCGGTGAAGGTGCCACTCCTGCTGATGTCAAGAACTTCATTCAGCCGGATTCGACTGCCAAGAACATTTGTGGTCATCTGACCAAAGGACAGTATGGTTGTGTGAGTGCTCTGGAAACTTCGAAGCTAGTCTGGGACTGGCTCTCCAAGGTCTACAAAGGCGTCTCAACCCAGAGAGACTCAAGGATCAGTGTTCTTCGCAACCTCTTCAACCGCTTCAAGAGAAATGACAATGAGAATGTCCAGCTCACATTTGATCGCCTCACTGATATCACAAATGAGCTTCACGCACTCGGTGCCACTGAGATCACCAAGCATGAAATCATCAAGACACTTCTGAGATTGCTTGACAGCTCATTCGACACCTTGGCCCTGATGATTCAAGAACGCCCTGACTTCAAGACTCTCGATCCGTCTGACATACTCGAGAGGCTCAACACACATGAGTTCCAACAATCTGAGAAAAGAGATATCTATGGTCCCAACTATGGCCGAACTCGCGCTTTGAAGGCAAAGGTTGTATCCTCTTCTAAAGAAGAATCTGACAGCTGTTACGAGGATCCCAAGACATTGGAAAGGAGCTTGCTATGCTTGTGAAGAAGTTTCAGAAGTTCACCAAGAAGAAAGGCTTCAGAAAGTCTTCAAGGTCCAGCTCAAGAAATGATGAAGCTTCCACTCGTGATCACAAGAAGAGAACATGCCACAAGTGCAAGAAACCTGGTCACTACATCTCTGAGTGTCCACAGTGGGACAATGAGACCAAGAAGAAGAAGAAGAAGAGCAAGGAATATGGTTCTGATGACAAGAAGAAGAAGAAATCCTCAAAGTCTTCTTCCAAGTCTTCATCATACAAGAAGAGCTCATCTGGCAAGGCTCGTGCTTTTGTTGGCAAGAAGATGGATTCAGAGGAGGAGTCTGCTTCTGAGGAGGCAGAGGTGGAGTCTGAGGAGGAGTCCGACTCCGGTGTTGCAAGTCTGGCTCTAGCTACAGCCTACGTTGCCAAGTCCATCTTCAACACTGAAGACAATGGCTCCGTCACCAACGGTGATGCTAATGACAAGGACGACTCTGCTCCCACCTACTATTTCATGGAATGCGGTGCCAAGGTAAACTCACGCTATGCCTACTTTCAAACATCATGTGAAGATGACTCTGATTGTGAATCCAAACCTAGCTGCAAAACACTTGCTAAAATTGCAACTGAACAACAGTAAGCTATGGAACATATTCAAAAATTGCTAGACAAAAGCGATGACCTGTTGGACGCGGAAATGACCCGATTTCAGTCCTTAATTGAAGACATCAAAAGTCTTCATGTTAAATACGGGGAACTTGAAAGTCGTCATGAAACACTCTCAACAACTCATGAAAAGCTTTCGTACGATTATCTTCAAAGGAAGCAAGAACTTGAGAAATTAAGAGCGGCTCATGAAGATCTTCAAAAGGAGAACGAGTCACTTTGCACTCAACAGATCAGTCCCGCTCAGGAAGGATTTGAACCACCATGTCTAAAATGCCTTGAGCATGATAATGCTACCTCATTCTTTGAATGTTCTATCTGCCATCAAGGTTGCAATATCTTCAACTGCTGATGTGGTAACTAACCCCTCTATTGAGGATGCCACTACTATGCTAATGAGAATGCCAGGTTGATGACATTGCTTGAGACAGGAATGTACAAAAGTCTCAAAGGGCATCAGACACTATGTGATGTCCTCAAAAAGCAGATTCTGAACCGAAACCCTAGGAAAGAGGGTGTTGGGTTCAAGAGGAAAATGAATGTTGATGGTTCTTACTGGAAGCCTGAGCAGTACCCCAAAACCACATGGGTTGCTGCAAAGGGACCTTAAATGGATCCATCCACCTTATCTGGCTTCACTTGTGCTAACCCGATTATCATTGATGAATCCTTTGATGCAAACTATAAACTGTTTAAGAATCAGAATGGTGAAGTGTTTGCCAGGTATATTGGTACTAACTGCAAGAATGGACCACCTTTGAAGAGGATCTGGGTGCCCAAGAGTTGTCTTGAGAATCTTCAGGTGAACGTCATCATGACACCACCAGGGAAGAAGACAAACCCCAGACCAAAGGCTTCATATGGTCCAAAGGCTTCATATAGATAGAGGACTCACCAGAGTTCCTAATGCCAATGTTTTACCGGGAAATCATACTCAGACTTATGAACATGAGCGTGTTTCGTCAAACCGCTATGTTCATAAGACCAAGAACTATTCTGCCTATTCATATGAGTACTATTCACCTCCTGCAAGGCTATTTGCTAGGGCTCCAAAGCCGAAGTTCTCAGATGCTACACTTAGACTCATTGCTTCTAAGCCACCCCTGAAGATGTGGGTGGTTAAGAAAAATTAACTCTCTTTGCAGGAAAGGTCTCCACTGTAAATCAAAGGCGTCGATGCTATTCTTTGGGGACCTAAACAGCTTGTGGGGTGCAAGATAAAATTCCCAAATGGTCTTACTATGTATTTTGTTCCGGGATTCCTTGACAATCATCCTATCTGCCCTAACCAGGATCTGAACTTTCATAATCCCCTTGTTCGTCAAATTTTTATGCTTCACAATACCTTTGGTGAAGCCTATCCCTAATCGCACCGTAGGGTATGACACCAAATGCTTGAATGGATTATGGATAGTGGATGCACTAACCACATGACCGGTGATCAAGTCTTCGATGGATTCAACCTCACGTCCATCTGACAAGAGTCACATCACATTTGCTGACACTGGTAAAAGCAAGGTATTGGGTCTAGGTAGAGTTGCAATCTCAAAGGATCAACACATGGATAAAGTGATGCTTGTTGAATCCCTTGGTTTCAACTTAATGTCTGTCTCAATGCTTTGTGACTTAAACATGATTGTGATATTTGGAAAATACTGTTGCCTTGTGCTAATGGAATCTGACAAATCTCTAGTGTTTGAAGGATATCGAAAGGACGATTTGTACATGGTAGATTTCTCAGCAGGACCACAATTGGCCGTATGTCTTCTAGCAAAGGCGTCAGAATGTTGGCTCTGGCATCGGAGGCTAGGGCATGCTGGCATGAGGAACTTGTACACACTCGCGAAGAAGAAACACGTCATAGGCATCAAGGGCATCAAGTTCAAGAAGGATCATCTATGTGGTGCCCGCGAAGCTGGAAAGATGACAAGGGCCAAGCATCCCTCGAAGACAATCATGACTACATCTCAACCCTTCGAGCTGCTTCACATGGACTTATTTGGCCCTACTCACTACTCAACTCTCACTACCACTGCTTGCCTCTATGGCTTCGTCATTGTTGATAATTATTCAAGATACACATGGGTGCATATAATCCTTTACAAGAATGAAGTGCAGGATGTCTTTAGACGCTTCGCCAATCGTGCCATGACAAACTATGGCATCAAGATCAAGCACATCAGAAGTGAAAATGGCACAGAGTTCAAGAACACCGGCCTCGACACTTATCTTGATACATTGGGCATCACTCATGAGTTCTCTTCTCCATACACACCTCAGCATAATGGCATCATGGAGCGCAAGAACAGAACACTCATTGAGATGGCTTGGACGATGCTTGATGAGTACAAGACTCCAAGGAAGTTCTGGCCTGAAGCCATTGATACTGCATGCCATGTCATCAACCATGTTTATCTTCACAAGCTTCTAAAGAAAACATCCTATGAGCTTCTAACTGGTAAGAAGCCAAACATCGCCATTTCAGAGTATTTGGTGCTAGGTGCTGGATCAAGGATCCACATCACACTTCAAAATTTGCACCGAAAGCACATGAAGGTTTTATGCTTGGTTACAGAAAGGATTCACACTCCTACAGAGTCTTCAACCTCTTTCACTATAAAGTGGTTGAAACCGTGGATGTGCGGTTCGATGAGACTAACGGCTCGCAAAGAGAGCACTCGCTAAATGTGCTAGATGAAGTCCCACCTAGTGAATCCATCAAGCTTATGGGAATCGAAGAAATCATACCTTCAGAGGCACAGTCAAGAGGAACTTATCATTTCGCGCCTAATCAACTCGAAGACACCGCCACCAAGCCACGTCAAGAAGAAGACAATGGTCAGCAAGGGCAAAAATCTTCGTCCAATTCATCCTCGTGTTGCAAATGAAGTACATATTGAGAAGATAATTGATAGCATCAACGCACCTGGTCCACTCACTCGTTCAAGAGCAACTCAGCTAGCAAATTTCGGTGGCACTTTGCATTTGTCTCTATATCTGAACCCAAGAAAGTTGCTGAAGCCTTCATGGAACCTGAATGGATTCAAGCTATGAAAGAAGAGCTTCAACAGTTTGAGCTGAACAATGTGTGGGAATTAGTCAAGCGTCCTGATCCTCGCAAACACAATATCATTGGCACCAAATGGATCTATCGCAACAAACAAGATGAGCATGGTCAAGTTGTCAGAAACAAGGCTCATCTTGTTGCTTAAGGATACACTCAAGTTGAAGGGATTGCCTTCTATGAAACATTTGCTCCGGTGGCTAGGCTTGAAGCCATTCGCATACTGCTAGCCTATGCCAACCATCACCACATTCTTCTGTATAAAATGGATGTGAAGAGTGACTTTCTCAATGGCAAGATTGAAGAAATGTATGTTGCACAACCACCTGGCTTTGAAGATCCAAAACATCCTGATATGGTATACAAGCTCAACAAGGCACTGTATGGCCTCAAACAAGCCCCTCGTGCTTGGTATGACACTCCCAAAGACTTCCTGAAGAGAAAAGGTTTCAAACCTGGTTCCCTGGATCCCACTCTCTTCACGAAGACATACATGGTGAACTATTTGTGTGCCAGATCTATGTGGATGACATTATCTTCGGCTGCACTGACAAAAGATACAGTGATGAGTTTGGGCATATGATGCAAGAGCAATATCAGATGTCCATGATGGGTGAGCTGAAGTTCTTCCTTGCTCTTCAAATCCGTCTGCAGAGCAACTGCATCTTCATATCTCAAGAGAAATACCTCAAGGATTGCCTGAAGAAGTTTGGAATGCAAGACTTCAAAGGGTACACAACGCCAATGCCAACCAAAGGTCAATTGGGTCCCGGCGACAATGGTAAAGAGTTCGATCAAAAGGTATACCGCTCCATGATTTGTTCTTTACTCTATTTATGTGCATCTAGGCCAGATATCATGCTTAGCGTTTGCATGTGTGCCCGATTCTAAGCGGCACCAAAGGAATCACATCACTTAGCTATGAAGCGAATTCTTCGATATTTGGCTTACACCCCAACACTAGGATTATGGTATCCAAAGGGCTCAGAGTTTGATCTAGTTGGATTCTCGATGTTGATTATGCTGGTGACAAGGTTGATCGCAAGTCCACATCGTGCACATGTCACTTTCTTGGACAATCTCTTGTTTGTTGGTCTTCAAAGAAGCGTAACTGTGTCTCTCTCCACTGCTGAATCTGAATACATTGCTGCTGGATCTTGCTGCGCTCAACTTCTATGGATGAAGCAAACTCTCAAGGACTATGTCATCCATCTGAAGTAGGTGCCACTCTACTGCGACAATGAAAGCGCCATCAAGATTGCCAACAACCAAGTTCAGCATTCAAAGACAAAGCACATTCAGATCCGTCATCACTTTCTCAGAGATCATGTCATGAAGGAAGATATTGATATCATTCACGTCAACATTGAAGAGCAATTGGTTGATATCTTCACAAAGTCCTTAGACGAGAAAAGGTTTTGCAAGTTGCGGTGTGAGCTAAATATCTTAGAATCCTCGAATGTCATTTGATTGGACACACATCCTAACTCTTTTGCATGTTGATGACTTAGATGTGCAACACACGAAGTAAAGTATATCTTCAATAAATGAAGACATACACTCTAAGTGTGAATACATTAACGCAGAATTTGACTTCGGAGCGCCACGATAATTGTGCGCCATGTCTGGGTCTAATACTTCCTATACGGTGGGTAACGCCACCACCAAACTCTTGTTTGAAGTGTTTTATTTGGCGTCACATTTGCATAATCTTCGCATTTGGTTTTGTCTTCAACATTGATTTGTCTTCACATTTATCTTCACAATGTTGATTTGGTATCATACTGATATATACATATATTTGTGTTCTGTCCTCTACAACATTCACTTATAGCTATGACTTCATGTTTGAATCTTTTGATCTAAGTGAATGTGATCGGACCCTAACCCCCTCGATGCTTGTACCTCAGATTCTATCTATCCAAATCATATGCATTATATTGAAACTGTCGATTGTCTTCTCTGAGTCCTTGTCAGTAGAAAACACAAAGACAAAAATTGAATCTATTTTAATGCTATATCCTCATTGCCTAAAAACCGGAGAAGCCGGAATGACCGCCTGACAATCCAGGCGTGCGTGGGAACATAGAACAACTTTCAGTGTGTTGCATGCATGCCATGTGTCCTTCAGATGTGAACCCCCAGGGGCACCTGCGTAATTATGCTGTGATGTCCCCTTCCTTATAAATACACAACTCACCACGGTCACAATCTCTTCTTCCACCTCGCCACCTCGCACAAACCCTAGCGCCTCCGCTACCTCGCGTCGACGCCGGAGACGAAGCGCTTAGCTGTCGTGACTTCTTCGACGCCGTCCTCACGCTGACCACGGACCTCGTCCTCTCCGCCGCCCCCGTAGGTGTCTTCCGCCGCTAAGTTAGGGTGCGGGAGATTGAACTGCTCGGCCTCCCTCTTCGCCTCGTCTAGCAGTTCATCAAGGGTAATTAAAACTTACTTTTTATTGCCTTTTTGATCCGTCAGATCCATCCACTTGAACCAAAATTGGTTTCTAAACTTACAAATCTGGATCTATCTTGTTCTGCATCTCATATCATGCTATGTATATTCACTTATGCTTCACAACCAGTTAGATTCCTCACTTGTACTTATTCATGGATTCGTACAAATCTAGAACTAATTCTCATCAAATAAGTGAATGTCTTCGCACTAGGAGGTCAATGTCTTCAAACTAATTTATCTTCAAAATCTTCTGAGAATGCATGTGACCTCTTCCCCTTCCCTCGCACCTCTAATGCTGTCACAGGTACATGTCCATGGGAGAATCCCTTGGTTCTCATAGTCTGCATTCATTTGCAGAGGTCTTACAGCGACACATCAACTCTCCTGAAGCCAGTTCCTGTCTGACCAGCAGACGGAAGCCATTCACAGTCTTGAAGCCTTTCAGCTTGAATATAATGGCCACTGAGAAATCAGCTAGAAAGGGCGGCAGGCAGCGCCGTGGGGATACAACCAAGGACTTGCCACCAGATCTCTTTGAAATGTACAAGACAGATCCTAAAGAGAATTACAATCAGTGCAAGACTCGAATCCAATGGATTCGAAGATATTGGGCAGAGGAATGGTTCAAGTATAGATTTGTCACTGCTGAATATGCTGAAAAGAACGCCATCAAGCGACCATGGGGAGATATTCTATACAGAAACTTCAGCCCAAGTCCAAGTCCGAAGCCATTGCTCAAGGCTTCTACCCTTGCATGGTCCGTGGACCGCAGCCAGACAATGCCGACCCATCTTCTCTATTATGGTGTCGTGAAGACAATCTCTTCAAGCGCAATTTTGAGTTTGCAAAGGAGTCTGCGGCTAAGAACAAGAAAGCATTTGGACTCGACTTCAACCCTGGCCCATCTGCTCCAAGGGCTGATGGCACCCGTGATGCCAATCCAAACGTCGTCGGCCCCTTCTATAACCTCGAAGGCCTCATCACTCACATAGCAGTACAGGGGGCGGCCGTGGATCACTCAACTGATGACGCAAATTCTGATGAAGCGCCAGCTCCACCTATGCCGTAGAAGCAGAAGAAATCAAAGGCTTCAAAGCCCTCTGCCGCACCAAAAGCTTCGCGTGTGAAGCCATTGGCAACTGCACCTTCTGAACTCAGTGTGCAATCTGAAGATCTTTCTCGTGTCTCCAAGAAGACGGAGAAGCCCATGAAGATTTCTGGGCATGAACTAACTCCAGCTGCCGTTCTGCAAAATGAAAATGAAGCCATTGATCTATCAATCAACGAAGATCTTGGTGATGATGCCCTTGAGCTACTAATCAAGAGCAAGCAAGAGGCGTAGATCTTCAATGATCTGCCCCTCTTTGATGTGGATATTCTGAACAACTTCATCGATGAGTGGTTTGACAACCTGAGCCTCAACATTGATGATCTCCAGCTGCCAGTTGACATCAACGTCACCTTCCATGAAGCCATTGCTAATGAGCTGGCTCTAGCCCAGAAGATCGTCGAGCTGAAGAACAAAATTGATTATGAATAGGCTCAATTCAAGAAGAACATGGCCAAGCTCAGCGTGGCTGATGTTCAAAGCTTCAAGGAAACGCTGCATGTGCTCAAAGAACAGTTTTCACAAGAAACGTGAAGAAGCAAAAGGTTCAAGAGAGCGGATGAAATACTTTGCAGAGAAGTGTGTTCAAGCACACAATGAGGCAGAAAAGCACAAGACTCTTGGGCGTCCAGGCATCGACCCCAAGATGGCTGCCAAACTGAAGAAGAAGCCTTGTGGGCCCAAGTCAAGCATCAACGCAGGAAGCACCTCACATTGTATTCCTCGCCAAAGATGACAAGCTCGAAGCCTAAGGTCGCCACAAAGCAGCCTTCGTAACTCAAGAAGACAAGGGCAGCTGAAGCCGAAGCCAAGAAGCGCAAGAACAAGAATGTTTCTAATGATGCTCCATCAAAGAAGAAACTGAAAAAGGCTTCAAAGAAAGAGCGTGTTGTGGCCTATGGGCCTCTTGTTGTCGAGCCAATTTCTGTTGCTCGTCCTGCCTCTACAAACCAAGAGCGTCAACTTGTGATCCACGCGCCTACTTTCATAGAGGCTCCTGAAAATGAAGAAGTACCAACTGTTGACCCCATCACAGCTGAAGACATTAGTCGTGAAGACAATGTTGAAGATGATGAAGTCCTTCCTCAAATAGAGCACCAACCGGTATCATCGCCTGTTCTTACGAACAACGAACTCATCAGCATTGTCGTCCTTTGACGCCTATTGCTCAGGATGATTCATGGGTTGATCGCCCTCAACAAGACAACCCCATTGATGATGAGACACCCAGAACTCCACCACCTCAAGCCACCACTCCGGTGCTTGACGATGACAATTACATGGTGCAGACCACTCCATCACCACAGGCGTCGCCCGCTTTCCGCAGGCTTCACAAAGGCCCTAGGCCACAGGTCACCATGTCGAGCATTCCAGAAGGAGAAGTGCAAGAAAGCTCATTAGCACGCTAAGTGTTCCCTGAAGCCACTCCCACTGCGAATGTCTCCGAGTCTGAAGCTAAAGCTGCTGAAGACATTCCGGCTGCATCAGCCGATGACAATCAAGAACCAAGACAAGAAGAAGAAAGAGTTGCCACACCCCTCTCACTCAAGAAGTCATTCTCGAGGAGAATGTGACCGTGCCCAACCCTCCTATCATTGAAGACACGGAGGCTGAGAACACTGAGGCTGCCACCAACAATGATACTGAAGCCAATGACGTTGTCATGGCTGAAGACAATGTGGAGCCTGAAGCCAATGTTGTGCCTGAAGCTCAAGTGCAACTTGAAGCCCATGTAGATACTGGTCCACTGTTCCAGCCCCAAGGCCTCACACAATTGGGCAGGCCTATAATCATGGTGAACTTGTCATAGTTCGGTGGCCCATCATGGTGCCTCCCACTGCTCCCGGACCTCAATATGACTATCATGTGGAGTAGAGGCCACAAGTTCAGAAGCCAAAGCCCAGGCTACCAAGGCTTCCAGGTACTACAACTTCACCAGGATCCTTCAGTGTCAACAGCTTCAGAGCCCACAACACCTTCTTCGATAGCGCCAAGAATCCATACTCGAAGCCAAAGATCTCATCTGATTGCTTATGGAGCTATCAGCAGTGCAACTATTATTCATGTGTCTTATACAATCAAGAGCGAATCTTTCCTCACATGCGTCTGGATTGTGAAGCCATTGCTGGTCTGCCCTGCCTGGAAGAAGCTTTGGACTGTGTCGGTGTCAAAACCGGTGGATCTCGGGTAGGGGGTCCCGAACTGGGCGTCTAGGCGGATGGTAACAGGAGACAAGGGACACAATGTTTTTACCCCGGTTCGGGCCCTCTCGATGGAGGTAAAACCCTACTCCTGCTTGATTAATATTGATGATATGGGTAGTACAAGAGTTGATCTACCACGAGATCGGAGAGGCTAAACCCTAGAAGCTAGCCTACGGTATGATTGTTGTTGTGTCTTACGGACTAAACCCTCTGGTTTATATAGACACCGGAGGGGGCTAGGGTTACACAGAGTCGGTTACAAGGAAGGAGATCTACATATCCGTATTGCCAAGCTTGCCTTCCATGCTAAGGAGAGTCCCATCCGGACACGCGACGAAGTCTTCAATCTTGTATCTTCATAGTCCAACAGTCCGGCCAAAGGTTATAGTCCGGCTGTCCGGATACCCCCTAATCCAGGACTCCCTCAGTAGCCCCGGAACCAGGCTTCACTGACGATGAGTCCGGCGCGCAGATTGTCTTCGGCATTGCAAGGCGGGTTCCTCTCCAAATTCTGAGTACCTGTTAAATAGTGTCCGGCTTCTTGTAAATGCTGCGCTCCTTGGCTTCTATGCCCAATAATGGCCACCTTCCACGTGTCAAGAAAATGTGAGGAGCCGGGGTGTTTTTACATTTACCCCCCTAGCTATGCAAATGAGCTGTCTATTAAAGGGACGAGGATTCAGATCCAAACCACACCATCCTCCCTTAGTGAGCATTCATCGGAACGCGCCCGAAAAAATCCATCCCAACATGGCCGGTCAGCGCAGCTCCTCCTCTCGTTCCCCCAGCCCCAAGCCCAGAGATTGGGAGAGGTGTTCCGTCCCGCACAACCAATTAGTGAAGCTTCAAACCCAGGGATTTCTCCCCCAGCGTATATGGTCCCGGTTCGAGCCGGGCTCGCCACCTATAATGGCGGGGAGCAAGCGAAGAGCCTTCCCAACCCCTCTAAGGGAGAGGAGGTGTGCCTTGTCCCTTATTTGATAAGGGGACTCAGATTTCCAATCCATCCGTTTCTCCGAGGGCTCTTGGAGTTCTACGGCCTCCAGTTGCATAACCTTACCCCTGCCTCCATACTTCATATCGCTGGCTACGTAGCCCTTTGCGAGCTATTCTTGGGCTGCGAGGCTCATTTCGCACTGTGGAAGAAGTTGTTCTGCCTTGTGCCCCGTTCACAGAGGGGGTCAATATATCAGGTGGGCGGAGCCAAAGTATGGTGCATCGCCGAGACCGGATACCTATCCGGAACCCCGAAGAAGGCGTCCGAAGACTGGCCTTCAGAGTGGTTTTATATAGAAGACGTCCCTCTTCCGGATCAGATTCGGATCGGCCTTCCCGAGTTTGACAATGCTCCTTTGAAGAAGCGCCTGAGCTGGCGACCACGGAGCCCCTGGGAGGAAGATGACAGAGACGTTCTTTACCTGATGAGCCGAATAAAGGTATTGGCTCAATCAGGACTGACCATGGACGAAGTCATGGCAATATGCATTATGCGGGGGGTGCAGCCGCTTCAATATCGAGGCCACCCATGTGGGAGTTCAACGGGGAAGATGACGCCACCCGTTGTGGCTGCAAGGGGCCGGACTCGACCGCTGCTCTAGCAAAAATCTTGTCCGATTTGTACAAGGGAGAGGAAGAGGAATTCCTCCGTATCAAGCCACCGATTGGGTTTTCCATGTACAATCCTCCGAGCTGGGTAGGGCGCCATTTTTTATGCCCATCCGTTCCATATTCCCATAGTTAAATATTTTATCTTACAAATTCATCGCAGGAACTGCGAAAGGCTGTAAGGGAGATCAACAGCCCACCCCCACAACCGGAGGATCCTGAGCGGTCCCTCGACCCGGCCTTAAAAGAGGATCCAGACATATCCGTGGAGCTAATCGACAGGGTATTTTACCAATTAAGCAGCGACGGTGCCTTGGTGGCCATCACGGCCGACTACCCTGGGCTACTCCCAGCCTCGCAGGTGAGTGAGATTAAAGTCCCAACCTTAAAAAGGATTCGTCTTTGCATACTTTGCTTACCGTATACCAACGGCGTTTTATAGGGAAGGCCCTTGGGACGCCATGCCGAGCCCGCGGCGACCAGCCAACAAGGGGCTCCGAGGCCGAGCAGGCTAAAAAGGAACGCGGTCCGGACTGAGATGCCGACGCAGAGGTATGATGTGCCACCTCACTCCATGGTATCGTCTTTAAAGACATAATAACGCCCGTTCTTTCTAGGAAGAAGAACGCTCGCCGGACTATATCCAGAGAGGTCACCAATCATGCCTCAACCAGTCGGGCTCCAGGGCCGGACACAGAAGCGGAAGCGAATATGAGGCGCACGCCGGATGCTCCTCCGACAAAGGATGCGGACAAAATATCCGCCACAAATTCCAAGGTGGAGAGCGCCATGAACCACAGGTGTCGTCGAGCCGTTCTCCATGACGCTTGTTTCTCCCAAGAGGCATTTGATGCCTTCAACTCATGAGACGCGTACCTCCGTGCTGCTCAGAATGGTCTAGCCAGAGCCATGAACCAGTATGTAAAGGATATACGGGTGAGAAAATTTGATGATTATATATAGCAGTAGCCCCTGAGACTTGAAACAATTAGAATAACTGATTTAAGGATCATTTGTTATGCAGGTTCTTACAGAAAAGAATACCCAATTGTCACGTGAGCTTGAAGAGTGCAAAGCCCAAGTTCAGGCTGCACTGGCCGCAGAAGAGGAGTCCAAAAAGACCCTGTTGGTGTCAAAACTGGCAGATCTCGGGTAGGGGGTCCCGAACTGTGCGTCTAGGCTGATGGTAACATGAGACAAGGGACACGATGTTTTTACCCAGGTTCGGGCCCTCTCGATGGAGGTAAAACCCTAGTCCTGCTTGATTAATATTGATGATATGGGTAATACAAGAGTAGATCTACCACGAGATCGTAGAGGCTAAACCCTAGAAGCTAGCCTATGGTATGATTGTTGTTCGTCCTATGGACTAAAACCCTCCGGTTTATATAGGCACCGAATAGGGTTAGGGTTACATGTAGTCGGTTACAATGGTAGGAGATCTACATATCCGTATCGCCAAGCTTGCCTTCCACGCCAAGGAAAGTCCCATCCGGACACGGACGAAGTCTTCAATCTTGTATCTTCATAGTCCGTGAGTCCGCCAAAGGTCATAGTTCGCTATCCGGACACCCCTAATCCGGACTCCTCAAGAGTCTCCCGAACCAGGCTTCAATGACGACGAGTCCGCGCCAGAGATTGTCTTTTATTATTGCAAGGCGGGTTCTTCTCCAAATCCGTGTCCCTATTTGAATAGTGTCCGCTTCTTGTAAACATCGCGCCCTTGGCTTCCACGCCCAATAATGGCCATCTTCCACGTGTTGAATGAATGCGAAAAGCCGTGGTATTTTTACATTTACCTCCCTAGCTGCGCAAAATGAGCTGCCTATATAAGAGACGAGGATCTAGATCCACATCACACCACCTTCCCTTCGCGAAGCCATCGGAGCGCATCTCGATGTAAACCCATTCCATCATGGACAGCTGACGCGGCTCCTCCTCTCGCCCTCCTAGTCCTCAGCCCGAGATTGGGAGAGATGCTCCGTCCCAAGACAAATGAAGTTAGTGACGCCCAAACCAAGGGGTTTCTTCCCCAGCCTTCATGGTTCCGTTCGAGCCGGACTCGCCACCTATAAGGGCGGAAAATGCGGAGAGCGCCCCTGGCCCCTCCCGAGGAGAGCGGGTATGCCTTGTCCCCTATTTGATAAGAGGGCTCGGATTTCCAATCCATCCGTTTCTCTGGGGGCTCCTGGAGTTCTACGGCCTCCAGTTGCACAACCTTACGCGTGCCTCCATTCTTCATATTGCGGGCTTCGTGGCCCTTTGCGAGCTGTTTTTGGGCATCGAGGCTCATTTTGCGCTATGGAAGAGGCTGTTACGCCTCGCACTTCGCTCTCGTGGAGGGGTCGATATATCAAGTGGGCGGAGCCAATTATGGCGCATCGCCGGACCGGATATCTATCCGAACTCAAGAAGGCGCCCAAAGACCGGCCTTCTAATGGTTTTATATAGAAGACGCCCCTTGCCGGACTCGCTCGGATCGGCCTCCCGGAGTTCAAGAATGCTGCTTTGAAGAAACGCCTAAGTCAAGGGCGCCCACGGAGCCCCTGTGAGGGAGAATGACAGGGACGCCCTTTACACCGATGAGCCGAATAAGGTTGTTGGCTCATCGGACTGACCATGATCGGAGTCATGGCCATATGCATCATGCGGGGGTGCAACCACTTCAATATAGAGGCCACCCCATGTGGGATTTCAATGGGAAGATGACGCCACCCGGCCGCGGCCGTAAGGGGCCGGATCGGTCAGCTTTCCGACGGAGGCCTTGTCCGCATTATACAAGGGAGAAGAGGAGGATTTCCTCCGCCAATCCATTGTATGGATTTTCTATGTACGATCCTCCAAGCCGGGTAAGCGGACACTTCTTTATGCCCATCCGCTCCATATTCCCATAGTTAAGTACCTTTATCTTGTGATTTTGACGCAGGAA
This sequence comes from Aegilops bicornis, assembly GCA_021605145.1. NCBI lineage: Eukaryota > Viridiplantae > Streptophyta > Magnoliopsida > Poales > Poaceae > Aegilops > Aegilops bicornis. The sequence continues at coordinate 267,710,093 of CM038675.1, read as the reverse complement.
TTGCGCCGGGCCGTAAGGATATAAACAGCCCACCTCCACAACCCGAGGATCCGAACGGTCCTCGATTCGCCTCCCAAGAGGATCCGGACATATCTGTGGAGCTGATTGATGGGGTATTTTACCAATCGAGCATCGATAACGCTTTGGTTGCCATTACGACCGATTACCCCGAATATTTCCAGCCTCATAGGTAATTGAGACCAAGTCCCAATACCTTAGAAATGATCCTCGCTTATCTTTGACCACCGTGATATCAATGGCGCTCAGAGGGGGAGCCCTTGGGGCGGAAGGCCGAGTCGCGGTGGCTAGCCAACAAGGGGCAGCACGCCCAACAAAGCTAAAAAGAAGTGCGGTCTGCATCAATCACCGGTGCAACGGTATGGCGGTCGCCTTATTCCTGTGTTTTATTCCGGCAGAGCATGCTAACGCCGCGCTTTTTCAGAAAAAGAGCGCCACGGACTATATCCGGAGAGGTTGCCAATCGAGCCTCACGGCCAAAGCTTCAAAGCCAGGTCCGTAAGTGGAGGCGAACACAAAGCGTCAAGGCCGACGCCTCCGACAAAGGATGCCGACGGGCTATTTGCCACCAATTCCGAGGTGGAAAGTGCCATGAATCACAAAGGCCGCCGGACTGTTCTTCGTGACACATGTTTCTCCCTAGAGGCATTGGATGCCTTCAATTCGGGAGACGCTAAGACCTCCGTGCTGCTCAAAATGGTCTAGCCAGAGCCACGGAGCAAAGATGTGAAAGACATAAGGGTGAGAAAATTTGATGGTCATATATACCAAAGAGTCTCTTGAGACTTAAAATAATTAGAATAACTGATTTAAGGATCATTTATTGTGCAGGATCTTACGTAAAAGAATACCCAATTGTCCTGTGAGCTTGAAGAGTGCAAAGCCCAACTTGAGGCTGCACAAGTCATGCATGTGGGAAGCTAAGGAGACCCTCACCGGTAACATACGCTTTTAAAAGATAAGTATGTTATGAAGTGCGGCGTGTGTATAGATCTCGACAATGACATTGCAGATGGCACTGTGGTAGATCCGGACAAACAACAGCTCTTGCGCCAAGTTAAAGGCCGTAGAACGTGCTTACGAGGGTGAGGTAGGAGAAAAATAATCTCCAAGATGCCAACACCTGGTTGGGCGAGGAGCTAAAGGATGTTCGTGCTCACCGTCTGACTGCTAAGGGGAATCGGCGGCTTCGACGCTGCATTTTTAGTAAGTGCTTAAATGAATCTTTGAGAAAAGAGTTCAAATGAGGAAGTCGATTAACAGAGTTATGTCTCAGAGGTATGCTCACAGCCGCCCCTGCAGAGGAAATGCCCGGTTCTACGGGGTGACCTTCTTCCCGAAGCTCTTACAACTGCATGAACGAGTTCGACAGTGATGAAAGGCGTCGCCAGTCCTTGTGGCTATCTATCTCCCCGCTCAAGGCCTTGGGGAGCTTGCAGAGAGGCTCCTGTGGAGCGCGGGCGCTTCTGTTATGGAAGATATCGGCCTGCCACAAGGTGCTGTGGAGGCCTGGTCAATGGTGAAGACGCTGGTACACAAAGGTTGACCCAAACCACATGGCCGAGGTCGGACCTGTGGGGCCGATGGGAAGGAGATCCTGTGAGCTTAGTGTACCACTGTGGAATTGGCCGCAAAGTATTCCCAGCAGGATCAGAACTAGACAACATGTTAGATGGTATTCAAGAGGAATACAATCACCAAATTGACTATGTAATTTAAATTGACATGTAAAATGCCTTCTAGCCGGATTGTAGATCGTTTGTCTTAGCGGACCTTTTCGCTTCAACCTCGGGACCCGATAGTCCGGAGTGTGTCCGAATACCCTTGCGGTTATATAAAAACCAGGGCATGCGTGGAGACCAAGCGTAGGGGTCATTAGTGCTTTATCAGACAAGTGCCCAACTAGTTATGTTATATTACATGGTTAGTAAGAAACATCTTCCAGGGAGAATAGTTCCATCAGGGGTTCCTTTCCCTGGGTGGCATGCCCTAAAGTGCATGTCCGGACTGCGAAAAAAGAAGAAAAACATCTGGAGGCAGATAAATAAATAGGTAAAAAAATCTTATTTTAGTTCACCGACCGAATATTCTCTTAAGAACGCTAGCTTTCGGCTTCACCCAGTCTGAGGTACACATCCACCGACCGGCAAGAATAATCGCAGAGGTGCTCCCTTTACCACCTAGCCGAACAATCGGAACGTAGGGGTAAACACAGGAGCCAGGCAACCTAGCTTGGCCAAAACTTAAGTCATATCAATGCATATAATGGTGAATAAAAGGTACATGCGGAAGTGTGACACATGTATTGGGCATGAAGCCCTTATACTTAAGCTTCTGTGAAAGAAGCCCTCAGTACAATGAGCGGATAGCGCGTCAAGGGTGTGCGAACAATGCGCTAACGAGCCTGCCAAGGCTTGAATGAAAAAAGGAGGGAGAAGGAGAAAAATAGAAGACAACTAAAATGTAAAATATGGACAGAGGAAGGAGACGAACTCAGAATCCGACGCTAGGCGTAGAATCTTCGGAGACGTACTGCATTCCATGGCTTTGGCTCGAGTCAGTTATCCGATGCATCGCGCAGACGGTATGCTCCGCCGGTCAGGACTTGGTCGATGATAAAGGGACCTTCCCGTTTGGGCTTTAGTTTGTCCTTTTTCTTGTCCGGCAGCGAGAACTAGCTCGCCAACATTGTAAGTTTTGGCCCGTACTTCTCTGCTTTGATATCTTCGAGCCTGCTGTTGATAGAATGCAGAACGGGCTTGTGCCACGTCACGCTCCTCCTCCAAGGCGTCCAAACTGTCCTGTCGATCGATCTCGGCTTCTCTTTCTTCGTACATGCGCACGCGAGGTGAGTCATGAATTATGTCGCAGGGCAGAACTGCCTCTGCGCCGTATACCATAAAGAATGGTGTAAATCCGGTCGTGCGACTCAGAGTGGTCCGCAGCCCCCAGAGTACGGAGTCGAGCTCTTCTACCCAGTGCGTGTTAGATTCCTTGAGCTAATCTGAGTTTGATGCCGCTCATAATTAGACCATTTGCTCGCTCAACTTGACCGTTAGTTTGAGGGTGATAGACTGAGGCGTAGTCTAATTTAATGCCCATGTTTTTGCACCAGAGTTTGACCTCGTCGGCCATAAAGTTCGTGGCTGCTATCGGTGATGATGTTGTGGGGACACCGTAACGGTGTACGACCCTCGATATGAAGTCTATCACCGGTCCGGATTCAGCCGCCTTGACAGTGCTTGGCCTCTATCCATTTGGTGAATTTATCCACCATGACCAGTAGGGTATTTTTGTTTGTGGGTTCCCCTTTAAGGGTCCGACCATGTCAAGCCCCTGCACTGCCAAGGGCCAGGTGTTGGGTATAGTTTTGAGGGCGGTAGGTGGCATGTGGCTCGATTAGCAAAGAGCCGGCATCCGACGATCGTTGGACTAAGTCCCGAAAGCATCCGCCGCCGTCGGCCAATAAAATCTTGTATGGAAGGCCTTGCCTACAAGGGCCCGTGGTTGCGTGGTGCCGGGCCGAGTCCGCATGTATTTCAGCCGTAAGATTCCGCCTTCTTCTTCGGAGATACACCTTTGAAGGACTCGGTTGTGCTTTTCTTATAAAGCTCTCCCTCATGGACTTTGTAGGTTTTAGATCGCCGCACTATGCAGCGGGCCTCGCTTTTGGTCCTCGGGAGTTCCTCACCGGTTAGGTAGGCTAGGAATGGTTCTGTCCATGGGGCAATGACCGCCATTATTACGTAATGAGGATGTTATTTCGGTGGTAGAACCACCAACTGTGTCAGAATGTTCGGTGTGGGGCAGTGCGGTTGGGTCCGGATTGTTATTTCCGGACTCTCCCTCCCATAATACGGATGGCTTGAACAGCCTCACTAGGAATATATTGGGGGGACAAGATCTCGCTTGCCGATGCGTGCCAACACGCTCACGCCTCGGTTGTTGTCCCGGCTATATGGTGAAATTCGAGCCCTCAAACCGAAAGCTGACATTTTTAGGACTGCATTGCGATAGGGCTGCCATTTTCAGATCCTTGGCATCAAAGTCTCCATTTATTTGTGATATCGCGAGGTTTGAATCACCGCACCTCTAGGCGTTGAATGCCCATGGAAATCGCCATCCGGAGACCATGTAGAAGGGCCTCAGATTTGGCTGCGTTGTTGGAGTCCGTGATACATTATCTCGAGTACGTATTGAATCAGATCTCCGGTTGGGGACGCTGTAACGACGCCAGCCCCTAGGCCAGCCAACATTTTGGAGCCGTCAAGTGCATTATCCAAGAGGAATATGCGCTGCATTCTTTAGGGAGTTCGGCCGTCCATTCGGGCATTTAAGTCGGCCAAAACTTGCAACTTAATAGCTCTCCGTGGCTTATAGGTTATGTCGAACGGGAGGAGCTCAATGGCCCATTTGGCAATCCAGCCCGTCGCGTCGCGGTTGTTTATAATGTCATTAAGGGGTACTTCGGAGGCTACTGTTATTGAACACTCTTGAAAGTAGTGTCGCAGCTTCCGGGATGCCATAAACACCGCCAGACGCTATCTTTTGATAATGTGGGTACCGTGACTTGCATGGAGTTAGGACAAGGGACACGTAGTAAACTGGTTTTTGAAGAGGGAACTTGTGTCCGTCCGTTTCTCGTTCGACAACGAGCACCGCGCTTACAACTTGATGAGTTGCCGCGATGTATAATAGCATTGGTTCGCCCATGTTGGGTGCGGCTAGGACCGGGTTTGTTGCCAATATGGCTTTTATTTCTTCGAGTCCGGCCATGGCGGCATCCGGCCCACTCAAGTGTTCGGCAAGGCCGAGGAGGCGATAAAGGGTAATGCCTTTTCTCCCAAGCTAGAGATAAAGCGGCTTAGAGCCGCCACACATCCAAATAATTTTGTATTTGTTTGTGGTCTTTTGGGATATCCAATTGTGACAGAGCTCGGATCTTGGCTGGGTTTGCTTCAATTCCTGTACCGGATACAATGAAGCCCAAGAGCTTTCCGGCCGGTATGCCGAAAACGCATTTTTCTGGGTTGAGCTTAATGTCATATGTTCGGAGATTATCGAATGTGAGCCTCAAGTCGTCTACTAGAGTTTTGACGTGCTTGCTTTTGACGACCACATCGTCTACGTATGCCTCCACTGATTTGCCAATCTGTTTTGCCAGACATGTCTGAATCATGCGCTGATATGTTGCGTCGACATTTTTGAGCCTGAAGGGAATTGTGTTGAAGCAGAATGGGCCGTATGGAGTGATGAATGCCGTTGTGGCTTGGTCAAGCTCTGCCATCTTAATTTGGTGGTAGCCGGAGTATGCATCGAGGAAACACAATGAATCGTGTCCTGCGGTAGCGTCGATGATTTGATCGATGCGGGGGAGGGGGAAGGGATCCTTTGGGCAAGCCTTGTTGAGGTCTTTGAAATCGACGATAGGCGCCAGGATTTGTCCTTCTTTGGTACCATGACCAGGTTTGCTAGCCATCCGGATGTTTTATATCTCCGATGAATCCGGCCTCCAATAGTTTGGCTAGCTCCTCTCCCATGGCCCATCTCTTTGGTTCGAGAAACGCCAAGAGCCTGCTTGATCGCTTGAACTTTTTAGGATGTTTAGGTCAGGTTTCGCCAAGAAAGCGTGGGATTCTGGCATGTCTCAAGGGTGCCATGAAAAATGTCCCAATTTTCACAGAGGAATTCTCTTAGTGCGGCATCTACATCAGGATTTAATTGTGCCCGATGGAGGCCGCCTTGGTAGGGTCTGTTGGATGGACTTGGAATTTGACTATTTCGTCCGCTGGTTTGAAGGAAGTGGATTTGGATCTCTTATCGAGTATCACATCGCCCCTATTCACCGTGGGAGCGCAGTGCAAAGTGAGTTCCTACCGCTAGGGCTTCAGATAGTGCCTCAAGGGCCAAGCAAGGCGGCTATCTTATTTTTTGGCGGAGTGCTATGTCCGGGTCCCTAGCAAGAGTAATGATTCCGCTGGGCCCGGCATTTTGAGCTTCATGTACCCATAATGGGGTATAGCTTGAAAAATTGTGGATGCCTCTCGCCCTAATAGAGCGTGGTATCCGCTGCTGAATGGGGCCACTTGGAATGTGACTTCCTCGGACCTGTAATTATCCGGCGAGCCGGACACCACATCCAGTGCGATTTTTCCTGTACAGCGTGCTTCCCGACTGGGGATTATGTCTCTAAAGGTTGTGCTGCTTCGCTCAATGCGGCTCCAATCTATCTCCATTTTTCGGAGGGTTTCCTCGTGAATGAGGTTCAATCCGCTGCCACCATCCATGAGTACCTTGGTAAGGCGAAAGCCGTCCACTATCGGACTGAGGACCAATGCGGCTGGTGCTCGGACTGTTCGGAATTTAGGTTCGTCACTGGCATTAAAGGTAATAGCCGTGTCACCTGTGGGTTTATTGTTGCTACTTGGTAGACTTCATGAGGCTACGGAGTGTTCAAGCTTCCGCATATTATTTGATGCGAAAGTCTCAAGACCGTTAGTACCGCATCGGTATCCTTGGTTGGTGCTCTAGAGCTAGAAGCTCTTCGCCACTTTTGGCCACCGCCGTAGTATCCAATATGCTCTAAGGCTTTGTGTTGGAGTGGCGCCTCAGATTATGAATTTTACAGGTCCATTGAGCCATCCCTCCAAAGACGTTCCATGCCCTATAGAGGGTTTTTGCTTTTTGGTATTTAACCCAGTGCTCGGCGATGATGCACCCTTTTATTTCGGATCGGGTTGCATTCAAGGCCGGATTGTCCCAAAATCTTGATTCAGTTTTCCAAGCGCTTTCCATCGCACAAGATTTTGCATTATGGTCGCCAAGTCGGCAAAGCGTGTAATGTCACGGCGACTTATAGCGTTTAGGATCCCGTTGTCCGTGCAATTGTTGCTGAATAATGAGATTGCGCCTCCTCAAGGCAGCCCTTTATCCTGTCCATAACCAGGAGGAATCACCCAAAGAATGGTGTATCGCTTTCAAGGGCTCTTGCCGAATTTGAGATAGGTCGCTATGTTTGGGTGGGCGGGTGGAATTAAATCCGAACCACACCCAATCTGAAACTTAAGGGCCGAGGAGCTCGAACTTGGAAGCTTGGATTCTTGGATGTTGTCCAATGAATCTAGCCTGGCCTCGACTTTTTAGGTTCAGGGCTTGAGTGACGTCCTCTCCTCCGCGGGAATCCGACATGGAGGGATTGGGAATCCGGACGTGGCTAGTCCTTAAGATAGAAGACGGGTCGCCGTATTGTTCCTCCACCACAACAACGTGGTGGGTAACCTCGGGAGAGTTAATCTCTCTCAGATCGGATATAAGCCCAATCTGACCATAGTCTGTAGCGACTCCCAGGGCGGCGATGCGATCCAAGAGATCATTTAAGGAAGAGAGCTCCATCGGATCTAACTGCTTGGCGAGCTCCGAGTTAACGTGAAGATTGCTTTCGATGACCCGAGAAGTCATCGCTTGCGCGGCGAACATGCGGTCATAAGAAAACCGCTTAGTCGGAGAGTTTGGCCGATAGCCAAAGCTTCTTTAGCAATAGTCCCGCTTTTAAAGACGGGATGAGGCATCCTTCCCGACGGCGACGCATTGCAGGAACTCTCAATGAAAGCACCAATGTCGGTGTCAAAACCGCGGATCTCGGTAGGGGGTCCCAATCGCAAGCGCTCTAGGCGGATGGTAACAGGAGACAAGGGACACGAAGTTTTTACCTGTGTTCGGGCCCTCTCGATGGAGGTAAAACCCTACTCCCCGCTTGATTAATATTGATGATATGGGTAATACAAGAGTAGATCTACCACGAGATCAAAGAGGCTAAACCCTAGAAGCTAGCCTATGGTATGATTGTTGTTTGTCCTATGGACAAAAACCCTCCGGTTTATATAGGCACCGAATAGGGTTAGGGTTACACAGAATCGGTTACAATGGTAGGAGATCTACATATCCGTATCGCCAAGCTTGCCTTCCACGCCAAGGAAAGTCCCATCCGGACACGGGACGAAGTCTTCAATCTTGTATCTTCATAGTCCAGGAGTCCGGCCAAAGGTCATAGTTCGGCTATCCGGACACCCCCTAATCTGGGACTCCCTCAGACCCCCTCTGGTAATACCTATTTCAAATGATAGATACCGTATAGAGTGCGGCATATGTGCAAATCTGACAACAAATATTGCAGATGACGCTGGAGGAAATCCGGATGAGCAACATCTCCTACGCCGGCTAAAGGCTGGCGAGAGCTTGCTTACGAGAGTTAGGCAGGAGAAAAATAATCTCCAGGATGCCAACACCCAGCTGAGCGTGGAACTAAAGGATGTTCGTGCCCAACTGTCGGACTCCGTGAAGGAGAATCAGCGGCTTCGACGCGGCATTTTTAGTAAGTGCTTGAACGAACTTTTAAGAAGAGTTCGCCAAGAAGCCACTAATGTAATTATGTTTGTAGGTATGTTAACGGGTCGCCCCGTGGATGAAATGCCCGGTCTGTGGGTGATCTTTCACCCAAGCTCTCACAACCGCATTTAACGAGCTCGACAGTGATGCATGGCATTGCCTGTGCCTTATGGCCATCCGCCTTCCTCGCCTCAAGGCCTTGGAGAGCTTATGGAGAAGCTTAAGGAGCGCGGGCGCTTCCGATTATGGAAGATATCTACTGCCGTCAAGGTGCCAGGGAAGCCTGGGCCATGGTGAAGACGCGGTATACCAAGGCTGACCCAAACCACATGGCCGAGGTCGGACCCGTGGGGCCCGATGGGAAAGAGATCCCCGTTAGCTTAATGTATGGGCAAGTAGAATGGGCCGCAAAGTATTCCCAACAGGATTGTAGGCTAGACAGCCTGTTGGATGGTATAGAAGAGGAATTTAGTCAGTCAAATTGACTATGTAATTAAAGTGACATGTATAATGCCTTCTAGCCGGATTGTAGATCATTTTTCATGGCGGACCTTTTATCTTCAACCTCTGGACCCGATAGTCCGGAGTGTATACGAATACCCTCTCGGTTATGTAAGAACCGGGGCATGCGTGGAAACCAGGCGTATGGGTCATTAGTGCTTGAACAGACAAGTGCCCAACTAGTTATGTTATATTACATGGTTAGTAAGAAACATCTTCCAGGGAGAATAGTTCTGTTAGGGGTTCCTTTCCCTGGGTACGCATGCCCTAAAGTGCATGTCCGGACTGCGAAAAGAGTCGCATGAAAAAGCATCTGGGGGCACATATGAAAAATAAATAAGTAAAAAATCATCTTTTGTTCATCGACCGAATATTCCCTTAAGAACGCTAGCTTTTGGCTTCACCCAGTCTGAGGTACACATCCGTCAACCCGGCAAAGAGTAATCGCAGAGGTGCTCCCCTTATTCCCTAGCCGAATTAACGGGAACGTAGGGCATAAATACAAGAACCAGGCAACCCAGCTTGGCCAAAACTTAAGTCATATCGATGCATATAATGGCGAAGAAAAGGTACATGCGGAAGCATGACACATGTGGTGGGCATGAAGCCCGGATAGATAAGTAAGCTTCTGTGAAAGAAGCCCCCAGGTATAACGAGCGCGGCTAGCGCGTCGATGGTGTGCAGGCAAGGCACAAATTAGCCTTTGAAGGCATCGGGAAAAATAAAAGAAGAAGGAGGGAAATAAAGGATAGATAATGTATATGCAAAAATGGACAGAGGAAGGAGACGAACATAGAGTCCGGCGCTAGGCGCAGAATCTTCGGAGCCTGGCTGCGTTCCATGGGTTCGGCTCAAGTCGATTATCTGATCAATCCCGCAGACGGTACGATCCGCCGGTCAGAACTTGGTCAATGATGAAGGGACCCTCCCATTTGGGCTCGAGCTTGGTCTTTTTCTTCTCCGGCAGGCGTAGAACTAGTTCGCCAATGTTATAAGTTTTGGCCCGTGCATTTCTCGCTTTGGTATCTTCGAGCTCAAGGTCGATAGAATGCGGAACGGGCTTTTGCCATGTCGCGCTCCTCCTCTAGGGTGTCCAGATTGTCCTGCCGATCGAGCTCGGCTTCTCTTTCTTCGTACATGCTCACTCGAGGTGAGTCATGAATTATGTCATAGGGCAGAACCGCCTCGCTGCGCATACACCATAAAAAAGGGTGTGTATCCGGTAGTACGATTCGGCGTGGTCCGCAGCCCCCAGAGTACGGAGTCGAGCTCCTCTACCCAGTGCGTGTTAGATTCCTTTAGGGACCGCACTAATCTGGGTTTGATGCCACTCATGATAAGGCCATTTGCTCGCTCAACTTGACCGTTAGTTTGTGGGTGATAGACAGAAGAGTAATCGAGCTTAATGCCCATGTTTTTGCACCAGAGTTTTACCTCGTCGGCAGTGAAGTTCGTGCCGTTATCCGTGATGATGCTGTGGGGGACGCCATAACGGTGTACGACCCCGGATATGAAGTCTATCACTGGTCCGGATTCGACCGTTTTAACAGGTTTGGCTTCTATCCATTTGGTGAATTTATCCACCATGACCAGCAAGTATTTTTTCTTATGGGTTCCTCCTTTAAGGGGTCCAACCATGTCAAGCCTCCAGACCGCAAAGGGCTAGGTAATGGGGATTGTGTGGAGGGAGGTGGGTGGCATATGGCTTTGGTTTGCAAAGAGCTGACAATCGACGCAACGTTCGACCAAGTCCTGTGCATCTGCCCGGGCCGTTTGCCTGTAAAAACCTGTACGGAAGGCCTTGCTTACTAATGCCCGGGCTGCGGCATGGGGGCGCCGAGTCCGGCATGGATTTCTGCCAAAAGCTTCCACCCCTCCTCTTCGGAGATGCACCTTTGAAGGACTCCGGTGGTGCTTTTCTTATAAAGCTCTCCCTCGTGGACCCTATAGGCTTTAGATCGCCGCACTACGCAGCGTGCCTCATTTTTGTCCTCGGGGAGTTTCTGCCTAGTTAAGTAGGCCAGGAATGGTTCTGTCCACGGGGCGATGATGGCCATTATTACGTGGGCTGAAGGTGTTATTTCAGTGGCAGAGCCTCCGATGATGTCAAAGTGTTCGGTATCGGGTGTTGTGGCCAGGTCCGGACTATTGTTGCCGGTGTCTCCTTCCCATACCACGGATGGCTTAAACATCCTTTCCAAGAAGATGTTTGGGGGGACCGCATCGCGTTTTGCGCCGATGCGTGCGAGGACGTCTGCCGCCTGGTTGTTTTCCCGGGCCACATGATGGAATTCGAGCCCCTCGAACCGAGCTGACATCTTAAGGACGGCGTTACGATAGGCCGCCATTTTCGAATCCTTGGCATCAAAGTCTCCATTTATTTGGGATATTGCGAGGTTCGAATCCCCCCGCACCTCCAGGCATTGAATGCCCATGGATACTGCCATCCGGAGACCATGTAAAAGGGCCTCGTATTCAGCTGCATTGTTGGAGTTTGTATACATTATCTGGAGTACGTACTGGACTATATCTCCGGTTGGGGACGTCAGAACGATGCCAGCCCCCCAGACCAGCCAGCATTTTGGAGCCGTCGAAGTGCATGATCCAATTGGAGTATGGGCCATACTCTTTAGGGAGTTCGGCTTTCGTCCATTCGGCGACGAAGTCAGCCAATACTTGCGACTTAATGGCTCGCCGCGGCTTGTATGTTATGTCGAATGGGAGGAGCTCAATGGCCCATTTGGCAATCCGGCCCGTGGCATCGCGGTTGTTTATAATATCATTAAGTGGCACTTCCGAGGCTACTGTTATTGAACACTCTTGAAAGTAGTGTTGCAGCTTCCTGGATGCCATGAATACTGCCAGATGCTATCTTTTGATAATGCGGGTACCGTGACTTGCATGGAGTAAGGACAAGGGATACATAATAGACCGCTTTTGAAGGGGGAATTTATGTTCCGTCTGCTTTCGCTCGACGACGAGCATCAAGGCCATAACTTGATGAGTTGCCGCAATGTATAACAACATTGGTTCGCCAATGTTTGGTGCGACCAGGTTTGGGTTGGTTGCCAGTATGGCTTTTATTTCTTCCAATCCGGCTGTGGCGGGATCCGTCCACTCAAAGTGTTCGGTGCGCCGTAGGAGGCGATAAAGGGGTAATGCCTTTTCTCCCAGGCGGGAGATAAAGCGGCTTAGAGCCGCCACACATCCGGTTAATTTTTGGATTTGTTTGAGGTCCATTGGGATATCCAACTGTGACATAGCTCGGACCTTGGCCAGATTTGCTTCAATTCCTCTGCTGGATACAATGAAGCCCAGGAGCTTTTCGGCTGGCACACCGAAAACACATTTTTCCGGGTTGAGCTTGATGTCGTATGTTCGGAGGTTGTTGAATGTGAGCCTCAAGTCATCTATTAGAGAGTCGACGTGTTTGGTTTTGATGACCACATCATCTACGTATGCCTCCACTATTTTGCCGATCTGGTTCGCCAGACATGTCTGAATCATGCGCTAATATGTTGCGCCGGTGTTTTTGAGCCCAAAAGGCATTGTGTTGAAGCAGAAGGGGCCGTATGGTGTGATGAATGCCGTTGCGGCTTGGTCGGGCTCCGCCATCTTTATTTGGTGGTAGCCGGAGTATGCGTCGAGGAAACACAATGAGTCGTGTCCCGCGGTAGCATCGATAATTTGATCGATGCGGGGGAGGGGAAAGGGATCCTTTGGGCAAGCCTTGTTGAGGTCTTTGAAATCGACGCACAGGCGCCAGGATTTGTCCTTCTTTGGTACCATCACCAGGTTTGCTAGCCAGTCCGGGTGTTTGATTTCTCTAATGAATCCGGCCTCCAATAACTTGGCTAGCTCCTCTCCCATAGCTTGTTTCTTAGGTTCAGAGAAACACCGAAGAGCCTGCTTGACCGGCTTGAATCCCTTTAGGATATTGAGGCTATGCTCGGCCAGCCTGCGTGGGATTCCTGGCATATCTGAGGGATGCCAGGCAAAAATGTCCTAGTTCTCGCGCAGGAACTCTCTAGTGCGGCGTCTACAACGGGGTTTAACTATGCCCCGATGGAGGCTGTTTTTGTAGGGTCCGTTGGATGGACTTGGAATTTGACTATTTCATCCGCTGGCTTAAAGGAGGTGGACTTGGATCTCTTATCGAGTATCACATCGCCCCTCGCCCACCGTGGAGCACAAAGATAGCCGGGCCTCTACCGCAAGGGCTTCGGATAAGGCCTCGAGGGCCAGTGCAGCTGTCTTGTTTTCGGCGCGGAGTGCTGTGTCCGGATCACTATCGAGAGTGATGATTCTGTTGGGCCCGGGCATTTTGAGCTTCATATACCCGTAATGGGGTATGGCTTGGAAGATCGTGAACACCTCCCGCCCTAAAAGGGCGTGGTATCCGCTACTGAACGGAGCCACTTGGAACGTAATCTCTTCGGACCTGTAATTCTCCGGTGTGCCGAACACCACATCTAGTGTGATTTTGCCTCAGACAGCCAAGGCCTTCCGATCGGGGATTATTCCTCTAAAGGTTGTGCTGCTTCGCTCGATGCGGTTCCAGTCTATTTCCATTTTTTTGAAGGGTTTCCTCATAGATGAGGTTTAATCTGCTGCCGCAGTCCATGAGCACCTTGCTGAGTTGAAAGCCGTCCACAATTGGACTGAGGACCAATGCGGCTGGTGCTCGGGCTGTTCGGAATTTAGGTTCATCACTGACATTGAAAGTAATAGCCGTGTCATTCCATGGATTTATTGTTGCCACGTGGTAGATTTCAGCGAGGCTGCGGAGTGTTCGCTTTCGCCTATTATTTGATGCGAAGGTCTCAAAAACTGTTAATACCGTATTGTTATTTCTGGGATGGTGCTTTGTGGCTTCTGGGATGAGAAGAGCCTCGCCACTTTTGGCTACCTGCCGGAGTATCCAACATGCTCTAAGGCTATGTGTTGGTATGGCACCCTCCGTACTATGAATTTTGCAGGGTCCATTGAGCCATCCCTCCAGTACGGTTCCATGCCCTGTAGAGGGTTTTTGCTTTTTGGTAGTTAACCCGGGTGTCTTGTGATAATGCACCCTTTTATTTCGGACTGGGTTTGTGGTTAGGGCCGGATTGTCCCAAAATTTTATTTCGGTTTTCCAGGCACTTTCCATTGCACAGTACTTTCGTACTATGGATGCCAAGTCGGCAAAGCGTGTAATTTCACGGCGACTTATGGCGTTATGGATTCCCTTGTCTGTGCAATTATTGCAGAAGAATGAGAATGCATCTTCCTCCCGACAGTCCTTAACCTTGTTCATTACAAGGAGGAATCTGGCCCAATAATGATGTACTGTTTCCTGGGGCTCTTGCCTGATGTGGGAAAGATCGCTTATGTTTGGGTGGGTGGGTGGAATTGAATACAAAACCTCACCCGATCTGGGACCCAGGGGCCGAGGAGTTTCCAATCTTGGAAGTTCGGGTTCGGGGATGTTGCCCGGTAAGTCCGGCCCGCTGCCTGACTCTAGGTTCAGGGCTTGGGTGGTGTCCTCCCGTCAACGGGTATCCGGCTCAGAGAGCTCAGGAATCCGGACATAGTTAGTCCTCAAGATAGAGGAAAATTCGCCGCATTGTTCCTGCACCACCGCAATATGATGGGTGACCGGTGGAGAGTTAATCTCCCTTTGATTGGGTTTGAGCCCAATCCGATCATAGTCCATAGCGACTCCCAAGGCGGCGATGTGATCCAAGAGTTCGTTTAGGGAAGAGAGCTCCATTGGATCCATCTGCTCGACAAGTTCCGAGTTGACGTGGAGGCCGTTTTCGATGACCCGAGAAGTCATTGTCGGCGCAGCGGCCGAACATGCGGTCATGACGAAACCGCCTAGCCGGAGAGTTTGGCCGACAGCCAAAGATCCCCCAGCAGTAATGCCGTCTTTAAAGACGAGACGAGACATCCTTCCTTATTGTGACGGCACGGTGGAACTCTCAATGAAAGCACCAATGTCAGTGTCAAAACCGGCGGATCTCGGGTAGGGGGTCCCGAACTGTGCGTCTAGGCGGATGGTAACAGGAGACAAGGGACACGATGTTTTTACCCCGGTTCGGGCCCTCTCGATGGAGATAAAACCCTACTCTTGCTTGATTAATATTGATGATATGGATAGTACAAGAGTTGATCTACCACGAGATCGGAGAGGCTAAACCCTAGAAGCTAGCCTATGGTATGATTGTTGTTGTGTCTTACGAACTAAACCCTCCGGTTTATATAGACACCGGAGGGGGCTAGGGTTACACAGAGTCGGTTACAAACAAGGAGATCTACATATCCGTATTGCCAAGCTTGCCTTCCACGCCAAGGAGAGTCCCATCCGGACACGGGACAAAGTCTTGAATCTTGTATCTTCATAGTCCAACAGTCCGGCCAAAGGTTATAGTCCGGCTGTCCGGATACCCCCTAATCCAAGACTCCCTCAGACTGTTTCAGAGAAGTTGGTCTTCTGCCATTCATCACAGACAAAGAGCACTGGAATGAAGAGCTCCTGCTGCAATTCTACGCCACACTTCACATTCGTGGCTACAACAGGGATCCGAAGACATGGGTCCTTGAGTGGATGTCAGGCGATGTGCACCATGAAGACAAAGCTCAAGACATAATTGAGCTTACTTCCCTGCCCACTCCAGGTGAACTCTATGAGCTTGGTTGTCAGCTACAGCAAAATGAACTGCAGAGTATCTTCCAGCGGCCTGAACCAAATATGAGTCATATGCTCAGCATGATGAAGCCATTGCCTCAAGATGCTGATTATCCCAAGCAATTCTTCGTCAAGGACCTTGAGTACCTGCCCCGCACAATCTATCATATTCTGAGGTGTACTCTTTGGCCCATCAAGGGATACTCAGCTGAAGCCAAACTTGAAGGAGCCAGGAAGACTTTGGTGTTCTATATTCTCAATGGCATCAGATTCAATTCCCAGGATTTCATCATCAGACAGAGGATAGACACCATGACTGGCTTCTTGTGGCCTTACATCAGAAACATGATAGACACCATGACTGGCTAAAGCGTCAGATGCAGAGCCTCTTGGTGTACGTTAATCGCGTTCGCAATCTTGCCACCAAGAACGCATTCGTAGCACATGAAGCCTGTCGGCGGTCTTGGAAGAGTCTTACATTGCGATGCTCTGAAGACGATCTTCGCGAAGATGGCTTCACAGAGCGCTTCAAATTTGATTCCACGCCTCCCCAGAATGCCATCTTGCGTCGGACTCCTTCCGTAGAAGACTCTGAGTATTCATCTTTGGCTGCAACTGTTGTTGCGAGAGTCGTCGATGAAGAAGACGATGCCACTTCACCAACCATGACTTCGTCGCGTCTCGACACTTCACCAGGCCCCTCTGCACCACCGAACTCCAACGTCGACCCTGCACCTTCATCTACTCCTGATGGGAACGGGTAGATGCTCTATGTCTTCAAACCTTTTTGGTCCTTACTGACAAAAGGGGGAGAAGCATATGAGTTGATAGTCTTCAAGCGGGTCCATATGGGTGGTTGCTATTTTTTTGCCAAGTGGTTACAACTCTCGTTTTTGATACATTTGGTTCTTTGGGTTGTAACACTTAAACTTGATGGTCGTCTGCTACGTTTTCTGCTACTCTGTGATGCGATGATAAATTCCGCATGAAGTCATTCCGTAGACGTCCATTTTTCATTATGCATGTCATTATCTTTGTTATATCCTTATACGCATGATGAATTGTCTTCATGAGTTGAAGAGGATCTCCACAAGTAAAACCTGCCATGTGCATTTGCATTCAAGAGCAAACTACTTATATGCACATCTTCAGGGGGAGTGAGAGAGTCCCGGACTAGGGGGTGTCCGGATAGCCGGACTATCGTCACGGCCGGACTCCAAGACTATGAAGATACAAGATTGAAGACTTCATCCCGTGTCCGTATGGGACTTTCCTTGGCGTGGAAGGCAAGCTTGGCGACATCGATATGTAGATCTCCTACCATTGTAACCGACTGTGGTAACCCTAACCTATCCTAAGGTGTCTATATAAACCGGAGGGTTTTAGTCTCAGAGGGATCTAACAACAATCATACCATAGGCTAGCTTCTAGGGTTTAGCCTCCTTGATCTCGTGGTAGATCTACTCTTGTACTACTCATATCATCAATATTAATCAAAGGTGAGTAGGGTATTACCTCCATCGAGAGGGCCCAACCTGGGTAAAAACATCGTGTCCCTTTGTCTCCTGTTACCATCCGTCTCAGACGCACGATTCGGGACCCCTACCGAGATCCGCCGGTTTTGACACCGACATTGGTGCTTTCATTGAGAGTTCCTTTGTGTCGCCACCGATAGGCCCGATGGCTCCTTCGATCATCAACAACGACGCGTCCAGTGGTGATACTTTTCTCCCGGACAGGTCTTCAGATTCGGGCGTTTTGCATCAAGGGCCAATTCGCTGGCCATCTAGAGCAGATCAAAAGCTACGCTGGCCATAAGGTCGATTTGGAAGTTTGAACTATACGACCGATATCCGCGGAGACACGATCTTCGACGGATTCGAGCCGCAGCCAAGCGTGCCGCAGACCGTCTCGATGGGCATGATCTAGCTCGCAGCCGACAAAGGCTCGGAGGCCGCACTCAAGATCCGCCCGACCCCTAATCCGGAGCCGGATTCCCCGATCGAGGACGAGTGGTTGGACACCGCCTCGGGGGCTACGATCTCTACGGCGATTGAGCTGAAATCCATCCCTGTCCTTTGCGAAGACCTCGACTCCAAGGTGCCGGACTCCTTTCCGGACTCAACCTCATACCGCCAATCGAATCCGATTGGGCGCCCGTTATGGAGTTCACCGCCATGACATCTTTCAAAGACTCGCCCTTTGGCGATATTATGAATTCACTAAAGTCTCTCTCTTTATCCGGAGAGCCCTGGCCGGATTGCGGACATGAAGGTTGGGATGCGGACGACGAAGAAATTCAACACCCACCCACCACCCACTTTGTAGCCACTGTCGATGATCTAACCGACATGCTAGACTACGACTCCGAAGACATCGACGGTATGTACGACGATGCAGAGAGATGACCAAGACCCAAATACCATGTGGTACTGGAAGGCCACCTCGTCATATGACATATATATGGTGGACATCCCAAAAGATGGGAACGGCGATGGAACAACGGAGGATGACCCCTCCAAGAAACAGCCGAAGCGCCGACATCAGCGGCGCCGCTCTAAATCCCGCCACAACAAAAATGGTGATTCCAGCACGGGAGATAATAACATCCCGAACAGTGCCGAAGAGAACCCCCTCCAGCAGGACTCAGCGCAGGAGGAGGGAGAAGCAAGCCCGCACGACAGTGTGGCAAAAAGAGAGGTTGAGGACGATAATTATGCGCCTCCCTCCGAAGATGAGGCAAGCCTCGACGACAACGAGTTTGTCGTGCCTGAGGATCCCGCCGAACAGGAGCGTTTCAAACGCAGGCTTATAGCCACAAAGAAGCAGCCTCAAGAAAAAGCAGCAACAACTTAGAGCTGATCAAGACCTGCTAGTCGACAGATGGATCAAGTCCTTGCAGCCAAGAGTATGAACTCAACGCCTCCAAAAGCTATCCCAAACGCAGGCCGTTGCCTCGACTAGAGGAGGAAGCACCCAAGTCACCAGCGCACGACATGGCAGACTGGCCACCCCGTGGCCGCGATAGAGAGGCCTCTAGACCCTCCGTTCAAGCCACACCCCGACGCCGTTCAAAAAGTAACAGGGCACGGGAAAACGCGCCAGACTTGCGAGATATATTGGAGGATAAGGCAAAACATACAAGATCGATCTACGGATCGCATGGGCGCCCCACGACACATGATGATAACCGTCACGCCGGATATAGAAACTCCGGCAGGGCCGAACACAATAGACAAAGCTCATTTGATCTGCGCAATGATATAGCCCAATACAGAGACGCCGCACACCCACTATGCTTCACAGATGAAGTAATGGATCATCAAATCCCTGAGGGCTTCAAACCCGTAAACATCGAATCATACGATGGTACCACAGATCCTCAAGGGTGCGGATCGAGGATTATCTCCTCCATATCCACATGGCCCATGGTGATGATCTACATGCCATCAAATACCTCCCACTCAAGATTAAAGGACCAGCTCGACATTGGCTCAATAGCTTGCCGCCAGAATCAATTGGTTGTTGGGAGGACTGAAGCCGCATTCCTTGATAACTTCCAGGCACATATGTGCGACCACCAGACGCCGATGACCTTAGCCACATAATTCAGCAGCTGTAAGAATCGGCCGCACAATTACGGACTCGGTTCCTAACAAAGAAAAATCAAATCGTTGACTGTCCGGATGCAGAGGCCCCTGCAGCCTGCAAACATAACATCCGCGACGAGTGGCTTGCCCGGCACCTAGGACACGAAAAGCCGAAATCTATGGCAGCCCTCACAACCCTCATGACTCGCTTTTGTGCGGGAGAGGACAGCTGGCTAGCTCGAAGCAACAACTTGGCCAAACATCCTGATAGTCCAGATACCAAGGACAGCAATGGCAGGTCGCGTCGCAACAAGAACAAGCGCCGCATCAACGGCGATAATACTGAGGATACGCCCGTCAATGCCGGATTCAGAGGCTATAAACCCGGTCAGCAGAAGAAGCCATTTAAAAGAAATACCCAGGGCCCGTCCAACTTGGACCGAATACTCGATCGCTTGTGCCAGATACATGGCACCCCCAAAAAACCAGCCAATCACACCAACATGGACTGTTGGGTGTTCAAGCAAGTAGGCAAGTTAAGTGCCGAACTCAATGACAAGGGGCTGCATAGCGATGACGAGGAAGAGCCCCGGCCGCCGAACAATAAAGGATGAAGGGTTTTCCTACACAAGTGCGGACGGTGAACATGATATACGCAACCCACATACCCAAAAGGGAGCGGAAGCGTGCACTAAGGGACGATATGCGATGGAGCCACCGCCCAAGTTCAACCCATGGTCTTCCTGCCCGATCACCGTCGATTGAAGGGACCACCCCACTAGCATCCGTCACGGCGGCTTCGCCGCATTGCTTCTTGACCCAATTATCGACAGATTTCACCTCACCAGAGTCCTGATGGACGGCGGTAGCAGCCTGAACCTGCTTTATCAGGATACATTGTGCAAAATGGGCATTGACCCCTCAAGGATTAAACCTACAAAGACGACCTTTAAAGGCGTCATATCGGGTGTAGAGGCCAGTTATGCGGGCTCATTTACACTCGGTGGTCTTCGGATCCCGGATAACTTTCGAGCGAAGAGTTAATCTTCGACATCGCCCCATTCCGCATGATGGTTATCATGCATCGCCGGACGAACCGTGACGGTAAAGTTCAATGCGGTGCCGCACTACGCATACCTCAAGCTCAAGATGCCAGGCCCTCGAGGAGTAATCACGGTCAATGGAAACACCGAACGCTCTCTTCGAACGGAGGAGCACACGGCGGCCCTCGCGGCGGAGGTACAAAGCAGCCTCTCACAACAATTCTTGAGTCCGGCCACTAAGCGTCCGGACACTGTCAAGCGCGCCCGGTGTAACCTACAACAAAGACCACCTGGCACGATTCAAGCACGAGTAGCAATCCGGCTCCAACCCCAGCCCTCGCGAAATTGCGAAGCTAGTATTACGCGTACATAATTACGCTCTGGAGATACCATGGGCATATGGGGAGGGGCAAGACAACAACACGCCAAGAATGCGGCTTGACCGCACTGTGGGCCTCCGCTTGTGTCATTTCTTTTTTCTTTTCCTCTTTTCTTCCTTTTTTTACTTTTAGGACTCCGTCTTTGAGAAGTCCCGTCCGCACTTGAATCACCGAACTCACGATGCAACAGCTGGAAGCGGAAAGCCACGCCGAGTGTTCGTGTGGTCTCTATTACGAGCATTATACCTGTTTTACATACCATCGCAGCTTACCCTCGAGGGGGACATGTTAGATAGTCCCATCCCTTGCTTATCGCACTATTTGTATCGCTCTGCTCCCATTGCAGTACCTTTTTGAATAAACAATACATAGCTTTCGCTCATTATTGCTCTACTTCCTTTATATATACATATGTTCATTTCACGACATGTTGCAACCGTACACTTTGGTACGGCCAATACACCAGGGGCTTAAGTATCCCAAAATTATGGTGTGATAAGTCCGAACACTTCCACAAGTGCGGCACCCCGAACTTATAGCATTATATGAATTGGCTCCGAATCATGTCTTGGGTCAATAGTTGGGTTTGCCCGGCTCCCGTGTTTTGGTACCTTACGCCCGCTATATCGCTAAGGTAGCATCGGAGAACCACTGCGATTGTGCCCCAGTTATGCTGGGTCGAGCACCTCAGTGGAGAAAGCTAAAACAGACCATCATGATAAGGCGAGAGCCGGTCGCTGTTCGAGAGGTTTTTTCGGGTCCCTAAAGACTTATGCTGCTTAGAGAGAGGAACCGGAATTGTCCGGCCAAGGCGTGGATAGCGCCCCGAACTCGGTCTTCCGAATACTAGGGGCTTCACGAAATTTAAAATTATAGAATTCTATGGCTAAGTGAGAGTGTTCAAGCATTATAAGTCTGGTTGCCTTGTTCTTTGTGTTGAGCGCCTCCCTAGACGGACCCAAGAATGGGAACAAGAGTGCTCAAGTTTATCCCGAACACCCCAGCACTCGTGGCATGGGGGCTGAAGCCAACGACTTGCCATCTCTCAAATTTGATAAATGGCTGCACAGAAGGTAATATTTTAAATTAACAAGCGTTTCTTAGCACATATGAACAAGTTTTCAGTGTACAGGATAACAAATGCGAGTTTATTCAAAAATTACATCTCTGGAGCACTCATCCGCTATTCGGCGGTCACCCTTCAGGAGGCCCTCATAGTACATCTCGGGCGTGCGATGCTCATGGCCCTTCGGGTGGGTCTGTCACAAGCTTTCTCCGCATCTAGCTTGCCCCAAAGTGCACTTTAGCACGGGCAAGGGCCCGACGGACCCCTTCAATGCAGACGAGCGCTGACGACTTCAATCCGTGGACAAAGGCCCACCAACCGCTGCACCAAGTCAAGTAGCTCCTGTGCATGCCCTCCAATGGCCATACCGCTATAAGGCCCTTCATGGCCTGTTCGGCGACCTTGTGGAGCTCGACCAGCCGCTTCAGCTGGTCGCTCAGGGGCACCGGATGTCCGGCCTCAGCATATTGAGACCAGAACACCTTCTCCGTGGAGCTCCCCTCCTGGGTGCGATAGAATGCGGCAGCATCAGACGCACTATGGGGCAAATCTGCAAATGCTCCTAGAGAGCTCCGAATCTGGGTAAGTAATAGGTAATTGACTTTTACATTCTTGCTTTGCATAAAGAATGCCTTACCTGCCGCTATCTTCTTTAGTGCTTCAATTTCTTGGAGGGCTTTTTGGGCCTCGGCCTTAGCAGCTTTGGCACTCTCAAGAGCCGAGGCAAGCTCGAACTCTCGGGTCTTTGAGTCACGCCCAAACCCTCGTGTTTTTTCACGAGAATCTGGAGCTCTTGCCGCACCTTCGCCAGCTACGCCTCCCCCTTCTCTTGCTCGATGCGTTCCGTAGCCACTTTGTTTTCGGCCACGGACACCGCTTCCTTCAGGGTCTCCACCTCGTTCGTGGCCCCTGTAGTACCCAAGTTATTCCTGTTATTTTTTGCAACCAAAACCTTCTCTATAAGGTACTTCTTTAATAAGGTATTACTTACCTTCCTTGTCCTCAAGCCGCTTCTTGGCTTGTCCGAGCTCGTTCTCGGACCGCTCGAGGTTCTGCTTCAATGCATTGACCTCCGCAACAAGGCGGCAGAGGTCAAGCAAGCAGCCTGCATTCCCATATTGACATACTTATGTTAGACTCCTCACAGATATCTTTTCAGATCCTTAGTCCGGCTTTTCTTTTGAACACCGAACTAAGCATCAGGGCTACCGTCTATGCGCGGTAATATTTTTACATATTCTAAACTTACCTCAAAGCCTCGTTAGAAGGCTGGTATAGCTTGGCCAGTCGATCCGCTCTTGGCGGATCGAATCTGTCCGGATCACCACACTCATAATAAAGGCGGTGTTCCTCCTCGATGGAAGCGTTGTTAAGCGCCTCAGAAGCTATCCGGTGCCTCCGGTTGACGGAGGACACCGGCATCTTACCTTCTTGCGAAGGATTCATTGGCCGGACTTCGAACCGGCTGATGGTTCGGCATGGAGTCCGGACGAGGGTCGGGCTTAGAGCCGGGGGTCTTGCCTCTGCGCCTGAGTCCGGAGGTTGCCTTGTGGAACCTCCGTGCTACCTCCTCTTGACCAAGCCCCCCTTGGGGCCCCACCACAAGGCGTCATCCGCGGTGTGAGGCGAGGAGGCGGTCGAAGCGGCACTCTCCATTTCCGACGAGCCTGTGGGACCCGCCGATGAATCGGCGAACTTCGCCCTTAGGCGGGCTGCACGGTTGTTCGACATTAGAGAATAATCTGCAATAATAAAAAGCCATGGGTATCCGGACACTTACGATCTCGCCAGGGCTTGGCCCTTGTAGGCCAATCCTCCTCGCTGCGTCGCCGACGTTGGTGGAGAAGTCCGGAGGAAGGGTTCTTCCTTCTGACCCTCCGCCTCCCAGTTGGGGCGGCCTTCCTTTTCTTCTCCTCCTCACTGGGAGGAGCTTCTTCTTCTTCCTCCTCATCTTCAGGAGAAGATTCTGCTTGAATCCGACAAAGACTGGCGCCGGAGCTCCTTCGAGTTCCCGTGGCCTCCTTCTTAGCCTTCTTCTCCTAAGACTCAGACGGCGCCGGAGCCAAGAGCCTTCTGGCTAATCGGGCATCCTCGAATCTTCCGCAAAGGAGCCGGACAATTAATCTGTCCGGACGTCTTCACCACCCTGCCAAAGATTAGGGAGTTTTAGATCCCACGAGAGTCAATCTATGAAAAAGAGTCCCGTAAAGGGTAAAATAACTTACTCGCCGGCTTGACGCTGCGAGCTGTATCCGCGATCTTTGGTAGCGGATCTTTGGGCTTCAGCGCCTTGAACAAAGACCTTCCAGCGTCTTCAGACGTAGTGTTGAAGAGCCGGCTCAAGGTTCGTGTCAGGCCGGATCGAACTCCCACAAATTGAAGGCCCGTTGTTGGCATGGGAGAATCCGGCGGATGAGCATCACCGGATTACGTTGACAAGCCTAAGATTCTTGGCCACCGTGTTTTGGACGCATGTTTGAAGTCCGGATGTCTCGTCCGAATTCCCCCACGTCGAGCCCGTCTCTTTCCATGACGAGAGCCGTGTGGGAAGCCATATCTGAATTCGGGGCCGCCACCCATTCGGTGTTGCGGGCTCGGTGATGTAGAACCACCCGATTGCCACCCCTTTATTGTCTCCACGAAGGCGCCTTGAGCCATGGGACTTTAGCCATCTTGCCAACCATGGCGCCTCAAGACTGCTTGACGGCCGCCCACTACCTTAGGCCAGACGTTGAAGATCTTCACCATAAGTCAAGTGGGGCTGGATGCAGAGGAAGGTTCGCATACCCACGATAAACGCCGAGATGTTGAGGATGAAATTCGGGGCCAGTCATGGAAGTCCAGCCGTAGTAGAACATGAGCCCCTGGACAAATGGGTGAAGAGGAAAACCTAGTCCATGGAGGAAGTGGGGAGAAACACCACCCTCTCATGGGGCCTGTGGTCGGAATAAGCTGCCCCTCGTCGGGAAGCTCAGGCGCGATGTTGCCGGACAAGTATCCGGCCTCCCGCAGCCTTGCGATGTGCCCCTCCATGACGGAGGAGGCCATCCACCTGCCTCCCGCCTCGACATGGTTGGAGAAAGGTTGAGGTGGGATGTGCGGACTTGGGTGCCGGAGCTCGAAAAGCGGAAATGGATAAGCAAAGGAGGAAGAAGGCGAGGTGAAAAAGTGGATTCTTATCCTTATATGGACGGGACGAAGCTATACGCCTCCCACCACCTGGTAAAACTCGCTTATTTCCCAAGCGCCGTAATCAATGGCGCAGATGGGTTACCCACGTCCGTATTGATGAGAATCCCAGAATAAGGGGGCACGATCTATGCTTTGATAAGACGTGCCAATGAAACCGCCTCGCTGAACACGCTGAGGTGGAACAATAAAAAATGATTCATATAAAGGCCTGGCCGTGGTATGATGTCACGCCGCGGAATGCGTCAGCAGATCTGTGAAAAAGTTATTCTCTCTACGGTGTTATGTGGAACTTGTTTTGCAGAGCCGGACACTATCCTTGTGTTCAAAATCTTCTATGAAGTATTCGGAGGAGGAACCCGCCTCGCAATGCCGAAGACAATCAACGCCGGACTCATCGTCATTGAAGCCTGGTTCAGGGCTACCGAGGAGTCCCGGACTAGGGGTGTCCGGATAGTCGGGACTATCGCCACGGCCGAACTCCAAGACTATGAAGATACAAGATTGAAGACTTCGTCCCCGTGTCCGGATGGGACTTTCCTTGGCGTGGAAGGCAAGCTTGGCGATACGGATATGTAGATCTCCTACCATTGTAACCGACTGTGTAACCCTAACCTATACGGTGTCTATATAAACCGGAGGGTTTTAGTCAGTAGGACTAACAAAAATCATACCATATGCTAGCTTCTAGAGTTTAGACTCATTGATATAGTGGTAGATCTACTCTTATACAACCCATATCATCAATATTTATCAAGGTGAGCAGGGTATTACCTCCATCGAGAGGGCCCGAACCTGGGTAAAAACATCGTGTCCCTTGTCTCCTGTTAACATCCGCCTAGACGCACAGTTCGGGACCCCCTACCCGAGATCCGCCGGTTTTGACATCGACAGGGAGCCTTTTGCTACTTATGAAGACAATGCCTTAAATCCTTAAACTTTCACATACTTTTATCCCCATTGAAAACTTCAACCAGTTTGTCATCAATCACCAAAAAGGGGGAGATTGTAAGTGCATCTAGTGCCACCCCTAGTTGGTTTTGGAGTATTGATGACAAACTTGGCTGAGGGACTAATGTGTTTGTGATAATTGCAGGATAACACAGGTAGTAGTCCCTCATTGATTCGGTTTTCCTACCAGAGATAACCCCTAAAAATGTGTGAAGACATTGAAGACAATGGTGGTCTGTGAAGATATTCACAACGAAGGTTATGACTCGAGAAGACATTCACGTGAAGACTATGGAGTGCGAAGACATAGTTGTTTCATAGTTTCCTTTTCTTCTTTGTTGAGTCATAGGAACCACCAGACTATTAAGTGGGGTCCAAGTGAACAAAGTCAGAGTGACAGAAGTGATGCTCAACCAAATCCTATGTCTTCGAGCGAAGACAATGAGAGCAAATCTTATCCAGAGCTGGATGAGTCAGCTTTACTTGTAGCCCAAGTCAAGCTGCCGCGTGTGTTTGAAATCTGACCGTTGGACACGCGTCAGTTCCTTAGTGAGACAAGGTCATTTCGGACAAATCAGGTCAAGTTTCCTCCTGGCTATAAATAGCCCACCGCCTACACCATAAATTGGTGGCTGCTCAGAGTTAGTGCACGGCTTTTGTTGTTTGAGAGCAACCCACCTCCGAAGCATTTGAGAGAGAGATCCTTGCGAGGACAAAGCCCAAAACACCCAAAGCCAAAGAGTGTTAGGCATCACTGAAGTCTTTCTGTCCGCGTGATCCGGAGACTTATTATACTTGAGGACTGTGAATCCTCCAGCCGGTTAGGCGTCGCATTCTGAACATCCAAGAGTCATTGTGGATTGCTGGTGAACAAAGTCTGTGAAGGTTTGGAAGTCTACCTTGAAGAATTACCAGAGTGATTGGGCGAGGACTAAGTGTCCTTAGCTCAAGGGGAATAAGGTGAAGACGCGGTCTTCTGAGTTGAATCTCAGCCTCCCTAACTAGACGCACAGTTGTCACAACAACTGGAACTTGTGCAACAAATCCTTGTCCTCACCAAGCAACTGGTTCTATGTCCTCCCTCAATTTACTTACAATTTGTCTTCATGAAGTCATTGCCTGCTTGCATGATCTGATTGACTTCGGTGTGTGAAGACTGTTGTTGTTGTTTGGCTTCATACTATCTTCCATCCTGATCCATACTACCTAGCTGCTAATAGTCATCGTGCTTTCGCTTCATTGCTTACTTGACTATGGCTTGTCTAATGTAGTCTACTTTCCGCTGCATATTGATACGTCCATTTTGCATCATGCTTTTATATCGATATTTATTGCTTTATGGGCTGTTATTTCACTTTATGTCACAATACTTATGGCTATTCTCTCTTATTTTACAAGGTTTACATAAGGAGGGAGAATGCCGGCAGCTGGAATTCTGGGCTGGAAAAGGAGCAAATTTGGAGGCCTATTCTGTGCAACTCCAAAAGTCCTGAAAATCCACGGAATATCTTAAAATAAATAATAAAAAATCCTCGCCAAAGATGAAGGCCAGGGGGCCCACACCCTGTCCAAGAGGGTGGGGGGCGCGCCCCCCTAGGGTGCGCCCCCTACCTCGTGGGCCCCCTAGTGGCTCTCCGATGACCATCTTCTCCTATATGAAGTCTTTCATCAAGAAAAAAACCAGAAGCAACCTTTCGGGATGAGACTCCGCCGCCACGAGGCGGAACCTTGGCGGAATCAATCTAGGGATCCTGCAGAGCTGTTCTGCCGGGGATACTTCCCTCCGGGAGGGGGAAATCATCGCCATCGTCGTCACCAACGCTCCTCTCATCGGGAGAGGGCAATATCCATCAACATCTTCACCAGCACCATCTTATCTCCAAACCCTAGTTCATCTCTTGTATCCAATTCTTGTCTCCAAGTCCGGGATTGGTACTAGTAGGTTGCTAGTAGTGTTGATTACTCCTTGTAGTTGATGCTAGTTGGTTTATTTGGTGGAAGATCATATGTCCAGATCCTTTATGCATATTATTACCCCTCTGATTATGAACATGAATATGCTTTGTGAGTAGTTACGTTTGTTCCTGAGGACGCGGGAGAAGTCTTGCTATTAGTAGTCATGTGAATTTGGTATTCGTTCGATATTTTGATGAGATGTATGTTGTCTAGCCTCTAGTGGTGTTATGTGAACATTGACTACATAACACTTCACCATTATTTTGGCCTAGAGGAAGGCATTAGGAAGTAATAAGTAGATGATGGGTTGCTAGAGTGATGTAAGCTTAAACCCTAGTTTATGCGTTGCTTCGTAAGGGGCTGATTTGGATCCATATGTTTCATGCTATGGTTAGGTTCACCTTAATACTTTTGTTGTAGTTGCAGATGCTTGCAATAGAGGTTAATCATAAGTGGGATTCTTGTTCAAGTAAGAACATCACCCAAGCACCGGTCCACCCACATATTAAATTATCAAAGTACCAAACACGAATCATATGAACGTGATGAAAACTAGCTTGACGATATTCCCATGTGTCCTCGGGAGGCACTTTTCCTTATATAAGAGTTTGTCCAGGCTTGTCCTTTGCTACAAAAAGGATTGGGCCACCTTGCTGCACTTTATTTACTTTTGTTACTTGTTGCTCGTTACAAATTATCTTATCACAAAACTATCTATTACCTGTAGCGACCCGACCCGAATGGATCAAGTCTCTGTGCTCAGGTGTCATCCCTGGATCAGTAATGCTGACACCACACAGTACTTCGAAGGATTTATAACAGAGTAGCAATCACACACTTATTACATCGTTGTCCAAAAGAGGACTTATTACAATAAATATGGCTTAAGGCCAACTAATAACGATAACAGCGGAAGACTTGGAAGATAAGTGAGTCCATGAACTCCATCGGCATCACTGAGTATAGAACCACGACCTAAACACCTTACTCATCGTCTGAAAAGTCTGCAACATGAACGTTGCAGCCCGAGAACGGGTCAACACATGGAATATGCTGGCAATGTAACACATAGAGAGCAATGAAGCAATAAGCCTATACTACATGCATATATGGCTGGTGGTAAAGCTCTACGGTTACAGTTTTGCATAAAGCTAGTTTTCCTCATCGCAAAGGAATAAATTTGTTTAACTATCATGGTGGTTGTTAAACATTGAGAATGGTTGATGACATCCTCAATCCCAATTAAAAGTAATCATTAAAAACCCAACAATATTAATTAGGGTAACATGTTGAGATTCACATGATATTCAAGTACTAGATACTCAAGATGTCCATAACCGGGGACACGGCTAATCATGATTAGTTTATACACTCTGCAGAGGTTTGCGCACTTTTCCCCACAAGACTCGATCGCCTCCGTTTGGTTTCTCGCACAACATGGTGTTTGAGAGACGGATGACCGAGACACAGTCTTTCAGAAGCACTAGCACCTTACATGTGGGTAGACCGTACCAACCTACATCCCCTACATCAACTAGCCTACCCGTAAGAGTTCGCACAACTTAGTCAACTATGCCAGAGCCCATAATGGCTTGTGGCTGCACACGGAAGTTTCTAGTTTGAATAGTCTTATGATCCCTTTGAGCCTGGGTGGCGGTCCGAAGAAAAACAGGCAAGTCCTGATGGAAACCAGGTGCCTCAATCCACCCAGATGTGTGTTTAAGTTGCCACCTTAAATAAACCATTAATGAACAGTCTCACATCTGTCATGGATATTCACTCACCCAATCCACGTCTACTAGCATAGCATGGCATAATAAGCAAACGTAGAAGTAACTCCCAAGGTTTCATAAGTAAAACATGTAATAGGTACTACCTCAATCTACTTCCCATCCCACAATTTAATTAGATCCTAATCATGCAAGTGTTTGAGGATTGATCTAATGCATAAAACTGGGTAGTAGAAAAGGTATGATCAAGTGTTACTTGCCTTCTTGACGATCCATGAAACCTAGAGACTCAAGTAACAAGCGGCGCACTCCGGGTGATCTATCGCAGACAAACAACAAGCATACAATAATTACTCATATAATCCACAGTAAAATCTCTAATTAAACATCAAACAATAAAGTACAACTTAAGAACCCTGTTTGAAAAAAGATTTTAATCAAATAAAGCAACGAAAGTCAAACGTCGAAAGAAAACGACTCGGTTCTAGCAATTTGAAACTAGGTCAAATTTTACAGTAGCAAAACTTTGTTTAAGTTAATTAGTCGGAACGGCGGTTTCGAAACGAAACTCCAGGTGCTTGAATCACCTGATTCCGATAAACAAGCGAGAAAATAAACTAGAACGAAGATTGGATCTGAAATCGAGATCGGAAAAATAATGGATTAAATCCGATTAAAAGAAAAACGACGAACGGTTAAACGAACGGACGTTCGTTAACCTGGAATAACCGGTGAACACGTTCGTTAAAACGTACGGATCGGTGAACGTTCACTAAGTAGCTAAACCGAAAAAAATAAAACCGATCTAGGGTTCGAAAAAAAACCGAACAACGGAAAAGAAAACTGGAACGGTTTTTAAAACAAAACCGAACCGGGGGAGGTGGCGCGGCACGGCTATACCTCCGGCGAGGTCGCTGGGCGATCGGGCTCCGCGGGTCGGGTGGCTTGGGTGAGGCGAGGGCGGCGGGCGGCGGCAAGACGGCCAGCGACGGCGGCGGCGCCAAGGCGGCGCCGGAGGGGGGGCTCGGGCGGCGGCGGGGTGAGTCGAGGGCGGCGGGGGCAGCGGTTTTAAGGAGGGGGTGTGCTGCCTTGGGGAGGGGCCACGGTGGCGGGCGGCGTCCCCCGAGCCGGACTTCGGGCGGCGGGCCAGTGTCTCCCAAGTGAGGCGGCGGCGGTGGGCTGGGCCTTGGCCTGGCCACAAGACGGCGCTGGGTTTTTTAAATAAAATCTCGCGCAGAACAACGGATAAAAAAAAAATCTAAACGAACTCCAAAATTAATAAAGTAAATTTTTCCCGACTCCTAAAAATGAGTCGAACAAAATGAACTTTAACACGGGGCCAAAATGCAAAATTTTAAAATACTCATTTTTTTAAAGCAAATAAACTCTAAAAATCCAAAATTTGATTTATTTATTAAATCTTCATTTTTCCTAAATTTTGGGAAAGTCATATTATTCCCTCTCTTATTTTTTTATTGGAAAAATATTTGAAGATAAAATAAATAAATTCGAATGATCCTATTTTCAAAATTTGAGAAAGCTCAAATATGAAAATAATGAAATCTCCAACTCTCTCCGAGGGTCCTTGAGTTGCGTGAAATTTTCTAGGATCGAAAAATGCAAGAAAATATGATATGCATGATGACTTAATGTATAACATTCCAAATTGAAAATTTGGGATGTTACAAACCTACCCCCCTTAAGATGAATCTCGCCCTCGAGATTCGGGTTGGCTAGAAAATAGGTGAGGTGATCCTTGAGTAAATCCTCTTCCCTTTCCTGGTGGCTTCATCCTCTGTGGTGGCTCCACCGAACCTTGCAAAACTTGATAACCTTGCTGCAAGTAACTCTGCTGGCATAATCGAGAATCTTGACTGGTTTCTCCTCATATGTTAAATCATCCTTCAACCGAATTGCTTCAAGTGGCACTTTGTATCCCTTAATGGTACCTCTCGCCATCTCGGCGTGACATTTCTTCACCGAGAAACATGGAATACATCATGAACTCCTCGGTCCCTCCGCAATTCCAGCTTATAAGCAACTTCTCCCATGCATTGCAAAATCTTATACGGTCCAACGAAACGTGGTGCTAATTTTCCTTTAACTCCAAAACGCTTAACTCCTGAGCGGGATACTCTAAGATAAACTCTGTCTCCAACTTCATATTCTATCGCCTTGCGTTTTGAATCCGCATAGCTTTTCCGTTCGGACTGGGCTACCTTGAGCCTATCGCGAATCAACTTAACCTTCTGTTTAGACTCCTTAATCAAATCTGGCCCAAACAACTGACGGTCTCCAGCTTCGTCCCATGATAACGGTGTCCTGCACCTCCTTCCGTACAAAGCCTCGAAAGGTGCCATCTTCAAGCTGGTTTGGTAACTGTTGTTATCATCCCAACTAGATCCATAATCTAGTGCACAAGCTCTCAGCATATCCTCCAAAATCTGATTGACTCTCTCAGTCATCATCCATCGGTTCAGGTGAAAAGCTGTCTGAATTCCAGCTGGTTCCCAATGTTTCAGTAACCGATTCCAAAACTTTGAGGTAAATTGGGTTCCCCTATCCGATACGATACTCCTTGGAACTCCGTGTAAACACACAATTCTGGTCATGTATATCTTTGCCAACTTAGCACCGCTATAGGTAGTCTTATTTGGAATGAAATGCGCTTACCTTCGTCAAAGCGGTCGACTATAACCCAAATCGAGTCATATCACGAACGAGTCTTTGGCAAACCCGTGATGAAATCCATGCCTAGTTTATCCCACTCTTCGGGTATTGGCAATGGTTGTAACAATCCTGCCGCTTCGATGCTCGCCTTCACTCTCGACATACATCGCAAATCGCTACATACTCGGCGATATCCTTCTTCATTCCGGTCCACCAGAACGTTTCCTTCAAATCCAAATACATCTTGGTATTTCCTGGGTGAATCGAGTACGGTGAATCATGTGCTTCTTGCAAAATCAACTTCCTGATCTCCGGGTCGTTTGGCACATAAACACGGTCCTCAAACCATAGGGTATCGTGCTCATCCTCACGAAATCCCTTAGCTTTTCCTTCGCTTATTTTCTCTTTTATAGAGGCAACATCCTTATCTGCCTTTTGAGCTTCTCTGATTTTGTCCATCAACGAGATTGAATCTCCAATGCTGCTACGTAGCCTCTCGAACTATTTCCAAACATAGCTCTCAAGATCCTCGGCTAACTCCTTGGGTATTCCTCCCATCATTAGGGTATTGACGTGGCTCTTACGGCTCAATGCATCTGCTACAACGTTAGCCTTCCTCGGTGATAATGCAATCTCATATCATAATCCTTAATAAGCTCCAGCCATCTCCTCTGTCTAAGGTTTAATTCCTTCTGCGTGAAGATGTACTTCAAACTCTTATGATCCGTATACACCTCACAATGATTTCCTATGAGAAAATGTCTCCAGGTCTTCAATGCATGCACAACGGCTGCTAACTCCAAATCATGTGTGGCATAATTCAACTCATGAGGCTTAAGCTGTCGTGAAGCATACGAAACAACTCTTCCTTCCTGCATAAGCACCGCTCCAAGTCCTCGACGTGAAGCGTCGCAATACACCTCATAATCCTTGGTCTGATCCGGCAAAATTAACACTGGTGAGGTAACCAATCTTTTCTTCAAGTCCTGAAAACTTGCCTCACAATCCTCAGTCCATATGAACTTGGTATCCTTCTTCAACAATTCTGTCATAGGCTTTGCAATCCTTGAGAAATTCTCAATGAATCTTCGGTAGTACCCTGCGAGTCCAAGGAAACTCCGAATCTCTCCAACTGTCATTGGTGCTTCCCATTTGGTTACGGTCTCAACCTTTGTGGGGTCAATCGCTATCCCTTCTCCGGATATAACATGTCCAAGAAATCCAACTTCCTTTAGCCAAAACTCACATTTGCTGAACTTGGCATATAAGCGATGTTCCCTTAGTTTCTCCAAAACCAATCGCAAATGTTCCTTATGTTCCTCTTCATTCTTCGAGAAAATCAAAATATCAGTAAGAACACCACGACGAACTTATCCAAAAACTCCATAAAAACGTTGTTCATCATGTTCATGAAAAAGACACGCGCGTTAGTCAGTCCCAATGACATAACGGTGTACTCATATAGTCCATATCTCGTGGTAAATGCTGTCTTAGGTATGTCCCGCTCTCGAATCTTCAATCGATGGTACCACGATCGCAAATCGATCTTGGAAAACACTTTAGCTCCTTGCAAACGATCAAACAGATCATTTATCATTGGTAGTGGGTACTTGTTCTTGATTGTTACTGCATTCAATCCACGATAATCTACAACCATCCTTAACGATCCATCCTTCTTCTCCACTAACAGTACGGGTGATCCCCAAGGCGAAGAACTTGGGCGTATAAAACCTTTATCCAATAGCTCCTTTATCTGCTTTTTGATTTCCGCCAAATCCTATGCGGGCATCCTGTATGGTCGCCCGATATTGGGCCTGCACCGCAAAAGCTCAATAAAAACTCAACGTCTCTATCCGGTGGCATTCTGGCAATTCCTCGTGAAATACATCGTGGAAATCCTTCACCATCGGTACCTCTTCCCGCACAACTCCCGATAAGGAATTTACTTGTGCTTTCCTCGGCTCATGCCGTGATACATACTTGATTCTCCTCCCTTCGGGGTGGTAAGCAAAATTGACTTAGTGGCGCAATCTATGTTCCTCCATACTTGATAACCAATCCATGCCTAATATCACATCCAATCCTTGGGATTCCGTAACTATTAGGTCCGAGGGAAAAACATAGTGTGCAATCCTTAATGGCAAATCGATCACACCATATACTAGCCATGTATTCTGCTCCGGTGAGGTTACTAGCATGGGTGACCTAAGGGCTTGGGTTGGTAATTTGTACTTATCCACAAATCTCCTTGATATGTATGAATGCGATGCACGATGATCGAAAAGAACAACCGCAAGAAATGACTTAACCAAAAACTTACCGACATCGCATCGGGTTGATCTTCAACCTCCTCCACATCAATGTGGTTCACCCGTCCCCTGTTGAAAGGGTTGGGCTTATTTCGAGCTTCCATTTCCATTTCCATTCGCCTTCGGACATTCGCCATGTAATGCCCGATCTTGCGGCACTTAAAGCAAGTGATGTGGCTCAGTCTACCTTGGTTGGTGTCGACGGGTTGGTGCGGCTCTGTCCCATTGCTTCCTCCATTCCCTGCTCCCATTCTTGGTGCCATTATGGTTGTGCGAATTACCTCCTCCATGGGTATGCTGAAACCGAACTCCCCGCTTAGGGGTATAACGGGCTTCATTGGGCTCGAGTTATACTTCCCCGCCCATACTTCCTCTTACGATTTTCAATTTGTCATTGTTTTCCTTCAATCATGAGGGCACGGTCTACCAACTCCTGGTAGTTATTGAAACTTGCTACCATCAACTGCATGCTTAACTCATCATTCAGTCCTTCCAAACTTCTCCCGCTTAGTTGCATCTGTAGCAACGCTATCCGGGGCATAACGTGCTAACTTACTAAAATCATCCACATATCGCCAACAGCTTCTTCCTCCTTGGCGTAAGTTGCAAAACTCACGCTTCTTCATGGCCATAGCTCCCGCCGAGACATGGGCAAGGCGAAAGCTTGTCAAACCGATCCCATGTGACAAGATCTCATGTGGTAAGTGGCTGTAAAATTCTCCCACCATGCCGCTGCGGGTCCTTCAAGGTGGTGCAAAGCAAACTTCACCTTCTCTCCATCTGTACATCCCGCAGTGGTCAACTCCCTTCCTACCTTACGGAGCCAATCATCCGCTACTATCGGCTCGGTGTTACAGAAAACACCGCGGATTCAGCCTTAAGAAACGTGTTAAGTGATCCGCAGGTGGTGGTGGCGGCGGTGGGTTGTTGTTGTTGTTGTTGCCTTGATTCTGTACCAATGTTTGGATCAAAGTGTTCTGCTGCTGGATCAACTGGGTGATCTCTGGCAGGAAAACAAATCCGGGGTCGCGTCCCGGAGGCATCTGATGGGTTTAGAAAAGAAGAGAAATTAAGAATAGAATGGGGTCTAAGGAGAAACACTACCCAAATGTATATGAGCAATTGCACAAAAAATCACTTCATTCAATTCAAACAAAGGGCTTACAACGATCTAACTATCGCAAAAGTGCGTGAACTAAAATGTTACATGGGGGGGATACTACTAATATGTGGAGGTCATCTATTAATTTGAACCGGTGGAAGACTCCATGATGTCTCGCTCGACTTCATCTTCAAAGTCGGGTTCACTTGGATCCGAATCGGTGTCGTCGATGTTGATGTAGTCGCTTGGACAACCGACGTACCGGTCTTCATTCTTGAGCACCAATTTCTTCTTGAGTTCTTCAATCTCATACTTAAGATCATTGTTGTGTCTTGCTAAAGCTACGATCTCGTCCATGTAGTCCTTACGTGTAGAGTTTAATTCTTCTTCAAGTTCGATGATCCTTCCCTTCGCCTCCTTTAATTCGAGCATATCATTGCACATCTGGTTCTCCTGGCGTCGAATGTGCTGGTTTAACTCCTGGATGAAAGCTGCAATGGATCTATCCTTCTTGGTGCTGACTATCTCCCATTGTTCATCCCGGCGTCGCAAATCTGGTAGATAGTGTCCTTGAGGTCTTCTTGGTAAACTTCTCCAATGCGTCCCATGGTGATATGAGCTGCCATGCTCTTTCCTGCACTCCAGGTTGGTGCAATCGAAAACACTATCTATAGGCTTGGTGATTGGGGCGAATGTCCTTCCTTTAACGTGAGCTTGAATCTTCCAAATAGCTCCTCTTCAGCAGAGTGGCGTTGAAAGTCCGGTGAAGCTTGGTAATCCAATGTTCAGGTACTTGGTGACTTCCTTCAAGTGAAATCCAAAAGGTGTGCCTTCATCCGGTTGGGTGTACTTGATCTTCGCGTCCTTCATCCTAAAAGAGTAGAAAATATGAGGAGTTAGAAAATGGGAAGAGAGTAGTGATCTATGGCTTTAACTTAATGGTCGTGTCCTACAACAACAGTGTGCTCGATACCATCTCTCAGAGCGACCCGACCCAAATGGATCAAGTCTCTCGTGCTTAGGTGTCATCCTCGGATCAAGAATGCCGACACCACAGATTACTTGAAGGATTTATAACAGAGTAGCAATCACACACTTATTACATCGTTGTCCAAAAGAGGACTTATTACAATAAATATGGCTTAAGGCCATCTAATAACGATAACAATGAAGACTTGGAAGCTAAGTGAGTCCATGAACTCCATCGGCATCACCGAGTATAGAACCACGACCTAAACACCTTACCCGTAAATGCGAAAAGTCTGCAACATGAACGCGTTGCAGCCCGAGAACGGGTCAAGACATGGAATATCTTGGCAATGTAACACATAGAGAGCAATGAAGCAATAAGCCTATACTACATGCATATATGGCTGGTGGTAAAGCTCTACGGTTACGCTTTTGCATAAAGCTAGTTTTCCCCTCATCGCAAAGGAATAAATTTGTTTAACTATCATGGTGGTTGTTAAACATTGAGAATGGTTGACAACATCCTCAATCCCAATTAAAAGTAATCATTAAAACCCAACAATATTAATTAGGGTAACATGTTGAGATTCACATGATATTCAAGTACTAGATACTCAAGATGTCCATAACCGGGACACGGCTAATCATGATTAGTTTATACACTCTGCAGAGGTTTCATGCACTTTTCCCCACAAGACTCGATCGCCTCCGCTTGGTTTCTCGTGACTACATGGTGTTTGAGAGATGGATGACCGAGACACAGCCTTCGTAAGCACTAGCACCTTACATGTGGGTAGACCGTACCAACCTACATCCCCTACATCAGCTAGCCTACCCGTAAGAGTTTGCACAACTTAGTCAACTATGCCAGAGCCCATAATGGCTTGTGGCTGCACACGGAAGTTTCTAGTTTGAATAGTCTTATGATCCCTTTGAGCCTGGGTGGCGGTCCAAGAAAAACAGTAAGTCCTCGATGGAAACCAGTGCCTCAATCCACCCGGATGTGTGTTTAAGTTGCCACCTTAAATAAACCATTAATGAACAGTCTCACATCTGTCATGGATATTCACTCACCCAATCCACGTCTACTAGCATAGCATGGCATAATAAGCAAACGTAGAAGTAACTCCCAAGGTTTCATAAGTAAAACAGGTAATAGGTACTACCTCAATCTACTTCCCATCCCACAATTTAATTAGATCCTAATCATGCAAGTGTTTGAGGATTGATCTAATGCATAGAATTGGGTAGTAGAAAAGGTATGATCAAGTGTTACTTGCCTTGTCGACGATCCGAAAACCTAGAGACTCAAGTAACAAGCGGCGCACTCGGGTGATCTATCGTAGACAAACAACAAGCATACAATAAGTACTCATCTAATGCGGGTAAATCTCGAATAAAAGATCTAACCAGAAAGTTCAACTTAAGAACCACAGTTGCAAAAGAATCTAATAAAATAAAGCAACTAAAGACAAACGTCGAAATAAAACGACTCGGTTCTAGCAATTTGAAACTAGGTCAAATTTTATAGTAGCAAAACTTTGTTTAAGTTGATTAGTCGGAACGGCGGTTTCGAAACGAAACTCCAGGCGCTTGAATCACCTGATTCCGATAAACGAGCGAGAAAATAAACTAGAACGAAGATTGGATCTGAAATCGAGATCGGAAAAATAACGGATTAAATCCGATTAAAAGAAAAACGACGAACGGTTAAACGTTTGTTCAACCTGGAATAACCGGTGAACACGTTCATTAAAATGAACGGATCGGTGAACGTTCACTAAGTAGCTAAACCGAAAAAAATAAAACCGATATAGGGTTCGAAAAAAAAACCGAACAACGGAAAAGAAAACCGGAACGGTTTTTAAAACAAAACCAAACCGGGGGAGGTGGCGCGGCACGGCTATACCTCCGGCGAGGTCGCCGGCGGGCGGTCGGGGCTCCGGCGGGTCGGGTGGCTCGGGATGAGGCGAGGCGGCGGCGGCGGCAAGACGGCCGCGACGGGCGGCCGGGCGCGCGGCTCGGGTGGCGGCGGGGCAAGCGGGTTTTAGGAGGGTGTGTGCTGCCTTGGGGAGGGGCCACGGCGGCGGGCGGGCTGCCCCCGAGCCGGACTCGGCGGCGGCGGGCGGCCAGTCTCCCAAGTGAGGAGGCGGCGAGGTGGGCACTGGCCTTGGCCTGGCCACAAGTGTGGTTTTTTTTAAATAAAATCTCACAGAAAAACGGATAAAAAATCTAAACGAACTCCAAAATTAATAAAGTAAATTTTCCCGACTCCTAAAAATGAGTCGAACAAAATGAACTTTAACACGGGCCAAAATGCAAATTTTTAAAATACTCATTTTTTTAAAGCAAATAAACTCCGAAAATCCAAAATTTGATTTATTTATTAAATCTTCATTTTTCCTAAATTTTGGGAAAGTCATATTATTCCCTCTCTTATTTTTTTATTGGAAAAATATTTGAAGATAAAAATAAATAAATTCGAATGATCCTATTTTCAAAATTTGAGAAAGCTCAAATATGAAAATAATGAAATCTCCAACTCTCTCCGAGGGTCCTTGAGTTGCGTGAAATTTTCTAGGATCGGAAAATGCAAGAAAATATGATATGCATGATGACTTAATGTATAACATTCCAAATTGAAAATTTGGGATGTTACATTACCACCTATTTCAGTACTTGCAGAGAATACCTTACTGAGAACCGCTTATCATTTCCTTCTGCTCCTCGTTGGGTTTGACACTCTTACTTATCGAAAGGACTACGGTAGATCCCCTATACTTGTGGGTCATCAAGACTCTTTTCTGGCGCCGTTGCCGGGGTGTGAAGCGCCTTTGGTAGGTAGAATTTGGTAAGGAAAAATTTATATAGTGTGCTGAAATTTACTGTCACTTGTTACTATGGAAAGTAATCCTCTGAGGGGCTTATTCGGGGTATCTTCACCCCGTCCAGTAGAGCAAAGAGTTGCTCCTCAACCTACTGAACCTATTGAAAATGAAACTCCTTTTGAATTTCCTTCGGGTATGATGGAAAAATTGCTAGCTAATCCTTTTACAGGAGATGGAAGGAAGCATCCTGATGAGCACTTAATATATGTGGATGAAGTTTGTGGATTATTTAAGCTTGTAGGTATACCCGATGATGTTGCTAAGAAGAAGGTCTTCCCTTTATCTTTGAAGGGAGACGCATTGACATGGTATAGGCTATGTGATGATACGAGATCATGGAACTATATATGA
The DNA here is from genome assembly GCA_021605145.1 of Aegilops bicornis. Taxonomy (NCBI): domain Eukaryota; kingdom Viridiplantae; phylum Streptophyta; class Magnoliopsida; order Poales; family Poaceae; genus Aegilops; species Aegilops bicornis. The sequence goes on along the minus strand of CM038675.1, from coordinate 267,670,325 downwards.
TTGAAATTGGAATTTCATCAAAAGTATTACCCTATGCATCTTGTTCATCGTGATCGCAATTATATATATAATTTTTGGCCTCGTGAAGGAGAAAGCATCGTTCAAGCTTGGGGGAGGCTTAAATCAATGTTATATTCATGCCCCAATCATGAGCTTCCAAGAGAAACAATTATTCAAAATTTCTATGCTCGGCTTTCTGAAAACAATCAAACCATGCTCGATACTTCTTGTGCTGTCTCTTTTATGATGAAGACTATTGAATTTAAATGGGACTTGTTGAATAGAATTAATCGCAACTCTGAAGATTGGGACCTCGACGAAGGTAAGGAGTCAGGTATGAAACCTAAGTTTGATTGTGTTAAATCTTTTATGGATACCGATATTTTCCGTAAGTTCACCACTAAATATGGACATGACTCTGAGATAGTAGCTTCTTTTTGTGAATATTTTGCTACGTATGTTGATCTCCCTAAGGAGAAGTGGTTTAAATATCATCCTCCCATAGAAGTAAAAGTAGCTGCACCTATTAAAGTTGAAGAAAAGACTGTCACTTATAATGATCCTATTGTTCCTACTGCCTATGTTGAAAAACCACCTTACCCTGTTAGAATAAAGGATCATGCTAAAGCTTCAATCGTGGTTACGTAAAAGCAATATTAGAACTTATACACCTCCTGAGCAAGTTAAAGTAGAACCTAATGTTGCTATTGTTAAAGATCTCTTGTCTGATAATATTGATGGGCATGTCATTCAGTTCAAAGGTGAAACTGCTAGAATTGCTAAACCTTGTGCTAAAGATAAACATAGACCTGTGGTAGGCGTGCCTGTTATTTCTGTTAAAATACTATATCATTGTTATCATGGCTTATGTGATATGGGTGCTAGTGCTAGTGTTATACCAAATACTTTATATGAAGAAATTAAGCATGAAATTGCACCTGCTGAGTTAGAGGGTATTGATGTCACAATTAAGCTTGCCAATAGAGATACTATTTCACCAATTAGGATTGTTAGATATGTTGAAGTCTTGTGTGGGAAAACTAAATATCCCGCTGATTTTGTTGTTCTTGGTTCCCCACAAGATAGCTTTTGTCCCATTATATTTGGTATACCCTTCTTGAATACTGTTAATGCTAAGATAGATTGCGAAAAGAATGTTGTTACTATTGGCTTGGATGATATGATTCATGAGTTTAATTTCTCTACATTTAGTAAACAACATCGTGAAGAAGAATTGCCTAGTAAGGATGAAATTATTGGTCTTGCTTCTATTGCCGTACCTCCTAGTAATCCTTTAGAACATTATTTGCTAGACCATGAAAATGATATGTTCATGAATGAAAGAAGGGAAATAGATGAAGTACTCTTTAAACATGAACCTATTCTGAAACACAATTTGCCCGTTGAAATCTTAGGGGATCCCCCTCCACCCAAGGGTGATCCCATGTTTGAGCTTAAACCGCTGCCTGATAATCTTAAATATGCTTATCTTGATGAAAATAAGATATATCCTGTTATTATTAGTGCTAACTTTTCAGAGCATGAAGAAGAAAGATCATTGAAAACTCTGAAGAAGCACCGTGCCACTATTGGATATACTCTTGATGATCTTACGGGCATTAGTCCCACTCTATGTCAACATAAAATAAATTTGGAAGCAGATGCCAAACCAGTTCATGATCCTCAACGACGTTTGAATCCTAAAATGAAAGAAGTGGTAAGAAAAGAAATACTCAAGCTTCTGGAGGCAGGTATAATTTACCCCGTTGCTGATAGTCAGTGGGTAAGTCCTGTCCATTGTGTCCCTAAGAAGGGAGGTATTACTGTCGTTCCTAATGATAAAGATGAATTGATTCCACAAGGAATTATTACAGGTTATAGGATGGTAATTGATTTCCGCAAATTAAATAAGGCCACTAAGAAAGATCATTACCCCTTACCTTTTATTGATCAAATGCTAGAAAAATTATGCAAACATACACATTATTGCTTCCTAGATGGTTATTCTGGTTTCTCTCAAATACCTATGTCGGCTAAAGATCAATCAAAGACTACTTTTACATGCCCTTTTGGTACTTTTTCTTATAGACGTATGCCTTTTGGTTTATGTAATGCACCTGCTAGCTTTCAAAGATGCATGATGGCTATATTCTCTGACTTTTATGAAAAGATTTGTGAGGTTTTCATGGACGACTTTTCCGTTTATGGTTCCTCTTTTGATGATTGCTTGAGCAATCTTGATCGAGTTTTGCAGAGATGTGAAGAAACTAATCTTGTCTTGAATTGGGAAAAGTGGCACTTTATGGTTAATGAAGGTATTGTCTTGGGGCACAAAGTTTCTAAAAGAGGTATTGAAGTTGATAAAGCCAAGGTTGATGCTATTGAAAAGATGCCATGTCCCAAGTACATCAAAGGTATACGAAGTTTCCTTGGTCATGCCGGATTTTATAGGAGGTTCATTAAGGACCTCTCAAAAATCTCTCGGCCTCTGACTAATTTATTACAAAAAGATATACCATTTATCTTTGATGATGATTGTGTAGAAGCATTTGGAATACTTAAGAAAGCATTAGTCTCTGCACCTATTGTTCAGCCACCTGATTGGAATTTACCCTTTGAAATTATGTGTGATGCCAGTGATTATGCTGTAGGTGCTGTTCTAGGGCAAAGAGTTGATAATAAATTAAATGTTATTCATTATGCTAGTAAAACTCTAGACAATGCTCAAAGAAATTATGCCACTACTGAAAAGGAACTTTTAGCAGTTGTATTTGCATGTGATAAGTTCAGACCTTATATTGTTGATTCTAAAGTAACTATTCACACTGATCATGCTGCTATTAAATATCTTATGGAAAAGAAAGATGCTAAACCTAGACTTATTAGATGGGTTCTCTTGCTACAAGAATTTGATTTGCATATCGTTGATAGAAAGGAGCTGAGAACCCCGCTATGCACAACTTGTATAGGCTAGAAAATGTTCTTGATGACCCACTACCTATTGATGATAGCTTCCCTGATGAGCAATTAAATGTTATAAGTACTTCTCGCAGTACTCCATGGTATGCTGATTATGCTAATTATATTGCTGCTAAGTTTATACCACCTAGTTTCACATACCAGCAAAATAAAAAGTTCTTCTATGATTTGAGGCATTACTTTTGGGATGACCCACATCTTTATAAAGAAGGAGTAGACGGTGTTGCTAGACATTGTGTACCTGAGCATGAACAGGAACAAATCCTACGCAAGTGTCATTCCGAGGCTTATGGAGGACACCAAGCTGGAGATAGAACTGCACATAAGGTATTGCAATCCGGTTTTTATTGGCCTACTCTCTTTTAGGATGCCCGTAAGTTTGTCTTATCTTGTGATGAATGTCAAAGAATTGGTAATATTAGTAGACGTCAAGAAATGCCTATGAATTATTCACTTGTTATTGAACCATTTGATGTTTGGGGCTTTGATTATATGGGACCCTTTCCTGCCTCTAATGGATACACACATATTTTAGTTGCTGTTGACTACGTTACCAAGTGGGTAGAAGCTATTCCAACTAGTAGTGCTGATCATAACACTTCTATTAAAATGCTTAAAGAAGTTATTTTTCCGAGGTTTGGAGTCCCTAGATATTTAATGACTGATGGTGGTTCACATTTTATTCATGGTGATTTTCGTAAAATGCTTGCTAAGTATGATGTTAATCATAGAATTGCATCTCCTTATCACCCACAGTCTAGTGGCCAAGTAGAACTAAGCAACAGAGAGCTCAAATTAATTTTTCAAAAGACTGTTAATAGGTCTAGAAAGAATTGGTCCAAGAAACTTGATGATGCATTGTGGGCCTATAGAACTGCATATAAAAATCCTATGGGGATGTCTCCATAAAAAATGGTATATGGAAAAGCATGCCACTTACCTCTCGAACTAGAACATAAGGCATATTGGCCTACTAAAGAGCTCAACTATGATTTCAAACTTGCCAGTGAGAAGAGGTTATTTGATATTAGCTCACTTGATGAATGGAGAACCCAAGCTTATGAAAATGCCAAGTTGTTTAAAGAAAAAGTTAAAAGATGACATGACAAAAGGATACAGAAGCGTGAGTTTAATGTAGGTGATTATGTATTGCTATACAACTCTTGTTTAAGATTTTTTGCAGGAAAACTTCTCTCTAAATGGGAAGGCCCCTACGTCATCAAGGAGGTCTATCGTTCCGGTGCCATAAAGATCAACAACTTCCAAGGTACAAATCCGAAGGTGGTAAACGGTCAAAGAATTAAACATTATATCTCAGGTAATCCCATAAATGTTGAAACCAATATTATTGAAACCGTAACCCCGGAGGAATACATAAGGGACACTTTCCTGCATCGCTTTGGACTCGAAAAGGAATGGGTATGTGGTACGGTAAGTAAACCGACTCCAAAACAATTTTTAAGGCAATATTTCTTTGTTTTGGAATATTTAGAAAAATAGAAAAATAAGTGGCAGTCCGGGAAGGACACGAGGGCCCCACGAGGGTGGTGGGCGTGCCCTACCCCCCTGGGTGCGCCCCCCTACCTCGTGAGCACCTCGTGTACCCTCCGGACTCCGTTTTCTTGCACGTTACGTATTTTGGTCGGTAAAAATTCATTATATATTCTCCCGAAGGTTTTGACTCCCGTATCATGCAAATATCCTCTGTTTTTGTTTCGAGCTGTGCTACTGCAGATTAGATCAACATGTCATCTCAAGATTCAGAGGAGGGTTGCCCAGTTTCTTACTAGCCTTTAGATAAGAACATATTCAAGGACACCTATCCATATATATGGTACCCCGATGAGGAAGATGAAGCAGTTCCCCCTCGTTTCAAGCAAGAAAGCAAAGAGGCATTATGCAAAAGGATAATAAAGCTTGAGATCGAGAATGATGAGTTGAGATTGATAATTTCACCCTCAGACACAAGTTGGAGAAAGAGAAGGGCAAGCCTACATCACCAACAACACCTCCACCTTCTTCACCAACAAAGGGTATATAATCACAGGGGTATGGGCACTCCCCTTGGCAACTGCCAAGCTTCGGGGAGGTGCCCCAGTATCGTATCACAATCACAACTCCCATCTTTACTGTTTTTCTTAGTTCGATCCTATTAGTAGTATCTTGATCTAGTAAAATAAAGTTTATGGCATGATCTAGTTTTGATTTAAAGATTAGTGTTGAGTCAAGGGCTTGATTATTTTGCCATGATCTTGGGTGAATAAAAGAGAAGAAGAAAAAGAATAAAAAGAAACAAAGAATTCATATTGATCTTATTGAAAGTAATGGCTTCACATAGAAAGAGTATGATGATTAAAAGTTGTTGGGAGTTGGCAGACACAGCTTTGGTCATCGTTGCAATTAATAGGAAATAATAAGTAAAGAGAGGTTTCACATATAGATATATTATCATTGACATCTTTTATGATTGGGAGCACTCATTAAAATATGACATGCTAAAGAGTTGATGTTGGACAAGGAAGACAACATAATGAGTTATGTTTTTTTATATCTGAGATAAAGTATGTTGTCATGGATCCTCTAACATGTTGAGCTTGCCTTTCCCCCTCATGCTAGCCAAATTCTCAGCACCAAGTAGAGATACTACTTGTGCTTCCAAATAACCTTAAACCAGTTTTGCCATGAGAGTCCACCATATCTACCTATGGATTGAGTAAGATCCTTCAAGTAAGTTGTCATCGGTGCAAAGCAATAAAAATTGCTCTAAATATGTGTGATTGATTGGTGTGGGAGAAATAAGCTTTATACGATCTTTTGATGTGGAAGTAATAAAAGCGACGGACTGCATAATAAAGGTTCATATCACAAGGGGCAATATAAAGTGACGTTCTTTCGCATTGAGATTTTGTGCATCCAACCATAAAAGCGCATGGCAACCTCTGCTTCCCTCTGCGAAGGGCCTATGCTTTATTATTATCTTCTACCTTATGCAAGTGTCACGGTGATCTTCACCTTTCCTTTTTCATTTTATCCTTTGGCAAGCCCAGCATGTTGGAAAGAACATGATATATATATATCTAATTGGATGTAGGGGAGCATGAGTTATTATTGTTGACATTACCCTTGAGGTAAAAGGTTGTGGGGCAAAACTATAAGCCCCTATCTTTCTCTGTGTCCGGTTAAAACTCCGTAACCACAAGTATTGCGTGAGTGTTAGGAATTATGAAGGACTAGATGATAGTTGAGTATGTGGACTTGCTTTTAAGCTCTGACATAGACTCTTTCTGATGTTATTGTAAATTGCAATTGCTTCAATGACTAAGATTATAGTTTGCTGGTGCTCAATAAGGTTTCTGATTCATACTTTTGCGTTGTGAATAGATCATCACTTGAATATAAGTAATCATATGAAAAAATCTATATATGTTGCGGTTATGAGAATAATCATGATGCCTTCATGTCCGTATTTTATTTTTATCAACGCCTCTACCTCTAAACATGAGGACATATTTATTGTTATCGGCTTTTCGCTTGAGGACAAGCGAGGTCTAAGCTTGGGGGAGTTGATACGTCCATTTTGCATCATGCTTTTATATCGATATTTATTGCTTTATGGGCTGTTATTTCACTTTATGTCACAATACTTATGGCTATTCTCTCTTATTTTACAAGGTTTACATAAGGAGGGAGAATGCCGACAGCTGGAATTCTGGGCTGGAAAAGGAGCAAATATTGGAGGCCTATTCTGCGCAACTCCAAAAGTCCTGAAACTCCATGGAATATCTTAAAATAAATAATAAAAAATCCTCGCCAAAGATGAAGGCCAGGGGGCCACACCCTGTCCACGAGGGTGGGGGGCGCCCCCCCTAGGGCGCGCCCCTACCTCCTGGGCTCCCTGGTGGCTCTCCGATGACCATCTTCTCCTATATGAAGTCTTTCGTTAAGAGAAAAACCAGAAGCAACCTTTCGGGACGAGACTCCGCCAGCACGAGGCGGAACCTTGGCGGAACCAATCTAGGGCTCTGGCAGAGCTGTTCAGCCGGGGATACTTCCCTCCGGGAGGGGGAAATCATCGCCATCATCATCACCAACGCTCCTCTCATCAGGAGAGGGCAATCTCCATCAACATCTTCACCAGCACCATCTTATCTCCAAACCCTAGTTCATCTCTTGTATCCAATTCTTGTCTCCAAGTCCGGGATTGGTACTAGTAGGTTGCTAGTAGTGTTGATTACTCCTTGTAGTTGATGCTAGTTGGTTTATTTGGTGGAAGATCATACGTTCAGATCCTTTATGCATATTATTACCACTCTGATTATGAACATGAATATGCTTTGTGAGAAGTTACGTTGTTCCAGAGGACACGGGAGAAGTCTGGCTATAAGTATTCATGTGAATTAGGTATCCGTTCGATATTTTGATGAGATGTATGTTGTCTAGCCTCTAGTGGTGTTATGTGAACGTCGACTACATAACACTTCACCATTATTTGGGCCTAGAGGAAGGCATTGAGAAGTAATAAGTAGATGAAGGGTTGCTAGAGTGACAGGAGCTTAAACCCTAGTTTATGCGTTGCTTCGTAAGGGGCTGATTTGGATCCATATGTTTCATGCTATGGTTAGGTTTACCTTAATACTTTTGTTGTAGTTGCGGATGCTTGCAATAGAGGTTAATCATAAGTGGGATGCTTATTCAAGTAAGAACAACATCAAAGCACCGGTCCACACACATATCAAATTATCAAAGTACCAAACGCGAATCATATGAACGTGATGAGAACTAGCTTGACGATATTCCCATGTGTCCTCGGGAGTGCTTTTCCTTATATAAGAGTTTGTCCAGGCTTGTCCTTTGCTACAAAAAGGATTGGGCCACCTTGCTGCACTTTATTTACTTTTGTTACTTGTTGCTCGTTACAAATTATCTTATCACAAAACTGTCTCTGTTACCACTTATTTCAAGATTTGCAGAGAATACCTTGCTGAAAACCGCTTATCATTTCCTTCTGCTCCTCGTTGGGTTCGACACTCTTACTTATCGAAAGGACTATGATAGATCCCTTATACTTGTGGGTCATCACATATCAATAGGTTCATTTCTATTGTTTGTCTTCAAAGCCCCCGTATTTTGAAGACTTTCATAAAAATCACCTATTCACCCCCCTCTAGTCGATAACTAGCTGTTTCTAATTTTACGTCCCACCCACCACCCACTTTATAGCCACTGTCGAGGACTTAACCGACATGCTCGATTACGGCTTCGAAGACATCGACGATATGGACGACGATGCCGGAGAAGAGCAGGCCCAAAACCCGCCATTTACCGGATGCTGGACGGCCATCTCTTCGTATGACATGTACATGGTGGATACACCCGAAGAGAATAGCGGTGATGGCAAAGAAGATGAAGTGGAGGATAAATCTCCTGAGATAAAGCCAAAGCACCGACGTTAGCGGCGCCGCTCTAAGTCATGCCGCAGAAAAGACAACAATACCAGCACAGGAGAAAACAATACTCTGGACGATGCCGAAGACAAAGGAGACCCCGTTGAGCCAACTTCTGAACATGACGAACGGGAAGATGGGCAAGTTAGCCCTGATGAACATGCCATAAACAATGACTCGGACGGCAGTAATTATCTCCCACTCTCCAAGGATGAGGTGAGCCTCGGTGACGAATACTTCATCATACCTAAGGAACCTATTGAGCAGGAGCGCTTTAAGCGCCGGCTTATAGCCACTACAAGGAGCCTAAAACAAAAGCAGTAGCAGCTTCAAGCTGATCAAGATCTGCTCAACGATAGATGGACTAATGTCCTCGCAGCCGAGGAATATGGCCTCGAGCGCCCAACCAAAATGTACCGAAAGTGCAAATTACTACCTCAATTTGATGACGAGCCACTTAAGCCCGTACCATCAGCGCATAATGCGGTCGATCGACCACCACATGGCCAGGATAAAGAGGCAACTCAAGCCGAACACCAGCCCATACTACCTCACCGTAAAGGCAGAGATAAAACAACTCGGGGATACACATATGACCTACGGCAGGACCTGGACATTAGAGCAAGACAGACCGGATCGATCTACAGATCACGGGGGCATCCCCCGACACGCGACGACGGCTATCTAGTCGGACGTGACAAGCATAATCACGCCCGGGCCGAAAACCACAGACGGACTCCATCCGAGCTACGTCGTGACATGGCCCGATATAGAGGCGCCGCACACCCCCTTTGCTTCACTGACGAAGTAATGAAGCACGAATTCCCAGAAGGATTTAGACCCATTAACATTGAATCATATGATGGGACAATAGACCCCGCGGTATGGATCAAAGATTTCCTTCTCCATATTCATATGGCCCACGGTGACGATCTTCACACCATCAAATACCTCCCACTAAAACTCAAGGGACCAGCTCGGCACTGGTTGAACAGCCTGCCTGAAAATTCCATTGGCAGCTGGGAGGACCTGGAAGACGCCTTCCGCGATAACTTCCAAGGTACATACGTCCGACCTCCGGATGCCGATGACCTAAGTCACATAGTCCAACAGCCCGGAGAGTCAGCCAGGAAGCTCTGGACTAGGTTCTTCATTAAAAAGAATCAAATTGTCGATTGTCCGGACGCCGAAGCCCTTGCGGCCTTTAAGCATAGCATCCGGGATGAGTGGCTCGCCCACCACCTCGGTCAAGAAAAACCAAAATCCATGGCAGCCCTTACCACTCTGATGACCTGCTTTTGCGCGGGAGAAGACAGCTGGCTCGCTCGTAGAAGCAACAGCACCAGTGATCCGATCACCCCTGAAGTTCGAGACGGCAACGGCAATCCACGACGCAATAAACACAAGTGTCGAAACAATACTAAAGGAACGCAAGACATGGCGGTCAACGTCGGATTCAGCGGCTCCAAACCCGGTCAACGGAAAAAGCCATTCAAGGCAAACAGAGATGGACCATCCAATTTAGACAAGATACTGGATCGGCCCTGCCAGATTCATGGCACCCTCGATAAACCGGCCAATCATACCAACAGAAGCTGTTGGTTATTTAAATAACAAGACGACAAGCTTAATGCTGAACACAAGAGGAAGGGGCCGCCCAGCAACAGCGACGACGATGAGACTCGCCAACCGAACACCGGGGGTCAGATGCAATTTCCCCCCAAAGTAAAAACAGTAAACATGGTGTACGTGACGCACATCCCTACAGGGGAGTGCAAGTGCGCACTACGGGACGCCTACGCCATAGAGTCGGTCGCCCCAAAATTTAACCAATGGGCGGCCTGCCCGATCACTTTTATCACAAGGACCACCCAGCCAGTATCCGCCATGAAGGTTCAGCAGCTCTGGTCCTCGACCCAATTATCGAGGGGTTCCATCTCACGAAAGTCCTTATAAACGGCGGCAGTAGCCTTAATCTACTCTCCCAAGACATTGTCCGCAAGATGGGCATTGATCCTTCAAGAATCAAGCCGACCACAACTACCTTCAAGGGAGCAGTGCCCAGCATAGAAGCTCACTGCACGGGCTCAATTACATTGGAAGTCGTTTTCGGCTCACGGAACAACTTTCGAAGCGAAGGCTTGACCTTCGATATCGTCCCGTTCCGCAATAGCTACCATGCGCTGCTCGGGCGTACCACTTTTGCTCGTTTTAATGCGGTCCCACACTATGCCTGTCTAAAGCTTAAGATGCCCGGTCCACGTGGCGTCATCACGGTAAACGGCAATATGGAACGCTCCCTCCGTATAGAGGAGCATACTATGGCTACTGCAGCCGAAGCACAGAGCAACCTCATCAAGCCGTGTATCTCATCGGCCATCAAGCCGCCAGTCTCTATTAAACATGACCAATCAATCTCAGAGCTGGATTAGCAGTTCAGCCCCCGTCGTTCACCTCATATAGCCGCGAAGTTTGTACCGCGCATACATAATTATGCACTTAAAATACCCTAGTCATCGGCGGAGGCACAATACAGACAGGCCTAAAATGCGGTTCGCACTCCCATAGCCTTTTTACTTTTTCTAACTATTTTTTATCTTTTACCACATGTGGCTCAAAGGCTAGTCATCTTACGGACTCTTTCAGAGTTCGGCTTCGTATACTTATCCAAAGGCTATTCCTGTTAAGGAGTCCTTTCACTGAGGCAAGGCAGCGGACGTGCGACAGGAGGTCCAAATGATTTTTTAGACCGCACTCTTTCTTTCCAACCTGTAAAGTGCCTTTTTCCTCAGCCTTCGGCCCCGACATGCTAAATAGCCCGGGTAGTGGCGTTATAATCTGCAAGATCACGTTCGACGTGTCAATCAGATTCCAGTGAACATAGTCCGTATTCAGTATTTCCTTTTTCTTAGAACTTAATTTTGCTTCTTTGGTTGTTTCACGCACACACCTCGGCACAAATTGCCAGGGGCTCGATATAGCAACATATGAGTTGCCGACAAGTCCGAATAGCTTTATAGCACACTTCGGCGTCACGAGTTTGGCCTTATAAGCATTAGCTCCGAATCATGTCTTTGGTCAATAGTTGGGTTGCCCGGCTCCTGTGCTTGCTACCTTACGTTCCGTCCTATCGGCTAAGGTAGTAAAGGGAGAACTACTGCGATTGCATTTCCGGTTCATCTGTTCAAGCGCCTCAGTAGAGAAAGCCGAAAACTGACTGTCATGATGCGGTGAGAGTTGGTCAACCACTTGATGACTTATCAGAACCTTCCGCGATTCCTTCTGTATTACACGAAGGACCATTCTTCTGGTCACCTATGTAACACACCATATTCGGATAACCGCGTACATACCAGGGGCTATATCGTAGACCCACCGTTAAACTCCTATGGCTAAGTGAAAGTGTTAAAGCCCTATAGTCCGATTGCCTAGTTCGCTACATTAACACCTCCTTCACGGACCAAGACGTTGGGTCAAGAGTGATCAAGTGCTTTTCCGAACACCCATGTATTATATGCGAGGGGGCCGAAGCCGACGACTAGTAAACTTTCAGATTATACAAAAAATAGCCGCACAGGAGGAACCAAAACTTTCAGGCAAAAGTATAGAAAACATAGCCTTCATATATCATAATATTGTTTTTACAATTTCGGTACATTCACTCGAATATTATATCCTTCGATCAATGACCCTCTATCAAGCGGGCACCCTCTAGGACATCTTCAAAATAATGCTCCAGCGTGTGATGGTCCTTGCCCCCAGGTGGGCTCTTTACTGCAATATCGATGACCTTCATCTTCGCCCAGTACGTCTTGACACGGGCAAGGGCCATCCGTGCACCTTCAATGCACGTTGACCGCTTAACAACGTCGATATGCGGCACCACATCAAGTAATTGATGTACCAAACCAAAATAACTATTTGGAACTGGCTCAGTCGGCCACAGTCGGACCACGACGTTCTTCATGGCAGATCCGAATATCTTGTGGAGCTCGTCCCATTGGGCCATCTGTTCGTTCAGCAACAACGGACGCTTTGGCATGCTAAATTGCGACCAGAAAAGCTTCCTCGTTGCACGTCCTTCTTGCGCTTGGTAAAACTGCACCGCATCGGAGACACTCTTCGGCAAATCCAAGAATACGTCTGGAGAACTCCACATTTGATTAGGCGGGGCATACCTCGGATCGCCGAATTTAGTCTGTAATAAGAAAGGCTTACCAGCCGCTATCTCCCAAGCTAGCCGGATCTCCTCCCGAGCCGCTCTAGATTCGGACCGTGCTTCTCTCGCCTCTTGTAAGGCCTTGTCGAGATCGGCCGTTTTGGCTTTGTTATCCTTCTCAAGGAATTCGCATCGAACAGTGGCATCCTTTAGCTCGCGCGCCATGGTAGATATTCTCTCCTCGCACTGGCGCCGGGCAGCCTGTTCGGCCTTTAACTCAGCAGCTGCCTTCTCGGCAGCCACACTACTCATCCTGACTTGCTCCTTGGCCCGGGCGAGCTCAGCCCGAAGGGTCTCAACCGCGGCAGCACTATCTGCAATTAAGCATATCTTAGTATATAATTCTCAACTTAGTGCTCATATTATATACATACATATACTGACTGCCCCAAAGCATACCTTGTGCCTTGTCGAGCCGCCTGTTAATAAGCGTGATGTCGTCATCCGCCACATCAAGTTTCTGCTTCGGGTCTGCAACTTCGGTAGCTTGGGCAGTCGCCATGAATGTAACAACCTGTGTTCAAACTAATCAGATTATTTCCTGGGCATATCTTTTTTGATCCTCTGATCGCCTCCCTTTGGACGCCAACCAGAGTCTCAGGGGCTACTATCTATACACAGGTGCATTTTGCACGTAGCGTGCGATTGCAGATATTTCATTGCATACCTCGAAGCCTCTTAGCAGGCTCGTGAAGGCTTCATTTAATCCGCTTCTTGCAGACAGAATCCTCTCAATTACCGTACCCATTAAGGTACGATGTTCCTCTGGGACGGACGCATGTTGCAACATGTCCATCAATGTATCCGGCGCCTTCGGATTCCTGGAAGCGGCTGCGGGAGTACGGACTCCCTTTGAGGGGATATGTTTACTCAACCCTAGAGTCATCTCCGGCTGTAAACCGGATAGTCCGGGGCCTTTATTGTTGGTCCCTGTAGGGGCCGCACACCTCGGACCCTGGGTGACCGAAGTTTCACCTTCGGGCGTTGTCTTCATTGTCCCCCGCATCACTTGTTGATCGGGAGAGATCCTTCGGGACGACACCTCGAAGTTGTTCGCCTTATTGGGCGAGGAGGCCTGTGGAGGCGTCTCGCTTTCCATCATCTCCGGAAGCAGATCCCCTGAGGAGGAGGACTGTTGAGGAAGATTGCGCGCCGGACTGCAAATATATATATTAGATGTTACCCTTGTAATCTGAAAGGAACGGGATGTGTTTAGGACACCCTTGTTCACTTACGGTTCGGCTCAGGAACTGCGGGACGACGTCGTCTTCAGAACCCGAACCGCTTGAAAGGGACATCTTCCCTCGCTTGGGGGCCTTTACCTCCAAATCCTTGGAGGCGCTCCTTTTCTTCCCATGGGGAGATGGGATGTCAGCTTCTCCTTCTCTTTCGTCTTCAGAAGAGGGAGTTCCAATCTCCCCGGACATAGTGTCCGGTGTACCTTCAGAGTGGAGGCCACTTTTGGCCTTCTTGCTCTCCTCCTTTTCCTCCTTCGCCGGCACTTGACATGGCGCCGGAGCCAACATCCTTGTTAACACGGGATCAGCTGAGTCTTCGGGAAGAGGGGCCGAACACCTAATTCGTTCCGCCTTCTTTATCCAGCCCTGTTCGAAGATTGTTTTCTCTGTATATTATTACCGGATATTTAACCAAGCTATGTTTGGGAGTCGAGTGCTTACCGTGGTATCCGGATGGTTGCAGTCGAGGCCGATGTCTTCGGTTGTATCCGACCACTGTTTTCGTGTCCCGAAGAATAGCTTCCACATTCATCTGTGCGTCATGCCGAAGAAGTGCTGAAGGGTCCGTGGTCCTTCCGGATTGAACTCCCACATGCGGAGGGGCCGTCGCTGGCACGGCAGGACCCGGCGGACTAGCATTACCTGGATTATATTAATAAGATAGGTGTCTTTTTCGAGGAGGCTCCGGATGTGGCTTTGTAGCGTCTGCACTTCATCAATTGATCCCCAGTCTAACCCCTTATTAATTCATGATGCGAGCCGTAGTGGAGGGCCAGATCGGAACGCAGGTGTAGCTGCCCACTTGGTACCACGGGGTTCAATGATGTAAAACCACTCCCGCTGCCATAGGTTGGAAGTTTCCGTGAAAGAACCTTTTGGCAAAGGTGTATTGGTGAGCTTGCTCACCGAAGCACCGCCACACTCCGCTTGCTTCCCCTCTATTACCTTCGGCTTCACATTAAAGGTCTTGAGCCATAAGCCGAAGTGTGGGGGAGTGCGGAGAAAGGCCTCGCACATGATGATGAATGCTGAGATGTGAATAACGGAGTCCGGATCTAGATCGTAAAAATCTAGCCCGTAATAGAACATGAGTCCGCGAACGAAGGGGTGGAGAGAAAACCCTAGCCCCTGGAGGAAGTGGGAGATGAATACGACCCTCTCACCGGATCTGGGAGTAGGAATAACCTGCCCTTTAGCAGGGAGCCTGTGGAGGATTTCCGCGGTCAGGTATCTTGCCGCCCGGAGCTTCGCGATATCCTCCTCTGTGACGGAGGAGGCCACCCACCGGCCTTGAGAGCTGGGTTCGGACATGGCTGAGAGGCACGAAACAATTAAGTTGAAACCTGGGTGCTGGAACTGGAGGTTGGAAAGGTTGAGGAAGAGGTAGGAGTAGAGGAGAAAGACGGGTCCGCGCCCCTTTATAAAGGCGATGAATATCAAACGTCTCCTCATAGGCCTTAAAGCCTGCCTATTTTCAAGGGATCATGCCAACAGAACGGTTGGGTTACCCACGCCTGTATTGATGAGAATCCCGCAATAAGGGGATACGATCTCTGCTTTGACAACACGTGCCAATAAAACCGCATCTCGAAATATGGAGCAGGAGGCTAAAAACGGTTCGAAATAATGACCAGGCAGGGACGTGATGTCACGCTACGAAAGTTGTCAGCAGATTGGACTCGTGAAATATTATGCTCTCTACAGTTATGTGTGGTACTTGTTTTGCAGAGCCGGACAAATTCGAAGTACACTTTGGAGTAATCGGAGGAGGAACCCGCCTTGCAATGCCGAAGACAATCTGAGCGCCGGACACCTCGTCATTGAAGCCTGGTTCAGGGGCTACTGAGGGAGTCCTGGATTAAGGGGTCCTCGGGCGTCCGACCTGTTGGACATGGGCCGGACTGATGGGCCGTGAAGATACAAGACCAAAGACTCTCTCCCGTGTCCGGATGAGACTCTCCTTGGCGTGGATTGCAAGCTTGGCGTCCGTATATGAAGATTCCTTTCTATGTAACCGACTTCGTACAACCCTAGTCCCCTCCGGTGTCTATATAAACCGGGGGGTTTAGTCCATAGAGGCAATCATAATCATACAGGCTAGACTTTTAGGGTTTTAGCCATTACGATTTCTTGGTAGATCAACTCCTGTAATACTCATATTCGTCAAGATCAATCAAGCAGGAAGTAGGGTATTACCTCCATAGAGAGGGCCTGAACCTGGGTAAACATCGTGTCCCCTGTCTCATGTTACCATCGACCTTAGACGCATAGTTCGGGACCCCCTACCCGAGATCCACCGGTTTTGACACCGACACGCTCCCCACCACTTGGCTGCCTCCTCCTCTCTTCCACCATGGCCCATGAAGGCCCATTAAGTTACTCCGGAAAATGCCCGAACTCATCCGAAACCATTCTGGTGTCCAAACATAACCTTCCAATATATCAATCTTCATGTCTCGACCATATAGAGACTCCTCGTCATGTCCGTGATCACATCCAGGACTCCGAACAACCTTCAGTACATCAAATCACAAAACTCATAATACATATCGTCATCGAACTTTAAGCATGCGGACCCTACGGGTTCGAGAACTATGTAGACATGACCGAGACTCATCTCTGGTCAATAACCAATAGCAGAACCTGGGTGCTCATATTGGTTCTTACATATTCTACAAAGATCTTTATCGGTCAAACCGCATAACAACATACGTTGTTCCCTTTGTCATCAGTATGTTACTTGCCCGAGATTCGATCGTTGGTATAATCATACCTAGTTCAGTCTCGTTACCGGCAAGTCTCTTTACTCATTCCATAGTGCATCATCCCACAACTAACTCATTAGTTACATTGCTTGCAAGGCTTATAGTGATGTGCATTACCGAGAGGGCCCAGAGATACCTCTCCGACAATCGGAGTGACAAATCCTAATCTCGATCTATGCCAACTCAACAAACACCATCGGAGACACCTTTAGAGCATCTTTATAGTCACCCAGTTATGTTGTGACGTTTGATAGCACACAAAGTGTTCCTCCGGTATTCGGGAGTTGCATAATCTCATAGTCATAGGAACATGTATAAGTCATGTAGAAAGCAATAGCAATAAACTAAACGATCATAGTGCTAAGCTAACGAATGGGTCTTGTCCATCACATCATTCTCTAATGATGTGCCCCGTTCATCAAATGACAACACATGTCTATGGTTGGGAAACTTAACCATCTTTGATTAACGAGCTAGTCTAGTAGAGGCATACTTGGGACACTCTGTTTGTCTATGTATTCACACATGTACTAAGTTTCTAGTTAATATAATTCTAGCATGAATAATAAACATTTATCTTGATATAAGGAAATATAAATAACAACTTTGTTATTGCCTCTAGGGCATATTTCGTTCAAAACTCCTGTCTTACTCAATTACTATCGACAAACATGCGTCAGATACGATAGATCATTGACCTTTCCCCCAATCCCTTCTTTTATTGGAAGCGCCAGATAGTGTGGTTATTTTTTCTTTGTTTTGTGCTCTTTAGTGTTCTGCAAAGAATAAACAAATAATATACCATATACTATGCCCAACTGCAATTCCACATCTCTCTCCCCTCTCACACATGTTAGTTTAGTACGAATTTTGTAGTTTTTATAAATCTCAGCTAATTATTTTGTAGAATCACAACTTATGTCATATTCAGGTTCATTCTCAGGTTATTCGTTCCCTGGAAGTACCATTCCATTGTGAATTTTATGTGATCATTCTTTTACCCGAGTGATACAATTTTATGTTCGATAATTTTGTTCTTACCCTACTGCATGGAGAGTTCTACTGGTATTATCCTTGAAATTCAAGATAAATATATGGTGCCTATAGCCCTACTATATGCTTGCTAACAAATATTTGGTTGAAATACAACACCTTATATATAGCGGAATAACCATACTTTCACATATACGATTGTATAGGAGTATGGCATTTTGGAGACCGAGCTCATGGAGGCCTTTATTTTAAAAAATTCAAAATTCAACATTTTTGATTTCAAAAAATTCTAAAAAATACACATGTATGCAAGGGTGTAATGTGTACGTGTGAAAAGTTTCAGGATGAAATACCTTGAACTACGAGCTAGACACAAAAACACAAAATCATGGACTTTAAGGATGAACCGTACATATTCTAAAAAGCCTTAGATTTGTCTTCTTGTGTAGCTCTCATTTTAATGTATTTTGGCCTGAAAATTTGCACACATGTTCATTATGTATCTAGGTTTATGCATAATTTTTTTCAGAATTTTTGGAAATGAAAAAGTTTGAATTTTGAAGTTTTTAAATTAAGTCCTCCATGGAGCTCGGTCTCCGTTTGGCATTTTTTATTGTATAGCATATAATTAAATAATGTGCTTCATGGTTATGGGGATACTCTACAATATATTGTTTTCAGTTGAGAATATAGTTCTCATGTATGCTCCTTGCAGGGGTGTACAGTTCTGATGAAAAACAAGGGCACTGAATTGTTTCTGTTGGCGATGCATTCTTCTAATTACACAAATATGGAGGTACTCTACAATATATGATATTTTCTTACTTTTAATACCATTCAAACGTTCAAATAGGTATATTTATATTTATTATCATAAGTTTTACTATTTATCATTCCATAAATCCTCCTACACACTACTACAAATTCCCGCAGCAACACGAGACATATCATCTAGTTATAACAACACCATCGTAAATTGCTGCGTATGCCACTGGTACGGCAATAAAAAGGCAGCATTGCCTAGCCAACATGCACTGCTCGAGCTCCAACTAATTCTGACTAAACTGAGATCACAATCACATCTTGCGAGTTTGAATCGTGAGGGGTTTTGGTGCCAAATGCCATGAGAAATTTCAAAGACATGCTTAAATACTTTATGCCCAAATGTTGTCAAAATGATGGCATTATTCTCATAGTTTACAAACTGCATACATTCATAGGACTGTAGGAGTGGCGCACCTAAAATGTAAAGGGGTGGCTGGAGCTGCCGAAACCCCTACAAGAATGGTTCTGAACTGGCTCCTTTCATTGGTATCCACTCTTTGCTGTCACCAATCAATAGAAATCATGCACACTGTTGATGCAAGATCCTTGAGGCAATTACATGTTCGCCACGGATACTGTACACTATGTATGTAAAAGAGTAGAACCTGGTAAATTTACGCCCTGTCTAGTCAGAAGTTGGTTGATGATATTATAACTACACAACTTTTGAATGTCACACACTTTTTTTAGAATCACCGGGGGGAGTTCCCCCACCTGAATATATCATTCAAAGAGTCATAGCAAGCTATGGAACAGAGTTACATGGGCACATTACAATGTGCAGAGACGAATAGCCACCAAGAGGAGACGACCTCCTTGTGACAAGGTTTGGAGAGCCTATGTGACCAAATGTCCAATTCTGATATGATTAATCTAACAGAGATAGATGAGCATCTATCTATGGCCCTAAATGCCATATTGTTCCTAGCATCCAAGATCTTCCAGAGGATCGTTAGTAGCACGAACGTCCAGCCGCGAGCAGGAATAGTCTAGGGAAGCGAAGCGTCCCAAAGGTCATCGATGGAGCCAGATATGTCTGTGATTCCCAACCGCTGTGTCATGGGAAACCACAACCACCTATGGGACCAGAGGGCCCCTTGCTGGTTCGATAGGGGGACGTCGCGTTGCACAAAGAGCAGGCGAGCGTGGGGCAGCACGGCACAGATCACACAGGTAATTTTACCCAGGTTCGGGCCGCTGTGAGGCGTAAAATCCTCACTACAAAAAAAGACACATCCGTGACATTTTGGGCCGAACAAAATTTTTTTATGTCATACATATGACACTTCTATGACGATAATTGTGACAAAACCCGGTATCATTATAGATGTGGTGGGCTCCTACTTCTATGACAAAAAATTATGACAGAAAATGGACTTTTCGTCCTGGGCGGGCCGGAGGCGCAACTGCATGACATTCTTTGGGCCGTCCATGACGGAAAAAACCGTGGTAGAAGCGAGGGCGAGGAAATTTTTTGGGAGTTCCCGGTTACGGTGGGAGGTAGCGATGCACGTTTCTCTCGTACACATATGTGCATGTGTGCGAGGCATTGGCTCTAACTGAACCCGAGTGAGGCGTTGGGCTCTAACTGAACCCGAGCGATTGCCTTTGCAGTTACGCGTTATCGAACCCGAGCGATCGATCGATGTACTGTTAATCGAACCCGATCGAAGCGATTCTTCGCCATCGCTGCTAATCAAGCCGATCGATGCTGCCTATGGATGAACAATGAGCATTGCTGGGGGGTTTGGATGAACAGTTCCCGGTGGGGTGGATGAACAAGACCCCGTGGTGTTGCCTCTGGATGAACAGAACCCCGATCGATCGAGCCGGTTGGGGCTGGATGAACAGGACCCCGTGGAGGGCTGGATGAAAAGGACCACCCCGTGGAGGGCAGGATGAGCGATGAAGCGGTGGAGGGCTGGATGGACAGAGCCCGTGGAGGGGTGGTTGAACAGAGCCCGTGGAGAGGGCTGGTTGAGCGATGGCGGTGGAGTAGCACGCGGTGGAGGCTGGATGAACAGGAGCCCATGGATGAACAGTCGCAGGTGGAGGCTGGAGGAGGTTGACGGTGGATGAACAGTAGCTCGTGGAGGCTGGAGGGGGTCGACGGTGGAGATGAACAGTATCCGGTGGAGTCCCGTTTTGCGGTACGCCACACCCCTCCCGATGAACTGGACCCCCGTTTTGACCGTAGGAGATCCGTTTCGTCCGTTTTGCGGTACGCCACACACCTCCCGATCAACAGGACCCCCGTTTCAACCGTAGGAGGTCCGTTCCTCCGTTTTGCGGTATGCCACACCCCTCCCGATCAACATGACTCCTGTTTCGACCGTAGGAGGTCCGTTTCCTCCGTTCTGCGGTACGCCAGGCCTCGTTTCCATCGCCTGTTCCATCCAAGCCCTCCCTATGAACACGACCACGCATTCCGTTCCGACCCAGCCGGTTGTCTCCCATGTGTTCCGTTGCCTCCCGATGAACACGGCGCATTCCGTTGCCTCCCCATGAACACGACGCATTCCGTTGCCTCCCCATGAACACGACGACGACGCTGTTTCTCCGTTCCGACCTAGCCATGTCAACGAGCCCTCGCCGTACGTATGCGTGAGTAGGCGTTCGAGACCCCGCCCATATGTACAAATACATGGTCGTATTTTCTTTCTTGCACCCTGGCCGCCTCTACTACGACACGTGCGCGCCTCTACATCCACCAGTATATATGTACGTACATGTTTGCAACCAGAATGACAACACTACGTACGCTTCGACCAGGTGGGTCCCGACTGTCAAGCACTTCCTTGCGTGCGAAGATGTAGCTGGTGGGTCCCAGCAGTCAGGGGGGCGAATCGTTTCGTTTTTTTGCCCAGACGCACTTCCTTGCGTGCGAAGGTGTAGCTGGTGGATCCCAGCAATCAGGGGGGAAACGCTTTTTTCGCGAAATAAGGTGGCCCGTCCGGTGGGTCCCCGCTGTTAGGTGGAGGAATAATTATTTTGCACGTAATAAGGAGGCACTTCCTTGCTGCGGTCGTGGACCCAGATGTCAGCCTCTCCACGTACAGTCCACGTCAGATGGAAGTCGTCCCTTGACCACGCTGAGCACGCCGCGTCGAGGCCTAGGAAGGGGACGACGGGAAGCCGGGGAAGACGCGGTAGTAGAAGCCCGCGCGAAGAGGAGTACGAGGGTTCACTGGTTCGGCTGCGGTGTGAGGCTGCCGTGGCCGCAGGGCCTGGCCAGCGGTGGGAATAGTAGGGGAGGTGAGGCCTCCGCGGCAGCACAACCGGCCACGAGAGGCAGGAGCATGCGGCACGACCGGCGCTGCTTTGGCCGGTTGGAGCAAGAAGACCAAAGGTTGAAAAGCACAACGGCCGTTGGATGGACATCATACGATCACTGGAGCTAGAATCATTCATATTGACTAAAGTTGACAAAGACCCCCATCCCAGTCAACTTAGTAGGCCCACAAGTCAGCCTCCCACCATGGTGGGTCCCAGCTAGCAGGGGGAGTATTCATTTTTTGTGCGTAATAAGGAGGCACTTCCGGTGGGTCCGAGCTGACAGCGGGGGGAACGTTTTTTTCGCAAAATACGCTGGCCCGTCCGGTGGGTCCCAGCAGTCAAGGGGGAAACATTTTTTTACAAAATAAGGTCGCCCGTCCGGTGGGTCCCTGCTGTCAGGTGGAGGAATAATTATTTTGCACGTAATAAGGAGGTACTTCCTTGCGGCCGCCTGGACCCAACTGTCAGCCTCTCCACGTATATTACTCTTCCGATGGAAGTAGGTCATTGACCACGTTGACCATGCCGCGCCGAGAGCACCAGGGCGGTGGTCTGGACGACGGCGAGGCCTAGGAAGGGGACGACGCAGAGCCGGGGAAGACGCAGCAGTGGAAGCCCGCGCGGAGAGGAGTACGATGGTTCACTGGTTCGGCTGCGGTGTGAGGCTGCCACCGCCACAGAATAACATGGGGTGTGGTGAGTGGAGGGATGGCCTGGCCAGCGGTGGGAGTGGTATGGGGGCGGTGAGGCCTCCGCGGCAGCACAGCCGGCCACGAGAGGCAGGAGCATGCGGCACGACCGGCGCTGCTTTGGGCGGCTGGACCAAGAAGACCAGAGGTTGAAGAAGCACTACGGCCGTTGATTGGACATCGTACGGTCACTGAAGCTAGAATCGTTTATATTGACTAAGTTGACAAAGCCCTTGGTACGCTCCAACTTAGTAGGCCTGAGTCAGCCTCCGAAGCAGTGCGCCCGGATGTCGTGGGAGGAATCATTTTTTGGGCGGCCGAACCTAAGAATATCCGAGATTGAAGAAGAAGCACGGCATCCGTTGGATAGACATCCAACGGCCACTGCTGCTAGAACCGTGTGTTGACTATAATAAGTTGGCAAAGCCTTGCATACGTGTCAACTTATTTTTTTAGAGGACGCGTCACTTAGTAGGCCCACAAGTGTGTGGCAGAGAACTTATAGCCCATTTGCATTTTGTAAGAATGTACATCCCATTTTTGAATTCTAATGGAATTTAGCCCATTTACAGTTTGTTAAAAGTACAACCCATTTTCTAGCTAGGACAATGATTAATAATTTCAACCAACCGTTGAAGACAGAATTCAATAAAATTTCCCACATTTTGATGGGCTCCGAAATATTTTTATCCCGAAATTTCTAGTCGATTAAATATAAATTTGTATTACGTAAAAATCCAACAAAACATTATACAAGAACAATGAAAATTTAAGATTTTCAAAATCCATAAATAATATTTTATAAACTAATTTACGTGTTTGGTGCATTTTTATAGTTCTTGCCCAGTTTTACAATTACATCCCATTTATTATTTTTAAAGCCCATTTTCCTGTTAAGCCTAATGCATCCCTCCTAGGAAAGATTTGCAGCCAGTGAGCGGAGAATAACAAGTTGACCTTGCCCGGTATTCCTCAAAAAGACGATAGCTGGGCTAGCCATTTTCATCATGAAAAAATTGGTATCTGGGCTGGATATTCGGCCTGGGCTAGACGGGCCACAGCCCGCCCAGATTAATACCCTGCTCTCCTCACGAACAACAACGAAATCATCGCCAAGAAAAACTCTGCAGTGCTCACGCCTCAAAAACACAAATACAGCTCGAGCTGCTTGGTCCTAGTCATCGGCCGCACCTTGTGCAATTCTCTCGTTTATATTGACTACATAGGTTGACAATGGTGTGGGACCGTGATGTCAGGAAACCAGGAGAAAGCAAAAAAGAATATTTGTACATAATAAGGAGGCAGTTGAGTACGTACGGCTACGGCCCTAGTGGGTCCCTAGTGTCATCCAGTCAAAATAAAGTCATCTCCTGAATCCTCATGTTCATTGACGATGTTAACAATGCTCGGTGCCGCGGTGAGCGCAACAACTTGAAGGACAACGGAGAGGGCCTCGCGGGCCCTACAGATGGTCTGATGCAGCGCCCGCTGCTCATTCAGGAAGCCAGGATCATCGGACACCTATGAGCACCTTCGAGAAACTGAGACGGCATGAAACGGTAAGGCCGCGCTTGGGAGCTCTGGTTTATTTCAAACCTGTATTAACATACAAGTGTAATTTACTCATCATCGGAAACAACGCATAAAATACAGGCGTAATGAAACCGAGGGCCCGAGGTCTGTAAGTAAAACCGGCAGGTTACGTGTGTAATTTGAGAGACCATTGTATATTTTATGAGCACTGCTATATGGACGACATTACCAAACGATACATGCACGACATGCGTATCATGCCATCCATGGGCAAGGCTGAAACAGCAGCTAATGGCTGGATTAGCAATCGTCCGAGTGTCGTTCAACATTTTTATCGTGTGTCAAGTACTTCTGATATTTTACTAGTCGAAATCGACCAACCAAGCGCCTTCGCCCGAGACCATCTGCTTTAATTTACAAGTGTCAGTTTTACAAGCGATTTTGGTTGGAAAACGACGATCCAATCACGGCCTAATATCATGAGTTGGTCGGAAGATCATATGGTTTCACGTCTAACCTACCCAACTTGTCGTATAGGCTATGAATGAAACATCAGACAATGAACTTCTTAAGCACGGAAACAATAGAAGAGGATGATCTTCTTAACAAGCAAATCACTGGCATTACATCGACATGCAAAACAATACGAAGCATTATTCTCAGGAGGCATGGTGAATAGCTCGTGATGCCGCATGCCACAACATTCCAAGCTCAACTTTGCAATCAAACACAAGGCCTGGCATTACATAGACAATATTCCGAACAAACTCTTAACACAGGAATATCTCAGCAGAGTAACTATTTACTTCTAAACTGAACACAGGAATAGGAAAAAACACTCGACGCTGCTCACAGCAAGGGCATCCCACTCAAAAATATCAAATGCATGTCTTCTGGCTAACATTAATGAGCAAATTTTGACAAGGTTTTCCAGTTCCAATATATTAAACTAACATCTTCTTGCTAACATCAATGATTGAACTTTGACAAGCTTTTCCCATTCAAAATATGTAATGCCTATGATCGTGGAGTCCTGTCGCTTCTTGCTAACATCAATGATTAAACTTTGACAAGCTTTTCCCATTCAAAATATGTAATGCCTATAATCTTGGAGTCCTGTCACTTCTTGTACTTGTTTGGGCACTTTTTGCCCAAGGCACTCCACGTGTTGTTAAATTGCCAATGGTCTCTGCAGACTAGTCATGTCACCGGTGTCTAATATTTATGGCACCGGCTGAAGCAATGGAGGATTCGTGCCAAACTAAGAAAATTTGAAATTGGCACCTCTTTTGGCCTACATAGTGGAAGGCCTAATACTCTGTAAAGCTTCTCGGTCATTCCTTCAGTAATGTAGCGCAGAGGTGATCGCTTCTTTACGCAAAGTGGAACGACCAACTGGACCCAGTAATGCAGCATTTTGCCTTGGACACATTGGCTCCTTTTGTGCAGTTGAACTAAAATCGAAGTCGGAACAAAACCGAGCTTTAATTTTGATATCCCTGTAAGCAACAAAAGGTATAAGGGAAACAATTACTGAGAAATAATGGTTGATGACTTGTACTCCCAGAAGAAAAACATCTACTGATCTACGTTATCTTAATGGGAAACAAAGCAGGAGAGTAGCAATTCTCAATCAGTGTGATTCATTCATATTAATCGAGACATTATCTTAACAATGCCTTGTTTCAACATGTATAAAGAACGAAAAGCAGAAAAGTATCATTCCTAAAACAATGCGATCGATTCATTTTAAGAGAGACATTATCTTAACAATACCTTGGTTAAACATGTAGAAAGAACTACAAAGCAGGATAGTACCATTTGTAAAACACTGTAAGTCTCAGAATCGATATATAATATGAGACATTATCTGAACAATACATTTCTTAAACATGTACTCCGACCGATCCCTAATGTAAATGCTATTCCTGCCGATCCCTAACAAGTGTTTGCAGTTTTGAACTAAGATTCAGAGTTAATTCCGAGGAAGGTCAGATCGACCATTCAAGACCAAGATTTGAAACAACTCGTGAGGAAGATCTCAAAGAGATCTCAACACATATATGGAAATCCGGTCTCATTTTGTGCAGTTCCACCAAAATTAAGCGAAGCAAAATGTCACAATAGCAACAAGTTGAATAGATATCCCTGTTTTAACAGAGGCAAAAAAGGAATCAATTACTGGCCAATAAAGAAGGATGAAACATGCGGCCACAAAAATGGTAATCCCGCCAATCCCTAACAAGTGCTGCAGTTTTGAACTAAGATTCAATAGTTAATTAATTCTGAGAGTGGCATTGCTTAATTTTACCAGCGGCATTAGATTAACGAAAAGCATAAACAGTTCCAGGGAGAGTGGGCGCAACAACAGTATGTGCTTCCATCTACTTATAAAGGGGGTGATGCAGAGTTTGTTGTAACAAAGCAACAAGCATCATGTCCAGGTTGGTCACATTTTTGTTCACTACTTAATGGGAAAAGACAGCAATACAATAGCTTCAATTCAACATTTATTTAAAAACAGTACCAATACAAGTAGCACAACATCTCAAAGCACACTGCACAATCATGTGGATGAAGGCCTGTACTGACCTTTCATGAGACAGACAAGATAAAATACGAATCTGCCAACACAAATAGGAAATCCAATCTCGTTTGTGCGGTTACTGAAATCAAGCAAAGTGTTTCGTGGCGAAGCAAAATGTCATAATAGCAACAAGTTGAATAGATATCCCTGTTTAAACAGAGGCAAAAAGGGAATCAATTCTTGGCTAATAAAGGAGGATGAAACATGCGGCCACAAAATGGTAATCCCGCCAATCCCTAACAAGTGTTGCAGTTTGAAATAAGATTCAAGAGTTAATTACGAGAGTGCCATCAATTCGGCTTATAAAGGGGGTGATGCTGAATTTGTTGTAACAAAGCAACAAGCATCATGTCTGGGTTGGTCACATTTTTGTTCACTACTTAATGGGAAAAGACAACAATACAATAGCTTCAATTCATCATTTATTTAAAATAGTACCAATACAAGTAGCACAACATCTCAAAGCACACTGCACAATCATGTGGATGAAGGCCTGTACTGACCTTTCATGAGACGACCAACATAAAATACGAATCTAACAACACGAATAGGAAATCCAATCAAGTTTTGTGCAGTTGCACTGAAATCAAGCAAAGTTGCCAGCGTGACATTTAAGTTTTCTATAGCAACAAGTTGAATAGATATCCCTGTTTTAAGAGGCAAAAAAGAAAACAATTACTGGCCAATAAAGGAGGATGAAACATGCGGCCACAAAAAGAAGCATCTACCTTATCTTGATGGAAAACAAAGTATAGGACAGTAGCATTTCTAAAACGGTTGCATTGATTCATATTAACAGAGAAATTCTCTTAAAACAGATCAGTAGTTAATTCTGAGAATGGCATCAATTACTGGCTTATAAAGGGGGTGATGCTGAATTTGTTGTAACAAAGCAACAAGCATCATGTCTGGGTTGGTCCCATTTTTGTTCACTACTTAATGGGAAAAGACAGCAATACAATAGCTTCAATTCAACATTTATTTAAAACAGTACCAAAACAAGTAGCACAACATTTCAAAGCACCTTGCACATCATGTGGTTGAGACCAAGATTTGAAACAACTCGCCACGTAAGACTGGAAACAAATCTCGATCTCCTTTTGTGCAGTTCCACAAAAATTAAGCAAAGTCACCGTGTGACATTCAAGTTGAATCGCACAAAACACTCTTAAAACATAAGTGTTTCGAGTAGCAAAGCAAAATGTCGCAATAGCAACAAGTTGAATCAATACCCCTGTTTTAACAGAGGCAAAAAAGGAAACAATTACTTGCCGATAAAGGAGGATGAAACAAACGGTGATGTAAAGAAGCATCTAACTTATCTTGGATGGAAAACAAAAGTAGGACAGTAGCATTTCTAAAACGGTTGCATTGATTCATATTAACAGAGACATTCTCTTGAAACAACATTTGTTAAAAAATGTAATTTACTTTTAACAAAGTGGCATTGCTTCAATTTTCCGGCGGCATTCTTAGATTAACAACAGCAAAATAGTTGTATGGGACATGCCAGCACCATGTGCGTCCACACGTATAAATGGGTGATGCAGAGTATGTAGCCAAGCAGCATATATGCGCTGGTCCCATACTTGTTCTCTTTGAACCTTCTTCCTATGTGAGGGCAACAAATCTAGTCGTGCACAAACTACCCGACCCCCCCAGTTTGTTTCCCTTTTCAACAAAGAGATTGGTTCCTTACAGATGTGTGTACTGGGTTACCCCCCTTTTCCCTTTTCGACCTACAAAGCGGCTGGATAGCCAGTCTATACTACTTTCCGCCCCTCCTTTCCTCATTGAACCACGTCCTAGATTCTTGCTCCAGCCCACCGCACCCTTCTTTCCTCTTTGAACCAAGACCTAGATTCGACTACAGATCGAAAAAGATCCACATGCAGCTAGAGAAAGCAGCGGTTTCAAAGAAACTTATACCTTAGGGTCGTCGGGATGTGGCAAGGCGTGGGCGGAGGCCGGATCTGCCCACACTACTTAACGACAGCGAGGAAGAAGGGGTCGGTTGCCCTCCCAAGACAAAGCTGGGTGAAAGAGAACAGCGCAACCGACAGTGGATTGCCTCCCTCGCCGAAGGCGATAGAGTGAACGCTGCACCTCCTCCCCTTCCCGGTGCGACGGGATAGGGACGCCTTCTTCACCAGCTGTGAGGGGGAGAGAGAGAGACAAGAGGCCAACGGAATCTTGTTTAGATCTGGTGAAGAGAGGGTGAGAGACTGTGAATATAGCAAACCCTAGCAAATGAACGCTGAGCCTCCAGCGTGTAACATATATGTAGTGCGGCGAGCGTGTGGAGAGTGCAAACCCTAGCGAACAAGCACTGAGGCTCCCGCTTATATATATTGTAGTACGGACTGAGCTCCGGTGCCTTCACTACACCTGCTTTTGGCTGTATGACAGGTGAGCCAGCCACATTTTGGGCCCACCTGTCATAAATCCAAAGGCAGGTGCACTAAGTCAATGAAGCTGCGTCCATATAGAACTCTCGTGTATACGACTAATATATAGTGGAGTGTTTTTCTTATTCTCTCCATAACAATCGTTTTAAATTGTGTAAGTACGAAACGAAACTCTTTATTTAATGTACATTGAAGAAAACTAGTACTACTTCCGATGAACTAACGATCCACGCCCACGCGTCCTCGTCACACTTCCTGTCCTTCACATGTGGTACACTACCCTCCCTTAAGTGAATAACCACACATGCGCCAAATTATCGGAAATGTGTGAGAGTGTGTACAAATAAATAAATTTAATTTCAATTATCGGAAATGTTTGAGAGTATTACAAAGTTTGACTTCAGTCAAATCTAATATGCGGAGTAAAAAAAAAATGGAGGGCTACTACGTCCATCAGGGTTTTTAGTCCACACCATTTTTTAAATCAAAGTTAATAGCTGGACAAATAAAATTACAAGGGAGCTGGAGACAAAGTTGTGAGAAGGCTTAGAAATCAATACAAAACTTATGCTCTTAGTACCAACGTCTATCCTTCTTCGAGGAAACATTTGGTTCATAGCCAATTGTGTGATAAAATTGCACCAACGTGAAAGACGACTGCGTCACCAACGCAACCAAGGTGAACTGACGAAGGATATCATATTTGTGTGTAACAAGCAAAGAGCACTGATGGAAGACAACTTGTTTTTAGTCGAAAATCGACCAGCTTCACCAGCCGACACAACTATGAGGCGCAACCATGAGCATCGATAGGTCATCGTGGTGATGCATCATCCATTTGGCATCAAGTTTGGGTGAGGCACCTATGAAGTTCGACAAATCCTCACCGTGGTCTATTTCTTCTCTGTAATCGAGCTCGAGGAAGGAAGAACCACGTGGCAGAGGACAGTGAGGCGGAACAATAATGGCCATCCAATTTTGTACAGTTCCACTAAAATTGAGGAAGACATGCCCGGGTATGGAGACACGCATCGCTGTTTCCAAAAATATAAAAAGGGTTAGCAACGACATCTCAATTGTCAATAAGAATTAATGAAAAGTACACCAACAAACAGAAGCATCATAATTATCTTGATGGGAACTAAACCAGGATACCCGAGAAAAAAAGTATTTCTTCATTTAACCAGTGATAGTACTACCACCATATGGACAATGACCGCACAACCACCATGTACTTTTTGTCGAAACAACATGTATACCTCCACCGAGGCATAAATCAGGACAACTTTTCGAGTGGCATTTCCTCTATAATAGTAGTACTAGTAGGCGATGTTGGACCAGCCGACGAACCCTAGCTAGTATGCATGGGGAGCTGGGGAGTAGTCGCATAGAAGAAAACCCGCACGCAGCGACACTGGGAGCTGGACCAAAGACAAGGAGTTATACCTCGTGTGGGCAAGATGTCGTTTAGGCGGGCGGGCGGGATCTGCCCACACGACGGCAGCGAACAAGGGCGCGGAGGATCTTCATCCGCGCCAGCACCGGCTCCGAGAGGACGGTGCACATCGGCTTCCTCCGTCGCCGACGACGACAATGTCAACGCCGCACCTCCTCACCTCCCGCAGCGGACGTGATTCGGCCGGATCTGTGACCACCGGTGAGGAGAGAGATAGAGTGGACACTGTCATCTTGTTTTGATATGGAGAGGGTGAGAGAGCGAGACATGAGAAACTCTATCAAACAAGAGGCTATAATGGAGTAAAAAAAATCTCCCCATAGCAGTTGTTTTAAATAGAATACGCGCGTTCCCGGAAAAAAGAAACGAAAACTGGCAGACAATTTTTTAAGGGTCTGTCTAGGACACATCTAGACGTGACATAGTTATGTCACATCTATGTTGATGTCCACTCTGTTTGTGGTCTATTTTTTTCCCTAGTTTTTTTGTTTCTTGTTGCTACATTATATACTTGTGGGAGCTTAGATGTGATATCCTTAAATAACATCTAGATGTGAATTAGACAAACTGATTTTCTAACGTACCAAGAAAGAAAACTCGATCTAAACACACCCCGCCTGTGTCGCGAGAGTCGTCACGCACACACACATAGACATAGACATGCATATCCGTGTTTACGTAAAATTCCATTTCCATCTCCATCTCCAATCATATTTGTCCAACTGGCACATTATTTACGTTGTTAATTATATACGCAACAATAGTAACGTACAACATCTCTTGTTTGCGCACGTCCGGACTGTTGCCACGGCCGGTCCTGACCAACCCGAATCCTCTTCATCACCCGCACGTGCTTCCCACCCGAAACGGTCAGTGCCGCATTCATGCCCGGCCAGAGCCGACGCGACCTCTCAGTGGCGCCGGCATTGAAGCGGCGCACCAGCCGAGAGAGCGTCACCCACGCCGCTTCCGGGTGCACGCGGCTGCTCCATGTTCAAAGGTTGCAATAGCCGGCTACAACATGCATGTAAAAAGTTCTTGGGAGTCCGTGCTACAGCTAGCTGTCCTCCCCCAACTTGCCAATCTCTTCCAGTAGTGCTAGTACTCCATGGCGTGATCCATCGACAAGCAGGCGAGAAAGTTATCGTATACTCAGTTTGCGGTGAGTGGCATGCCGAGCGACCGTGTGGGGTCGAGCCATGGAGGAGGGTGAGACACGAACACGACAGACGTGATTTAAACGTTGATTTTGCTCGATGGCGCGATCCAATGAAACGAAACGTTGGTTTCTCTCCGTTTCCATTTTTTCTCCGGAAAATGGAAACTTTTCCACTCCATTTTCATTCCTATTCCAAGGTTGCCCCGTTACAAAATTCCATCAAATACAAAGGAAAACTAACACGCATGCTGATGCATCTCAATGATTCACAGATCATAGCCAATATTTACTTCACAACTAAAGAAAAAAGTTGTGAGAGCGTGTACAAAAGAAAAACTACTGATGGGGTCACTACGACTTAAACCCTAAACCCTAAACATGATTTAATTTCCTGGCCAGGTAGAACACCGTCAAGGAAAGACGGCTGGCACCCTCGGATCATACGATGCTTTTTTGCAGTTCCACTAAAATCGATCTGAGCATCCCTGATGGCAAAGATATTGAAGAAGTGTGATTAGAATAATAGTACTGGCACTAGTTCATGAGACATAAACTCATCACAAGTAGAAGCCGGTAGAAGTAGAGAAATGTAGGACCTTGATAAGAGGTGTCTAGAGGGGGGGTGATTAGACACTAAGTACCAAAGTTGCAGTTTTTAAGTTTCTTTAAAGTTTGAGTGGAGTTTAGGCACAAGTTTAACATTCACAACATATAGCAAGCAAGCATGCAAGGAGTATATGAGCAGCGGAAAATAAAGCATGCAACTTGCAAGAATGTAAAGGGAAGGGATTGGAGGATTCAAACGCAATTGGATACACGGATGTTTTTGGCATGGTTCCGATAGGTGGTGCTATCGTACATCCACGTTGATGGAGACTTCAACCCACGAAGGGTAACGGCTGCGCGAGTCCACGGAGGGCTCCACCCACGAAGGGTCCACGAAGAAGCAACCTTGTCTATCCCACCATGGCCGTCGCCCACGAAGGACTTGCCTCACTAGCGGTAGATCTTCACGAAGTAGGCGATCTCCTTGCCCTTACAAACTCCTTGGTTCAACTCCACAATCTTGTCGGAGGCTCCCAAGTGACACGTAGCCAATCTAGGAGACACCACTCTCCAAGAAGTAACAAATGGTGCGTTGATGATGAACTCCTTGCTCTTGTGCTTCAAATGATAGTCTCCCCAACACTCAACTCTCTCTCATAGGATTTGGATCTGGTGGAAAGAAGATTTGAGTGGAAAGCAACTTCGGAAGGCTAGAGATCAAGATTCATATGGTTGGAATGGAATATCTTGGCCTCAACACATGAGTAGGTAGTTCTCTCTCGTAAATAGGATCCGGAAGTGTAGATTCGATTCGATGGCTCTCTCCACGAAAGAAGAGGAGGTGGAGGGGTATATATAGCCTCCACACAAAATCTAACCGTTACACACAATTTACCAAACTCGGTGGGACCGAATCATTAAACTCGGTCAGACCAATTTAGAAAATAATGTGACCGTTAGGGTTTTCGATGGGACCGGAATGCAACTTGTAAGTGCATCTAGTGCCCCTTAGTGATTTTGGTGTATTGAAGACTTATAGGTTAAGAAACTAATGTGTTTATGAGTGTACACAGGTCTATAAGTCTGTGAGGAGTTTGATATTTACAAAGGAAAGTCGACCCTAAAATGAAGTTCTTCGATCAAGACTTTGATATTCTGAAGACTTTCTGAAGACTTTGAAAGTGAAGAAATTGGTGTGACCTTGAAGACTTGGTATTCATTTGAGGAACATGAAGCGTGAAGACTTTTGTTTTAGTAGTTTCGTTTTTATCTTTCTTGAGTCATAGGAAACACCGTACTGTTAAAGGGGGTCGAGGAAATACCAAGGAAAAATTTCCATGTGATGCTCAACTCAAAATCCTACACCTACCAAACCCTTCGAGTGAAGCCGTTTGGAAATCTCATACAGCTCAGTCAATTTCTTCAAAGGATGTGAGACGAAGTTCTTCCGGTCGCTAAGGAATTTGTTCTCGACCGAGGAGTTAGGAATTCGCCAAAGGCGGATTGCCTACACAAAGGAGGAACATGATAGCCCCGAGGAATTTGAGATTCAAATTTCCGACCGTTCTTGTCTTCTTGCGCCACTGTCCCAAAATATCTTATCCACCTAACGGTCATATCATTGAAGGGCATTTATGTCTTATCATGTCGGGCTGCTCCCTAGGCTATAAATAGCCGCCCCCTACAACCACTAGCTGGTTGGCTGCCCCGAGAGAAACTTGACACTTGTCATTTGAGAGCAACCCATCCTCCGAGGACTTTGAGCGAAAATCATCGAGTGAGGAAAAACCCAAAACCAAACCCCCATAAACCCAAAGTGATTGAGCATCATCAAGAGATTGATCCTGCGTGGATCCGACGCTTGTTACCTTTGAAGACTGTGCTTCTTCCAGACGATTAGGCGTCATGGTCTAGAGCATCCATGAGGAATTGTGGATCGCCGAGTGACCAAGTCTGTGAAGGTTTGGAAGTCGCTCAAGACTTACCACGAAAGTGATTGGACGAGGTCTGTGTGACCTTAGTTCAAGGAGAATACGGTGAGGACTTGGTGTCTGAGTTGCGTGCTCGGCGATCGGGTGTCCGGATCGTGTGTCCTCGAGTTTAAATACTCGGCCGCCCAACCGTGACGCATAACCGAGACAACAGTTGGAACTGGTCTACCAAATCATTGTCTTCACCAAACTTACTGGTTCTATTTCCTCAACCCTTTCATTTCCTCATTACCGTGTTAAGTGTTTGTTCATATCTGCGTTTGAAGACTTTGACTGAAGACTTTCTCAATTTCCTTAGTTCAATTTCTTCACCGCTTTGTCTTCATCTTGTGCTATCCTGTGTTTACGCTTCGTACTCTTTGATTGTCTTCATTTCATCATGATGACCATGCCCGCATTCTCTTATGCTTACTTCGAGTACTTATTCCGTCAAGTAGTTCTTCGCTAAGGAATTTCCTCACCGCAAATTCCTCAATTGAAGAATTCATAAAATCGCCTATTCACCCCCTCTAGTCGATATAACGCACTTTCAATTGGTATCGAGCAAGGTACTCCCTTGTTCTATGTGATTTTGGTTTAACCACCGGAGTTTTAGTTATGTCGACCGCAGTATGATCAAGGTCTCAGCAGGTGTCCTACCTTTGATGGGACGGACTACCCCTCTTTGGAAGAACAAGATGCGAATGCATCTTGAGGCAATTGACAACGATCTCCGGTATGTTGTGGAAAATGGTGTTCCCTCACCACACCTTCTCCGAATCTTGCCGATGTGAAGAGATTCAAGAAACTCGATTCTCAAGCGAAGAATATCATATGTGGCCATCTGAGCAAAGGACAATATGGAAGAGTGAGTGCTTTGAAAACTGCTAAGCTCATCTGGGACAGGCTGTCCAAAGTAAATGAAGGAGTCTCAACTCAGCGTGACTCTCAAGTTGATGTTCTTCGAAATCTCTTCAACCGCTTCAAAATACTCGACAACGAAAATGTTCAACAAACCTTCGATCGCTTCTCACCGACATCTCAAATGAGCTTCAAGCGTTTGGTGCTAATCGACATCACCGACCATGAGGTGGTGAAGAAATTGTTGAGATCGCTTGATTCCTCATTTGATACTCCGCACCGATGATACAAGAGCGTCTTGACTACAAGTCACTTGATCCGGTGATATCCTCGAGAGGCTAAATACTCATGAGTTCCACTTGCTTGAAAGAGAGATCTCTATGGTTCTAGCTATGGAAAATCACGTGCCTCAAGGCCAAGGCTGTGTCTCGAATCTAAGTGTGAAGACTCGGTAGTAGCCTTGGAGATCCCGAAGAATTGAGCCAGAGCTAGCGCTCGCCGTGAAGAAATTCCAAGTTCTCAAGACATGGTCGCTTTGGAAAATCCTCAAGGAGCAAAGTGATTCCTCATCCAAAGGACTATAAGAGAAGACTTTGCCACAAATGCAAGAAACCTGGTCACTACATCCAAGATTGTCCTCTGGGAAAAGGAATTAAAGAAGAAGAAACACAAGGATTACAGCTCGATGACGCTAAGAAGAAGAAGAAATCGTCGAAATCTTCATCATCAAAATCCTCAAAGCCTTCTTCTCACAAGAAAAGCAGTTCCAAAAAGGCTCGGGCATTCATTGGCAAGGAAATGGACTCTGAAGCTGAATCTGAGGAACATGAGGAAGAGGAGGCTTCAGAAGAATCTGAGTCTGGTGTGGCGAGTCTAGCTCTCGCTACTGCTTTCGTCAGCAAGTCCATATTCAACTTTGAAGAAAATGACCTCACCAACAATGCTGATGAAGATAGTGATGACTACGCTCCCACCTATTGCTTCATGGCAAAGGGTGCCAAGGTACTCAATTATACCTCCTCTGAATCTAGTGAAAATGAATTTGATGAAGATCTAAAGCCCAGTTACTCAAAACTTGCTAGGATTGCTGTAAAACAACAAAGGGCTTTTGAAAAGGTTCAAAACATGCTAGATAAGAGTGATGATATGTTAGGTGAAGAAATGGATCGCACTAAAGCCCTGACTGAAAATCTTTAAAGACTGCAGTCTAGGTTTGACAGCCTTCAAGGTCATCATAACACTCTCTTGTCTGATCATGAGAAACTTTCTTATGAATTTCTTCAAAGAAAGCAAGATCTTGAGAAGCTAAGAGTGAGTTATGAAGATCTTCAGAAGGAGCGCGATTCATTACTTGCTCAACAAATCTGTGCTTCTCAGGAAGAATTTGTTCCTCCATGCTTAAAGTGCATTGAACGTGAATCTGCTAATTCTTCACCAGAATGTTCAAATGCTTCAACTCTTACAAATTTTTCACCTGCCTCTGCTATCACTAATTCCTCATCTGAAGACATTGCTAGTATCACTGACGATGCAAGGCTGAAGGAATTGTACATGACAGGCATGTACAAAAGCCTCAAAGGGCATCGACTCTTTGTGATGTGCTTAAAAGCGAGATCCTCAACAGAACCCTAGGAAAGAGGGTATTGCCTTTGAGAGGAAACTCAATCTTGATGGAACGTATTGGAAGCCCGAAAGATCCCAAAACCTCATGGGTTGCTGCAAAGGGACCTCCAGCTTGATCCATCTAACTTATCCGGCTTTACATGCGAATCTCCTCATTCTTCTCGATGAGTCATTTGACTCCAACTATAAACTGTTCAAAAATCAGAATGGTGAAGTATTTGCTAGATATGTTGGCACTAATCAAGGAACGGTTCCCCTATGAAGAAAATCGGGTTCCCAAGAAGTGCCTTGAAAGTCTTCGTGTGAATGTCCTCATGACACCACCGTGAAGAATAGGAACCCCAGATCAAACTCTTCATATGGACCAAATTCTTCATATGGATCCAAGTCCTCATATGGACCAAATTCCTCACGTGGATCAAATTCCTCAAAAGGATCAAAGTACTCATATGATTATCATCATGCTAACAACTCTGCTTCGCAGGGTAGAGCTAAGGGCTATGAATATGTGCATTATTCTTCAAACCAATATGTTCATAAGTCCTCGAAGAATTTCTCTGCTTATTCATATGCTTACACTAACCCCTCTTATGTGAAACGAAATGGATTGGCCTCTATGCCACCACTCTCATATGGTGCTCGCAGAGTGATGAACTCTTTGCCACCCCTTCAGATGTGCGTGGTGAAGAAAAAGAACTAACCTCTTCTGCAGGGTCAGGTCTCCAGACGTGCATTAAACGTCTGAAGAATTTGCTGGGGGCCTGACAAAAATGCCTGAAAGGACGCAGGATAATCATATTGAAATGAACTATCATTTCACACGTCCTCATACTGCTTATCTGTTATACTGCCTGATGAAATTCATCTGATGAACTTGATATCACATTCTTCACTGATGAAGTATATGAGATCGTAAGTTGCACTAATTCATCTACAGGATGATCAACCCAAAGCCACTGAGTGGGTTCTCGATAGTGGATGTACAAATCACATGACTGGTGACAAGAATCTATTGACGGATGCTCCCTTATCACCGTCTCATCTGAAGAATATCATCTTTGCTGACAAAGGCAAAAGTCAGGTATTGGGTCTTGGTAAGGTTGCGATCTCTAAGGACATACACATGGACAAAGTCATGCTTGTTGAGCTCTGATACTCTTGATGCATTATTTTGCATGCCTGTTCCTCATTAATGTTATTGCACGCATGCTGAATTTCATCAAGCACCATATTTCATTATGCATTTCAAATTCTTCATATTATATGTTAAATGTGTGTATGAATTACAAGATATAGGGGGAGATCTCCATGATTCAACTCTTCAAATGTGCATTGCCTCAAAAGCAAATTCCTCACTATGCACATCTTCAGGGGGAGTTCTTCTATATCTTGCAATCAAATTCCTCAACATCAGTATTTACACTTCTTATGTTTATCTCCGTTGAAAACTTAACCTATATTGTCATCAATCACCAAAAAGGGGGAGACTATAAGTGCATCTAGTGCCCCTTAGTGATTTTGGTGTATTGAAGACTTATAGGTTAAGAAACTAATGTGTTTATGAGTGTACATGTGTCTATAAGTCTGTGAGGAGTTTGATATTTACAAAGTGAAAGTCGACCCTAAAAATGAAGTTCTTCGATCAAGACTTTGATATTCTCAAGACTTTCTCAAGACTTTGAAAGTGAAGAAATTGGTGTGACCTTGAAGACTTGGTATTCATTTGAGGAACATGAAGCGTGAAGACTTTTTGTTTTCGTAGTTTCTTTTTTCTCTTTCTTGAGTCATAGGAAACACCGTACTGTTAAAGGGGGTCGAGGAAATACTAAGGAAAAATTTCCATGTGATGCTCAACTCAAAATCCTACACCTACCAAACCCTTCGAGTGAAGCCTTTTGGAAATCTCATACAGCTCAGTCAATTTATTCAAAGGATGTAGACGAAGTTCTTCCGGTCACGAGGAATTTGTTCTGACCGAGGAGTTAGGAATTCGCCAAAGGCGGATTGCCTACACAAGTGAGGAACATGATAGCCCCGAGGAATTTGAGATTCAAATTTCCGACCGTTCTTTATCTTCAAGGCCACCTGTCCCAAAATATCTTATCCACCTAACGGTCATATCATTGAAGGGCATTTATGTCTTATCATGTCGGGTTGCTCCCTAGGCTATAAATAGCCGCCTACAACCACTAGCTGGTTGGCTACTCCGAGAGAAACTTGACACTTGTCATTTGAGAGCAACCCATCCTCCGAGGACTTTGAGCGAAAATCATCGAGTGAGGAAAAACCCAAAACCAAACCCTAAAAACCCAAAGTGATTGAGCATCATCAAGAGATTGATCCTGCGTGGATCCGACGCTTGTTACCTTTGAAGACTGTGCTTCTTCCAGACGGTTAGGCGTCATGGTCTAGAGCATCCATGAGGAATTGTGGATCGCCGAGTGACCAAGTCTGTGAAGGTTTGGAAGTCGCCTGAAGACTTACCACGAGTGATTGGACGAGGTCTGTGTGACCTTAGTTCAAGGAGAATACGGTGAGGACTTGGTGTCTGAGCTGCGTGCTTTCACGATCGGGTGTCCGGGACTGTGTGTCCTCGAGTTTAAATACTCACCGCTCCAACCAGACGCATAACCGAGACAGCAGTTGGAACTGGTCTACCAAATCATTGTCTTCACCAAACTTATCGGGTTCTATTTCCTCAACCCTTTCATTTCCTCATTCTTGTGTTAAGTGTTTGTTCATATCGTGTTTGAAGACTTTGATCAAGACTTTCTCAATTTCCTTAGTTCAATTTCTTCACCGCTTTGTCTTCATCTTGTGCTATCCTGTGTTTACGCTTTTCAGACTCTTTGATTGTCTTCATTTCATCATGATGACCATGCCCGCATTCTCTTATGCTTACTTCCGAGTACTTATTCCGCTGCAAGTAGTTCTTCGCTAAGGAATTTCCTCACCGGAAAATTCCTCAGTGAAGAATTCATAAAAATCGCCTATTCACCCCCCCTCTAGTCGATATAACGCACTTTCATAACTCGGTGGGACCGATTCGGTTAGGGTTAGGGCATAACGTAATCTCGGTAAGACCGATTACACAAACTCGGTGGGACCGATTTTGGTAATAAGCTTTCCAGAGAGTTGGTCAGGCAAACTCGGTTTGATCGATTATCAAACTCGGTGGGACCGATTTTGATAATAAGTTAACCAGAGAGTTTGCATTGTAATCTCGGTAGTACCGATTGCTCAAAATCGGTGAGACCGATTTTGGTAATGGACATACACAGAGAGATTACAATCCCATCTTGGTGAGACCGAGATCCCTATCGATGAGACCGATTTGCTTAGGGTTTGTGGCAGTGGCTAAGACATCCAAACTCGATGGCGCCGGATAGAAAGAATCAGTGGGGCCGAGTTTGACTTTAGGTTTAGGACATATGTGTGGAAGTGGGAAAGTAGTTGAGGGTATTTGGAGCATATCACTAAGCACTTTGAAGCAAGAGGCTCATTAAGCAACACCTCATCCCTCCTTGATAGTATTGGCTTTTCCTATAGACTCAATGTGATCTTGGATCACTAAAATGTAAAATGAAGAGTCTTGAGCTTGAAGCTTGAGCCAATCCTTTGTCCTTAGCATCTTGAAGGAGTTCCCACATCCTTTAGTCCATGCCACTCCATTGTTGAACTTATCTGAAACATACTAGATAAAAGTGTTAGTCCAACAAGAGATATGTTATCATTAATTACCAAAACCACCTAGGGAGCACTTGTGCTTTCAAGAAAGATCGACATGGAGATGGAGCTACGACAGTGGAGCAAGCCGGCTCCAAAAGGAAGATGGACTACCTGGGACGTCAGGCTGTAGCTAGAAGGACGGTTGGGACGCGGCATCGGCCCATACCGCGGTGACCCTCGATTGGGATGCACCGACTGTGGGTTTTCTCCCTCGCCGATGTCGACCGCGTCTACGCAGAACATTGTTCCCTTCCACCAGTTGTGGGATCAGGCCCATCATTCTATGCTTGTGAAGAGAGCAACCTAAGCAAGCAGGCATGTAGCTTAGGCTCCTGCTAGTGTATATATAGTGGTTTTCCTTTTCTCTCCATATCAACCATTTTATATTGCGTACGTGTCATTCAAGAGTGAAATGATATGGTTGCTTCTTCTGACTAACTTACTGTGTGATTTGACTGCTCCTTAGTAGCCCCTAGACATACTCCCCTACGTGTATGCAACAACACACGCATACACATGGACGCAAAAACGCAGCGACGCCTCTAATGCATGCATGTCCGAGCACACGACGGAACACACACGTTCACGCTCAAGTGCTCAACCTACACGTGCATGCACACACATACTCAGTCAGGGTGAGCTAGTGACCGTATGAACACCGGAAAATATAAATATTGAGCGCAATGAGTGTATTATGAAGTCCACTGACCGTATTTTTACAAATATACAAAGGATGCATGCTGTATTTATCTCGTTTGAAATTAAGCCATATTAACCGGAGAGGAGGCAGTATGGACTAGCATTACTTTGCTGTGTCCCTTCAACTTGCCGAACGAGGAGAAGGTTGCAGGACGGGAGAAGCTTGCGCGCGGTGGCTCGCAGGACAAGGAGAAACTTTTGACTAAGGTTGGTCATAGTGGGGAGTAACATATACTAGTATCATGCATATGATACTAGTTTATGATACTACATCCATAGTGCATAGTATCATAAAGTAGTATCATAGGTGGTCTCATTTATTGCCATGCATGACACATAGTAGCATAACATTTATTATGTTACGGTATCTACCTATGTTACTCTGACCCTCTCTCTCTTCTTTAATTTCCTGCCACGTAAGCATGTTTGCGAATCCCAAGTATATGATACTAGTTATGTTACCCCCACTATGGCCAGCCTAATGCAAGCCCTCCCTTGCTCAGGAGGTGGACGTGCAACAGTTAATTTGGTGTCAGATTGCCAGAAGCATACACTAT
Organism: Aegilops bicornis; assembly: GCA_021605145.1. Lineage (NCBI taxonomy): Eukaryota > Viridiplantae > Streptophyta > Magnoliopsida > Poales > Poaceae > Aegilops > Aegilops bicornis. The sequence continues at coordinate 267,628,769 of CM038675.1, read as the reverse complement.
ACTACTAGTGCTATTGTTGTTCGACTTCCCGAACAGCCAAGCGCAAAGTTTACTAGTACTACAACTATAGTCCATAAAGGTACGTACTATAATAGTACTAGGAACCGGATGGAGGAGCGTCTGCACTCTTATTATAATTTTAAAATGTGATAAAGCAATCTTCAACACATTTGGTTCTCTTCGAGGGTTCTCGCATGTGATAATGGAAGTTGATTGCATGGAACACTCGCCACAATTCTCGCTTAATTTTGGCTCATATTCTGTTACAAATAGTAGTGCTCAGTAATATTTCCTCTTTTTTTGTTATTCAGCATGTAAACAGGTCAGCAAACCTTGCGGCGCATCTTCGTGCGAACCGTGCTTGCTACACTTTGAATGTGGCCGAGAGCTGGCTTGATGAAACACCTCGCTTCCTACTTCTTTTTTTGCGGGGTACCTCGCTTCCTAGTGACCAGTGTCTTGGCTGATCCTCCTAAGAATGCTTATATATGAATAAAGCTCTCTCATTTACCCGCAAAAAAGTTTAAGCCATATTAACCGGAAAGTAGGGAGTATGGACTAGCACTACTTTTTGGTGTGTCCCGTCAACTCACAGAACGAGGAGAAGCTTGCAGGACAAAGTGAAGCTCGCCACGCCTTTTGACTAATGCAACCTACCCTCGGTGGACATGCATCAGTCCATTCGGTGTCGATTGTCGAGGCATACAATCGTAGTACCCAACATGCGGATTACCATCATTGTTCGACTTCACGAAGAGGCGAAGAGCCAAGCGCAGTAGTACGCGTACTTGGTTTTGCACCTTCATACTACTCCTCCCTCCGTCACAGTTTACAGGGTGCGCTTCATTATGATCCATTTCTCTCAATGCATTTCCACCACCAGAGAGACTTTAGACGCGTTTGGTTTAATTCTCAATTAATTAGGGCGTGGTAAACCGCAATCAAGTCCACACTTTTCTCTCCATGTACTGTACTACTACGGAGTGGAGTAAGTGCATGCATGTGTGTACCCTGGGTGGAAGCGCTGCATGCATTTGTTTACGCATTATTCCCTCTAGTAATAGATACCGTGCTATAACTACCGATGCTATTTTTCAGGCCGATCGCTAGTCGCCTTGGTCCGACAGATTTTTTTCTTTTTTCTGAAGCGCGCTGTATAAACAGTGACGGATGGAGTAGTATGAGCTGATTCAAAGAAGAGCATATTGATGGTTGCTTCTTCAGAGCAACTTACAGTGGGAAAGGTGGGGCTTATGATTTGACTGCTCATTACTCACTATTAATGCAGCAAGAACGACTGTGCTGAGTCTCCCATGCGGTTGTGCACTACCCCCTCGGTTCTTAAATATACTCCGGAGTATTTGTCTTTCTAGAGATTTCAACAAGTGACTACTCAAATATTTGTCTTTTTAGAGATTTCAAATGGACTGGCACATACGAATGTATATAGACATATTTTAGAGTGTAGATTCACTCATTTTGCTCCGTATGTAATCACTTGTTGAAATCTCTGGAAAGACGAATAGAATATTTAGGAACGGAGGGAGTACACATATGAAGCAAAATGAGTGAATCTACACTATAAAATATGCCCATTTGAAATTTGTAAAAAGACAAATATTTAGGAACGAAGGAGTATAATTTTGTGCATGGCACATGGACCCGGATGATGAAGAGGCTTCTGGCAATGCTATCAAGCTTCCATCATTTGTTTACATAATTGATGTACTATACAAATAATTTTCCAAATGACATGAAATTGTACAATGGTGTGAGCTTTCAGCTTTTGTTTCGCGTGTCTTGCCATCGATGCTCTTTCGGAAACAATAAAAACTAACTTCCTTGTTAATGCATGTCAATTATTAGCAGATCGTAGCTAATAATTAAATCACAAATCAAGACAAAGTTGTGATAAGGTGTTAAATTAAAATTGATCCATGCTTTCATTGGCAGCAACGTCCCCCAGATCTGTCTAAATCAACAAGGCATGTTGGGAAAAAGTAGTCCGGAGCATGCAACATTCCGATCATTTTGTGCAGTTCCACTAAAATAGAGCTGAGCGTCCTGTTCCAAAGATATCAAGTGTGATTACGATAATAGAGGACCTTGATGAAACAATAAACACACAAATAGAAGCCGGTCACCTTTGCAGTCTCTCTTAAGACTAAGTAGTTGGAGAAGATTAGGCTCAGAGTTGGATGAGGAGGATAGAGCAAAACCAATCTCCCTTTGTGCAACAAGACTGAAATGTAGAGACGCGTTGCCCGTGTGAAATTTTAGTACAACCGCAAAACACTCTTAAGAAAAAAGTGATTTGTGCAGTTCACCAAAAGGTCGCAATAGCAACGAGGTGAAATGGATAGCCCTGTTTGCAAAAAAAGAGGTAGAAAGGAAACAATTATCGCCAATAACAGTTGATGACACATGCGACGACAAAAAAGAAGCATATTCCTTGTCCAAAGGGAAGATAACAACACGGTTGTGTTTGTCTAAAACGGTGTGAGGACGAGAATGCAATATGGAAAGTACGCCGGACGAGCTACGTTTTGGGCAAAGAACTATGGAAGATCCACATGCGGTGGCGTGGGAAGACAGCAAGGAGAAGGTCGATGGGATACACGGAGGTCGTCGGGATGTAACTAGGTGAGCGGGCGGCGCGGAATCTGCGAGCAGGTGGCATAGGCCTGCCGCTACCGGAGCTTGGTCGAGAGAACGACGTAGCGCAGATCGGGACGTGCTGCCTCGACGCCGTCGAACGGAGAAACGATGCACTTCCTCCCTTTCCCCCGGCGGACGGGATGCGGCCGGATCAGTGACCAACGGTGAGAGAGAGAGAGGCCACCGCACTCCCTTTCCCCCGGCGGACGGGATGCGGCCGAATCAGTGACCAACGGTGAGAGAGAGAGGCCACCGCACTCCCTTTCCCCCGGCGGACGGGATGCGGCCGGATCAGTGACCAACAGTGAGAGAGAGAGAGAGGCCACCGCAGCCTTGTGTGAGATACTCTGAAGAGTGACAAACCAGGCAGGCAAGCTCCATTGTATATAGTGAGCGGACTACCTTTGTCTCCATAAAAATCATTTTATATTCTGTGTACGTGCCATTGAGCGCTATAACTTTATTTAAAAATAACGCGGCAACGCATCAAGTCGAACTTTGTTTCGTGCACGCGTGGTACACGACCTCCCTAGGTAAACAACCGCTACAGGCATTCAAATTAGCACGTGGGCTGCCATTTCGTAAAGAAATGAGGTCCACCGTGTACCCATGCAGGTGTGGCTGGGCACGAAGCGTGAGTACGTGCACGGTGCACCTATTCTCTTCTTGTATACGTACACCACCTACGTGGGGTTGTGTCAGAGAGATACAAGCCTAGAGAGATATAGTGTGTGGGTTCTTGAGAGTTTTTTTGTGTGTGTGTGTGGGGGGGGGGTCAATCAAAAAGTGTAACATATGCAATGTGTGTGAAATAGAGTCCTGGATATAACATATATATATAGAGGGGCGATCCACGAGAAGAAAATGGAGGTATCATCGGCTTGAGGTGTCCATAGAATCGAAGAGAGGGATGATGTGTGTGTGTGTGTGTGTGTGTGTGTGTCGATAAAGAGTGCCATCGAATTTGTGTGTGCCCACGTCAAAGATATAGAGTGGCTGGCCTACTGGAACGTGAGATGGGACATGCAGTTTGTCTCTGTGGTATGGATACCTACCTGCAGCGCTCGACTATCGGTATGTGGTGGGGGAAGAGGGAGGCCCAATTAACTATAGAGGTACAATGGCTGGTATATGTGTGGAGGAGGAGAGAGGCCTACCTCATGTATTAAGGAGATCGATCTGCCTCATGTATTAAGGGAGATCGATCGGCATCCATGCATATGTGCAGGAGAGTGATAAGGTTGGGAGAGAGACAGAGCTGGAGTGTTGGAGGGGGTGGTAGTGGAGTTGCTTCTAACAAATGGTGGGATAGGCTTGCTAGACAAACGGAGGGCACGCCCGCAATTCAATAAGAGAGGAGATGGCTGCTTGTTGTCTGTGCACGTGCGTGTGAGAGACGGGTAAGGAGGCATGCACGAATGATGAGGGGGGACGATGTGGCTGTGGTAAGCAGACGTAACTACATAGGAAGATCAATTTCCCTTTGTAAGAGAAAGGAGAGACATAACTTGTGAGGTACGTCGATCGATGGGGGGGGGTAGTTAAATTCGATCTAGGTATATGTCGCGAGATCGATCGGTATACATGCATGTGTGTGTTAGAATCAAATGAGGGATGAGGAGAAGGATAGAGAGAGAGAGGGATGCATGTAGGAGGTGGTACGAGAGGCATACTATATCGAGGGGAGGAGGAAAGTAGTACGATAACGATGAAAAGAGTGGTGGGAGTGAGGCATGGACGGTGACAAGAGAAGAGGGGAAGCTTGTGTTTGTGCTAGGCACACCTAGATAGAGAGGCATATTGATCGATGTGTGCCGTAAAGAAGGAGCTGGGGGGCCTACACACACCATGGGTGAACGACCTAAAGTGAAAAGACGAATTTGCACGATGGAGCTAGAGAATGTTGAGGGAGGGTGAGAGGGATGCGGGCGTGTGCATGCACAAGAGAAAGTTAGCTCTAGCTACAAAGATAAGAGGGTTGTGTGGGTGTAAACGCATTTAATAGAGATCATATATACTTCATTATAAAAAGCAAATTCGGATATTTGAAGAATTTATCATAGTGTTTCAAACCGACGCATGTCTGAATATATATAACGGTGATACACATGGTGTGGTTATGAACATGGTATACTACATTTAATATATTTTATCTCTACTCTTATAAAACGGAGTTGTTGATGATGGTGTGCCTGCCATCCCGCATTATAGGTCATTCGATTTATATCTCATGGATAGCAAGGAAACTATGATGGTTGAAGTTGGCAACAATCATGATTGTAGATTCTTATTGAAATAGAGAAATGAATTCAAATTTAGTACGTAATTGCAGCGGTAGTATAGACATTTGGAATGCACTAAAATGTTGGTATGAGTAGGTTACATGCATTATACAGCAAGCAAAAAATTTAATCAGACATAACATGGATTCATACTCCCTCCTTCCATCTATATAGGGCGTAATGAGATTTTTAAGGCCGCCTTTGACTATTGACAAGATTAATAGTACATGACATGCACAATGTGAAAATTATATCATTGAAAGAACCTTTCATAGGAGAATTTAACGGTGTGCTTTGTGTAAGTTGCATGTCATATATCATTGCTCTAATATTTGGTCAAAGTTAGCATCGAAAAAGGCATTAGGCATTATATAGATGGAAGGATGGAGTAGCTTTGAATAGCATTTGTGTAGTAACACGGGGCAAGACTCTCTCTTTGTGTGGTGTGAATAGTTTTATTTTTTTTGTTTTATTTTTGGTTGAGGGAAGTGCGAATTGATTTGGTACGTACAAGTACAATATTACTACACGTCTTGTTATATCCCGAAAATTCAGATATCATGCTCCCAAAACTGGCGACTTCACAACCCGCGCCTTGCTATCCCGATATTACAACGCGCGCGAAAACTCCCTCCAGCTGCCAAATCCCGACACGCAAAATCCCCCTTCTAACCCTGAGCCGAAAGGGCCGCTAGTTCAAATCGGTGGGGGTGTACTTTTGTAATACACCTACATTTTGGACAAGCGCGTTCCTAAGTCATGCTTCACCCCCTCCCATCGCCCCCTTTTCGCCATTCGAAATCCCAGGCCGCCATAACCTCTCCGCCCACCGCTGAAACCCCACCCTCCTCCGTCCACCACATCACCGCTGCCCAAATGGAGCCTCTTCCCTGACGAGGTCGTCCACCGCAACAGCTCGACGTCCCTCGTCCACCTCCCCGGATGAGGATCCGTCGTCCATCTCGCCGTCCCGCTGGTTCAGCCGCCCCGTCCTCCACCTCGAAGGAGCTGCTCCGACGATCGCCTTGTCTATCGCGGCTGCTCCATCCCCACAACACCGCCTTAACCTACTCCACCGGAACCGCAGCATCCTCACCGACTCCTCGGACGAAGCCGAGGCCTACTCGGTGCCACACAAGAGGTTGTACACTCATCGCATCACACCTCCTCCTTAACTCGACCTCCCGGCGCCGACGGTGCTCCATCTCGCACCCCCATGGAGCGGCTACCTTGAAGCTGGCGCCGTGGGCGACATCTCCACGGCGGCTCTCTCCCAGTGCGAGGCCCCTTCGGCGGCGGCGTCCATACCAGCCGGATCTACTGCTGCTGCTCCGGCTCTCGCTCGCTCGCTCGCCAAGCTGCTGCTGCCGCTCTCCCCCTCGCTTCGTCTTCGCTCTGCTCCGATTAAGCCACACTTGATCGAATCGAATCGACTTTTGGGTCGATCGATTTTCAGGGGTTGGGGGGCTCACCGGAGTTAAGGAAGAACCACCAGAAGGGGACGGGGCTCACGGAGAGGTACCCCACTATCTATCTTAGGGTTCAGGGTGGGGGGGCGGGGGGCCTAGAGGGCTGGCCGGGGCGGCGGTGGCGAGTTGTTTCGGGGCAGCGAGGCGGCGCTGGGGCCGGCGGTGGCTGGCGGCTCAGGGGTTGAAGATGAACTACAGGCCCTCCCTAAACTACATGTCAAGTGCCTCTCTGCTACCATTGCGTTCGGCCGACAAGAGTATTCAGATTCCACAGTAAATTTCAGTTTCGACAGTTAAGTTCAGAGTCAACAGTTTTTACCTCATCTGTTGTAGTCAGGTGGTTTTTGGTGATGTTAATTTTACATACATTTTACATCATCTATTGGAGATGCTATTAGAATCCCACTTGAGATTGACGATGTCGGTCTTGTCTTGCTTCAGCCTTGACGCCTTACGGCTCACCGGAGCTGCTCCAACGACGTAAGCGATCCATCACAACAGAGCAGTGCCCTCGACACCGCCTCTGTGTTCCTCGAGATCTTCCTCCACACCTCCGACAGCCACCTCCGCCTCAACCGCTTCAAATGACCAACCCAATGATGCCGAGGTCGACATGGCTACGCAAAAGAGGTTGTACACTTTTGCATCACTTATTACTATACATTCACGTCGATCCATTAGGGCTATTTTGGTTCAACAGAAAAACATCGATCCACTAGTTGTTACCATCACTCTAAATTTCTGCATGTTCTCCTTACATAATCTCACCATATTTTTTTCGTATGCTTGTCAGATATTGTACACAGTCATGCTCAACATGTAGAGAAAAAGAGAAGAGTTTTGCGCGGCAATACAATGTCATGCAGACATCGCTCCATGGTGGGTTCAGTGGCAAACCCTCGCCACCCCTCTCCAGATTGTAATCCAGAGGAAGATATCTGTTCTGAGGCGGATTCAGACGTCACGACCACTCCTATTTACCCCCAAGGAGTTTGCTCTACCTTGGCATGATGATGTTAGTCATATCATGCATATGTTGCCTTGCGGTGCCTACTTTTGACATCATATATGTCATCTGCTTAGTTTAGTATAATGCCACCTGTTTAGTTTCTATATCATATATGGGAATTATGTAGTCTCATGTCTTTTAGCCAGCCATAATATATGTGTAATGTGCAATGCCATCCTGCTTAACTGTGCATCATATATTTGAATGATATCTTGCCCATCCTTTTCTTCATTACATTTCCATTTGCCGACAATGTTTGTACATTAAACTACTCTTCTTGTGAATCAGCCATTTGGGTGGGAGATGGAAAAATCTGGAGTGAAAACAAGGCCTTCAGAGCGCATGCTACCGTCAAGCAGATCTCTTGTTGGGTCCCGATAGCTCCTCAGAGATGGATTCAGAGACAAATGACTAGTCCTATTCCCCCACTGAGGTGTTTGCTCTAACTTGGCACGGTTATACTGCTCATATCATGCATACAGTGTCTTGCATTGCATAGTTTAGACATCATATACACAATATTCAGCACCATGTTCTTAGTTCAGACATCATATCAAATGCCCTCTGTTTAGCATATAAATCACATATGTGAATTAAATGATGCGATCCTGATTACTTAGATATAATGTAGGTGAATTATGTCATGCGATCATGTTTAGTTATTCATCATATCTTTGAATTATGTTATGCTATGCTATCCAGTTTAGATAGACATCATATATGTGAAATTATGTCATGCTATCCGTTTTAGTTAAACAATATACATGTCAACTATTTCATGCCCTCTTTTTTCCACACTATCTATTGCATCTGTCTCTCATACAATGTATGTACATTCAACTATGTTTCCTGTTTATTAGCCATTTGAATTGGAGCGGGTGATGCCAGTATCTAGCGGACTAAAAACACGGTCTTCAAATAAAACAGTGCTACCTCTTGGTGGAGATAGTACCCCGGTTGTACATGCACAAGAACCAGCCCTACCACACATAACCCAAACTCTCACAGATTGTACCTCTACTGCGATGTACAGAGAACCAGCTTCACCCAATCTAACCCCAACCCCAGCCGATAGTAACCTTGATTCCTGTTGACACAAAGACCATCTCCACCATAGAGCTCCCAAACAAGAGCAGTTAGTAAGGCAGCTCCAGTGCCCAAAGGGCCAGTACTATCACGGCGAACCCCAACTCCACCAGTTAGTACGCCTATTCCTATGGAGGAAGCACAACTAGCTAGTCGTAGTTTAGCATCTATTGCATTTGATGTTGTTAAATCATATGTGCGTATCTTCCCATCTTGGAAATATTATACTGAAGATGAAGGAAAATGCCAGCCAGGTGTGTTTGTCCAGGAGTTATATGTAAGTAATGTTATTCATGGAAATTACTTTGCTTCGTCCCATACATCCTACCTCCATGATGGTTATAATACAACAAATTTTCCCATTTTTCTCTATTGAGAAGGACCGTTTTCGAAACTCGGGATGAGGTAACCTGTGCTAATACCTCTGCTATCTTCAAGAATGCTTGGTGGCGATTGGAATTACTCAAGAAAACGTCTTCACCGCAAAGAAACTCATCAAATTCCCTTACGCTACTGCCGAGACACATTTATCGGACGATGATCGGGAACGCCTTTGTTCTGCATCGGGTCCCGAACAAAGAATGTGGTAAGGTCTATGAGCTCATTTTCTATTTTTAAGTATTATATTCTTGCGTCTTCTTGTACTGCTCATGTAGAACAAGTGCCTAAACCTGAAGAACAACTGTTCTAATTTAAGATTCCATTGCTACCATAGGACATAGATATAGGTTTGCTTGATGCTTTTATTATGTACTAGTACTTGGCAATAGAAGACTTGGTAGTTTAATCCTGTCCACCTTATTAATGAACTGGTTCACCGAAATGAGTTTCATATACTAGTACATGCTAAACTTGTTATGTGTCTGCTTGTTTCTTCTTTTAGAATGTCGACGAATATTGGGGAAGAGTGCCTTATTAAGCAACGGTAAAGGAAGTAATGCAGACAAGGTTCGGGATAGTGACACATCCTGTCTTGGTTTAGTGTTGGAGCATCGGCCACTACCACTTGCACAAGCTATTCAAACTCACCGTCTGAATCAGTTCGGTTTCTTGAGTCTCAACTACAAGCTGAAAGGCGTCGATCACCGTTTGTCTTTGCGACAAGAAGCGGAAGGACTGCGGAAGTCCCTGGAGCATTCAGATGCATACTTTCTGGTGCAACAGCAAGCGTTGGAGGATTTTAGCGCCAAACAGGACAAAGCTAATAAGCTTGCTAAGCTTATTGCCAACATGGTGGATACCCAGGATAACGTTTCTTGAGCTCTTCTGAAGTTGTTTCAGTTATGCTCTTGTTTTGCTACTGCGTTTATTTGCACTGGTGGCCAATTTTGACGGCTAGTGTATATGATATGCTGCTTTGTTCCCTACATTTGCACTGGTGGCGAACTTTGATGCCCAGTGGATGTAATATGTGTAATAGCTGTGATAGCCTAGCGTTAGTTGCTTGCTTATTTATTTCCTTGTTGTCTTGTTTATTTGTTTGCTTGTAGTCATTGCAGTTCTTTTTCCGCGGTTAGCTAGTGGCTGTAATAACCTATTTTTAAAAACTAGGCCACAATAACCATGGGCTAATATTTACTGTAGTGACACTGGGCCTCCTACGGGCCGTAGAAATAGTGGGCCTTCTACGGGCCATAGAAACAGTAGGCCTTCTACCGGCCGTAGAAACAATGGGCCTTCTACGGGTTGTATCATCAATGGGCCTTATACGGGCCGTATGATCGATTGGCCAAACATGGGCCAATAACAGGCCGCATTATGGCCGTAAACGGGCTAGAGTTGGAATCGTCCATTCATGGGCCGACCGTAACGGGCCATCGTTAATATGCCGTATTTGATGACATTATGAAAACGGCCCAACGTATTAACGGACCACAAACGGGCCGACTGTAACCACGGGCTGAATTTGGCCCACAAGCAGAAAATGACAGTAACGGGCCGTAAGTAAACGAATGCCGGAAATGAGCCCAAGAATAAATGGGCTCTGAGAAGGCCGAAAGATAACATATCGGAAACGGCCCAACGGAATAACGGGCCATTAATGGGTATAAAGTGATACACCGTTCATTATGGGCCAGTTTCACCACGGGCCGTTAATGGGTGTAAAGTGATACACTGTTCATTACGGGCCAGTTTCACCACGGGCCGTTAATAGGCCAAGAGTTACATAGGGCCTCATATGGGCCGAAAGACGTCATGGGCCATACATGGGCCAGAAGTGAAAACGGGTCGGAATCATATTGGATGGTCCAGATGACGCTACTGGGCCTAATTCGGATAGGGCGTAACGGGCCTTGGGTTAGCGGACTGTAAATGGGCTATATGCGAACAGGTCGTTAACAGGCTTTCCATGGGCCGGCCCGCCACCTTTTGACCAAGTCAAACGGGCCGGCCTTTTCACAGAAATGGGCCTCTGTTGGGCCGTGCCACGTGTCGACGTATCATAGGCGCCTATCTGACCCACTGACGAGCTGACACGTGTTTCGTCCGGCTAATAAGAATTTTACACGTGGAAATTTCCCATTGGTCGGGGCTGTTAACGGGTTATCGGATCCAAAACCCGACCCGATAGCTTAACGGCGTTCCATTATGGTGGATGCCACGTGTCGGTCACCCTTGACGAAAGCACTTCTGTGACGCGCGATTTATCGTCATGGAAGTGGACACTTCCGTGATGATAATTTTGGTAATGTCATGGAACATTTCTACGACAAAGACAGTATGACTATCTTGATTCTGTCATAAATTTGTCATGGATGTACATGCATGACAAAAAACGCGACCTACTTTGACAAACACGTATCATCACGGAAGTGTACTTTTTTGTAGTGCCTACTCCTGCTCGTTAATCAAAGATGGTTAAAGTTTCCTAACCATAGACATGTGTTCTCATTTGATGAACGGGATCACATCATTAGGAGAATGATGTGATGGACAAGACCCGTCTGTTAGCTTAGCATATTGATCGTTCAGTTTTACTGCTATTGGTTTCTTCATGTCACATACATATTCCTTTGACTATGAGATTATGCAACTCCCGAATACCTGAGGAATACCTTGTGTGCTATCAAACGTCACAACATAATTGGGTGATTATAAAGATGCTCTACAGGTATCTCCGAAGGTGTTTGTTGGGTTGGCATAGATCGAGATTAGGATTTTTCACTCCGAGTATCGGAGAGGTATCTCTGGGCCCTCTCAGTAATGCACATCATAAGAAGCCTTGCAAGCAAAGTAACTAATGAGTTAGTTACAAGATGATGTATTATGGAACGAGTAAAGAGACTTGACGGTAACGAGATTGAACTAAGTATGAAGATACCAACGATCGAATCTTGGGCAAGTAACATACTAATGACAAAGGAAATAACGTATGTTCACAAAATGGTTCGACCGATAAAGATCTTCATAGAACATGTAGGAGCCAATTTGAGCATCCAGGTTCCGCTATTGGTTATTGACCGGAGAGGTGTCTCGGTCATGTCTACATAGTTCTCGACCCCGTAGGGTCCGCACGCTTAACGTTCGATGACGATTTTGTATTATATGAGTTATGTGATTTGGTGACCGAATGTTGTTCGGAGTCCCGGATGAGACCACATACATGACGAGGAGTCTCGAAATGGTCGAGTGGTAAAGATTGATATATAGGATGATAGTATTCAGACACCGGAAGTGTTCCTGAGGGTATCGGGTACTTATCGGGTCACCGGAAGGGGTTCCGGGCACCCTCGGCATATGTATGGGCTTAATGGGCCAAGGAGGGGACAGACCAGCCCACAAGGGGCTGGTGCGCCCCGCCTTGGCCGGCCAGCCCGAGGGGAAGGTGTCGATGTACAAAAGAAGGGGCACACCTTTGTACCCCTTTACCTGTGCACGGACAGTCGGAGCCGCGCCCACGGCCGCACCAAGCAGAGCAGGGGAGGTGAACCGAGGTGAAACCGAAGCCCAAGACAGCTAGAGAAATGTCGAGGCCGAGACCACAAAGAGCAGAGGGACGAAGCAGGTTCCCCCGGCAAGACCCTTGCCGGGGCAGCTCATCCAACACCAGTGGAGCGCACCACCCTTGAGCCCACAGTCCCCAACACCATCAACCACGTTGGGCCAGGGCTCGGGAGGCACCTCCATAGTGGCATGCAGATCTTTGTGAAGATAAGGAATATTCAAGATCAGATGAGGACTAAAAGACAACAATCCTCGGCAGGATCCTTGCCGAGGAGAGCCACAAACCCCCGGCAAGATCCTTGTCGGGGACGACAGCATGCCACGGCAAGGCGCTTGCCGGGCCACCCGGCAAGGCCCTCACCAAGGACGCCAGCATGGCCACTTCTAGGCCCGCATTAGCCAAGTCTCCACCGCCGTTCGCATGCAGCTGCCAGCCCAACCAGCTGGGCAGGCACCTGCGTGGCAACATGCAACTTCCAGGCCAACTCAGCAATCGCCTGTGTGGCGGCATACAGATCTTCGTGAAGACCTTACCACCGCACCACCTCAGCTGCCTGCCTGCCTAGATGGCGCCGCATGCATCGCTGGCCAGGGCGCATGTCGAAGCAAGGAGGAGCGGCGACGGACGGGACGGGCCTCGTTCCCGTGCCCAACAAAACAAGGGGACACCTAAGCGATGCATTAAATGCGTCTTGTCTTGTAATACAGGCGATAAGCTCGTAGCACTGTATGCCTTTCCACCTCCTGTGTGCCACTGTGGCAGCCCATTTTGACTATAAAAGGAGGCACATGGCGTACTGGAGAAGGATTCGAATCTTTGGAATGACTCAGCCACCGTAGCTAGTTGGAGGGCTCAAGAACACTCAATACATCCACCAAATCAGGACTAGGGTTTTACTCATCCTCGCGGCCCGAACCTGGGTAAACGATCCTTGTGCTGATTACTAATCCTGCTCTTCTTGCAATCCTGCGCCCCGACAACCGTAGTAGGGATTCTTGTGATCCCATAGGTGTCGTTTCCCATCGACATCTTTGGCGCGCCAGGTAGGGGGCGCAATTGTGAGAATCTGGTCTAGTTGTTAGCCTAGCGTTTCTTCATCGCCATGGTTCCCAAGAAGACGGCCACGGCGATCGGCTCGTCGGGGGCCGAACGGCCCGTGCCAGTAAGGGCGAGCAGCGGCCTGGTCGCAGACAGAACCCGAGCCGTGGTCCGTGAGCATCAGCATCGCCCTGGAAGTCAGAGCCTGGCGAGTGGTGCTGTTCGCGCGCCAGGCGACGGGCCGCACATCACCAAGTCTATAGATGGGGCTGGGCCCCCCGCAGGCGGTGCGGGACCCTCCAGGAGTGTCGTTGTGCCACCCACGGGCGGCACAGCAACCTCCAAGACGCCCACGCCGGCGACCAATACGCTCTTCCCATGGTGTGCGCGACGAGCAGCGTCACCACGCCCGATGACCACAGGCACCGCCGTGGAAGAGTTTCGCCCATCGTCCGCGGACGAAGGAGTTCAAAGATGCCCGCCGAAGTCGGCAAAATGGCGAGCAGCCGTTGGGTCGTGATGGGGCTCCTTCTAACATGGTTAGTAGTCGAAGCGCACCACGATCCACGCAGCTATCGCGGCCACCCACGCCAGCAGAAGCTTTGGCGCACGCGCAGCTACTCCTCGACTTCCCTCCTGCTGCGTAGAAGCTCGACGAGTGGAGGGCCACCATCCGGAGCCTTGTCGCTGTCAACAAAGACAATCCGCGACCGCCGGGACCCTCAGGTCGGCGCTCCACCGAGCGACCACATGCCAGCGCTGGGAGGACCGGGGGTGCTGCGGTCACGGTGCACTCTCCTCCTCCGTGCCTGCCTCCACAGGCGTCGGCCCGTCGTGACGATGCCTGTGATAACATCTCTATAGCGTCGTCCGACCTGCGGACCCACCGCGACCAGTGCCAAGTTCTTCGAGAACGAGCTCACGAAGATGCTCAAACCACTATTGAGCGCCGGCAGGATACACGCCACCAGTCGGACAAGCGGGCGGGACCCGCTATGGACCACCCAGCACCAGGGGGCTCTGACGGCCTACCTTACGAGGTGGGCTGCCCGGCCTTTACTCGCGAGCTGTGGCAGTTCTAGTGGCCATCCCACCGCATGTTCAAGCCCGACGTCAGCGAGAAGTACACTGGCAAGACCCATCCGTCCGAGTTCCTTTGCATGTACACCATCGCGATGCTGGCTGCCAGAGCTCGCGACGACAAGGTCCTTGCCAATTATTTCCCGTTGGCACTGAAGCCCAATGCTATGTCTTGGTTGATGCACTTGCCAGCGGATTCCATTTCTACTTGGTCGGATCTATGCCATGAGTTCGTTGGCGCCTTCACAGGAGGCCACCAAGCTCATGGCCTGGCCAGTGATCTGCATATCATTCCCAGAAGGAAGGGGAACCCCTGTGCAAGTACATCCAGAGGTTCAGCCGGGTGCAGTACAACATCCCCGATGTTCATCCCCCCGTTGTGATCAGCGCGTTCCATCAGAACGTGCGCAACCGCAAGATGCGCGAAGACCTGACGATGACCAAGGTTAAGGATGTGGCTGAACTCTATGTTCTGGCCGATAGTTGCGCCCGGGCTAAAGAGGGAAGGAAGTACCCCGGCGAAGGCGTCGGCGCGGAAACCGACTCTACCAACGAAGACGCCGCCGCCCCGATGAAGAAGGGCCGGCGTCGCAACAGGAAACGCAAGGGCAAGGCCGTACTTGCCGTCGAAGGATCTGATGACACCGGCGCTGCCAAGAAGGTCAAGACAGACGACCCCGGCGAGGAGATTGCCGGGTGCGCTGCCTGCCGAGCCTTAGCAGCTGCCGATAAGCCAGGGGGCTTCGGCAAGAAGTACTGCAAGATCCACCGCACCAAGGGCCACGACCTCCGGAACTGCCAGCAAGTCGAGCTGCTTGTTGAAAAGCAAAAGGCCGAGTATGAGAGGCAGGACAAGGAGAAAGGCCAGGTCGGTGCCGAGGGATCCGGCAAGAAGCGTGGCGGCCAAGGAGGCCACCCCGGCAAGGACAACCAGCAAGAGAGGCCCGCCTGGGGCCGTGACAAGAAGCAAGAAGACGATGATCACGACGAGGACGACGATTCCGGTGAGCAGGAGTTCCAGAAGGCTACAGAGGCCATGTGCGTCGATGGTGGCGCCTTGCTGCATACTTCTCACCGCCAGCTCAAGCAGTGGGCGCGTGAGATTACAGCAGCAGAGCCGTTGTTCGACGCTCAGAAGCCACTGAAGTGGTCCAGCACGCCCCTCATCTTTGACGCCGAGGACCACCCTGACCGCACAACCGCGGTCGGGTGTTTTCCACTGTTGGTCTCGCTAATGATACGCAACCTCAAGGTGAACAAGATGTTGGTCGACGGCGGGGCTGGCCTGAACTTGATCTCGCCCGTCGTGATCAAAAGGCTGTAAATTCCTGATGGAGACCTCGAGGAAACAGGCACGTTTCAAGGGGTCAATCTGGGGAGGAGCCAGCCGAAGGGGAAGGTCACACCGCTTGTGACGTTTGGAGGAGAGTTGAACTACAGGACGGAAAGGATCGTCTTCGACGTGGCCGAGATCCCCTTGCCCTACAACGGGATCCTCGGCCGCCCGACACTAGCCAAGTTCATGCCGGCGTCACACTACGCCTACAACATGCTAAAGATGCCCGGGCCGTTGACCATCATCTCCGTCCCTTCCAACAAGAAGGACGCGTTAATTTGCGCCAACCAACTCTACCAGGAAGCAGTTGCAGCAGCTACCGCCAAGGCACTTGCTCCTGCCGCCGAAGGCCCGAGAGGGAAGAAGAAGCCCGGCAAGACCTCTCGCACCCACTCCAGCAAGTGCACCTCCTCGGAGTGTTGTGCTACCGTCGGGGACGTGCCAGAGAGCTCTACCGGCAAGAGCAAGAAATCCAGAGCTGAGCCACCGCAGACCAAGAATGTGTCCGTCAGGGAGGATGGCACGGGAGGGGCCTTCACCATAGGCTCCACCCTCGACAGCAAATAGGGAGGCGCGCTCGTCACCTTCCTGCGGGCGAATGTCGACGTGTTTGCGTGGCAAGCATCCGACATCCCCGGTGTTCCTAGGGAGGTGATTGAGCACCACCTAGCTGTCTGTCCTCATGCGCGGCCCGTCAAGCAGAAGGTCAGAAAGCAGGCTCTAGAGAGGCAGGAATTCATCACAGAGGAGATCAGGAAGTTGGAAGCGGCATGTTTGGTGAGAGGAGTGCTCCACCCGACGTGGTTGGCCAATCCTGTAGTGGTGCACAAGGCAAATGGGAAGTTGAGGCTGTGTATTGACTACACATATATCAATAAGGCTTGTCCTAAGGACCCCTTCTCGTTGCCGCGCATCGACCAGATTGTTGACTCCATGGCCGGGTGTGATCTGCTGTCAGCCCTCGACGCCTACTCAGGCTACCACCAAATCTTCATGACAAGAGAGGATGAAGAGAAGACAACATTCATCACCCCATGTGGTACATATTGCTTTTTACGGATGCCTTTCGGGTTAAAGAGTGCTGGCTCGACGTTTGCAAGAGCAGTCCAAATTGGTTTTGAACCCCAGCTCCATAGAAATATGGAAGCATACATGGATGACATAGTGGTCAAAACCAAGGACGGGGCAACTCTTGTGCAAGATCTAGAAGAGACATTTGCCAACCTGGGCAAGATCAACCTTAAGCTGAACCTGAGATGTGTCTTCGGCGTTCCGTCCGGCAAGCTTCTCGGATTCTTTGTGTCGCAGCGCGGGATCGAGGCAAACCCAGACAAAATCAAGGCTATTGAGCAGATTTAGGAGCCCAAGCAAATCAAAGATGTGCGTCGGCTCACCGGGTGCGTCGCCGCCATGAGCCGATTCATCTCCAAGTCCGCCGAGCGTGCCCTTCCCTTCTTCAAAATCTTGAAGAAGGTAGGCCCAATGGAGTGGACCCCAGAAGGCGTTGCGAGGATCTGAAGAAATACCTTTCCTCCACGCCAATCTTGGTTGCGCTGAACCACAAGAGCCGTTCTTCTTTGTATCTGGTGGCGACGAATCAAGTGGTTAGCACCGCACTGGTGGCGCAGAGGGATGTCGACGAGGAGGCAGTGGCAACGGCAGAACCAGCGGATGGCAAGCCAAAGATTCCCCCGGCAGGGCCTAGTGCCGGCAAGGCGAGGCCCCCGATAGAGTCTGATACCACCAAGGCAGTGCCCGCACATTCAAGTGAGGTGGTGCAGAAGAAGAAGATGATGCAGCACCCGGTTTACTTTGTCAGCTCCCTCTTGCAGGGGGCTAGGTCGAGGTACTCCGGTGTGCAAAAGTTGCTCTTCAGCCCCCTTATGGCCTCGAGGAAGCTGCGTCATTACTTCCAAGCCCACGAGATCACTGTCGTCACCCGCCTCCCATTGCAACGGATACTGCATAACCCAGATGCGACCGGAAGGATTGTGAAATGGGCCCTGGAGTTGTTGAGTTTTGGGTTAAAGTTTGAAAGTACCTCGACAATCCAGAGCAGGGTCTTGGTGGAGTTCATTGCAGAATGGACCTCAACGCCCGACAAAGAAATCCAGGAGACCGCTCTCCCTGGCAAGGAAGCAGACCGCGACTGGGTCATGTACTTTGATGGGGCTTTCTCGCTGCAAGGCGCCGGTGCCGGTGTGCTGTTTGTCACACCCACCGGAGAGCACCTCAAGTATGTGATCCAGATGCACTTTCCCAGGGAGATGACCACAAACAACACTATTGAGTACGAGGGGCTGCTTGCCGGTCTTAGGATCGCGACAGACCTTGGGGTGAAGAAGCTCATCGCCAGGGGTGACTCGCAGCTTGTCGTCACGCAAGTCAACAAGGATTACCAGAGCCCATTGATGGAGGCCTACGTAGATGAAGTGAGGAAGCTGGAGGAGTGCTTTGACAGTATCCAAGCGGAGCACATTCCCCGAGTGGAGAACGACATCGCCGATTACCCGTCGAAGCGTGCTACATTCAAGCTACCTGTGGAACCAGGTACCTTTTTGCTCCGGTTAACTTAGCCATCCATCGAACCGTCAACGGGGAAGAACAAGCGGAGGAAATCAGGTCCCGGCAAGTACTTCCCGCCGAGCCCCCCGGGGCTACCGGCAAGGATGTTGCCGTGCACAATGAGCCTGCCAAAGAGCAACTGGCTTCGGCAGGGCGTCAAGCCCTGGCCGTGGAGACAGCCGCTCCCATGGCAGAAGAGATGCCTATGGTCCTTGCCGTCGAGCCCCAGGCTCTGGCATGGGCGCAGCATACCGTCCGATTCCTCCAAATAGGGGAGCTTCCCGAGGAGCAGGAAGAAGCGGAAAAAGTAGCCTGTTAGTCTGCCCTGTTCCAGTTCGTCGATGACGTCCTGCACAGGAGAAGGCCGAACGGTGCGAAATTGAAGTGCATCCCCCAGGAGGAAGGACTGGAGCTGTTGGCGGAGATACATGGAGGCATATGTGGCTCCCACATAGGGTCGAGGGCCCTTGCCGGCAAGGCGTTCCGGCAAGGTTTCTTCTGGCCCACCGCCCTCCAGGATGCGACGACACTAGTAACCAAGTGTGAAGCGTGTCAGTTCCATTCAAAGAAGCTTCATCAACCAGCTCAAGCCCTTCAAACAATCCCTCTCTCCTGGCCATTCTCGGTCTGGGGGCTCGATATACTGGGCCCCTTCCCCCGTGCTATCGGGGGCTTTGAGCACTTGTACGTTGCAATCGACAAGTTCACAAAGTGGCTGGAAGTGGAAGTAGTGAGAAAGGTGACAACATAGTCAGCCGTCAAGTTCTTCAAGGGACTGGTCTGCCGCTTTGGTCACCGACAACGGCACGCAGTTCATTAGCCACACCTTCATGCAGTACGTTCAAGACCTCGACAGCAAGGTCTGTTTTGCTTCCATGGCACACCCCCGGAGCAATGACCAAGCAGAGAGGGCGAATGCTGAAGTGTTGCGAGGCCTGAGAACGAAGACCTTTGACAGGCTACACAAGAGCGGAAGGCGCTGGATTGATGAGTTGCCGACGATTCTTTGGTCGATCAGGACGACGCCAAATCGAGCCACCGGTCAGACACCCTTTGCCCTAATATATGGGGCGGAGGCAGTTCTCCTCACGGAACTCATATACGGGTCACCTCGAGTGCTCGCTTATGATGAGCTTGAACAAGAGCAGTTGCGGCAAGATGATGCAACGCTCCTTGAGGAAGATCGTCTTCGGCCGGCTGTGAGAGCAGCATGCTACCAGCAAGCCTTGCAGCGCTACCATAGCCGCAAGGTTCATGCCCGAAGCTTTGAGGATGGCGACCTTGTTCTTCGGCGCGTTCAGTCGTCCAAGAATACCAACAAGTTGACGCCAAAGTGGGAAGGCCCTTATTGGGTAATACGAGTCACCAGGCCCGGCGCAGTCCGCCTGGAGACCGAAGATGCTGTCCCAGTGAGCAATTCCTAGAACATCGAGCATCTTCGCAAGTTTTGCCCATAAGGCGCGGTTTGCCGGGCCTCCCGGCAAGCCACCTTTTGTACAAGCTTTGCCGGCAAGGCATGTAACCCTCTGTACAAAGCTAGGCGCAGACCCTGAGCATAAATAAACGAAGCGCTGGCGCCCTATGTTAAAGCATGCATGCTAGGTTGAGTCTCTTCCTCGGTTAGGGTTGATAGTGCTTAGAGGCGACTAATCCCTAGCCTAGAGGTCGGGTGTGCGTCTTTTCTGTTTTCTTTGGTTCGCAGGGCACTTCTGCTGAGCCACTTGGGAAAAGGAGAACGAACTAGCGCTCTGACCCCGGCAAGGCAAGGCTGACGGGGGCTGAAGATGTAAGGATCCAACCACGGCGAGCCAAGGTTGCCGAGGGATGTAGATTCAGATAAGTTTTTCATCCCCCCGCTGTACGTTTCTGTATGGAACTGGGACATGTGAAGCCTCGTTTATATCTTAAAAACCACCGTACTCCCTTTTTCCCTGTACCTGATAGTTACTTCCTGGGTCGGAATTTGGTAGTAGTTCCGGTGGCGAAGAGATGAACAAGGAGCCAAACTCTACTTCGCCCCTGCCTCCGCCAAAAGCGCGAGAATGGTCGGCTGAAGAAGAGAAACGACAAGGCCTATTGCCGGGCGATAATGTTTATTATGAAAATAACAAGGATTCATCCTTGGCATGGGCCTCGCTCACGCACGAAGAACCCGGCAAGCACCCTTTTTCATTAAAAACGTCCCATACAGGTACAGTTCGTACGGAAAGAAAAACATGAACAAGGGGGATTACAAGCTTTAAATCTAACAAGGCCCAAAGGCTTACAGACTAAAAAAGAGATGAGATGCCCGTGATCTCTTTCTCGTCCCTCTCCTCAGTAGGCAGGTCAAGGAGGCGAAAGGGAAAAAGGGGCGCCTAGGCGAACTACGAGCAGCAGAAAGCACCAAGAGAACACCTCGGTGGCTGCCCACGGATGGGCCAGTGATGATGGTGCCGGGAAAGGAGATGGAAGACGAGGCGGCCAGTCGCCGAACACGTGACGAAGGCGTTGGTGTCCGCGTACTCCGAGTTGACGGCCTTGCCGCCCGCCCTCTTCCTCTTCCGCCGCCCCCCGACGCCAGCCGCCCAAGGAGACGGCCCCGATAAGTTCAAGAAGCTGGCCCCTCCACCGGCGAAACTCCACCGGAGGAGCAGCCAGGTGCAGATGCTGCTGCTGCCGCACCCGCCCAGGCGCGGGGCATCCGACGCCTAGTCGGACTCGTCCCCGTCATCTGCCCCGCTGTCCTCCTCATCACTTTCGCTCGAGGAAGAGCTTCCATCGTCGGAATCTCCATCGGAGGAGCTCTCCACGCAACACTTCAGGCGAGTTCCAAGATCTCCAAAGACCTTGACGGAGAGCAGGCCGTCCTCCATTAATTTGAAGTAGAGGACGAGCCCCGCCATCAACCTGTGGATGCGAGCGAACGTCTTCCATCCACAGCGGAGGTACATGACCTGAGGAGCAGGGAAGTCGACGTCGACCCGCGTGCCCCCATTCCCATAGCCCCTCATGTGCAATCTGAGGGTCTGGGGCGGGTCACGCTCCATTTCCCGAGCAAACATGGCGGGAAGATGAAGACGGCAACGCGGAGGCCGGCGCAGCCTGATAAAGAACTCATGAGGCTGATCTCCAACGTGGCCCTCCATCGGGAAAGACATCATCGGCGGGGGCGAGGCCGGCGTGCCGCCCCGTCCTCCTCTTCCTCGGGCACTAGGACCTCTGCCACGACCTCGCCCACGGCCTCGCCCCCTTCCCCTCGCGGTCGGCTCCGCCACCGCGGGCTCAGGAGGAGGAGGGACGCGCTGTCGAGCGGCGACCCTCGGCGCCACCGTCGTGGGACCGGGTTTCCCCTTCTCCATGACAGATGAGAGGAAGAAGCAGAAGCAGGAGGAGATAGAACATAGAAGAGTGCAGAGTGCCATTCCCCCTCCCTCTCCTTATAAAGGGGCGGGGTGAGGGCTCGGCCGCCCCGCTCAGCCAATCCAGCCATCGGGGGCATATGGAAACAGGACCGACCCGCTGCCCCAACCAGCGATGGCCCGGTTTCTCGCCTCCACAGCTCGCCACCTCCATGAAGGACGCGTGGCGAGCGCGCAGGGTCGAATGGACGGGTGAGGCGACTGTTCCCCGCCTACGTGATCGGCGTGGGCGCCTTAAAGACTGCGGCCCGAGCCCATCCAGTAAATGAGTCGCGCCTCCACGCCTCCCTCTTTTTACGGGGAAGGCGCGAGCCGCCTCTTTACCATGATGTGATGCATGCATGCGGGAACCGCCCCATGCATGCCGCCCACATCACGCACACCCCTCCACGTCGCGCATTCAACGCAGGTCGTGGGGAAGCTGTAACACTCCAAATTTTTTGCCTTGGTTTTTACCAAATTCTTTATCTGTTTGAAAGGGGTTATTTAAATTTTTTTCTAAAGGACTCTCCCTTTCAAAGTATTTTTGTTTGGACTCATCCCAAATCTTGAACTTTGGTCATAAGGGTTTTTCATCTTGTGTTGGCTCAACACAAATAGCATAGGAAAGTTTTTGCAATGCTTTTCATTTAAAAATAATTCCACTTAAACCTTTGGGTTTATTCTTCCTCTTTCAAAAAGTATCATCTTGCCATGGCCTATGAAGAAAAATTTCTTCCAAAACCATCCCCCTACTTTGGTTCAAGTCAAATATCCAACTCCAGCAAGTTCCAACCCATTTTTTATTTTTATTTCTATTTATTTAACCTCAAAACAATTTCTGTCAATTATTTTGGACCTTGGTGACTTACAAAGGAACTACCAGATTCCTTTTGAGTTTTGGTCCCAAATGAACTTCCCTGGCTAGTCCTTAGCACCCTCAACCAAGATCCATCAAGATCCACTGGCCCATAGTTCAAAATTTTCAAAATTTGCCCACTACAAGTTTGGACCAGATTTGCCATTTTTGGTGAAATTCATACTTTTTCTTCTCCTAAAAATCTGAGGAAATTCAGGCAGCCTCCAGATGCATCAAGAGACCCCCTCACCAAAGATCATCTCCAGAAAAATTTCCCACATGCCAAAAAACATTTCATCGAACACCTGGCATGCACTGTTTCTGTCAAAATTCAGAAAGTTCAGAAGTTCAGTGATTCAGTTCTGCCACCAGTGTCGTTTCTTCAGAGGCGCGGCGTCAATCTCGCCAGTGCTCGCTCTGGCACGATGCTCACGGCTCCTTCTCCTTATCTAGAGCGCCGCACGATCGTTTGGATGGGCATGAGCGTGGGTGGCAACGTGGCTCGCCAGCTCCGGCGTCTTCCGTGGTGGCAGAGCTACCCGTGGCGACCAATGGGTCGGCTCGCCTTTCGGCGCCTGGCCCAAAGACCGCCTAAACAACCAGAGGCCTCCGTGATGGCTATCCCTCCTCTCACAAGACACCGCAGCACTGCCGCGGGCTCGCAAGCACATGACGCGCTCCCTGCCGCCGACATGCCCGTGAGGCCGTTCCGTCGAAGACCTGGCGTAGCGCCCAAGTCTGGCCGAGCTTAGGCGTTGGATGGAGCTAGTGGACCATCACGAAGATGCCCAGTCACCCAAATCACCCGTTCAACCTCTGCCTCGCCGTAATCACTCGCCGGAGTTATCACGTTCTCGGAAACCGCCTCGGGCCGGCTATAAATAGCAACCCAAGCTCACCTTCGACCAGCACCACTCCCTCCTCCTCACCAGAACTGCGCTCGACCCCTAGGAGGACCTCGAGGAGGTCTTCTTCTCCGACTCCGGCAGCCACGATCCGCTTCGGGCTCCGGCACGATTCGCTCCGGCGAGGGCACCCCCGCCTCCCAATTCCTGCCAGTAGCATTCTAATGCACCCACTCCACTAACCCACGCCCAAATTTGAAGCTTGCAGCTCCGTTCGGTGAGAACCAACCTCGCCCGATCCACCGTCTGCCGGAGCTAAGGCCACCGTCGACGTGGTGCTCGCCGACGGCCAACTCCACCACCCACAGACACGGAAGAGCTCCGTGAACACGTAGGAACCCCCCGATCCCCCTGCCTCGCCGTGGATCAACGCGGCGACCACCGCGAGCTTCGGGCGCCGGCATACTCTATTTTCTTTTCAAATATTTAAACCTGACGGTGGGACCCCCATGCCAGCCTCTATTCTGTTTATTCGAACCGTTTTCTAAAAACGCCTTCGGGCAAAATACGTCTCCCCTCTGGACTGGCGTACTTATAACTGAAACCTTTTCTATTTTTATAATCTAGCCCCTGGAAACTTTCTGTTTCATGACAGATAAGTCCTTGGGCTAAAACCTTTATAACTTTTTAACAGAAGATGATTTTGAATTGATTCTTTTTCTGTCATCTTTATTTTTTTGTCTAGTTTTTTTTTCATATTTATTTGAAAAATATTTGGGATACTTTTTGTGCACGCACGGTATTTATGTTAGTATACGATTTCTTTATACCGTAGATACCGGAGGAAGTGACGGGACCGCGAACTTCGCCGAGCTAGGCTCCGACTACTCCGAACCAGGCAAGCATGTTTGAACCTTTGATATGATGAGTGTATTTGCATGTTTGCTTGAGTAGTTAGTTCATGGCATGATTATATGAGTATTTGCAAGTGTGATACTGCATGCAAGACAAGCTACATGTGAGCTTCGAAAGTTGATATATTCATAAGGTGATGAGACAACCTGATCATGTGGTGACATGATAGGTTGTAGCTGGTATTGTTGAAGCATGCCAGTCTTATGTCGACAGGTTAACTCCGGTGTTAACGTGGATCAAGCCATGTTTCCGTCCGTCCCCTTTCCGTACTACCACATGTCTTCTGCAAAGAATAAGGTTTAGTAAGTCGCAACCTCTTTCCGTGTACACACCAAATAGAGGGGCCGGGATGAGGGTTCCATGGCCCTGGATTAAAGCCCGTCATCCGCTCAGGGGGCATGGGTGTTTCCGGTTGGGACCGAGGGGGGGCACCCCTTAGTGCGCGCGATATAAATTTGATCCCATGCTAATCGAGGTTGTGACCTCCCCGTCTTAAAGTTTTTCTTGAACATTGCCTAGGGTGATTCCTGGCAGCGGAATGTGGAATGGGTGTGTACTAGATTGATGTGTTCCTTCTGAAATACCGTAAACAGAACTAGTCCTTTGTGACTACTGAAATCCGTTGGCTGTGGTTAAAGAGTACAAACTCTGCAGAGTCAAACCATTCTACTATCCAGGTCCATGACCAGGGACTTAGACATCATCTCAGTATCAGTGTCAGTCTCAGTGTCGATCTCAGTGTCAACCCCAGTGACAGTCCCAGAGAATGAGCTTGAGACTGAGAGTGGTAAACTCGTCTAAATGTTATTCTTGTGGACGGACTGACCAATTTATTACGAGTTGAGTAATTCCTTGTGATCCTTTAAATTCATGAATTGTTTGAATTCAGATGATGAACTATAAGCCCTTTATGTGATGTTGCTCAGACATCCGACTGTGGCATTCTTGTTATGTACTATCGATATAAGCCCTTTATGTGATGTCACTCAGACGTCCGACTGTGGCACTATTATCATTTACTTTCGATATAAGCCCTTTATGTGATGTCGCTCAGACGTCCGACTGTGGCACTATTATCATTTACTTTCAATATAAGCCCTTTATGTGATGTCGCTCAGACGTCCGATTGTGGCACTATTATCATTTACTTTCGATATAAGCCCTTTATGTGATGTCGCTCAGACGTCCGACTGTGGCACTATTTTCATTTACTTTCGATATAAGCCCTTTATGTGATGTCGCTCAGATGTCCGACTGTGGCATCTTGATTATTTACTTTCATTATAAGCCCTTTTCGAGATGTCGCGTAGACGTCCGACTGTAGCACGCACTGTTATTTCCTTTTCAATATAAGCCCTTTATGTGGTGTCGCCCTGACGCCCGACTGCGGCGTGTTAATTTTTTTTACCTTTCGAGGCGTCGCTTCAGACACCCGATCGGTCTTCAGTTATTCTTATTGGGATTTCGGGAGGACTACCGCCTGACTTCCTTCTTTTAATTATTGTGCAGTGCAAATTTATTATCGGAATGCGCATTACTAATCTGCTCATGTGCATCATGTTTGCATTTGTTATATCTTATGTCCAAATTGTCTTGCGAGTACATTCAAAGTACTCACCTGGCTTGTTGATTTGGCCAGATATTGACGAAGGCGATCTTATTGATGAAGAGTTCGATAGCGAGTTTGACGCCTATAGGAGTCCCAGTCAGTCACGTGCGATCCTGGAGTTGATCACTTTTATTATACATGCTTCCGCTACCCAAAATAAAATCATCAAGCCTCACTCCGACACTTGATGAGCTGTACGATATAGGAGTCATGTCACCCACTTCACTGTGACATATCCACCACCACTTTTATTTCGAGTCAGTAGTATTGCCACCATACCCTTGTGTCATATCCGCCTTTATGTATAATATTGGCGTGCTTGTAATAAATTGTTGAGCATCCTCAGCTCAACCTTGTATAATATTTAGTACCTTTGGACTTCAGATCAAGGTTTTTATGCGCCAAGAAGAAGAATTCTTACATCGGTCAACACAAGGATCGGCTTTTCAATAAATGTTTTATTGGAAAACCGGTCCCGAAAAACTTGGTATCAGAGCCAGGCTGACTGTAGGAAGCCACTAGGTACAATCGCTAATCGGTTATTAGCATAATTAGTGCTATCTTATTATTCTGCATATTGTAGCAATTTTCTGTTAGTCATCATAAATTTATGATTTTACTATTCGGGATTTTGTCTACTTTTGTAGATGGCGAGCAACGATTGTGAGTCACAGGTGTTCGCCAATGTTCCTGAGGGGTTTATCAAGCTGTAGGATCTTGAGAAGAGGTGTCTAGAGGAGGGGGGGTGATTAGACACTAAGTACCAAAGTAGCAGTTTTTAACTTCTTTAGGTTTAAGTGGAGTTTAGGAACAAGTTTAACATTCACAATACATAACAAGAAAGCATGCAAAGAGTATATGAGCAGCGGAAAGTAAAGCATGCAACTTGCAAGAATGTAAAGGGAAGGGTTTGGAGGATTCAAACGCAATTGGAGACACGGATGTTTTTGTCGTGGTTCCGATAGGTGGTGCTATCGTACATCCACGTTGATGGAGACTTCAACCCACGAAGGGTAACGGTTGCACGAGTCCACGGAGGGCTCCACCCACAAAGGGTCCACGAAGAAGCAACCTTGTCTATCCCACCATGGCCGTCGCCCACGAAGGACTTGCCTCACTAGCGGTAGATCTTCATGAAGTAGGCGATCTCCTTGCCCTTACAAACTCCTTGGTTCAACTCCACAATCTTGTCAGAGGCTCCCAAGTGACACCTAGACAATTTAGGAGACACCACTCTCCAAGAAGTAACAAATGGTGTGTTGATGATGAACTCCTTGCTCTTGTGCTTCAAATGATAGTCTCCCCAACACTCAACTCTCTCTCATAGGATTTGGATCTGGTGGAAAGAAGATTTGAGTGGAAAGCAACTTGGGGAAGGCTAGAGATCAAGATTCATATGGTAGGAATGGAATATCTTGGCCTCAACACATGAGTAGGTGGTTCTCTCTCGTAATCGGTAAGTTGGAAGTGTAGGTTTGTTCTGATGGCTCTGTCCACGAATGAAGAGGAGGTGGAGGGGTATATATAGCCTCCACACAAAATCTAACCGTTACACACAATTTACCAAACTCGGTGGGACCGAATCAACAAACTCGGTCGGACCGATTTAGTAAACCTAGTGACCGTTAGGGTTTTCGGTGGGACTGAGATGCAACTCGGTAGGACCGATATGGTTAGGGTTAGGGCATAACGTAATCTCGGTGAGACTGATTACACAAACTCGGTGAGACTGATTTTGGTAATTAGCTAACCGTAGAGTTGGTCGTAAACTCGGTGGGACTGAATCGCTCTTTCGGTGAGACCGAAAAGTTACGAAAGGAAACAGAGAGTTTACATTGTAATCTCGGTGGGACCGGCGCTCACTTCGGTTAGACCGAAGCGTTACAAAGGGAAACAGAGATTACAATCCCATCTCGGTGAGACCGAGATCCCTATCAGTGAAACCGATTTGCCTAGGGTTTGTGGCGGTGGCTATGACATCTGAACTTCGGTGGCGCCGGATAGAAAGAATCGGTAGGGCCGAGTTTGACTTTGGGTTTAGGTCATATGTGGATGTGAGAAAGTAGTGGAGGGTTTTGGAGCATATCACTAAGCACATGAAGCAAGAGGCTCATTCAGCAACACCTCATCCCTCCTTGATAGTATTGGCTTTTCCTATAGACTCAATGTGATCTTGGATAACTAAAATGTAAAATGTAGAGTCTTGAGCTTGAAACTTGAGCCAATCCTTTGTCCTTAGCATCTTGGAGGAGTTCCCACATCCTTTAGTCCATGCCACTCCATTGTTGAACTTATCTGAAACATACTAGATAAAAATGTTAGTCCAACAAGAGATATGTTGACATTAATTACCAAAACCACCTAGGGAGCACTTGTGCTTTCAATCACCCCCTTTTTGGTAATTGATGGCAACATACATCAAAGCTTTAGATAAAGATATAAAGAGTAGCAAGTAAAGCTTCGGAAGGACATGTAACAAGCATAGGCTCCCCCTACATGTATGCAATCATGTGAATATGAAATATAGAAGCATTTGAGAGCATAACCATGATAGAGTAGGCAATGTGTTACATGTATCTTGGCCATATGCGTCAGAGCAAAAGATTATTAAGGAAAATACCTTCATGCTTATGAGTCCTTCTTGCAAACAGTATGTACATCAGCAAGAATTCCTCATACACATGATTGTGATGCATATACTTACCTTGTAGTCTTGAGTTGGCTTAGGATGGAATGAACCTGCACAAACAAGGTTAGATAACACAGGTACATCCACTAGCCAGAGCAAACAAAAGAAACCACAAGAATACCAAGACTGGGATGACATATAGTGAGTACTAAGTACCACATTGGATTAGACATGTCCCCAAGAGTAAAGATATGCAATGAATTTGAATGATTTCTTTCCCTTAGATGTCTTGCTCCCCCTGAATCTAGCATGGGATATTGGGAGAAGATAGGGAACAGAAAATCGGAACTGAAAGATACAAATGAACAGAGCTTAATGGAAATAAGCACATATGAACATGTCTTTCCCCCAAAAAGACATGTGGCATCTCTCCTCTTGAACATCAAGCATCTGGGATCCTTGAGTATTCTCTCCCCACAGGATCTCTTTCTCCCCTTAATACTCTCTCCCTTTTGGAAATGATAAGCTTTGATGTGATCTCTCTCTCCCCCTTTGACATCAATTTCCAAGAAGGGTCTTCTGGAATTTGTTGTGAATGGGTTTGGTCCTTGAGTCACAAACTCAAAGCACTGGATAAAACTGTGATGCTTATAGAGGACAAGATTCATTGAGTGGAGCTGGATCATAAGAAATATAGAACAAGTGGCAAACTGTTTTTCCTGTTGTGAAATCGGTGGCACCGAGTGGTATGTTCCGGTGGTACCGAAAGGATTCGGTTGGACCGAAAACAACAAATCGGTGAAACCGAGTTCATCGCAGAGAAAACACTTGTCACCTCAGCTCACTAGACTAGTAAGATCTCACAAAGATTTGCAAGGAATTATCTGAATGATATGCAATGAATGGGATGCTGAAAATGCAGAGCAACTGAAAAGAAAAGAAAGAAATCTAGATGAAGTTTTTTTTGAAAGGGGAAACAAATATGCATGAGACAAATGCAAAAGCACAAATGAGAACACGAGAGAACTTTATCTAGAGATGGTCGGTGACAAAGTCACCTATGTTAGTGTATATTGACTTAGGAGTCAAGTGAGATCACTTGATCATGGGTCATACTCATCGTTTAAGCTCAAAATGGGGTTACCATTTTTCGTTTAAGCATCTTGATGTATTCACATCTTGTCGAGTTGCTTTAGCTCATGTCTCGGAGTAAAGCTTCTCTAATATGAAATAACATACCTTGGTTGGTGGTGTTGACCATGTAGTGGAACTTGTGTGGGTTGCTCAAAGTTGATGTAGCTTATCAAGAGTTGGGAGCACCACTTGGAATTTGAGTCCATCTACCTACATGGGTTAGTTCTTGCAAGGAAGAGCACTTGTGTATCCAAAAATGACAATCATGAAGCTCAACATAGAATTTGTCAAAGGATATGTTTGAATGGTTTCGTGCTTCCTTGTCTTCAACCTCCATAGTGTAGAGACTTGGTGATGTAGAGATTGCTCAATATGTGAGTGAGTTGCAATCTCATAGATTTAGATTCATCCAAGTACCTACATGGGTTAGATAACATGCAAGATGCAAATTTATCCAAGATATAAGATAATCATCATAAGAGAAATATCAAGGATTACTCATAAGCTCATGTCTTGCATGTATCCAATGGAGTTTCTACTCCAAGTTTGAAGCATCAATGATGTTCAATTCTCCTCTCAACCTGCAAAACACTTTCTCATCAAGGGGTTTAGTGAATATATCTGCTAATTGCTTTTCGCATTTAACGCGTGCTTGAGATTAATGTCACCCTTAGCAACATGATCTCGAATGAAATGATGACGAACTTCAATATGCTTAGTTCGAGAATGTTGCACGGGATTATGACCAATTTTGATAGCACTTTCATTGTCACAAAGCAATGGAACATGTTTCACATATATCCCATAATATTTAAGAGTTTGGGTCATCCAAAGTAATTGAGCACAACATGAACCTGCGGCAATGTACTCCGCTTCGGCGGTAGATAAGGATACTGAGTTTTGTTTCTTGGAGGACCAAGACACAAGAGATCTACCAAGAAATTGACAAGTACCCGAAGTGGACTTTCTATCAACCTTGTCTCCGGCATAGTCCGAGTCGGAGTAGCCAACAAGATTGAAAGAGGCCCGCTTAGGATACCAAATGCCAAAATTTGGTGTATGAATTAAGTATCTCACTATCCTTTTTACGGCCTTAAGATGACATTCTTTAGGAGCATCTTGATATCTTGCACATATGCACACACTTAGCATAATATCAGGACGTGAAGCACATAGGTATAACAATGAACCAATCATAGAGCGATAAACTTTTTGGTCCACGGGTTTACCATCTTTGGTCAAATCAAGATGTCCACTAGTAGGCATGGGTGTAGACATACCTTTGCACTCTTGCATATTGAACTTCTTGAATAAGTCCTTAGTGTACTTCGTTTGAGAAACAAAAGTACCTTCCTTAGTTTGCTTGATTTGCAACCCAAGAAAGAATTTGAGTTCACTCATCATTGACATCTCAAACTTCTCCGACATTAGCTTTCCAAACTTTTCACTAAAATGAGGGTTAGTTGATCCAAATATGATATCATCAACATAAATTTGGCAAGTAAGATGCGAATGGACTCAAGTCTAGCAACGGGAGCATAAGTCTCACCATAGTCCATACCTTCGACTTGTGTGTAGCCTTGGGCGACGAGACGTGCTTTGTTGCGAACCACTTGTCCATCTTCATCTTGCTTGTTGCGAAACACCCATTTGGTACCGATGATGTTGTGGTTGTTGTCGGGCTTCTCAACCAATGTCCAAACTTGGTTTCTCTCAAAGTTGTGTAGCTCTTCATGCATAGAATTTATCCAGTCCAGATCTTCTAATGATTCTTCGACCTTCATAGGTTCAATGCTAGAGATGAAAGAATAGTTTTCACAAAAGTTAGCTAAACGAGTTTTAGAGCGAGTGATTCTCCCGGTTTGAATATCATTGTAGATTTGCTCGACGGGATGGTCCTTAGAAATTCTTGCTCGAACTCGTGAAAGCTTTTGATTGGGTTTTGGTTGAATATCTTCTTCATCTTCTTGTTCTTCTTCTTCTTGATCTTCTTCATTGTTGGCGTCGTTTTTCTTTTGTCGTGGTGGAGAAGGAGGTTGTTGACGTTCATGATGTACTTCCTCATTTTCTTCATCTTGACGTGTTCCACTTGTGGATGCTTCTGTATCAACTCTTGGTTCAACTTGTCGTGAAGTAGAAGCTTCCACTTGGACAGACGAGGTACTCTCCTTCACCTCCGATGGACAGACCTTGTCAATAGACAAGTCTTGGATTGCTTCCGAAGGGTCTTTGTCTCCTACATCAATTGGCAATTGCTCTACTTGCGAGACGTTAGATTCATCAAACTTCACATCTGCCATCTCCTCAACCTTTCGGGTGAAATTGTTGTAGACATGGTAAGTGTGAGTGTTTGAGCCATAACCAAGTAGGAAACCTTCATGAGATTTAGGAGCAAATTTTGAACGACGATGCTTATCAAGAATGTAGCACTTTGAGCCAAATACTCGAAAGTATCCAACTTGGGGTTTGTTACCGGTGAGGAGCTCGTAAGCCGTCTTGCCGAGTAGCTTGTGAAGATACAAGCGATTTGTTGCATGACAAGCTGTCTCAACCGCTTACGCCCAAAAAGTGCTTACGTCTTGTACTCATCAAGCATCGTTCTCAGCATTTCGATGAGCGTCCGGTTCTTCCTCTCAACAACTCCATTTTGTTGAGGTGTGTACGTAGCCGAGAACTCGTGTGAAATCCCTTCTTCGTCAAGAAAGGTGTCCACATTTGCATTATTGAACTCTGTTCCATTGTCGCTGCGAACCTTCTTGATCTTCACTTCAAATTGATTTTGGGCCTTCCTAACGAAGTTTTTGAAGATCTTTTGGACCTGCGATTTATCATCGAGAAAGAATACCCACGTAAATCCTGAAAAATCATCAACTATAACTAGACCAAAAGAATTTCCACCGAGACTCTTGTAAGCGTTGGGACCAAAGAGATCCATATGAAGTAGCTCGAGTGGCCTCCTTGTGGTCATGATGTTCTTCACGGGATGCCTTCCTCCAACCTGTTTACCTGCTTGACAAGCACTACAAAGTCTATCCTTATCAAATATGACATTGTTAACACCAAGGATATGATTTCCTTTAATAAGCTTGTCAAGGTTTCTCATGCCAACGTGACCTAGTCGTCTATGCCATAACCAACCTTTTGAGGATTTAGCAATGAAGCAAGTTTTAGGTTGTGCCTTTTTAGAGAAATCAACAATGTAAAGATCACCTCTTCGTATACAGGTAAAGACCATTTTATGATTGTCTCGACGAAACACTTGGCAATCTAATTCAGTAAATAGGACATTGAAACCGAAATCAGCAAGTCTAGATACTGAAAGTAAGTTGTAGCCGAGAGATTCAACGAGCATGACATTCTGAATTGAGCTATCATGTGAGATGGCCACCTTACCAAGGCCAACAACCTTACCCTTTGAGTTTTCACCGAAAGTGACATACTTTCGAGGACTATCATTTTCAGCAAGCTCACGAAACATGTTTTATCTCTGGTCATGTGATCGGTACATCCACTGTCAAGAACCCATTCCTTTCCTCCTAACACATATCCCCGAAGATTTGCCATAAGACCAAAATGTCTCATTGCATCATAAAGATCGAAGTCACTGTCATCATCCTCATCATAGTATCCATGTTTAACATCGTCATGTGGTGGATTAAGTCCTAGAGAGGGTAATTCGTTAGAGTGAGTTTGACAATGATCTTTCCTATGAATTCTTATAGCTTTGGAAATAATATCACCAATAATTCCAACATCTCCTTTGGCACGCATAAGGTTTGTAAGTTCAAATAGACGATCATCAAATATAGGATCACTAGTATTCATCTTACTCAAGGCAATAGACTTATGGAGAATCTCATCTAGATTTTTCAAGGAATAATTTGGAAAGTGTTCCTCAAGAAATTTCCATATAGTGTAGGCACACTCAAGAGTAGGTAAGCTTCTAATTAGGTTTCTAGGCAAGCTTCTAGTGATAAGATAAACAGTTCTAAGATTCCTAGTCATGTCAATTGATTCCTCAAGGGTAGGATGCATAGGATCAACATGAGGTGCACAAGGGCTAGCAATGTACTTGTTCAAAAGATATTGCTTGAAAATTACAAGCATCTCATTTTTCCACTCATGAAAATATTCTCCATCAAGAATAGGCACTCTATGTCTAAGACTCCCCAAAGTAGACTCATCCATCTTCCTCCAATGGTGATTAAACCAAAGCAATGGAGACCAATGCTCTGATACCACTTGTAGGATCTTGAGAAGAGGTGTGTAGAGGGGGGGGGGGTGATTAGACACTAAGTACCAAAGTAGCAGTTTTTAACTTCTTTAGGTTTAAGTGGAGGTTAGGAACAAGTTTAACATTCACAATACATAACAGGCAAGCATGCAAAAAGTATATGAGCAGCGGAAAGTAAAGCATGCAACTTGCAAGAATGTAAAGGGAAGGGTTTGGAGGATTCAAACGCAATTGGAGACACGGATGTTTTTGTTGTGGTTCCAATAGGTGGTGCTATCGTACATCCACGTTGATGGAGACTTCAACCCATGAAGGGTAGCAGTTCTTGTGAGTCCACGGAGGGCTCCACCCACGAAGGGTCCACGAAGAAGCAACCTTGTCTATCCCTCCATGGCCGTCGCCCACGAAGGACTTGCCTCACTAGCGGTAGATCTTCACGAAGTAGGCGATCTCCTTGCCCTTACAAACTCCTTGGTTCAACTCCACAATCTTGCTCGGAGGCTCCCAAGTGACACCTAGCCAATCCAGGAGACACCACTCTCCAAGAAGTAACAAATGGTGTGTTGATGATGAACTCCTTGATCTTGTGCTTCAAATGATAGTCTCCCCAACACTCAACTCTCTCTCATAGGATTTGGATCTGGTGGAAAGAAGGTTCGAGTGGAAAGCAACTTGGGGAAGGCCAGAGATCAAGATTCATATGGTAGGAATGGAATATCTTGGCCTCAACACATGAGTAGGTGGTTCTCTCTAACCCGGTAAGTTGGAAGTGTAGGTTTGTTACGATGGCTCTCTCCACGAATGAAGAGGAGGTGGAGGGTATATATAGCCTCCACACAAAATCTAACCGTTACACACAATTTACCAAACTCGGTGGGACCGAATAAACTAAGTCGGTCGGAGCGATGTAGTAAGCGGAGTGACCGTTCTTGTTTTCGGTGGGACCGAGATGCAACTCAAGAGGGACCGATATGGTTAGGGTTAGGGCATAACGTAATCTTGGTGAGACCGATTACACAAACTTCGGTGAGACCGATTTTGGTAATTAGCTAACCAGAGAGTTGGCAAACTTCGGTGGGACCGAATCGCTCTTCCGTGAGACCGAAAAGTTACGAAAGGGAAAGCAGAGAGTTTACATTGTAATCTCGGTGGGACCGATCGCTAACCGGTTAGACCGAAACGTTACGAAGGGAAACAGAGAGATTACAATCCCATCTCAGTGAGACCGAGATCCCTATCGGTGAAACCGATTTGCCTAGGGTTTGTGGCAGTGGCTATGACATCTGAACTCGGTGGCGCCAGCTAGAAAGAGTCGGTAGGGCCGAGTTTGACTTTGGGTTTAGGTCATATGTGGATGTGAGAAAGTAGTGGAGGGTTTTGGAGCATATCACTAAGCACATGAAGCAAGAGGCTCATTAAGCAACACCTCATCCCTCCTTGATAGTATTGGCTTTTCCTATAGACTCAGTGTGATCTTGGATAACTAAAATGTAAAATGTAGAGTCTTGAGCTTGAAACTTGAGCCAATCCTTTGTCCTTAGCATCTTGGAGGAGTTCCCACATCCTTTAGTCCATGTCACTCCATTGTTGAACTTATCTGAAACATACTAGATAAAAGTGTTAGTCCAACAAGAGATATGTTGACATTAATTACCAAAACCACCTAGGGAGCACTTGTGCTTTCACAAGCTCCTCATCTCCATCGCCAAGATCGCGATCGGGCCATCAGTCCGTCCGGAGTTCACACTCTACCGGCACAAGCTCAGCGACAGTTTGTCTATGTACCAGGCCGCGGTTCAGTTCAAGGGAGGGCGCTCCGAGTTTCGCCGCTTCCGATTTGTTGGGAGGGCCATGCCTACGGAGAGGCATGCCATGCAGATGGCTGCCCGCGAGGCAATAGCCCGCCTCTGGGATGTTCTTCCTTCAATGAAGACTCGTCGCTACCCTAACTCCCATGCCACGTGACATACACTTGCCACTATGCATTCGCTTGTGCTAGGGGAGAAAGATATGAGGCTATTGAAATGCTTGTTGAGTACCTCAAGGCGCTTGAGGCAGCTTTTGACAACCTCGTGGATGACTTCGTAGCTGCTCGTATGGATTCCATCCATGGCTGCTCCGCCAACAGGAGGGAACTCCTCCATATGGCACCACCACTGACATTCGTCTCGTCCTCAGCATCCTATACACCTGCCATCTTAGCCACCGCTCGCCGCCTGCCTACCACTGAGGAGTTTTACCAAGTCATTGCTCCTACTCCAGTCAGAGCTGCACCACCTGCCACACCCGCGCCAGCTACACAACCCAGTACTTCGCGCCTGGAGCCTATTAGTGAGGAGGAGGTTGAGTCTCCAGCACCACTGGGTCTTACCCTCGGCAGACCAAAGGAAGTTTTCACCATCTCCGACTGAGTACGCCTAGCAGCCGTGTGATGTACCAGCTTGTATGATATGTTTATATGTTTATAGGTTTGATGACAAGTAGTTTGTGTGCGCATCATGTAGGATCTCGGAGAAGTACACTAGCCTAAATAACATGTTAGGAATGTGTACGCACATCCTGAGTGATGTATTGTATAATTACGGCTTGCGTGTAAGATATGTACTGAGTGGTCCTTCTCCATGCGCAATCGAATATTGTCTTGAAAAATGTTGGAGTTCTTAAAATTTCCGCCTTTTTAAAATTATTTATTTTTGCCACTCAATTTTTTTCATGAGTTTTGCAAAAATACCCCAGAGTGGAATATGCCTCATCCCTGGACTCGTTCCATGCCAAGTCCGCCGGAAGAAAATTATGGTACCGAGACAAGTAACAATTTCACACAGGGGCAGTCAAGTCAGCAAGGCAGTGACACAATATTTTCTCAAGTATGCCGCCTTTATGAGCAAAGCCAACAGCAACATCAAGAAATGATGAACCATGTTATCAATATGGGAAATCACCGTGAACCATATCAGCAGCACTCCAAATTGTCTGAACTACAGAAGACGCGTCCCCCAATGTTCTCTCACACTGATAGACCTCTTGAGGCCGATGATTGGCTTCAAGACAGTGGAAGCAAGTTAATTATTGCAAAGTGTTTAGACCGTGAGAAGGTACTTTATGCACCTCACTACCTCACGGGAGCAGCCACATCATGGTGGGAGAATTTCCTACACATGCACCCCAATGAAAACAATATCACCTGGGAAGATTTTAAAGAAGGATTTAGTGGGGCACACATTCCAAAAGCATTATGAAGATCAAGAAAAGGGAATTTGACAACCTCAAGCAGAGAAGCATGACGGTGACTGAGTACAATGGTGAGTTTACTCTATTATCTCGTTATACCAACAAAGAGCATATGACGGAAAACAAAAAGATGGAGAAATTTCTGGATGGTCTGGCACCAGCACTTAAATGCCAGCTGGTCGTACACACCTTTCGAGATTTCAGAACACTTGTGGTCAAGGCCATTACGTTGGAAAATGAGCGCCACAGCTTGGAGGAATTTCGCAAGCGGAAAAGAGACAAGAATACTCATGCTCGCAACAACCGGAACAAGACTGACCTTCAGAAGATTGGCACGAACAGACCCACAACCAATGTTCCACGCCCAAACAAAAAATTTCACGCAAGGGACAAGGATTTCACATACCTCCCCGGTGTTACTTGCTACGCGTGTGGAGAGGAAGAACACTATGCTAAACAGTGCCCAAAGCCAAGAAACTCAGCCCCAAAGCCGAACAACAATGGAAACAGTTCAACACCCAAGCGTAACAACTTCAACCCCAATAACAATCACAAGAAGGGTCACTTGAACCATGTGACCAAGGAGGAAGTACAGAATGCCCACTACAAAAAAATACACTTCCGTGATGATACGTGTTTGTCACAGTAGGTCGCTTTTTTTGTCATGCATGTACATCCATGACAAATTTATGACGGAATCAAGATAGTCATACCAATCTGTCGTAGAAGTGTTCCATGACATTACCAAAATTATCATCACGAAGTGTCCACTTCCATGACAATAAATCGCGCGTCACGTAAGTGCTTTTCGTCAAGGGTGACCGACACGTGGCATCCACCGTAACGGAACACCGTTAAGCTATCGGGTCGGGTTTTGGATCCGATAACCCGTTAACAGCCCGACCAATGGGGATTTTCCACGTGTAAAATCATCATTGGTCGGAGGAGACACGTGTCAACTCATCCAATGGGCGAAGACGCGCCTATGATATGTTGACACGTGGACCGCCCATCAAGTTTAAATGGGCGGCCCAGCCGAAGAGGCCCACAAGATTTTGTGGACCATAATGGGCCGGCCCAGCTAAAGGCCCATGAGATTTTGCGGACCATAATGGGCAGGCCCAGCTAAAGGCCCACAAGATTTTGCGGGCCATAATGGGCCGACCCAGGTAAAGGCCCACAAGATTTTTTTTGTGCCATAATGGGCTGGTCCAGGTAAAGCCCACAAGATTCTTGCGGGTCATAATGGGTCGGCCTAGCTAAAGGCCCACGAGATTTCGCCGACATTAATGGGCCGGCCCAGCTGTAGGCCCAAAAGATTTTGTGGACCCTAGTAGGCCGGCCCATTAACTGCCTGCCATGTTTTGGGCCAAATGCCGGCCCATATTTGATCCGGTCCATTAATGGCCTGCCACGCTCCGGGCCTAATAGTGGCCCATATGTGATCCGGCCCGTTAAAGGCCTACCACGTTCTGGGCCAAATTACGGCCCAGATCAGGTCCAGCCCTTTAAGAGGCTTTGGGCTCAATTATGGCCCACATCAGATTCGGCCCGTCAACTAGACACTATGCTTTTGGGCCCACTTGCTAAAGGCCCACTTAGTAATTCGGCCTGATATTAGTTTTGGCCTGTTAAGGGCCCGTTTAACATTTCGGCCCTATATTAATTTCAGCATGTTAAAAGCCCGTCATATAGTTGGGCCTAACTACGGCCCGGTTTGCATCCGGCCTGCTCGCAGCCGATATCTGATT
The DNA here is from genome assembly GCA_021605145.1 of Aegilops bicornis. Taxonomy (NCBI): domain Eukaryota; kingdom Viridiplantae; phylum Streptophyta; class Magnoliopsida; order Poales; family Poaceae; genus Aegilops; species Aegilops bicornis. Next base: position 267,589,713 of record CM038675.1, on the reverse strand, counting down.
GGGCCAAACAAGGACCGAGACAATTTTTCGGCCTGTTAAAAGCCCGTGATTTGATTCCCACAATCATGGGCCAGGGTTCATTTCGGGCTGCTGCCGGCCCGTGAGCTGATCGACACGTTTTCAAGCCCAACCTACATCGTGATTGCACAACGACCTGATTATGTACCGTAATTTTACGGTTTGGCCGGTTTACTGCGAAAACAGGATATGTATATAGTAAAATAACTACAACATCGTGAATAAGAAAAAACCTAGACTATACAATAAAGAAATTACGGAATATTACATCCACTGGGCATCAAAGTTCGCCACTATGATAATAAAGCACAAGAAGACAGCAGATTACATACACTGGGCATCAAAGATCACCACCAGTGCAAATAAACACACCGACAAAATAATATACAAAACCGACAGCACTTCAATAGAGTTCAAGAAAGGTTAGTCCTGCTGGGGAGCAGCAGCTGAGCAAGATGATGAGACTGCGCTTGTTCAGCACTTATATCTTCCTCACTCTGAAAGATAAACAAGCAGACAGATGAAAGGTTTTGCACATAAAAGTATCAGTGCTGACAATTCATCACATCTCTTACTAACGAATAAAGTGACTGTAGCGACCCGACCTCAGACGGTCAAGCCTACGTATTCTTGTGCCATCCTCGGATCAAGGTATCTTTGGCACACACAAGACATCAATGTATATATCAAAGTGCAATCACATGCATAAATAACGTAAAACTGATATATACCTCATAATACTCAGCGGAAACAATCAAGCGGGTGTGGAGTCCCATCAACGCCATCGGCAGGTTGAGTGTAGACCGTAACCTGTATCGTAACTCTTACTCGTCGAGGAAATATACGCAACATGATACGTTGCAGCCGTGTAGAAATCGATTACATTGAATGTACCGGCAAGATCACAATATGAGAAAACAGATGATAAAACTATACTATATGCAATATGGCTTTATGGCTCAGATTCGAGTTTTGTTTGCGTAAAAGCTGATTTTATTTTACCTACATCAAAGGAATAGAATGAAGTCTGCACTAAGGAGTTTTCTATCATGACAAGGTTCCGCCAACCGATGTCTCATAGCCCAAAATTCATCATATGTTGCCCACAATTAAGTTACCAATCCGGTGTTGAGAGTTCCGAGATAGATCCAAGTCCAGATGCTCAAATTGTCCGTAACCGGGGACACGGCTAATCGATTAGGTTTATAACCCTCTGCAGAGGTTTGTACACTTTACCCGCAAGATTCGATCCCTCTCTTTACGTTCTCGCACTTCGTGGTGTTTGAGAACAAGATGACCGAAACATGGTCTTCCAAAGAGTTCCTCGACCACCGTCTGCACCCATCCAATCCTACCGTCATTCTACATCTGCTAGTACCGTCCCACCAGAGTCACAACTAAGGTCAACCAAGCGAGCCCATAATGACTTGCGGTTGCACAGTAAGCTTCAGGGCGTGAAGTATTCTTCCGTCTCTTTGAGTCTGGGTGAAGCTTTCCGCAAGATGTCATGGCGCTTCTCCATGCATCCCGGCCAACCACTGGTTTCTCCAGGTGCCCGTCAACCGTCCTTCACCCAAAGAGTGTGTATTGAATTCTTGTCTCGAGTCTTGAAGTCTTGAGGTCTTGAAGATGCGATCCTTGCAGATTCCATCATGGAGTTGTCGTCATTGGCGTAGGGTTTTCCTTCTTCACACCACTCTCGAGCACTCATACCAAACCCCGTCTACTATAGCGTAGCATTAAAACAAATAACGTCCGGGCTTGGTAACAGGGTGATGGGTTCCTACCTCATGCATACTACTCAACTACAAGGATTCAATAACACTCTTGAGGGGTGGTTGCAATGGTGCCACTAAATGCAATAAAACATAGGTAAGAAAAGCATGGTCAAGTGAACTTGCCTGGTTGACGATCTTCGAAAAAACTAGGGTTTCGTAGTAGCAATCTTCGCACTCCGGAAATTCTACCGAGGCAAACAATAACTATAATAAGCACATAGCAATAGGATCACATAACACAACATAACGAAAGTAACATAACACAACAAACAACCAAAACTCAAATCCAAAAGAAAAACTCAAATAAAGGCCACTCAAAGTTTTCCCTACTTCAAACAATAACAAAAATAGTTTTATATAATAAAAATTTCTTAATATAACCTAATCATGGTTTTAGGTTAACTTAACAGAAAAGGTTTCACTAAGCAACTAGGAGCAAAAAGAATTAATTAAAAAGCTATTATAAAACTCATTTTAGGCCTAATCCAATTTCTATTAAGAAAAATAATTTAGAACTTTTATTAATTATAAATAAAAGTTCATCTACTAGAATGACAGAAACTAACCTAGAATAACTAATCACAAGTTAAAATAAATTAATTTACTAATTAATTTAATAGGAAAACAGGAACTAGTTAATTAATTAGGATTAATAGGATTCTGCTTAGAACTAATTATTTATTAATCCTAAAATACCCAAATTAATTTCTATTGTTTGGCAATGTCAAAATAAAGTTGGGACAAAAAGAATCATGCAAAAATAATTTTTTTAACTAAAGTTATAGCAGATTTACTATTCTGACTAAAACAAAATTAAAGCATTTTTAATTATTTTTAACATAGCTAAATATATATTCTACGGAAACTACATAAAATTTTCAATCCAACAAAAAAAAGAATCATCTAAAAATAATAAACAGAATAAAAGATATGAATTTTTGAAAACAGAAACTATTCTGCTAAAACAGAAAATCAAATTAAAAAGAAAAAGGCCTAATGGGCCTATACTGTGCCCTGTGCGTAATTTAGTCTAAACGGGCCTAGGTTTAAACTAAACTAACCGGCCTAAAATAAAAACCTAAACTAAAACTAAACCGATCGGACCGGCCGGTTTTATAAATAAAACCTACCCCTTCGGGGCTTCTAATCGGGGCCGTCGATCTAAGATCGGACGGGGGAGGGGGATGCCGGGCTTACTGAGTCCGGCGACGGCGGCGGCGGCGGCGGAAGTGCGTCGGGAGCTTCGAGCGTCGAGGAGCTCCGGCGAGTCGCCGTGCGGGTGCGGGGGAGGCCGGTGAGGAGTTCGGTGGGGTCGGGGGTGGTCGGGGAGGGCTGAGGCGTCGACGGCGGCGACAATGGCGGCCAGTCTGAAGCCGGCTCCGGCGAGCACGAGCGGGAGGGAGAGGAGGTCGGCGAGGCGAGAGCAGGGTGCGGGAGGGGGTTTTATAGGGCGGGGCCTCGTCGGGGAAGGAAGGGGATCGGGGAGGAATCGGCATCCGGATCGCTTGGATCCGGCGATCCAGCAGCGGCGGCGTGGCGTGGAAGGGGAGGAAGAAGGGGTGGGTCCCATGGGTCGAGAGAGAGAGGGAGGGGCGAGGCGACGGTGGTGGCACAGAGGCGCTTTCGGGCGAAAGTGGGCGAGGGGTGAGTGGAGCCGGGCCGGCTTTGGCCGGGTTCCGGCTGGGCTGGGCCGGCTGGCTTGGGCCAGGTGCGGGGTGCGGAGGGGGGCGGCGCTGGCTGGGCCTGGGGTGGCCTGGCTGGCGCCCCGGGGGGGGGGGTTTCTTTTTAAAATTTTATTTTTTTAAAATAAAACAAAAACAGAAATAAAACAATATCTATAAATATTTTATATAGGGTATATATATACCAAAATGATCAGGGGAATATTCCCTTTCATTTGAACATTTTACCAAAGGCAAAATCCAAACTTTATAAAAATCCATTTTTTTCAAATTCTATTAAAATTCAGATTTGAATTCCAAAACTTTTGGCATAGTTTCTTCTGATATTTTTGGAGTGTCATGTTTGCTCCTCTCATACTTTGGTTCAAGTATTTATCAGGCATAGTTTTTGAAATGTTTCCCACATGCCAAAGTTTGAATTCAAATTCAAAAGTCAAAATTTTGAAAGAGGGTTTCAAAGCACTTTCAAATGACTTTCAACTTGATACTACTCAACTTCCAACTCATATTTCATATAATTGAAGAAGTCATTTTATCTTCCCTCATGAAAGTCATTGAGTTGCATAAAGCTTTGAATTTGAAATCTTCCCAAATGAAATTCAAATCTTTTCCAAAACCCTACTCATTTCAAAATGGAAGAAGTCATGTCATCTTCACTCTAGGCTTTGGTGTTGGAATGAATTTGAATTCATTGAGATCCAAAAGGCAAAGGAGAAAGTTTTGGGAAAGTCATTTCATTCCCTCTCATTCAACTTTCAAAAGTTTTCAAATTTCACTCAGTTTCACTCATTCAATCAAACCAACAATCAGACAACAAGTATAGTTATTTATTTAATATAACATTCCAAAATTTTGAAATTTTGGGATGTTACAAACCTACCACACTTAGAATGAATCTCGTCCTCGAGATTCGAAGAGGCTAGCAAGAAAGGGTTAGGTGTTGGGGGTCTTCTAACAGATCCGTCGGTCGGAATGGTCTAGTGTGCTACCACACTTAAAAACAAGGTTATAGTTCCAATAAACTCAGATACTTCCTCTGGAGTGCTGACAATATAAGTCTCTTCACATATCTTATAATAGCTCCTTCGTTAAGGCTCTTCTGTCAGAAGTATAGAGTTTTCCTCAAAATCTTGGGTCGGTGTGTCAAAGTTGAAGTTAAATCCGAAATTTGGATCTTCTTAGGCGATAGGTCTGTGTCCATTCTAGACAACTATCGAAACACTCATGGTGGTCTACCATTAATGGTTTCTCCTGCAGAAAACGGGTGCAGGTTGAACTTCACCGTATATCCTACAATTGGCAGCGGTTGCTGTAAAGGGTTCCATCGTACTACCATTCTATGGTTTTATGGCTTATCGTGGTCGACACTCTTCTAAGGTTTTCGAGGCTCTCTGATTTTCCATCAACATATGATAGTTCATGATAGAAGTCTTGGTATGGGGGCCAATCCATCCTGCATTACTTGAATCATTACCACATACGTAAATATCGAATCACGTATTCTAACACTTGGGCATACTCACAAGCATTACAGAATTTCTCTTGTTCTCGAACTGGGTTCGAGTAATTCCCTGGTTTCTGCAAGCCAAACAAAACATCTATCGTTACTTCACCACTCTCAGGTTTTTGCGTAACCTTCCGGTGTGTCCTATTTCTCCGCAAATCTTGCAGGCACAAGGTTTATTTCTTGGTGTATCATTGTGCTTCCGGATAAGACGTGATCTCATCGTGGTCTTCTTGAATTCCTCCCAAGTTCTTGCTCCTTTAAATCCTTGTATGGATTGATGCATTCTCCACCGAGTTGCGGCACTTTACGTAAAAATCTTGAAAGAGCGTATTGGACCTCATACTTCCTTGAAACCAAATTGTTCGAAGTGATTCTCCATGTTACGCATCCATAGCTCGCCTCCATTTGAAGTCTTGATCCAGAGAATATCAGTCCAACTTCATTCATCATCTATGGGGTTCAAGGGTTTTAGGGTGAGATGAGAGAGAGGTGGGGAGGGATATACACACAATACAAACAATAGTTTTTTTGATGAAACAAGTTTTACTTTGTGGCTGTCGGAAAAACATCAAACAAATGACAGCTCACACATCGTCGTATCTAACGTAGGTGTATAACATGGATTTGGTCCTCTAACGGTCAAATAATTCTTCAGGAACTTCAAATTCTTCAAGTCTTCGGAGTCTTCAATTGTTGCAGCTGCAATTCTTCCAACGCATGGTGAAATCCTCTTTACTCTGAAATGGCCATCAGTACTCCGATATCAAATCCTTCTTGGAGCGTCTTCAGTTGATCCTCATGTGATCAAAAGGGAAAAGGGGTATATTCTAACTATTTGAGGTGAGAGTGTCTATTTGATAAAAGCAGAAGAGATGAGAAGTAAGAGTCTTTTTGAAAATAAAGTTTTAGAGATATCCTGTCCTAAGGGCTTTTCCGATTTCTAGGGTCACGTTCTCTGACCAACATGTGCTCGATACCATCTACAGAGCGACCCGACCTCAGACGGTCAAGCCTACGTATTCTTGTGCCATCCACGGATCAAGATCTTTGGCACACACAGTACATCAATGTATATATCAAAGTGCAATCACATGCATAAATAACGTAAAACTGATATATACCTCATAATACTCAGCGGAAACAATCAAGCGGGTGTGGAGTCCCATCAACGCCATCGGCAGTTGAGTGTAGACCGTAACCTGTATCGTAACTCTTACTCGTCGAGGAAATATACGCAACATGATACGTTGCAGCCGTGTAGGTCAATTACATTGAATGTACGGCAAGATCACAATATGAGAAAACAGATGATAAAACTATACTATATGCAATATGGCTTTATGGCTCTGTATCGAGTTTTGTTTGCGTAAAGCTGATTTTATTTTACCTACATCAAAGGAATAGAATGAAGTCTGCACTAAGGAGTTTTCTATCATGACAAGGTTCCGCCAACCGATGTCTCATAGACCAAAATTCATCATATGTTGCCAAAAATTAAGTTATCAATCCGGTGTTGAGAGTTAAGAGATAGATCCAAGTCCAGATGCTCAAATTGTCCGTAACCGGGGACACGGCTAATCGATTAGGTTTAAAACCCTCTGCAGAGGTTTGTACACTTTACCCGCAAGATTCGATCCTCTCTTTACGTTCTCGCACTTCAGGGTGTTTGAGAACAAGATGACCGAAACATGGTCTTCCAAAGAGTTCCTCTGACCACTGTCCGGTACCCATCCAATCCTACCGTCATTCTACATCTGCTAGTACCGTCGAGACATGAGTCACAACTAAGGTCAACCAAGCGAGCCCATAATGACTTGCGGTTGCACGGAGTAAGCTTCAGGCGTGAAGTATTCTTCCGTCTCTTTGAGTGCAGGTGAAGATTTCCCAAGATGTCATGGCGCTTCTCCATGCATCCCGGCCAACCACTGGTTTCTCCAGGGTGCCCGTCAACCGTCCTTCACCCAGTAGTGTGTATTGAATTCTTGTCTCGAGTCTTGAAGTCTTGAGGTCTTGAAGATGCAGTCCTTGCAGATTCCATCATGGAGTTGTCGTCATTGACGTAGGGTTTTCCTTCTTCACACCACTCTCGAGCACTCATACCAAACCCCGTCTACTATAGCGTAGCATTAAAACAAATAACGTCCGGGCTTGGTAACAGGGTGATGGGTTCCTACCTCATGCATACTACTCAACTACAAGGATTCAATAACACTCTTGAGGGTGGTTGCAATGGTGCCACTAAATGCAATAAAACATAGGTAAGAAAAGCATGGTCAAGTGAACTTGCACGGTTGACGATCTTGAAAAAACTAGGGTTTCGTAGTAGCAATCTTCGCACTCGGAAATTCTACCGAGGCAAACAATAACTATAATAAGCACATAGCAATAGGATCACATAACACAACATAACGAAAGTAACATAACACAACAAACAACCAAAACTCAAATCCAAAAGAAAAACTCAAATAAAGGCCACTCAAAGTTTTCCCTACTTCAAACAATAACAAAAATAGTTTTATATAATAAAAATTTCTTAATATAACCTAATCATGGTTTTAGGTTAACTTAACAGAAAAGGTTTCACTAAGCAACTAGGAGCAAAAAGAATTAATTAAAAAGCTATTATAAAACTCATTTTAGGCCTAATCCAATTTCTATTAAGAAAAATAATTTAGAACTTTTATTAATTATAAATAAAAGTTCATCTACTAGAATGACAGAAACTAACCTAGAATAACTAATCACAAGTTAAAAATAAATTAATTTACTAATTAATTTAATAGGAAAACAGGAACTAGTTAATTAATTAGGATTAATAGGATTCTGCTTAGAACTAATTATTTATTAATCCTAAAATACCCAAATTAATTTCTATGGTTTGGCAATGTCAAAATAAAGTGGTGACAAAAGAATCATGCAAAAATAATTTTTTAACTAAAGTTATAGCAGATTTACTATTCTGACTAAAACAAAATTAAAGCATTTTTAATTAATTTTAACATAGCTAAATATATATTCTACGGAAACTACATAAAATTTGCAATCCAACAAAAAAAGAATCATCTAAAAATAATAAACAGAATAAAAGATATGAATTTTTGAAAACAGAAACTATTCTGCTAAAACAGAAAATCAAAATAAAAGAAAAAGGCCTAATGGGCCTATCGTGCCCTGTATGCGTAATTTAGTCTAAACGGGCCTAGGTTTAAACTAAACTAACCGGCCTAAAATAAAACCTAAACTAAAACTAAACCGATCGGACCGGCGGTTTTATAAATAAAACCTACCCCTTGGGGCTTCTAATCGGGCCGTCGATCTAAGATCGGACGGGGAGGGGATGCTGGGCTTACACTGAGTCCCATGACGGGCGGGCGGCGGCGGCGGAAGTGCGTCGGGAGCTTCGAGCGTCGAGGAGCTCCGGCGAGTCGCCGTGCGGGTGCGGGGGAGGCCGGTGAGGAGTTCGGTGGGGTCGGGGGTGGTCGGGGAGGGCTGAGGCGTCGACGGCGGCGACAATGGCGGCGGTGCGAGCTTCGGGCTCATGAGCACGAGCGGAGGAGAGGAGGTCCGCGAGGGGGCGAGGGGGAACGGGGGGAGGGGGTTTAATATGGCGGGGGCCTCGTCGGGGAAGGAAGGGGATCGGGGAGGAATCGGCATCCGGATCCTTCGGGATCCGGCGATCCATGGCGGCAGCAGCGTGGCGTGGGGGGAGGAAGAAGGGGTGGGTCCTGGTCGAGAGAGAGGGAGGCGAGGCGATCGGGTGGCACAGAGGCGCTGGGCGAAGCGGCGAGGGGTGAGTGGAGCTGGGCCGGCTGGCTCGGCTGGGCTTGGGCCAGCTTGGGCCGATTGAAGTGCGGAGGGGGCGGCGCTGGCTGGGCCTGGGGTGCTTTGGCTGGCGCCCGGGGGTTTCTTTTAAAATTTTATTTTTAAAATAAAACAAAAACAGAAATAAAACATTATCTATAAATATTTTATATAGGGTATATATATACCAAAATGATCAGGGAAATATTCCCTTTCATTTGAACATTTTACCAAAGGCAAAATCCAAACTTTATAAAAATCCATTTTTTCAAATTCTATTAAAATTCAGATTTGAATTCCAAAACTTTTGGCATAGTTTCTTCTGATATTTTTGGAGTGTCATGTTTGCTCCTCTCATACTTTGGTTCAAGTATTTATCAGGCATAGTTTTTGAAATGTTTCCCACATGCCAAAGTTTGAATTCAAATTCAAAAGTCAAAATTTTGAAAGAGGGTTTCAAAGCACTTTCAAATGACTTTCAACTTGATACTACTCAACTTCCAACTCATATTTCATATAATTGAAGAAGTCATTTTATCTTCCCTCATGAAAGTCATTGAGTTGCATAAAGCTTTGAATTTGAAATCTTCCCAAATGAAATTCAAATCTTTTCCAAAACCCTACTCATTTCAAAATGGAAGAAGTCATGTCATCTTCACTCTAGGCTTTGGTGTTGGAATGAATTTGAATTCATTGAGATCCAAAAGGCAAAGGAGAAAGTTTTGGGAAAGTCATTTCATTCCCTCTCATTCAACTTTCAAAAGTTTTCAAATTTCACTCAGTTTCACTCATTCAATCAAACCAACAATCAGACAACAAGTATAGTTATTTATTTAATATAACATTCCAAAATTTTGAAATTTTGGGATGTTACAGTGACACAATTTAAATTTGCATTAACACAATATGGTATTGTTCAGGTCAAGACATGGCAGGAAATGACATTGTGAAGGAGTTGGCAGCTTCACGACACCACTGGATTACAGATCAAGAACTCATAAGTATCAATGATTAGTGTGCTGTCAATTTATACCATTTCAGATTGGCAAATAAAGAGACGGTTTAAATAATAGTATAATAATATGACATTGTTCATAGTTAAGACATTGCATAATATGACATTGTGCTGTAGTGGGTAGGTTCACCACACCACTGGATTACAGATGAAGAACAGGAGCATACATCCAGTGCAAAAGAAGATCACTTGCTCTGTATAGTTTAATTTACATGGTATGAAGAAGGAACTTGGTTGTACAGCTGAAAACTTAAATTGAGAAAGGACAAACTTTTGTTTATGAACTACATATAATAAACTTTAAACAAGCAATTTGATGCAAACACAAAAAATAAACAGCTGTTGCAGTCATGCCTAACCAAATATATACAACAAAGTTTGAAGGCTTGAGATGGACAAACTTACATTATTGGTGAAGGCAGACTCTATAAAGGCCTTGTCCATGCTGATGGGGGGGGGGGCAATTCAAGAAGTTTACCACAGAATCTTTTTCAAAAGCATTGCCTTTATTCTACATTTTGTTAAGAGTAAATATAGATGTGATAATATACGAAAAAATGGAGAATATTTAAGATAAGATGAAGAGTGATGCTACATAACCAAGTAGCTATAAATGTAAGTGCAGCGATACAGGCAAAAGGTACAGCCAAGAGCGATGCACAACTAAACTTCTTCAGTACCAACCTTATGGTAAGAGTAAATATAGATCTAATGTGTAGAAAATGGAGGGCAAAGGAAAATAAGCTGCAGAGTGATGGTACATGAACACCTACCTGTCATTATAAGTACACTAATGAAGGACATCATGTACTTACAAGAACAATGCAGAGCTAAAAAAACATTGGCATTGGATATATTCTACACTAATGTAACCATTCATACAGATCAGATAATTTGGAGCGAACGATTGATAAGCAAGCTATCATGCAAACTGCTGTCACATAATGAACCAGGTATGTATGCAAGTACAATGATACAGGACAACATGTACTAACAAGAGCAAAGCAGCGGGCAGCATATTTGCGATATCCTGTCGTTCTTGTCAAACTGGAATTCTTCTTCGAGCAGATTTCCTGCAAAAAAGATCCGTAAGGCACATGCGTAAAAGTAGAAGTTTAAATTGTCATGTGATTTCATAGACAGTACCTCATCCTGGGAACGAGACCGATTGCATAACAATGTTTTTCCATTCAATGTCTTCTAAATTTAGCACAGGAGACTTCACGAGAAATTCGTTTATAGACTTGCCATCAAAGTGTGATTTCCTCATGTAACACCGATCACTTTGCAATGCTTCCTTGAAAAGCACAAGCAAGCTTTGCTCGTCATGACTATCTAGATTGACCCTCGCCTAGTTACAACAATGTAATGTAAATCATTGATGTGTTCAATCAGCAGAAAACAGGAAAATAATAACCATGAATAATAGCACTTACACGTAAGTTGGACAGGAAGATGAGAAAATGGTGTTTGTCTTCACAATAATCTTCCCATGATGGGAATATATGCACGTAGTCCCTAACAACATTGAAAGCATTGTCTTTTAAACTGGGAATAAATGGAGTGGGGTTCCAATCTGCTAGAATTGGCCGTCTCTGCAGTTGGGATAGGTCTTGACGGTGGACTTGCTTTGTACTTTTCTTTGGAGTGGGATTTTTACGTGGTACGGTGGTGCTATGGCAAATGAAATCAGCATACCTTTTGCTGGAGTGCAGGTCCTGTGTGGTGGGGCTAGTGGTGTGGCCAGTGAAGTATGGGTACAGTCTGCTAGAGTCGGTCCTACGTTTTGTGTCACTGGTTGTACAGCCAATATAAGTGGGGCGTTGTCTGATTGCTCCGGCACCACCACGTTTTCAAGGACTTTGCTGGTGCTCCTTCAGGTTCGGCAATCACCCTCTTCCTTTTTGATGTCTGATGCACCGGAACAACATTTGAGTGGAAAAACATGGTACGATGATAGATGGAATATGTATTGATAATGGATGGGCATGGTATCTCGACATATATGATGAGTAAACAAAGCAGATGGCGGTGCAACAAAATAGAAGAAATGCAAGACAACATATGCAAGATACGCGCAATCAATAAAACCTTGCCAAATTAGAACAGACACCTTGATGGGTGAACAGGTGAGGCCTGCTGCCTTTGACTCCTCGTGGTTAGAATAATCATTAGGATTATATTACGTACAAGAATCAACAGTGGGGAGCGTACGAGTTTCATTGCTTCCAGAATGGCACTCAATGCCTTGGTGCCAATTTTGTAAGTCATTGCAGTGTTCCACAATATTCTTCTGATGTGCGGATTCTGATATTCACTGTAATTGCGTATGATATCTGTGAACCATGAAAACATAAATAGTTGTTAGATTATCTTTGTAATGCAGATGATATTCTAATATAGGGGCGCCCAGAACACTTGTGTGCTATCGCTGGATTACGATGAGAGAGCTCATGTGTCTTTTGTAATATGGTGCGTGCATTTATATAATATGGCACAAGTACACAAAAAATAGGCTCGAGTAAGGATAGCTGGCAGATGATAGGTTCATAATATCTTTGTATAGAGAGTTTATTGCCAAACCATGATAACAAGAGCACACAACAACTAGGCAGATCATAGTGTACATAACAGGGGTACACCATAACCAGGATATATAAATCGGGAAAGTGGAACTAGCTGGAAATTATGGTGTTGTATTGCCGCTAGAATTGAAAGCCTATCGATCACGTACAAGCCAGATCTATCAGTTGTTAGGCTGCAGATGTCCCTGCTCCCCTTCCTGACAAGGAACATACTGTGCTTCCCATACAGAACACCGCACGGGCCGCTGGCCGAACCACCAGCCCCACCGCCTGTGTTCCTCCGCCACCCCCACCCCCAGCCCCGCCCCCACCCGTGTTGAGTTTTCTTCGTTCGACGAGGCCCCACCATCGCCCCCCACAACCACCGTCCCCACCCGAGCCCCTTTGATCGCATCGGCGAACTCCGGAGAGCTCTGAAAATTGACTGATCCAATTTTGAAATTTAGTCTACTGTGATTTAACTAGTGTGGAATATAAAAGGGGAAGACCATGAGCATTGCGAGTATGGTGTTGAGCGTGCCATGGCGGATCTGAAGGTGCAAACCGGACAAAGGCAACTTCGCAACCAATACAAGAAATCATAGTAAAGCAGTGATGATCTATTTTCTTGTTGCGATAAATAAGTTGAGCAGATATGAAAGAGTACCGCCTCTGGTGCGGCGTCGTGTATGCATCACTGAGAATTTGACGGTGCTGCGGTAGCGATGGCTATCGGCGGCGTGGAAGCAGATCTAGGAGGGTAGACGGTGGTGGTAGGGCACGGTGGACGAGACGGTCGTAGGAGCGGCGCTGGCAAGGTGGACGGCGGCGGGGATGAAGCGAGAGGACGGGATGCAAGGATCCCGGTCCAAAGCCATGGATGAGAGAGGTCGATCTCTTGTAATGGGCGACGGTGTCGGGGTATCAGCTCCGGCATGGTGGAGGAGGACGGCGATGGATGGGGTGGCGGACAGCGGCGGCGGACGGAGGAGGGTGGGGTGGAGAAGGTGTTTTGGCGCCCACGTAGTACGAATGGGAAAAATGGAGGTAGAGAGGAAGGGGGGAACCATGAATTCAGGGTGCGCTTGTCTCAAATGCGAGGAAATTTACAAACTTAGTCCACGTTTCAAATTTCTACTACATCACAGCAACACTAGTCGGTTGGGGGTAGGACAGTAATCTCGCATACACCGAATATTTGCCGACGAGAGTTTGTTTTTGGCGCCCACCGTGTATGAATATGAATCGGGGAGGGAGTCGATTTCGGCCGAGGACACACCGTGTTTTGGCGCCCACCGTGTATGAATCCGGGTGAGAGGCGGTTACGTCACGTTTGGGTGAAATTACAAACCTACCCCTATCGAAACCTATAGAAATCCAGCGTATAGGCTTTGCGTGGCAGGGATAGGCAGTAGTGATTTCCATCTCGCATATTTTGGTTTCGAGGTGATTCTGCGACTTTCCCGCTTCGTTCAAATTTTGCAGAGTGCCGTTCTTGTGCCAACTCAATTCGAATCCCGTTTGTATTCTATTTTTTTTGAGGATCCATTTTCAATTGGAATTACATTCTATATACATCATTTTTTATATATACTTTCAAAAGCACAACAAAGAATTCTGCTCCTTTATATGTATAATATGATTTACAAATACAACGATCTCGAAATCTTAAGGTTGAATTCAAAAAAATTTAACCAAATTATGTTCTACATATTAAATAACATAGATGTGCGTGAATTCATATGAGTATGCATGTTTGATAGATCAATTTTGGTTCGAGTATGGATTACATGTATCATCATCTCAATTCAAATATTTGAATCCCTTTTTTGTTCACTCCTTTCACGCCCATCTCATCGCATGCATGCTCCTTCGTAGCTATCACTCTCTTTTCTCCAGCTCACCCGCACGCTCACTTCATGTTGCTCCTATCCTCACAAACATGGTCTCTCGAGGTCTCCCTTGAGAAGTGTCACACTCTCCCTATCATTATACATTACACGGTTTTCATTATCTCTCACGTCTCTACTGTTCTCTGGTATCACTCGATACCTAAGCTTTCTTTTTCACCGCCAAACACAATGTCTCCACTCGTCTTTCACTTTGTCTTTCTCTCTATGGGATTCTCTCACACACCCTATATGTCTCTACATATGACTCATACCACTAAAATTACTCTCTCTATCTATCTTGTAGACACAACATTTGTTGCGGTCTCCTTTTAAATCTCCATCCTGCATCGACATTATTCATTTGTTTACCGATCAGACAACCCCGACTACCGTCTCCTCTCTCTCTCTCTCTCTCACAAACACACACACACACACACAACTCCTGCTTCCACTCCCCTTCCCGACTACCGTCTCTCTCTCACACACACAAAACTCTCGTTTTCGCACCTCGACTCGTATTTCTCTCACAAACATTTATCGACTAGCTAGCCTCTAGATAGGTTTATACACCCACACACTTGTGCTTCCACCATCGCATACATGTCTCTCTCCCGCTCCTTGTATCTATGTAGATTTTTCTTCCCTTCTTGAGACACGCCCTCTCGATCGTGCACACACACACTATCGCCTCATTTTAAGCTGATACCTATCGCACACACACGCCTTGTGTCTTTAACACACATGCACTCCGTCCTCCTCCACTCGCCCTCTCTCTCTCACACACATGGGCTTTTTGAAACAACAAGCAAGATGCCCATGCGTTGCACGGAAAATCAAGATGCATTTGTATGAGTAGTTTATCTTGTGGGGGAAAAGGATGAACGAGGGAAGGCCTTATTTGCAAATGTGGAGAGGGGTGTGGGTATCTTTTTGCAAAATTGCCATAGTTTCCTTCCTATCCGTCAGATATAGATTGGACGGCCTATATTGCAGGATGGCAGGCACACGATCATCACTGACAATGCCTATTATAAGAGTAGGGATAAAAATAGAGTTGGTGATGATGGTGGGCCTGCCATCCTGCAATGTAGGTCGTCTGATTTATATCTGACGGATAGGAAGGAAAATATGGCAATTTACCCGCACTCTTCACCACATTTGCAGATAAGGCCTTCCCTCGTTCATCCTTCTCTCCCACAAGATCTTGATGTTCCGTGCAACCCACGGGAATCTTGCTAGTAAGAGTAGAAATTAGACATATACCACTTCTCGAATCTTGAAACCAACAACATTCCTCCCTTATCTCATCAAAACCGCCAAAGGAATATATTTTGAGTGAAACATAACATATTTTTAATGATATACGTATTTCAAAGCTAGACTTTTTTTTCTATCAAATCGGTGAATATGTATTAATCTAGTGGCGGAGGCAGGGCACAGGGCAGCTAGGGCTATAGCCCCACGCCTAGAAACAACTTCCTTTGTAATTTCTTCATGCAAAGCATAGAAAATCATAGAAGTTTATCACTCAACATAGCACAGCCCCAGGCGTAATCTGCATCTAGCTCCGCCACTGTATTAATCTACTTTGATCGTGTGGCAACGCATTGGCACATTGCCAGTAGTTATTATAATTTTTTGGACACCAGACAAATGCTGGAGTACATATACGAAGAGAAGAGGTGCACGCACGCAGTCGGCCTCTCGCTGTCTCGCACACATGAGTGTTAAGTAAAGGCAACGTTAACAAATAAACTCTAAAACCCTAGGGGCACGATTGCTGCATTCATGGTGCAAGTGCGTGGTGGAGCACCTTTGTAGGAATAGTCAGCTCGCGTGATAATTTGATCCGTAGGAGTTGATGGTCGGGACCACAGGTGAACGACTTGGAGCGCGGTGGCTCGCCAGTTGCCACAGATCGAGTAGCCACGTTTAAAATATCGTTTTTTAGCGGGGTTAAGAGTTCCGATTTTCAATGGCGCGTTATAAGTAGTAAGTAGTTTTAGAACGATTGGTATGGAGCGAAAATGGAATTCATAGTACTACGTACCTCCTTGGCGTATGGTTGTATGGTTTGTTTGTTTTTTTTCGATGGAGGTTGTATGGGTTTATGTTGCGAGATGTTGAACCTGGTAGTTCTAGGGCAAATACTATGGTTTAGATTTAGAAGCTGGTTTTCTTTAATGAAAATCGGAAGGGGAAACCCTTCTTCGATTAAAAAAACTACTACCTCCATTCTGGTTTACTAGTCCCCATCGTACTTTGGGTCAAAGTTTGTCCACGAACTTTACTTGTAAAATGTGAATGGAAAACGAGATTTTGTTATACCCAAACAAAAAAGGACTGGAGGGAGTGATTGCTCTGACACGGATGCGACCTCTCATAGCGCAGGCATTGAACCGGCGTGCCGGCCAAGAGGGCCGCACTCGCTGCAGGCCCGGCTGAGCACGCCTCCTCGCCGCGTGCAACCAGCTTAAATATAATTAATCTACGCATTGAATCCGCGTGTGTGCCGGCAACACGTCCTTCCGCAAGCGGGCAGGCATTTTAGAACACAAAAAATGACTAAAATATAATTAATTTACGCATGGTATTGACTTGTTGTGCTCGCACTGGTAGCAGGAACTAGTAGAGGATTTTCTTTATTTATAACTCTCCTCACATTTTTTTTGGCTTTGAAGTGAATCATGGTTGTGGACATTATGTATGAATGTGCGATATGTCTGTGAACATGAGTTTGATGTGGAAGTTGAACTTGGAATGCTCGGGCTTCTTGGCGTGAACTATACCATGTCCAATGCTTAAATGCATTATTGTTTGGAAAGTAATTGCTGTTATTACATGACCCGAAAAAAACATTTTGTGCCACATCAGTAGATGCACGGACATCACAACATGCATGCTGACTGGATAAACATTTGAACCTAGCTATTATGAAGGAAATATTTTGTATTGACAACAGTTTTAGATAGCAGGAGACGCCTAGCCTGCTCTGCCTCTGCTAGCTTATTTCTGGCTTCTTCCATCTCTTATTTGGCTTGGGTGAAGAGAGCATCTGATTGCTCTTTTCAGTTCTTCAGGAACTCAACTACATTATCAAGGGCTGCTGCACGCTTTCTTTCAGCCTTTACTAATGCCACGAGGACACGAACAACTGACGACTCCACCTGGCCAGCATCATCTGGGAATTTGCACCTTGTGTCTAATCCAGCATCATTAGGGAACTGGCATCTTGTGTGTAATCCAGCCTCATTTTGGAAACATGATCTCGAGGTTGACCATACTTCCCTCCTCGCAGGAAGCGCATCGACATGAAGTTGCTTCTTTTTAGATCAATACTCAGAGCAACCTAGATCCATTTAGTAGAAGCCAGATAAACAGAACTCGGAGAAGTGAATTCAAAAGGAAAAAATAAATAAAAACAGACTACAAGGTGAGAACACCCACTTCCTACATCAAGCTAAAAATGAAAGCATTAGGACGATTAAGACTCTTCTTATTACACATCGAGGAACACCACGCTTAAGAGAAACAGAAACTACAACATATACACATCGAAGAACACGAGGCTACACGAAAGTAATTGAAAGGGTGTTACTTACCAAAGCTCATTTTACAGGTTCCGTGCAGCTCCTCTTCAACTTGCCACGCTCCTTGAAGATGTCCCGAATGTCCCGTGTTTGGTCTTCATTGCTCCTCTGCATGTTCGCACTCGTGGTTTTAAAATCTCAACATGGCAAGAAAAATATACTACTAGTAATACTCGCGCATCTTGTGGGCAACATTGAAGCACTAAATGCCGCCACGTTAGAGCATCTCCAACAAGATAAACTACTCATACAAATGCATCTTGATGTGTGCAATGCATGGGCATTTTGCTAGTTCTAAAAACCTTTCCATCATTTGCCACACTACTGGTTGCAGATGAAAAACCTACCCAAGCAAAGCGCGATACAGGAGCGACGCACAATTACAAGCTGATATTCTGTTGGACAATGGAGGCTATAACCAATTACTTTTACGGGAAAAATAGCACCTGGAAATTTGAAGGGTAGGTATGAACAAAATTGGAACTGCACATGTACCGCTAAGTGATTCAATACACACATTACCAATCGAGGAGGAGAGCGATAGTCGCGGCCTCTGTGAGTCATGGTCGGCAACGGGAGTAAGTTCATTGTCCATGACGGTGGTACTTGCGCTTGGCGCGGCTTCGGAAGCAGATCCGAGACCGTGGAAGGCGATGCAGGGAAGAGGCTCCGTGTCACGGCGACAACGGTGGACCGGCTCCAGTCTTGCGTCTGAGGTCGTCGATGAGGCAGATCTTGACTGCGGTGGACGAGTGCGCCAATGTAAAGGGGAGGAGCACGAAGGCTGCGGTGCCGTGGAGAACTCTATTTTGCGGTGGGGATAGAAATTGGGGAGTATTCAGGTGTACTACTCTGGGTGCTGGGATGGGGTTGGCTGGGTAGGGTGAACTTGAAGTTACGAAAACAGCCCCCTACCAAGCGTCATCCGTAGGCCTGTTCTGAAGGCTATGATGGTAACTTCCCACTGCTCGAATCGGGGTCGCGGGAGATTTTCCCGCCGACCTCAAAATTTTGTGACACTGGACTCCCCGTGTGGCGTGTTGAGTGATTCGGCTAAGCAACTAGCGAGTAGTAGTAGTAAACTCTGCATATTAGGTTTGATGAAGTCAAACTTCCTAAAGTTTGACCAAGTTTATAGAAAATATAAAACATTTACCATAACAAATATGTATGATGTGAAAGTACATTCAATAATGAATCTAATGGTATTTATTTGTTATTGTATATGTTAATATTTTTGTTATAAGCTTTCCGAGAGTTTACAAAACTTGACTTTGACCAATGCTAATCTGTGGACTTAAATAAAAAGCGGAGGGAGTACACATTTGTTTTCTTAGTTTGTAGTGAACTAATCATTTGTTGAAATTATGAAATAAATATATTAGGCTATTGACTTGAATGTAATGGTCTATACAATTCAATAGTTACAATCATTGTCGAATCCCAAGATGTATACAAGGTCTATAGTACTTCACAACATGCTCAAACTCACATAATCCCAGTCAAATGAGAATCTAAATGCATTTCATCGTTATTACTTTGTAGGATGCAACAAGAACAACCATAACTCTACATCAGCCATTATAGAAGCAACATTTTGACATATCCCAATGTGTGAACGAAACATGCAGAGAGAGCTTTTGAAGATGGAGCAGATAGGGCGGGAAAGATTGTATGTATGTGGACAAGAGAGTAGGAATCAAACCTAACGAGACAGAGAGAGGGAGATAGAGAGACAAAGAGAGAGGAAGAAGTTAGGTTTGTGAGAAAGATGCATACATGTAATATACATGAGATGCGTGTGCATCTGGATTCTGTATACGTGGAAGGAGAAGAGACAACATGTTTGATGAGAGAGCAGGAAAAACATGGACGAGAGGGGAAGGATCTCGTGGGTTGAGGGATTGACAATTTTGTGCGGGGGAGAGAGGGATTGGTAATTTTGTGCACGAGAGAGAGAGAGAGAGAGGGCGGGGGGAGGACTCAGTCAGCCGTCGTCACATCACCCTACTTCCAAATGACCCCGCATTCTCTAGTGTGGTGTGGTCGCCGTCTTCGATCTGCTCGTTGTCCTCTTTGAAGATTGAGGTGTTGTGCATGTTGGGGTGCAAAGAAGCACAAGCAAGAGTGGTCGGCGTATAACCTTGGATGGGGATGAATTGTGTGCTCGGGGGAGTGTGTGTGTGTGTGTGTTGTGTTGCGTGTGTCTGTGTGTGTGTGTGTGTGTGTCAAAAATTGAGAGAAAACAAACCTAAGGAGAGAAATGGGTATTCACGAAGAGATTGTGCGGGCCTTGAGGTGGGCAGGGGCCGGGTGAGGGTGTCAAAATGTGCACGTTGATGCATGTGTTGCATGCAACCGTGCGAGGGACGGACGAATCGAGAGAGATGGTTGTTGTTCTACGGATGCTCCTCTCTCTATCTCTCTCTCTCTCTCTCTCTCTCTCTCTCACACACACACACACACACATAAGTAAACTAGAAGACCGTTCTCTCATGTATACACAACGTATCGGCATCTGTCTATGTCTCACTCATGCATGATCATTTGCACATTCACACCTCTCTATATACGTATCACGCACACCGTCTCCACATTGCCCTTCCATACAACACACATATGGACACATACACACGTTCTCTCTCAGTCACACACACAAAATCAGTATTAAAAAAACTAGGGCGCACCTAAAACGTTCAAATCCAAATAAACACGAACTGCAGCTAAATTCAAATATATGGAAATATTGCTGCGTCAAGAACTTTCACAGGAAAAAAGTTGAGTAATACTCGAGGATTGTTTTCACACACACAAAAAGGTTCGGTGGATGTCCTTCGAGCGCGACACGGTGACGCACCATTCGATCGACCGCGCGGCCGCGGTTCACGTGCTTGCACATGATTCCATATCGTGGTTGTGGTACTAACTAATAAAAGCGCTGCCTAAGTCTAATGTTTACGTGTACTAGTACGGTTTTCTTTTAAGTTTGACCAACCTTATATTTAAAACTAAAGTAATCTCCCACACGCACACTCATCAATATGCCGCCGGCGCCATTGCACATGCCGGCGCCCGCCTGCTCCGGCCAAAAATCTCGCCCATCACCGCCGTGTCGCCGCCATCCCTATGCCATGAAGCCGAAGGTTCACCCGCTCACGTCGTCTGCAGTCCCTCCTCGCGATGCCGCCGCGCTGCCAAGCACGCGAGCAGCTGGTGGAGCCGCGTCTATGCACGCAGCGTACGAAGAGGAGGACGAGCGCGTGCTCCAGCACGCCGGCGAGGAGGAACTAGCGTGTCATTGTCGTCTCCGCCCGCGCGGAGGAGGCGCGCATGGTGGCTGTCGCGGCGGAAGCGATCAGCGCTTCGTCGAGCCCGCAAACCGGGTGCAGACGCGGAATCTACCTTCGAGACCTTCAATGCCACGTGGATCCTGCAATCTGAAGGAGCAATTTGGGTCAGTCGACTCATGTGAGCCATTTGATGCAACATGGATGGCTAGAAGGGGTTCTTCCACCTCTTCTGTTGTCTTCTTCTTTCGCTCCGTCGAACTTCTTTCACAAATCGACTGACCCAAATTATACTACTAGTACGAATGTATTAAGAACAGTAGGAACACAAATCTAGTACTAGTACTAGTAGTAAGACAAATCGACTGACCCAACTGCAAGAAGAACAGTAGTAAGACATAGTACTAGTACTACTATACGTACTAAAGAGTTCAAAT
Source organism: Aegilops bicornis (assembly GCA_021605145.1). Classification (NCBI taxonomy): domain Eukaryota; kingdom Viridiplantae; phylum Streptophyta; class Magnoliopsida; order Poales; family Poaceae; genus Aegilops; species Aegilops bicornis. The sequence goes on along the minus strand of CM038675.1, from coordinate 267,568,142 downwards.
AACGAGAAGGAACATAAACATAGTTCTGCTGGGGCCTCAGCACAACACACCCTTGAAATTAAACTAATAAGCAACTAGTCCGCTCGACACTGGAGTAGAATCAGCATGAGCGATGTCACTGCCACCTACTTGGATTCCGAGTCCATGTCCTCGACTTCGTCCTCGTCCCTCTTCCTCTTCCTCTTCGCCGACGCTTCTTTGCTTGAACCGGACACTGAGCTCCGCTTCTTCATCCAACCCTTGTAGATATTTAAACAAAGGTAGGCATCCATTGCTGCGTACAGGATGTGATCTTCATCTAATGTGTTCGACTCCCATGCATGATGAAACTCGTGATGAGGTTTCTTCAGTTTAGCGTACGAAGGATCAATCATGTCTGCTGCCAGGGTCAGCATTGAAGGCTGAGAGGAGGGCACCAGGCTTGCCTTCTGGAGATCGAAGGGCTGGCCTACAACGAGACCTATCCGACGCAGGACATCGCTATCGTTCTTAAAGCCTACAGTAACGAATTTCACTCTTTTGTCCTTGAGGAAGTTCTTAAAATCCTGGCACTCAACATCGGCATGGCATATGTGGTAGACCAAGCAAACGTTATGTACGCAAACCTGGATCACGGCGGGCTTCTTCCTCTCTTCATCCTTTATATCCTTCTCTCGTCCCAGGACTGTGGTGTACTCAACATCTAGCCCAGCGACCCACTCATCCGTTGAACTGTTGAGCATGCGTAGGAAGCGAGCAAGCCATGCTTTCACCGTCTCGGATCCACGTGTGTAGATGACGATTAACTGATCGTCGGTGATGGCTCTAACCTGGTACTCAGCGGCGACCATGGAGATTTGGGAGGCCATGGATTTTGGAGGAGGGTTAGGAGAAGTTGAACTGTTGTACCCCACAAAAAAAACTAGGAGCAAACTAATGTGAAAGGACGGGACGACTGGGAGCGAACTGTTGTAAGGTAGAAGACGGGGACGAGTAGGGCGTGCGAATGGCGTGGGGTTGCTGGCTTGCCCGGTGGATAAATGGCTGCAAGCCCCCAAAGAGTTCTCGAGAACTATGCGGGAGCCACTAGATGTCATGTCTACTAGACCCATATCGTAGGCCTGACGGTGTAGCTTCTGCCTGTTCGCACGCCATGCCGACGCGTGGATGTAACTTCACTTAATTCCGTCAAATGTCATGCCTCCCACGACATTCGCCTCCCTCGCGTGGTCGCGCCCTTGGAGACTTCTACCGGCTATAAATGAGCAATTTTTTGCCTTTTTTTAGACAAGCAATTTTTTTGCCTACTCCGCATGCATGATACTCCCTCTGGTCCTTTTTACTCCCGTCAACCGTTTGCAAAGTGTTTGACCAAATTTATACTTTTTTTGAACACCACCTTATATTAATTAACCAGCCACACCAGTACACTCATTCGATACAATATTCCCAAAACACTTAGGCGCGGTGCATTAACTTCTACCTCGTTTCTTGTTTCTTGACATATCAACCAATAGGAGATGTGGGTGTGCATGCTTTTAATGACTTGAGACTACCAAACACGACATGCAGAGGTTAGTTCATTGAATGCAATGCTATTAATTAGCAAATAAACATTAAGATCTCTCATTTTCCCCTCCTCCTTGGTCACAGTGCACAATCTAAGATGAATTGCTCACCTAGACGGAGGGAGTACTGATTATAATGAGTATAAGAACTATGTTTTATAACAAGTGTAAAAATATTGATTTGATATTGTGAATGTTGACACATTGTGGAATAGTTTTTGAAGTCTGCAAAAGTACTCAACTAGTGCTGTCGTTCTCCACAAAAAATGTGTTTACCAATGCATGCATGAACACTAGTTAACCTAACCCCCCTCTCTTCTTTAATTCTTTGCCACATCAGCATGTTTGCTATTCCCGTGTGCATGATATACCAGCTAAGATACCACCATTATGGCCAGCCTTAATCATCGCATGCAATAATTTAGTGCACCTTGAAATATGAACATGTGTGGGGCGTGTTTGTTTTTAATGACTTGAGACTATACCTAGCTTGGCATGCAAGATGACTTATTATGCACCGTTCCCCATACCTGCAGGAAGCCCGTTCGTCTCCAAATCTTTTCCTCTCCATGTGTGGAAATAATATTCCTGCCAAACTCTCCTTCTCCCTCCGGCGGTCCCACCACTCCACCCCGTGTGAAAAAATCTGCATGCATGACTCTCCTCCCCCCACGCTCGTCCAATCCGTTGTGACGAGCAATATTTCCACCCCTTCGCGCCCCCGTAATTTACTCCAACAAATATGCCCACGTAGCTGTGAAGGAAATATGCCCTAGAGGCAATAATAAAGTTATTATTTATTTCCTTATTTCATGATAAATGTTTATTATTCATGCTAGAATTGTATTAACCGGAAACATAATACATGTGTGAATACATAGACAAACAGAGTGTCACTAGTATGCCTCTACTTGACTAGCTCGTTAATCGAAGATGGTTATGTTTCCTAACCATAGACATGAGTTGTCATTTGATTAACGGGATCACATCATTAGGAGAATGATCTGATTGACATGACCCATTCCGTTAGCCTAGCACTTGATCGTTTAGTATGTTGCTATTGCTTTCTTCATGACTTATACATGTTCCTATAACTATGAGATTATGCAACTCCGTTTACGGAGGAACACTTTGGTACTACCAAACGTCACAACGAATCGGGTGATTATAAAGGAGTACTACAGGTGTCTCCAAAGGTACATGTTGGGTTGGCGTATTTCGAGATTAGGTTTTGTCACTCCGATTGCTCGGAGAGGTATCTCTGGGCCTTCTCGGTAATACACATCAGATAAGCCTTGCAAGCATTGCAACTAATAAGTTAGTTGCGAGATGATGAATTACTGAACGAGTAAATTGACTTGCAAGTAACTATATTGAAATAGGTATTGGATACCGACGATCGAATCTCGGGCAAGTAACATACCGATGACAAAGGGAACAACGTATGTTGTTATGCGGTCTGACCGATAAAGATCTTCGTAGAATATGTAGTAACCAATATGGGCATCCAGGTCCCGCTATTGGTTATTGACCGGAGATGTGTCTCGGTCATGTCTACATTGTTCTCGAACCGTAGGGTCCGTGACGCTTAAGGTTTCGATGACGGTTATATTATGAGTTTGTGTATTTTGATGTACCGAAGGTTGTTCGAGTCCCGGATATGATCACGGACATGACGAGGAGTCTCGAAATGGTCGAGACATAAAGATTGATATATTGGACGGATATATTTGGACACCGGAAAGGTTCCGGAGAAGTTTGGAGCTCCGGAGGTTACGGAACCCCCGGAGGTATATGGGCCTTATTGGGCCCATGTAGGAAGAAGGGAGAAGGAGCAAGGGAGGCGCGCCCCAAGCCCAATCCGAATTGGGGAGGGGCCGCCCCCTTCCTTTCTCCTTCCCCTCTTCCTATTCCTACTACTAGTACTACTTCCTAACTACTAGTACTCTTTCCTTCCCTCCAAATAAGATAAGGAAAAAGAGAGGAAACCTACTTGGAGTAGGTTTCCCCCTCCATCAATCGCCCCCTTGGTGGCCGGCCACCTCCTCCCTCCCTCCTTTATATCTGGGGGAGGGGGCACCCTAGTACACACAAAGGTTGATCCTTGAGATCGTTCCTCAGCCGTGTGCGGTGCCCCCTCCACCATATTCCACCTCGGTCATATTGTAGCGGTGCTTAGGCGAAGCCCGCGACGGTGAAACATCAAGATCGTCACCACGCCGTCAGGTCGACGGAACTCCCTCCCCGGAGCTTTGCGGATCGAAGCCCGTGGAGCGCCATCGAGCTGAACGTGTGCCAAGAACTCGGAGGCGCCGAGTAATGCTGGCGCTGTGATCGGCTGGATCGTGAGGAGAACGTCGACTACTTCCTCTACGTCATCATCGACTCGGAGGTGCCGGAGTAACGGCGCTGGGATCGGCAGGATCGTGAGGAGAAAGTACGACTACTTCCTCTACGTTGTGATCGCTTCCGCCACGGTCTCACGAGATGCGTGAGACAACACTCTCCCCTCTCGTTGCTATGCCATCACCATGGTCCTATGTGTGCGTAGGAAAATTTTGAAATTACTACGTTCCCCAACAGTGGCATCCGAGCCAGGTTTTATGCGTTGATGTCTTATGCACGAGTAGAACACAAGTGAGTTGTGGACGATACAAGTCATACTGCCTACCAAAGCATGTCATACTTTGGTTCAGCGGTATTGTTGGGCGAGACGATCCGGACCAACCTTACGCCAGACGCTTACGCGAGACCGTTCCCTCGACGTGCTTTGCACATAGATGGCTTGCGGAAGACTGTCTCTCCAACTTTAGTTGAACTGAGTAGCTACGCCCGGTCCTTGAGAAGGTTAAAAGCGAGTCTATTTGACGAAGTATTGTTGTGGTTTTGATGCGTAGGTAAGAACGGTTCTTGCTCAGCCCGTAGCAGCCACGTAAAACTTGCAACAACAAAGTAGAGGACGTCTAACTTGTTTTTGCAGGGCATGTTGTGATGTGATATGGTCAAGACGTGATGCTATATTTTATTGTATGAGATGATCATGTTTTGTAACCGAAGTTATCGGCAATGGCTGGCAGGAGCCATATGGTTGTCGCTTATTGTATGAAATGCAACGCATCTGTAATTGCTTTACTTTATCACTAAGCGGTAGCGATAGTCGAGAAGCAATAGATGGCGAAACGACAACGATGCTACGATGGAGATCAAGGTGTCGCGCCCGGTGACGATGGTGATCATGACGGTGCTTCGAGATGGAGATCACAAGCGCAAGATGATGATGGCCATATCATATCACTTATATTGATTGCATGTGATGTTTATCCTTTATGCATCTTATTTTGCTTTGATTGACGGTAGCATTTTAAGATGATCTCTCACTAAAATTATCAAGTAGTGTTCTCCTGAGTATGCACCGTTGCCAAAGTTCGTCGTGTCGAGACACCACGTGATGATCGGTGTGATAAGCTTCACGTCCATCTACAACGGGTGCAAGCCAGTTTTGCACATGCGTAATACTCGAGTTATACTTGACGAGCCTAGCATATGCAGATATGGCCTCGGAACACGGAGACCGAAAGGTCGGCGTGAATCATATAGTAGATATGATCAACATAAGATGTTCACCATTGAAAACTACTCCATCTCACGTGATGATCGGTTATGGTTTAGTTGATTTGGATCACGTGATCACTTAGATGACTAGAGAGATGTACGTCTAAGTGGGAGTTCTTAAGTAATATGATTAATTGAACTTTAATTTATCATGAACTTAGTCCCGGTAGTATTTTGCAAATTATGTTGTAGATCAATAGCTCGCGTTGTTGCTTCCCTATGTTTTTATATGTGTTCCTAGAGAAAATTGTATTGAAAAATGTTAGTAGCAATGATGCGGATTGGATCCGTGATCTGAGGTTTATCCTCATTGCTGCACAGAAGAATTATGTCCTTAATGCACCGCTAGGTGATAGACCTATTGCAGGAGCAAATGTAGACGTTATGAACGTTTGGCTGGCTCAATATGATGACTACTTGATAGTTTAGTGCACCATACTTAACAGCTTAGAATTGGGACTTCAAAGATGTTTTGAACGTCATGGACCATATGAGATGTTCCAGGAGTTGAAGTTAATATTTCCAGCAAATACCCGAGTTGAGAGATATGAAGTCTCCAACAAAGTTCTAAAGCTAAAAGATGGAGGAGAATCGCTCAACTAGTGAGCATGTGCTCAGATTGTGCAGGTACTTCAATCGCTTGAATCAAGTGGGAGTTAATCTTCCAGATAAGATAGTGATTGACAGAATTCTCTAGTCACCATCACTAAGTTAGTAGAACTTCGTGATGAACTATAGTATGCAAGGGATGACGAAAACGATTCCCGAGCTCTTAGGTATGTTGAAATCGACGAAGGTAGAAATCAAGAAAGAGCATCAAGTGTTGATGATTGACAAGACGACTAGTCTCAAGGAAAAGGGCAAAGGGAAGAAGGGGAACTTCAAGAAGAACGGCAAGCAAGTTGCTGCTCGAGTGAAGAAGCCCAAGTCTGGACCTAAGCACGAGACTAAGTGCTTTTGCTGCAATGGAACTGGTCACTTTGAAGCGGAACTACCCCAAGTATTTGGCGGATAAGAAGGATGGCAAAGTGAACAAAGGTATATTTGATATACAGATCATTGATGTGTACTTCACTAGTGTTCGTAGTAACCCTCGGTATTTGATCTTGGTTCAGTTGCTAAGAGTAGTAACTTGAAACGGGAGTTGCGTAATGAAACGAAACAAGTTGAAGGGGAAGTGACGATGAGTGTTGGAAGTAGTTCCAAGATTGATTTGATCATCATCACACACTCCCTATACTTTCGGGATTAGTATGGAACCTAAATAAGTGTTATTTGGTGTTGAGCATAAATATGATTTGATCATGTTTATTGCAATACGGTTATTCATTTAAGTAAGAGAATAAATTGTTGTTACATTTACATGAATAAAACCTTATATGGTTACACACCCAATGAAAATGGTTCATTGGATCTCGATCATAGTGATACACATATTCATAATATTGAAACCAAAAGATGCAAAGTTAATAATGATAGTGCAACTTATTTGTGGCACTTGCCGTTTAGGTCATATTGGTGTAAAGCGCATAAAGAAAACTCCATGCCGATGGACTTTCGGAATCACTTGGTTATGAATCATTTGATGCTTGCGTAACCGTGCCTTTTGGGCAAGATGACTAAAACTCCGTTCTTGAACAATGGAACGAGCTACCGACTTATTGGAAATAATACATCTTGATGTATGCGAGACCAATGAGTATGAAGGCTCGTGGCAAGTATCGTTATTTTCGACCTTCACAAGATGATTTGAGCAGATATGGGTATATCTACTTGATGAAACATAAGTCTGAAATAGTTGAAAGGTTCAAAGAATTTCAGAGTGAAATGGAAAATCATCGTAACAAGAAAATAAAGTTTCTGCGATCTAATCGCAAAGACGAATAATTGAGTTACGAAGTTTGGTCTTCAATTAAAATAATGTGGAATAGTTTCACAGCTCACGCCACCGGAACACCACAATGTTATGGTGTGTCCGAACGTCGTAACCGCACTTTATTTGATATGGTGCGATCTATGATGTCTCTTATCGGTTTACCACTATCATTTTGGGGTTATGCATTAGAGACAGCTGCATTCACGCTTAATAGGGCACCATCTAAATCCGTTGAGGCGACACCATATGAACTATGGTTTAACAAAGAAACCTAAGCTGTCGTTTCTTAAAAGTTTGGAGTTGTGATGCTTATGTGAAAAAGTTTTCACCTGATAAGCTCGAACCCAATTCGGAGAAGTGTGCGTCTTCATAGAATACCCAAAATGTTGGGTACACCTTCTATCACAGATCCGAAAGGCAAAACATTCGTTGTCAAGAATGGATCCTTTCTAGAGAAGGAGTTTCTCTCAAAAGAAGTGAGTGGGAGGAAAGTAGAACTTGATGAGGTAATTGTACCTTCTCCCTTATTGGAAAGTAGTTTATCACAGAAATCAGTTCCTCGTGACTACTACACCAATTAGTGAGGAAGCTATGATGATCATGAAACTTCAGATCAAGTTACTACGTAACCTCGTGAGGTCTTCCAGAGTAAGATCCGCACTGCAGTGGTGTAGTAATCATGTTACGGAAGTCATGTTACTAGACCATGATGAACCTCACGAACTATGAGGAAGCGATGATGAGCCCAGATTCCGCGAAATGGCTTGAGGCCATGAAATCTGAGATAGGATCCATGTATGAGAACAAAGTATGGACTTTGATTGACTTGCTCGATGATCAGCAAGCCATGTTAAATAAATGGATCTTCAAGAGGAAGACGGACACCGATAGTAGTGTTACTATCTACAAAGCTCGACTTGTCACAAAAAGGTTTTCGACAAGTTCAAGGTGTTGACTACAATGAGATTTTCTCAACTGTAGCGATTCTTAAGTCTGTCCGAATCATGTTAGCAATTGCCACATTTTATGAAATCTGGCAAATGGATGTCAAAACTACATTCTTTAATAGATTTATTAAAGAAGAGTTGTATATGATGCAACGGAAGGTTTTGTCAATCCTAAAGGATCTAACAAAATGTGCAAGCTCCAAATGATCCATCAATGGACTGGTGCAAGCATCTCGGAGTTGGAATATCTCACGCTTTGATGAGTTGATCAAAGCATATGGTTTTATCTGAGACTTTTGGAGAAGCCTGTATTTACAAGAAAGTGAGTGGGAGCACTACTGACATTTCCGATAAGTATATGTGAATGACATATTGTTGATCGGAAATAATGTAGAATTATTCTCGCAAAGCATAAAGGAGTATTTGAAAGGAGTTTTCAAAGAAGGACCTCGGTGAAGCTACTTACATATTGAGCATCAAGATCTATTGAGATAGATCAAGACGCTTGATAAGTTTTCAATAAATACATACCTTGTCAAGATTTTGAAAAGGTTCAAAATGGAACAGTCAAAGAAAGAGTTCTTGCACGTGTTACAAGGTGTAAAATTGAGTAAGACTCAAAACCCGACCACGGCGAGAAGATAGAAAGAGAATGAAAGTCATTCCTTATGCCTCAGCCATAGGTTCTATAAAGTATGCTATGCTATGTACTGCAGACCTATTGTATACCTTGCTTTGAATTTGGCAAGGAGTACAATAGTGATCTAGGAGTAGATCATCGGACATTGGTCAAGAACATCCTTAGTGAGGACTAAGGAAATATTTCTCGATTATGGAGGTGATAAAAGAGCCCGTCGTAAAGAGTTACATCGATGCAAGCTTTTTACACCGATCCGTATGACTCTAAGTCTGAATCTGGATACATATTGAAAGTGGGAGCAATTAGCTAGAGTAGCTCCGTGCGAGCATTGTAGACATAGAATATTCAAGAATACATACGGCTCTGAATATGCCAGACCCGTTGACTAAACTTCTCTCACGAGCAAAACATGATCATACCTTAGTACTCTTTGGGTGTTAATCACATAGCGATGTGAACTAGATTATTGACTCTAGTAAACCCTTTGGGTGTTGGTCACATGACGATGTGAACTATGGGTGTTAATCACATACAGATGTGAATATTGGTGTTGAATCACATGATGATGTGAACTAGATTATTGACTCTAGTGCCAGTGGGAGACTGAAGGAAATATGCCCTAGAGGCAATAATAAAGTTATTATTTATTTCCTTATTTCATGATAAATGTTTATTATTCATGCTAGAATTGTATTAACCGGAAACATAATACATGTGTGAATACATAGACAAGCAGTGTCACTAGTATGCCTCTACTTGACTAGCTCGTTAATCGAAGATGGTTATGTTTCCTAACCATAGACATGAGTTGTCATTTGATTAACGGGATCACATCATTAGGAGAATGATCTGATTGACATGACCCATTCCGTTAGCCTAGCACTTGATCGTTTAGTATGTTGCTATTGCTTTCTTCATGACTTATACATGTTCCTATAACTATGAGATTATGCAACTCCGTTTACGGAGGAACACTTTGGGTACTACCAAACGCGTCACAACGTGAATCGGGTGATTATAAAGGAGTACTACAGGTGTCTCCAAAGGTACATGTTGGGTTGGCGTATTTCGAGATTAGGTTTTGTCACTCCGATTGTCGGAGAGGTATCTCTGGCCTTCTCGGTAATACACATCAGATAAGCCTTGCAAGCATTGCAACTAATAAGTTAGTTGCGAGATGATGTATTACGGAACGAGTAAAGAGACTTGCGGTAACGAGAGATTGAACTAGGTATTGGATACCGACGATCGAATCTCGGGCAAGTAACATACCGATGACAAAGGGAACAACGTATGTTGTTATGCGGTCTGACCGATAAAGATCTTCGTAGAATATGTAGGAACCAATATGGGCATCCAGGTCCCGCTATTGGTTATTGACGGAGATGTGTCTCGATCATGTCTACATTGTTCTCGAACCGTAGGGTCCGCACGCTTAAGGTTTCGATGGCGGTTATATTATGAGTTTGTGTATTTTGATGTACGAAGGTTGTTCGAGTCCGGATATGATCACGGACATGACGAGGAGTCTCGAAATGGTCGAGACATAAAGATTGATATATTGGACGGATATATTTGGACACCGGAAAGGTTCCGGAGAAGTTTGGAGCTCGGGAGGTTACGGAACCCCGGGAGGTATATGGGCCTTATTGGGCCCATGTAGGAAGAAGGGAGAAGGAGCAAGGGAGGCGCGCCCCAAGCCCAATCCGAATTGGGGAGGGGCGGCCCCCTTCCTTTCTCCTTCCCCCTCTTCCTATTCCTACTACTAGTACTACTTCCTAACTACTAGTACTCTTTCCTTCCCCCTCCAAATAAGATAAGGAAAAAGAGAGGGAAACCTACTTGGAGTAGGTTTCCCCCTCCATGGTGCGCCCCCCTTGGTGGCCGGCCACCTCCTCCCTCCCTCCTTTATATACGGGGGAGGGGGGGCACCCTAGTACACACAGGTTGATCCTTGAGATCGTTCCTTAGCCGTGTGCGGTGCCCCCCTCCACCATATTCCACCTCGGTCATATTGTAGCGGTGCTTAGGCGAAGCCCTGCGGCAGTGAAACATCAAGATCGTCACCACGCCCGTCGTCTTGACGGAACTCCCTCCGGAGCTTTCCGGATCGAAGCCCGTGGAGCGCCATCGAGCTGAACGTGTGCCAAGAACTTCGAGGCGCCGGAGTAACGGTGCATGTGATCGGCTGGATCGTGAGGAGAACGTCGACTACTTCCTCTACGTCATCATCGACTCGGAGGTGCCGGAATGCTTGGTATTTGGGATCGGCAGGATCGTGAGGAGAAAGTACGACTACTTCCTCTACGTTGTGATCGCTTCCGCTTACGGTCTCACGAGTGCGTAGACAACACTCTCCCCTCTCGTTGCTATGCCATCACCATGGTCCTGTGTGTGCGTAGGAAAATTTTGAAATTACTACGTTCCCCAACAAGCTGTTACTTAACTCCAGGTGCATTCAGTCACTGACATATGGGCCCAACATGGGTCTGGCCCACATGTCAGTGATGCAACTGGACCTGCAGTTAAGTCAGTGCAGCTCAGTCCATATCTTACGTAGGTGTGCCATTGCTCGCTATAAATACTGCGCCTCCCACGACATCGCTATCTCCTCCCCCTCATGTTCACGTTGATCGCTATCTCCTCCCCCTCCCTCTCACGTCGACCACCATGGCATCGCCCCTCCCAAGCCCTAGGAGCCCCTCGCAGCACCGCGCGGATGGTCATGCGTCGTCGTTCCTTTCCTCGTCGCCACTAGTCGAGGAGGACGCATCGGCGTTCCGCTCCTCGCCGCGACGCGACGCGTCGCTGTTCCGTTCCTCGCCACCACTAGTCTAGGAGGACGCGTCGGCGTTCCGCTCCTCGCCGCGACGCGTCGAGGTGGACGCGTCGGCGTTCCCAATCTCGCCAGCACGCGCGCCGGAGAACGCGTCGGGTTCCCTCTACGAGGAGAACGCCGCGCCGCCCGCCGAGCCCCCCAGCCTTTGAGGAGCTTTGGAAAGAAATGGATGTCGCCTTCTGGGAGGCTTTGCCTCCAGCAGAGCGCGCCAAAATAGAGGCGGAGAAGAAGGCCGAAGACGAGAAGTGCACCGCGCAACAAGCTTTCTGGGAGATCTATGTCTCGTCCGAGAGAGTCAAGCAATTGGTTCTTGAGCAGAAGGCTCGTGCGAGGGCCGTGAGGGTGGCGGAGGACGCCCGTGCCGACGCCCTGAGTGCAGTCGGGCCCAAGCGCCTCATCTACGCTTGGCGATGCGTGGACGGTGCACGCTTCCAGCGAGGAGGAGTACCTGTTGGCGCGGATCACCACACCGGTGAGATCGCGCTTCGCCCGGCAAGCCGTAATCAGCACCTCGCGAGATGCGAGGCTGAGGAAGAGAGGCGTTGTGTCGTGCGCTGAAACGGCCGTGCACCAGGGGCACTCGTGGCGCGCCCGCAAGCACTCCTCATGGCGTCGTGGCTTTTAGGAGGAGTATAATTTTTGTTTCGTAAGGCGATCTTATTAGTTTTGGGACGCAAATGATAAATCCCGAACGTTCAGGAATTTTTAGCGTCCTTAATTAAGTATGTAAAAGGGAAAGTTTGGAAACCTTGTGTGTTCGTACGCATTTTGCAACTATGTGCATATAGCACAAACTTTACTACTCCCTCCGTCTAGGTGTGTAAGTCATCTTACGAAAACCAAATAATCCCAAAACACTTAGGCGCGGTGCATTAACTTCTACCTCGTTTCTTGTTTCTTGACATATCAACCAATAGGAGATGTGGGTGTGCGTGCTTTTAATGACTTGAGAATACCAAACATGACATGTAGTGGTTAGTTCATTGCATGCAATGCTATTAATTAGCAAATAAACATTAAGATCTCTCGTTTTCCCCTCCTCCTTGGTCACAGTGCACAATCTAAGATGACTTACTCACCTAGATGGAGGGAGTATATACTATCACACTACACGTCTCCCTCGATATATGCTTGCAGACTGTGCTACTCCCTCCGTCCAGGTCAATAAGTCATCTTCGGTTGTGCACCGTGACCAAGAAGGAGGGAAGACTTATACACCTAGACGGAGGGAGTACTACTATTACTTATGTACGTGCAAATGCACGTTTTAACATTACGATGCGGTTTTTGTAAAAGTGGAAAAACATCACTAGTCAAGCTTGTGAAACGATTCAATGCAAAACAAATGCAAAATTGCTCGTTTGATTGTTTACTTTTAGCTTCCTTCTATATGGTTATTTCTCTATCGTACTTTGTACGGAGTATCTCACTAGTTGGAAAGGCATGCAAATTCCCAAACCGCTTCCTACACCATGTATCGAATTTTTTGCCTAACAGGTTGTGCTGTGCAATTGGAATTCCAACTTGAGTACTACTACTAGTAGGAGTACCAGGGGCCAGTTCTTTTAGGCTTCTAGATTAGTAATCCCATAACTACTACCTCTGTCCTGGTTTATTGGTCCCCATTGTAATATGTGTCAAATTTTTGGTCAAAATTTAGCATAAATTACAATGGTGAGGAAAAACCAGTTAAATCTTTGGTCAAAATTTAGCACAAATTACAATGGTGAGGAATAAACCAGGACGGAATAGTAGTTTAGAAGCCCAAGTAAATGAGTGAGGCGCCTTATTGTTACTCTCCACTGTGACTAGTCTTGTGGGAAAAGCTGGGGAAGCCGCCAAAAGAACTGGCCCTAGGAGTAGTAGCTAGGGATCGAGTGTGCGAGATGAACCGGAGAAAGTAAATGCAGAGAGATGAAATGCAAAAAAGATGGAGGGATGTGATGGTTGCTTGTCTGTTTATTTTACCAGGCCACTTATTACTCGGAGTAGATGGTGCTCCTCCCTAGTCTCTATTCTTATCTCTATCTCTACTACTCTTCTTTGTTTTTTTTACAATATACTGGTTGTAGTTGTCAAATCAAATAGTACTGCGCCGTCCACTGCGCCGTCCACCGAAGAGTGAAATGCATTGATCGGAGAGTTGTTTATTTTGACAAAGGATGTGGGGGTCATCTCATGTGTAACGGGTATCAATAGGTTTCTTCGGATATTATTTCACCTCTAGAGCTCACAAACATGCATGTGAAATAGATAAAAAGGTATCTTTTGCAAACAAAAGTGTTCAACTGTTCAACCTGCATCCAAAACTTGTGAAGAAATAACACTTATTGTGCTTTGCAAGAAATGATCTTTAAGAATTAGTTTTTGAGTATCGATTGTTATACATGTTGGCTACAGATGACATGGCACTTTCTTATAGTCAACAGTTGTCTATACTATTAAGTAATATTAACCATGCCCTTATACACCTAGACGGAGGGATTAAATCAGGATGACTTGCAAGCGGGCAGAGGAGATGTAAGAAATGGTTCATCGTAAGTCTTTCACCTGTACTGTAGTAAAAATTCATACATGGAAGATTCTAGACTAAACCATAAACCGATACACTCTTATTTATGCGCGATACTCCAATAGAGCAAGATCCTGCATGGAAGTCTCCACATGCTTAGACAGCGGATTACATTGAGCGAAGACTAATGATCAACATTTAACTTGATAATGCGTATGTCTAGGTGAACCTCCTTGGAGTCCCCGTGCACCGCGTGGGCGGGTAAAGGATGCCATGGGTTTTACAAGTCCACATTGGCGGGATAGTCCCAGCTCCCCAGAGTCCAAGTCAGTTCGATGAGGCCGGTGTCGCCACCCACGCGACGCTGAGGGGTAGTAACACTGACCACACACCCGTACATCGGCCTCGTGTCAGTGTCAGCGTCAGCGGCGTCGCCCCTGACGCACATTACAGAGACGGGGCGGCGGCCTGCGCGGGATTCACCGGTGCCCACGATTAAGAGGAAGACGCTGCCATCCTCCTCCAAGACTAGCAGGCGGCGGTGATCCTCCGGCGACTCCGGCATGGTGAACGGGTAGCAAGTCTCGTACTTGATGTTCTCCGCCAAGGGCCAGCAGTGACCGCTGCACGCATCCGTGAGGTCATGCACCATGTCCGCCGGCGAGCCATAAAACGGCATCGGGCACTCATAGCAGTGGACGAAGGGCCTATTATCAGGTTTTTGGATTGTTGGAAATATGAGCAAGTTACTATGATATTTAATCCGAATAAATAGGAAATAGATCATGAAAACATTGACAGAGATTAAACTAATCACGCGAACTAGCATAGCAGATGAACAGATCACATACTAGAAACATGAATTCTACCACGATCTTGAACAGGAAGGATAGAATCACATACGGTGCAGCGGGAGAAGCACCGCCGGTGTTGACGTTGTCGCCCATGTCGTCGAGGATGAGGTTGCCGAGGTCGGGGAAGAAGTCATCGTTCGCGAAGTCGTCGCTGCTAGCAGTCGCGCGAGTGCCCACCCCAAAAACCAGATCGCCCCTCTCCCATACAGGATCACGAGAGGCGGGGTTCCGGAGGCCTGCTATCCCTTCTCCCGGTGCACAATGAAAGGAGGGATGGATAAGACTTGCTTGGCGGTGCAATGATCTGGAACGGTGGTGAGAAACTCTATAGTGCGGGCCGGGTAGGTCGTGGGAGTATAGCTCTGTCCTCGGCTCGGCTCAATCCCGCAACCCGCGGCGCGTCGTGACGAGGCGTGGCGTGGCGAGGCGAGCGAGGAGGAGGAGCGCGCGTGTAGGTATCCTCTTCTCATGCTCATACAAGTGGTAGAAGAGCTCACCTTATAAAGGCCTACTAGCAAAATTCCAACATCGACTAGGCCGTCCATGAAATGGGAGTGGCTGTAGGGGACGTTGCGCCAGTTGAATATATGAGCAAGTTACTATGATATTTAATCTGAATAAGCACAAAATAAATCATGACGGCTATAACAGAGATGAAACTAATAATGTGGACTAGCATAGTAGTAGGATACAGAGTAGAAACATGAATTCTACCACGATTTCGAACAGGAAGGACAGAAACACATACGGTGCAACGGGAGCAGCACCGTTGGCGTTGAGGTTGTCGCCCATGTCCAAACACCATGTAGACACGGTCTTTGAGCATGGTTCATAGTCGTTCCATGCTCGGGCATTGAAGTTTGTAACTATTTTAGATTAGAATATACTGCTCCTCCGGTGCTAGTAGTAGAGCAGAGTCCTACTCTAGTACTCTACTCAAGCAAGTTAGGGCATAGCACTGTAGGGAGTGCCAGTACTATGATCACTCAAGAAAGTTGTCTGGCATCGACATGACCCTACGCTGCTGGTATGTGTCTCGTAAGTCAAGCGACGTGCTGTAGTCATCATCACCTGTCCACTTCCCGCAGCACATATTCGCTTCTCCATCTTTGTCCGCACATAATCTCGTCCAATCTTCCATCCCCGCTAAGGCGCCTCCCCCCTCGTCCGAAACCCAAGCACTAACAATGGTAGAACCGAGCAGCGTCCGCCAAAAGAGTGGCTGGAATTCGCTCCCCACATAGGTAATCAAGCTCATTGTTTCGCGTGTGGACAATCTCAGTACCATGCCACCCGCCGCGTGCTCGTCGGGGCTGTACCGTTTACTCAAAGCCCTGAGGCCAGAGCTTTTTAAGCCAGATCCTTGCTTGTTGATGCTGCCTGATCTTCAGAAACGGCGTGTCACGCAGCATAACGATCATAGGGTGGCGAGCATCAACCCCCTTGACTGCGATCCGATCCCCGTCAGCCTCAACTACATTAACGGTATGTCTTTGGGTCGGCATGAACACATCTTGGATGGTGCTGCGTCGGCCAGTCGGCGGCGGTGGATGCTCGTGGAGGTCTACACCCGGCGATTGATCCCCTTCCTTCGATTAACATCGCCTTTGCTTTGGCACATGCCCAGAATACTCGGAATCTTACAGTAGCCAACATGATACCAAGTTTGATTTGCTCAAGGTTGTAATCTTCCAAGTGCCCACAAGATCTGCGAATTATAAAGACTTCAGGCTAATTGCGTTCTTCAACCGCGGTCTCGCCTATCTGATAGGTCACTGCGGTAAGTGGACAAATCTGCACGTCCATCGCAGGATCATACATCCTCCATGGTTCTCTGATGCCATTGAACACAAGGGCTTCATTCTGTTTGTCGACTCCTTCTATGGTCGGACGTATTGCTGGCCTACTCAAATATCGCTACAAACGGGTGTTACATCAGTATGTTACTTCCCTATGATATCATGATGGCTTGCTTATATTACTGTCAACATTTGCTGAAAAAATATTCATGCTCATAACATGCTGTTCTTAAGATTAACTAAACCAAGAGCCCTTTTTTATTTGACTCCAACTTGATATGATGTTGTAGGTCACTTTGGTGTCCCTACCCTTCCTAATCCCAGAACCTTTCAAAGAAAAGCGGCATGGCAGTTGCAGGTGGTTCCTGGCTCGATCAGACGACGGCGAAAGATTGATGATCGTTCGCACATACGGGACGTGTTTTTCGTGGAATACAATCACAGTCACTGCAAGGTCTTTGAGCAGGATCCCAGATTCTCTGGGCCTTCAGGAATTTTTGACTGGAGGCTGGTAAGTATCCTTGGTACACGCTCTCTTTTTGTGGGACTGAATTATCCGATTAACCAGGAGATAACCGACGACAAGGATCATGATGGCAGCGCGGTTTCGTTCATCAGGCAAAACTGTGTGTACACAGCGTACCATGCGTCTCTGCATGCACCATACCCTGATATGTGCCGCCACGCTCTGCAGCCCAAAGTAGGAGAGAGGGTCGCAAGTATCCGACTTCGACTTCTTGGTGGAGTTTCCCCGTCATGCACCCATCTGGTTCAAGCCACGACCAATCTCCATGACCTAATAAATAAAGAACGTCTAAGCGAGCGATTAGTTAGATGCGTACACTTGGTGTAGTAGGAACTTTATTTAGTTTGATGCATACACTTGTTCTTTTTTGGTAGCCCTTTTGTAATGATGGCTGATGTTTGGTTTGGAAGAGAGAGCTGCGTCTTCAGTCTTCTGGCCTGCTTACTGCTTTTGTTGCACCCCCAGCCCTGGTTGCTGTTGCTGATGTTTTCAATGTACAATCAGCAGTATATTTCGTCTGTTGGTTGAATAAATGTGTTGTTAGAACGACAAACACAATGTTTTGGAAGTCGTTGCATGGTTCGATCCTTTAGTGCCCCATACCGTACGCAGCGCATACTATTTTTTGTATGGAACACATTTTTTTGAAACTCGGAACACATTTTCCACTTATTGATAACATGCAACCCACTGATGAAGGCCCAATAGAGAAGCCCATAATTCACTAGAAGGGAGGCTCTCACATGAATCTGGCCCAGGTACATGCTCATGGTCCCCTAAACATAAATAAGTAAATAAATAAATAAATAAATAAAGCTAAATGCTCATGCACCAGTTCCTTGGGAAAATAGCTAGCCCAGTATTTCTTTTTGAAGAATACCCAAGATAGGCCTATTTGTTTTCTCCGAATTACTGGGCTGCAAATCTTTAAGACGAAGAGAGATGCATTCCGGCCTGGCTTAAGAGTATGGTCAATGTCTGTTAAAAGTAATATCAAAAGGGGTTGAAAATTCCAAAAAATTTATAGCGAATGGGATATAAGTTTCTTTTTCTGTTTTTGTTCTTCACTTATATCTTATACGTATTTCATTGGATTTAACATGACATAGTACTAATTTATTTTTAAATTTGTTTTACTATGGCTATTAATTTTTGGATTAAGAATATTTAGTTCCTCAGCAAAAATTTGCAAATTTTCAAAATTTCCCACATATTTAGTTAATTTTTTGACCACAATGCTTGACGGAAAATGGCCAGCAATTCTAAAAATGGAAAACGGGCTGCAATAAATTCCATATGAATTAGAAATTGAGTAAAAATTATAAAAATAATAGCAAATGGGCTGTACATGCCATGGATGTCGAGGCTGACTTGTTTACGCAAGGCTTTGTCAGTGAACACACGATTCTAGCAGCAGTTAGTGTTGGATGTCCATCCAACGGCCGACGCCTCCTCTTGTGGCCAGCTGTGATGCCATGCAGGCTTCCCCGGCCCACCCTACTCCCTCTGCTGGCCTGGCCGCACGCAATCAACTGCCTCCTTATTACACGAAAAAAATGAATCCTCCCACTGACATCTGGGGCGCACCAGTTGGGAGGCTAACTTCTGGGCCTACTAAGTTGATGCATACGCAGGGCTTGTCAACTTAGTCAACAAACGATTCTAGCAGCAGTAACCGTTAGATTTGAATCAAACGGTCCTGCTGCTTCTTCAATCGCTGCTCTTCTTGCACCAGCCGCCCAAACCAGCGCCGGGACACCGCCTGCTCCTGCCTCTAGTGGCCGGCTGTGCTGCCGATGAGGCCTCATCGCCCCCTACTACTCCCACCGCTAGCCAGGCCCTGCGGCGACGGAAGCCTCACACCGCAGCCGAACCAGTGAATCCTCATACTCCTCTCCGCATGGGCATCCACTGTCGCGTCTTCCCCGGCTCCGCGTCGTCCCCTTCCTAGGCCTCCCCGTCGTCCACCGCCTTGGTGCTCTCGGCGCGGCGTGGTCAACGTGGTCAACGACATTCCATCGGAAGAGTACTGTACGTGGATAGGCTGACAGCTGGGTCCACGGCCACAACCTTGTTGGGCTGCAAATCTTTTAAGACGAGGAGTAGAGCTTTCATTCGGCTGGCCTAGAAAATGGCCCATCAGTAATGAGAAATGGGTTGTACATTTTTAAAACACATCAAACCGGCAATTAGTTTCAAATATCTTTTTTTCATTTCGAATTGAAATTACATTAATTTTTATGCATGGAGAATTTGGTGGATTTTATATTGATATACATTTATTTTTAAAATCAGTTTGAATGTGAGTCGAAATTTCGGGATTACAAACAGTTCGGACCACACCGAAATATGCAAAAAATCATATAATTTTTTAACCATGGCCACAATATGGGCTGTAATGCTAACAAAAAGAATATGGGCTCCAAAAAAACCTTAATAATTAGCAAATGGGCTGTAAATTATTAGAAATAATGGCAGATGGGCTGTATGCTGTTTCCCACAGATTTGAGGCTTTCCTAAAAAAAGGTTGACGCACAAGCAGTGACTGTTGGATTGCTTCTTCAATCTCTGCTCTTCCCGCTCGGCCGCTCAAGCAGCGCCGGTGGACTGCTCGCTCCCTCCTCCCGTGGCCGGCTCTGCTGCCAAGCAGCCTCACCGCCCCATCAGTACTCCAATCGCTGGCCTAGCCATCCCTCTACTCACCCACACTGCCGTTATTCTCCGCGACGGGCGAGGCCTCGTGACAACAGACTCCTCGCGTGGGAAACAAGCTGCCGAAGTCTTCCTCGCCTCCGTCGTTCCTTCCTAGGCCTCGTCGTCGTCCACCGCCCTGGTGCTCTCGCCGCGGCCTGGTCAACGTGGTCAACGACCGACATGCATCTGAAGTGGATTTTACGTGGAGAGGCCGACAGCTAGGTCCACGGCCGCACGCAAGGAAATGCCTCCTTATTACGCGCAAAATAATGATTCCTCCACCTGACATCAGGGACCCACCGAAAGGGCCTCTGTATTTCACAAAAAAATCGTTTCCCCTTGAAAGTGCAACTATCCCTAGGTGGTTTTGGTAATTCATAACAACATATAGCTCATTGAGCTAATGCTATTCCAAGATGAATATTTCAGGAAAGCTCAATGAATGTCATGGCTTGGATGATGAAAGTGGATCCCTGAAAATATTAAGGACAAAGGATTGGCTCAAGCTCAAAAGCTCAAGACTCTACATTTTACCTTTTAGTGATCCAAGATCACATTGAGTCTATAGGAAAAGCCAATACTATCAAGGAGGGATGATGTGTTGCTTAATGAGCCTCTTGCTACATGTGCTTAGTGATATGCTCCAAAACCCTCCACTACTTTCTCACATCCACTTATGACCTAAACCCAAAGTCAAACTCGGCCCTACCGATTCTTTCTATCCTGCGCCACCGAGTTCAGATGTCATAGCCACTGCCACAAACCCTAGGCAAATCGGTCTCACCAATAGGGATCTCGGTCTCACCGAGATGGGATTGTAATCTCTTTGTTTCCCTGTGTAACGTTTTGGTCTAACCGAAGTGAGCGATCGGTCCCACCGAGATTACAATGTAAACTCTCTGTTTCCCTTTCGTAACTTTTTGGCCTCACCGAAAGAGCGATTCGGTCCCACCGAGTTTACCTGACCAACTCTCTGGTTAGCTTATTACCAAAATCGGTCTCACCGAGTTTGTGTAATCGGTCTCACCGAGATTACGTTATGCCCTAACCCTAACCATATCGGTCCTACCGAGATGCTTGTCAGTCCCATCGAAAACCCTAACGGTCACTAGGTTTACTAAGTCGGTCCGATCGAGTTTGTTGATTCGGTCCCACCGAGTTTGGTAAATTATGTGTAACGGTTAGATTTTGTGTGGAGGCTATATATACCCCTCCACCTCCTCTTCATTCGTGGAGAGAGCCATCATAACAAACCTACACTTCCAACTTACCAGTTCTGAGAGAGAACCACCTACTCATGTGTTGAGGTCAAGATATTCCATTCCTACTATATGAATCTTGATCTCTAGCCTTCCCCAAGTTGCTTTCCACTCAAATCTTCTTTCCACCAGATCCAGATCCTATGAGAGAGAGTTGAGTGTTGGGGAGACTATCATTTGAAGCACAAGAGCAAGGAGTTCATCATCAACACACCATTTGTTACTTCTTGGAGAGTGGTGTCTCCTAGATTGGCTAGGTGTCACTTGGGAGCCTCTGACAAGATTGTGGAGTTGAACCAAGGAGTTTGTAAGGGCAAGGAGATCGCCTACTTCGTGAAGATACCGCTAGTGAGGCAAGTCCTTCGTGGGCGACGACCGTGGTGGGATAGACAAGGTTGCTTCTTCGTGGACCCTTCGTGGGTGGAGCCCTCCGTGGACTCGTGCAACCGTTACCCTTCGTAGGGTTGAAGTCTCCATCAACAAAAACATCCGTGTCTCCAATTGCGTTTGAATCCTCCAAACCCTTCCCTATACATTCTTGCAAGTTGCATGCTTTACTTTCCGCTGCCAATATACTCTTTGCATGCTTGCTTGAATTGTGTGAAGATTGCTTGACTTGTTCAAACATAGCTAAAATCCGCCAAAGTCTAAAATTGGGAAAAGGTTAGGTTTTTAATTGGTCAAGTAGTCTGATCACCCCCCCTCTAGACATACTTCAAGGTCCTACAAGTGGTATCAGAGCTTTGGTTTCCATTTGCTTTGATTTCCATAGCTTTTGGTGGTCATAGCCTTGGTTTCACAACCTAGGAGAGTATGGCGTCTAGCGAGGGAAATTATCACCGTGAGGTCCTTACTTTGATGGCACTAATTTTGCTAGTTTGAAGCATAAGATTAAAATGCATATTCTCGGACATAACCCCACCGTTTGGGCTATTGTGTGTATTGGTTTGCAAGGTGAATTCTTTGATGGGAGAGAACCGAACCGTGAAGCTAGCACGGATGAGTTGAAGATGCTGCAATACAACGCTCAAGCTTGTGATATCCTCTTCAATGGCTTGTGCCCCGAAGAGTTCAACAAAATCAGCCTCCTTGAGAATGCAAAGGAAATTTGGGATACTTTGATTGATATGCACGAAAGTACCGACTCCGTCAAGGAATCCAAGTTGGATGTGCTCCAAAGTCAGCTTGACAAGTTCAAAATGAAGGATGGTGAAGGTGTCACTGAAATGTACTCTAGGCTTGCTCTTATCACAAATGAGATTGCCGGCTTAGGAAGTGAAGAGATGACCGACAGATTCGTCATCAAGAAGATCCTAAGAGCATTGGATGGAAAATATGATACCGTGTGCACATTGATCCAAATGATGCCAAATTACAAAGATCTCAAGCCAACGGAAGTCATTGGAAGAATTGTTGCTCATGAGATGTCACTCAAGGATATGGAGGAACTTCACAACAAGTCAAGTGGTGCTTACAAAGCCTCATGTGAAGCCCCCACATCATCAAGTGAGAAACAGACCTTCAATGAAGAATTGAGCTTAATGGTGAAGAACTTCAACAAATTTTACAAGAGTAGAAGCAAAGAAAGAAGCTCTAAGTCAAGGTCCTACAATGACAAAAGATCTTCTAGTTGAGAGCGCAATTGCTACAATTGTGGGAGACCCGGACACTATTCCAGTGAGTGTACGGCACCCTACAAAAGAAGAGAAGATTCTCCCAAGAGAAGAAGTAGAACAAAAGAATCACCACCAAAAGAGAGAAGGAGTAGAGATGATCGTTATGAACGAAGACCCTCACGGAGAAGCAAGGATTCAGAAAGGAAAGACAAGTCATCAAAGAGCTACACAAAACGAAGACATCAAGCTCATGTTGGTGAATGGGTATCCGGCTCCGACTCCGATAATCACTCCGAGAGAAGCTATCACTCCGACTCCGAATACACTCAAGATGAAGGTGTTGCCGGTCTAGCACTTGTCTCGACCAACTCCTACGACATATTTGAATCACCAAATGAAGGAATTGGTAGATGCTTCATGGCCAAAGGTCCTAAGGTAACACACCCCGAGTATGTTGATTTTAATAGTGATGAAGATGACTTGCTTGGTGATGATGATTTACTTATTGACAACTCTAGTGGTGAATACTATGATGAAACGTCAATTAATCATGCTAATCAAGATGAAACGAATGACAATGATAAGGAGAAGATTGAGCATATAACTAAAGAACTAAACACTCTTAAGTTAGCTCATGAAACTATCTTCAAAGATCATCGAGAACTTTTAAGGGCTCATGAGAAGTTGCGCTTTGAAAAGCTCAATCTTGAGAAAGAGCACGAGTTCTTAAAGGCAATCAATGATGATCTCCGTAAGAAAAGTTCTTCTTACATTGCCAAGCGTTTACTCTTATCTACTTACATGCCTCAAGTCAAGTGTAGTAACAAGAACAAGAAATCATGCTAAATCCAATATTGTTGCTTCTAGTAGTTCTCTTGATTCCACTAATGATTCTCATAGACAAGTTACACTTGAGCAAGAAAACAGCTTATTGAAGGGAATTATAGAGAAGGGTGTATACAAGAGCCTTGCCGGGAGTAAGCAATTCGAGGAAATTATGCATAAGCAAGGAAGGCATCGGATGAATCTAGGTGTTGGTTTTGAACGAAAGTTCTATGCCAATGTAGTTGAGTGGGAAGAAGATCAATACCCCAAGACGAAGTTTCTTCCTCAACAAGAGAAGTATGATCCTACTTCCTTCAAGGGAACACAAGCACAAGATGATCTTCCACCACAAGACCACAAGAACAAAGGCAAGGACAAGCTTCAAGAGGAGATTGATGCATTTGAAGAAGCACCTAAGGCCTTGGTCAAGTGGGTTCCCAAGACTACGTCAAGTTCTACTTCATCAAGTACAACTACTACACCAAGGATTCCCATCAAGATGATGTGGATTCCGAAGAAGAAGAACTAGAGAGTTCTTGAGAGTGACTCCGCCAACATACTTCACTCTTATCATCTTGGCAAGAACAAGTGCAATCAACTTCCACATCTTGCACTAGTTCAAGGAGTCACAAACCCTCTTGTTGGTAAGACAAGGGACAAGGTAACCTAATGCTTTCATGGACATCATGTTGTGTGTGCATCACTCTATGTCTATGGATATTCTTGTTTGTTCCTTGTGGGACTAACCCATGTAGGTATTGAAAGTGCAACTCACTCCAAAGGATTGCTCCAAACGATCTACATCAACTTCGAGAATCCACATCTTCAACACCTACATGAAGTCGTCATCGACAAAACCCATGGTCAGTTTATCCCTCTAAGGGGGGATCTCACATCTAGGGGGAGCTTAACTCTAAGAATTGAGTCAAAGCAATGCTAATGATGTGAACACACAAATGCTTTATGTAAAAGTGGTATCCCCACTCGAGCTTAAACGATGAGTATGACCTATGATCAAATGTTCTCATTTGACTCCCAAGTCAATATACTCATATATAGATGACCTAGTCATCGCCAATTGTTTGATAGATGCTAGAATTGGTTGTGCATGCTTTGTCACATATTTCATTTGTCATTTTTATTGTGTGAGCATGTTGATTGCATATTTTACTCATTCGAGGATATCCACTTGTTGTTTTGATTGTTTGGATTCTTTTTCTTTGGCCAAGTGGATGGACAAGAATGCCTAAGAACCTTCTCTAGCTATCTATGCTTTTCTCGTCTCAAACTCTATTCATGCTACATCACAAAATTTGATCAAGTCGATTCGAACCACTACTGTGAGGAGCACTTTCGAGTCCCCGATTCGTCATAGACTTAAACTTCCAAAACTTCTTTGTGATTTTCGGTCTGACCAATTCCTCCATTTAGGTCATACCGAGATTACTGAGTCGATCTAGGTTTTCATCTTGGTGCAACCGATTTGTACTTTTCGGTCACACCGAGTTGCTGTAACTGTTAACAGTTATGCATCTCGGTGCCACCGAGTTGTACCACTCGGTCACACCAACAGTGTCGGGTTATATATTCTCACGGGCAAATTTTGGAAAACATTCTCCGAAACTCCTCGCCCACGCATAGCTTGCTCTGCCAACTGGGCCTACGGATCGTCGACTTCGTTGCCAGCCGCCTCCTGTCGCTACTCTCCGCCGCCGTCAACGGAATTCTCCTCCGCCGTTTTCGCCGTAGCGAGTTCCCTCCGAACTAGGGTATGAACTCGATCACAGTGCTTTCCTCGTCCGATTCACAACACATTGTGTTTGTTATGCATCTTGCCACGATTGAAACACTCCTATCCAGTCAAATCAATCCTTAGAATAGTTGTGATTCGAAAATTTATGGTTAGGTTTCCGCCGAAACCATCTCGGACCCACCGAGTTGAAAAACTCGGTCCCACCGATTTGGCTAACGCCATTGCACTAGCAAGTCTCGGTCTGACCGAGAATTGCTAATTGGTGTGACCGATTTTAAAACTTTGTGAAACCCTAGCAGTCTCGGTGCCACCGAACTGTGACTCGGTCTGACCGAGTTCACTAGTTTAGGTTCTAAAACTGCTTCAGTATAACCGAGTTTGAAAATCGGTAGATCCGAAATGCTTTCTGTGGGAAACTAAAACTAAGTTTTTGAATCATTCTTTTGCAAAAATCTCTGCATTTTGTGATGCTCATCCACTCTACCTCATCTATAACCGTTCACTGTGGTCAGCACGAGTGAGCAGCATGTCAGACCAAAGTGACAGCCAGAACAAATCACAAGAGCAGATCCAATTGAGTGAGGGCACTAGTCCCTCCAGCAGCTCAGATGAGGGGAGCAGAAGCACTCCCAGCAATCTTCCCAAGGCTGCCACAAGAACAAGGAAGAAGAAGACCTCAGAGTCTGAGGATGAGGGTTATGTGGCAGTTGAGGATGAGGCAAGCTCCAAGAAGAAAGTGCTCAAGAAGGAGTACAGCTTGACAGCAGTTAAGCCTGTAATGAAAATCAAAAGGCCAGCAGGTAGACAACCAATGTCCAAAGCCAGAGTTTCTACTCAAGCTTCTTTGGAATCCCAACCCAAAGAGCCTGTTGCTGCTGAAGGAAAGAAAAGGAAGGAAAGGGTCAAGAAGACCATAGCCAGAGTGATTGGAAAGCCTTCCATGATGGAAGAGGAGGAAGAAGAAGAGGTTGCAGAACCAGCACCCAAGGCACAAAAGTTGATGGGTGATGCTATCATGTCAGGGGCTGCAACATCAAAGCCCAACGAAGCACCCAAAGCTGCCTCCAAGCCCAAGAATGCACCTACGTGAAATACAAGGAGCATACCTGCAGCTGAAAAGAACAAGGCCCCAATGCCTGAGGTTGAAGCTGAGGAAGATGAAGAAGGGCAGGTCCTAAGGAAGCTCAAACCCAAGATTCCAGACCACAATGATGCTCATCCTGTGGCTGAGAACATGAAGATCAAGAGAGATCAAGGGTTGAGTCTATGGAGAGAGCCAGATCCATATGCCACCAGGAGAAGGACTACTGTAGATTACAGGTTTCACACAAAGGAACATCAGGACTTCTATGAGACAGTGTTGTTGGACAAGAAGCCTATAGTGTGTGAAATGAGGTGGGTAGACTGGAAGTATATCAAGGAAAATGAGGAA
Organism: Aegilops bicornis; assembly: GCA_021605145.1. Taxonomy (NCBI): domain Eukaryota; kingdom Viridiplantae; phylum Streptophyta; class Magnoliopsida; order Poales; family Poaceae; genus Aegilops; species Aegilops bicornis. The sequence goes on along the minus strand of CM038675.1, from coordinate 267,541,411 downwards.
CACTATCCTGGTGTGTTTGATAGCTTCAGTGCTTGTGGAGTTGCAGACTTTGTTGGGCAGAAGCTCACAAAGTGGAATGAGGAGCTCATAATGCAATTCTACTCCACATCACACTTCTATCCAGATGGCAGGATAGTATGGATGTCTGAAGGTACAAGGTACCAATCAACCATAGAGGAATGTGCAAGTCTGATCAATGCCCCAAAGGAAAGTGAAGATGACTTGGACATTTATGCCAAGAAGAAGATGGATCATAACTCAATGTCAAACATGTACAAGGAAATTCCTGAAGATGATCTTGAGACTCACCAGTTTGGGTCAGTAAAACACTTGCTGTCAGGGCTGCCTACCATCAATTGGATCCTTAGGCACACTCTCTTGCCCAAGTTTGGTGATCACAGAATGATCAGAGGCCATGCAATTAACTTGCTACATCTATTTGATGTACCACAGAAATTCAAGGTCATGAGCCTCATAGTTGAGACTATCAAGAGGACTACAACTGACCAGAAGAGGAGCTGTGGATATGCCCCACAGATTCAGGAGTTGATAAACTCAAAGATGGGCACATGGAAGTATCTGTTGGATAAGGAACACATGGTTCTCTATCCTGAATTTGAGGAAAATCAAGTTGTCATGACTAAGAATGAACCATCATCAGTGCAAGCTCAAGAGAGGAAGGAGAAGGCAAGGAAAGAGAAGGCTTCCAAGATGCCAACACAAGAGGAGGCATCTGAGTACTTTTTGAAGAGAAAGCAGGAGCAGCTAGGTTACTTGATAGCATCAACTCTGCGGATTGAGAAGGGGATGGCCACTCTAAATCAAAACCAGGAGAGCCTGGAGAGATTCATGGAACAAAAATTCTATGATCTTGATGTCAAAGTAACTGAGATTCAGTCAGCTGTGGAGCAGTTACAAAATGATATGCAGGAGAGAAAGGACAAGACAACAACTGATGCATTTGCCAGAGTGCCTAGAGCTCAGAGATCATCTGCAGTGCCAGTTCCTGACACCAGAGCAACTACATCTGCACCAGCTACAGCTCTAGCACAACCAGCTCCAGCACCAACTCCACCAGATCCATCTACATCAACAGAAGCCTTCGTCCTTGGCGTTCTCCATACTCCACCAGAAGACCAAGCCTGAGAGATGTTTTAGTGCTATGCATTTTCTATGAACTTTTTGGTAACTTGTTGCCAAAGGGGGAGAAAAACGTATAGATCATAGGCTTCGAGAGAGAGAGTTTTGCTTTTGTTCTCTCTTGTCTTCTTGGTTGAACTTTTGTTTGCTTTTGGTTGCTTGAGATACTATGCTTCTACCTGTGAGACATTGATGATCATGTGTTTGATCATAAGCTACACTTATGCTTATTATGATATTATCTTATTTATCCTTATATGATCATTCACTATGCTTGGTGATGAGTGCATGTATTCAATCTCTATTATTTTGAGCGCTCCACCAAGATGTATGTGACATGGAAGAGTAACCCATGAGCCTAATTCCTTGTGCATTTGCAGTCCAAAGCAAATCTTAAAATATGCACAAATTTAGGGGGAGCTCTTGCTTATCACATACTTCTCAAAGCGACGATATTTTCCAATTTTATTATCATTTGTCGAAGCTTTGATCTATATGTTGTCATCAATTACCAAAAAGGGGGAGATTGAAAGTGCAACTATCCCTAGGTGGTTTTGGTAATTCATAACAACATATAGCTCATTGAGCTAATGCTATTCCAAGATGAATATTTCAGGAAAGCTCAATGAATGGCATGGCTTGGATGATGAAACTGGATCCCTCAAAATATTAAGGACAAAGGATTGGCTCAAGCTCAAAAGCTCAAGACTCTACATTTTACCTTTTAGTGATCCAAGATCACATTGAGTCTATAGGAAAAGCCAATACTATCAAGGAGGGATGAGGTGTTTCTTAATGAGCCTCTTGCATCATGTGCTTAGTGATATGCTCCAAAACCCTCCACTACTTTCTCACATCCACTTATGACCTAAACCCAAAGTCAAACTCGGCCCTACCAATTCTTTCTATCCGGCGCCACCGAGTTCAGATGTCATAGCCACTGCCACAAACCCTAGGCAAATCGGTCTCACCGATAGGGATCTCGGTCTCACCGAGATGGGATTGTAATCTCTTTGTTTCCCTTTGTAACGTTTTGGTCTAACCGAAGTGAGCGATCGGTCCCACCGAGATTACAATGTAAACTCTCTGTTTCCCTTTCATAACTTTTTGGCCTCACCGAAAGAGCGATTCGGTCCCACCGAGTTTACCTGACCAACTCTCTGGTTAGCTTATTACCAAAATCGGTCTCACCGAGTTTGTGTAATCGGTCTCACCGAGATTACGTTATGCCCTAACCCTAACCATATCGGTCCTACCGAGATGCTTGTCAGTCCCATCGAAAACCCTAACGGTCACTAGGTTTACTAAGTCGGTCCAATCGAGTTTGTTGATTCGGTCCCACCGAGTTTGGTAAATTATGTGTAGCAGTTAGATTTTGTGTGGAGGCTATATATACCCCTCCACCTCCTCTTCATTCGTGGAGAGAGCCATCATAACAAACCTACACTTCCAACTTACCAGCCTCGAGAGAGAACCACCTACTCATGTGTTGAGGTCAAGATATTCCATTCCTACTATATGAATCTTGATCTCTAGCCTTCCAAGTTGCTTTCCACTCAAATCTTCTTTCCACCAGATCCAGATCCTATGAGAGAGAGTTGAGTGTTGGGGAGACTATCATTTGAAGCACAAGAGCAAGGAGTTCATCATCAACACACCATTTGTTACTTCTTGGAGAGTGGTGTCTCCTAGATTGGCTAGGTGTCACTTGGGAGCCTCCGACAAGATTGTGGAGTTGAACCAAGGAGTTTGTAAGGGCAAGGAGATCGCCTACTTCGTGAAGATCTACCGCTAGTGAGGCAAGTCCTTCGTGGGCGACGACCGTGGTGGGATAGACAAGGTTGCTTCTTCGTGGACCCTTCGTGGGTGGAGCCCTCCGTGGACTCGCGCAACTGTTACCCTTCGTGGGTTGAAGTCTCCATCAACGTGGATGTATGATAGCACCACCTATCGGAACCGCGACAAAAACATCTGTGTCTCCAATTGCGTTTGAATCCTCCAAACCCTTCCCTTTACATTCTTGCAAGTTGCATGCTTTAATTTCCGCTGCCAATATACTCTTTGCATGCTTGCTTGAATTGTGTGAAGATTGCTTGACTTGTTCAAAGATAGCTAAAATCCGCCAAAGTCTAAAATTGGGAAAAGGTTAGGTTTTTAATTGGTCAAGTAGTCTGATCACCCCCCCTCTAGACATACTTCAAGGTCCTACAAGTGGTATCAGAGCTTTGGTTTCCATTTGCTTTGATTTCCATAGCTTTTGGTGGTCATAGCCTTGGTTTCACAACCTAGGAGAGTATGGCGTCTAGCGAGGGAAATTATCACCGTAGAGGTCCTTACTTTGATGGCACTAATTTTGCAAGTTTGAAGCATAAGATGAAAATGCATATTCTCAGACATAACCCCACCGTTTGGGCTATTGTGTGTATTGGTTTGCAAGGTGAATTCTTTGATGGGAGAGAACCGAACCGTGAAGCTAGCACGGATGAGTTGAAGATGCTGCAATACAACGCTCAAGCTTGTGATATCCTCTTCAATGGCTTGTGCCCGAAGAGTTCAACAAAATCAGCCTCCTTGAGAATGCAAAGGAAATTTGGGATACTTTGATTGTTATGCACGAAAGTACCGACTCCGTCAAGGAATCCAAGTTGGATGTGCTCCAAAGTCAGCTTGACAAGTTCAAAATGAAGGATGGTGAAGGTGTCACTGAAATGTACTCTAGGCTTGCTCTTATCACAAATGAGATTGCCGCTTAGGAAGTGAAGAGATGACCGACAGATTCGTCATCAAGAAGATCCTAAGAGCATTGGATGGAAAATATGATACCGTGTGCACATTGATCCAAATGATGCCAAATTACAAAGATCTCAAGCCAACGGAAGTCATTGGAAGAATTGTTGCTCATGAGATGTCACTCAAGGATATGGAGGAACTTCACAACAAGTCAAGTGGTGCTTACAAAGCCTCATGTGAAGCCCCCACATCATCAAGTGATAAACAGACCTTCAATGAAGAATTGAGCTTAATGGTGAAGAACTTCAACAAATTTTACAAGAGTAGAAGCAAAGAAAGAAGCTCTAAGTCAAGGTCCTACAATGACAAAAGATCTTCTAGTTGAGAGCGCCAATTGCTACAATTGTGGGAGACCGGACACTATTCCAAAGGAGTGTACGGCACCCTACAAAAGAAGAGAAGATTCTCCCAAGAGAAGAAGTAGAACAAAAGAATCAGCACCAAAAGAGAGAAGGAGTAGAGATGATCGTTATGAATGAAGACCCTCACGGAGAAGCAAGGATTCAGAAAGGAAAGACAAGTCATCAAAGAGCTACACAAAACGAAGACATCAAGCTCATGTTGGTGAATGGGTATCCGGCTCCGACTCCGATAATCACTCCGAGAGAAGCTATCACTCCGACTCCGAATACACTCAAGATGAAGGTGTTGCCGGTCTAGCACTTGTCTCGACCAACTCCTACGACATATTTGAATCACCAAATGAAGGAATTGGTAGATGCTTCATGGCCAAAGGTCCTAAGGTAACACACCCCGAGTATGTTGATTTTAATAGTGATGAAGATGACTTGCTTGGTGATGATGATTTACTTATTGACAACTCTAGTGGTGAATACTACGATGAAACGTCAATTAATCATGCTAATCAAGATGAAACGAATGACAATGATAAGGAGAAGATTGAGCATATAACTAAAGAACTAAACACTCTTAAGTTAGCTCATGAAACTATCTTCAAAGATCATCGAGAACTTTTAAGGGCTCATGAGAAGTTGCGCTTTGAAAAGCTCAATCTTGAGAAAGAGCACGAGTTCTTAAAGGCAATCAATGATGATCTCCGTAAGAAAAGTTCTTCTTACATTGCCAAGCGTTTACTCTTATCTACTTACATGCCTCAAGTCAAGTGTAGTAACAAGAACAAGAAATCATGCTAAATCCAATATTGTTGCTTCTAGTAGTTCTCTTGATTCCACTAATGATTCTCATAGACAAGTTACACTTGAGCAAGAAAACAGCTTATTGAAGGGAATTATAGAGAAGGGTGTATACAAGAGCCTTGCCGGGAGTAAGCAATTCGAGGAAATTGTACGCAAGCAAGGAAGGCACCGGAAGAATCAAGGTGTTGGTTTTGAACAAAAGTTCTATGCCAATGTAGTTGAGTGGGAAGAAGATCAATACCCCAAGACGAAGTTTCTTCCTCAACAAGAGAAGTATGATCCTACTTCCTTCAAGGGAACACAAGCACAAGATGATCTTCCACCACAAGACCACAAGAACAAAGGCAAGGACAAGCTTCAAGAGGAGATTGATGCATTTGAATAAGCACCAAAGGCCTTGGTCAAGTGGGTTCCCAAGACTACGTCAAGTTCTACTTCATCAAGTACAACTACTACACCAAGGATTCCCATCAAGATGATGTGGATTCCGAAGAAGAAGAACTAGAGAGTTCTTGAGAGTGACTCCGCCAACATACTTCACTCTTATCATCTTGGCAAGAACAAGTGCAATCAACTTCCACATATTGCACTAGTTCAAGGAGTCACAAACCCTCTTGTTGGTAAGACAAGGGACAAGGTAACCTAATGCTTTCATGGACATCATGTTGTGTGTGCATCACTCTATGTCTATGGATATTCTTGTTTGTTCCTTGTGGGACTAACCCGCGTAGGTATTGAAAGTGCAACTCACTCCAAAGGATTGCTCCAAACGATCTACATCAACTTCGAGAATCCACATCTTCAACACCTACATGAAGTCATCATCGACAAAACCCATGGTCAGTTTATCCTTCTAAGGGGGGATCTCACATCTAGGGGGAGCTTAACTCTAAGAATTGAGTCAAAGCAATGCTAATGATGTGAACACACGAATGCTTTATGTAAAAGTGGTATCCCCACTCGAGCTTAAACGATGAGTATGACCTATGATCAAATGTTCTCATTTGACTCCTAAGTCAATATACTCATATATAGATGACCTAGTCATCGCCAATTGTTTGATAGATGCTAGAATTGGTTGTGCATGCTTTGTCACATATTTCATTTGTCATTTTTATTGTGTGAGCATGTTGATTGCATATTTTACTCATTCGAGGATATCCACTTGTTGTTTTGATTGTTTGGATTCTTTTTCTTTGGCCAAGTGGATGGACAAGAATGCCTAAGAACCTTCTCTAGCTATCTATGCTTTTCTCGTCTCAAATTCTATTCATGCTACATCACAAATTTTGATCAAGTCAGATTCGAACCACTCTGTGTGAGGAGCACTGGAGTCCCGATTCGTCATAGACTTAAACTTCCAAAACTTCTTTGTGATTTTCGGTCTGACCAATTCCTCCATTTAGGTCATACCGAGATTACTGAGTCGATCTAGGTTTTCATCTTGGTGCAACCGATTTGTACTTTTCGGTCACACCGAGTTGTCAGAATCATAATGATTATGCATCTCGGTGCCACCGAGTTGTACCACTCGGTCACACCAACAAAGGTCGGGTTATATATTCTCACGGGCAAATTTTGGAAAACATTCTCGAAACTCCTCGCCCACGCATAGCTTGCTCGCTAACTGGGCCTACGGATCGTCGACTTCGTTGTTACCGCCTCCTGTCGCTACTCTCCGCCGCCAACGGAATTCTCCTCCGCCCGTTTCGCAGAAGCGAGTTCCCTCCGAACTAGGGTATGAACTCGATCACAGTGCTTTCCTCGTCCGATTCACAACACATTGTGTTTATTATGCATCTTGCCACGATTGAAACACTCCTATCCAGTCAAATCAATCCTTAGAATAGTTGTGATTCGAAAATTTATGGTTAGGTTTCCGCCGAAACCATCTCGGACCCACCGAGTTGAAAAACTCGGTCCCACCGATTTGGCTAACGCCATTGCACTAGCAAGTCTCGCCTGACCGAGAATTGCTAATTGGTGTGACCGATTTTAAAACTTTGTGAAACCCTAGCAGTCTCGGTGCCATCAATCGTGACTCGGTCTGACCGAGTTCACTAGTTTAGGTTCTAAAACTGCTTCAGTATAACCGAGTTTGAAAATCGGTAGATCCGAAATGCTTTCTGTGGGAAACTAAAACTAAGTTTTTGAATCATTCTTTTGCAAAAATCTCTGCATTTTGTGATGCTCATCCACTCTACCTCATCTATAACCGTTCACAGGGTCAGCAGTCAGAGTGAGCAGCATGTCAGACCAAAGTGACAGCCAGAACAAATCACAAGAGCAGATCCAATTGAGTGAGGGCACTAGTCCCTCCAGCAGATCAGATGAGGGGAGCAGAAGCACTCCCAGCAATCTGCCCAAGGCTGCCACAAGAACAAGGAAGAAGAAGACCTCAGAGTCTGAGGATGAGGATTATGTGGCAGTTGAGGATGAGGCAAGCTCCAAGAAGAAAGTGCTCAAGAAGGAGTACAGCTTGACAAAGATTAAGCCTGTAATGAAAATCAAAAGGCCAAAGGTAGACAACCAATGTCCAAAGCCAGAGTTTCTACTCAAGCTTCTTTGGAATCCCAACCCAAAGAGCCTGTTGCTGCTGAAGGAAAGAAAAGGAAGGAAAGGGTCAAGAAGACCATAGCCAGAGTGATTGGAAAGCCTTCCATGATGGAAGAGGAAGAAGAAGAAGAGGTTGCAGAACCAGCACCCAAGGCACAAAAGTTGATGGGTGATGCTATCAAGTCAGGGGCTGCAACATCAAAGCCCAACGAAGCACCCAAAGCTGCCTCCAAGCCCAAGAATGCACCTACGTGAAATACAAGGAGCATACCTGCAGCTGAAAAGAACAAGGCCCCAATGCCTGAGGTTGAAGCTGAGGAAGATGAAGAAGGGCAGGTCCTAAGGAAGCTCAAACCCAAGATTCCAGACCACAATGATGCTCATCCTGTGGCTGAGAAGATGAAGATCAAGAGAGATCAAGGGTTGAGTCTATGGAGAGAGGCAGATCCATATGCCACCAGGAGAAGGACTACTATAGATTACAGGTTTCACACAAAGGAACATCAGGACTTCTATGAGACAGTGTTGTTGGACAAGAAGCCTATAGTGTGTGAAATGAGGTGGGTAGACTGGAAGTATATCAAGGCAAATGAGGAACACTATCCTGGTGTGTTTGACAACTTCAATGCTTGTGGAGTTGCAGACTTTGTTGGGCAGAAGCTCACAAAGTGGAATGAGGAGCTCATAATGCAATTCTACTCCACATCACACTTCTATCCAGATGGCAGGATAGTATGGATGTCTGAAGGTACAAGGTACCAATCAACCATAGAGGAATGGGCAAGTCTGATCAATGCCCCAAAGGAAAGTGAAGATGACTTGGACATTTATGCCAAGAAGAAGATGGATCATAACTCAATGTCAAACATGTACAAGGAAATTCCTGAAGATGATCTTGAGACTCACCAGCTTTGGTCAAGAAACACTTGTCGCCGGGCTGCCTACCATCAATTGGATCCTTAGGCACACTCTCTTGCCCAAGTTTGGTGATCACAGAATGATCAGAGGCCATGCAATTAACTTGCTACATCTATTTGATGTACCACAGAAATTCAAGGTCATGAGCCTCATAGTTGAGACTATCAAGAGGACTACAACCCACTGTAAGAGGAGCTGTGGATATGCCCCACAGATTCAGGAGTTGATAAACTCAAAGATGGGCACATGGAAGTATTTGTTGGATAAGGAACACATGGTTCTCTATCCTGAATTTGAGGAAAATCAAGTTGTCATGACTAAGAATGAACCATCATCAGTGCAAGCTCAAGAGAGGAAGGAGAAGGCAAGGAAAGAGAAGGCTTCCAAGATGCCAACACAAGAGGAGGCATATGAGTACTTTTTGAAGAGAAAGCAGGAGCAGCTAGGTTACTTGATAACATCAACTCTGCGGATTGAGAAGGGGATGGCCACTCTAAATCAAAACCAGGAGAGCCTGGAGAGAATCATGGAACAAAAATTCTATGATCTTGATGTCAAAGTAACTGAGATTCAGTCAGCTGTGGAGCAGTTACAAAATGATATGTAGGAGAGAAAGGACAAGACAACAACTGATGCATTTGCCAGAGTGCCTAGAGCTCAGAGATCATCTACAGTGCCAGTTCCTGACACCAGAGCCACTACATCTGCACCAGCTACAGCTCTAGCACAACCAGCTCCAGCACCAACTCCACCAGCTCCATCTACATCAACAGAAGCCTTCGTCCTTGGCGTTCTCCATACTCCACCAGAAGACCAAGCCTGAGAGATGTTTTAGTGCTATGCATTTTCTATGAACTTTTTGGTAACTTGTTGCCAAAGGGGAGAAAACGATAGATCATAGGCTTCGAGAGAGAGTTTTGCTTTTGTTCTCTCTTGTCTTCTTGGTTGAACTTTTGTTTGCTTTTGGTTGCTTGAGATACTATGCTTCTACCTGTGAGACATTGATGATCATGTGTTTGATCATAAGCTACACTTATGCTTATTATGATATTATCTTATTTATCCTTATATGATCATTCACTATGCTTGGTGATGAGTGCATGTATTCAATCTCTATTATTTTGAGCGCTCCACCAAGATGTATGTGACATGGAAGAGTAACCCATGAGCCTAATTCCTTGTGCATTTGCAGTCCAAAGCAAATATTAAAATATGCACAAATTTAGGGAGCTCTTGTTTATCACATACTTCTCAAAGCGACGATGTTTTTCAATTTTATTATCATTTGTCGAAGCTTTGATCTATATGTTGTCATCAATTACCAAAAAGGGGGAGATTGAAAGTGCAACTATCCCTAGGTGGTTTTGGTAATTGATAACAACATATAGCTCATTGAGCTAATGCTATTCCAAGATGAATATTTCAGGAAAGCTCAATGAATGGCATGGCTTGGATGATGAAACTGGATCCCTCAAAATATTAAGGACAAAGGATTGGCTCAAGCTCAAAAGCTCAAGACTCTACATTTGACCTTTTAGTGATCCAAGATCACATTGAGTCTATAGGAAAAGCCAATACTATCAAGGAGGGATGAGGTGTTTCTTAATGAGCCTCTTGCTTCATGTGCTTAGTGATATGCTCCAAAACCCTCCACTAATTTCTCACATCCACTTATGACCTAAACCCAAAGTCAAAATCGGCCCTACCAATTCTTTCTATCCGGCGCCACCGAGTTCAGATATCATAGCCACTGCCACAAACCCTAGGCAAATCGGTCTCACCGATAGGGATCTCGGTCTCACCGAGATGGGATTGTAATCTCTTTGTTTCCCTTTGTAACGTTTTGGTCTAACCGAAGTGAGCGGTCGGTCCCACCGAGATTACAATGTAAACTCTCTGTTTCCCTTTCGTAACTTTTTGGTCTCACCGAAAGAGCGATTCGGTCCCATCGAGTTTACCTGACCAACTCTTTGGTTTGCTATTATCAAAATCGGTCTCACTGAGTTTGTGTAATCGGTCTCACCTAGATTATGTTATGCCCTAACCCTAACCATATCGGTCCTACCGAGATGCTTGTCAGTCCCACCGAAAACCCTAACGGTCACTAGGTTTACTAAATCAGTCCGACCGAGTTTGTTGATTCGGTACCACCGAGTTTGGTAAATTGTGTGTAACAGTTAGATTTTGTGCGGAAGCTATATATACCCCTCCACCTCCTCTTCATTCGTGGAGAGAGCCATCAGAACAAACCTACACTTCCAACTTACCAGTTCTGAGGAGAACCACCTACTCATGTGTTGAGGCCAAGATATTCCATTCCTACCATATGAATCTTGATCTCTAGCCTTCCCCAAGTTGCTTTCCACTCAAATCTTCTTTCCACCATATCCAAATCCTATGAGAGAGAGTTGAGTGTTGGGGAGACTATCAATTGAAGCACACGAGCAAGGAGTTCATCATCAACACACCATTTGTTACTTCTTGGAGAGTGGTGTCTCCTATATTGGCTAGGTGTCACTTGGGAGCCTCCGACAAGATTGTGGAGTTGAACCAAGGAGTTTGTAAGGGCAAGGAGATCGCCTACTTTGTGAAGATCTACCGCTAGTGAGGCAAGTCCTTCGTGGGCGACGGCCGTGGTGGGATAGACAAGGTTGCTTCTTCGTGGACCCTTCGTGGGTGGAGCCCTCCGTGGACTCGCGCAACCGTTACCCTTTGTGGGTTGAAGTCTCCATCAACGTGGATGTATGATAGCACCACCTATCGGAACCATGACAAAAACATCTGTGTCTCCAATTGCGTTTGGAACCTCCAAACCCTTCCCTTTACATTCTTGCAAGTTGCATGCTTTAATTTCCGCTGCCAATATACTCTTTGCATGCTTGCTTGAATTGTGTGAAGATTGCTTGACTTGTTCAAAGATAGCTAAAATCTGCCAAAGTCTAAAATTGGGAAAAGGTTAGGTTTTTAATTGGTCAAGTAGTCTAATCACCCCCCCCTCTAGACATACTTCAAGGTCCTACACCCCTGACTGCTGGGACCCACCAAACGGGCCACCGTATTTCACGAAAAAAACATCCCCCACTGTCAGCTCGGACCCACTGGAAATGCCTCCTTATTACGCACAAAAAAATGAATACTCCCCCGGCTAGCTGGGACCCACCCTGGTGGGAGGCTGACTTGTGGGCCTACTAAGTTGACGGGGACGAAGGGCTTTGTCAACTTAGTCAATATGAACGATTCTAGCTCGGTGACCATACGATGTCCATCCAACGGCCGTAGTGCTTCTTCAACCTCTGGTCTTCTTGCTCCAGCCGCCCAAAGCAACGCCGGTCGTGCCGCATGCTCCTGCCTCCCGTGGCCGGCTGTGCTGCCGCGGAGGCCTCACCGCCCCCTACTATTCCCACCGCTGGCCAGGCCCTGCGGCGATGGCAGCCTCACACCGCAACCGAACCAGTGAACCCTCGTACTCCTCTCCGCGCGCGCGGGCTCCCACTACCGCGTCTTCCCCGGCTCCCCATCATCCCCTTCCTAGGCCTCGCCGTCGTCCATCGCCCTGGTGCTCTCGGCGCGGCGTGGTCAACATGGTCAAGGAACGACTTCCATCGGACGTGGACTGTGTGTGGAGAGGTCGACACCGGGTCCACGGCCGCAAAGAAGGAAGTGCCTCCTTATTACGCAAAATAATTATTCCTCCACCGACGGCCGGGACCCACCGGACGGGCCACCGTGATTCGCCCCGACTGCTGGGACCCACCAGCTACATCTTCGCAGCAAGGAAGTGCTCGATACCGGGACCCACCTGGTCGAAGCGTACGTAGCGTTGTCATTCTGGTCGCGAACGTGTACGTACATATATACTGGTCGATGTAGAGGCGTGCACGTGTCGTAGTAGAGGCGCGCACATAGCATGTACACGTACGTACAGCGGCCAGGGTGCAAGAAAGAAAATACGGCCACGTATGTGTACATACGGGCGGGGTCTCGAACGCCTACTCGCGCATACGTACGGCGAGGGCTCGTGTACATGGCTGGGTCGGAATGGAGAAACAGCGTCGTCGTCGTGTTCATGGGGAGGCAACGGAATGCGTCGTGTTCATGGGGAGGCAACAGAATGCATGGTCGTGTTCATCGGGAGGGCTTGGACAGAACAGGCGATGGAAACGAGGCCTGGCGTACCGCACAACGGACGAAACGGCCTTGTGTTCGACCGTCCACATTCGAAAGGGGATCTTGTTCATCGGGAGGGGTCTGGCGTACCACAAAACGGAGGAAACGGACCTCCTATAGTTGAAATGGGGGTCCTGTTGATCGGGAGGGATGTGGCGTACCGCAAAACGGAGGAAACAGACTTGTGTTGGAGCGCTACGGTCGAAACCGGGGTCATGGTCATCAGGAGGGGTGTGGCGTACCGCAAAACGGGACTCCACGGGATACTGTTCATCTCCTCAGTCGACCCCCTCCAGCCTCCACGACCTACTGTTCATCCACCGTCGAGCTCCTCCTGCCTCCACGGGCTCCTGTTCATCTAGCCTCCACCGCGCGCTACTCCACCGGTTACTGTTCAACCACCCCTCCACCGTCTACTGTTCATCCAACCCTCCACACCACGGGAACCTGTTCAACCACCCCTCCACAGCCACCCCTCCACCGCTTCACTGCTCATCCTGCCCTCCACATCACGGGTCCTGTTCATCCACCCTCCACGGGCACCCCTCCACCGCTCATCTGTTCATCCAGCCCTCCACCACACCACGGGTCCTGTTCATCCAGAGGCAACGCCACCGGCCACTATTCATCCAATCCCTCGCAACGCCACTGCTCATCCAGAGGCAGCATCGATCGGCTTCGCTTAGCGGCAGTAGCTGGCGAATCGCTCGATCGGGTTCAGTTAACAGCCATCGATCGATCGCTCGGGTTCAGTAACGCGTAGCCTGCAGTGCAATCGCTCGGGTTCAGTTAGAGCCAACGCCTCGCACACACGCGCATACGTGTACGAGAGAAACGCGCATCGCTCGGCCCCCGACCTCCCACCGTAACCAAGAACTCCCCGAAATTTTCCTCCCCCTCGCTTGTACCACGGCTTTTTCCATCATGGACGGCCCAAAGAATGTCATGCAGCTGCATCTCCGGCCCGCCTAGGACGAAAAACCCATTTTCTGTCATGATTTTTTGTCATAGAAGTAGGAGCCCACCACATCTATGATGATACCGGGTTTTGTCACAATTATCGTCATAGAAGTGTCATATGTATGACAAAAAAATTTCGTTCGGCCCAAAATGTCACGGATGTGTCTTTTTTTTGTAGTGGCCCCGGATATCGTACTCGGTACGTTTCCTGTCAACACAATACCTGCCATGGTTTTGTTTGATTCTGGAGCTTCTCACTCGTTCATTTCAAAGAGATTTGTTCTGCAACATGATTTCTCGATGCTTCCTTTGGAAAAATCCATGATCATTACGTCCCCCCGGGAATAAGCAGATCACTCAGAGTTACTGCCAAGGTGTGGTTATTGAGTTTGAAAGACTAAAGTTTCAGGCAAGCCTCATTGTATTGGAAAATAAGGGACTGGATGTTATCCTAGGAATGGATTGGTTAACCACCAACAAAGGATTTATTGATTGCTTCAATCGAACTGTAATTCTCACTCATCATCATGGGAAGACAATAAAAGTTGCAGCTCAAGAAAGACCGATATCACGACAACCAAAGTTGAACAAAGTGGACATTTCAGAGCTAAAGAAAGTTCTAGTGGTATGTGAGTTCCCTGACGTATTTCCCGAAGAACTACCAGGCATGCCGCCAGACCGGGAAATAGACTTCAGCATTGAACTAGCACCTGGAACCACCCCCATATACAAGAAACCATATAGAATGGCACCCTCAGAGTTGGTAGAATTAAAGAAGCAAATAAAAGAATTACTTGACAAAGGATTTATATGAGCCAGCTCCTCACCTTGGGGTTCACCAGTATTATTCGCCAAGAAAAAGGATGGGACACTGAGATTATGCATAGACTATCGAGCACTCAACATGGTCACCATCAAAAATAAATATCCGATGCCACGGATAAATGATTTATTTGACCAGCTCGCACAATGTCGGCGTTCTGGGAACGGGGGTCCCTAGACTTGCCTACCTGCGGCCTACGGCGTGGCTCAAAGGAGGCCCAGAACGGCCCATCTTCATCAACGCAAGCTCAAGACCCTCGCGAGGGGCCAAGCCTCGCGGGGCGGACGACAAGGAGCTTCCTCAGGCACGGCCTCGTCAGGCTGGCTCATGAGGAGTCGGAGAGTTCAAGGCAGGGTACCTCGCGAGGTGCCCATGACGCAAGCCATGACGACCAAGAGGCGCCATCAGGCGCCGATCGGGCGCCAGCCAGCAGTGTCCTCCTTTCCTCTTTGGTGCAAAGGGAGCAAGCGCAGCGAGAGCATCAAGCAAAGGCATCCATTTCGTGCAACAAGACCAAGACCAGCCCAACGGCTGGAAGGGAGTCATTAGGACCCCAAGCAAAGGCCATCACCAGAGCCTTTGGCAAGGCGAGGACCAATTTTAGTCAGGATAAGTGTACCCGCTGTTCCCCTTCAAAATGGCCAATTGTTGGTGCCCTTCCCGCTCAATATTTGGGAAGAGGCCCAGGGCCTTCGCCTATAAATAGGAGTAGCCACCCCTAGGGCAGAGCACCCCGATGAGATCCGAATCCTCATCAAGAAACCAGTAGCTAGAGCGACTGAACCCCACCTAGCAGTTCATCGCACCCGCCAAGAACAGATCCTCGCGAGGCTGTTCT
This sequence comes from Aegilops bicornis, assembly GCA_021605145.1. Taxonomy (NCBI): domain Eukaryota; kingdom Viridiplantae; phylum Streptophyta; class Magnoliopsida; order Poales; family Poaceae; genus Aegilops; species Aegilops bicornis. Next base: position 267,526,062 of record CM038675.1, on the reverse strand, counting down.
TCCTTGTATTGTTCCTCATCAGCCCAAGAGGCAATCCACCACACCACACACTGGAGTAGGGTATTACACCACAATGGTGGCCTGAACCAGTATAAATCTCGTGTCTCTTGTGCTGTTCCGTTTAGTAGTTTAGGTCCCAGTGATTCGGCGAGGTGCGAGACGGTGGAGGGTTGGATCTCCGCGCACCCCAAAGGTTCGAACCTCAAGGGTCTGCCGGAACCCGAAATCCGACATTTGGCGCGCTGTAGGTGCGCCGAATCCACCTTACGCCACCTCGTGTTCCGTCGCATCGTCATCACCATGTCCGGCGACCAAGCTGGCAACCCAGATCCTTGGGCGGCGTGGCCCGCCTCAAGACAGAGCCTCTCGCCGGGCGACCCGTGCCCTAGGCAGCTCAAGGGTCCGGCAGGCTGCGGGCTGGGCGACGCGGACAAAGCCGACGGTTCTCACGCCGCGGCAGCGCGGGTCGGCAGCAAGGGCCTCCAATCACGCCGGGACCACATCACCATACACCCGCCGGGAGCAGGCGAACTCGAGGGCCGCGGCCACGGTGGCGAGAGCTACTGCGGTGCTGCCTTTGGAGAGCGGCCGCGGCGTCGAGCCGAGCGAGTGGCGAGCTCCTGGCCGCCGCCTGGGGCTCACCCCTTCGGGCGCCCAGCTTCCATCTCAGGCCAGGCGGCCCAGACGGGGGCTCCAGCGTGCCTGCGGGCTCCAAAGCTACTCCAACACCGGGCGAAGCTGGCCGGGCGGCGGGGTTGCCAGCCCGCCCGCGGAGAAGAAGGACTCGACGTAACCCACGGCCTGGTGGGACCGCGCGCCACCACCCCATGGTGGGCGCATCAAGCAGAGCCGCATGGCACGCTGAGCACTACGGCGTGGCCTTCAGGATGACGGCGCCAGAAGAAAACGTGCCCCACATGATGGACCAAGGGCACCCGCAAGAGGGAGAAAAAGGCTCGCTCCTCAGCCCGAGCTGGGGGGATGAGGCATCAGAGGCTGAGCTCTTCCAAGAGCCTCGGGATTGTCCCTTTGGTCGCGCCGGGAGCGACGATTATCGGGTACCGCTACTTCCTCAAGAGCAAGCATATGCTAATCATGGATCGCAGGAGGTGCAGGTCGCGCTGGCAGGCTGCCCTGGCCTCCCATGATCTCCTACCCCTCGGGAGGAGGGCGCAGGGAGCTGCAAGAGAGGGCCGAGATCCAACATCACCACCGCGGCGTTCGGAGCAAGGCGTTCTCAGGAGGTAGGCCCTCTGCTGGGGAGGTGCCTCAGGGCCTGCCCCTGGCGGAGGACCCGTGCTCGTCGGAGGAACCGCTGGCGACCGCTCTACCCCATCGGCGGCGTCCTGGTTTCCGGTCGTCGTTGATGGCACTAGAGTGTGGTGCAAGGCGGGGCCCTCGTCTGGCAATATGAAGCAAGGCCGGTACCTGTGAAGAAGGCCCAGTGCCTGTGAAGCTCGCCGCCCCGTGACTCTCTCATGTAATAATGAGTGAGGCTGTACACGCCTGAGTCTCGGGGTGCCGGCCTCAGCCCTGGGCTCCCTCCCACGCCTAGTGGCAGCACTTAGCTGCTACTGGTGAGAAGACGTCCAAGACTAGACTAGGTGCCGGACGCGGCTTTTCTTCTGCTTTCTTCGCCTTTCCCTTTGGTTGTCGCTTTCCCCCGCTGGATTTAAGTTGGATTCAAATTTGAGGTTTGCGTGTGTTCGGCGAAGGGGTGCTTAGTCTCATTCGAGCAAATCTCTCGCGTTTCGGTTACCACTCCGCCTCAGCTGCCTCCCCTCGCGAGCCCCTCGCGAGCCGGGCTAGGCCTAGCTTGCGCGCAGCCCAACCTGCCACCGCCGCATCCTCTCCGGAGGGTTTTTACTGCAGATCCTACGGATTCGATCAGGAGACACTCGGGTCACCGCAGCCTCCTGAGCTATCTCAGGGCTCGTACGAAACAAAGGTAAATCAGCCAACCAGCACGTCGCTTGGCCAACCACTTGGCGCGGGCGTATGGGCGATGTAACACCTACTAATACGATGAACACAAGTTTTACATGAGGGGCTCCCCCTCCCAAAATACTCTCACAGCCATCAGGCCAAAACCTGAGTTCTATTCATGCAGGGTAATGGAACAGGGACAATACATAATCAGTCGGATAAATCCCCCAATGCGTCCTCAGGAGCACCTCCCGAGCCGTTGCTGGCGTCGTTGGCCTCGCCACAATCGTCTGCGTGGCCATCGGCGGCGTCAGGGCCGTTCACCACGCCACCCTCATTGGCAGCCACGATCACGCCGTCGTTGTATGAAGCAAAGGCCCTGACGAGAGCATCCACATTGTCTTCCACCCAGTGCGCCAGGTCGCCTCGGACGGCCTGGGGAAGCTGAAGCGATAAACTGCGTCAAAAGTCGAAGTGGGGGTCCATGTTCGGAAATGGCTGAAGACACGAGAAAAGGCGCCCAAGCAGCGCGCGCTCCTCTCCTCCACCAATCTATTGGCCACGACCGATCAAGGCGCCACCAAGGCCACCACATCGGTGAAGAACTGAAGGTTGCGGCGTAGTTAATCACAGGCGGCTCGCCAACAACCGCCTCGCAGATGTTACCCAAGGCTGTGTTGGCTCTTTCCCGAGCGTGGTGAGCATGGGGCGTGCTCATGCTCCAGATTCGGCCACCGACGTATCTCGTCCGTGATTGCAGTGCGCGACGGCCTCGGCCTCCCCACCCGTTAGCGAAGAAGGAGCACCTCGGCACGAGAGGTGGTTGACTCCCCTGCGCCACCTCGAGGGCGGCCCGAAGAGCATCGACCGCCGCGTCGCCTCCTCCAGCTTGGCCCTCAAGGCAGCAGTCCTTCCTTCAGCCTCGTACTGATCAACCCCAGCCTCTCCTCGAACTCGCGCTCGAGGTTCAAGCGCGCCGTCGCCACTCAGCATCCGACCTCCTCCAGGACGCGGGCTTCCCGTGCAGCGACCTCATCCTCCGCCCGCGTCACCAAGCGCTCCCTCGTCTCCAAGCGCTTTCGTACCAGCGTGTTGGCGGCTTCAAGCGCCAACGCCTCCTCACGCTCGAGCTCCGCCCGGTCGCCGGAGGCCACCTTCATCGACGCGAGGGCTGCCTCGCGCAGCTCCACTTGCTCCTCCAGTGAGTGACACCGGGCCAGGAGTTCCCGTGCCCGCTCCTCTGCCGCCTCTCGCCGCCTGTTAGCTTCCCGGGCCTCCTCGACGGCCCGATAACAGGCCTCCCGAGAGGCTGCCAGCGACGCCTTGGCCTTTTCATCGTCAAGATCGCACTGATGGCGCACAAGGGCGACAGCGCCCTCCAGCTCACGCCTCTCTTCGGCCAGGTGCAGGCCCTCGGCCTCAAGGCGCGCGTCTTCATCAGCGAGCTCTTCACCAAGAAGGCTCACCGCGTCAGCCGCCCTTCGAAGAAATCCTTGGCGAAGGGCGCGGCGCTACCGGGCACGCTCGTGCACGTCTTCCACACCGTCAACCACCCCAAGCGGGCGCCGGGAGCCACGAATCAGCACTCCCCCTCCGGGCAGGGGGCTGGGGGCTGGCATCCTCGCGACGGCCGGGCACGCCGCACCAGAAGCCCGGCCTGGAGCCAGCCCACCCCCAGACGAAGAGCGCGGGAAGCGCCTCAGCCAATCGCAGTCCACGACTAGGCAAGAAGCCCACGGCAGGCTAGCTATGCCACGAGAAGGTTCGCGAAGAAGGTTCACGAGGTGCGCAGGGCCTCGACGCACCTCGGGGCGGTTCGCCCCCCTGATCGCCCTCACCACAAGGGCTCCTCTGCTCGGAGCACTCAAGGACGGGGGAGGGGACGAAGCCGAGGGGGACGGCTCCTCACCCGGCTCCGTGAGTTCGGCAGGAAGGGGCCTGCAGGCAAGGATCGATACAAGCGGCAGAAGGATCGGGAGCTAGAGAAGGAGAAGGCTTACTCATCGCTGGCGAAGTACTTCCACGCTCAGAGGCGACAAGGGTAATCATCGCCCAGGGCCTCCCTTCTCTTCCGGAGGGCCTCGAAGTCCACGCGGAAGCGACCCAAGATTTGAGCGCAGGGGTCAGCCTGCGATGATGGAGAAGCATCAAGGCGACCTGCATCAGGGGCGTCCGCCTGACGCGCACTGCTGGTCGCCTCACCAAGAGAAGCAGAAGGGGCCTCGGGGGCCTCATGCGCAGGCTGGTGGTAGCTGCACGCCCTCAGCCCACGGCGGCATGAGTCTCAGGAGCTGCTCCCTCATGAGCGTCGCCTGGCGCTGTCACCCCGGCGGGGGTCCCTTCGGTCTTTGGCGGCTCGTGCCTTCCTGCCCCGCCACTTGAGGAGGAGTCGCCTTGGCCGACTGGAAGGGCATTCACCACCAGTGGATTCTCGCGAGGCCCCTGGAGGCCAGTGGGCGCAGCCCCATTCACAAAGACAGCATCTGGTTCACAAATTCGCCTGCTCGGGCAGAGGTACAGCAAGGCCCCTCCATGCCGGATGCCGCCGGGTTGGGGTCACCAGTCGGGACCAGAACCTTGTCCTCACTTCAGGCCAGGTCCTCTTTCTGAGCCTCATATGATCATCAGTTCAGCTGAAAGCCCACATCCGGTGGGAGTGGCATTGGAGAGGAGCGTCACGGCATAGCAGGAACTCCTTCACCACCTTGGGCGCCATCACGCCAAGCTTTCTCAGAACTCAAGCGGTGCTGTGACGAAGGCAAACCGGGGGCCCGCGAGTGTCACTTGGCCCCAGCCTGAATTGGGGACAGCAGGCAAAGATGGCTCCATCAGCAGGGGCTGGGCACCCCAACGTCCACGTACAGCCACCGCTCGCGAAACCCAGGCGAGGGCGGGGGAAGGCTGAAGTCAATTCCTGAAGCATTGTCTCGGGCGCAGCGATGAAGCTCACGCACTTTGAGCATTGAATGGGGTCGACGAGGCGTAGGGAGAAGAAGTGGCGCAGCAAGGCAACCGAAGGAATGATGCCCGTCATTGCCTCACAAACGAATGCAAATACTGCGAGAAGGGTGATGGATTCAGGACCCAGATGCATCATATGGATCTGGTAATGGGAAAGCACGGCATTGAAGAAATCTGAGAAGGGGGGAACCAGTCCTGCCCAAAGGGCGTCGGCGAAATACCGGACCTCGGTGGGAATCCTGTCAACGGAGAAGCGAGACGCAGGCCAGGCCGTCGTCCTCCCGCACTCATTGAAGATGGTGGCCAGGGCCGAGCGGACCTTGCCCAGGCCCTCTTGGTTGACTATGGCCGGCCAATCGACGGCGGGGGCCACTGTCGACGGCGAGCGAGGTGGCGGCACGGGTTTCTTCCCTTTTCCCTTCCTCGTCGGGGCCATGATGGCAGGAAGGAGATGGGGAAGGTTCGAGATCAGAGTGGATGCAAGAGCTGGAGTTCGAGAGAAGGTAGGACAGGGAGCGCTCAAGCAGCAGAAGGGGATCGAGATGTATGCAAAGCGTGTCCACCTAGCAAGGCACGAAATAAGGAGGCGTGGGGAACAGTGCCGCCACGTCCAATCAACCGCCACGCTGCCCCTAGGCCGCAGGCTGTTAGGGCCCCATGACGCTTCACACTTGCCCTTCGCCTCTGCTCGGCCAAGTTGGGCGCGCCGTGGGCCAGGGGGCTCTTGTCGGCGTTACGGAGCAGGGGTCCCCAGACTTGCACACTGCGGCCTCTGGCGTGGCTCGAAGGAGGCCCAAAGACGCCCATCTTCATCAACGCAAGCTCAAGACCCTCGCGAGGGGCCAAGCCTCATGGGCGGACGACAAGGAGCTTCCTCGAGCACGGCCTCGTCCAGCTGGCTCATGAGGAGGCGGAGAGTTCAAGGCAGGGTCCTCGCGAGGTGCCCATGACGCAAGCCATGACGACCAAGGGCGCCAGTCGGGCGCCAGCCCGCGTAGTGTCCTCCTTTCCTCTTTGGTGCAAAGGGAGCAAGCGCAGGCGAGAGCATCAAGCAAAGGCATCCGTTTCGGTGCAACAAGACCAAGACCAGCCCAACGGCTGGAAGGGAGTCATTGTGGAGCCCAAGCAAAGCGTCATCACCAGAGCCTTTGGCGGCGAGGACCAACTTTAGTCGGGATAAGTGTACCCGCTATTCCCCTTCAAAATGGCCAATTGTTGGCGCCCTTCCCGCTCAATATTTGGGAAGAGGCCCAGGGCCTTCGCCTATAAATAGGAGTAGCCACCCCCAGGGCAGAGCACCCCGATGAGATCCGAATCCTCATCAAGAAACCAGTAGCTAGAGCGACTGAACCCCACCTAGCAGTTCGTCGCACCCGCCAAGAATAGACCCTCGCGAGGTTGTTCTTCCTTGTATTGTTCCTCATCAGCCCAAGAAGCAATCCACCACACCACACACTGGAGTAGGGTATTACACCACAATGGTGGCCCGAACCAGTATAAATCTCGTGTCTCTTGTGCTGTTCCGTTTAGTAGTTTAGGTCCCAGCGATTCGGCGAGGTGCGAGACGGTGGAGGGTTGGATCTCCGCACGCACCCCAGTGTTCGAACCTCAAGGGTCTGCCGGAACCCGAAATCCGACACACAAGCCAAGGTTTTCTCAAAGATTGATTTAAGGTCAGGGTATCATCAATTAAAAGTACGGACAGAAGATATCCCTAAGACAGCATTCACCTCCAGATACGGATTTTATGAGTTTACAGTAATGCCGTTTGGACTAACAAACGCCCCCGCATAATTTGTCCACCTCATGAACAAAGTGTTTATGAAGTTTATGGACAAATTTGTTGTGGTGTTCATTGATGATATTCTGGTATACTCTAAGACACCAGAAGAGCATGCGGAACATCTCAGAATTGTACTGGGAGAATTAAGGAAACATCAATTATACGCCAAATTCAGCAAATTTAAATTCTGGTTAAGACAGGTTGGTTTTCTAGGCCACGTATTGACTCAAGAAGGTGTTGCCGTGAACCCAGAAAAAGTCAAGGCCATACTTGGCTGGAGGCCACCAGCCAACGTAACAGATGTACGAAGTTTTCTGGGAATGGCTGGATATTACAGAAGGTTTATTGAAGGGTTCTCACCATAGCAAAACCAATGACACAGTTACTCAAGAAGGATAAGAAATTCGTATGGACTGAAGCTTGCGAGAAAAGTTTCCAAGAACTTAAGAAGAAATTAACAACAGCACCAGTATTGGTTATACCAGACATACACAAAAGTTTTGAAGTGTACTGTGACGCATCCTGGAAAGGCCCCGGATGCATGCTAATGCAAGAAGGCAAAGTGGTCGCATACGCTTCCAGACAACTTCGAAAGCATGAAGAAAATTATCCCACTCATGACTTAGAATTGGAAGCAGTCATTCATGCCCTCAAAGAGTGGAGACACTTTTTGCTTGGAAATCGTTGTGAAATATATATTGACAACAAAAGTCTCAAATATATTTTCACACAGCCAGAACTCAACTTACGGCAACAACGTTGGTTGGAATTAGTGAAAGATTATGATGTTGGCATTCACTACCATCCAGGAAAAGCAAATGTAGTGGCAGATGCTCTTAGTCGGAACCCCAGCCCGGGTAACGATAGCCTACCGAAGTTGAGACCTGAGTTTCAACAGGAGTTCACCAAACTCAACTTGGTAATGGTCACAGAAGGCACTGTGTCAAATTTGGAAATACAACCCACTCTAATGGAACAGATTAAGAAGGCTCAGCATGGACATCCCAGCATCGAAGGCATAAAAAGAAAAGTGAGTATGGGCAAAGCCTCAGAATTCGTCGTAGATGAAGAGGGCATATTATGGTACGGAGACAGACTTTGTGTGCCAAATATAGAGGACCTCAAACAGCAAATTCTAGCCGAAGGCCACACCGCTCCATATTCAATCCACCCTGGAGGAACCAAAATGTACAAGGACATTCAGGAAATTTTTTGGTGGCACGGTATGAAGAGGGATATAGCCACCTTCATTGCATGTTGTGATTCATGTCAACGCATTAAAGCCGAGCACCAAAAACCAGCAGGGCTATTACAACCAAACCGGATACCTGAGTGGAAATGGGACGAAATTGGAATGGATTTTATTGTCGGACTACCCCGGTCACAACACGGAAATGATGCCATATGGGTCATCACAGATAGATTAACCAAGGTGGCACATTTCATCCCAGTAAAGACAACCCACACCACTCAGAAGCTTGCCAAGCTTTATCTCTCGTGTATAGTTTGTCTGCATGTAGTTCCAAAGACTATAATATCCGACCGAGGCACTCAATTCGTCTCCAAATTTTGGGATCAGTTACAACAAGCTCTAGGAACTCAACTAGCATCCAGTACAGCATACCACCCCCAGACCGATGGACAAACTGAACCCGTGAAACAAATTCTAGAGGACATACTGAGAGCATGTGTCCTCACCTATGGAACCAGTTGGGAAGAAAGCTTGTCGTACGCTGAGTTCGCATACAACAACAGTTACCAATCCGGTCTACAAACGGCACCTTTCGAAGCCTTGTACGGGCGGAGATGTCGTACCCCATTAAATTGGTCAGAAACAGGAGACCGTCGTATCTTCGGTCCAGACATGCTCAAGGAGGCTGAAGAGAAAGTTAAACAAATCAAGGACCGGCTCAAGATAGCTCAAAGCCGACAAAAGAGTTATTACGATCGAAAACACCGTGAGGTCAGCTTTAAACCCAGTGAATATGTGTATCTACGAGTATCCCCTATGAGGGGCCTACAACGGTTCAAAGTTAAAGGAAAGCTAGCACCAAGATTTAGTGGACCCTTCTGTGTGGTTGCACGGAAAGGCACAGTAGCCTACCAGCTAGACCTACCCAAAGAGCTGTCAGACGTCCACGACGTATTCCACGTCTCACAGTTAAGGAATGCATAAGCAACCCAAAGAAGCAAGTGTCACATGAGAGCATTGACGTGCAACCAGACCTCACCTACAGGGAACATCCAATAAAAATATTAGAAGAGTCTGAAAGGAGGACCCGCCAGAAAACAATTAAGTTTTTCAAGGTTCAGTGGAGCAATCACACCGAGGATGAAGCGACATGGGAAAGAGAGGACTCTCTCCGGGCAGAGTACCCACACCTATTTGAGGATCAGCTAAAATCTCGGGGATGAGATTTTTCCTAAGGGGGTAGGTGTTGTAACAGTCCAAAAAATTTTGCGTTGGTTTTTACCAAATTCTCTATCTGTTTGAAAGGGGTTATTTAAAAATATTTCTAAAGGACTCTCCCTTTCAATTTTGTTCTTTTATGACAAGTATTTTTGTTTGGACTCATCCCAAATCTTGAACTTTGGTCTTAAGGGTTTTTCATCTTGTGATGGCTCAACACAAATAGCATAGGAAGGTTTTTGCAATGCTTTTCATTTAAAAAGAATTCCACTTAAACCTTTGGGTTTATTCTTCCTCTTTCAAAAAGTATCATCTTGCCATGGCCTATGAAGAAAACTTTCTTCCAAAACCATCCCCCTACTTTGGTTCAAGTCAAATATCCAACTCCAGCAAGTTCCAACCCATTTTTGATTTTTATTTCTATTTATTTAACCTCAGAACAATTTCTGTCAATTATTTTGGACCTTGATGACTTACAAAGGAACTACCAGATTCCTTTTGAGTTTTGGTCCCAAATGAACTCCCCTGGCTAGTCCTTAGCAACCTCAACCAAGATCCATCAAGATCCACTGGCCCGCAGTTCAAAATTTTCAAAATTTTCCCACTGCAAGTTTGGACCAGATTTGCCATTTTTGGTGAAATTCATACTTTTTCTTCTCCTAAAAATCTGAGGAAATTCAGGCAGCCTCCAGATGCATCAAGAGACCCCCTCACCAAATATCATCTCCAGAAAAATTTCCCACATGCCAAAAAACATTTCATCGAACACCTGGCGTGCACTGTTTCTGTCAAAATTCAGAAAGTTCAGAAGTTCAGTGATTCAGTTCTGCCGCCAGTGTCGTTTCTTTAGAGTCGCGGCGTCAAACTCGCCAGTGCTCGCTCTGGCACGATGCTCACTGCTCCTTCTCCTTATCCAGAGCGTCGCACGATCGTTTGGATGGACATGAGCGTTGGTGGCAGCGTGGCTCGCCAGCTCCGGCGTCTTCTGCGGTGGCAGAGCCACCCGTGGCGGCCAATAGGGGCCGGCCCTGCCTTTCAGCGCCGTCCAGCACCGCCCAAACAACCAGAGGCCTCCGCATGGCCATCCCCTCCTCTGCGCACACCGCAGCACCGTCGCCGTGGCCTGGCAAGCACAGGACGTGCTCCCTGCCGCCGACGTGCTCGTGAGGCCGTTCTGTCGAAGACCTGGCGTAGCACCCAAGTCTGGCCGAGCTTAGGCATTGGATGGAGCCAGTGGACCATCGCAAAGCTGCCTAGTCACCCAAATCACCCGTTCAACCTCTGCCTCGCTGTAATCACTCGCCGGAGTTATCACGTTCTCGGCAACCGCCTCGGGCCGGCTATAAATAGAAACCCGAGCTCGCCTTCGACCAGGACCACTCCCTCCACCTTACCAGAACTTCGCTCGACCCCTAGGAGGATCTCGAGGAGGTCTTCTTCTCCGACTCCGGCAGCCCCGATCCGCTTCGGGCTCCGGCACGATTCGCTCCGGTGAGGACACCCCCCGCCTCCCAATTCCTGCCAGTAGCATCCTAATGCACCCACTCCACTAACCCATGCCCAAATTTGAAGCTTGGAGCTCCGTTCGGAGAGAACCAACCTCGCCCGAACCGCCGTCCGCCGGAGCTAAGGCCACCGTCGACGTGGTGCTCGCCGACGGCCAACTCCACCACCCACAGACGCGGAAGAGCTCCGTCAACACGTAGGTACCCCCCGACCCCCCTGCCTCGCTGTGGATCAACGCCGGCGACCACCGCGAGTTTCACGCGCCGGCGTACTCTGTTTTCTTTCAAATATTTAAACCTGACGGGTGGGACCCCCACGTCAGCCTCTATTCTGTTTATTCGAACCGTTTTCTGAAAAGGCCTTCGGGCAAAGTATGTCTCCCCTCTGGACTGGCATACTTATAACTGAAACATTTTCTGTTTTTATAATCTAGCCCCTGGAAACTTTCTGTTTTGTTACAGATAAGTCCCTAGGCTAAAACCTTTATAACTTTTTAACAGAAGATGATTTTGAATTGATTCTTTTTCTGTCATCTTTAATTTTCTGTCTAGTTTTTTGTCATATGTATTTGAAAAATATTTGGGATACTTTTTGTGCACGCACGGTATTTATGTTAGTATATGATTTCTTTATACCGTAGATACCGGAGGAAGTGACGGGACCGCGAACTTCGCCGAGCTTGGATCCGACTACTCCGAACCAGGCAAGCATGTTTGAACCTTTGATATGATGAGTGTCTTTGCATGTTTGCTTGAGTAGTTAGTTCATGGCATGGTTATATGAGTATTTGCAAGTGTGATACTGCATGCAAGACAAGCTACACGTGAGCTTCGAAAGTTGATATATTCATAAGGTGATGAGACAACCTGATCATGTGGTGACATGATAGGTTGTAGTTGGTATTGTTGAAGCATGCCAGTCTTATGTCGACCGGTTAACTCCGGTGTTAACGTGGATCAAGCCATGTTTCCGTCCGTCCCCTTTCCGTACTACCACATGTCTTCCACAAAGAAAAAGGTTTAGTAAGTCGCGACCTCTTTCCGTGTACACACCAAATAGAGGGTCCGGGATGAGGGGTCCATGGCCCTGGATTAAAGCCTGTCATCCGCTCAGGGGGCATGGGTGTTTCCGGTTGGGACCGAGAGGGGGGCACCCCTTAGAGCACGCGATATAAATTTGATCCCATGCTAATCGAGGTTGTGACCTCCCCGTCTTAAAGTTTTTCTTGAACGTTTCCTAGGGTGATTCCTGGCAGCGGAATGTGGAATGGGTGTGTACTGGATTGATGTGTTCCTTCTGAAATACCGTAAACGGAACTAGTCCTTTGTGACTACTGAAATCCGTTGGCTGTGGTTAAAGAGTACAAACTCTACAGAGTCAAACCATTCTAGTATCCAGGTCCATGACCAGGGACTTAGACATCATCTCAGTATCAGTGTCAGTCTCAGTGTCGATCTCAGTGTCAACCCCAGTGACAGTCCCAGAAAATGAGCTTGAGACTGAGAGTGGTAAACTCGTCTAAATGTTATTCTTGTGGACGGACTGACCAATTTATTACGAGTTGAGTAATTCCTTGTGATCCTTTAAATTCATGAATTGTTTGAATTCAAATGATGAACTATAAGCCCTTTATGTGATGTTGCTCAGACGTCCGACTTTGGCATTCTTGTTATGTATTATCGATATAAGCCCTTTATGTGATGTCGCTCAGACGTCCAACTGTGGCACTATTATCATTTACTTTCGATATAAGCCCTTTATGTGATGTCGCTCAAACGTCCGATTGTGGCACTATTATCATTTACTTTCGATATAAGCCCTTTATGTGATGTCGCTCAGACGTCCGACTATGGCACTATTGTCATTTACTTTTGATATAAGCCCTTTATGTGATGTCGCTCAGACGTCCGACTGTGGCATCTTGATTATTTACTTTCATTATAAGCCCTTTTCGAGATGTCGCGTAGACGTCCGACTGTGGCACGCACTGTTATTTCCTTTTCAATATAAGCCCTTTATGTGGTGTCACCCTGACGCCCGACTGCGGCATGTTAATTTATTTTTACCTTTCGAGGCGTCGCTTCAGACACCCGATCGGTCTTCACTTATTCTTATTGGGATTTTGGGAGGACTACCGCCTGACTTCCTTCTTTTAATTATTGTGCAGTGCAAATTTATTATCATAATGCGCATTGCTAATCTGCTCATGTGCATCATGTTTGCATTTATTATATCTTATGTCCAAACTGTCTTGCAAGTACATTCAAAGTACTCACCTGGCTTGTTGATTTGGCCATATATTGACGAAGGCGATCTTATGGATTAAGAGTTCGATAGCGAGTCCGATGCCTAGAGGAGTCCCAGTCAGTCACGTGCGATCCTGGAGTTGATCACTTGTATTATACACGCTTCCGCTACCCAAAATAAAATCATCAAGCCTCACTCCGACGCTTGATGAGCTATACGATATAGGAGTCATGTCACCCACTTCACTGTGACATATCCACCACCACTTTTATTTCGAGTCAGTAGTATTGCCGCCATACCCTTGTGTCATATCCGCCTTTATGTATAATATTGGCGTTCTTGTAATAAATTGTTGAGCATCCTCAGCTCAACCTTGTATAATATTTAGTACTACTGGACTTCTGTATCAAGGTTTTGTCTGCCAGTAAGAAGAATTCTTCTGTACTGGTCAACACAAGGGTCGGCTTTTCAATAAATGTTTTATTGGAAAACCGGTCCCGACAGAAGCATAGCAGATGGAAAGTTTTACCGCGATAAAAACCGCCCCGCCTGCCCGTGCACCGTTTTGGGCCTGGCCCAACAACGTGTCGCGCTTATGTGTGGCCCAGGCCCGGGGGCTCCTATCGGTGTACAAAAGAAGGGGCGCACCTTTGTACCCCTTTACCTGTGCACGGACAGTCGGAGCCGCGCCCACGGACGCACCAAGCAGAGCAGCGGAGGTGAACCGAGGTGAAACCGAAGCCCAAGACAGCCAGAGCAACGCCGAGGCTGAGACCACAAAGAGCAGAGGGACGAAGCAGGTTCCCCCGGCAAGACCCTTGCTGGGGCAGCTCGTCCAACACCAGCGGAGCGCACCACCCTTGAGTCCACGGTCCCCAACACCATCAACCACGTTGGGCCAAGGCTCGGGAGGGACCTCCATAGTGGCATGCAGATATTTGTGAAGACAAGGAATATTCAAGATCAGATGAGGATTAAAACACAACGATCCTCGGCAAGATCCTTGCCGAGGAGAGCCACAAGACCCCCGGCAAGATCCTTGCCAGGGACGACAGCATGCCACGGCAAGGCCCTTGCCGGGCCAGCCGGCAAGGCCTGCACCAAGGATGCCAGCAGGGCCACTTCCAGGCCCGCATCAGCTAAGTCTCCACCGCCGTTCGCATGCAACTGCTATCCCAACCAGCTGGGCAGGCACCTGCGTGGCAACATGCAGCTTCCAGGCCAACTCAGCAAGCGCCTGCGTGGCGGCATGCAGATCTTCGTGAAGACCTTACCACCGCGCCACATGCATCTCTGGCCAGGGCGCATGTCGAAGCAAGGAGGAGCGGCGACGTACGGGACGGGCCTCGTTCCCGTCCCCAATAAAGCAAGGGGACACCTAAGAGATGCATTAAATGCGTCTTATCCTGTAATATGGGCGATAAGATCATAGCACTGTACACCTTTCCAACTCCTGTGTGCCACTGTGGTAGCCCCTTTCGACTATAAAAGGAGGCCCATGGCGTACTGGAGAAGGATTTGGCTCTTTGGAACGACTCAGCCACCGTAGCTAGTTGGAGGGCTCAAGAACACTCAATACATCCACCAAAGCAGGAGTAGGCTTTTACGCATCCTCGCGGCCCGAACCTGGGTAAACAATCCTTGTGCTGATTACTAATCCTCCTCTTCTTGCAACCCTACGCCCCGGCAACCGTAGTAGGGATTCTTGTGATCCCATAGGTGTCGTTTCCCACCGACATAAGGAAAGGGGAAGGGGTAACCCCTCCTCCCTTTCCCTCCTCAAGGGAGAAAGGAAAGGGGGGGGGCGCCTCTCTCCCCTGCCTTTCTCCCGTACACACATATGGTAAAGGGGGGGGGGGGCGCAGGTTTGGGAGGGTGCCCAAGTAGGATTCCTCCTACTTGGGACGCCCCCCTTGGTTGCTCCATCTCCCTCCCACCTATATATATGAGGGGGAGACGCCTAGAGCACACAACAACATCTGTTAGCCGTGTGTGGCGCCTCCCTCCACAGATTACACCCTCAGTCATATTCTAGTAGTGCTTAGGCGAAGCCCTATGAGGATCACTTCAGCATCGCCGTCACCACACCGTCATGCTGACGGAAGTCATCTACTTCCTCGACACTTTGCTGGATCAAGAGTTCAAGGGACGTCATCGAGCTGAACATGTGCAGAACTCAGAGGTGTCGTACGTTGGTGCTTGATCGTTCGGAGTTAGAAGGAGTTCGACTACATCAACCGCATTGTCAAACGCTTCCACTTTCGGTCTACGAGGGTACATAGACACACTCTCCCCCTCTCGTTCCTATGCATCTCCTAGATAGATCTTGCGTGAGCGTAGGATTTTTTTTTTTGAAATTGCATGCTACATTTCCCAATTGTGGCATTCGAGCCAGGCCTATGCGTAGATGATATGCACGAGTAGAACACAAAGAGTTGTGGGTGGTGATCGTCATACTGCTTACCACCAATGTCTTATTTTGATTCGGCGATATTGTCGGATGAAGCGGCCCGGACCAACCTTACATGACCACGTTCATGAGACCAGCTCCACCGACAGACATGCAACTATTTTTGCATAAAGGTGGCTTGCGGGTGTCTGTTTCTCCTACTTTAGTTGAATCGAATTTGACTGTGGCCGGTCCTTGTTGAAGGTTAAAATAGCAAACTTGATAAATCACCGTTGTGGTTTTGATGCGTAGGTAAGAACAGTTCTTGCTAGAAGCCCGTAGCAGCCACACGTAAAACTTGCAACAACAAAGTAGAGGACGTCTAACTTGTTTTTGCAGGGCATGTTGTGATGTGATATGGTCAAGACATGATGAGATATATGTTATTGTATGAGATGATCATGTTTTGTAAAAGTTATCGGCAACAGGCAGGAGCCATATGGTTGTCTCTTTATTGTATGAAATGCAAACGCCATGTAATTGCTTTACTATATCACTATGCGTTAGCGATAGTTGTAGAAGCAATAGTTGGCGAGACGACCACGACGCTATGATGGAGATCAAGGTGTCGAGCTGGTGACAATGGAGATCATGACGATGGTTTGGAGATGGAGATCAAAAGCACAAGATGATGATGACCATATCATGTCACATATTTTGATTGCATGTGATGTTTATCTTTTATGCATCTTATTTTTCTTAGTACGGCGGTAGCATTATAAGATGATCCCTTAACTAAAATTTCAAGGTATAAGTGTTCTCCCTGAGTATGCACCGTTGTGAAAGTTCGTCGTGTTAAGACACCACGTGATGATCGGGTGTGATAGACTCTACGTTCACATACAACGGGTGCAAGACAGTTTCGCACATGCGGAATACTCGGGTTAAACCTGACGAGCCTGGCATGTACAGACATGGCCTCAGAACACTGGAGACCAAAAGGTCGAACGTGAATCATATAGTAGATATGATCAACATAGAGATGTTCACCATTGATGACTACTCCATCTCACGTGATGATCGGACATGGTTTAGTTGATTTGGATCACATATCATTTAGATGACTTGAGGGATGTCTATCTAAGTGGGAGTTCTTAAGTAATTTGATTAATTGAACTTAAATTTATCATGAACATAGTCCTGATAGTATTTGCATATCTATGTTGTAGATCAATAGCTCGCGATGTAGCTCCCCATTTATTTTTGATATGTTCTTAGAGAAAAACTATGTTGAAAGATGATAGTAGCAATGATGCAGACTAGGTCCGTGATCTGAGGATTATCCTCATTGCTGCACAGAAGAAATATGTCCTTAATGCACCGCTAGGTGACGGACCTTTTGCACGAGCAGATGCAGACGTTATGAACGTTTGGCAAGCTCGGTATGATAACTACTTAATAGTTTAGTGCGCCATGCTTTACGGCTTAGAACCGGGACTTCAAAAATGTTTTGAACGCCACGGAGCAAATAAGATGTTCCAAGAGTTGAAATTGGTATTTCAGACTCATGCCCGAGTCGAGAGGTATGAGACCTCTGACAAGTATTTTTGCCTACAAGATGGAGGAGAATAGCTCAACTAGTGAGCATGTGCTCAGAATGTCTGAGTACTACAATTGCTTGAATCAAGTGGGAGTTAATCTTCCAGATAAGATAGTGATTAACAGAGTTCTCTAGTCACTATCACCAAGTTACTGGAACTTTGTGATGACCTATAATATGCAAGAGATGACGAAAACGATTCCCCGAACTCTTCGTGATGCTGAAATCGGCGAAGGTAGAAATCATGAAAAGCATCAAGTGTTGATGGTTGACAAGACCACTAGTTTCAAGAAAAAGGGCAAGGGAAAGAAAGCGAACTTCAAGAAGAATGACAAGCAAGGTGCCACTCCCATGAAGAAGCCCAAAGCTAGACCCAAGCCTGAAACTGAGTGCTTTTACTGCAAAGGAAATGGTCACTGGAAGCAGAACTGCCCCAAATACTTGGCAGAGAAGAAGGATGGCAAAGTGAACAAAAGTATATATGATATACATGTTATTGATTTGTACTTTACTAGTATTCATAGTAGCCCCTGGGTATTTGATACTGGTTCAGTTGCTATGATTAGTAACTTGAAACAGGAGTTACAAAATGAACAGAGACTAGTTATGGGGAAAGTGACGATGTGTGTTGCAAATGATTCCAAGGTTGATAAGATCACCATCGCACACTCCCTCTACCTTCGAGGTTAGTGTTGGACCAAAATAAATGTTATTTGGTGTTCGCGTTGAGCATGAATATGATTGGATCATCTTTATTGCAATACAGTTATTCATTTAAGTCAAAGAATAATTGTTGTTCTGTTTAGATGAATAAAACCTCCCATGCTTTACGGCTTAGAACCGGGACTTCAAAAACGTTTTGAACGCCACGGAGCATATGAGATTTTCCAATACTTGAAATTGGTATTTCAGACTCATGCCCATGTCGAGAGGTCTAATACGTCTCACAAGTACTTTGCCTACAAGATGGAGGAGAATATCTCCGCCAGTGAGCATGTACTCAGAATGTCTGGGTACTACAATCGCTTAAATCAAGTGGGAGTTAATCTTCCAGGCAAGATAGTGATTGACAGAGTTCTCTAGTCAGTATCACCAAGCTACTAGAACTTCGTGACAAACTATAATATGCAAGGGATGACGAAAACGTTTCCCGAGCTCTTCGCGATGCTGAAATCGGCAAAGGTAGAAATCAAAAGAGCATCAAGTGTTGATGGTTGACAAGACCACTAGTTTCAAGTAAAAGGGAAGGGAAAGAAAGCGAACTTCAAGAAGAATGACAAGCAAGTTGCCACTCCCATGAAGAAGCCCAAATCTTGATCCAAGCACAAACCGGGTGCTTCTACCGCTAAGGAAATGGTCACCGAAGCGGAACTGCCCCAAATACTTGGCGGATAAGAAGGATGGCAAAGTGAACAAAAGTATATATGATATACATGTTATTGATGTGTACTTTACTAGTATTCATAGTAGCCCCTGGGTATTTAATACTGGTTCAGTTGCTATGATTAGTAACATGAAACAGGAGTTACAAAATGAACAGAGACTAGTTATGGGCAAAGTGATGATGTGTGTTGCAAATGATTCCAAGGTTGATAAGATCACCATCGCACACTCCCTCTAACTTCGAGGTTAGTGTTGGACCAAAATAAATGTTATTTGGTGTTTGCGTTGAGCATGAATATGATTGGATCATCTTTATTGCAATACGGTTATTCATTTAAGTCAAAGAATAATTGTTGTTCTGTTTACATGAATGAAACCTCCCATGCTTTACGGCTTAGAACCGGGACTTCAAAAACATTTTGAACGCCACGGAGCATATGAGATTTTCCAAGAGTTGAAATTGGTATTTCAGACTCATGCCCATGTCGAGAGGTCTGAGACATCTGACAAGTACTTTGCCTACAAGATGGAGGAGAATATCTCAGCCAGTGAGCATGTACTCAGAATGTCTGGGTGCTACAATCGCTTAAATCAAGTGGGAGTTAATCTTCCAGACAAGATAGTGATTGACAGAGTTCTCTAGTCAGTATCACCAAGCTACTAGAACTTCGTGACAAACTATAATATGCAAGGGATGACGAAAATGTTTCCCGAGCTCTTCGCGATGTTGAAATCGGCGAAGGTAGAAATCAAGAAAGAGCATCAAGTGTTGATGGTTGACAAGACCACTAGTTTCAAGTAAAAGGGCAAGGCAAAGAAAGGAAACTTCAAGAAGAATGGCAAGAAAGTTGCCACTCCCATGAAGAAGCGCAAAGCTAGACCCAAGCCTGAAATTAAGTGCTTCTACTGCAAAGGAAATGGTCAGTGGAAGCGGAACTGCCCCAAATACTTGGCGGATAAGAAAGATGACAAAGTGAACCAAGGTATATATGATATACATGTTATTGATGTGTAATTCACTAGTGTTCATAGCAACCCCTGGGTATTTGATACCGGTTCAGTTGCTATGATTAGTAACTCAAAACAGGAGTTGCAGAATGAACAAAGACTAGTTAAGAGCAAAGTGACGATGTGTGTTCGAAGTGATTCCAAGGTTGATAGGATCACCATCGCACACTCCCTCTACCTTATGGATTAGTTTTGAACCTAAAATAAATGTTATTTGGTGTTTGCGTTAAGCATGAATATGATTAGATCATGTTTATTGCAATACAGTTATTCATTTAAGTTAGGGAATAATTGTTGTTCTGTTTACATGAATAAAACCTTCTGTGGTCATACACCCAAGGTGAATGGTTTATTGAATCTCGATCGTAGTGACACACATATTCATAATATTGATGCCAAAAGATGCAATGTTGATGATGATAGTGCAACATACTTGTGGCACTGCCGTTTAGGTCATATTGGTGTAAAGCATAAAGAAACTCCATGCAGATGGACTTTTGGAATCACTTGATTATGAATCATTTGATACTTGCGAACCATGCCTCATGGGCAAGATGACTAAAACTCCGTTCCCCATAACAATGGAGCGAGCTAATGACTTACTATAAATAATACATACCGATGTACGCGGTCTGATGAGTGTTGAGGCACGCGGCTGGTATCATTATGTTCTGACCTTCACAGATGATTTAAGCAGATATGGGTATATCTACTTAATGAAATACAAGTCTGAAACATCTGAAAAGTTCAAATAATTTCATTGTAAAGTACAGAATCATCGTAACAAGAAAATAAAATTTCTATGATCTGATCGCGGAGGTGAATATTTGAGTTACGAGTTTGGCCTTCATTTAAAACTATGTGGAATAGTTTCACAACTCATGCCACCTAGAACACCACAGCGTAATGGTGTGTCCGAACGTCATAACCTTACTTTATTAGATATGGTGTGATCTATGATGTCTCTTACCGGTTTACCACTATCATTTTGGGGTTATGCATTAGAGATAGTTGCATTCACGTTAAATAGGGCATCGTTTAAATCCGTTGGTACGACACCGTATGAACTGTGGTTTGGCAAGAAACCCAAGCTGTCATTTCTTAAAGTTTGGGGATGCGACACTTATGTCAAAAGGCTTTAGCCTGATAAGCTCGAACCCAAAGCAGAGAAGTGTGTCTTCATAGGATACCCTAAGGAAACTATTGGGTACACCTTCTACCACAAATCCAAAGGCA
Source organism: Aegilops bicornis (assembly GCA_021605145.1). NCBI lineage: Eukaryota > Viridiplantae > Streptophyta > Magnoliopsida > Poales > Poaceae > Aegilops > Aegilops bicornis. The sequence goes on along the minus strand of CM038675.1, from coordinate 267,505,613 downwards.
AGATCTTTGTTGCTAAAAATGGGTCCTTTCTAGAGAAGGAGTTTTATATCAAAAGAGTGAGTGGGAGGAAAGTAGAACTTGATGAGGTAATTATACCTTCTCTCGAATTGGAAATTATCTCATCACAGAAAACTGTTCCCATGATGCCTACACCAACTAGAGAGGGAGCTAATGATGATGATGGTGAAACTTCAGATCAAGTTACTACCGTACCTCGTAGGTCAACCAAAGCACGTTCCGCACCGTCATATCTATAATTTTTGATTGTTCCATGCCAATATTCTACAACTTTTACATACTTTTGGCAATTTTTTACACTATTTTTGGGACTAACATATTGATCCAAAGGTTTAGTGCCGCCTCGCTTTGTTGCATTTTTTTGTTTCGCAGAAAATCCATATCAAACGGAGTCCAAACGGGATAAAAATGATGGAGATCTTTTTGGAATATTTGTGAATTTTGGGAAGTGGAATCAACGCGAGACGATGACCGAGGGGGCCATGAGGCAGGGGCAGGCGCGCCCCTGACTCTCGTGGACACCCCGTAAGGCGGTTGTTGCCCTTCTTTCGCCTCAAGAAAGCTAATATCCGGATAAAAATCATGTTCAAATTTCAATCCAATCGGAGTTACGGATCTTTGGGAATATAAGAAAAGGTGACAGGCCAGAATCAGGGAGCGCAGAAACAGAGAGAGACAGAGAGACAAATCCAATATCGGAGGGGCTCTCGCCCCTTCCATGCCATGGAAGCCAAGGAACAGAGGGGAAACCCTTCTCCCATCTTGGGAGAAGGTCAAGGAAGAAGAATAAGAAGGGGGCCCCTCTCCCCCTCTCTTCCGGTGGCGCCGGAACGCCGCCGGTGCCATCATCATCACCGCAATCTACACCAACACCTCCGTCATCTTCACCAACATCTTCATAACCTTCCCCCATCTATCTACAGCGGTCCACTCTCCCACAACCCGCTGTACCCTCTACTTGAACGTGGTGCTTTATGCTTCATATTATTATCCAATGATGTGTTGCCATCCTATGATGTTTGAGTAGATTTTCGTTGTCCTATCGATAATTGATGAATTGCTATGATTGGTTTAATTTGCTTGTGGTTATGTTGCTGTCCTTTGGTGCCCATCATATGTGCGCGCGCATGGATCACACCATAGGGTTAGTTGTATGTTGATAGGACTATGTATTGGAGGCAAGAATGACAAAAGCTTCAACCTAGCATAGAAATTGATGCATACAGGATTGAAGGGGGACAAATATATCTTAATGCTATGGTTGGGTTTTACCTTAATGAACGTTAGTAGTTGCGGATGATTGCTAATATTTCCAATCATAAGTGCATAGAATTCCAAGTCAGGGATGACATGCTAGCTGTGGCCTCTCCCACATAAAACTTGCTATCGGTCTAGTAAAGTAGTCAATTGCTTAGGGACAATTTCGCAACTCCTACCACCACTTTTCCACACTCGCTATACTAACTTTATTGCTTCTTTACTTAAAACAGCCCCTAGTTTTTATTTACTTGCTCTTTATATTCTTGCAAACCTATCCTGTTACACCTACAAAGTACTTCTAGTTTCATACTTGTTCTAGGTAAAGCGAATGTTAAGCGTGCGTAGAGTTGTATCGCTGGTCGATAGAACTTGAGGGAATATTTTTTCTACCTTTAGCTCCTCGTTGGGTTCGACACTCTTACTTATCAAAAGCGGCTACAATTTATCCCCTATACTTGTGGGTCATCAAGACCTTTTTCTGGCGCCGTTCCCGGGGAGTTATGGCGTGGGGTGAATATTCTCGTGTGTGCTTGTTTGCTTTACCACTAAGTAATTTTTATTTGCTGTTCTAAGTTGTTCTTTATCTTTAATTATGGATATGGAACACAAAATACCAAAAAAATTAGGTTTACTTGCTACTCATGGAGATGGGGAACCTCCTAAAACCCTCGATGCTCATTATGTGAAAGATATTATGTACTACTTTAATAATCCTGAGAAAACCCCATTCAACTATGTTATGGGAGACATGTTGGATCACCGTGAATACTTTATGAATAATCGCTTGACTCAAAAAGGGAAACTATTATGGGATCAAATTTATATGTTACATTGGTATGCTCAACAACTATGCTTGAGATATGATTATACTTGTTGCTCTAGGATGAAGGCTCCACACCTTCCCTTTTCATGTGAATTTAATGATAATGAAACCTTAGCTTCTTATTCTAATGGTATATATGATTACTATGATGTGGAACAAATAGAAGAGTTCATTGCTTTTATGGGTGCTTATGAAATTGAATCTTTGTTTAAAGAGTTTGAAGATTTTGATGATTCAGTTTATAGACCTGAAATTTTTGCTACACTTAATATTTCTATGAGAATTATGAATTCAATTCCGACATTGATTATTTTATTGAGAGAGTCTCCGCTGTCCAAGAAGAGACTAATATTTTGCAGGAGTCTATGGAAGAAGGAATTAATGACATTGTGAGCTCATTGGATGAAAAAGATGAGGAGGAGAGCGAAGAACAAAAGGAGGAAGAGCGGATTGATCACCCGTGCCCACCTTCTAATGAGAGTAACTCTTCAACTCATACATTGTTTAATTTCCTTCATGCTTACCGAAGGATGAATGTTATGATCCCGTTGATTCTTTTGAAATATCCCTTTTTGATGATGCTTGCTATGCTTGTGGCCAAGATGCCAATATGGATTATGCTTATGGAGATGAACTTTCTATAGTTCCTTATGTTAAACATGAAATTGTTGCTATTGCACCCACACATGATAGTCCTATTATCTTTTTGAATTCTCCCGACTACACTATATCGGAGAAGTTTGCCTTTATTAAGGATTATATTGATGGGTTGCCTTTTACCGTTGCACATGATGATTTTGATGGATATAATATGCATGTGCTTGCTGCTCCTACTTGCAATTATTATGAGAGAGGAACTATATATCCACCTCTCTATGTTTCCTACGATAAAATTGCAAGAAACTATTTATACTATGCATTGGCCTTTACTAGGTGTGCATGAATTGTTCTTCTATGACATGCCGATGCATAGGAAGAGAGTTAGACTTCTTCATTGCTTGATATATGTTGCTTTGTGCTCACTAATAAATGCCAAATCATTGTTAATTAAAATTCGCTTTGATACACCTTGGGATCCGGGTGGATCCATTACTTGAGCACTATATGCCTAGCTTAATGGCTTTAAAGAAAGCGCTGCCCGGGAGACAACCCAGAAGTTTTAGAGAGTAATTTACTTCTGTTGTGTTCCTTTATAAAGTTTAAAAATAAAAATAATGTGCCAAGGTTTGCCTTTAGGATGTTTTAGATTACTTGTTGGTTTGTGCGGTGCAGAATGTAAACTTTGGCTGTAGTGCGCGATTTTACATTTTTTACTAGAACATCAAACGGTCTGAAACTTTTTGCACTGTATTTCTATACAAATTTTTTATTTTTCCTAATTTTGGAATAATTTTTGGAGTACCATAAGTATGGTGAATGTTCAGATTACTACGGACTGTCCTGTTTAAGACGGATTCTGTTTTTGATGCATAGTTTGCTTGTTTTGATGAAACTATCTTTTTCTATCAGTGGATTAAGACAAGGAAAAGTTATATTACAATATCTATAATGAAAAAAAAATATGAATTGGTTTGCAACAGTACTTAGAGTAGTGATTTTCTTTATTATACTAACGGATCTTACCGAGCTTTCTGTTGAGTTTTGTGTGGATGAAGTGTTCGAAGATCGAGGAGATCTCGATGTGAGGAGAAGGAGGAGAGGCAAGAGCTCAAGCTTGGGGATGCCCAAGGAACCCCAAGTAAATATTCAAGGAGACTCAAGCGTCTAAGCTTGGGGATGCCCCGGAAGGCATCCCATCTTTCTTCAACAAGTATCGGTATGTTTTCGGATTCGTTTCGTTCATGCGATATGTGCAAATCTTGGAGCGTCTTTTGCATTTATTTTTCACTTTTATTTTATGCACCATGCTGGTATGAGATAGTCCATGGTTGATTTATAGAATGCTCTTTGCACTTCACTTATATTCTTTGAGTATGACTTTATAGAATGCTTCATGTGCTTCACTTATATCATTTGAAGTTTGGATTGCCTGTTTCCTACACATAGAAAACCGCCTTTTGTAGAATGCTCTTTTGCTTCAATTATATTTGTTAGAGCGTGGGCATATCTTTTGTAGAAAGAATAAACTCTCTTGCTTCACTTATATCTATTTAGAGAGTTGACAGGAACTGGTCATTCACATGGTTAGTCATAAAATCCTACATAAAACTTGTAGATCACTGAATATGATATGTTTGATTCCTTGCAATAGTTTTGCGATATAAAGATGGTGATATTCGAGTCATGCTAGTGGGTAGTTGTGGATTGTAGAAAAACTTGTGTTGAAGTTTGTGATTCCCGTAGCATGCACGTATGGTGAACCGTTATGTAACGAAGTTGGAGCATGAGGTATTTATTGATTGTCTTCCTTATGAGTGGCGGTCGGGGATGAGCAAAGGTATTTTCCTACCAATCTATCCCCCTAGGAGCATGCACGTAGTACTTTGTTTCAATGACTAATATATTTTTGCAATAAGTATGTGAGTTTTTTTATGACTAATGTTGAGTCCATGGATTATACGCACTCTCACCCTTCCATCATTGCTAGACTCTTCGGTATCGTGCATTGCCCTTTCTCACCTCGAGAGTTGGTGCAAACTTCACCGGTGCATCCAAACCCCATGATATGATATGCTCTATCACACATAAGCCTCCTTATATCTTCCTCAAAACAGCCACCATACCTACCTATCATGGCATTTCCATAGCCATTCCGAGATATATTGCCATGCAACCTCCATCATCATCATATACATGACTTGAGCATTTATTGTCATATTGCTTTGCATGATCGTAAGATAGCTAGCATGATGTTTTCATGGCTTGTCCATTTTTTTGATGTCATTGCTACGCTAGATCATTGCACATCCCGGTACACCGCCGGAGGCATTCATATAGAGTCATATCTTTGTTCTAGTATCGAGTTGTAATATTGAGTTGTAAGTAAAAAAAGTGTGATGATCATCATTATTAGAGCATTGCCCCATGAAAAAAGAGAGAGGCCAAAGAAGCCTAAATAAAAAAGGGGGCCAAAGAAGCCCACAAAAAAAGAGGGGGCAATGTTACTATCATTTTACCACACTTGTGCTCCAAAGTAGCACCATGTTCTTCATATAGAGAGTCTCTTGAGTTATCACTTTTATATACTAGTGGGAATTTTCATTATAGAACTTGGCTTGTATATTCTGATGATGGGCTTCCTCAAATGCCCGAGGTCTTCATGAGCAAGCAAGTTGGATGCACACCCACTTAGTTTCCAGTTTGAGCTTTCATAACTTATAGCTCTTTGTGCATCCGTTGCATGGCAATCCCTACTCCTCACATTGACATCAATTGATGGGCATCTCCATAGCCCATTGATTAGCCGCGTCGATGTGAGACTTTCTCCTTTTTGTCTTCTCCACACAACCTCCACCATCATATTCTATTCCACCTATAGTGCTATGTTGTAACGCCCCGGATTCGATGCGCCAGGTGTCTGCCAGTTATTCATCGTCGTTGCCATGTCATTTGCTTGCGTGTTTCTTTTTGCCATGTCATCATCTGCATTTCATATCATGTCATCATGTGCATTTCATTTTATGACGTGTTCGTCTCATGCATCCGAGCATTTTCCCCGTTGTCCGCTTTGCAATCCGCACTCCTATGTCTCCGGCGCCCCTTTTACCTCTTTTAGGTATGCGGGTATTAAACTTTCTCGGAATGGACCGAGGTTTGCCAAGCGGCCTTGGTATAGCACCGTAGACCGCTGTCAAGTTTCGTGCCATTTGGAGGTCGTTTGGTACTCCAACAGTTAAAGGGTAACATAAAAGCCCTCTTTGAGTTGCAGCCCAACACACCTTCCAAAGTGGCCCAAAACCCAGCAAACTCCCCTCCATGCTCTCGGTCGTTCGATCACGATCGCGTGGGCGAAAACCGCACCTCATTTGGAGTCTCCTAGCTCCCTCTACCTATAAATACACCTCCCCTCCGAAATTCGCGGTCTAACTCCCCCGAAACCCTAGATCTCTCCTCCCACGCACGCCGCCAGCCACTCCCACGCCGCCACCTCATCGCGCCTCCTCTCTCTCTCCTCCTCGCCGGCCGGCCCGCTCGGCCCGTCCCGCCGCCTTTGGCCCGCGCTTTCGCCGCAGCCCGCCGCCTCGGCCGCCTCGCGGGCGGCACCTCGCCGCCGCCCTCGCCCTCGGCGGCCGCGCCCGGCAGCTCCGCCCGGCCAGTCACCGCCTCCGACGCGCGCCTCTCCGCGCTGCCGCCTCCTCCTCCTCGCCGGCCGGCCGCCGCCTCCATGGCCGCCGCCGCCATGGAAACTCCGGCCCGGCGGATCCGCCTGCCGCCGGAGCCCGTCGTCGCCCGCCGCCCTTGGCCTCCTCCCCGCCGGCGCCCGCGTCCTCCCCGAGCCGGCGAGCTCCTCTCCGTCTCCGGCGACGCATCTCCGGCGAGATCCGGATGTGCCTCGTTATCCGTGCGGTTGACTTCTTCCCCCCCTCCGAAATCCACCAAGTCCCCGAAATTGTTGCATATTTTATTGCATTTTCAGTGCATCATAACTCTCTGTATATGGCTCCGTTTTGTGCATATAATATTTCAAATTGTTCGCCTCGAAGAGTAGATCATTTCATCTCATTGCATCATTTTCATTTGAGCTCATCATGATGCCCGAAATGCTGTTAGAAGAGTGCTATGTGATGTTAGTTTCAGATTCTTATCAGAACATGCACTTTTGTCATTTTTGCCATGATTGATGTGTGCATCCTATGAATTTGAGTCCTACATGTGTTTTGTAATATGCCATGCCATGTTTCCAGGGGTGTATGCCATGTATTTTTGTGATCTCTGTGGTGACTAGCACAATCATGCAAACTAGGTGTCTTGTTGCTGATTTCAGCCCTGTTGTGCTGATATTTTTATGCCATGTTAACTTGATGCTACCGAGAGATCCATGCTTATTTTGAGATACTTCAGTAAGTATGTTTTGTTAAACATGTCTTGCTCTATCCATCCATGCCCTTGTTTGCAATTATGGAGTGCCATATCTTGAGTCAATCGAGCTCTACTTTTGCTATAAAATGTTTCCTGGCAGGTTGTTTACATGTTATTCAATTTTGCCAAGGTTGTTGTAGTTGATCCTTGCATGCTATGTTGTTGTTATTGCCATCTATAGCTTCTATGACATGTCTTCTTACTGTTGGTTGCCTTGCCATGCCATGTATTGCTCTGTGATGAGTGGTTCAAGCTCACCAACATGCCTACTTATTGTTGTTTCTGCCATGTATGAATCTGTAATATAACTTGCCATGTTTACATGGGTGCATCATATTTTCTGATCTTTTTTGGCTCATGGTCAGTAAAGGACTTTTGTTATATGCTTTGAGTAGATTCATGCCATGCCTTTGTTTGCCTTGATAAGTTCCTGTAACATGTTGTTTGATAGCTCTAAACATTGCAACCTGATGTTATTTCTGCCAATGCCTGAAACTGTTATTATTTGCAATCTTGCCATGTGTTTTTGAGCATGTTCTAGTTGTTTCTGGAGATAGCTCAATGTTCATGTTTTGTCATACTTTACCTGTAAATCATACCCATGCCTTTTGTTATCATGTTGAGATGCTGTAGCTTGTTGTTTTGATGCTTGCAATATGCCTAGTTGCTGTTTTGGACAGATTGTTGCTATAACTTGTTTCATGTGTATGTGTTGAACCGTTGTCTCGCTTTTGAGTGTGCTCTATATGAAACTTGCTTGATTTTGCATGTAGTTGCATATTATCATGTTGCATCCATGTTTTGAGGTGTTTTCTTGATGTTTGGGTGCATTTTGCATCAATGCCATGTTTAACTTGTTTTGCTCATATCTTCTAGACCGTAGCTCCGAATTAAATGAACTTTATATGTAACTTGACTAGAATTTCGTGTAGATCATCGTGGTGCATCTTAAATTTCTGTTTAAAAACTTGAACATAAAGTTATTCAGATCTGGACCTATTTCGAAATTTGCATATGAGGACTTACCGGAATTGTTATATGTTGTTCCCGGCCTCATTTAAACTTGCCTTGATGTGTTGCTCTTGTTTGCATCATCCCTTCCCATGATTAGCTCCATGTAGCGTTGTCATGCATCATGCTTGTTTGTGCATCATGTCTTGTTCATGTGTGGTGTGTTTACTATGTTGTGTGCTTATTCTTGTTAGTTCCCGCTTCGCTATGGCGTGAGGATTCGTTCGTCTCACGCTTTGTTCGGCTTCATCCGTTCGTCTTCTTCATGGACTCGTTCTTCTTCTTTATGGATTTCAGGCAAGATGACCGCTACCCTGGATCTCACTACTATCATTGCTATGCTAGTTGCTTCGTTCTATCGCTATGCTGCGCTACCTATTACCTGTTTATCAAGCCATTCCAAATTGCCATGTCAGCCTCTAACCTTTGACACCTTTCCTATGCAAACCGTTGTTTGGCTATGTTACCGCTTTGCTCAGCCCCTTTTATAGCGTTGTTAGTTGCAGGTGAAGATGAAGTTGTTCCTTGTTGGAACATGGAGATGTTGTTCCTTGTTGGAACATGTTTACTTGTTGGGATATCACAATATATCTTATTTATTTAATGCATCTATATACTTGGTAAAGGGTGGAAGGCTCGGCCTTATGCCTGGTGTTTTGTTCCACTCTTGCCGCCCTAGTTTTCCGTCATATCGGTATTATGTTCCCGGATTTTGCGTCCCTAACGCGGTCGGGTGATTTATGGGACCCCTTGACAGTTCGCTTTGAATAAGACTTTTCCGGCAAGGCCCAACATTGGTTTTACCATTTGCCTCACCTATGCCCTTTTATTTCCCTTGGGTTTTCCGGAGCCCGAGGGTCATCTTTATTTTAGCCCCCGCCAGTTCTCCTTCGAGTGCTTGGTCCAAACCGAAGCGATGTCCGGCGCCCCACGGGCAATCAGGGTCTATGCCAACCCGACGTCTTGCTCATCCGGTGTGCCCCGAGAACGAGGTACGTCGACTCCTATCGGGATTTGTCGGCACATCCGGCGGCTTTGCTGGTCTTGTTTTATTGCTGTCGAAATGTCTTGGAGCCGGGATTCCGAGACTGATTGGGTCTTCCTGGGGAGAAGGAATATCCTTCGTTGATCGCGAGAGCTTATCATGGGCTAAGTTGGGACACCCCTGCAGGGTATAAACTTTCGAGAGCCGTGCCCACGGTTATGTGGCAGATGGGAATTTGTTAATATCCGGTTGTAGTAAACTTGAAGTAAAATCCTCTAAAATACACCAACCGTGTGCATAACCGTGAGTGTCTCTTTTCGGGGTTGATCGAGAGGAGAACACGGTTTCTGGGTTATGTCTGGCATAAGTAGGAGTTCAGGATCACTTCTTGATCATTACTAGTTGACGACCGTTCCTTTGTTTCTCTTCTCGCTCTAATTTGCGTATGTTAGCCACCATATATGCTTAGTCGCTGCTGCAACCTCACCACTTTATCCCTTCCTTTCCTATTTAAGCTTTGCTAGTCTTGATACCCATGGTAATGGGATTGCTTTGAGTCCTCGTGGCTCACAGATTACTACACCACCGATTTGTGTACGGGTTGCGATGATCATGACGCGAGAGCGATGTTTACTTGTTTTGGAGTTCTTCTTCTGCTTCTTCTTCGATCAGGGGATAGGTTCCAGGTCGGCAGCCTGTACTAGCAGGGTGGATGTCATTTGGGCTTCTGTTTATGTTTCATCCGTAGTCGGATGTTGATCTTGTATATGATGTTGATGTATTCTTGTGGCATTTGTGCCTTTTTGTATGTATCCCCATCTATTATGTAATGTTGATGTAATGATATCCACCTTGCAAAAGCGTTTCAATATGCGGGTCTATCCTTGGTGGGACCTTTGAGTTCCTTTTGGATAGGGTCGCATATTGGGCGTGACAAGTTGGTAATCAGAGCCTCGACCGACCCTAGGAGCCCCCTTGATTGATCGTGTAGTTTGGCCGTTGTCGAGTCTAGAAGAAAACTGGTTTTCAGAGTCTAGTTATATCGGAGAGTAGGAATTCTTTTTACTCCTCTGCCCCTCCGTCGCTCTAGTGAGGAATCTTGACGTAGGTGTTTTGACTTACTCCTCTTCCCCTTCAAAATTTTCTTTAGGATCACGTGGTTAGTTTCGTGAGTTGTCCATCCTCTTTTGTTCCGGTGCATTTCTCGTCAAGTTGACTCGACCATCTTCATCTTTGAGTTCAATCCTCAGTTGTTTTCTTTTCCCACCCACCCACCCCTTTTCTTGTCGGAACCGGAGTCTGTTATCGGGTATCCATCCTACTCGTGTGAAGTTTTGCTCTCTCTCCTCAATGATTTCAACCGGTGTTCTCTCTTCATGATAGTCGTTGGTTCCCCCTTCCAAGTTGCCTTTGTTTTTCCCGCCCTCCCACCCTATTCGTCCGGAGCCTGAGTCTCTGTTTCGAGCATCGATTTCATTCGTGTGGAACCTCTTCAGTCTTCCCTCAATTATTTCAACCGGTGAATTCTCGTCTCGTTCGTCATTCTTCATCTCTTTTCTTCCCCGGTGGATTCAATTCAAGTTTTTCGGGTTGATCATATTCTTTTCCTCGGCTCAAATGTTTTCCCCTTGCTCTTTCGCCTCTCGCCAGTTTATCCTTCCGGAGTGCTCAAGTCATCTCAGGAGACTCGTCTGTGTTTGAATTAATTCGAGGTTGTCACCTCATTCAAATATTTCAATTATTCCGGTGCATCATCTATCTGGTCAACATCCCTTTCCAACGGTGTTTTCTTTTAGTGGGCCCTAACCCACAGGTCTTTCCCAGGATCTTACCTAACTCTTTTAATTTCCCCGGAGCTATTCCCAATTCTTTTCAAGTGTGACGAAGAATGAATTTCATCACCGATGCCTTTTCAAGATCCATTTCAAATCATTTTCATTGTTGACTCAACGTCTTTGTTTTTCATTCTCCCGGAGCGTCTCAACAATTCTGCATGGTGGTTCTCGTCGTCATTCTCAACATTTGAAGACCGTCGTAGATTCTTTTTCTCTTAAATCTTGCCCGTTCTCCGGAGATTCGCGGTGCTAGCTCGATGTTATCATATCTAATTGTTTCCAGTTGTGCAATTTTTTTCCATCCATCCGGAGTATTTCATGGAGTTGCTTTTCTGTTACAATTATCCGGAGGCCTCCATTTCAGAAGATTTCCTCATCCCAAGTTTTCAAAGTCGTTCTCCGATTATTCTATATTCGTGCCCCTTCGTTCGTCTCAATATTCTTCCGGTGCTGCGTTGAAGCATTCGTTAATCAGTTCGCGATCTCTTCGATCTCTTTTCTCTAAATTCCCTCAAGTATCTCCGTGCTTCTCTAAGTCTTCCCGGCGATTCATTCTCGTTCATCAGTCATTCTTGAATTCTTACGGTGGTTCGTTCAAGATTCTTTTTCCTTGTTTATTATATTTATCCATTCGTTCTTTCAAATCATACCGGTGGTTCATGAAGACTTTCTCAGGTTTTGTGCTATTTTCCTCTTAATTCTTTTTCAAGAAGAATAAGTTATATGCGAAATCCATTGTTTGTCATCAATTTAATTTGTTGAAGGATAAGCATAGAATAAATCTTATTCTTGTTTCATCCAAGTGAGTAATCCTTTGCTTCGGAGTTTGTTCTTGATGAATAAATTCTAGTTTCAAGTCGTTCGTTTTTTCTTTTCCGGAGTTCAATTATTTCCTCGACCATTTCGTCGGAATCCCCCATCTAAATCATCGCAAGGCTCATCTTATTCTTTCATCCTTCATTTCTATCTCATCATCCTTTTGTTACCGAAGTTCTTCACGGTGGTTCTTCATGCTTTAATTCATTCTTCAAGTGTTCATCAAGATTCTTGTTGGTGGAGTTCAGTATCTTTTCTTCTCGTATCTCGAAGTGTAATTAATTCTCCGTATTCTTTTGAAGTGGAGTTTTGCATTTCTTCGATCTCCTCAGCTTTTCAATCTTTTTTCCTTTGTGCTCGGTGATCACCTCATAATTTTGAGAGGTTATCCATAAGACCACAACAAGCTTATTCTTTTATTGTTGATTGTCTCAACAACTCCGTTCAATCCTTCCTTCTAAGTTCTTTTCAATTCTTCCAATTCTTCCAGAGGCATCGCTTTGGTCATTTCGTCAAGTATCATTCCATCCTCTCAAGTTCAAGTTCTATTCCTCCATGATTTAACCGGTGTGCTGCCTAAATCCTTTCAGTCTTATTCGTTTCTTTTCTCATTCTAGTTGTTTCATGGTCTATCTGATTCAGCGAGCTTTTGATTCTCGTCATTCTCGTCGCTCATCTCTTCTTCTCGAGTGCTCTCGATTCTTTGCTTCTTCTTTGAGTTCTTGTTTAACCTCATCAATTTTCTCTTCAGTCTCGGTCCTAAGATCTCGGGACGAGATCTCTTGTTAGTCGAGGAGTGTTGTAACGCCCCGGATTCGATGCGCCAGGTGTCTGCCAGTTATTCGTCGTCGTTGCCATGTCATTTGCTTGCGTGTTTCTTTTTTCCATGTCATCATCTGCATTTCATATCATGTCATCATGTGCATTTCATTTTGCATACGTGTTCGTCTCATGCATCCGAGCATTTTCCCGTTGTCCGCTTTTGCAATCCGGCACTCCTATGTCTCCGGCGCCCCCTTTTACCTCTTTTTCGTGGTGCGGGTATTAAACTTTCTCGGAATGGACCGAGGTTTGCCAAGCTGCCTTGGTATAGCACCGTAGACCGCTGTCAAGTTTCGTGCCATTTGGAGGTCGTTTGGTACTCCAACAGTTAACCGGGTAACCGCAAAGCCCTCTTTGAGTTGCAGCCCAACACCCTTCCAAAGTGGCCCAAAACCCAGCAAACTCCCTCCATGCTCTCGGTCGTTCGATCACGATCGGCGTGGTAAAACCGCACCTCATTTGGAGTCTCCTAGCTCCCTCTACCTATAAATACACCTCCCTCCAAATTCGCGGTCTAACTCCCGAAACCCTAGATCTCTCCTCCCACGCACGCCGCCACCACTCCCACGCCGCCACCTCATCGCGCCTCCTCTCTCTCTCCTCCTCCCGGCCCGGCCCGCTCGGCTCCGCCGCCCTTTGGCCTTTCGCCGCAGCCCGCCGCCTCGGCCGCCTCGCCGGCGCGCACCTCGCCGCCGCCCCTACGCCCTCCCGGCCGGCGCCCGGCTCCGCCCGGCCAGTCACCGCCTCCGGCCGCGCCTCTCGCGCTGCCGCCTCGTCCTCCTCGCCGACGGCCGCCCGCCTCCATGGCCGCCCGCCCGCTTGAAACTCCGGCCCGGCCGGATCCATGCCTGGCCGGAGCCCGTCGTCGCGCCGGCGCTCCCTCCCCGGCGCCCGCGTCCTCCCGAGCAGCGAGCTCCTCTCCGTCTCGGCGACGCATCTCCGGCGAGATCCGGATGTGCCTCGTTATCCGTCACGGTTGACTTCTTTCCCCCCCCTCAAAATCCACCAAGTCCCCGAAATTGTTGCATATTTTATTGCATTTTCAGCGCATCATAACTCTTTGTATATGGCTCCATTTTGTGCGTATAATATGTCGAATTGTTCTCCTCGAAGAGTAGATCATTTCATCTCATTGCATCATTTTCATTTGAGCTCATCATGATGCCCGAAATGCTGTTAGAAGTGTGCTATGTGATGTTAGTTTCAGATTCTTATCAGAACATGCACTTTTGTCATTTTTGCCATGATTTGTGTGTGCATCCTATGAATTTGAGCCCTACATGTGTTTTGTAATATGCCATGCCATGTTTCCAGGGGTGTATGCCATGTATTTTTGTGATCTCTGTGGTGACTAGCACAAGCATGCAAACTAGGTGTCTTGTTGTTGCTGATTTCAGCCCTATTGTGCTGATATTTTTATGCCATGTTAACTTGATGCTACCGAGAGATCCATGCTTATTTTGAGATACTTCAGTAAGGTTGTTTTGTTAAACATGTCTTGCTCTATATACATCCATGCCCTTTTTTGCAATTATGGAGTGCCATATCTTGAGTCAATCGAGCTCTACTTTTGCTATGAAATGTTTCCTGGCAGGTTGTTTACATGTTATTCAATTTTGCCAAGGTTGTTGTAGTTGATCCTTGCATGCTATGTTGTTGTTATTGCCATTTATAGCTTCTATGACATGTCTTCTTACTGTTGGTTGCCTTGCCATGCCATGTATTGCTCTGTGATGAGTGGTTCAAGCTCACCAACATGCCTACTTATTGTTGTTTCTGCCATGTATGAATCTGTAATATAACTTGCCATGTTTACATGGGTGCCATCATATTTTCTGATCCTTTTTGGCTCATGGTCAGTAAAGGACTTTTGTTATATGCTTTGAGTAGATTCATGACATGCCTTTGTTTGCCTTGATAAGTTCCTGTAACATGTTGTTTGATAGCTCTAAACATTGCAACCTGATGTTATTTCTGCCAATGCCTGAAACTGTTATTATTTGCAATCTTGCCATGTGTTTTTGAGCATGGTCTAGTTGTTTCTGGAGATAGCTCAGTGTTCATGTTTTGTCATACTTTACCTGTAAATCATGCCCATGTCTTTTGTTATCATGTTGAGATGCTGTAGCTTGTTGTTTTGATGCTTGCAATATGCCTAGTTGTTGTTTTGGACAGATTGTTGCTATAACTTGTTTCATGTGTATGTGTTGAACCGTTGCTCCGTTTTGAGTGTGCTCTATATGAAACTTGCTTGATTTTGCATGTAGTTGCATATTATCATGTTGCATCCATGTTTTGAGGTGTTTTCTTGATGTTTGGGTACATTTTGCATCAATGCCATGTTTAACTTGTTTTGCTCATATCTTCTAGTCCGTAGCTCCGAATTAAATGAACTTTATATGTCACTTGACTAGAATTTCGTGTAGATCATCGTGGTGCATGTTAAATTGCTGTTTAACAACTTGAACATAAAGATTCAGATCTGGACCTATTTCGAAATTTGCATATGAGGACTTACCGGAATTGTTATATGTTGTTCCCGGCCTCATTTAAACTTGCCTTGGTGTGTTGCTCTTGTTTGCATCATCCCTTGCCATGAGTAGCTCCATGTAGCGTTGTCATGCATCATGCTTGTTTGTGCATCATGTCTTGTTCATGTGTGGTGTGTTTACTATGTTGTGTGCTTCTTCTTGTTAGTTCCGTTTTGCTATGCGGCGTGAGGATTCGTTCGTCCACGCTTTGTTCGGCTTCATCCATTCGTCTTCTTCATGGACTCGTTCTTCTTCTTTATGGGATTTCAGGCAAGATGACCGCTACCTGGATCTCACTACTATCATTGCTATGCTAGTTGCTTCGTTCTATCGCTATGCTGCGCTACCTATTACCTGTTTATCAAGCCATTCCAAATTGCCATGTCAGCCTCTAACCTTTGACACCTTTCCTATGCAAACCGTTGTTTGGCTATGTTACCTCTTTGCTCAGCCCCTCTTATAGCGTTGTTAGTTGCAGGTGAAGATGAAGTTGTTCCTTGTTGGAACATGGAGATGTTGTTCCTTGTTGGAACATGTTTACTTGTTGGGATATCACAATATATCTTATTTATTTAATGCATCTATATAATTGGTAAAGGGTGGAAGGCTCGGCCTTATGCCTGGTGTTTTGTTCCACTCTTGCCGCCTAGTTTTCCGTCATATCGGTATTATGTTCCCGGATTTTGCGTCCCTAACGCGGTCGGGTGATTTATGGGACCCCTTGACAGTTCGCTTTGAATAAGACTTTTCCAAAGAAGGCCCAACATTGGTTTTACCATTTGCCTCACCTATGCCCTTTTATTTCCCTTGGGTTTTCCGGAGCCCGAGGGTCATCTTTATTTTAGCCCCGGGCCAGTTCTCCTTCGAGTGCTGGTCCAAACCGAAGCGATGTCCGGCGCCCGGGCAATCGTGGTCTATGCCAACCCGACGTCTTGCTCATCCGGTGTGCCACGAGAACGAGGTACGTGCGACTCCTATCGGGATTTGTCGGCACATCCGGGCGGCTTTGCTGGTCTTGTTTTATTCTTTGCCGAAATGTCTTGTAGCCGGGATTCCGAGACTGATCGGGTCTTCCCGGAGAAGGAATATCCTTCGTTGATCGCGAGAGCTTATCATGGGCTAAGTTGGGACACCCTGCAGGTATAAACTTTCGAGAGCCGTGCCCGGTTATGTGGCAGATGGGAATTTGTTAATATCCGGTTGTAGTAAACTTGAAGTAAAATCCTCTAAAATACACCAACCGTGTGCGTAACCGTGAGTGTCTCTTTTCGGGGTTGATCGAGAGGAGAACACGGTTTCTGGGTTATGTCTGGCGTAAGTAGGAGTTCAGGATCACTTCTTGATCATTACTAGTTGACGACCGTTCCTTTGTTTCTCTTCTCGCTCTAATTTGCGTATGTTAGACACCATATATGCTTAGTCGCTGATGCAACCTCACCACTTTATCCCTTCCTTTCCTATTTAAGCTTTGCTAGTCTTGATACCCATGGTAATGGGATTGCTGAGTCCTCGTGGCTCACAGATTACAACACCACCCGATTGCCAGTGCACGGGTTGCGATGATCATGACGCGAGAGCGATGTTTACTTGTTTTGGAGTTCTTCTTACGCTTCTTCTTCGATCGGGGATAGGTTCCAGGTCGGCAGCTGGGCTAGCGTGGTGGATGTCGTTTGAGCTTACATTTATGTTTCATCCGTAGTTGGATGTTGATCTTGTATATGATGTTGATGTATTCTTGTGGCATTTGTGCCTTTTGTATGTATCCCCATCTATTATGTAATGTTGATGTAATGATATCCACCTTGCAAAAGCGTTTCAATATGCGGGTCTATCCTTGGTGGGACCTTTGAGTTCCTTTTGGATAGGGTCGCATATTGGGCGTGACATATGTCCATGGCTCACACTCATGTATTGCGTGAAAGTTGAAAAGGTTTGAGAACATCAAAAGTATGAAACAATTGCTTGGCTTGTCATCGGTGTTGTGCATGATTTGAATATTTTGTGTGGTGAAGATGGAGCATAGCCAGACTATATGATTTTGTAGGGATAACTTTCTTTGGCCATTTTATTTTGAAAAGACATGATTGTTTTATTAGTATTCTTGAAATATTATTGTCTTAATGTCAAATGATAGACTATTGCTTTGAATCACTCGTGTCTTAATATTCATGCCATGATTAGATTATGTGATCAAGATTATGCTAGGTAGCATTCCACATCAAAAATTATCTTTTTTATCATTTACCTACTCGAGGACGAGCAGGAATTAAGCTTGGGGATGCTGATACGTCTCCGTTGTATCTATAATTTTTTATTGTTCCATGCCAATATTCTAAAACTTTTACATACTGCTGGTAACTTTTTATGCTATTTTTGGGACTAACATATTGATCAAGTGCCCAGTGCGAGTTCCTGTTTGTTGCATGTTTTTTGTTTCGCAGAAAATCCATATCAAATGGAGTACAAACGGGATAAAAACTGACAGATATTTTTTTGGAATATATGTGAATTTTGGAAGTGGAATCAACGCGAGACGTTGCCCGAGGGGGCCACAAGGCAGGCGGCGCACCCCTGACCCTCGTGGACACCCTGTAAGGCGGTTGTTGCCTTCTTTCGCTGCAAGAAAGCTAATATCCGGATAAAAATCGTGTTCAAATTTCAATCCAATCGGAATTACGGATCTCCGGGAATATAAGAAACAATGAAAGGCCAAAATCAGGGAGCGCAGAAATAGAGAGAGACAGAGAGACAGATCCAATCTTGGAGGGGCTCTCGCCCCTCCCATGCCTTGGAAGCCAAGGAACAGAGGTGAAACCCTTCTCCCATGTTGGGATAAGGTCAAGGAAGAATAAGAATAAGGGGGGGCCCTCTCCCCCTCCCTTCCGGTGGCGCCGGAATGCCGCCGGGGCCATAATCATCACCGCAATCTACACCAACACCTCTGTCATCTTCACCAACATCTTCATCACCTTCCCCCATCTATCTACAACGGTCCACTCTTCCGCAACCCGCTGTACCCTCTACTTGAACATGGTGCTTTATGCTTCATATTATTATCCAATGATGTGTTGCCATCCTATGATGTCTGAGTAGATTTTCGTTGTCCTATCAGAAATTGATGAATTGCTATGATTGGTTACATTTGCTTGTGGTTATGTTGCTGTCCTTTGGTGCCCATCATATGAGCGCGCGCATGGATCACACCATAGGGTTAGTTGTATGTTGATAGGACTATGTATTGGAGGGCAAGAGTGATGAAGCTTCAACCTAGCATAGAAATTGATGCATACGGGATTGAAGGGGACCAATATATCTTAATGCTATGGTTGGGTTTTACCTTAATGAACGTTAGTAGTTGCGGATGCTTGCTAATAGTTCCGATCATAAGTGCATAGAATTCCAAGTCAGGGATGACATGCTAGCAATGGCCTCTCCCACATAAAACTTGCTATCGGTCTAGTAAAGTAGTCAATTGCTTAGGGACAATTTCGCAACTCCTACCACCACTTTTCCACACTCGCTATACTAACTTTATTGCTTCTTTACTTAAAACTGCCCTTAGATTTTATTTACGCACACTTTATATTCTTGCAAACCTATCCCGTTATACCTACAAAGTACTTCTAGTTTCATACTTGTTCTAGGTAAAGCAAACGTTAAGCGTGCGTAGAGTTGTATCGATGGTCGATAGAACTTGAGGGAATATTTGTTCTACATTTAGCTACTCGTTGGGTTCGACACTCTTACTTATCGAAAGAGGCTACAATTGATCCCCTATACTTGTGGGTTATCAGAGTGGTACGGTAATCCTGTTCTGGAAGTCATTTTACTAGGCCATGATGAACCTACGAACTATGAAGAAGCTATGATGAGCCCAGATTCCGACAGATGGCTTGAGGCCATGAAATCTGAGATAGGATCCATGTATGGGAACAAAGTGTGGACTTTGGTGGACTTGCCCAATGGTCGGCAATCCATTGAGAATAAATGGATCTTCAAGAGGAAGACAGACACCGATGGTAGTTTTACTATCTAGAAAGCTCGACTTGTCGCAAAAGGTTTTTGACAAGTTCAAGGTGTTGACTACAATGAGATTTTCTCACTCGTAGCGATGCTTAAGTCTATCTGAATCATGTTAGCAATTGCTGCATTTTATGAAATTTGGGAAATGGATGTTAAAACTGCATTCCTTAATGGATTTCTTAAAGAAGAGTTGTATATGATGCAACCAAAAGGTTTTGTCGATCCTAAAAGTGCTAACAAAGTGTGCAAACTCCAGCGATCCATCTATGGACTGTTGCAAGCATCTCGGAGTTGGAATATACGCTTTGATAATATGATCAAAGCATATGGTTTTATACAGACTTATGGTGAAGCATGTAGTTACAAGAAAGTGAGTGGGAGCTCTGTAGCATGTCTGATATTGTATGTGGATGACATATTGTTGATTGGAAATGATGTAGAATTTCTGGATAGCACAAAAGGATATTTGAATAAGAAATTTTCAAATGGAAGACATCGATGAAGCTACTTATATATTGGACATCAAGATCTATAGGGATAGATCGAGATGCTTAATAGGACTTTCACAAAATCACATACCTTCACAAGATTTTGAAGAAGTTCAAAATGGATCTGTCAAAGAAAGGGTTCTTTCCTATTTTGCAAGGTGTGAAGTTGAGTAAGACTCAAATCCCGACCATGGTAGAAGATAGAGAGAGAATGAAAGTCATTCCCTATGCCTCAGCCATAGGTTCTATAAAGTATGCCATGTTGTATACTAGACCTATTGTGTACCTTACCATGAGTTTGGCAAGGGGGTGCAATAGTGATCCAGGAGTAGATCACTAGACAGCGGTCAAATATATCCTTAGTTACCTTAAAGAGGACTAAGGAAATGTTCCTCGGTTATGGAGGTAACAAAGAGTTTGTCATAAAGGGTTACATCGATGCAAGCTTTTACACCGATCCAGATGACTCTGAGTCTCAATCTGGATACATATTGAAAGTGGGAGCAATTAGCTAGAGTAGCTCCATGCAGAGCATTGTAGACATAGAAATTTGTGAAATACATATGGATATGAATATGGCAGACCCGTTGACTAAACCTCTGTCACAAGCAAAACATGATCACACCTTAGTACTCTTTGGGTGTTAATCACATAGCGATGTGAACTAGATTATTGACTCTAGTAAACCTTTTGGATGTTGGTCACATGGCGATGTGAACTATGGGTGTTAATCACATAAAGATGTGAACTATTGGTGTTAAATCACATGGCGATGTGAACTAGATTATTGACTCTAGTGCAAGTGGGAGACTGAAGGAGATATGCCCTAGAGGCAATAATAAAGTTGTCATTTTATATTGCCTTATTCATGATAAATGTTTATTATTCATGCTTGATACGTCTCCAACGTATCTATAATTTTTTTATTGTTCCATGCTATTATATCATCAATCTTGGATGTTTTATATGCATTTATATGCTATTTTATGTCATTTTTGGGACTAACCTATTAACTAGAGCCCAGTGCCAGCTTCTGTTTTTTCCTTGTTTTTGATCTTCGTAGGAAAGGAATATCAAATGGTGTCTAATTGGACCAAAAGAAGCCCCCGAAGCAAAAGAGTTGGGCCAGAAGAGCCACGAGGCCTCCACAAGGGTGCAGGGCGCGCCCTCCGACCTTGTGGGCCCCTCGTGGACTCCCCTGACTTGTTCTCGATGCCAACACCTCTTATATATCCCAAAACCTCTAGAACAGAACCTAGATCGGGTGTTCCGCTGCCGCAAGCCTTTGTAGCCACCAAAAACCAATCGGGACCCAGTTCCTGCACCCTGTCGGAGGGGGAAATCATCACCGATGGCTATCTTCATCATCCCGATGCTCTCCATGACGAGGAGGGAGTAGTTCACCCTCGGGGCCGAGGGTATGTACCAGTAGCTATGTGTTTGATCTCTCTCTCTCTCTCATGTTCTTGATTTGGCACGATCTTGATGTACCGCGAGCTTTTCTATTATAGTTGGATCTTATGATGTTTCTCCCCCTCTACCTTCTTGTAATGGATTGAATTTTCCCTTCAAAGTTATCTTATCGGATTGAGTCTTTAAGGATTTGAGAACACTTGATGTATGTATTGCATGTGCTTATCTGTGGTGACAATGGGATATTCATGTGATCCACTTGATGTGTGTTTTGGTGATCAACTTGCGGGTTCTGTGACCTTGTGAACTTATGCATAGGGGTTGGCACACGTTTTCATCTTGACTCCCAGGTAGAAACTTTGGGGCACTCTTTGAAGTTCTTTGTGTTGGTTTGAACAGATTGTGTGATGCATATTGTATAATCAAACCCACGGATACTTGTGGTGACATTGGAGTATCTAGGTGACATTAGGGTTTTGGTTGATGTGTATCTTAAGGTGTTATTTTAGTACGAACTCTAGGGCTGTTTGTGACACTTATAGGAATAGCCCAATAGATCGATCAGAAAGAATAACTTTGAGGTGGTTTCATGCCGTACAATAATCTATTCGTCTGTTCTCCGCTATTAGTGACTTTGGAGTGACTCTTTGTTGCACGTTGAGGAATTGTTATATGATCTAATTATGTTTTCATTGTTTAGCGAACTTGCACTAGTGAAAGTATGAACCCTAGGCCTTGTTTCTAAGCATTGCAATACCGTTTTCGCTCACTTTTACCACTAGTTACCTTGCTGCTTTTATATTTTAAGATTACAGAAACCTATATCTACCATCCATATTGCACTTGTATCACCATCTCTTCGCCGAACTAGTGCACCTATACAACTTACCATTGTATTGGGTGTGTTGGGGACACAAGAGACACTTTGTTATTTTGTTGTAGGGTTGTTTGAGAGAGACCATCTTCATCCTACACCTCCCACGGATTGATAAACCTTAGGTCATCCACTTGAGGGAAATTTGCTACTATCCTATAAAACTTTGCGCTTGGAGGCCCAACGTGAGTCTACAAGAAGAAGGTTGCGTAGTAGACATCAATGCTACAATTGTATTAACCAAAAACTTGATACATGCATGGATACATTGACAAAACATTGTGTCCCTAGTAAGCCTCTACTAGACTAGCTCGTTAATCAAAGATGGTTAAAGTTTCTAACCATAGACATGTGTTAGAGTAATACAACATGATGTTGTTGAATTGTTGAATCTGATGATGAGCTTGAAACTGAAACTCCTAGAACACCTGCTAGAACTAGCCTTCCTAGATATCAATTGCCTAACGTACCAGAAGGTTATGTTATGAATGAGGAGACAACTAGAGATATTCCTGTGTGTAAGGATAGAGATGATCTAGGGAAATTATTATGCAAGTATAAAGAAAAATCTCTAAATGCTAGAATGAAATATGATCCTATGTTTGCTACTTCACCTATCTTTATTGATGATAAAGATTATGAATTCTCTGACTACCAGAGTTAATTACTTTGGTTGAATCTGATCCTTTCCATGGTTATGAAACTGAAACTGTTGTGGCACATCTTACTAAGTTGAATGATATAGCCACCCTTTTTACTCATGATGAGAAGACTCTCTATTACTTTATTCTCAAATTATTTCCGTTCTCATTAAAGGGTGATGCTAAAGCTTGGTACAATACTCTTGCTCCTGGTTGTGTGCGTAGTCCCCAGGATATGATTTATTACTTCTCTGAAAAATATTTCCCTGCTCATAAGAAACAAGCTGCTTTACAGGAAATATTTAACTTTGTGCAAACTAAAGAAGAGAGTCTCCCACAAGCTTGGGGGAGGCTTTGCCAATTACTTAATTCTTTGCCTGATCATCCTCTTAAGAAAAATGAAATACTTGATATCTTCTATAATGGACTAACGGATGCTTCTAGGGACTTCCTAGATAGTTGTGTTGGTTGTGTTTTCAGGGAACGAACTGTTGGACAAGCTGAGGAATTATTGAATAACATATTGAAAAATTATGATGATTGGACTCTTCCTGAACCACCGCCTAAACCCACTCCGAAAAAGAGGGGTATATTATATCTCCATCCCAAAGATATGCAAGAGGCAAAGAAATCTATGAAGGAAAAATGTATTAAAGCTGAGGATGTTAAAAATTTACCTCCTATTGAAGAAATACATGGGCTTAATACACCACCACTTCCTAAGGTGGTAGAGGTAAATTCTTTAATGAAGTTCAATGATAATGATAATGCTCACAAAATGCATCCTAGCCAATGCCTTTATGAGTTTGAAAACTATATTATAAAAGAAGATCACTTCAATGCAAATGTTATGAAACAATTTAAATACTATTCTGATATGATTGCTCGCTTGAGTGTCTTGTTATTTAGAATTTCAAATGATGCTAGAGGTGTTGGAAAACATGCTTCTATGGTTCAAAATTAGTTAGAACAAGTTGCTAAAATCTCAGAGAGAGTTGCGTGATGAAATGAATAATAATATACATGACTTTGCTGTTAGAGTTGCAACTAGAGGAGGTAAAATGACTCAGGAACCACTTTATCCTGAGGGACACCCAAAAAGAATTGAACAAGATTCACAAAGAAATAACATTAGTGCACCTAGTCCTTCTATAAAGAAAAAGAAGAAGAAAAATGATAAGACTTTGCATGCTTCTAGTGAACCTGAAATAGAAAAACCTCCTGATAATGATAATGAAACTTCTATCTCTGATGCTGAAACTCAATCTGGTAATGAACACTCACCTATAGTGATAATGAAAAAGATAATGACGAGGTTCATGAAGACACTCAAACAAATAATAAAGAACCAGATAATGATGTTGAGATAGAACCACCTGTTGATCTTGATAACCCACAACTTAAGAATAAAAGGTATAATAAAAGTGACTTCATTGCTAGAAAACACGGTAAATAAAGAGAACCATGGGTTCAAAAACCTATGCCTTTTCCACCCAAGTCAACTAAAAAGAAAGATGATGAAGAATTTGAATGCTTTGCCGAAATGCCGAGGCCAGTCTTTTTGTGTACTCGCTTGACTGATATCTTGAAAATGCCTCCTTATGCAAAGTATATGAAAGACATCATCACTAATAAGAGAAAAATACCGGAAGCTGAAATCTCCACTATGCTTGCTAATTATACTTTTAAGGATGGAGTACCTAAAAAACTTAGAGATCCGAGAATACCAACTATACCTTGCTCCATCAAAAAGAATTATGTGAAAACTGATTTGTGTGATTTAGGAGCTGGTGTTAGTGTTATGCCCTTATCTTTATATAAGAGACTTGATTTGAATAAACTCACACCTACTGAAATATCAATGCAAATGGCTGACAAATCAACTGCCATACCTATCGGTATATCTGAGGATGTGCCCGTTGTTGTTGCTAATGTTACTATTTTGACTGACTTTGTTATACTTGAGATGCCCGAGGACGACAACATGTCGATTATCCTTGGTAGACCCTTCTTGAATACTGCAGGGGCTGTTATTGATTGTAATAAAAGCAAGGTCACTTTTCATATCGATGGTGCACTTTCCGAAGAAACAATTCCAAGTGAATGGTATTAATGTTATTGAAAAATCTCCGACAATCACTATTGGAAGTTTTCAAATACCTCTACCTACTGTCAAAAAGAAATATGAAATGCATATTGTTGGGGACATTCATATCCCCATTGAGGTAACTTAGTGATTTACGAAAGTTCTTCGGTTTCATGCTAATCGAAAGTGGTTGTTGATAAGACCCGATCAACCTTATTAATGAATCATTTTTGAGAGGTATAAAGTTGATGAATTTAGTAAGCACTACCTTTCGTCCCAAAATTTTATTCTCTCTTTTTATTAGTTAAATAAAATAAAATGCCATGTTTTGTCTGTTTTCTGAATTTCCCGTGCAATAAAAAAATAACCCATAATTAAAAGTTCTCAGAATGCTCTGAAAATTTAATACGATTTTTTCTGAATATTTAAGAATTTCTGGTGCAAATAATATCAGAGGGAGGTGCACCAGGTGGGCACAACCCACCTAGGCGCGCCAGGACCCCCAGGTACGCCCTGGTGGGTTGTGGTCCCCACGTGGCCCCCCTCACTTATCTCTTCATACCACATCATCACTTACCTCCAGAAAACATCTCCATTGCTTTCTCTCTCGTGTTCTTACTCTCAAACCCGCGGATTTCGATCTCTTTGCTCGAAGCTCCGTTCCTGAAACTGTTTCGGGGGATTGTTGTTTGGTATGTGACTTCACCATTTGTCCAATTAGTTTTTGTTTTAGTTGTTTATATTTTGAATAATTAGCTACTCTTGGTGCTGCTGTAGATGAGCTTGCATGGTAAATTCTTAGAGTTCTAAGTAGTTTGAATGCTTGCTATGGCCTCTATGTATCCCTATGAGTAGTTGCTATCAAATTAATAAAGTTTTGTTGACAAATTTTTGTCACCCAATTTTTTTAGAAAATTGTACGCGAACATGATGAACCTATTTGGAAGGAGTTCTTCGAGGAGGAGATCCTCGGGGGCATCTTCTAGTGACATTTCTGTTCACCGGTCTTATGTTGAACCAAGTGAAAGTTCCAGATGAGATGCCACCACCAAAACATTCTTATGGCCTTACGATGATTATAAGGTGCATGTGGGAATTAAGGAGGAATTTGAGCAATACGTTCACAATGCCGGTCTCGGTCCCTACATTTCAGATAAGTGCGAACAACGCCATATTCTCATTGAATCATTTTTCAAAGGATTTAAATTCCTTCCCCGTGAGTCTAGGGTGTCTTTTATGCTTTATGATAATCCATTTACCATCTCACTAGAGAATTTTGCTTACCACTGCAAACTCCCATTTTGGGGTTCACTTGATGAACCACCAAAGGTTGAGTACCAATCATTCTTGATTAGTCTTTGCTACGGTGAGACACGGGGAGTGGCACAAGGTAGAATAAAGAGTATTCATTTTCTCGCAATTCAGTACTTTTCATTATTTAACGGGAAATGTATAGTAGGCAAGCAAGACTATAGTACGCTTTGTGCTCCAGACTTGAGCCTCATACACACCGCTCTCATCGGTGAAAGGAATTATAACCTTGGAGAAAATGTTGCACGTAGACTTCAGCACAACGCTAACAGTGGCTATTTCTATGGTGGAATATTTGCCACGCGTTTAGCATGTGGGTTGGGTGTTTCACCTTTGCCCTTTGATCCTATCCTACCCACGCAGTGTTTAGATTTTAACACCTTAAAAGACCATAAAATCCTTAAAGGAAAGATTGATAACTTCACTTACAATCTATTGTTTAACCAAAAATCTGTTGTGCAGACATATTTTCTTGCGCCTGCTCTTTTTGACTATCACAGCAAGGGAAGATATTTTGTTATTGAGAGCGAGGCCCGAGCTCACAATGCAGCAGTGGAGGCAGCACGGCAGGTCGAGGCATCCGCACCGAGAGCCTCCGTGAGCTACCACGCCAACTACTATCCAGGCTACTGATCGACACCAAGTTAGGCCAAAAGCCTAAGCTTCAGGGAGTACGTGTTCTCAGCGACATTACATTCATGTCCACTTATTTTTATTTGACGGTGTTCACACTTTTTCATTGTTTCATCCATGCTTAGATTTATTTTCTTGCTTTCTTCTTGTGTGTTTGAAAAACTTTAGAAAAAAAAAGTTGTAGTTACTTTACTTTCTATGCATGCTTAGTAGTAGCACTAAAAAGAAAACCCAAAATGATTTCCTTGTTCTTCTTTTGCTTGTTGGGAGCTTTCCTTGTAAATAGTTTTTCTCGTTTTTGCTTTTCCCTTTTATTTGCTTGTTCAAGAAAACCAAAAACTCCAAAAATATTTCAGTGTGTTTCTCTGAATTTATTTTCTTTTCATTCGAGTCTTACCAAGGAGAAGACCACGATCAAAATGTTGAGTGGCTCTCATATGAATAAATGTTAATCTAATAAAGAGCCCATTTTACCTTGTCTTCTCCTGTTGAATAAAATGTTTGTAGATTCCAGCTTAGTCCACGGCATTCTTGCACTATTATTATTTTCATATCGCTCGGTCGTGCAATTGTAAGGTGATAATCCCCAAGTGCAGGGAATCATCATAGCAATTCCCAATGGTGGAAGTGATAAGTATGGACTGTCAAAACCACAAGGAGCTAAAGGTAAGATCAATATTCTCTCAAGTCCTATGTTCCACTGATACGACTCTATGTACACCATACGTTTGCTTCCAATTAGAAACGAGAAATAAAACTATGTTGTGGGTATGAAGAGGATAACTTTGCATGATATCAGAGAGCTAAAACATAAAAGTAGGTGTTGTTATCATAAAGTTAGAATATATTACTAAATATTATAAATAGCAAGTGTGGAATAATGATGAGTCGGTGTGCGGAATTATCCTAGGCAATTGTTAACAAGACCGGTAGTCGTCATTGCAATTTCATATGAGGGAGATGCATAAGCTAACATACTTTCTCTTCTTGGATCATATGCACTTATGATTGGAACTCTAGCAAGCACCCGCAACTACTAAAGATCATTAAGGTAAAACCCAACCATAGCATTAACATATCAAGTCCCCTTTATTCCATACGCAACAACCCCCTTACTCAGGTTTATGCTTCTGTCACTCAAGCAACTGACTATAAGCGAATCATGAACGTATTGCAACACCCTATAGCGGGAACCCCTCATGCTTGCGCGACACGGAGGGCACAATAGGACAGGACCAAAATAAAACATACAACTCATACCTATCTAGATCATCAATCAACCCAAAGACAAAGGATATCTACTCAAAACATCATAGGATGGCAACACATCATTGGATCATAATATGTGGCATAAAGCACCATGTTCAAGTAGGGATTACAACGGGGTGCGGGAGAGTGGACCGCGTAAAAGAGATGAGGATGATGATGATGAGGGTGATGTTAATGAAGACGATCACCGTGGCGGTGATTCCCCTCCCGATGGCACTCCGGTGCCACTGAGAGAGAGGAGGAGAGGTTCTCCCCCTTGTGCTTCCTCTTCCATGGCCTCCCCCACTACAAAAAAAATATACTTCCGTGATGATACGTGTTTGTCACAGTAGGTCGCTTTTTTGTCATGCATGTACATCGATGACAAATTTATGACAGAATCAAGATAGTCATACGCCGTCGTAGAGAAGTGTTCCATAACATTACCAAAATTATCATCACGGAAGTGTCCACTTCCATGACGATAAATCGCGCGTCACGGAAGTGCTTTCGTCAACGGTGACCGACACGTGGCATCCACTGTAACAGAAGGTTTAAGAGCTATCGGGTCGGGTTTTGGATCCGATAACCCGTTAACAGCCCCGACCAATGGGGATTTTCCACGTGTAAAATCATCATTGGCTAGAGGAAACACATGTCGGCTCATCGTCGGGACAGATGTCATCCACTCACTAGACAGAAGGCGCCTATGATACGTCGACACATGGCACGGCCCAACAAGTTTAAATGGGCCGGCCCAACTAAAGGCCCACAAGATTTTGCAGACCATAATGGGCTGGCCTAGCTAAAGGCCCACAAGATTTTGCGGGCCATAATGGGCCGGCCCAGGTAAAGGCCCACAAGATTTTTGTGTGCCATAATGGGCCGGCCCAGGTAAAGGCCCACAAGATTCTTGCGGGTCATAATGGGCCGGCCAGCCTAAAGGCCCACAAGATTTCGCCGACATTAATGGGCGGCCCGGTAGGCCCACAAGATTTTGAGGACCCTAGTAGGCCGGCCCATTAACTGGCTTCCATGTTTTGGGCCAAATGCCGGCCCACATTTGATCCGATACATTAATGGCCTCCACGCTCCGGGCCTAATAGTGGCCCATATGATATCCGGCCCGTTAAAAGCCTACCACGTTCTGGGCCAAATTACGGCCCAGATCAGGTCCGGCCCTTTAAGAGGCTTTGGGCTCAATTATGGCCCATATCAAATTCGGCCCGTCAATTGGACACTATGCTTTTGGGCCCCCTTGCTAAAGGCCCACTTAGTAATTCGCCCGATATTAGTTTTGGCACGTTAAGGGCCCGTTTAACATTTCGCCCTATATTAATTTGACTGTTAAAAGCCCGTCATATAGTTGGGCCTAACTACGCCCCGGTTTGCATCCGTCCTGCTTTCACCCGATATCCGATTGGGCCAAACAAGGACCTGCACAATTTTGGCCTGTTAAAAGCCCGTGATTTGATTCGCACAATCATGGGCCGGGGTTCATTTCGAGCTGCTGCGTAACTAGTAGGAATTAAGAACAAACCTACTCTATACAATAAAGAAATTACGGCATAGTAACTAAGCATAAACCTACACTACACAATAAAGGATTTAAGGTATACTACATCCACTGGGCATCGAAGTTCGCCACCAGTGATCATAAAGCGCAACGAAGAAGCAGATTACAAAAACTGGGCACCATTGCGGTAGAACAAAATAATCTTGAACCGAGACCACTTCCAAGACAGTTCAAGAAAGGTTAGCCTTTATGGGGAACTGCTGCACAAGCCGAAAGAAAGGCTGTGAGACCGGCCTAGCATGTCGGTCATAGCTTCCAGGTGTAGCTGTTTAGCGATGAGGTTCTCATTGGTGTTCTCCGCAATCTTTCTTAGAGATAGGACTTCAAGTTGAAGTTGAGTTGCAGAATGCCTTTCTGCTAGAACTTGGGACTATAGAAGTCGAACTGATTCAGACAATGAATTATGTGAGCTTGTCTGACTGTTAGTCTCAAGTAACTTGAACACTGCATCAAGACAAGACTTTGGGGTTGTCTCGCTATCTTCAAGATATTTGCCTTGTTTGCGGCAATATATGTTGGATTTGTCTCACAACCTTCAGCATACTTGTGCATGCCATCAGGCATATAACCCTGAAACAAAGCAGAGAGATGACAGGCTTTGCACGTGTATAAACAAAGATGATAACTGTTCTGTCAATTCTATCCAATTTCAAATTAGAAAATAAAGAGTATGTTCAAAATATCAATAGCATAATTTGCATTGTTCATAATGCGGGGAGCTTCACCACACTACTGGATTACCATGTCAACATAACAACCATAGATGAAGGGCAAAGAAAATCATTGTATCTATTTTGGATAATGTGCATGGCATGTTGTTCATATCATCAGCCACATCAGTAAGATAAAACAGGAGATGACAAGGTGCAAACTTGGGCTGCTTCACCACACATCGGATTATAGATCCACAAAAACAAGCATACATATAGGGAGTATTAAGTAATGTGCATGGTATGAATATGAATTTGGTTTTACAAGTAAAACATAGAACTTATGGTTCTTACGAACATGCATTTTGGTAGAAACAAAGAAACTAAACAAAGAAAGCGATAGGGAGTGTGAGCAAATTAAACAGCAGTTGAGGATAAAGGCTTTAGAAGGACTGACTTACATTAACGATTAACACCGGCTTTATAATGCCCTTCTCCATTGCAAGGGAAGGATAACTCAAGAATTTCAGCATGTAATCTTCTTCATAAGCATTGCCTATACTCTACATTTTGTAGAGAGTAATTATAGATATGATAATCTTTGGAAGGGATAGAGGATAATGAAGATAAGATGCAGATTGATGCTACATAATCAACTACCAATCCCTGGAAGTACAAGCGTTACAGGAAAAAATGTACTGACAAGAGCAATGGGCTACACTTCTGCACTGGCATTGTCTGTGTATTCTTGTTGGTAAGATTAAATATAGATCTGATCTTTTTTAGTAAATGGTGGGCGAGGGAGATAAGATGCAGAATGCTACAAAATGAACCAATCCCTCTTCCCATAATACAAGAGTGTTTTGAACATTGGTGTACTGTACAAAACGTTCTTATATTATGGGACAGAGGGAGTAGCTGTTAATGTAAGTACAGTGATAGACCACGTTTAGTCCTTACAAGAGGACTGCAGAGCTAAACCTCTTCAAAAGCATTGGGTTGATTCTAAATTTATTTAAGAGTCCATACAGATCTTATAATGTCCACCAAATGGACGATTACGAGGCTAACATGTGTAGTGATGCTACATAATAAAACAGCTATGAAAGTAAGTATGGTCATACAGGGCAAGAGGTACTCACAAGAGCAATGCAGTGTGCAGTATAGTTGTGAGATTTTGTGGTCCCTTGAGAATGAATGTTCTTCTGCTAACAGTTTTCGTACAAGTGAGACATTGAGGCAAATGCAGAAATGTAGTTCAAATTGTGATGTGATATCATAGATAGTACCTTACGATGCAGCCGAGACCAATGTGTAACAAGATTATTCCAGTCACCATCGGATAAATGTAGCACCGGAGACTTTACAGAAATTTCGTTCAGAGGCTTGCCATCGAAGTGCGCTTGCCTCAGGTAGGAACGATACTTCATCAATGAGTGCTTGAAAAGCGCAACCAACCTTTGCTCGTCATCACAATCCATTTTGCGCCTCGCCTATTTAAAAGAATGAAATCTTGTGTCTTCTGTCAGCAGAAACATATGCAGTAATGACCATGAATAACATTAGTACATTACTTACGCGTAAGTTGCGGAGGAAGACTGTAAATTATTCTGTGTCTCATGTATAATATTTCCATGAAGGAAAGATGCGCACAAAGTTCTGACAACAACATAAGCTTCATCTTCTAAACTGGGAAGAAATGGAACAGGGGTCCTATTTGCTGCAATTGGGGCTCTCTACGGTTTGAAAAGGATTTGGCAACCGGATTTGGTATACTCTTTCTTTGGAATGGGGTTTTGCGTCAGACAATTGGTGCTATGTCAATCGGGCATAATCATCTTGTTTGCTGCAGTTGGGGTCTGCTGAGTTGGGGCATCAGAAATGACCAGTGTAATAGGGCTAGAGTCTGCTAGAGTTGGGGTATTTTGTGGGTCAGGTGATATTGCAACTACACCTAATGGGCTATTTGATTTATCAGGTGCCACTACCATTTCCAAATACTTTGCTTGTGCTCCTCCACGATCAACAATCGCCCTCTTCCTTTTGAACGTCTGATACACAAGAATGACATTTGAATGGATAAATATGGTATGATGACAGATGGAATATGTACTGAAAATGGATAGGCAGGGCGTATTCACATACACGATGTGTAAACTAAGCTAATGGCAGTTCAACAAAGTAGAAGCAATGCAAAGCATCAGTTGCAAGATATGTGCGAGCAATGTAACCTTGGAAAGTTAGAGCAAGTACCTTGATGGGTGAATAAGATAGGGCATCTTCCTCTGACTCCTCCACTAGGGAGCTACATTGAATTAGGTCTCCCTCTAGCTCAGAATTGATTTCAGTCCCTTAATGCCAAGTTTCACAGCCATGGCATTGTTCTGCTTTATTCTTTTCATGCGCGCAAGCTCATAATCGTTATGATGCTGTACAGAATCTGAGATTCATGAAAACATAAAAAGTAGTCAGATTATCAATGGAATACACTGCGGTTTCAACTCGGAGAGTGTCTCCCTATAAATCCCTGCATATGCAAAGTTCACCTCCCCAACCGTGCTGACCAGAGCACACACAGAGATACACACCCGAGGAGCGAACATGCATTTTCGAAACTAATTTAGGAACATTTAGCTGACCAATTAAACAACTCTGTTTTAATAATATCATATTCGTATTTGAACAACTAAGCTTGTTTAGCTTGATGGGTGGAGCAGTGTTATTATGACACGAAGCACGTATTACGATTGTATAGTGATCATAAAAGGGGAAACTTTAAGCATATATTTTTAGCAAAAGAGGGTTTCCTCCGATTTCTATTAAAGAAACCACCACGGAACCAACATGATCAATTAAACCCTAAGCATGATCAATTAAACTGTATTATGGTTGTGCCGTGGCAGATTTGAAGCTGCAAACCGGAGAAATGATATTTAGCATCCATTGTTTGCTTCGAACTAAGAACTAAATTCTAAGAGCTGAAAAGAAAGTAGAGTAACCAATTTAAGATCTTTTTTCTGGTTGAGATCAAAAAGTTGAGGAGATATGAAGTACCACCTCTCTTGCGGCGCCGTGTAGGCATCGGGGGCGCGATGGCTGTCGGTGGCGTTGAAGCAGATCTGCAACGGTAGACGGGTGCATCAGGGGATAAGTCCCGTTGCGGTGGAAGAGAAGGTCGTGTGAGCGGCCCCAACAAAGAGGACGACGGTGCTGATGAAGCGAGAGGACGCGATGCAAGGCTATTGGTTCGTCACCGTGGATGAGAAACGTCCACCTCTAGTAGTGGACGACGCGGTCTTGGTAGGCGCTCCAACATGGTGGAGGACGGTGGCGATGGATGTGGTGGAGGACGATGGCGATGGATGGGGTGGCGGACGGAGGCTGGTGTGGGAATGGGGTGTTCTAGCGCGGACGGTGTATGAATGGGAAAATGGAGGGAGAGGTACGAGGAACCATGTTTTTGGGACGCGCCTGTCTGAAATATGGGAAAGTTACGAACTTATCCCCCATTTCAAATTTGGACGTCTCGTCGGTTGGGGATAGGATGATAATCTCGCATCTCCCAAATATTTGCCGGTAACTATTTCGGGTGAGGAGAGGGTGTTTTGCCGCCCACGGTTGGCGCCCACGGTGTATGAACGGGGCTGACAGGTAGGGCGGTTGTGTCACGTCTGATGGAAGTTACACATCTGCCCCTATTTAAAATATTAGCCTACATCTATTTAGGACGAGGAGAGTTTGTTTTGCCGCCCACGGTTGGTGCCCACGGTGTATGAATGGGGAATGGAGGGAGAAACAGAGATCTTTCGGACGAGCTTGAATCAAATGAGTTTTGCCGCCCATGTTTGACGCCCATCGTGTCGGAATGGGCTCAGAGGCGGTCGTGTCACGTCTAACTGAAGTTACTAACCTACCCTATTTAGAGCAGTGGAAATCGGGCCGATGGATTGTCCGTGTAATGGGTAGACAGTAATTTCCATCTCCCAAACACTTGGCTTCGGGCAGCTGATGTGGGAGTGGACATTTTGCTGTTTCTTTCGAATTTTGGGACAATAAGCATCCACGTTTACCCTGGCAACTAAATTCGAATCCATTTTGTATTCCTATATGAATCTTTATAAATCATTCTATGTGTTTTTATATATCTTCAAAAGGACGTCAAAGATGTATTCCACTGTCATATATGAATATGGTTTACAAATGCCGATACTCAAATTCAGAAACTAGAATCCAGTTTAAGGTGAATCTGCATATTATGAACACTTCATGTCCAACTCAAATGTCACACGCGGCATAATGTGTAATCCCATTTAGATATGTACACAAGCGATGTATACAGATTCAAATACCGAGTCAATCAACCAAGAATGTACGGAACTAACAGAGATATAAACACTTATAGAGTATATGGATCAATAATATCAACTAACATACATAAGCCAGGCCGCTGTACTTTTTCTGGCTACAACAACATCCTTTTTTAGCCAGCATCTTGGCCCTTTCCGATGCGTGCCACTTATGGTCCATCTATACTACTATTGCTGAATGCACATTCAGCCCGATTGGCATATTTGTAGGTCTGGCACAGCAATCCAAATGAAATGTCCCCGAGTATTATCAATTAATACAGATTTGTGCTCAAATAAAATTACAAACAAAAGAACGAAAAAAAAACAATTATTACATGATCTCTAAAACAAATGGTTTGATTGATTACATGAACAGACAACACAAAGGTTATTCAACTATTGAAAGAACATTTCACCTACGATTTACCAAGTAGGAATTTAATTTCCTTTTTTTCCTTCAGGACCTTAACAATCTGGTCAGTCTCAGCTTGCTTCATTTTGAAATCCACCAAATATTTAGTGGTTGTCTTGAGTACTGCTTGTGATTGTGCTGTTAGCTTCCTCAACATGTCAACTTCATCTCTAAGTGCAGAAGTAGAATCTCTTTCTACCACTAGTTTAGCCTCTAGAGCATCAGCAGTTGGCAATTCATAATGCACGATTGGGCGGTGCCCTTTGTTGTGGGATGATGCAACGTCCATGGGGACCTCGCTCTTTGATCTTGGGCTAACCTGTTTTGCCATTAAAGTTCGATTGGATTCGTAAAAGTTGAAGTTAGCAAAACATCTCAAGCATGAAGTTATAACGACAAACGAGTTAAACAAACAAGGAATTAAAGAGTTTCAATTGGATGCTTTGAAAAGTAGTTATTAACATCATTGTAACCCGTTGTTGCATCGATAAGCAGTTAAACAAACAAGTAGATATTTAAGTTAAGGCAAACAGGTAATTCTTAACAGTAAGTATCAAACACATAGATAGGCGCAGTCTACAATATGATTAACAGGCTGTGCCATTATGTAATCAGTAGCAAACTAAATTAAGCCCAGCAACGTAATTGAACAATTTTGCAATAAGTGGCTAACTAAAATTCTGAGAAGCAGGTAACTGAACTTAAGCTAGTTCTTTGTACAAGCACACTGCAACTTCTTTTTCGCTTACAAGGTTGTACGAAGGAGTCCATGGCATCAATTGCTTGGATACGCAGTCCCAATACTTCTTTCTTCCCACCTTTGCATGGGTAAGTTGAATGGTTAATCTGGTAAGATGGTGCGTCCTTGATATGTTATATGAGGACGTGTAGTCGACTAGTTGTAGCCAAACACATCACACTGGCTTTTATCAGTATATTTCATGCGATTACTTTTGGCATATCGAGATCTAAGCAATCTACAATAGGATGAAAAGATGGCATTCTTCACATTATTGGCGAATTCAGTTCATAGAAACAAGCAATCCAACCATTACGTGGGTAAATCAAAAGCGCCTAATCGAATATTTTTCACTATCCAATCATACACGCAAAAAGGGGCGACACAACCGTAGGGGCTGGTATGGGAGGCTGCCTCGGCCGCTGGAAAGTGTGCACCTAGTTTGAGTCGTCCAGGTTGGCACAGGCTAGTTTTGTTTGTCCCAGCACACGAGTAGGCAATGTAAAAAATGAAGAAAACCGTTTTAATTTGGATGGGCCAATAACATAAGTGCAAGGCAGGCCCTATAGCAGGCTCGCGGCCCAAACGAACGCCTCCCATATTGATCGACAGCAGGAAAAATCCCAATTCATTCGCTCCAGCCTCCAGTCTGGTTCGCTCCTAACCTAGCCGCCTCTGGACAGACCGACAAAGCACTTTCTCGCGCCCTCGTTGGAGGGCGGTCGCCGGGCTTCAAGCGAACGGAAGGACAAGAAGATGAAGATCCAACCACAGGTGTAGCCTGCGTGGGAGGCAGCGGCGGCAAAGACGGGCATGGCATCGAGCTTGCGAAATGGACGATCGTGACTTGCAAGAGTAGCATGCGCAACGAGCAGGTACATCACATCCCTGATTGTATCAAATTCAACTCTTCAATTTCTGGCTAATAGTTAAACCTGACGGTGTTGTAAAACTGCTTGTATGTAGGGAATCTATGAAAAAATGAAACCAATTTCTACTTATCTTATAACTCCCCCAATCAATACCGAATCGATTGAATCGATGTATCTAATCAAGTTTCCGTGCAAACATACAAGCTCATGTTGTTCTTGAGCACGAAGTGTCAAATGAACAAATTGCTAATGAAGGATTTGATGCAAACATTTTACATGCTCCTGGTGATGAACATATAGTGTCTAATGAGGGATCTAATGCAAGCATTTTGCAAGCTTATTGAAGGATTTAGTGTCTAATGATGATCTACTATGTTGAGAGAGACAGAGATTTGCAGGCATTGATGACAAACAAATTATAGTGCATTTTCATAGCTTGAGGAAAGGTCGAGGCCATCTACCAGAAAGTCCCCGTATCATGAACACATAGCATAAATACTTTTCTAATCTATTGTTTGAAACTATTGGCATACTTGTGCAGGATAGATATATTGATATGCAGTTTGCGCATTGGTTATACGTGCAATTACACTTTGATATTTTCAGCCAGAGAACGAATAATTCAAGCAGGTACAGACCATGTTTGTAGTCCTTGTACACCATGTTGCATTTTGTGTTTTTTGGTGCTTCCATCATTTAGTGTTTATAATATGAACTACTTTGGATCATTAGTGTAAGTGCATCTAGTGCCCCTTAGTGATTTTGGTGTATTGAAGACTTATAGGTTAAGGGACTGATGCGTTTGTGAGTGTACACAGGTCTATAAGTCTATGAGGAGTTTGATATTTACAGAGAAAGTCGACCCTAAAATGAAGTTCTTCGATCAAGACTTTGGTATTCAAGACTTTCTTAAGACTTTGAAAGTGAAGAAATTGGTGTGACCTTGAAGACTTGGTATTCATTTGAGGAACATGAAGCGTGAAGACTTTTGTTTTTGTAGTTTCGTTTTCTCTTTCTTGAGTCATAGGAAACACCGTACTGTTAAAGGGGGTCGAGGAAATACTAAGGAAAAATTTCCATGTGATGCTCAAACTCAAAACCCTACACCTACCAATCCCTTCAAGTGAAGCCTTTGGAAATCTCACACAGTTCAGTCAATTTCTTCAGTGACAAAGACGAAGTTCTTCTGGTCGCTGAGGAATTTGTTCTGACTGAGGAGTTATGAATTCACCAGTGCAGATTGCCTACACAGTGAGGAACATGATAGCCTTGAGGAACTTGAGAGTCAAATTTCTGACCGTTCTTTGTCTTGGCGCCACTGTCCCAAAATATCTTATCCACCTAACGGTAATAACATTGAATGGCATTTATTTCTTATCATGTCATCTGCTACCTAGGCTATAAATAGCCGCCCCCTACAACCACTAGCTGGTTGGCTGCTCCAAGAGAACTTGACACTTGTCATTTGAGAGCAACCCATCCTCCAAGGACTTTGAGCGAAAATCATCAAGTGAGGAAAATCCAAACCCAAACACCTACAAACCCAAAGTGATTGAGCATCACTGAAGAGATTGATCATGCGTGGATCCGACGCTTGTTACCTTTGGAGACTGTGCTTCTTCCAGACGGTTAGGCGTCATGGTCTAGAGCATCCAAGAGGAATTGTGGATCGCCGAGTGATCGAGTTTGTGAAGGTTCGGAAGTCACCTGAAGACTTACCACGAGCGACTGGGCGAGGTTTGTGTGACCTTAGTTCAAGGAGAATACGGTGAGGACTTGGTGTCCTGAGCTGAGTGCTCAGCGACTGGGTGTCCGGGACTATGTGTCCTCGAGTTTAAATACTCAGCTGCTCCAACCAGATGTACAACTGAGACAACAGTTGCAACTGGTCTACCAAATCATTGTCTTCACCAAGCTTACTGGTTCTATTTCCTCGACTCTTTCATTTCCTCATTACCGTGTTGAGTTTTTGTTCATGTCTGTGTTTGAAGACTATGACTGAAGACTTTCTTAATTTCCTTAGTTCAATTTCTTCAGTCTGTTTGTCTTCATTTTGTGTTATCATGTGATTACGCTTTCTGTACTCTGTGCTTGTCTTCATTTCATCATGATGACTATGCTAGTTTTCTGTTATGCTTACTTTTGAGTACTTATTCCGCTGCAAGTAGTTCTTCGCTAAGGAATTTCCTCACCGGCAAATTCCTCAGTGAAGAATTCATTAAAATCGCCTATTCACCCCCCTCTAGTCGATATAACGCACTTTCAATTGGTATCAGAGCAAGATACTCCCTTGTTCTGTGTGATTTTGGTTTAACCGCCTGGAACTTTAGTCATCTCGACCACTGGTATGAAGAAAGTGACATGCCCCATCTTTGACGGTCACGAGTATCCCAAGTGGAAGGCCATGATGAAGAAGCGCCTCATGGCTATGAACAGCGAGCTGTGGACCGTCACTGAGATTGGTCTGACCGATCTATGCAAGATGGCAGAAGCTGATGACATTCACAAGTACACTCTTCTCAACCTCACGGCGAAGGACGTTATCTGCTCCTGTCTGTCTCAAAATCAGTTCAGGAATATCATGCATCTCGATCATGCGAAGCTTATCTGGGACCGTCTCTCTGAGGTCTATGAAGGTCATCGAACTCTTCATGATCCTTGGTTTGAGGATTTCAAGGAATCGCTCAAATCGATGACATTTGAACCAGAATCATCATCCTCTACTCCATGCCTTATGGCAAAAAGTGCTGAGGTAACTGAATGCTACCTATCTGAGTCCAGTGATGAAGAATCTAGTGACGAATTTGGACCCAGTTATGTCAAACTTGCTTCCCTTCCCACTAAACAACAAAGAGCTTTGGAAAAAGTTCACTATATGCTCAATAAGAGCGATGATATGTTGGGTGAAGAAATGGATCAGTCAAAAGCTTTGGCTGAAAGTCTTCAGAGACTTCATACTAAGTATGATACCCTTCAAGATCAACATAACACTCTCTTATCTGATCATGAGAAGCTTTCTTATGAATTTCTTCAAAGAAAGCAAGATCTTGAGAAGCTAAGAGTGAGTTATGAAGATCTTCAGAAGGAGCGCGATTCATTACTTGCTCAACAAATCATTGTGGCTCAGGAATAATTTGTTCCTCCATGCTTAAAATGCATTGAACGTGAATCTGCTAATTCCTCACCTGAATGTTCAAATGCTTCAATTGCTACAAATTCCCCACCTGCCTCTGCTATCACTAATTCCTCATCTGAGGACATTGCTAGTATCACTAACGATGTAGGGCTGAAGGAATTGTACATGACAGGTGAGGGAGTCCTGGACTAGGGGGTGTCCGGATAGCCGAACTATCATCACGGCCGGACTCCAAGACTATGAAGATACAAGATTGAAGACTTCGTCCCGTGTCCGGATGGGACTTTCCTTGGCGTGGAAGGCAAGCTTGGCGATACGGATATGTAGATCTCCTACCATTGTAACCGATTCTGTGTATCCCTAACCTATCTGGTGTCTATATAAACCGGAGGGTTTTAGTCCGTAGGACGAACAACAATCATACCATAGGCTAGCTTCTAGGGTTTAGCCTCCTTGATCTCGTGGTAGATCTACTCTTGTACTACCCATATCATCAATATTAATCAAGCAGGAGTAGGGTATTACCTCCATCGAGAGGGCCGAACCTGGGTAAAAACATCATGTCCCTTGTCTCCTGTTACCATCCGCCTAGACGCACAGTTCGGGACCCCTACCCGAGATCCGCCGGTTTTGACACCGACATTGGTGCTTTCATTGAGAGTTCCTCTGTGTCGTCACCTATAGGCCTGATGGCTCCTTCGATCATCAACAATGACACGGTCCAGGTTGAGACTTTTCTCCCCGGACAGATCTTCGTATTCGGCGGCTTTGCACTGCGGGCCAATTCTCTTGGCCATCTGGAGCAGATCGAAAGCTACGCCCCTGGCCATCAAGTCAGATTCGGAAGTTTGAACTATATGACCGATGTCCGTGGAGACTTGATCTTCGACGGATTTGAGCCACAGCCGAGCGTGCCGCACTGTCTCGATGGGTATGATCTAGCTCTGCCGCCGAATAGTGCCCTGGAGGCTGCACCAGCATCCGCTCCGACCCTTAGTCCTGAGCCGGATTCCCCGATCGAGGACGAGTGCTTGGACGCCGCCTCGGGGGCTACAATCTCTACGGCGATTGAGCCGAACTCCATCCCTGTCGCTGCGAAGACCTTGACTTGTGGTGCGGACTCCTCTCCGGGACTCCGAACCCTCCGCGCCCTGCCAATCAAATCCGATTGGGCGCCGGGTCATGGAGTTCACCGCGGACATCTTTCAGCACTCGCCCTTTTGGTGACATCCTGAATTCACTAAAGTCTCTCTCTTTATCCGGAGAGCCCTGGCCGGACTACGGACAGGAAGGTTGAGATACGGACGATGAAGAAATTCAACGCCCACCCACCACCCACTTTGTAGCCACTGTCGATGATTTAACCGACATGCTCGACTTCGACCAAGACATCGACGGTATGGACGGCGATGCTGGAGACGACCAAGACCTAGCGCCTCTGAGGCCTTTGGAAGGCCACCTCGTCATACGGCATATACATGGTGGACATCCCAAAAGATGGGAATGGCGATGGAACAACGGAGGATGACCCCTCCAAGAAGCAACCGAGGCGCCGACGTCAGCGGCGCCGCTCTAAATCCCGCCACAATAAAAATGGTGATTCCGGCACGGGAGATAATAACACCCCGGACAGTGCCGAAGACAACCCCCTCCAGCAGGACTCAGCACAGGAGGAGGGAGAAGCAAGTCCGCACGACAGTGCGGCAGAAAGAGAGGTCGAGGACGATAATTATGCGCCTCCCTCTGAAGATGAGGCAAGCCTCGATGACGAGCAATTAGTCGTGCACGAGGATCCCGCCAACAGAGCTGCTTTCAAACGCAGGGCTTATAGCCACGGCAAGCAGCCTCAAGAGAAAGCAGCAACAGCTTAGAGCTGACCAAGACCTGCTAGTCGGCGGATGGATCAAGTCCTTGCAGCCGCAGTATGAACTCGACGCCTCCAAAAGCTACCCCAAACGCAGGCTGTTGCCTCGATTAGAGGAGGAAGCACCCAAGTCACCAACAAGACGACATGGCAGACCGGCCACCCCGTGGCTGTGACAGAGAAGCCTCTCGGCCCTCCGCTCAAGCCACACCGCGACGCCGCTCAAAAAGTACCAAGGCACGGGAAAATGCGCCGGACTTGCGAGATATATTGGAGGATAAGGAAAAACATACAAGATCGATCTACGGATCGCTTGGGCGCCCAACGACTCGGGATGATTATCGTCGCGCCGGATACAACAAACCCTGCCGGGCCGAACACAGTAGACAAAGCTCATATGAGCTACTTCGTGATATAGCCCAATACAGAGGCGCCGCACACCCACTATACTTCACAGATGAAGTGATGGATCATCAAATCCCCGAGGGCTTCAAACCCGTAAACATCGAATCATACGATGGTACCACAGATCCTGCGGTCTGGATCGAGGACTATCTCCTCCATATCCACATGGCCTGAGGTGATGATCTACATGCCATCAAATACCTCCCACTCAAGTTTAAAGGACCAGCTCGGCATTGGCTCAACAGCTTGCCAGCAGAATCAATTGGTTGTTGGGAGGACCTAGATGCCGCATTCCTTGATCACTTCCAGGGCACATATGTGCGACCACCAGACGCCGATGACCTTAGCCACATAATTCAGCAGCCAGAAGAATCGGCCAGACAATTCTGGACACGGTTCCTAACAAAGAAAAATCAAATCGTTGACTGTCCGGATGCAGAGGCCCTTGCAGCCTTCAAACATAACATCTGCGGCGAATGGCTTGCCCGGCACCTAGGACAGGAAAAGCCGAAATCCATGGCAGCCCTCACAACACTCATGACCTGCTTT
Organism: Aegilops bicornis; assembly: GCA_021605145.1. Classification (NCBI taxonomy): domain Eukaryota; kingdom Viridiplantae; phylum Streptophyta; class Magnoliopsida; order Poales; family Poaceae; genus Aegilops; species Aegilops bicornis. The sequence goes on along the minus strand of CM038675.1, from coordinate 267,463,224 downwards.
TGTGCGGGAGAGGACAGCTGGCTAGCTCGAAGCAACAACTTGGCCAAACACCCTGATAGTTCGGATACCAAGGACAACAATGGCAGGTCGCGTCGCAACAAGAACAAGCGCCGCATTAACGGCGATAATGCTGAAGATACGGCCGTTAATGCCGGATTCAGAAGCTCTAAACCCAGTCAACGGAAGAAGCCATTCAAAAGAAATACCCAGGGCCCGTCCAACTTGGACCGAATACTTTCGATCGCAGCGGATACATGGCACCCCGAAAACCAGCCAATAACACCAACAGGGATTGTTGGGTGTTCAAGCAAGCGAGCAAGTTAAGTACCGACTCAATGACAAGGGCTGCATAGCGATGACGAGGAAGAGCCCCACCCGAACAATAGAGGATGAAGGGTTTTCCTGCACAAGTGCGGACGGTGAACATGATATACGCAACCCATATACCCAAAAGGGAGAGGGAGCGTGCCCTAAGGGACGTATATGCGATGGAGCCAGTCGCCCCGAAGTTCAACCCATGGTCTTCCTGCCCGATCACCTTCGATCGAAGGGACCACCCCACTAGCATCCGTCACGGCGGTTTTTCCGCATTGGTTCTTGACCCAATCATTGATGGATTTAACCTCACCGTAGTCACGATGGACGGCGGTAGCAGCCTGAACCTGCTTTATTAGGATACGGTCGCAAAATGGGCATAGACCCTCAAGGATTAAACCTACAAAGATGACCTTTAAAGGCGTCATACCGTGTAGAGGCCAATTGTACAGGCTCGATTACACTCGAAGTGGTCTTCGGATCCCCGGATAACTTCCGAAGCGAAGAGTTAATCTTCGACATAGTTTCGTTCCGCAGCGGCTATCACACACTGCTTGGACGAACCGCATTTGCAAAGTTCAATGCGGTGCCGCACTATGCATACCTCAAGCTCAAGATGCCAGGCCCTCGAGGAGTAATCACGGTCAATGGAAACACCGAACGCTCTCTCCGAACGGAAGAGCATACGGCAGCCCTCGCGCGGAGGTGCAAAGCAGCCTCTCACGGCAATTCTCGAGTCCGGCCGCTAAGCGTCCGGACAGCATCAAGCGCGCCCGGAGTAACCTACAACAAGACTTCCTGGCACGATTCAAGCACGCGTAGCAATCCGGCCCCAACCCCAGCCCTCACGAAATTGCGAAGCCAGTACTATGCGTACATAACTACGATCTGGAGATACCATGGGCATAAGGGCAGGGGCACGACCACGACACGCCTGTATCGCGGCTCAACCGCACTGTGGGCCCCGATTGTGTCATTCTTTTTCTTTTTTCTTTTTTTCTTTTTTTTCTTACTTTCAGGACTCCGTTTTCAGAAGTCCTGTCCGGCACTACAATCGCCGAACTCACGATGCAACAGCCAGGGAAGAAGAGAGCTACGTCGAGTGTTCATGTGGTCTCTATTATGAGCATTATACCTGTTTTACATACCATCCCGCAGCTTACCCCTGGAGGGGGACATGTTAGATAGTCCCATCCCTTGCTTATCGCACTATTTGTATCGTTCTGCCTTCATTGCAGTACCTTTTCGAATAAACAATACATAGCTTTTGCCTATTATTGCACTCCTTTATTTATCTATATATATGTTCATTTCATGACATGTTGCACCCGTACACTTTGGTATGACCAATACACCAGGGGCTTAAGTACCCCAAAATTATGGTGTGACAAGTCCGAACACTTTCACAAGTGCGGCACCCCGAACTTATAGCATTATATGCATCGGCTCCGAATCATGTCTTGGGTCAATAGTTGGGTTTGCCCGGCTCCGTGTTTTGGTACCTTACGCCCGTTATATCGCCTAAGGTAGCACCGGAGAACCACTGTGATTGTGCCCCAGCTTGAGCTGGGTCGAGCACCTCGATGGAGAAAGCTAAACCGACCGTCATGATAGGGCGAGAGCCGGTCGCTGTTCGAGAGGTTTTTCGGGTCCCTAAAGACTTATGCCGCTTAGAGCGAGGAACCGAATTGTCCGGCCAAGGCATGGATAGCGCCCGAACTCGGTCTTCCGAATACTAGGGGCTTCGCCGAAATTTAAAATTATAGAATTCTATGGCTAAGTGAGAGTGTTCAAGCATTATAAGTCCGGTTGCCTTGTTCGTTGTGTTGAGCCTCCTCGATGGACCCAAGAATGGGAACAAGAGCGCTCAAGTTTATCCGAACACCCCAAAGACTTTCGTGGCATGGGGGTCAAGCCAATGACTTGCCATCTCTCAAATTTGATAAACGGTCGCATGAAGGTAATATTTTAAATTAACAAGCGTTGCTTAGCGCATATGAACAAGTTTTCAGCGTACAGGATAACAAATGCGAGTCTATTCAAAAATTACATCTTTGGAGCACTCATCCGCTATACGGGGCGCACCCTTCAGGAGGCCCTCATAGTACATTTCGGGCGTACGATGCTCCTTGCCCTTTGGTGGCCCGTCCGTCACAAGCTTCTACGCATCCAGCTTGCCCCAGTGCACTTTAGCACGGGCAAGCGCCCGACGGACACCTTCAATGCAGACGGAGCGCTTGAGGACTTCAATCTGTGCACAGGCGTCCACCAGCCGCCGCACTAGCCCAAAGTAGCTCCCCGGCATAGCTTCCAATGGCCACAGCCGAACTATGAGGCCCTTCATGGCCTGTTCGGCGACCTTGTGGAGCTCGACCTGGTCGCTTAGGGGCACCGGATGTCTGGCCTCAGCATACTGAGACCAGAACACCTTCTCTGTCGAGCTCCCCTCCTTGGCGCGGTAGAACGCGGCAGCATCCGATACACTACGAGGCAGATCTGCGAATGCTCCTGGAGAGCTCTGAATCCGGGTAAGTAATAGGTAATTCACTTTCACATGCTTGCTTTGCATAAAGAATGCCTTACCCGCCGCTATCTTCTTTAAGGATTCAATTTCTTGGAGGGCTTTTTGGGCTTCGGCCTTAGCGGCTTTGGCACTCTCAAGAGCCGAGGCGAGCTCGGACTCTCGAGTCTTCGAGTCACGCTCCAAACTCTCGTGTTTTTCCACAAGAGCATGGAGCTCTTGCCGTACCTTCACCAGCTGCGCCTCCCCCTTCTCTCGCTCGGTGTGCTCCGCGGCCGCTTTGTTTTCGGCCACGGACACTGCTTCCTTCAGGGTCGCCACCTCGTTCGTGGCCCCTGCAGTACCCGTGTTATTCCTGTTATTTTTTGCAACCGAAACCTTTCTATAAGGTATTTATTTAATAAGGTATTACTTACCTTCCTTGTCCTCGAGCTGCTTCTTGGCAAGGCCGATCTCGTTCTCGGACCGCTCAAGGCTTTGCTTCAATGCATCGACCTCCACAGTCAGTGCGGCAGAGGTCAAGAAATAGCTCGTGCATTCCCATATTGACATACTTATGTTAGACTCCTGCGTATATCTTTTAGATCCTTAGTCCGCTTTTCTTTCCGAACACCAAACTAAGCATCGTGGGGCTACTGTCTATACGGTAATATTTTTACATATTCTAAACTTACCTCAAAGCCTGTTAGAAGGCTGGTGCAGGTTTTGGTCAGCCCGCTCTTGGCGGATCGAATCGTTCGGATCACCGCACTCATAATAAAGGCGGTGCTCCTCCTTGATGGAGGCGCTGTTCAGCGCCTCCAGTAAGTTATCCGGTGCCTCCGGTTGGACGGAGGACACCGACGTCTTACCCTTCTTACGAAGGGGCCGCTTGCCGGACTGCGGAGCCGTTGAAGGTTTCGTTATGGAGTCCAGACAAGGGTCGGGCTTAGAGCCCCTGGGGGTCTCGCCCCCCACGCGCCTGGAGTCCGGCAGGTCGCCTTGCGGCGCCTCCTGCGCCACCTCCTCTCGACTAGGCCCCCCTTGGGGCCCCACCTCGGCGTCGTCCACAGCGTGAGGAGAGGAGGCGGCCGGAAGTGAAGTACTCTCCATTTCCGACGAACCCAGGGACCCGCTCGACGAAACGGCAAACTCGCCCTTGGGCGGGCTGCATAATTGTTCGGCATTAGAGAACATTATGCAATGATAAAAAAGCCAGGGCTATCTGGACACTTATGATCTCGCCAGGGGCTTGGCCCTCGTTGGCCACTCCTCCTCGTCGTCGTCGACGTTGGCGGAGAAGTCCGGAGGAAGGGTCCTTCCCTTCTTAGACCCTCCGGCCTCCCCAGTTGGGGCAGCCTTCCTTTTCTCTCCTCCCCGGGGAGAAGCTTTTTCCTCCTCCTCGTTCTCGGAGAAGATTTTGCTTGAATCCGACAAGACTGGCGTCGGGAGCTCCTTGAGTTCCGTGGCCTCCTTCTTAGCCTTCTTCTCCGGCACCACATGGGTACCGGAGCCAAGAGCCCGTCAATCGGGCGTCCGGCTGGATCTTACGGCAAAGGAGCAGACAGTTAATTTGTCGAGACGTCTTCAGCCAATCTGTCACAAAGATTAGGGAGTTTTAGATCCCGCATAGAGTCAAACTATGAAAAAGAGTCTCAGAAGGGTAAAATAACTCACCTCGCTGGCTTGACGCATGAAAGCTGAATCCTCGATCTTCGGTAGCGGATGTGGGAGCCTCGGCGCCCTTGAACAGCTGCCTGTGAATCTTCAGACGTAGTGTCAAAGAGCCTTTTAGAGTTGAGTGTTGTGCCGGATCGAACTCCCACAATTTGAAGGCCCGTTGTTGGCATGGGAGAATCCGGCGGATGAGCATCACACGGATTACGTTGACAAGCCCGAGATTCTTGTCTACCAGGTTTCGGACGCATGTTTGGAGCCGGATAGCTCATCCGAATCCCCCACGCCAGGCCCGTCTCTTTCCATGACGAGAGCCGTGTGGGAAGCCAGATCTGAATTGGGCCGCCACCCATTTGGGGTCGCGGCTCGGTGATGTAGAACCACCCCGATTGCCACCCCTTTATTGTCTCCACGAAGGAGCCCTCGAGCCTTAGGACTTTGGCCATCTTGCCAACCATGGCGCCTCCGCACTCTGCTTGGCGGCCGCCCACTACCTTCGGCCTGACATTGAAGATCTTCAGCCATAAGCCGAAGTGGGGCTGGATGCAGAGGAAGGCCTCGCACACGACGAGGAACGCCGAGATGTTGAGGATGAAATTCGGGGCCAGGTCATGGAAGTCCAGGCCGTAGTAGAACATGAGCCCCCGGACAAATGGGTGAAGTGGAAAACCTAGTCCGCGGAGGAAGTGGGGGAGAAACACCACCCTCTCATGGGGCCTGGGGGTTGGAATGAGCTGCCCCTCGTCGGGTAGCCGACACGCGATGTCGCCGGACAAGTATCCGGCCTCCCGCAATCTTGTGATGTGCCCCTCCGTTACGGAGGAGGCCATCCACCTGCCTCCCGCTCCGGACATAGTTGGAGAAGGTTGAGGTGGGGTGTGCGAACTTGGGTGCTGGAGCTTGAGTGCGTGAAAATGGATGAGCAAAGGAGGAAGAAGGCATAGGTGAAAAGGTGGATCCTTATCCCCTTATATGGATGGACGAAGCTATGCATCCCCCACCAGCCTGGTAAAACTCGCTTATCTCCCAAGCGCCATAATCAATGGCGCGCATGGGTTACCCACGTCCGTATTGATGAGAATCCCGGAATAAGGGGGCACGATCTATGCTTTGATAAGACGTGCCAAGGAAACCGCCTCGCTAAACGCGCTAAGGTGGAACAGTAAAAAACGATTCATATAAAGGCTTGGCCGTGGTGTGATGTCACGCCGCGGAATACGTCAGCAGATCTGTGCAAAAGTTATTCTCTCTACGGTGGTATGTGGAACTTGTTTTGCAGAGCTGGACATCGTCCCTTGTGTTCCAAACCTTCTATGAAGTATTCGGAGGAGGAACCCGCCTTGCAATGTCGAAGACAATATGCGCGCCGGACTCGTCGTCATTGAAGCCTGGTTCAGGGGCTACTGAGGGAGTCCTGGACTAGGGGGTGTCCGGATATCCGAACTATCATCACGGCCGGACTCCAAGACTATGAAGATACAAGATTGAAGACTTCGTCCCGTGTCCGGATGGGACTTTCCTTGGCGTGGAAGGCAAGCTTGGCGATACGGATATGTAGATCTCCTACCATTGTAACCGACTCTGTAACCCTAACCTATCCGGTGTCTATATAAACCGGAGGGTTTTAGTCCGTAGGGCGAACAACAATCATACCATAGGCTAGCTTCTAGGGTTTAGCCTCCTTGATCTCGTGGTAGATCTACTCTTGTACTACCCATATCATCAATATTAATCAAGCAGGAGTAGGGTATTACCTCCATCGAGAGGGCCCGAACCTGGGTAAAAACATCGTGTCCCTTGTCTCCTGTTACCATCCGCCTAGACGCACAGTTCGGGACCCCCTACCCGAGATCCGCCGGTTTTGACACCGACAACAGGCATGTACAAAAGCCTCAAAGGGCATCAGACTCTTTGTGATGTGCTTAAAAAGCAGATCCTCAACAGGAACCCTAGGAAAGAGGGTATTGCCTTTGAGAGGAAAATCAATGCTGATGGTACATATTGGAAGCCTGAGCAGTACCCCAAAACCTCATGGGTTGCTGCAAAGGGACCTCCAGTTGATCCATCTAACTTATCTGGCTTTAAATGTGAATCTCCTTATTCTTCTGATGAGTCATTTGACTCCAACTATAAACTGTTCAAAAATCAAAATGGTGAAGTATTTGCTAGATATGTTGGCACTAACTGCAGGAACGGTTCCCCTATGAAGAAAATCTAGGTTCCCAAAAAGTGCCTTGAAAGTCTTCAGGTGAATGTCCTCATGACACCACCTGTGAAGAATAGGAACCCCAGATCAAACTCTTCATATGGACCAAATTCTTCATATGTATCCAAGTCCTCATACGTACCAAATTCCTCACGTGGATCAAATTCCTCAAAAGGATCAAAGTCCTCATATGAATATCATCGTGCTAACAACTTTGTTTCGCAGGGTAGAGCTAAGGGCTATGAATATGTGCATTATTCTTCAAACCATTATGTTCATAAGTCCTCGAAGAATTTCTCTGCTTATTCATATGCTTACCCTAACCCCTCTTATGTGAAACGAAATGGTCTGGCTTCTTTGCCACCATTCTCATATGGAGCTCGTAGAGTGATGAACTCTTTGCCACCCCTTCAGATGTGGGTGATGAAGAAAAAGAACTAATCTCTTTTGTAGGGTCAGGTCTCCAGACGTTCTTTAACGTCTGAAGAATTTGCTGGGGGCCTAACAAAATTGCCTGAAAGGACGCATGCTAATCATGAAGAAATGACCTTTCATTTCTCACGTCCTCATACTGCTTTATCTGTTCTATTACTTGATGAAATTGATCTGATGAATTGATGTCATATTCTTCACTGATGAAGTATATGAAGTTCATAAGTTGTACTAATTCATCTGCAGGATGATCAACCCAAAGCCACTGAGTGGGTCCTCGATAGTGGATGTACAAATCACATGACTGGTGACAAGAATCTATTGATGGATGCTCCTTTATCACCATCACATCTGAAGCATATCATCTTCGCTGACAAAGGCAAAAGTCAGGTATTGGGTCTAGGTAAGGTTGCGATCACAAAGGATTGACACATGGACAAAGTCATGCTTGTCGAGTCCTTAGGATACAACCTCATGTATGTCTCAATGCTTTGCGATCTCGATATGGTTGTTGTCTTTGGCAAGTATCGTTGTGTTGTGGTTATGGAAGCTGACAATTCCAAAGTCTTCGAAGGCTTTAGGAGAGGAGACTTGTATATTGTTGATTTCTCTATAGGACCGCAACCAGCCGTGTGCCTACTTGCAAAAGCTTCAGAAGGCTGGCTATGGCATCGACGACTTGGTCACGCAGGCATGAGGAATTTGCACACGCTTGAGAAGAAGAAGCATGTCATTGGCATTGAGAATGTCAAATTCCTCAAGGATCACTTGTGTGGAGCCTGTGAAGCTGGAAAAATGACCAAGGCCAAGCATCCAGCGAAGAATATCATGACCACTACTCGTCCATTCGAATTACTTCACATGGACCTCTTTGGTCCTAATCATTACTCTGACGTTTCAAATGAAGCATCTCAATATGGCTTTGTTATTGTTGATGATTACTCTCGTTACACATGGGTACACCTTGTTACTTACAAACATGAAGTGCAGGAAGTCTTCAAACGATTTTCCTCGAGGGCTTCAACCAACTTTGGTGTGAAGATCAAGCACATCAGAAGTGACAATGGAACTGAGTTAAAGAATTCTGGTCTTGATGACTATCTTGATGAACTTGGTATTACTCATGAGTTATCTACTCCTTATACTCCTCAGCAGAATGGCGTCGTAGAGCGCAAGAACAGGACTCTTGCTGAGATGGCTCGCACTATGCTTGATGAATACAAAACGCCTCGTCGTTTCTGGATTGATGCAATTGATACTGCGTGCCACATCATCAATAGATTATATCTTCACAAATTCTTCAAGAAGTCTGCCTATGAACTCCTCACTGACAAGAAACCCAATGTGAGTTATTTCAAAGTCTTCGGTGCTAAATGTTGGATCAGAGATCCTCATCACAATGCTAAATTTGCACCAAAAGCACATGAAGGTTTTATGCTTGGTTACGGAAAGGACTCGCACAACTACAGAGTCTTCAACAACGCTCTGCACAAGGTTGTTGAAACTATAGATGTGCGGTTCGATGAAACTAATGGCTCGCAAAGAGAGCACCTACCTTCTGTGATAGATGAACCAACACCTGAGGATTCTATCAAGCACAAGGCTACTGAGGATGTTATTCCTATTGAAAAATCTGGTGAAGAATTCATTCTAGAACGTGAAGAACGTCGAGCTGATGCACCTGAGGAAACTGCTGAACAAAATGGTGCTGAAGAAAATGCTGAGAAAATTCCTCAACAACAACCAGCTCATCCTCGCGTTGCAAAAGAAGTGCAAGTGGAGAAGATCATCGATGACATTAGAGCACCAGGTCCTCTCACACGCTCAAAAGCTTCACATTTATCTAACTTTTGTGGGCACTATGCTTTTGTCTCTATCACAGAGCCCACTAACGTAGATGAAGCATTTACGAGCCTGAGTGGATTCAGGCCATGCAAGAAGAATTACATCAGTTCGAGCTCAACAATGTCTGGGATCTGGTCAAACATCCAAATCCTCGCAAGCATAATATCATTGGCACAAAGTGGATCTACCGCAACAAACAAGATGAAAATGGCCTTGTGGTGAGGAATAAGGCACGACTAGTAGCTCAAGGCTACACACAGGTTGAAGGAATTGATTTCGATGAAACTTTTGCACCTGTTGCTAGACTTGAGGCTATTCAGATATTACTTGCTTATGCTAACCATCATGATATCATCTTATATCAAATGGATGTGAAAAGTGCATTCCTCAATGGTAAGCTTGAGGAAGAAGTATATGTTGCTCAACCCCCAGGTTTTGAAGATCCAAAGAATCCTGACAAAGTCTTCAGACTCAATAAGGCTCTCTATGGCCTCAAGCAGGCCCCACGGGCGTGGTATGATACCTGGAAGGAATTCTTCATGAAGAATGGCTTCACTCCCGGTTCACTCGACCCTACTCTCTTTACTAAATCTTATGATGGTGAACTATTTGTGTGCCAAATATACGTTGATGATATTATCTTTGGTCACATCGACCAACGTTATAGTGATGAATTTGCCTATATGATGAGTGAAGAATATCAAATGTCTATGATGGGAGAGTTGAAATTCTTCTTAGGTCTTCAAATTAACAAATAAGAATGGCATATTCATATCTCAGAGAAATACCTCAAGGATGTACTGAGGAAATTCGGTATGCAAGATTGCAAAGGCATCAAAATTCCTATGCCTACAAATGGCCATCTATGCACTGATGAAAATGGTATTGACTTCGATCATAAGGTATACCGCTCCATGATTGGTTCTTTATTGTACTTATGTTCATCTAGGCCAGATATAATGCTTAGTGTTTGCATGTGTGCCCGATTTCAAGCTGCACCGAAGGAATCACACCATAAGGCTGTGAAGCATATTCTTCGATATCTAGCTCACAAACCAACACTAGGATTATGGTATCCCAAGGGCTCGGATTTTGATCTCATTGGATATTCTGACTCTGACTATGCTGGTGATCGTGTGGACTGCAAGTCAACATCTGGTACATGTCATTTCCTCGGACGATCTTTGGTCTGTTGGTCCTCGAAGAAACAGAACTGTGTATCACTGTCTACTACGGAAGCTGAGTACATTGTTGCTGGTTCCTGCTGTGCTCAACTGCTATGGATGAAGCAAACGCTCAAGGACTATGGCGTCAACGTGAAGAATGTGCCTCTCCTCTGTGACAATGGGAGTACCATCAAGATTGCTCACGACCCAGTTCAGCACTCGAAGACAAAGCACATTCAGATTCGTCATCATTTTCTACGTGATCATGTGTTGAAGGGCGACATCTCCATCGAGCATGTGAAGACTGAAGAAGAGCTAGACGATATCTTCACAAAGCCCTTGGATGAGAAGAGATTTAGCAAGTTGCGGTGTGAGCTAAATATCTTAGAATCTTCGAATGTTCTTTGAAAAGGACACTCATCCTAACACTTATGCAAAATTGATGACTTAGATGTGCAACACATGAAGAAACGTTTTTCTTCATTCAATGAAGAATAACACTCTAAGTGTGAAGAAATTAACGAAGAATTTGATTCTCAGAACCCTACGACAATTGTACGCGGTGTCTGAAATCATCATTCTTATACGGTGGGTCACGCCACCACCAAAGTTGAAAATCTTCAATTTGAGTTTTTCTTCAGTTTTTGAAATTCCTCAGTTGTTCAAATTCTTCAACTTTGCAAAAATCTTCACTGTTTCCGTCGTTTTTCTTCATTGGCTATATACATATATATGAGTTTTATGTCCTCTACAACATTCACTTATTGCTAATTCTTCAAGTTGGTTTTTCTGCTAAGTGAATGTGATCGGACCCTTCCCCCTCTATGCTATACTCAACCCAATCTATTCACAAATTCTTCATGTGCGTTCTATTTGAAACTCGTTCAAAATCGTCACTGTGTCCTTGTCAACTGAAGAAATTGCAAACGGAACTTTAAAACTAATCTTATCCAAAATTTTCGGCTTTGCCGCTCAAGCCGTTCCGCATCCCACGATGCATTATTCCATTCACCCACGATCTTACACGATCTCCACCTCTCTGTACGTGGGTGACACATGTCATGCGAAGGAGAAGGGTCAGGGGGACGTTCGTCCTAAATCTTCGGGCGAACAGTTTTTCACCGTGACTATAAATACCCCTCACCCCTTCCTCACTTCCTTTACTCCGCTCAATCTCTCACTCTCGCTCGAGCTTCCCAAACCCTAGCGCTGCCGCTACTCCATCATCGTCGGTTAGGAAGAGCTTCACTGCCTCGACCTCGTCGCCGTCGTACTCGCGCCGGCCACGGAAATCTTCACTCCGCCTCCGCCGTAGCTGTCTTCCTCCGCTGAGTTAGGGCATGGAAGATCTGAACTGACGAGCTTCACATCAACACCTCACAGTTTGTCGTGTTCTTCATCCAGGGTAATTAAAAGTTACTTTTACTGCCCTCCTTGATTCAAATTTTCTCTACAAAATCTTCAAAGGTGTTTTATTCTTCAAATCCTCACACACAAAACACCTCACTAGTCATCTGTTCTTGATTCATTTCTCTAAGCATCATTTTTTTAAGATTCCTCAATTGTGTGGATCCTCGATCTATACAACTCTGGAACCTAAGACAAAGAACGCTTAGTGAAATTCTTCAAGGCTCATCTGGTCAAATTCCTCAAACTTTTTTTTGAAAAACCCTTCTGAGAACGCATATGACCTCTCCAAATTCCTCGCAACTATACTCTGTTCACAGGTACTCATGTCCGCTGCTGAATCACTAGGTTCTCATCAACTTAACTCATTTGCAGCATTCCTCGAAGAAAAGTTGCATACGTCTTCAGAAAATTCGATTGTTCAAATTCCTCAACTGAAGAATATGGCAGACGGTAAGAAGCCGCAGAAAGGAGGAAAGAAGCCTGAGGTCATGATTGCTTTTGAGATCCCTGAGGACATCTATGCTGAATATTGCACACTTGATGAAGTCAAGTTTGGCAAAGAAAACAAAAATCAGCGCAAGGTGCGCATTCAGAGGATAGAACGGAGATGGGCAAGAGAATGGAGGGAGTACAGATATGTTACTCCAAAATATATGAAGAAATTCGCTCTCAATCCTCCATGCCCAAGAGCTCCATTGGCACCTGGTCAAGTAGCAGATCCAACCAGCCTCAAGCGCGGCGAGGAATATCCTGATGAATGGGCAAAGCGCCAAGCCAAGCTGGCCAGGCAAGCAAATGAAGCAGTGATGAAATTCAATGAAGACTCTGCTGCTGCTGCCACTGAGGCCTCTATCAAGCCAAGGAAATCTATGCCAAAGAAGCCTACTCATAAGCCAAGTGCTTCACCAACAGTGCCCTCACGGCCAAGTTCCTCAGCAATGCCCTCATGGCCAGAATCTTCAAAATCTTCAAGACCAATTCCTCATACTGCTCCTGCTCCTCCCAAACCTTCAGCTCCTCCAAAGTCCTCAGCTGCTCTGGCAAAGTCCTCAGCACCTGTGCATCTGGCCACGTGCCAAAGGACTGCAGGCTTCTCTATTGCCTCTGGTGTCTTAGCAAGTTCCTCAGCTGGACCAAATTCTTCATCAGGCCCCGCTCTGCTGAAGACAAAGGCAACGACTGGACGAGGTCCTCGGCCAAGTCCGAAGAAGAAACATGTTGCCTTTCAAGTGCCATCTGACGATGAAGCTGATGATGATGAACTTACAGAAATCATCAGGGACAGACAAGAAAGGGCCGCTAGAGCCAAAGGCACACACAATGCCTTGCTTTTGGATCCTAAGATGATCCTCGATTATATTGATCTCTGGCACAAGGATCCAGACACACCTATGCCTGATTTTCATTTGACTCCTGGCCAAAGTCACATGCTCACCCATTTTATAGCTGAAGAGAAATGGAAATTTGAGAAGGCCAGGCATATCAAGAAGGCCCAGTACAAGAAGGAAAAGTATCTGAAGACCAACATGGTCAAAATGTCAACTGATGAACTCATCAAACTTCAGTCTAAAATCAAAACCCTTAGTGACAACTTCAATGCATATTATGCTGATTGGCAAGGAGCCAAGGTCAGGTTTGTGAAACTGACAGAGAAGTTCACCAATGTTGCAGCTCCAAGGCAACAAGAAGTTCCTCAGGCTGAAGCTTCTGTTCAGCCTACTGAAGAACATGCCAACACCGCTGATGAATTTCAGGCTGCTGAAGAAAATGCTAGTTCCAGGGCTGATGACTCCATCCCACCACCGAAGAAATTGCTGTGGCATCCACCGGTGGTGCGCTGAAGAAATCGATGAAG